>JAKFHU010000144.1:15000000-16250000 GCA_023783475.1 Daubentonia madagascariensis
ACTTTCGCTTGACCCTTATTGCAAAATAGCCTTTACTCAATGGGTCATAGAGAAAACGTGGGGATTCTGACCGTGACTGAGTATTTCAACTCTACAATAATGAACTAGTGAAATAGCCGTTTTGGGATTCACAGCCAACTGCATTTAACCCTTACTTCCACAAGCCTCTACCTTAGCAGTGGACCATAGTGATAGTCTATGTTGCCAGGGATTAGTGTTAGCTCAGAGCCAGGGTCAAGTAATCTTCCAAAGTTCTATCCTTTTTTTCCCAGGGTACAATTATCCTGAAAAATATTTGTATGTCCCTTTGGTAACAGTCAGGTGAAAGATTTAATTTTTAAAGTAATGTGCAATAAAATTGATTTCTTTTGGTGTATAATTCTATGAGTTTTAGCACACATACAGATTTGTGTAATTACCACCACAATCAGGATACAGAACAATTCCATTGCCCCAAAAAACTCCCTTGTACTATCTCTTTGTAGTTACACCCTTATCCTACTCCTAAACCCCAGAAACTACATGCTGGTGATGTTGTTACGTAATTCTTTTTGAAGGGCACCCAATCTCCTTTTCAGTGAAAAAGCTCTGGCTCCTTGAACTGATGTAGGTCTGGGAATTGGGTGAGAGGTAGTGAGTATAATGGTGGCTCAAATCAATCTTCTGCTTACCAAGTCTAGCATTTTATTATTTTTTTTTACATGCACATCAAGTAGAACCTTACGGGGTAGCACATTTATTTCAGTCGTAGAGGTTTCATTATCCCCAAAGATCCCTATAGGTAAAACCATTCTGTTTGTTACTCTGGCCCTGGTACCTATTACGGTAACCACATGTATCTTTCCTCTGGTAGTTGAGTAAATCTATTAGACCCTTGTCATCCTGAGTTTCCATAGTTGTCACTTAAATCAAGGAGCTCATTATAATGGCAGCATCACATACTTTTATACTCTACCTATAGTACATTGCTACTAATGTGATTTTAAAGGATGCTGTTGTTCCTGTCACCTATGTATTTCTTAATACTATGGAGAAGAGAATGTCTTCTGAACTCTCTTGGGGGTTATTTTTTGAGGTAGAGGTTGTGAACACATGATAAATCTGCTCTTAAATTTTTATCTTTCCAGCTTTTTGGATTCTTTCCTTTACATTATGTCAAGTTCTTTCTGGCATTTCAACTTCATATAGGTTACTGTTGACTCTAGTTTTCAATCTGTCAACCAAGCAAATAAATAGAACACTTCCCAGTTGCTTGAGTTAATATTTTGAATCTAGAATCTCTGGTAGGTGTTCACACTTTGAAAATTCAACCTGATCTAAAATTATGTTCCTTTCTCTTGTTCCAGGTCCATGAGACTTCATTCCCACACATGTTCCTCACAAGTATTGTTTTAATTTTGTAAAATTTTTATCCACCACTGAGTCATACGAGTATTGTTTTAATTTTTAAAGTAACATACAGTAAAATTGACTTCTTTTGGTGCATAATTATATGAGGTTTTTTTAAATTTTTTTTTTTTTTTTAGACCCTGTTACCTAGGCTGGAGTGCAGTGGTGTGATCACAGCTCACTGTAGCCTTGAACTTCTGTAGCTGGGACTATAGGTGCATGCCACCATGCCTGGCTAATTTTTTAATTTTTTGTAGAGACAGGGGTCTCGCTATGTTACCCAGGCTGATCTTGAACTCCTGGCCTCAAGCGATCCTCCCACCTAGGCCTCTCAAAGTGCTGAGATTATAGGTGTGAGCCACCGTGCCTGGCCTATGAGTTTTTGACATGCATATAGATTTGTGTAATTACCACCACAATCAGGATGCAGAACAATTCCACCACCCTCCCAAAACTCCCTTGTACTATCTCTTTGTAGTTACACCCTTATCCTACTCCTAACCTCCAGCAACCATTGATCTTTTCTTCATCACTATAGTTTTGCCATTTTGAAAATATATGAATGCAATCATGTAGGATGTATCCTTTTGAGACTTGAGACTGGCTTCTTTCATTCAACATTTATCCATGTTGTTGGTGTGTATGTACTGTCTTTTCCTTATTATTGCTGAATATTCCATTGTATGGATATACCACAATTTGTTCACTCACTCACCCTTTGAAGCACACTTTGGTTGCTTCTAAACTTTGGTGATTATGAATAGAGCTCCTATAGAAACATTCATGTATAGGTTTTTGTGTGAACATAAATTTTCATTTCTTTAGAGAGGGATTCATTTCAATCCCCAGAGCAGAATTACTGGGTCATGTGGTAGGTGTATGTTTAGCTTTATAAGAAACTGTCAAACTGTTTTCTAAAGTGAATTTTTTACTTTGCATCCCCAGCAACAATGTGTGGGAGTTTCAGTTGCTTGTCATTCTTGCCGGCACTTGGTATTGTCAGTTTGCTATATTATGTTAGCCATTCTTTTTTTTTTTTTTAATTTATTTTTTTATTTTCAGAATATCATGGGGGTACAACACTTTGGCCATACACATTGCCCCTGTTCTGCCCGTGTCAGAGCCACAATCGTGGTCATTTCCCAAACTGTGCTCCCCACATCCATTCAGTGAGAGTTTTTCCCATCCCTTCCACCCCCGTCCCACCCACCCACCCTCAGATGAATGTTATTGCTCTGTGTGATGTAAGTGTTAATCAGTTAGTACCAGTTTGATGGTGAGTACCAGTGGTGCTTGTTTTTCCAATCCTGTGACACTTCGCTTCGAAGAATGGGTTCTAGCTCCAACCAGGATAATACCAGATGTGTTAATTCACTGTTGTTCCTTATTGCTGTTCCTTAATACTTATTGCTGAGTAATACTCCATATACCACATTTTACATATACATATGTATATGTGGTATACATATGTATATGTGGTATACATATACCACATTTTATTGATCCACTCGTGTATTGATGGGCACCTGGGTTGTTTCCACAACTTTGCAATTGTGAATTGTGCTGCTATGAACATTCGAGAGCAGATGTCTTTACTATAAAATGACTTTTTTTCTTTTGGATAAATACCCAGTAGTGGGATTGCTGGGTCAAATGGTAATTCTACTTTTAATTCTTTGAGGTATCTCCATATTCTTTTCCATAGAGGTTGTACTAATTTGCAGTCCCACCAGCAGTGTATGAGTGTTCCTATCTGTCCACATCCCCGCCAACATTTGTTATTTGGGGATTTTTTGATATGAGCCAATCTCACTGGAGTTAAGTGATATCTCATTGTGGTTTTGATTTGCATTTCCCTGATGATTAGAGAAGTTGGAGCACTTTTTTATGTTTGCTGGCCATCATTCTGTCTTCTTTGGAAAAGTTTTTGTTCATGTCCTTTGCCCATTTTTTAATAGGGTTGTTTGATTTTTTCTTGTTGATTTTCCTAAGTTCTGTATAGATTCTGGTTATCAGCCCTTTATCAGAGGTGTAGCATGCAAATATTTTCTCCCATTCTGTAGGTTGTCTGTTCACTCTAGTGATAGTTTCCTTGGCAGTGCAGAAGCTTTTCAATTTGATCAGGTCCCATGTATTTAATTTTGTTGCTGCTGTGATTGCTTTGGGGGTCTTCTTCATAAATTCTTTGCCTAGGCCAATGTCCATAAGAGTTTTTCCAACGTTTTCTTCGAGAATTCTTATGGTTTCATGTCTTAGGTTTAGATCTGTTATCCATTGTGAGTTGATTTTTGTGAGAGGTGAGAGGTGTGGGTCCAGTTTCAGTCTTCTACATATGGCCATCCAGTTTTCCCAGCACCATTTGTTGAATAGGGATTCTTTTCCCCAGTGTACGTTTTTCTGGAATTTGTCAAAGATCAGGTGACTGTATGAGGTTGGTTTTATATTTGGGTTCTCAGTCCTGTTCCATTGGTCTACGTGTCTGTTCTTGTGCCAATACCATGCAGTTTTGGTTACTATAGCCTTGTAGTATAGTTTGAAGTCTGGTAGACAGATGCCTCCCAATTTGTTCTTTTTGCTTAAGATTGCTTTGGCTAGACGGGGTCTTCTCTGGTTCCACACGAAACGTAGAATTATTTTTTCTAGATCGGCAAAAAATGATGTTGGTATTTTGATAGGGATTGCATTGATTCTGTAAATTAATTTAGGTAGCAAAGCCATTTTTACTATGTTGACTCTGCCTATCCAAGAGCATGGTAGGGCTTTCCATCTATTTACATCCTCTGCAATTTCCTTTTTCAGTGTTTCATAATTCTCTCTATATAGGTCTTTGACCTCCTTAGTTAGATATGTTCCTAAATATTTAATTTTCTTTGTTGCTATTGTGAAAGGTATAGCATCTTTAATTTGTTTCTCGGCTTGATTGTTATTAGCATATATGAAGGCTATGGATTTGTGTGTATTAATTTTGTATCCTGAGACTTTGCTGAATTCATTTATCAATTCCAGTAATCTCTTGGTTGAATCTTTGGGGTTTTCTATGTATAATATCATATCGTCTGCGAATAGTGAAAGTTTGACCTCTTCTGCCCCTATCTGGATGCCCCTGATTCCTCTGTCTTGTCTAATTGCTGTGGCCAGGACTTCCAGCACTATGTTGAAAAGAAGTGGAGATAGTGGGCACCCTTGTCTGGTGCCAGTTTTAAGGGGGAATGCCTTCAATTTTTCCCCATTCAGTATGATATTGGCTGTGGGTTTATCGTATATGGCTTTAATAGTTTCTAGGAATGAGCCATCTATGCCTATATTGTTAAGAGTTCTTATCACAAAATGGTGCTGGATTTTGTCAAAAGCCTTTTCTGCATCTATTGAAAGGATCATATAATCTTTGTTCTTGCTTTTATTTATATGGTGAATTACATTTATAGATTTGCGTATGTTGAACCATCCCTGCATCTCGGGAATAAAGCCCACCTGATCGTAATGGATTATTTTTTTGATGTACATTTGAATTCGGTTTGCAAGGATTTTATTGAGAATTTTTGCATCTATATTCATAAGGGATATTGGTCTGTAGTTTTCTTTTTTTGTTGTGTCCTTTCCTGGCTTTGGTATCAAGGTGATATTGGCTTCATAGAATGAGTTTGGGAGGATTCCATCCTTCTGGATATTTTCAAATAATTTCTGCAATATAGGCACCAGTTCTTCTTTGTGGGCTTGGTAGAATTCAGGTGTGAACCCATCTGGTCCGGGACTTTTTTTTGTGGGTAGATTTTTAATTACTGCTTCAATTTCGGTGCTTGATATTGGTCTGTTTAGAAATTCTATTTCTTCCTGGTTGAGCCTAGGGAGGTAGTGTGTTTCTAAGAATTTGTCCATTTCCTCCACGTTTTCGTGTTTGTGGGCATAGAGATTTTTGTAGTATTCAAAGATGATGTTTTGTATTTCCATGGTATCAGTTGTGACTTCTCCTTTTTCATTTCTAATTGAGCTTATTAGAGTCCTTTCCTTTCTGCTTCTGGTCAACCTGGCAAGTGGCCTGTCTATTTTGTTTATCTTTTCAAAGAACCAACTTTTCGTTTCATTGATCTTCTGTATTGTTCTTTTGTTTTCGATTTCATTTAATTCTGCTCTAATTTTGGTTATTTCTTTTCTTCTGCTGGCTTTAGGATTGCTTTGCTCTTCCTTTTCCATTTCCTTAAGATGATTCATTAGTTTACTGATTTGTGACTTTTCTGTCTTTTGGATGTGGGAATTTAGGGCGATAAGTTTTCCTCTCAGGACTGCTTTTGCTGTATTCCACAGATTTTGATAACTTGTGTCCCCATTATCGTTTAATTCAAAGAATCTTTTGATTTCAATTTGAATCTCCTCCTTGACCCAATAATCTTTCAGCAATAGATTGTTTAGTTTCCAAGTTTTTGGAGGAAGATGTGAGTTTCTGTTGGAATTGATATCTAATTTTATTCCGCTGTGGTCTGAAAAGATACATGGTATGATTTCTATTTTTTTGAATTTGTTTAGATCTGTTTTGTTGCCTAGGATGTGGTCAATTTTAGAGAAAGTTCCATGAGCTGATGAGAAGAATGTATATTCAGTGTTATTTGGGTGGAGTGTTCTGTAGATATCTGTTAGGCCCAAATATTCTAGAGTCCTGTTTAGGTCTTTTATTTCTCTATTTGTTTTTTGTTTGGAGGAGCTGTCCAGTTCCGTCAGTGGGGTGTTGAAGTCCCCTGCTATTATGGCATTGCTGCTTATTATGTTGTCTAGATCTAGCAGTATTTGCTTTATGTACCTGGGTGTTCCTGTGTTGGGTGCATAAATGTTTAGGATTGTTAAATCCTCTTGTGAGATTTTTCCCTTCACCACTATATAGTGTCCATTTTTGTCCTTCTTTACTTTTATTGCTTTAAAGTTTATGTCATCTGAAATGAGGATGGCTACTCCGGATTTCTTTTGGTTTCCATTAGCCTGAAAAATTGTATTCCATCCTTTCACCTTGAGTCTGAATGCGTCTTTGTGTGTAAGGTGTGTTTCCTGAAGACAACAGATACTTGGTTTGTATTTTTTAATCCATTCAGCCAGCCTATGTCTCTTCAATTGGCAGTTCAAGCCATTTACATTTATTGAGAGAATTGATATTTGGGGTAAATTTCTGATTATTCTGTTGGGTGGTATCTTTTGTCTTACCTCTTGCATCATTGTGGAATCTGGTTTCTGGAGTTTTAGCTTTTGCGTAGTTTTACATAGGTGGGTGTCTGTTGCTCTGTTTAGTGTATAATGCAGGCCTAAGCATTTCTTGCAAGGCCGGTCTGGATTTCACAAATTCTATCAGTGATTGCTTATCTGGAAAGGTCTTTATTTCTCCCTCATATAAGAAGCTTAGTTTGGCAGGATACAGAATTCTGGGTTGATCTTTGTTTTGTTTTAGGAGATTGATGATGTCTCCCCATTCCCTTCTGGCTTGTAAGGTTTCAGCTGAGAAATCTGCAGTTAATCTGATCGGTTTCCCTTTGTAGGTTACCTGCTCTTTTCATCTTACAGCTCTGAGGAGTGCCTCTTTTGTGTTTACTTTGGTCACTCTAATAATTATGTGGCGTGGTGAATGCCTTTTCACGTTGACTCTCCCAGGAGTCCTGTGTGCTTCTTGTACTTGGATATTGAGATTTCTGGCTAAGCCATGGAAATTTTCCTCTAATATTCCTTCAAATAAATTTTCCAGCCCTTGCGAATTTTTTTCCTCTCCCTCAGGGATACCTATGATCCTTATGTTTGGCCTCTTTACATAATCCCACATTTCTTGTATGCTTTTTTCCTGCCTCTTGTTTTTGTGTTCTTTCTCTTTGGCTGATTTATTTAGCACATAGGAGCTGTCTTCTAGCTCTGAAATTCTTTCCTCTGCATGGTCCAGCCTATTCTTAAGGCTTTCCACTGTGTTTTGTAGATCCTTGAATGCTTCTTTCATTTCTAGGATTTCTATTTGATTTTTCCATAATATTTCTATTTCTTTGGAGAATTTTTCATTCATTTCTTGCATTTTTCTTGTGGTTTCTTTGTGCTGGGATTCAATTTTCTCTTGAATTTCATTGAGCTTTCTTATAATCCATAAACGAAATTCCTCTTCTGTCATTCTACGCATTTCATTTGGGTTGGTATCCATTGCTGAGGAATTGATAATTTCTTTTGGGGGTGACTTTTCACTCTGATTTTTCATGTTCCCTGAGTTCTTTCGCTGGTTTTTTCTCATCTGGCCTCTTGGTCGAGAGCTGGGGGTGTTAGAGCTAGTTTATGGCCCTGTCACCAGGCCCACAATTATTGTTCCTTGGCAAAGTCAGGGAGAGAACTAGTGGCCTGTATTGCCTTAGGTGTATTTTAGCAAGTTTGGTGGATCTTGAGTTAACTCTGACCTGTGGTCTTCTCCTCTTCCCAGTGGAGTGTGGTGAGAATGACCTCCCAGCTAGGGCTCTGAGCTAATGAATTGTACTTGAGGATATGAGTCCTCCGCTCCCTATTAGCTAGGTATTCTGTTATGTCCGTGGCAGACTCTGATCCCCCAGTTGGGGTATGCGAAAGCCCTGTGCTTTGGGAGGGGCCTTGTAGCTCTTAGGGGTTACTTTGACCCTGCTTCTCCTGAGGTGCAGGTAGAAACACAATTTCTTTTGGCTGCAGTGTGAGAGCTGAGTTGGGAAAATTCTACACAGCTCAGAGGTTGCTCATCTAGCCACGTGTGGCTGCCCTTCTGATGTGTGTCTCCGCGTGATACTGGTTGATAGGGGGATCTCCAATTGTGCACCCCTTTTCCACCACTAGACCTCAAGGTGAGGCGGGTGGCCGTCTCTATCCCCAGCAGTCTCCACGGGGGGGGGGGGTGTTCCCACAGGGAGGGGGGAGTAGTGGCCGCTGGAAGCGCTCTTGGATGGCGCGAAATTCCCTATTGAAGTGGGCAGGATTATGGGGAGCTGCTCTGGTTCAGCCTGTGGCTCTTGAGGTATTTGGTTGTCATGGGAACCAGCAGTTATACCAAATGAGTCACTATGGCCAGCAACCTTCAAAATGAGCGATCTCTGGGGTACAGGAGGGCTGGGACCTGAGGGGCAGGCACTAGGACCGGCATGGAGCGGAGTTGTCGGAGGCCTGAGCCGGGGTAGCAGAACCAGATGGACGAGCTGCAAACTGTTTCCAATACTCGAAGGTCCCACCGCTACAGTTCCGCGATCTTGTCCCACCTGGAACCCACGGATGCAGCTGTCCCTGGCCACCACAGGCAAAGCCTGTCTCGCCCCAGCAGAAGAGCCCTGGGCCGGGGCGGGGCGGAGCTAGAGACGCGGCTCACGGCTCCGCGCAGGCGGCTGTAAAGATAGCGGCCGCCGCCAGCCTGGTGCACAGCCGGGCTCCGATCGCGCCAGGAGCGCAGTTTTTCTCCGCCGGTAGTTGTTAGCAACCTCTAAGGGCGCGTCCCGCTCTCCGATAAACTCCTGGGCCCAGTCCCGCTGACTTCTAGTGGCGCAGTGCCGGCCTGCGGGTTCCCGCGCACTGTCCCGGGAAGTTGAATCTCGGTCCCCGCCCAGTTCCTCTCCAGCCCTCGGCAGTCTCTGTATATTGCAGCTGCGAGTTGTGTCTGGCTCTGGCACCTTCCTCCTCTCCACAGGGCTCGCCGGCCCGAGCAACCGCTCTGTCCCAACTCTGGGCTTGTCCCTGACTGCGTGTATGGGGAGGCGCGTAACCGCTTGGGGGGCAGGTCGCGCCGCGCCGACCTGGCGAGTGCGTCCCTCCCGCGCTCTGGGCTCTATTGTGCTCCGTGCGCCCTCCGATCTTTGTGAAAATTTTGTACCTGTTTTCTTGGGCTGGGCGTTCGGCGTTGTTTCTCTGTAATTCGCAATGCTGTTTTCGGTGTGAGCGGTCTGTGGTCGCAGGCAGCCGCTGGCGTTCTTCACCTCCTTCCCTGGGAGCGGTGCGGTGGGAGGACCCTATCACACCGCCATTTTTTCTCGAAGCCTTATGTTAGCCATTCTAATAAGTGTATGGCGGTATCACATCCTGGCTTTAATTTGTTTCCTTAATGGCTCATGATGTACATCCTTTCATGAGCTAATTTGCCATCCACATATCCTCTTTGTCTAAGTATTAGTATTTTGTGCATTTTAAAGTTAGGTTGTCTGTTTTCTTACTACTGAGTTTTTGAGAGTTAAAAAATATATATGCTGGATAGAAGTTCTTTGTCAGAGATATGAGTTGAATATATTTTCTCCCAGTCTCTAGCTTGTGTTTTCATTCTCTTAACAATGCTTTTGCAGAGCAACAGTTTGTAATTTAGATGAAGTCAACTTTTCTTTAAGGATCATGCTTTTGGTGTCATGTCTAAAAAACATTTGTCTAACCTAGGTCACAAAGATTTTCTCTTATGTTTTCTTCTAAAAGTTTTATAGTGTTAAGTTTTACATTTAGATCTCTGGTCCATTTTGAGTTTTAAAATAAGTTGTGAGGTTTAGAAAGAGTTTCATTCTTTTTTTGCACATGGATGTCCAGTTGTTCTAACACGATTTGTTGAAAGAGATGCTTTCTTTATTGAATTGCTTTTGCACCTTTGTCAAAAATCGGTTGTCCCTGTGTGTATGTTGATTTTCTAGTCTTTTTATTTTGTTCCATTGACCTCTCTGCCTATCCCTTCACCAATACTACACTTTTTTTGTTTTTTGTTTGTTTTTTTTTATATCCTCTTACCTTGTAATACACTCTCTTGATTATGGTAGCTTTATTGCAAGTCTTCAAACTGAGTAGTGTAATACTTACAACTTTATTCTTTTCTGAAATTGTTTAGATTGTTCTAATTCCTTTGCCTTCACTGTAAACTTTAGAATTAACTTATCTATATCTATACAAATTCCTCCTAGGATTTTTATCAGAATTCTGTTAAACTATAGATCAATTTGGGGAGAATTAGTAGCTTTATCTTGTTGAGTCTTTCAATTCTGCTATGGAGCCATCCAGTGAGTTTTTAATTGGTGTAATTGTGTTTTTCAGTTCTAAAATTTTTATCTGGTTCTTTTTTTATATATTCTATTTCTTGGGTAGGCTTTCTATCTTTTTATTTTTAGCAGACCCTTCTTAAGCATTTTTATAATAACTGCCTTAAAGTCTTTGATATTTTCAACATCAATGATATCTCAACATTGTCATCTGTTGATTGTATCTTCCCATGGGAGTTGAGATTTTTTGGGTTCTTCTTGTGCTGAGTAATTTTGGATTGTATTCTGAACACTTTAAATATTATAAAAGGAGACTCTGGGTCTTATTTAAAGCCTGGGTTGATATTTTTGTTTTAGCAGGCTATTGACCCAGTTGGGTTCAAGCTGCAAGTTCCAACCAGCCGTCCATGAGTTGTAGTTTCAATGCTAGTTGGATTTTCAAAGTTTTTGCAGTGCTATTTGATTCTGCCTCACTTGTGTGTCACCCAGTGTCTAGTCCAATCAATCCTGTGATTCAGTTCTCAGTCTTTGGTGTGCTGTTTAGGGTCCGGTCCACACATGTAGAGCTCAGAGGTGAGCCCAGAGTTTATGAACAACCTTATAGGATTGCTTTTCTGAGCAATTCCCTCTCTGTGATTTTTATGGGCCTTTCCAGTTCTCTGGTGTTTCTCCTTCTGGTCCTCCAGCCAGAAAACTGGGGCCATAGACACATTCACTCTGTCTTACACTTCCCACAACTATGCTTACATCTGGAGCCAAGTGACGGAAGGAAAAAGAGACACAAAAAAGCCATAGGGTTTGCCTCACACACTCGGGTCTATGGCTCCTCCAGTTAGAGATGAAGTTTCCTTTACTCAAAGTTTAGGGGTCCAAAGAACCCCTGCTGTCACTTCCTGTCCTATTCCCATAAGGTTGCCTGGGAATTGGAGTACGAGAGCATGGTTAGAAGAGGGAAAAATAGGAAGAAAAAAATGGAGGATTTCCCCACTTTCTCTGAGTTTTGGGAATTCCCTTTCTTGCTCCTTGAGCCAGAACTGGAGGGCTCCTCCTTGAGATCGTGCTGCCCATGCCTGGTACCTACTTTTGAGTTTCTGACTTTCTTGAGTCCAGGCTGGGTGATATCAGAGGAAAATTAGAACACTCACCATCAGTTCAGTGGGTCTTTAAGTTCTGGTCTAATTCCCCACCTTCTACCATCTACTCTTCAGAGATCTCAAATAGCTCTATGCATTATGTCCAGGTTTTATATGTATATTCACCTGACAGAATACAGTGTCCTTACACCATCTTGCCTGGAACCTGAATTCCCTTTCCATGCTTTTGACAATATAAATGGTAAGATTCTGCATTTCTTTTGATATATTGGCCATCTTCTGCCAGGTATAACTTTGTAGTTGGCCTCCTAGAGAATATTATGATTTGACCCTCATTATAGGTCTGGAGATGATAGATACAGGGTCATAAGGAGAATCCTTACAATGTAACTCTCTCAGGTAAGGTCATTACATGGTTTTCATGCAATATAGAATCAGCTTTATGACACAGGGAAGGAGAAAGCTCAGTGGGTTTTGGAGATTAGGGTACTAAGAGTTATCTGGCTTTTCCAAAATTTCACTATTCTGTTCTTGGGGGTCTCACTTTATCCTAACAATTGCCCTTTCAAAAGCCATGATAGGTCTTTGAGTTCAAACTTCAATGAAATTCAAATTCAACAAAACACAGCACCAGACTCTGAGTCTGATTTTAGTTACATCAGCCTTACTAGAGATAAGAGATTCATTTTTTCTGACTAGTCACAGAAACTCCTTGGTTTCCTAACCATACTTTGAGCTGAAAACTTAAAACCCAGCCTTTCATTTTTATCATCTAAGCTTACCAATGCAGTTATAAATCACTCCACAGGCCTTGTATTCCTTGAGCCTCTGATAATGTTCTGTCATAGCTGCCACTCTGACCACCAGTCTTCAGGTCACACATGTGAAGGGTCATATTTCTTCATTGTTCTTTATGTTCTTCATTTCAGGCAGACACAGGTGATATTTAAGAAACAATTTTGTTATTACATGTTATAGGCTAGCAATATCACATCCTTTATTGATAACTGGATCCTCACCTCATCAACTTAGACAGCCTATCAGTCCTGTATTCTCATTTCCTCAAAGATCTATTGTTCCTTATATTATTTGCTGTTTTGCTCAGGGTTCAACTGTAGACAACAGAATCCATTTTGCCAAGTTTAAGCAGAAAGGGAATTAAAACATTATAGGTGGTAGGCAGAACTCTGAGATGGTCCCCAAGATTCTTTCCCCCTAATGTGCATGCTTTGTCTAATCCCTCTCTTTGAGTGTGTGCAGAAACTTTGAATATGACAAGATATCCTGTTATTATGTTACATCATAGGACAAAAGGAATTTTGCTGCTGTAATTAAGATCCCTAATCAGTTGACTTTGTTTAATCAAAAATGAGACTATTCCCGGTGGGTATGACCTAATCAGACTATACCCTAAAAGATAAAAGAAGAAATAGCAGATGTTTTTCTGCTGTCCTTGAAGGAGTAACCTACCATATTATAGAGAGGGCCATGTGGCAGGGACCCACAAGTAGTCTCTAGGAGCTGGTAGTAGTCCCTGGCTGACAGTTAAGAAAATAGGGACTTTAGTCATATGGTCATGAGGAAACTAATCCTTCCAACAACCTGAAGGAGCTTAGAAGTGGGTCTTTCCCTAGTCAAGTCTCTCCTGATGAGGACACAGCTGGATGAAACCTTGATTTAAATGAGAACCTGAGCAGAGGAGCTAGCTAAAAGGTGCTGGGGCCTCAATCCACAGAAAGTGTGAAATAATAGCTGTGTGTTATTTGAAGACACTAAGTTTGTGGCAATATGTTATATAGCAGTAGAAAATGAATACAGTGTACTAATAAGTTTTATAGGATTTCTAGAAGTTCCAGGACCCAAGCTTGAAAGCCCCAAAGCCAGAATTGACACAGCCAGGAGATATGTCCAGCCATACAATGATACTTAGAGCTGAAACCCTGCTGCTCTTCCACCTGATGGATGTATAGCATTCATGAAGCCAAGGATTAAACATCATGACTAAAAGCTGTCTACTTCAATGGGGTTCAGACAACATGTTGTTACAGTGCTATTTTCTCATCTGTGAAGTAAGAATAACCATAGTATGTACCTCAATAAGTATTTATAAGGATTAAATGAAATAAAGCTTTGGAAGTGTTTGAGTACTGCCCAACTCTTAATGTTCTCTATATATCAGCTATTATTATTCAGAATTGACTTGCACAAGGCCATGAAACTAGTAGGTAGCTCAACAGAGACTTAACTTAGGGTCTGTCTACTACCAAAACCCATTCTCCTTTCCATTCCTTCTTGACTTTTCCAGAAACTCAGTTGGAAAGAAACTTTGCCCATTTCCATTCTTAGCCTCTCCCAGGGGAGGAAGATTCACCTCAAAGAGATAGAGGAAATCCTGCATAATGGAGCATGAATGTTTTATGAATTTGGTCTTCACTGAGTAAATTAAAGGGTCATTAACATACTCATTAACAAGTGCAGAACTTTGTTTGGAATTCTGAAAATGATCAGGCAATGCACAACCACATGAGCTCATGAGGACATCTTGAAATTCCCCAGATCATCTTCCCTGCTTTCATAATTTTCTCTCTTTTCTGACTTCTGCCTCTGGTGTCATACACCATGTTCCAAATATACATCTCTTTTCCTCCTCTACTAATTGTGGGAATTCTCTGCTTGTCATTGGAAGGAAAGGGTGTGAAAATTCGGCACTTCTGCCTTTGCTGGCTATGGAGGAAGTATGTGTCTGTGTGTGGGCATGTGCCTGGTGTGTATGGGGGTGGAGAGTGAGGCAGATGGTCTGGTGATGGTGTGATAGACCCTCAGAACTGATGCAAAGGCGGGCAATACTGACCAACAAGGGTGCAAAGTGAAGGGGCTCGTGAAAAAGGATCCAAACCAGTAAAGCAGTAAAAATGACTAATGTTATCAAGAAGGAATACACTTAGCCATGCTCAGAAATATGATCATTATAAAGCTAAAATATTTTAAGCCAAGATGCTAATTTTAAAAAAATGAAAAAAAAGTTAAAGGTGGGATGATATTTTCCTGGAGAACTACAGATGGCCAATGGCTGTGAAGAAGTCTTTCATGTAGTCAGGATTTGAGCAATATACAGGTCAACACAAACGTTAGGTATTAGGTGCAGCCTTTGTTTGTAGACAGGAGAACTTGCTCTGGCTAATTTAAACCAAAGTGGATTTACCTGGAAGGATATTGGGACACTCACAAAATAAATGACGGAAATCTGGAGAGTTGGGTTTCAAGTGGTGAGATATGTGGACAACTGACTAGGATGTTGCTCACTTTGTAAAATAAAAATATTTGGAGAGATTTATGGCTTTAGGTATTGACAGAGGACTTTATATCAGACTAACTGACAACAATTTTAAATTCTTGGAACAATACCAAAAATAATTATTTGAAGGCACAGTCAAATGAGAAGAACCAGGTAGAAAATGGAGGGGCTATAACCCATGAAATAAGGGAAACACCCTAGTTAAAATCCACATTTGTCTGTATTTTCCTTGTAGGCACTCACAGTCTGATCAATGTATGGGAATAGAGGTCAATCAGAATGTGGAATTCCTAAGGGACTGAGGAGTCAGAGATTGGAGTTCTAGTCTGCTAGAATGGCTACAGGGGGTGGATATCCAAGAAAAGAGAGAGTTACATAAGAAGGAGCCCCCAAATCTGCATACAGTTTTCATGCAAATCCTTAGCTGACTCCTACACTGTGAGGGCATGGGGCAAGACTCCAAGGAACTCCAGAAGAAAGTTCTAAGGATCTTACTAATCAGATGTTACAGCAACTACCCAGTGCTGTGGACACACAATTTAGAGTTCAAGTTCTGGCAAGTTAAAAAAGCTTGACAAAGCTTTCTGTTAAAATACCAGAAGGGCCAAACTCTTAAGTAAGGACCATGTACAAGGACCATGTAAAAGCACTAAGGACTACTCTTTAGGATAAGGGAAAAACTGAAAAGGCCTATACTAAAAAAATCTTAAAATAAAGGCTCCACAAGATCAAAATTATCTGCCTATAATTTAACTGCTTGCTAGAACAAAAATCAATACTCTTCTAAGGAAGATAATAGCATCCAGAGTCTCTATCACGTATCATTGACAATATCCAAGATATAACAAAATTATTAAACATGAGAAGACACAGAAAATGGGACCCATAGATAGACAAAAAACATTCAATAGAAACAGACCCACAGTTGGTCCAGATGTCAGTTTTAGCAGACAAGAGCTTTAAAATAATTGTGATGATATGTTAAAGAGTCTACAGGAAAAGGTGGATATAATGGATGAAAAGAAGGGGAATTTCAGGAGAGATATGGAAACTATAAAACAGAACCAAATGGAAATCCTAACACTAAAAAATAAAATATCCAAAATAAAAACATTTTTGGATGGGAATAAAAGCAGACTGGACAGAATAGAAAAGAGGGTGAGTGAATCTGAAGACAAGTCCATAGAAATATTTGAACAGAAACAGAGAGAGAAAAATACTGAAAGGAAAAAAAAAAGAATAGAGTCCCAATAACCTTTGAAAGAAATGTTAAGGAGTTTAGAATCTATGTAATTGGTGTCCCAGAAATAAAAGGAACAAGAGCATGGGGTAGGGGAAATATTTGAATAATATTGACCAAAAATTTCCAAATTTTATCAATTTACAGATCTAAAAAGTAGAGCAAACCTCAAGGAAGATAATTACTAAGAAAACCACATACTGTCAAACTAATAAAAGCAATAGATAAGAAAAAAAGATATTAAAGGCAGCCAGACAAAAAGTCTAAAAGGCAGCATACAAGGAAATGAAGAAAAGAATAACAGCTGACTTCTCATGAAAACATTCCAGAAGAGAATGGGATAACACATTTAAAATCAGAAAGAAAAAAAAGGTCAGGTTCGAATTCCATATCTAGTGTAAAAAGTTTTCAAAAATGAAGGCAAAATAAATGAAACAACAACAACAACAAGAAAAACAAAACGGAGGCACCACCAGCAAGGAGACGCTCACCAGATGTGCCCCCTCGACCTTGGACTTCCCAGACTCCAGAACTGTAAGAAATAAATTCCTTTTCTGTATAAATTACTCAGTCTCAAGTATTCAGTTACAGCAATAGAAAATGGACTAAGACAGGAACTAAAGGGAGAAAATGAAAAATCTACAATTATAGTTGGAGATTTTAATATCATCCCACAGTAATTCATAGAACTAGTAAACAAAACATCAATAAGTATATAGAAAATCTGAACAACACTATAAACTAACTTGACCTAACTGGCAATTATAGAACAATATATCCAAGATCTGTAGAATATACATTCACATTTTTTTCCAAAGCATATGGAATGTTCACTATGCTAGAACATATAGCTGGCCATAAAACTAATCTTGATTAATTTCAAAAGTTTGAAATAATACAGAGTATGTTCTCTGAGCACAATGAAATTAACTTAGCGATCAATAATGGTAAGATATTTGGAAAATCCCCAAATATTTGGAAATTAAACAATATACTTCTAAGTAACCCATAGGTCATGGAAGACATCATAAAGGAAATTAGAAAGTACTTTGAACTAAATGATAGTGAAAATATAGCATGTAAAAATTTACAGGATGAAGATAAAGCATCATAGCTTGACATATTTATATTAAGAAAAAAAGTTTTAATATTAATGGCTTCCACCTTAAGAAGCTGAAAAAAGAAGGGTAAACTAGACCTAAAGTTAGTAATGAAAAGGAAATAATAAAGATAACAGTAGAAATCAATGAAATAGAAAAAGAAAATGGAGATGACAGAAGAAAATGTCAGTGAACTTGAAGAAGACAGATGAACAGAAATTCTATAATCTGAAGTAGAGAGATAAAAATGGTTGAATAAAAAAGAGAATGAAGCAGAATGGAGCAGGGTCCTCTTCCCATGGGACAACATCAAAAGATCTAACATCTATGGAATTGAGTTCCCAGAAGGACAGGAGATAGAGCAGAAAAAAAAGTTTGAAAATATAATGGTTAAAATTTTCCATTTTGTGAAGACACAAATGTACAGATTCAAGATCAATGAACCCCAAGGATAAATACAAAGAAAATCACATCTAGGCAAATCATAGCTAAATTTCTAAGGACCAAAGATAAGGAAAAATCTTGATAGTAGCTCAAGAGAAATGATACATTACATGCATGGTATCAAGGATTCAAATTCCCACTGACTTCTCATCAGTAACCATAGAAGCCAGAATATAGTGGGAAAACATCTGTAATGTGCTGATTGAGAAAAAAGGTCAATCCAGACTTCTACCTCTAGTGAAAATATTCTTCAAGAAGAAAGGTGTAATATTGACTACTCTCAAATTTAAAAACCTGAGAGAATTTATTGCCAGTAAACCTGCACTACAAGGACTGCTCTGGGCACTTCTTTAGGCTGAAGAGAATTGACATCAGATGGGAATTCGAATCTTTAGGAAGAAATGAAAAGCACCAGAAATGGTAACAATCTGCGTAAATATAAAAACCTTCCTACAAAGAAAACTCCTGGCCCAGATGGCTTCACTGGTGAGCTCTAACTAGAATTTAGGAAGAAATATAACAGTCTTAAAAAAATCCTTTCACTCAACAGAGGAGAAAGGAACAATTCCCAACTTGTTCCTTCCAATGTGAACAAGGACATTAAAAGAAAAGAAATTATCAATATCCCTTATGAATATAGAGCAAAATATTCAAAATATCAAATTCTGAGCAAAATATTAGCAAATCAAGTCTAGCAATACATACAAAGAATAATACATCATGACCAAAGGAGGCTTATCTCAAGAATCCAAGATTGCCTTAAAATCAAATTAAATTCACCATATAAAGAGAATAAAGGAGAAAACCCATATATACAATTCAACAGATGCAGAAAAAGTCAGAGCTGCCAACTCAGGCAGTTGATGTCATCCACAAGAGCAGAAAATCATGGTGCCTCACCTAGTTTCCAGATTGGCATCAGTTCATAGTTCCAGAGCTCATTGATTGAAGGGAATTGTGACTTGAGCGCAGTAAGGTTCCCACTGAACTAGAATTTGTGGCTACCACTTGGCAATGCTGGGGTCTTTATGCCAATGAAACCAATAGGAAAAGAAAGGAGTTACTGGGTAGGGGGTAATTGTCTCTAATTACCATGAGGAACTAGGTTTGCTGCTTCATAATGGGGATAGGGAAGAATATGTTAGCAGCTGAGAGGAGTCCCTCAGGGCATATTTTGGTGCTGTGGATAGCTCTAATAATGATGGCTCTACACGGTCAAGGAAACCAAGGGTTCATACACTCTGGGGATGAAGGCCTAGGTCATCCCACTGGAGAAGCAACACAGACCAGTCAAAATGGATGCTGGATGAAGGCAATGATGACTATCAGTTAAAATGAGCCCAGGACCAGCTACAGTAGCACAGATGTAGCAAGTTTGGCTTGCTAACTCTCTGCTATGGTTTGAATGTGTCCCCCAAATTTCATGTGTTGGAAACTTAATCCCCAAATTTATATGTTGATTGTATTTGGAGGTGGGACCTTTGGGAGGTAATTGGAATTAGATAAGTTCATCAGGGTGGGGCCCCCATGATGGGACTGGTAGTTTTCTAAGAAGAGGAAGAGAGACCTGAGTGGACATGCTCTTGCCCTTTCACCACGTGGTGCCTTCTGCCATGTTATGACACAGCTAGAAGGACCTCACCAGATGCTACCCCCTTGATCTTGGACTTCCCAGCCTCTAGAACTGCGACCTAAGTAAACTTATTTTCTTTAAAAATTAACCATTCTATGGTACCCTGGTATAGCAACAGAAAATGAACTAAGACATTCTCATTAAGTCTTTTCAGGTGCAACTTGCCACCACCTTGAATACTTGGATTTGCATCTCCCTTCTTGGGGAGGAATTGAAGATGTCTTGTTCTGATGTTAGATCCATATATTATAAGTGGGTATGGGTAGATGTGAAAGGCACCAGGGGTGGACTGTACTGGACTCAGTTTTCATGCCACCCCAGGTCCATGTGGCCACATCTTTCTCTACCTCAGCTCTGGTCACCTGCCTTGCTCTCCAGTTGAACAATTTTAGCAAGAGCTCACACTGTTGTTCCCACAACAGTAAAGACAGATTGCTGTCACTGCTGTCAGCACCACAGTATATGGAGGATCCTAGAAGGTAGTACTGCATAACCAGGACAGACTGACAGCTGTGCCAGTGCCTTAACTCCCAGAAACTCTGGCTTTTCTACAGGTTGATTGGAGAGGCCAGTTTACATGTCTCAGAACAGCAACAGAGGAAATGCTCTATAGAGTCAACTTTGACCAGTGGGAAATGGGGCCAGGAAAGAGGCGGCAAATAAATTCTTTTCTATTCCTCTTCACAAATGAACTAACTATTAAGAGATGCATCAGATGAACTATTTATTTATTTATAATTGTTATGGGTAAATAATAGTTGTATATATTTATGGGGTACATATGATGTTTTGATACAGGCATACAATGTGTAGTGACCAAATCAGGGTAATGGTCAAATCCGTCACCTCAAGCATTTATCATTTCTTTCTGTTAGGAAAATTCCAGTTCCCTCTTAGTTATTTTAAAATACACTGTAAGTTATTGTTAACTATAATCACCCTATTGTGCTATCGAATACTAGATCTTATTCATTCTCTCTAACTGTATTTTTGTATCAGATGAACTATTAAGATCCGAAGATGGTCTGCAAGACTGAACAGCCAACTGGCATTTGTTATGAAACATCCCCTTTTTATTAAACATCCCCTTCTATTTGCTCCCCCTCTTTCCCTGACTCAGTCTCTCTTTTCCCTGGTATTACGCTCCCCAATAAAGTGTTAGCAAGCAAGCTTCTGCCCTGGGAAGGCTCT
Source organism: Daubentonia madagascariensis (assembly GCA_023783475.1). Taxonomy (NCBI): domain Eukaryota; kingdom Metazoa; phylum Chordata; class Mammalia; order Primates; family Daubentoniidae; genus Daubentonia; species Daubentonia madagascariensis. Next base: position 15,020,350 of record JAKFHU010000144.1, read on the forward strand.
CTTCTCCAGGGAACCTGTTCTAAGATGGGTGGTGATAATGACATCATGCTGTTGCTGAGGATGTTGATGCAGTTGGGATGAGGCTGGTGAAAGTGGTGGGGGTGATGGAGAATGGTGGTGCTGAGGGTGACAATGGCATGGGTGGTGTCGTGATGGCTTATAAATGTTTTGTAAGGATGACAAAAGCCTGGGAAGTCCAGGGTTACGGTAGATTGTGTTCACTTGCATTTGGAGTCCTTCTCTTTATAGTTCTCTTCCCTTGGGGAAGATTATATATCCCCACCATTTTGAACCGCAGCATGGCCACGTGACTGGCTTTAGCCAATAAAGAAGCTGTAAAAGCAGCATGTGCTTTGGCCACGATCACTTTCCTTCTGTCGTGATGGTGGCAGTGTCTGGTGGGGGCTGCTCCTTCAGCTTGGTTCTTGGAGCAGAGCCATCACTGACCTGTGACAGACATGCAGCACAGTGGGAAATAATCCTTTGTCATTCAAAGTCCATGAGATTTTAGGGAGTTTGTTATCACGGCATAATCTAGTGTATCCTGACAAATGGGGAAAATGACTGCCTCAAAAAGTTATTTCTCACTTAAAAAAAACTTCTGGATGGGAGTTTTGGGGAGAATCATAATCCATTTTAATCTGGCCAAAAGAGAAATGAGGAAAACTGTCTTCATGGGTCGGAGCAGCCACTCGGTCACCCCACACTTGTGCCAGTGTTAGTGGGGCTCTTCAGGAGCTTAGGAAGTTCTCCCGAGTTCTCAAGAAGTGGATTCATGCTCACCTGCTGCAGAGGCGCTGGGGGTGGGCAGGAAGATGGGGTTGTCAGGCTGGGGGGAGTGGCAGGAAGCCTTCCAATGTCCTTGAATCCTGCTTGGCTAATGCAATCAGCTGTGTGAGGAGGGAGCCAGTCCGCCCCTCCTTCTCTCACTAGCCCACAGGGGGTTCCTGCTAATGATTAGCTTAGGCTGATTCTCATTAGTGCTCTTTATTTACAGGCAGATGAATCAATTATGGAAAGCACAGTTTTCTCTTCTTCAGTCCGGTTTGTGCTTCATTTTCTATCTGCTGGTGTTCTGGGCACAGAGTGCGGAGGCCCGTCCTTCTCAGGGTGATTAGCCTGCAGTGAGAGAATGAAGGTGTGTGTGTTGGCAGGGCATGGGGGACGCAGGGCTAGAAGATGGCTTCATTAGGAAAAGTCAAGGGGTGGAGACTTGGACAGGAATGATCTAATTGAGTTTGCACCCTCCTTCATGTCCCCACCTCGCCCAGAATATGCAAATTCTGATTAAAACCAGGAGCTGGGAGAGATACTGTTCTCTCCCGAGGACTGTTGTGCTCCCTTGCTAACAGCCACAAGCACAACTTATACTAGCTTTCAGAATGTGGGGCTGCCTCAAGGCGTGTACTTGTGCTCCTTGACCTACATTTTCTCTGTCTTTGTAAAGGAGGTAGTGTGTGTGTGTGTGTGTGTGTAAGGGGGTGAGTGTATGAAGGAAAATTGGCAAGTATGTGAATATTCCTGCAGTCAACACCTATTTACTGAGTACCTACTATGTTCTACCCTATTAGCAAGTGGAAACACCTGGGAAAAAAGCAGTCATGACCCTATTCCCTCCAGCCTAGAGGAGAAGATAGAGTTGGGACAATGGAAGACGCAATTGTGCATCTAAGGGAACTTTAACTGGGTATCTAACCTTGCCTGGATGGTCAAGGAGGAAATAATGTCTAAGATGAGACCTGAGAATGGGTAGCAATTAGCAATTAGTGGTAGTGAATGGATTTGTACAAAATATGAACTTGTGTGTATGTGTGGGTGCATACATATACATGGGTGCACACACAAAGTAAAATTCTAGGGAACTGAGTAAATTAGTCCACAAAGAAAAATTTTCCATGTTGCCAAGTATATCATCCATTAAACACCCAGACGGTTTTATTGCCAACAAATTAGATGTCAATTTTTAGAAAATTAATTTTATGTTTCCCCACCCTCCAAAGCAGCCTAAGTATCACTTTCTTCGTATTTCGGGGTCTTCCCTGTAAATGTCATGACTATATGGTGCTCGGAGAGAGTGCTTCCTCAGGAGTTATTTGGGGGTATATAATAATTTTGTCATACTGAGATGGCTTCAGACTGCTTTGCGTTTTGAGTTCTTATGCCTGCTTTTTATAGTTTGCTGTCTCTTTCCATGCTCTCAGGCTGTCAACTGTCACTTCCTGCAGCTGTCAGAAAACCTGGCTTTGGCAGGCCTCACCACTATCAGCATCTGCCCCACCCTCAATACATGTGCGCGCACACACACACACACACACACACACTCGATGATCTGGTTCCTATCAGGCACTGCTTGGGAGTCAGCTGACTTGGCTTATCCAAGCCATAAAGCAGCGATGCCCTGGACCACCAGCATCATCTTCACCTGGGAACTTGTCAGAAATGCCAGTTCTTGGGCCCCATCCCAGACCTGCTGAATCAGAAACTCTGGGGGTGGGACCAGCCATCTCTATTTTACAAGCTGTCCTGGTGATTCAGATGTCCCTAAAGATTGAGAACCAGAGCTGTAAGGAAGGGTAAATAGAGTCCCAGTGAGGGCTGTGTTGCTCTCCTCTGTGCAAGCTGCATGCGTTTCAGAGCATCATCGACAGTCTATGTTCTGTCCAATCAAGGGGCTATGTGCCTTGCTGGTCTCAGCTGTGTTCAGTGTGATTGGATAGTTTCAGGATAGCTGACTCGTAGGAAGCTGAGATCCTGTATGTGTGTGTGAGTGTGAGTGTACACAGAGGAAGAGTAAAGGATAGACAGAAAAAGCCAGGGCTTTTGAGAGAGACGTGGCTTGTGCTCAGGTCCCCAGTGCTCAGCTGATAGAGTTTCTAACGTCTTGGTTTTAGGGCCCCGGCCTGAACTCTCCAGCTTAGGGTCCTGGGGGTCTTCAGGTGGCAGAAGGGTCTTCTGGTTCTCTCTCTCTCTCTCTCTCACACACACACACACACATGAGTAGCTGCCTGGGGCCCAGGCGGAGTGTCAGGAACACTCTGAGAGGCACCAGCTGCTAGTGACACTGCCAGAGACTCTCCAAACGGAGCTGTTGGGAAGGACAGCTGGGAGATGCGTGGGAGCCCCTGAGATGCATAGATTTGGGTTTGTAAACATGGGCCTGTTAAATTTAGGGTGGGCCACGGGCTTAGGAGAGCTCCGTAACATCTTTTGGCAAGTGTTGCACATTTTGAGTGGTTTTAAAACATTGCTTATTCCTTATATAGTAGGAGGCCTGTTTTAGCACAGCTTGTCATCAGAGGGGAGGAGAGAGGAGGGCATTGGCACTGGGTGAACACCCACTGTGTGCCAGGTGCTTTGCATAAACGATCTCATTTTGTCTGTACACCCACCCCAAAGGGCTGGGGATTATTAGCTCTGATTTGCAGACTAGGATATTGACTGAGAGCAAGGTCTGGGCCCAAGAGGTGTCAATCACAGTAAGTTCCACCTGACCCCAGCACTCATGTGGAGGACATGTTCTGTGTGTAGCAAAGACCGTGTATCTGGGGGGTGACATAATAGTGGTGAGGGCCCTCTGCCCACAGTGGCAGCACAAAGTCATACTCCTGCCACCAGCCTCAGAAGCTGGGCCTTCTTGGTTGAATTTTCCCAGTTTGCTTACATCGGTGTTTGCCAGAGAGAGAGCGAGACAGAGAGAGAGAGAGAGAGAGAGAAATCTTTCAAACGTGAATCCTGTGAGATGCTCCTCAAATTCAAGGCCCCACTGGCCAAATCAGTTTAGGAGTTGTCATTAAGCTGTCTACATTCTACGCTTAGAAGTCATGATTCAAATTGTCTCAGGCAGGGTTCAACTAGAGACATAGAACAGTAGGAGATACATATTAAGAGATTTATTGCAAGGAATTGGTTTCCATGATTGTGGGGGCTGGCTCAGCAAGACTGAAGTCCCAAGGTCAAGCTGGACTTCTCAGGCATGGGGTGAAGCTGCTCTCTGCAGGTAGAATTTCTTCTTCGGTAAAACCTCAGCTCTGCTCCTAAGGCCTTTGGACTGATTGAATCAGGCCAACCCAGATAATCTAGGATAACCTCCCTCATTTAAAGTCAACTGATTATGGACTTTAATCACATCTACAAAATACCTTCATGGCAACATCTAGGTTAGAGTTTGAAGCTGACATCTAAAACCGACCATCACACAAGTAAACACACTGAGAAGTCCTACACTAAAGACATCTTGGTTTTGTTGAATCCATTGTTTCCCAAAGTTGTTTGAACAGCTCCCCAGCCCCCTATTTCACATCCTCTTCAACAGCCTTTTACACCCAGTCTTGTTCCACAAGACACCTGGAAATGGCTGGCCCAAGCTCTCTGGCCCTGCCTCAGAGGTGCTGTACAGCAGGAAGCTCAGAGCATGAGACTGCTCAATCTTCAGTGGTTCTAGGACAGGATCTGTCCACCTTGGACCTATTGACATTTTGGGCCAGATAATTCTTTGTTATGGGGCTGTCCTGTGTATTGTAGGACGTTTAGCAGCATCCCCGGCCTCTACGCACTAGATGCTGGTACCATCCCCTCCTCCCCAGCTCTGACAACCCAAAATGTCAAATGTCCCCCGGGAGACGAAATTACCACTGCTGAGACCACTAGTGTAGAGGAAGAGGTCATGGACAACACAGGGGCTTTCCAGGCGCAGCAGCCTGCATTGGAATTGTACCTCTGTATTATTTTTATTTACTTACATCCTGCCACCTCCCAAAAGGATCTAAGCCATTAAGTTTGTCATTTAATAGCTCTGTGGGGCAAGTTATTTTATTTTTGTGAACCTCAGTTTTCACCTCTGCAAAATGGGGATCACAATAGGGCTTATCTTGCCGGGCTATTGAGGGATTCACTAGAGTAGATTGTGCAAGGCACCTGGGTCTTGGCAGATCTTCCATATATGTTAGTTCCTTACCCTTCCAAAAGGGAAATTGAGTCTCATGGTTAGGTTTTCATGGGCATCTTGGCATAGTGGAGTTGGAAGAACCTTAGCCATCACCTGGCCCATTTTCTAGATGAGAAGACCAGCCTGGAACCTGCCTGAGCTGTGAAGCTTCCCAGGTGGAGGACACCTGGGTGCCCTGGATAGGAATAGCCCGGGTGTCCCGCACAGTTCCCTGCTGCTGAGTCTGGAGAGAAGCTTAGGGTGTGGAGAGGCTCTAGGCCCGTCGGAGGGCTCCACGCCCCCAGGGTCCTCTCCAGGTCTCTTCTGTAGGCTGCTCAGGTCCCGCCTTTCCCGCTGGCTGTGGTGCAGAAGCTGGAGTACCGCAAGCCGGAGATTTATGAATGGCGCACCCCTGCGCAGCTCGAGGTCGGGCCTTGCCAGGAAGTTTATTAATGGGCTTTCATCTAGCACTTTAGGATCACGAGCTCTATCTGTTCCCCTGTCCACAGCCGGATGTGAGGAGGTGCACCACATCAGCAAAATCTTCCTCTTGGCCTGGCGGCGGGGGCTTGGCAGAGTGATCTAGATGCTGTCCTTCTGGGTTCCACTGGGATTTAGAACCCTCGGCCCTCCTTTCTTCTCTCCTGGTGAACTCTCAGCTCACCTGGGAGGGAAACATCTAGTTTGTAGTCATCTTCTGCAGTCAGAATGGTGACCACTGCTGCAGGCCCTAGGGGAAGCTGAGAATGCTGGTCTTGTGTCCGGAGCTGGGGGCTCCGGGCTTCAGAAACTGTGCCTCTCAGAAACTCAGTTTCCTCATCTGTCAAATGGATAATAATAGCCACCTGATAAGATGGTTGTGCGTATTCATTGAGACCCAGTTCAGAGAGGCTGGGTCTTTCCCTTCTCCTCTGCCCATAACAGGACCTTGAACTGGATTAGGCCTTTCTGGTTATGTGGGGAGCATGAATTGCCAGGGGGGCAGAGCCCTCAAGGGTGGAAGCTGGGCCTCTCAGTTACCCCAGAGGGAGCAACGTCAGAGGGGCTCCTGCTCCATCCTTCTGAAAGACATCACCTTCCCAGCCAAGGAGGACATAAGGAGGGACCCTGGGGATCCTGTACCCTAGGCCCTTATATCTTGGGGCCATCCATGCCTGATACCAGGAGAGGGGCTGAGGAAGGGCAGGTTCTTAGCATTGCATCTCTTGGCATTTCTAGGTTGTTAATCATTTATCAATAAAGTAATGAATCCAGAGCCTCCTTTTTCCTAACAATGGTCTGAAGTGGCTGCTTTAGCATCTCCCGAGTGGCTTGTGAAAATACAGATTCTGGGACTCACTCCAGACCATGAGGGCAGAACTTAACTATCAGGGCAAGGCCCAGAAGTTTGCTTATAAGATGAGCCCCAGCTGTTTCTGCTGCATGGACAGGCCTGGGAAGGGCTGTGTGGACATCTGCACATCCAGACCTGATCTGTGTGGACCCAGCAGGGTTACAGAGCCCGTCTGCCTGGTGGTCTCACCAGTTCTGTAGGGACGCAGGACCTGCTCCCTTTGAAAGATGAGAGGCAGGCCCTGAGAGACAAAGAGCACCTTCCCCCGGGTCACAGGGCCTGGGAGGTCTTCTTACTCCACTTCCAGCAGTCCTGCCAGGGTACCGGGAGGCTGCCCATCAGAGCTCTGGGTGTCCGTTTCCTGCGGTTTTAATTTAGGAGGTCGGCCCAGAACAGCCCTGAAGTCCCCTCCAGCTCTGACATGCTGGTCTCTCTGGAAAGGAGTTCCAGAGACCAGAGGAGCAGCTGCTTGTCTTTACCCTGGGGGAGGCTGAGCTCTTGGCACAGACTTGCCAATCCTAGAGGGCAGGGCAGAGTTGTGGTTGTTCCTGTGCCACATCCAGCCTGGCAGTCCCAGGATGTGCCTGGGGGGCTTGAGCCAAGAGGGGACCCAGCTACCTTCTCACCAAATTCCCTATTCTTCACCATACACTCCCCCCAGCCCCCTACCCCTGAAAGCTGGTGTGCTGCCAAGCAGTCATTAGCCTAAGTAAGATCAGCCAGGCCATGTGTCAGGTTGACTTCTTGGGAACCCTTTTCTACCCTGCACATTGCAGACCTCACCTGCCTCTTCTTGGCTATTTTTTCTTTCAGCAAACATTGGCTAAGTACCCACTCTGGGCACAGAAAAGTCACAGTCCATGAGCCTTAAGAAGCTACAGGCTGGAGAGGGAGAAGAACAGACACACAAACGAAGAAAAGCTTTGCAATATCACAGGCTGCCTAATGGACAGACATGGGCCCACCTGAGGTGGCCTCCTTGGAGGTGCAGCTGGAGAGGTAGGCAGGGCCTGTTCCAGGCTTCTCTGCCAAGGAGATGGACTCAATGTTGAGGTCTGTCCTTCTGTACCACACACCCACCTGTCCCTGGTCCTGTAGAGACCTCCAGCTCTGGCCACTTCTAGGTTCCAACCTGGGGGTGTAGAACCCTGAATTCATTATTGTGGGAGCCTAGAGCTGCTGTCTTCCCAGCTGTCCCTCCTCTTAGGTCCCTAGCAAGCAGCTGCTGCCTTAGCTGGAAACCTGCTCTGCCCTGATGGAGATCAGTGCTCTCACCTCCTCCTTCCTTGGCCTAACACAATCCTGTCCTCAGAGGGGCCCCTGGGGGAAATGAACACAAAGGAGCCTGGCAGTTTAAAAGCCCTGCAATTGTGTTACTGGTTTCTAGCACCACTCTGGGCTTCCCAAGTTAAAGAAAGTTTACAAGGCCCCAGAAATAGCTCACGTGCCAGCAGGCTCTGGAGATACAGGCTAAGGGAGGAGAGAGGGAGGAGGAGGAGGGGGAGGAGGATGGGAGAGGGGGAGGGGAGGCAGAGGGAGAGGGAGGAAGAGCAGGAGAGGGAGGATGGAGAGGGGGAGGAAGAAGAGAAGGAAGGGGAGGGGAAGGGGAGGAAGAAGGAGGAGGGGGAGGAGGGGGAGGAGGCAGAGGGAGAAGGAGGGAAGGGAGGAGGGGAGGAGATGAAGAGCGGCTAACCTGGGCTAGGCAGCAAGAGGAGGGACAGACTGGACACATCCCTGCCCTTGTGTGGCTTATGCCTCTGTAGAGGAATTAAGTCAAGATTACAAACAACTACAACTCAGACCAGCAGGAGGCAGTGCGGGGAGGAGGGCTTAGGGAGGGTGAGAAGCTTTGGAAGGAGCGCTGTGCAGTAGAAAGACTTAGGGGCAGACTGACCTGGACCCCTGGCTTTCCCACGGGTAGCCAGGATATCTTGGCAAGTCACGGAAGTGCTCTGAAACTCCAATTTTCTATATTAGAAAATGGGGATAATCCTACTGACCTAATAAGGCTGGAGTGGTGATTAAATAAGGAAATAGAAGTAGAAGATCTTGTGTGGAGTGGAAATTTAATGAATGGTAGCCATTGCTGTTATTATTTAGAGCAGAGGTTGGCAAAGGATGACCTTTGGGCCAAATCTGCTCTACCGCCTATCTTTGTATATAGCCTGTGAGCTGGAATGAGTTTTATATTTTTAAGTGGTTGAAAAAAAAAAACAAAGAAGAATAGTATTTCATGACATGTGAACATTGCATGAAATTCAAGTTTCAGTGTCCATAAATAAAGTTTTATTGGAACACAGCCATGCTCATTTGTTTACGCGTTGTCTGTGGCTTATTTTGCTCCACAGCTGCAGAGTTGAGTAGTTTGTTGTGACAGAGACCATATGGCCCAGAAAGCCTAAAATATGTACTTGTGGACCTTTCCAGAAAAAGTTTGCCAATCTCTCATTTAGAGGAAGGAAGGAGAGCTTGAACTGGGCATTGCAGCAATTTGCCCTGAATGCTGGTAGGATGACCATGGGTGGCCTCAGGTGGAGGGGTGGGGGTGGTGAGGCTGTAGCTCTTAGGTGTGTTGGATGAGGGGGCAGAGATTACTGCAGGCAAAGTGAACCCTATGAGCATAGACAGAAGGTAAGTGGAAGAATAGCTTCTACTATGATCCTATGTCTCTTTCTGTAGCAGAATCAGGACAGGTAGGAGGCTGGACTCAACAAGAATCCTCCCCAAATAAGGGCTGTGTGTTTCAGGGATGGGGGTGTTCTTGGGCTTGGGTCCCTAGGCTAGTTTCCTGGGAAGCACAATACGGTATCCTCTTTTCAAAACCCTAAAGGTAGATAGAATTAGGGCCAAAGAAACATTACGGGAAAAAAGGCATGAGTCTGTGTGGATTAGGCTCCCAGAAGTCGTGGGCAGCAGGCCCTTTGCTATGCTGCAAACTCCCATTTTTCCTCTGTTAACAGTGACAGCTGCTGATCCAGCCCTACCCTACTGTCCACAAGCCTCTGAGGCCACCCGTGTGCCCCACTCTGCAGAGGACCCCAACTTCAACCACAAGGAGACTAAGCAACCTGCTGTGAAGGCGCCCTACATCCCTCCTCAGCCTTTCTTCATTTCCCAGGGTTGCTTCCCACCGCCTCCAAGGAAGACATGTCCCTTCCTCTGCTCAGGCCATGTTTCCCACCCCTGCTTTGATCCCATCCCTTCTCGGCTCCTCCAGGTTCTTGCTCTGTTGATGATATATCTTTCTTGTGTTCTCAGTCTTGTGTCCACTGGCAATTTTCCCTGCATCCTCTTGTTGGGAAGGTGACTAATATTTAATGAGTTCCTATTATGTGCCAGCAGTCTGCTAGGTGATTGTATATGCTGTTTCATTTGATTCTGACAAGAGCCCTGAGGTAGTGTATTAGTCAGGACTTTTAGTTGCCACTGAAAGAAACTCAACTCAAACTAGCTTAAACTAAAGAGGAAATGTATTAGCTCATGTTATTGGATGAGCTCATGTCAAGGATGAACTTCAGACATGGCTGGATCCAGGTCCTTAACTAATGTCCCAAGAAGTTTCTTTCTCTATTTCTCAATTCTAATTTCTTCTGTGTTGGCTTCATTCTCAGATGGGCACACCTCATGTGGTGGCAAAGTTGTCCAACAGCACTTCTACACTTATACTCTAACCTTTGTAGCAATTCCCAAGGAGAAAGAGATGTAGCAAAAATCCCAAGGCTATTAGTGGCTTGCCTGGGTCACATGACTTTTCCTGAACCAATCACTGTGGCTAAAGAGTTGCCAACGGGGGGGGGGGGCTATCTTCCCACTTGCTGCGCTGAGGGCATCAGCCCTATTTAAACCACATGGCCTGGATGTGAGAATGATGTGGGTTCCTCAAAGAAAAATCATGGTGTTGACACCAGATGATGGGAAAATGTTTGCTGGCTAGGCAAAAGTGACTGTTGTCTATTAGACGTAGATGTTATAATCCCCATATCACAGAAAAACAAATTGAGCCTAAGAGAGGTTTGCTGTGTACCAAGTTATATAGCTAATACTCAGTAGAGATGCAATATCAACATAAGTTGGGCTAATTCTATATTCTACTTTGATTTCCAGGCTTGCCAATGCACTGCAGGAAACTTCAGTTTGTTCACCATGTAAAAGGGAACAGGGGAGGGAATGGCAACAAAGAAAACACAGTCTTCTGGAAGAACCAGTGAGAGAAAAGCCACTGACTGGGGAAAACTCAGGTGGATCTAGGTGGCTGAGCAGAGGTGTTGGGAATCAGACATCTACACTGGAGAGACCTGGCCCTTTCTATCTGCTCCAAATGGTACTAAATAAATGTTGGCTTGTCCAAAGCTTGCTTCAATCAAGCTTCATGTCCAGCAAATGCCATTGTGCTGCACCCAAGACAACTAGGCTCCAAGGGCAGTGCTGTGACCACACACAAGTTCTGGTGCTTCCCAGAATGACTTCAGAGAGCAGAGGAGTCCTATGACTCCAGGAATGAACCCCCACATTGGGATAAGCTGGCCAAATACCACCCACCCAGATATTTCAATTCTGTATCTACCTAGAACCTTGCAAGGTAGAGGGACTCTCTTAGCAAGACCTTGTGAGATATGAGAATTCACCTGGAGGAGTAGTTTTCCGCTGGTCTGGAAGGTACTGGGGTGGGGTTGTTTTCTGGAAACCTTGGGAATGGCTCTGTTAGTGTTCACATATGGAAAGAGGGGAAACACACATATACATATATTTTGGAGCACTTTATCTGGAGCTTCCAGACCACGATGTGGGGAAATAAAGGCTCTGGACAAGGCTGAGTGGTGCTTGCTGGCAGTTAGGGCATCAGGGGAGACACAGGGCACCAGGAGGGATGGCTGAGGAGGGATGGGAGTGTGGACCCAGAAAGGGAAGAATTGAGACCATGTATGTCACCACCCCACGGTTCTGCTACTGATTCTCCTGAGAGGCAGGGGTGGTGACCAACCCTGCATTAGACCCTAAAGAAAGTGCTGGGTTGAATTTGAGGACAACTGCAGAAATGTTGTGTAAGAGCTCCGCTTTCCTCCCACACCCCAGCCCCACCCAGCTCTTCTGTGCTTCCAACCCGAGCTCCTGGAGGCTGAGAAGAAGCGGGTAGAACATTCTTAAGTACAGAATGTCTTAGACTTTGAACCTGTGGGAACCTCAGAAGTCAAATTGTCTTCACCTAGTGAAAAATGCCCTTGAAAGGGCTTCATCATTATTACATCCAAATCCGCCTTCCAGTAACTCCCAGAGAGTAGTACCAGTTCTGGCCAATTAACACCATGTTGGACAAGTCTGTGTCCCTTTCTAAGTTAGGGCTGGTTTGGGAAGTGTCAGTGACACAATGTGGTCCAAATAGCGTCGCTCCCCGTGTGCGTGGCATGGGCTTGGCACGTGTCGGGGTGGCGAAGTGTATTGTTGTGCATTCAGGCAACCCAACTGGTGAGTAAATGAGCGGCTATATTTATCTCCGCCCACCAGGCCCAGGAGCTCCCGTGCTGTGCCAGCGATGGGAAAAACAAGCACGCGGGGTGATGCCTCACATTATTGTGACAAGTAATTAGGGGATGTGAGATGTTCAGAAATTACTTTATTAGACAAATGCTGCTTATAAACCCCACGCAACAAACATTCCCAGGGAGTTTCTTCTGGTCCCGGGACTCTGCTACTGAAGGAATTCTAGCTCCCCAGAACCAAGGGGCTCTCCTGGTGCCTCCACATGGAAGGCCGTGTTTGGACAAGACGAGGGGTGATGTCAAGTCTGCAGGGAAAGGTCTGAATGTGAATCTCTGTTCTGCCTCTAACTACGTGATCTTAGGCAAGTCAACTTACTCTGTTAGGCTGTAATTTCTGTCCTGTGAGGTGAGAATAGTGTTTGTTCTCTGCTTTAGGTAGTGTCTCCAACAGACCCTACCACCAATGGGGCTGGGGGGACAAAGAAGTGGGTGTTACCAAATCCCAGTCTTCAGTGCCTGCCTGTGGGAGCTGGGACCATTGAAGAGGTGTTTCCAGTGGGAACAGAACATTACTTGAGTGTCTACTATTGCCAGGGACTGGAACAGGCCCAAGGACCAGAGTTGAACAAGACTTCTTGAGTTGCTTATCAAGAGAAAACAGAGATCCTAGCACCAGAGCCATTTGAAATGGAATTGTAGCATCATAGAGCCAGGGGCAGAGAATAAGTGCTTTAGACTTTCTGGGTCATGAGGTCTCTGTTGCAACTATTCAACTCTGTAGTAGTGTAAAAGCAGCCTTAGACAATACCTAAGGGAATGTGCATGGCTCTATTCTGATAAAACTATTTATGGATGCTGAAATTTGAATTTCACATAATCTTCACGTGTCATGGCATATTATTCTTTTGATTTTTTTTTTTGAAACACTTAAAAATGTCGAAAACCATTCTTAGCTCACGGTCCATAGAAAAACAGATGGTGGGTTGGATTCGGCCTGTGGGCCGTAAATTGCAGATCCCTGGCATAGAGGAGAAAACAGTAGCATCCGCTAGGGGTGCTGGGGAAGGCGTTGCTGAGAAGGAAGCATGGATCTGGGTCTCTGAGTGCATAAAGGTTTCACCTGGACTCAGTGCTGGGGAAAGGGAGAGGTGAGTCTTCTAAGCAGAGGGAACTGCAGTTGCTCAGGTGTAGAGGCATAAATGGGGTGTCTGGGGGTGGTGGGAAGTTTGGAGTGATTGGATTATAGGTGCAGATTGGGGAAGTGAGGTGCTGAGACTGGAGAAAAGACTAGGGTGGGATTGGGAAACTGTTATAAGCCATGAAAAGAAGTTGAGCACATCCTGAGGGCTGTGGGGCTCCAGGAGCAGTTTCTTGACATCTTAGGAGGCTTCACCTGGTCATGGCAGGAGGACCGGGGAGGGGTTGCCCCACCAGATTGGGCGGATGGCCTGTGAGAGCCTGGATGGAAGCAGTAGCAGTGGGGACAGCAGCCGGGAGCCGCAGGGGGCGGAAAGGAGGGGAGACCATCCTCGAGGTCACAGATTCCTGATGGAGTGCTATTTATGGACTAGGCTTCCCATTATGTGCTCTCCCTGTGGTGACCAGCAGGTGTCTAATGCTGTAGCAGAATAAGGGTGGGCAGGGCCTCTCGCTTATGGAGGGCCCACTGTGTTCCAGGCACGGGGCCAGGAGTGTGGACATTGATTACACAAATTGGGTCGTTCTTGTCCTACCCAACTAAATCAGAGCGGAGGGGCCAGGGGGAAAGGCACTCTGGGCACGTAGCACCTGCTCCAAGAATTTAATTTTCCACAAGCCCGCCCAGCTGCTGAAACGGCCTGCAGTAACCCTAAGACCAGTTTTACCTAGTAGCTGCTGAAACAACCTGTTGTGACTCTAAGACTAGTTTTACCCACTGCAACCAGAGCTTTCATCTCCCCAAAACTTTGCTAGTGCCAGTGAGCCTTCTGTCAAAATAATACGTAACATTTCTCTTTCTAGTAATAATAAAACTGCCCACCTTCTCTTTGTTCTTCAGACATGCTGAAGACCACTTGGTCTGTGTGTATGCCTTGAGTTGCAATTCCTTTTTTTCCTCTGTTTTTGAAACATGCTACAAGAAGAGTACTGGACTACGACTCTTGCTTTCTAAACGAAACATTTGAAATTTAGAGATTCATCTTTACATTTTGTTTGGCTTTGACAGGAGCTTTATAAACATTATTTAGTCCCACCACTGTCCTGCAAAGGGAGTTTAGGGCTCTCGCTTTACAGATGAGAACACCAAGGCTCAGAAAGATCAAGCAATTCGCCCCTGGCTGCATAGCTGTAAGTGACAAAGAGGAGCTCTGATCTTGGGTTAGTTGCTCTAAACTCCAATCTCTTTCAACCTGACGCCCTGCTGGGGCAGTTTGTGAATGTGGGGAGCCCAACTGCCTGACATGACATTCTTATGGGTGCCCGCTCACACTGGAGGCCACCATGGGGGAGGGCACAACAGATGATGAGGAGGTGGGGGGGAGCCGGTGGCTGGCGGAAGGGGTGAGTACATCATCCACTGGGAATCTGGATTTGACTCCAGAGCAAGGAATCTCGGGTGTGGCTGAAAGAGACTCGCAAACAGCGTTGCTGCCTTTTGTGTAGTCTTCCTTTCTGAAGCTCTCACCTGATTGGGAGGATGCTGCCGTGGCCTTGGGAGTGGTTCTGGTCGCCCCGCACACAAAGCTGTCCTCCCAGAAGAGGCACCTCCTCAACCCCTTCATGGGCACCTTCCCCAAACCATTAATTCCACTTTCTCTCTCTACTGCTCAAAAGGGCCCAACTTTCCGTGGGTTGTCACTGTCTACAGAGCACAGCTTGGCTCCCCAGCTGGCAGTGAGGGCCTGGCCACCACTGGGCCCCAGTCTTCTCCTTCAAATCCACTTCATTCCATCGCCGACAGAACCCCTTTTCTGCCCTGGCCCCCAGCGAGGCACAGTTTCTGAGAATCTCCCCCCACTCCCATAACTCCAGGGAGATGCAGTCCTCAAGGTGCAGCTGGGCCCTGCCCTCCCCTGATCCTGTGATAGTGTGTAGTTTGCAGTACCCTCGGGAAGCTCGGTGCAAAGGGATGGCCAAATACTTGTTCTAGGTGAAAAAGGAAAGACAGGGCTTCAAAGGGAAGCCAAGGGTGTTGAGTCCTAAAGCCAAAGACAAGACGGCTGGATATTGGAAAGGCCAAGAGAGGAGCCAGATATAACGGGAGCCATCATTTAACACAGGATTCTGAAGGGGTAAAGTGAGTTTGTTGAGGGAACGTCTAAATTATGGGCAAGGGTCTCCCAGGTCCCTCTGGTCAACCTGGCTCCCCTGAGGACCATAATGGCTCCCTGTTTGGGGATGTGGTGGGGGCCATGGTTATGGGGTGGGACTAGAAGGCATTTGTATCTCAGGGAGGGGCATTTACGGGGAATAAAGCTAATCCAATAAACATTAAAATGTCTCGATTCCCATGTTACATCAGTGACCCCAGGAAGCTCCACAAATTGGAGCAGGTGGATCCATCCTCTAACTGTTGTCATAATAATCACAAGGCTGTGACTTTGAGTAGCTGCTGACAACAGTGTGCTTTCATGTGCACAATATCACCCAACCTCAGAGCAGCCCTATTCGCTTGTATTGTCATTCCCATTTTATAGATGAGGATGCTGAGAGCAAATGTGACTTGCTAGGCTCTCCTAATGGCTGCCACCCTGGCCTTCAAGGTCACCGAGGAAGCCCCCTTTTGAATTCTCTCTCCTAGCAGGAAGGCACTTAGTTTGCTAAGTGTTAACCAGGAGCATAAAATTTAAATTAGTTTTTTTATGAAGCTTCTCACAGAGCTAGTAAGTGTCAAGTTTGGGACCCAAACCCTAGTTCTGTGCTTCTTCTAATAACACCGTGTTTCGTTGTTACTCCACTGCAGGTATGTGTGTACCTGTGGTCTTGGCGAAATGATCACCCCTTGAGAGTAGCAATTCTGTTTTCTGCTCTGTGTAAGCTTCTCTTCACTTCATGCCAGGGACTGGCACATAGTAAGTGCTCAGTCAACATTTGCCCGATTTTCTCTTCCTTCCTACCCCAAATTTGACATGCTCTGCCCCTAAGTCATTCTACCTAGGAAGGAAGAGATGGAAGGCTGCCAAAGTTTCCCTCAGATCCCCCTTCTCTTTGGGGGTTTTTGAGGGGTATCCTACAGCTGACCTCGGGAACAGAGGTTACATTCATTCCCATGATGCATCTTCTCATGGGCTTGGGCAATTTAGACTTTGCCTGGTGGGAAGGCAGGTGGAGGTACTGTGGCCTCTCACAAGCCCTTAAGACTGCAGATTCTTGGATGCCAATTTCTCATCTCTGGCCTGGGGACCACTTGTGGGACACCTGTCTCAGGGACTCAAGCTCTCAGTCCCATTTTGGGGCTCAGGTAGAGTTGTTGTTTTGTAAATGACACGCAGCCCCCTTGTTTCCCTCCTTCCCTTCCCCATCCTCCTCTTCTTTATCTTTCTTTCAGCTAATGGTTGCCACCCTGGCACGAAGGGTGCTGCTGGGAGCTGGGGAGGCCCCCCTCTTCCAAGTTCTCTTTCCTAGCAGAAGGGCACTGTGTTTGCTAATAGGTGTTAAATGGGAGCATCAAATTTTAATCAGCTTCTTAATGGAGTCTGGGAACCTGGGGGAGTTCTCGAGTCCTGCATTATACTGCTTGCTGGAGCCAAGTTGGACGCGGTGAGTGGGAAGGTGGGATGAGCAGCTGCTGTCACAGCCAGAGCTACTGGAAGATGAGGTGGTGCTGGTCCTGTCGACAGCCACTTTCATCCAGGGCTGAGGGCAGCACATCTCAAGTGGCCAGAGTTATTACTGTGACTACTCATGGTGACCCATTCACTGCTGGTGGGAAGCAGGTCTGGTGGTGGGAAGCAGGTCTGGCAATAAATGTGAACTGGGAGAACACTGGAATCAGAAGACCCTGGTTCATATCCTGGGATGACTGTGGACAAGATCCTCGGTGTGGTAGCTCATTATCGTAATGGTCCCCAATGAATCAGGCCTCACTGTGTCTTTTACTCTTTTGCAACAAGATGTTGCCACTCCTCCCACTAACAGGCAGAGTGCATTTCTCCATCTCCTTGATACTGGGCTGGCCTGTGGCTCCTTTGACCAATAGAATATGGCAGAAGTGTCATTGGGTGAGTTCTATAGCTTAGGCCTTAAGAGGCCTTACAGCTTTTGCTTTCCACTCTGTTGGAATGCTACCTTGAGACCACCAATGAAAGGAAGCCTGTACAGCCTCCTAGCAGGTGAAAACCTATGTGGAGGAGAACCAAGGTACCCCTATTCATAGCCAGACATGTGAGGGAGGCCATGCTTGACCTTCCAGCCCAGTTGAGCTGTCAGATGACTACAGCCGTATGAGTGGTCCCAGGTAAGACCTGCAGAAGAACTACCCAAACTGTAAAACCAAAGATTGTGAGAAATAAAAATTTGTCATTGTTTCAAGGTACTCAGATTTGGGGTGCCTTGTTACTTATTCATAGATAACTGAAATGCTGAGTTCCTCTGGGCCTTGGATTCTCAGCTGTAGCATAGGGCTGATGCTGAGTACCTTGTCCTGGGGAGGTGCATCCATGAAAAGTGCCCTGGACAGTGCCTGGGACGTAGAAAGTCTGCCTGGGAAGAGAAATGCTCAGTATGGCTGGGAGAGGAGGGTGAGGTCGGTTAGGAAGGGCCTCTGCTGCTGCAGTAAGGAGATGTGAAATTATTCAGCGGTGGTGGTTGGGACCAGAGGAGAGGAATGATGTGCAAGACATTTCAGAGACAAAACAACGGGACTTGATGAATGACTGGTACGAGCAAGAAGGATGAGTCAGAGATGACTCGGAGGTTGCCAGCTTGGGTGAGTGAACAAACAACGCTGCTGAGGAGGGGGAAGGGGCACGAGTCTGAAGGTGAAGATGTGCGGGTTCAGCTATGAGCAGTTGGGTGTGAGAAGGAGACGCTGGACACAGTTGGGTATGTGGGTCTGAGCTCAGCAGAAAGGCCAGGGCCGGAGCTGGAGGTGTAGGGCTTATTGGAGAAGGGAGCCCTCAAAACCAGGAGGTTAGGGACACAGGACTGTGGACACCAGGGTTTCTCCAGGGACTAAAGTGAAGTACAGCTGGAGTGACAGTCCAGGTGGTCATCCCTGCATGGCCTTGTAAAGATCCAGTCTGCCTGGGGTGAGACCATCAGGAAACCCTTTGTTTGGGAGTAAATGTGGAGCATCAAGGGGGCCTCATAGATCAGTGGCTTCCACACTTCCACAGTGCCATGAGCTGCAGCTGATTTCAAATCTCAATCTATGATCTGATTTAACTTTAAAAGGCCATCTATAAAACTCAAAAAGGAGATGCTAACTGCAACACCCTCCTGGCCAAGGATTAATGGATGATTTTTTTTCCTCTTCCTTCTACTTTTTTGTACATTCCAAGTTTTCTATAATGAACATTCAGTACTTTCTTTTTTTGGTATGCAATATTTTTAAAGGAGAAAAAAATAATAAAAACAAATCAAAAAAAGAAGTTTTAAAGCTAGAGATTAAGAACCTAACTTCTAGGAAAAGGGGTGTTCCAGATATGGTTCTGCTCTCAGATACCAGGACCCCACAAAAGAGCAAAGTCCAGGGAAGACAGAATGGGGGGGGCATGGTCACTCTCCTTGGGAGCTGCAGAGACTGATCCAATGCCGTGGGTCTCCTGGAACCTAAGAGCAGTTGAAGAAAGGTGCTGGTGGCAGCTGGCAAGGGGAGGGTGAAAGAAGTAATCTAGTCTTGACAGGCCTTTTGGGAGAGCTGGTGTCTTAGGTACTTAGTTTTGAGTTGGTCATAGTTGACCTGACTCTGTTGGGAACTCATGGGGGCAGCAGAACATGTCCAGGTGGGCCAGGCCATAGGTTTGGGTCCTCTAACCAGGGAGAATGACACAGTCCACGTCACCAAGTCCTTAGGCCAGGTGTGGAGGCGTGAAATCTGATCTGGGAGGAGGACTTCTGGGAGCACTGGGCAGTTGGAGGAAAGTCCAAAGCTTTGCTCATGGAGTTCTGAGGTGCAAGTAGATGCAAGAAAGCTGGCCTGGGTTCTAGGTAGGGGTAGTGGGAGGAGAAGGACTAGGTGAGGAGGCCCAGGAATCAGCCATCTGACTGGAGTGGCCCTGGGAATGGTGCTCAGCTGCTGGAGAGGGGGGCTGAATGCTTAATGCCTTTCCCGAGGGCATCCTGCCCTCAGCTCACCCTGGCCCCAGGTGACCCTGGCTCCCTGCCACTAGCCAGCTTGTGCAGGCTGTTTCCATCTTCTGTTTGCTATTGGCGAAAGGGCTCCTGATAGATCCCAGCCCCGGTTCTCCATACCCAGAGTGGGTTGGGGCTGAGTGTGCTGGCGGATGGCTGAGTAGAGTTGGACAGATGGGCTGGAGAGAGGAGACTTCAACCAGGGGGAAGGAGACATTACATATAAAGACTCTTCTGTCCAGAGGGGCTGTTATTCCTGCTTCTCCTTGGCAGAGGGGTCATCTTGAAAGAGGGAAGTCCACTCACCTCATTGCTCTACAAGGTCCATTTTGGGGGAGTGGTACTCACATGAGTTTTGGGAGGATAGTGACATACTGGAGGTGAACTAGCTCGCTATAAAGCAAATGGCTATGTGACAGTGGGGTATTAGTGTAACTACCTCCGGGAGGTCAGGGGATCCTTCCTACTTGTCGAATGCCTTTTCCCCTGCTGGACTGTCGTATGTCGTAGTTATGGCTATAGTGGCAGGTAAGGTTTGTTGACTGCTTAATTGACATCAGACTCCTTTGAAACACTTCACAGGTAGCATCCATCTCGTCCTCGTGAGGACCCTACTATCCTCATTTTACATATGAGGAATCAGAGGCATAGAGAATTAGTTTAGTTCACAGTGTCCACACTATGAACCAGTGTGCTCTACACTGCATCCCTGCCATGCTGCACATAGTAGGCACTCATGAAATATTTGTTGAATTGAATTAATTCCAACAGATATTTCCAAGAAAGCCAAAAGTTGTAAGTTCTTAGGAACCTAATCTCTTTAAAAATCACTTTTGGAGACTCTGTTACTAGGAAGAAAATGGAAGAGGAGGGTGGGTAGGTTTTCAGGAGGGATGTTGCGTTTCCATTTTTGTAGCTGGTGTGCCTTGCTGCCTTCCAATCCTGCCCCTGCCCCTGTGGCCCTTCCTCTGCATCTCGCCCTCTTGGGGACGGGAAGAGGATGGAGCCCACCATGGCAGACAGGAGCGGGGGCAGCACAGAGATCAGTGCTCTCCTTGCTGCTGGAGCCGGTGAGGCGGAGGCCAGACAAGTGCGAGCTGAATGCAATTTTTGTCAGAGTTCCCTTCCCGTCTATGAATGCAAATCCTGAATTACAAGCCATCCGGATGACAAGTTGACATTTTAGCTCCAAACATTCTCCTATAATTAGCAGAATCTAATGCAATACAGGGAATGGCTCCATTTTACACACACATTATCGTAATGCCTTTAAATAAGATAATTGATTATGCCTCTGCATAAGAAAGTGAAATATTCAGTGTAATTAAAACCAGCATTCCGGTCCTGGCTCCCTGACAGGTGATCCACGTGTCACTTTATAAACCCTTAAAGTAGTGCTCACACCCACATTCCAGTTTTCAAAGTTTGTTGTGGAAAAAAAAAAACTTTGGAGAATTTTTTTTTTCTTCTCGTGGTTTCCAGCTTTGGGTGTGGAAATCTGAGTGGGGGTGGCTACTGACTTTGGGGTATTTCTGTATTCCTCCTCGGCTCCCTGACACTATCACAAACTCTGCTCCTGTTTCTCTACTAGATCTTCATTTCAGAGAGGGGCAATTGAGGCACAGGGAAGTGACAACAATTCTGTGACTGAAGTCACAGAAGTCACCAGAAGTCAGTTGTCTGTTTCACAGCCCTTGCAATTCGATTTTATTTTGAGTTCTTTCACTAAAAGAGGGAAAAAGTGTGGTTTGGTGGACAGAATGTAGGGCTGGAATCAGGAAATCTGGATTCTAGTCTTGGCTTTGCAATCACTTGACTTATCTTAGCCTCAGTTTCTTGGTTTCTACATCATTGATCAAGTAGGGACAAAATTGGATTGGATATGCAAAGTGAGAAATCTTGATATAATAGACATCCAGTAGGTAGACTCCTGGGTGGTCTGGGGTGGGGTGGGGAGATTGCTTGTTTGAGTAGAGAAAAGTCAGATTTGGCTGTAGAAATCTCAGTGGCCTTGAGGTCACTTCACTCCTGACACAACCTCGATCTTCTGGAAGTTGAGTGGTGGGAAGGACATGGGAGTGTGTGACACTACTAGGAAGGCTAGCTGAGACTTGTGTGGGCAGCTGTCTTGCTAGTCCCTGGAGATGATGCTACAGATACCTCAAGTGACTCTGTCTTGAATTACCCCACCCTCTCAGTAGCTTTCCAAAGGGGTTCATCTGTGACATACTTCCATGGGACAGCTGGTGGGTGTGTTGGGTGAGTGCTCTGTGACTAGGAAACTGAACTACTCCAGTTGGTTTCTTCTCAACTAGTGACTAGTGACGTCATCCTTATTCTTAAAACTCCATCGCTTTATCCCAATAACCTTACTGTCCAAAGCCTAGCTTCCTACAGGATGTCAACACCAATACATTTGTGCAGGAAAAGCTCTTCTTAATGCTGTCCTGTTCATGCTTGTGTTAGTTTCCTAATTGCTGCTGTAACTAATTGCCACAGACTTAGTGGCTTAAAACAAATTTATTACCTTACATTTTTAGAGGTCAGAATTCTGAAATGGATCTCAATGGGCTAAAATCAAGATTTTGTCAGAGCCCATATTCCTTTGGGAGGCTCTAGGGGAGAATGGCTTCTGGAGACTGCATTCCTTGGCTAATGTTCTCTTCCTCCATCCACAAAGTCAGCAATGGCTGGCCGAGCCTTTCTCACCATGCTGTCTCTCTGATTCTGATTCTTCTGTCCCTCTTCCCCATTTAAGGATCCTTGTGATTATACTGAACCTACCGGGATAATCCAGGAAAACTCCCCATCTCAAAATCCTTAACACAATCACATCTTCAGAGTCCATTTTGCCATGTTGCAACAGTGGTCCCCAACCTTTTTGGCACCAGGGACCGTTTTCATGGAAGACGATTTTTCCATGGATCAGGGAGGGGGAGGATGGTTTCAGGATGATTCAAGTGCATTACATTTATTGTGCGTTTTATTTCTATTATTATTACATTGTAATATATAATGAAATAATTATACAATTTACTATAGGTTGGGGAGCTCTGTGACATATCCACAGGTTTCAGGGATTAGGGCGTAGGCATGATTAAGGGCCATTATTCTGCACACCACCATGCTCTAGCTCCAAGGTAATTGCATTAGTTATTTATTCCTTCTTAACAAATTACCCCCAAATTTAGTGGCTTATACAACAAACATTTACTATCTCACAATTTCTGTGGGTAAATAGAATCCAGGTACTCCTGGCTCAGGGTCTCTCACAAGGCTATAATCAACGTCAGCTGAAGCTACAGTCACCCCAAGGCTTGATGGAGGAGGATTCCCTTCCACGGTCACATGGCTGTCGGCAACCCTCAGGTCGTTGCTGGATGTCGGCTAGAGACACCAGTTCCTTGCCACAGAGGCCTCACATTATGGTGGCTGGCTTCCTTCAGAGTGAGCAAGTGTGAGAGCAAAAGAGGGTGCCCAAGGTGGGAGCCACAGTCTTTTTATGACCTGATATTGGAAATGACATCCCATCACTTCTGCCATATTCCATTTGTTAGAAGTGAGTCAATAGATTCAGCCTACATTCAAGGAGAAGTGATTGCGCAGGGTATGGGGATCACATTTGTGGGCCATGTAGGAGGCTGCTCACACCAGCAATTACACATACCACTTTCCATAGGGTGGGCTGGTCCCTAATGGCCAGAGATTAGTTCTCCAGGATTAAGGCAGGAGAACTCAGACTTTAGAGACTCTATCCCAGTGCAAAGGAGAGTGAGATATTGGGGGTGTAGGTAGGTAGGGGGGTGACTGTGGAACTTTTCTCTATCTAGGTCAATGGTTCCCAAACTTAGGAGGTATATTAGAATTATCTGGAAAGTATGATAAAATGCCAAAGCCTAGACCAAACCTTTATACTCTTATTTAGTGAGACTGGGGAAGAACCCATGTGTCTGCATTTTTTAGACTTCCTGAAGTTGTTCTCATTTGCACCAAGGTTTGAGAAACTTTGATCCAAAGGGTTTGCTGATGCCTAAAAGCAGGGGTTTGGAGACACCATGGAATGATTTGAAGTCTGACTCTCCCAAATGATGATGATGAGGAGGAGGAGGAGGAGGATTGATCATGGATGATGGCACTGGCAATCATAAGAGCTATTGTTTATGTGAATACTTAATACTTGGCAGGCACTGCGCTAAGTTGCTACGATCCAGAGCCTCAGTTTCCTCATCTGCCAAATGAAGACAACAGCATCAGTCTAACAGGGGATTGTGGAGTCTAAATGATGTAAGCGTGTGAAATGTCTAGGGGAATGTGTGGCACCTGGTAAGTGCTCGATTTATACTGGCTTTTTGTCCTGGCTGTCCCTGAGATACCATGAAGCAGGAGACCACATCCACCCTGATGCCCCAGCATGTTGGAACTGCTGGACAAGGCTGAGCAAACTCAGAGGCGCCTATGAAGGACATAGTGTAGTGACCACAGGCCTGATGGGCTGCCCAGGAGGCCATTATGCAGGCTGGGGCTGGGGTGAGGTTGGCCATGTGGTGCACCCCACTCCTCTGTTAAAATGCTTAGGGCAGCAGCCTAAGCCAAGAGCAGTGACTCTGAGCTATTTTTACCCCCACGTGATGGAGCTAGATCTATTCCTCTTCTTAGAGGAACAGTCTATGCTGGACACAGCTGTGCCTCTCTAGCTCTGTCCAGTTCTTGTCACTGATGTCTAAACTCTGTTGACAATTATTTCCAGGTTTTTCAGTCCTCTGAGGCTTCTTTAGAGCCAACTGGCAGCCTGGCCCAGGGCTAATGTGGATGTGACTCTTTGTGGGCTGGACTTTTGGCCTCCCCTGCTTAAGCCATCGTTTGGGTCTTCTGGTACGTCTGTACTTGTCTTCTCTCATGCCCTAAATGGGAAAGTAGGAAGGGTTGGCAACCCAAACAATCTTCTCTGTTCTGCCATTAGTAGGGAAACTGAGGCAGAGTATAGGGCCTTATCTGCCTGCTGATGGCAAGAGATTTGACTATAACTGAGAAGTTTCGAGCCTCCTGGAAGCTTCCACCCAGTGAGGATACTCACAAACTGACTTTGTCTCGTGTGCTTTTTTCTGCCAGAAGCTGAAACTAGGGATTGGTGAAAAAGATAAAAAGAAGTTCTTTAGTTCTAGTCCCAAAGGGGCTGAATTCAAGATTTGAAAGAGGTTTGCAACATTAAACTGAGAGTCAGAGAGAACACCCTTTAAATCCTGGTTTTGCCACTATCTTAACGTGTTACTAAAGGCAAGTGAGTTCACTTAACCTATCTCAGTGTTGGTTTTCTTATTTGGGACATGGCTGTATCCATCAGCATGGGCTTATGCTGCAGTAGCAAACAACCTCCAAATCTCAGTTGCTTATCACATCAAAGATTTATTTCTAATTTATTTTTCATGGCCACCCTGTGTCCATTGAGAGCTCTGCTGCTCATCATCTTCCTTCTAGGACTCATATTGACAAAATAGTTACCATCAGAAACATTGCCAGTTTCTGTGGCAGTGGGGCAGGGAAGGTGGGGGCAAATAAAGGTACATTGGCTCCTACAGCTTCCACTTGGCAATGACACACATCATTCTGCTCACATTTCATTGGTCAAAGTAGGTCATATGGCCACTTCTAACTCTAAGGACAAAGGGAAGTGCAATATTACCATGTGCCCGGAAAGGGGGAGAACTGGAAATATTTGGTGAATAGCACTACTGGCTACCACAATGAGTACTGTTATATCAACTTCCTCATGGGGTTATTGTAAGGATTAGACGAGATAATGGATGAAAAATCACTTTGCAAATAACAGACACCAGTAAGATGTTGTCTAAGTAACATTTGGGGGACAGTCACGTGCCAAACACCATGCTAGATCTTTTGTAACAGCAGCATACCCCTAGAGATCTGGAAGGGTGTGGCTTGCCTGGTACTGCTCCCTCTTGGCACTGGAACCTTGCTGTAGCTGTCAGGTAGGGTCCACTAGCCCAGGTATGCTCTTGTAACAAGAATTCTTCAGTTGGAGGCATTTGGATGCTGTCCAAAGTATTTCTTGCAAAGGGCTCACCCTTGTGATGAGTGACCAGTGATCTCCACAAGCAGAGACAACACGAATGGTCCTACATCTGTCCGCGTCTCTGCATCTTCCTCACTGAGGAGCACGTGAGGCCTCCTGGCTCAGTGGATTTGAGATGGTGTGGTCTGATTTGGATTTTGTTCTGAGTGTCCCTTTTTATTCTTGTCCCCCGTGGCCTGCTGAGATGTCTCCTTCTTGCTTTGAGGCCCTTGAAGTGGGAAGTCTTTCTGCTCTGGGGAGCATCCTGTCATGTCACAGTTCCCTGTCCCTATCAAGGGCTTCTCTGGCAGGAAATAACCCCACAGGGACCAGCAATGTTTTGTTGGTGGCTGTACTCCCATGCTCTCCGACCACTGGAATTTGAGGTTTTAAACACCCACTTTCTTTTGATGGGAAGAGTCCCTGCTTGAAATTCAAACTAAAAAGAGATTTCTATGTCCTTAACATTCTGTGTGGGCCAGAAGACACACCCCTGGCAACGGTAGCTCAGAACTTAGTCACTCTGTGCTCAATATACACTTGCAAATGCATTATCTCATATCATTCTACTAATAATTTGGTGTGACAGATAATATTCTTATCCCCACTTCACGGATATGCAGACTGAGGCTCAAGTAGCTTATCTACCTTCCCCAAGGTCCCACAAATAGCAAGTGGCCTGGGTTTAAATACAGGTCCTCAGAGTCCAAGCCCGTTGCTCCTTGCACTGCACAGCTCTCCTGTAGAGCGCTGCTTGCTTTTCTTTCATGATGGAAGATACTTACTATCAGAGTTTTAGAGGTAGAGGGGATTTTACAGGTGATGTGGCCCAACTCCCTCATTTTACAGAGGAGGAAACCGGAGGCTCACCGATGGGAGTGATTTGCCTGGTGGCTCACAATGAACTGTCCAAGGTCTCACTCCCATGCTTTTCCTACTGTACTTGAACCATGATGATGGGTTTTTGCTTTATTTCTGTCCATTCCCTGCCCCCCTTTCTACAACATCTCATCTTCATTTTGCAACACCACCTCCTGGAAGCCTCTCCTGTCTGCTTTCGTCCCTCAGGTTACTTTGGTGCCTACGTTATGCAATGTCATGGCCCCTATAGCCTTCCAGAGTATAGGATGAACCCCTTGTATTATCATAGCCAGCTTACTCATTGATAATGGTAGACCTCCCCTTCTAACCTTCACCTGGAGGGAAGAAATTGTGTTTGTTTTGCTTGCTACTCTATACTTGGGGCTGGCACTTAGCAGGTACTTAGAAAATATTCAAAGATGGAAGGAAGGAAGCAAGGAAGCAAGGAAGGAGGGAGGGAATGAAAGAAGAAAGAACAGCTTTCCAGTGTGGCTTTCAGTGTGGGACGTCTCTTGCAGGGTTGGGGCTACGTCCTGAGGGGCTCTCCCCTGTCGGGGTCTCCCAAGAGCCAGGGAGCAGGAAAACCTCTCGACTGCTTTTGGGAGGCTGCCCTTTGCCCTCTGAGCTGTTCTTATTCTTGCCAGCAGCCCCCGGAAGAGGGAAATGAGGGACGGGGAGAGAAAGAGAGTAGCGGAGGGTGCGCTGCTCCGAGGCAGGGGAAGAGCACTTAGGAACTGTCACTTAGAATCCCTGAAAGAATAAGCTGCAAAAACAACCACACGCTCTCTGCTGGGTGACGCAAGTCAAAGAGAAACGCAATGCAATTAGTCACTGGTTCCGAGGAGGAGGTGGATGGGGGGAGGGAAGCGGAATGGGAGAGTGATGAAGAACTCGGGGGAGGCTGCTGGGGGGAGCCTCCTTCACACGCTCGCATCATCTGCTCCGAGACAGCCCCCGCGGCTGCGGGGAGACGTGATTTCTTTCCCTTCATCTCCCTGTGCCGGTCAGAGCCCCTCTTTGCCTTTCCTCTTTCTCTCCCACGAGGTGGCATCTTCCACCTTTGCCAGCACAAAAAGGTTCTTAGGTTAGAGTTGGGGAGAGGTGCCCAGAGTCCCTGGAGGCTCTGCTAAGGGAGGGAGGGGGCTGCAGACCAGGTGGACCACAGGAGTCTAAAGGGGGAGGTCCTTGGCCCTGGGGCCACCCTGTTGCTCCCATCCCCAGCTCCTCACCTTCCTGCCCAACTTCATCCAGAGGGAATGTTTGTCCTGGTCAGCACTTCAAGGGGGTAATTCACTCCCCCCTCATTTGCCGAGCACTTACTAAGCACCTACTATGTGCCAGAGCCTACCTTCATGGAGCTCACAGCTTAGCTGAGAGGATGGATAAGTCAGTAGGCAAATGGGACGCTGAGCGGTGGGAAAAGTTCATCCACCCGAGAGCTAGCCCAGGGGCTCCACAGGCATCTGAGGGGAGGACCCAGTGACCATCCCTCACTAGGCCTTCCTTGCTTTCGTGGGTATGGTGGCAGTCAACGGTGATTAGAAGGTCTGAGTAGTACATGGACCTCTATACTGCAGGGGCATTGGGCTCCCTGGCAAGAGAGGGAGAGGCAGGAAAGAAGGGTGCTGAGGTTAGTGTTAGGGGCTGGGGTCACCCTGTCTCTTAAGCAGTGCTATGCACAGAGTGGTCCCCAGATGGGCTGCATGAGCATCCCTTGGGAACTTGTTAGAAATGCAAATGTATGGGCTCCACCCAGACCTGCTGAGTCAGACTCTCAGGGAGTGGGGCCCAGGAACCTATGTTTTGACACGAATTCCAGGTGATTTCATTGTTCATGAAAATTTGAGATGCACTGTCTTAAGGACTGGATGAAATTGACTCAAATCCCAACTTGTTCTGGGGGAAGGCTGAGGCCAATCTAGCTCCACACCTTGATTTTTGTAAAATTCAAAGGCTTTCCTCATCACCAATGACTCTCACTGAGGTGCGGGGGAAGCGGGGAGAAGGAATTGATAATTCTTGTTACCTATTTAGTACACTGGGCCTGTATCATTACCTTGCTTACAACCCAGAGAAGGGATACAGGCTCTTCTTGATCCACCTGTTCGCACCTTCACACCTCCCAAATTCAGCTCACATGAGGTAGTTGTACATAATAGACTTTTCCTTGTGGTTTGAAGGCATATTGAGGGGAGGAACTTCACAGAACTGCAAACGAGTCATTTAAAATGGAATATTCCCCACTCTTTCCATTTGTCCCATCACCGAAGATCCTGGTGTCTCCAGGGGCCGCCAACCTGCCCAGTGTTACTGGTGTTGTAAGAACAAGCCATACCCAAAGTCTCACCGCTACTGAAGTGTCCCTGATGCCAAGATTCCAATCTTTGATCTGGGGTGGAAGGAGACAAAAGTGGATGAGCTCCCATTCTGTGGCCCCATGGTGTCAGGTAAATGTGAGCAGCTCTCCCCTGGAGCCCTGGAGGGTCCCTGTATTTGTGCCAACAAGTACGTGGTGAAAAGTTGTAGCAAAGATGCCTTTCATATTCGAGTGCGGCTCCACCCTTTCCATGTCATCTGCATCAAGATGTTGTCCTGTGCTGGGGCTGACAGGCTGCAACAGGTATGACTAGTGCCTTTGGAGAGCCCCAGGGCACCGTGGCCAGGGTTTGCACTGGCCAAGTCATCATGTCCACCTGCGCCAAGCTGCAGAAGAAGGAGCATAAAATTGAGGCCCGACACAGGACCAAGGTTAAGTTCCGTGGCTGCCAGAAGATCCATATCTCAAAGAAGTGGGGCTTTGCCAAGTTTAATGTGCATGAACTTGGAGATGGTGGCTGAGAAGCAGCTCATCCCAGATGGCCATAAGGTCAAATACGTCCCCAGTGGTGGCCCCCTGGGCCAGTGGCAGGGGCCCTTGCCTTGTGAGGGCTTCCACTGTGCTCCTTCTCCTAACTCACACCCACCAATAAATCCTACTTCCTGTCCAATAAAAAAATAACATAAATAAAATAAAATGGAATATTTCCCTTCTCTATCCCTCAGGCATTTCTAACAACTCAAGTCCCCAGTGATGTTTCCGGGCTTTCTCTCTCCCTCCTCTCTTTTCTGTTCTCTGCGTCTAAGTTTCCAAGCATTAATTTTCTAAGGAACTTAACTCTCTTCTTGTTGTCCCCTTGCAACCCAGTCCTTCAGGACCCCACACTGCACTACCCCAGACATTCCAATGGCATTTTCACAAGCAAAGAAAATTCCTTCCCTAAGAGGTTTTCTGGTCCCTGTGGTAAAAGAGTAATTTTCCTGTTCCACTACATTAACAACTGGGCTTCTCATGCACCCCTAAAGGGGCCCCTGCCCCCGTGGCCCTGACGAGCACCTGCTCTGCCACGCTGAAGCGCCGTGGTCTGCCCTCCCCGTGCCAGCGCTCTCCCGTCCTGGGAAGCTTCTCCTTGGCCTTACTACTGACCTGGTTCTCAGGTGGATGTTTCACCCCATTAAACAAATTCCCTCGCGTGTCCTCTTTTATTCTTTTTCCCCCAAAGACCTTTGTTCCTTCGGCAAACTCGTTTCTTCCTTCTTTTGGATCCCTCAATCCTTAGACCCTGCCTTCTTCTCCTACCTGCTCTGACCATTCCCTTCTTGCCTTCCCCTCCAGCAGCTTGCACGCCAAGCCCCTGCTGGAAGGAAAAACATCCCTTGCCCGCGGCTAGGCCGTGAGAACTGCCTCAGCAGTGGCCTCTTATTCTCTTCAGGCTTGTGCCTATTTTTGCCTTTTTTCCAAACTGTGGATTAGACTGATGTTTTCAGGGTACAACTGAAGGGAGACCATGCCACCTCCTCATACTCTTCCCACAATAAGCTTGTCATTAGGCTCTTCTCTCCAAACGGAAGGGAACAGGTATTTCACCAAGGAGGAGGTCCTGCCCTTCAGGAATATGTTTGACTTGACCGTGGTAGGAGCCTGTTGAACCTCTGTGACGAACGGATGGATGGATGAATGCACGGGTGGATGGCTGAATGACAAAGTCTTTTACTATCTTCACCTTCTTGACCTGTCCATCATCTGCAAGACTTCAACTTTGCTCCCTCCTTCCATTCTCCCTCCAGGTTGGTCCTGATGCTGGGCCCTTTGCAGGATCTCCTCCTTCTGTTTTAGCATCCCTTTGGGTTTTCCTGCCATGTAAAATAGGCACCTTTACTCCTCTCTCTACTTTTCTTTGCCAGAAGCAGGGCCCAAGTAAAGAACCAAAATGTTAAGGATCAGGTAGGCAAAACGAGACACATGGAGTGCTGAGCCCTGGTCACCACAATATCTCATCTGGAAACACCAGGTCTTTGGGCACGTCAAGCAGTGGACAGAGAGATGAGAGAGGGTTTCTCTGCAGGAACATGTAACGCTCCTCCCTGTGACCTCTCCTTGGTCCTGAGACTCTATATCCTTCAACTGAAATTGAAAATCCTTTTCTTAGCTCAGATTTTCCAGATGTGAAGACCAAGAGGGCCTGGTCATTCATAATCTTCTCTTTCTGGTTAACAGCAGATGCTGGAGGCTTGAGAGTCTGCAAATCCATGATGAAGAGGAGGAGCATCTACCTGGGAGGCATCTGCCAGGTGAGCCTTCCTTCCAGCGAGTGGGCCTCCTAATCACTGTTCTAGGGCACAGAGCCCAGCAGTCTGGGCAGGGGGCCAAGCCAAGGCCGTCCTGTGTCCACCTCGCATCTGCTGTATTAATCACATGCCTGGTTACTGTGGGACGGCATTCTCTGACACTGCTGCCTCTGCTGTCTGCACCTCTTATTCATGGGTCAGAAACCTGGTGCAGATTTTCCATCAATGAAGGGGCATGGAAGCTAAGTTAACACAGATCCTTTTTTTCTTGGAAGGAGTTAAGGAGCTCCCCGCTAGGAGGGCAGGGAGAGGGGATCAAGAAACTCACAGAGACAATGGAAGCAGATCCCATGGTCCAGAGACCACCAGGCCTTTGCACTACAGGAAAGCCTAGATCATGGGGAACTGAGGGCCTGGGGCCAGGCTGCATCTCACTCTGTGGTCCCAGACTGCCCATGGGGCACATGGTAGGCCATTTAGTATATGTTGAACAAATGAAACAAGCAGCTCAGCCTGAGGGGAATGTCAGGGAGGGGCCGATATAGGGACCCACAACCCAACAGGCAGGGGCTTCCCTTCTCCTGGGTTTGCTGTGAGCACCCAGTGAGGTGGCAGGAGTGCAGCGGCGGGCACATCACAGCCCTGCGCAGCACGGCGTAGGGATTGAAGCCCTGGATTTGGAGCCAGACAGCCCTAGGTCCGCATTCCCGTTCTCCCACTGCCCTTCCTAGCTCTGTGACCTTTGGCAAGTTGCTTAATCTCTCTGAGCCTCAGTGTTCTCATCTGGAACTGGGATAAAGTAGTGCCCATTTGTGTCAGTTTCCTATTGTTGCTGCAACAAATTGTCACAAAAGTCATGATTTAAAACAACACAAATTTATTACCATGTAGCTCTGGAGGTCAGAAGTCCTAATTGGGTCTCACTGGCTAAAACCAAGGTGTCGGCAGGGCTGTGTTCCTTTTGGAGGCGCCAGGAGAGAGCCATTTCCTCACCGTTTCCAGCTTCCCTCGTGTCTCGCCCGGTGGCCTCTTCCACCTTCAAGGCCAGCAGCGGCTGGTCTGGGTTCTCGCACTGCGTCACTCTGATACTCTTCTGCCTCTCTCTTTCCTTCTTAAGGACCCATCCAGATAATCCAGGATAATCTTTCTCTTATAAGTCAGCTAACTAGCAGCCTTCATTCCATCTGCACTTGCCATGTAACGTGACATATCCACATGCTCCGGGGAGTAGGATGTGAACATCTTTGGGGCCGTTATTCTGCCTGCCACGTCGCCCCAGAGTGTTGTCGTGAAGGTTAAATGAGATAATACAGGGAACCTCTGCTGATTCAAGACAAGAGTATAGCAAACTGCAGCTGCTATCATCATCATCATCGTCGTCGTCATTTTACTAGTGCCATTTTAATCCCCATTCCCTCCTTTGCTCTGCGGGAGGAAAGCAGTGGGGACCCTGGGTGTGGCCCTGCTGTGAGGACCACCAGGTGTGCTGGCGGCAGCTGAAGCCTTCTAGAGCTTCCTGCACGTCTTGCCCCTGACTTCTGGGCTCACCAAGCCCCTAGCCCCTGCTCTCTGTCTTCAAACACAGGAGCCCAGGGACTGCCTCTGCTTCTAGACACGGAGCACATCCTGGCAGGAGGAGGAGACCAGCTTCGTCTGTCTCCCCCAGCCCTGCTGAGCTCAGTCCACGGATCCCGGCTGGAGAGGTGCTCCTGGACGTGGCAGAACAGCTGTGAGCACAAATTTCTCCAGGAAGCTCATGACTTCCTTGTGTTCTTTCTGAGTATGTGAGACTGTAAACCTAGCTCTGACTCCAGTTAAAGATAGGTTAATAAAATGGCTTTTTACATGATCTGCCTGATAATAATGGGACAGGATATTAATCAGGAGAGGGGAGGGGTGCTTGCCACTCTCCCCCAGCTGAGGGAAGGAACCCAGTGGGCTCCAGGACCCTGGATGGAGTGAGGGGAGAGAGCTTTGTTGGGAGAACATGGTTTGTTTCCTCCAGAGTTTGCAGGGCATAGGAGTGGGGACTGATGCTTGCCTGAAAGTGTCTAAAGGCTGGAACTGAATGGAGCTGCCTGTCTGGTCAGAACATGGAGAGTGGGTGAGGTGGGAGGGGCTGGCCCTTCCAGATGCCAGTTGAATTTTTCTGTGCCTCAAGAGGGTGGTGGGACTGGAGCCATTTGGAAAGGGGCTCATGCAAAATGACCCCCTCAGTAAAAAGGTTGTGTGGGTTGTGGCACCAGATGTGGGCTCTGGAAGGAGAGGTGAGGCAGTCAACTGAGAGTACTTCCCTGCACAAGGATACCACGCAGAGGGAGGTCCCCAAAGGGAGAGGGCAGGGCTCCCAAAACCCCTGTGATGGGTACCGATGGCAGATTGCAACAGTACCAGTCAGTGAGAACTTCTATGGCCCTTCTGTCCCCTCTCCCGGGCCCTCTATTCCATTCCCAGACTAACCAGAAGCAACTGAGTGGATGGGGCAGGGGGCAAGACAAGGAGAACAGAGAAACCCACTACATCCTCTTTTCCTGGGCAGTGCCCGGGCATAGGAGAAGGAGGAGCTTCAGTTCAAATGACAGACTGAAGATTTTACGTCAGACTCTTCCAGACTTTTACTACATAGAAAACCTGTTAATATCTGAAAATAACCAAAGAATACTTTTTTTATATATTGAGCAGAATATGTATATATTATATTCTGCTCAATATATCATGGCAGAGAAAGGAGATCATTGTTGAGATTAAAATAAAAAGGAGAGATGTTCGTGATTGTAAACCAAGTGAGGCTTGTCGGACGAGCTGGCTACAGTAATAATCGTACATATCATGGCTATACCTAGCAGTGCATCCATACCTCGTTGAATTCTCACCACAACACCATGCAGTGGACAATTGTTTTACTGTTCTACATTTGACATAGCTGAGGCTGAGGCTTAAGTGGCATGCCAGGGTCACCCAGCTGGTGAGGAGTGACATTGACCTCTGGGGGGTCTTGTACTGAATCCCCATGAGCCACAGACCTCCGGGGGGGAAGCTGAGGCAGTTATGTGGCAAGGGACTTTCCTTTTCTGACCTCAGTGTCATTTCCCAGCACTTTGGGAAGACAGAGAAGAGGGTCTCAGGGAAGACCCTCTAAGCTAAGCTTGTTGGAAGGAAGAGACAGAAGGGCAGAGGTCTTTTCTGACCTTTGCTGCATTTTGGTCTGCCTGTCTGCAGGGGACTGTGTGAATTGCTTGGTTCCCTAGGAGGTACCTTGTGGTGGCATCAGGGAGTTCTGGGGGACCCACAATTAATAGTGGTGTGTCAGCACCTGTTGTAGCAGAGGCATCATGCACAACAGAGTTCAGGCCACTGCTCTTGCCACTGGGACCCATGGGTCCTCAGCCCTGCTCCATACCAGCTAGCCAGATGATTGTGGGCAAGCCACCTCATCTCCCTGAACCTCAGTTTCCCCATCCAGAGCTGGAAATCCCAATATCTACCCTGCCTACCTCACAGAAGTGACTGTATGGGAAAGCCCTTTCTAAGCTCTGTGGACATCACAAGCTGGGATGAACAGATGGCTTGGCTCTGAGGAGGACATTGCCCTGGTTTGGCTACCCAGCATCCAGCATGCTTTTTACTTGGGATGATTCGTGCCTTGAGAGAATCTAGGTGAGAGGTAGGAGCCCACCTCCCACCATGGGAGGCGAAGGGTGCCGGTCACTTCCCCTCTTGGAATCTACACACACACACACACACCCCTCTCCTCATCTGGGTCCTCGGAGGCTGCCACCTGGACCTGTGCATGTGGAAGGAGTTGCAAAGACACAGGCCGTCGGGGATTAATCACCACAGCAGAGACAGCTGAGGACAGTCCACACAGCGTCACCTGCAGGCTGCTGGTGTCCAGGCGGTGGAGGGGCCCATCAGGGATGTCCCTGGCAGCCTGTTCTTCTGGGGCGAACCTGGAGGTGGCATGCACTGATTTCTGCCAAGTTCTCAAGGGTTCCCCCTCGTTCTTCCGATCTCCTTCCCGTGCCTGCCTTCCCTGTGTAAGACATTCTCACCAGAGCGGGCTTCTGTTGTCTCCATGAAAGAACCTGACTGCTGCAGCTGCATCCACAGAATTTCAGGGACATTTACGCTCTGCACATGCCCACCCCCAAATTCCTCCAAAGCGTCCCCAGAGTCCTCTGAGGTGTGGTCCAGTGCACAGGCTGCCCTGCCATGTCCCCCTCCTGCCTCCCCGAATCTCTCCTGGTATGCCTGGAAATGTCTGGTGTCTGTCCCTGCACAGGACATACATGCTTGACTTGCCCTGTCTGACCCCGCTTCAGCGTCACGTAGTGGCAGAGGCCTTCAGCTAAGAGGACAAGCTTTGGCTTCAGCAGGCCTGGCCCGGAGTCCCAGCTCTGCCCCCCACTGACTTGTTATCACGGATAAGCTTTGTAGCCTGCCGGGGCCTCAGTTCCCCCATCTGCACACTGAGAATAATAAAAGCCTCGTAGGGCTCTGGAAGAACGAAATGACAGCTTGTCTCCTGTGCTCAGACACCTTAGGCAGCTATTATTAGCTGTAATGTTCTGCTTACCCTAGAGTGCTGGCTTTCTCTCCCTGCTCTGCCCTGAGTCTAATCTAGGGCCTTTTCCCATCCCTGAGGTACAGGGGCAGAGGGCCTGAGATTGAGTTCCTTCTATGCTTTGGCCTCTCGGTAAGAAAAGAATCCTGGAGCAAAGGAGCAGGGAGTTCAGGAGATACGGCACAAGGTGTGCAGGTACTCAAGAGTTTCCAGCAGCCTCGGGTCCGCTGCTGTGGGAACAGGATCAGTCTCACCATGCCTTGTGTTATGGGCACCCCTGGCCGCCCTGCTCTCTCAGCTTTCCTGGGCACACCCAGCACGCTGTCAAGGTCTTGGGCAGAAGGACAGTCTCCACGGCAGACTCTCGGGTATAAGGAGGTGTTAGAGTCCCCTGTTCTGACTCCTTCACTTTTCAGATGAGGAGACCAAGTCTGGAGGGGGAAAGGAACCTTAGAATAGTGCAGTGGACTGGAGCCCAGCCTCCCGACTGGGGAGAGGACCCCTCTCCCCACACTGTCGTCCAGAGCATCCTTGAGGTTTGCTCTCACGTATGTATGTGTGTATGTGCCATCTTACTCTCTTCCTCCTCCTCTCCCACCATGCACTTGTCATGAGCACATCCTGTGTGTTCTGATGCTTTGCATGCCCCATGCCTCCCTGCACCCCATGGCCCCTACCCCCATGCTGTCCCCCTGGGTATCTCACTACGGGACTTGGGGGCAGCTGCAGCACTGAAGGCAGATATGCACCCTGGAACACCTTCAGCTGACTGCCTGCTCGGGATGTAATAACTTACTCATCACAGGTGGCCTTCAGGAATAGATTTCTTTCCTGAGCTAGCACCTCAGGGTCAGACACTTCCGAGAGTTGCGGAAACAGACAAATCCACAATGATGACGACAACAACAACAACAAAAAAGCCCAACCCAAGGAAGGGGATAGACATAGTGGGAGAGCAAGAAGAGGAAAAAAATAAATACCTTTTTGAGTGGCTTTTAGGTGCTCAGGGCAGTGGGCACCCCCTGTCGCTCACTGAATTCTCCCAGCTGCCCTACAAGCTACTGTCCTGTCCTACAGGAGGGGGAGTGGGTTCAGGGAGGCTGTGGTGCTCACCGAGCAGGCAGATGCCAGAGCCAGAAATCCAGACCTGGCCTGTCTGCCTCCAGAGTTCATGAGGACCTTTCGGTCACAACTTAGTCACGTTTCTGGAGAAGAGTTTGACATGTTTGGGATAAGAAGGAAGAGTTTCTCACTTTGTCCCTGGCTCTTCTTCCTGAGAAACTCACTCCTTTTTAAACTAATGTCCAGTTGTCATTTCCTCTTTCTCTGTCTCCTCCTCCTCCTCTCTCCCCTTGCTTTCTCTTTCCACTCCCATGGCTATCTAAGGTTATCAAATATCCTGGGTTGAGTGAGCCACCTGTTGAATCCAGTGGCCCGGGCGGTCATTTCTCAGGGTGGGGAGGCTGGTGCCAGCAGCGGGCAGGGCAGGAGGCAGAGGCAGAAGCTGGCTGGCGAGGCAGGAGAGTGCCGGGCTGGCCTGGGAGTTGCCCCCTGCTGCTCCTGGGGACTGGCTGCTTGGACCTCTGGCACTCCCTCTACTGGGGACCACCAGCCACATGGAGGCACCAACTGGCTAATGGATGGACCATTGCCCACCAGGCAGCATGCCAGACATCAGGAAGCCCTGTGCTGCTCTTGGGCTAAAGTTACCCTGGTCCACGTGGTGGGCAGTCGGAATGGGAAGTCTGCAACTGACTTGGCACCTGAGATTTAACCAATGCTTATTGAATTAATAATTAGGCTATTAATTCATTTATACAACAGGTACTTATTACCTACTATACTCTAGATCCTTTTTAAGTGTCTAAATGAACCCTAAAATGATTGCATGTACATGGCATATAAGCCCAAGATTTAAGAAACTTAGCTTCTAGTGGAAGAAAGAGACAATAAACAAGCCCCGTCTTCCGAATGGGGAAGGGAATAGAGAAAAAGACGTGCCTGTGTTCAAATCTAAGACCTTCATTTCGCTTCTCACTGCCTTTTTGACCTGTTTCCTACCTGAGTGTTAATTTCCAGCGATTACAGACTGCTGCTAGCATCAAAGACAGTGGATGTGGATGATCAAAGATTCAGGATTTAAGCAAAACAAACAGCTTCTCTCTTGTATTTCAAAAGTTGATGATACCACCATTCCCTTTGGGCAAACTCTCACACAGCTCTGTGTCTTCAAGGAACTTCCATAATACCACGCCCCGGGTGGATAGGATGACCTGTGGACAATTTTTAGGGAGTAACTTCTAGGTCGAGTTATTTAATAGTGAGGCTTTTCTTTTCTTTTTTCTTTTTTAAATTGAGAATCATCTGTCATTCAAAGAGTACCGCCATGTGAGTAGGACATCCTGGGAGCATCGGGGATGTGGGGAGCTGGACACCCTCACTCAGAGAGATCCTATTCTTCCAATGGAGGGGCCCTGGGGATACACCTGCTGTGGATACACCTGCTGGGGGTACACCTGTTGCCATCAATCACCACCTGTACTGAGAAGAGCCGGGGCTTTAGGGCCAGAACTTATTTTAAAGTCTAGTTCTGTTATTTCCTGAGTGATCTTGGCTAAATTACTTAATCTTTCTGAGCTTTGGTGACTCTTGGGAAGCAGAGTAGTTGAGTAGAAAAAGCAGAGTCTTTGAAGTATGAATTCTGGCTCTGCCACTTACTTGTTGTGTAACCTTAGGCAAGTAGTTTACTGTTGGGACCTTGGTGTCTACATCTGAAAAGTGAGCATAAAAATACCTACTTCACAGGGTCATTTTAAATATTAAATAAAAAATTATACATTTCATGCACAGCGTCTGTGTATATTGGTCAAAAAAGTCATTTTAACTCTTCATTTGGAATGAAATAAAGCCAAGGATTAACTCCCTCTCCACCTCATAAATGGCACTACCTTCTTCCCAAGTGTTTATGCCTAAAAACTAGGAGTTGTTCATGACTTATTTTTTTACATCACCCTTGTTCTCCAGCAAATCATTCAATAGCAAGTTTCTTGGCTTGACTCCTGAATGCCCATTGAATCTGTCTTCTCCCTCCATCTTCACTGCTATAATTCTATTTGTAGCCACTATCATCTCTTCCTTAGCAGTTGTAAAACATGGCCCCCAAATTCTTTGACACTCAAAAGGTGGGGTTGATGTTCCTTTCCCTTGAAACTGGATGGGCCTGGGACTGCTTTAACTAATTGAATATGGTGGAAGTGATGCTATGTGGCTTCTCAGAATAGGTCATAAAAGGCTTCTGTTTGATTCTCTTGGGACACTCACCTTGGATGCTCTCTGTTGCAACTCAGCTGCCATGTCGTGAGGAAGCCCAAGAGGGGCACATGTAGGTGTTCCAGTTGACAGTTCCAGCTAAACCCAGTGTTTTCCACTGAAATAATTCCCAGCCATTTGAGACTTCCCAGTTGAGGCTTCAGACATCAAGAGCACAGATAAGCCACCTCCATTGCACTCTTTCTGAATTCATGACCCACAGAATCTATGAGCATAATAAAATGGTTATTGTTTTAATGCTCCTAAATTTGGGGTGGTTTGTTACACAGCAATAGATAATCAGAAATCTCTTTTGACTATTGCAATAGCCTTCCAACGTATTTCCCTGCTTCCACTAATATCTATTGTCCACATAGCAGCCAAAGGAATCTTCTGGAAATATGAATCAGGTACCATCAATCTGCCATGTGAAATCCTTTTGAGTATCTTATCTTGGTAAGACCCACATGTTCTGGCCCTTTTTCTCAGGTGCATGCTAGAGGTAGGACACTCATCTACAGCAAAATCAGAGGGTAGCCAAGAACATATGACATGTGACACAAAAAACACCTGTTATAGCTCAGTTCCAGCTTCCCCACCTCAAGGTCCAAGGGCAGCATCTCCTGTACCTGTGTGGATGTTACAATCCTGGTGCCTAGACCTCAAACCCTCTGCAGGTGGTCATGCCCTTCCTGTAACTTTTTAGCTTTGACTTCTCTCTTGATTTCTGGCACTATGACATTCCCTTCTTTCTTTCAAGTTCAGCCATATTTTAAAAACAATATCAAGTGTTTCTATGTATTTGTAGCTGAAGGGGAGAACTGAGTCAACTTAATAGACCATGGTGCAAGAAGTCTTTAAACTCTTTTTACACACAATATGATTATCTACTTAAGAGAATCAGCTAAAAAGCAGTTGGAAATTAGAGCATTTGGCAAGGTGGTCAGATAGCAGATCTACATACCCAACAGACTTTTTGGTAAAAATGGTAGATTAAGCACACCCATCTAAATTCATACTGTCCTGTAACTCCACTAAAACTACCAGAAAAGGGTTTCTTTTTTTCCATAAATACACAAGGTAAGGAGAATGAGAGTGGGGACAACCACATCATTTCAGAAGCCAGAAAACAGATGGACAAATGATAACTTATGTAGCTCACCTGAGAAAGAAGAATCCTAAGCCAGTAAGGAAAAAAGCCAAGAACCAACCAAATTTACACTGCAGAATCCTCAAAGGCTCAGAGATTGGTGGCACCAGAAACTTTTAGAACTGGAGGTAGAGGTGAGGATAAAGCTGTTTCAGAAGCAATTAGGAATGGGGAGTTATTGCCCTAATGGGTACAGAGTTTCTGTTTGGGGCGATGAAAAATTTTGGAAATCAATAGTGGTGATGGTTGCACAACATTGGGAATGTAATGAACACCATTGAATTTTACACTTAAAAAATGGCTAAAATGGCAAATTTTATGTCATAGGTTTTACCACAATAAAAAAGACTCCAGTTAGACTCCTACATCCTCTCCCTCACTTTTTGCTGCTGGGCAGGAAGCCCTACCACCCTGGCCAAAATATAAATAGTTCATTTCCTGCAGAGGTAAAAGAGAGGGTCCATGGACAGGGGACACCAGGCACAGGTGCAGTTAGGGCTACCATACTGAAAATAGGGGGACAAAATGACTGAATGCAAACTGAATGCTTAGACGTCCAGGATTTCTCCCCTATTCCTTGCCCTCTTTGGATCCCAGAACACAGGCCTTTAATTTTCTGGCTGGAGATTGGAAGAATCACCTCTGAGGTATCTGAGTAGCTCAAGAAAAAAGACGGAAGAGACTTACATTGAGATTCCCTAGCAAGTGGCCCAGTGGTATCACTTGACAGCGTAGTTCACAATCAACAAATGCCACAATGGGCTCAGAGAGCCCAGTCAATGTTTTTGGCCCCCACTCTTAAATATGATCACAAGAGATCTGAGGAATGACTCTAATGTGAAAGACTGAAGGCCAAACAAGCTAGTAGGCAGACAGAAAACAGCAGAGATTTTAGAGGGAGAAGAACATGTCAACAAAAAAAGCTATCATGAATATCTTTAGAGACATAAGAGATGATATTGCATCCAGGAAACAAGAACATGATGCTATAGAAAAAAAGAATATTCAGAGAACAAAATAAACTTTTAGAAATTAAAATCATGGTAGCAGAAATGGAAAACTGAATAGAGGGGTTAGAAGATAAAGCTGAGCAAATTTCTTAGCATACTGAAAAGACAAGACAAATGCAAAGTAGAAGAGAAAAAATTTATAAAGAGTTTCAATCTAGGACATTCAACATCTGAATAATAAGAGTGTCAGAAGAATAAAACAAAGAAAGTACATAAGAGAAAATCATCAATGAAGTAATTTAAGAAAATTTCCCATAAGTTAAGAATATAAAAATAAGCCAACACTGAAGTTTTTATTGTGAAATTTTAGAACACTGTTGTATTAGTATTAGTTTTCTATTGGTATGAAACAAATTACCATAAACTTAAGCAGCTCCAATCAACATACGTTTAGTATAGCATAGTTTTCACGGGTCAGGGGTCTAGACATGGTTTAACTGGGTCCTCTACTCAGGGTCTCTTGAGGCTTCAATCCAGGCTGTATTTCAGTCTGGAGCTTGGGGTCCTCTTCTAGTCTCGTGTGGTTGTTGACAGAACTAAGCTCCTTGTGGTTGTAGGACTAAGGTCCCTGCTTCCTTGCTGGTTGTCAGCCAGAGGCCTATCTCAGCTCCCAGAGGTCCCCTCGCCACATTGTCCTTTCACAGAACTTCTCACAACTTGGCAACTTACTTCTTCAAAGCCTGCAGGAAAATCTCTCACACCAGTCTAAGATGGAGTCTTACATAACATAAAGTAATCATGTGAGTGACTCTCCCATCACCTGTGCCATAGAATGTACCCTAATCAATTGAGTGACTATTGTATCACCTTTGCTATATTCTATTGGCTAGAAGCAAGTCCTGCTTTCTGTTCTCAGATTATACAAGGGCATAACTCACTGGGGGTCATCTTAGAATTCTGTCTATTATAACTGTGGATAAAAAGAAGCTCTTATAAGCTTTCAGAGAGAAATGAATAGGTTCATACAAATGAGTGGAATAGTTCAGACTTCTTAACAGCAATGTTGGAAACTAGAAGACAATGGAATGGTGCTATTAAAATTCTGAAGGGATTTCTCACCTACAATTCTATACCCAGCCAAACTATCTATTGAGTGTGACAGCAGAATACAGACATCTTTGGAA
Source organism: Daubentonia madagascariensis (assembly GCA_023783475.1). Taxonomy (NCBI): domain Eukaryota; kingdom Metazoa; phylum Chordata; class Mammalia; order Primates; family Daubentoniidae; genus Daubentonia; species Daubentonia madagascariensis. The sequence continues at coordinate 15,062,052 of JAKFHU010000144.1, forward strand.
ATTAAAGGTCTCAAATATTTACCTCCCACAAAGTCTTTCTCAGGGAACTATTGGATACTATGTTCTATAGATCAAAGGAGTAACTAACAGAAAGAAAGACATCTGATCCAAGACACAGGAAATAAAAAGAACCTCCAGCACAATGGTGAATGGACATCCTCCAAAGAGCAACCTGAACAGATTAGCGCAGGCCAGAAGGCTGGGGGATCAAAATGAAATTGATAGACAGCTGAGATGAGTGAATGTGATTAGAAAAGATTTAGACAACTAGCAGAAAGTTTTTGGTTAAATTGGTGAAAAGAACATAAAAAATTAATCAAACAGAATAAAAGACAGTTATTGACTTGTCTTCTAATAAAACAAGTTAAGGGACAGCCAAAAATTATTCAGGAAAGAAAAAATAAAATCAAGGTTTACTACATGGCTCAGCTCTGAATAACTATAGGTTTATTACAATGTATATGCCAAACATAAACCTAACCAGAGTGGTGAAATACTTATACAATTTTGAAAGGATGTTGCTATGGGTTGAATTGTATTTCCCCAAACATGCTGAAGTCCTAACCCCCAGGACTTGTGAATGTGACCTTATTTGAAAGTAGGTTATTTGTAGATGATCAAGTTAACATGAGGCCATTGAGGTAAGCTCTAATCTAATATGACCAGTGTCCTTACAAAAAAGGGAAATCTGGATATAGAGACAGAGACACAGCGGTAACATCATGGTGAAGACTGGAGTTAATGCTGTCGCAAGCTGAGGGATGGCAAAGGTTGCTGGCAAACTCCAGGAGCTCGGAGAGAGGCATGGAAGAGATTCTTCTTCACAGCCCTCAGAAGGAACCAACCCTGCTAACACCTTGATTTCAGACTTCTAGTCTCCAGAACTGTGAGATAATGAATTTCTGTTGTTTAAGTCACCCAGTTTGTGGCACTTTGTGATGTCAGCCCTATAAACCTAATACAGCTGGGAAATATGTGTGTGTTGGTGGGGGCCAGGGAAAGGGAGAAGAAAGAGCTAGCACTTCATCTTCTTCAGGGGGGAGTTATCAGTTCCTATAAATAAAGAATCGGGAAATAATAGTATAAGCATGGTGTTTAGAGACACTCAGGTAAATACCTGCTATGGTTTGGATGCTGTTTGTCTGTCCCCATCAAAGCTCATGTTGAAATTTGATCGTCAGTGTGGCGGTGTTGGGAGAGGGGGCACTAGTGGGAGGTGTTTGAGTTGAGGGCGGATGGGTCATGAATGGCTTGGTGCTGTTCTCCAGGTAGTGAGTGAGTTCTCACTCTCACGAGACTGGGTTAGTTCTCATGGGAATTAATTAGTTCCCAGAAGAGTGGGTTGTTATAAAGCCAGGACGCCCTTTGGGTTTTCCCTTCTTTGCACAAGTCTGCTTCCCCTCTGAACATATCTGCCATGTTGTGATGCAGCACAAAAGCCCTCTCCAGAAGCTAGGGCCATGCCCTTGAACTTCTTAGCCCGCAGAATCATGAGCTAAATAAACCTCTTTTCTTTATGAATAACCTTAGCCTTTGAAGCACATGACTCTTTATATCATGTGCCTAGATTGATAAAAATAAAAACTTTAAAAATTTTCTAATATATCAGCAATAATTAACTAGAAAATATAAGAGAAAAAAAATCCCATTCACAAAGGCAATAATGGTAATCAAGAATAATCCAAACAGGACACATGCCAGGTTTTTATGGTGTTTGTGGAGTAAATGCTAACATTTTGCTGAAGGACACAGATAGATGAAATCTGGCCCCTCTGCCTCAGGTAGTGCATGTGGTGGAGGAAAGGACAGGGGAACAATTAGAGCATGATGTGTAAGGAGTATTTGGTTAGGGAGGAAAGAGTGTCCAACTCTGCCTTGGGGAGTCAGAGAAGGCTCTGCAGATGATGTGGATTTTGAGAGACAACTTGAAGGATAGAGAGTTCCAGGAAGGCAGGGAGACATTGCAGGTAAAGAGAACAGCCTGAAGCAGTGGATGTGTGTTTGGGGAATAGCAAAGTGTTTGACATGAAGGGGAAGAGTAGGCATGATGAAGAATGGTGGGAGATGAAGCTGGACAGCAAGGCAGAAATTGGGTCATTAAAAAGCTGTGCACACAATGGGAGTGTGTTTGTTCTATTTTGTAGGAATGAGAGCCTTTGAATGTCTTCAAGTAGCAGAGTGAGACAGAAGGTGATGTTTCCTTCATGGAATAATCACGTGGGCGGCTTCTCAATACAAGACATTATGGACAGAGAGCCTGTGCTACCAGATTGAATTCTTTAGGAGGCTCTCTAGGGACCCTGTCTTAGTCAGCTTGTGTTACTATAACAAATTATCTTAGACTGGGTAGCTTAAACAACAGAAATTTACTTCTCACAGTTCTGGAGGCTGAGAAGTCCAAGATCCAGGTGTCAGCAGATCTGGTGTATGGCGAAGGCCCTCCTCCTGGTTTTCAGATGGCTGTCTTCTCCTGGTGTCCTCTCAAGGCAGAAAGCAGAGAGAGGAAGCAAGCTTTCTCATGTCTCTTCTAATAAGGGCACTAATTGTATTGTGAAAGCTCTGCCTCATGACCTAATTACCTCCCTAAGTCCCCATCTGCAAATACCATCACATTGGGGTTTAGGGACTTAACATATAGATATTGAGGGGACATAAACATTAAGTCCATAGCAGACATCCCTTGACAACTACCCCAGACCTCCATCAGCCATTGATGCAGGGATGGTCATGGTGTTATTAACCGCCCTGAGGAGGTGTGCTTCTGGGAGGATTTCCATCACTGACACCTCCAAGGGAAGAGGCTCAGCCCAGGCTCGGATCTGTCGAGGCAGACTACTCGACCACTTGAAGCTCATGCCTCCTCCTGCTGGTTGTCAAGAGTGTGCTTAAAAGCTCCACGCCGAGACATTGGCACTGCCTCACAGGGGTGAATGGGAGGTGTGGGCTCTTTCTACAAGGAAACTGTAAAGCATCTAGTGATCAGTTGTATTATAAAGGTGAGGTATTACAAAAGGAAAAGTTGTGATGCTTCTTAACTACCGTAATAACAAGGACTTTTCCATCAATGTTGGCATAATGCCTCTCTGTAGATGACCTGGCTGTTAAGGGGAAAGCAGATGGCCCTGGGTGCTTTTGTGGCTGAGTGCAGCTCAGCATCTCTGGGGCAGTGCCACACTGAGAAAGGCTGAGCGGTAGGGCAATTGCCTCTCTGGCAATTGCTTACTGGGCTGGCCTTCTGGTCCTGTCAGCAGACCTCAGCCTGGCTCTCTCACAGTCTCCACCTCCACTCTGTAGTCATGCTGGACTTCCTAGGGATCTCCAAGCATCCTGGCTCTGTTCAGCCTCAGGAACTTTAGCCTTCCTAGTCTGTTTTCAGGAATGTTCTTTTCTAGGTTCTTCATGTGGCTGGCTTCTACTCATTCTCTCAGGAGATCTTATCATGAAGCATTAACAGCAACAACTCTGGAGCCAGCTGTCTGGGTTCAAATTCAAGTTCTGCCACCTTGAGCAAGGCAAAGACTCTGTGTGGCTGAGCGGACAGACAGTTGTGAGGATTAAACGAGCTGGTGCATGTAAAGTGTTCGAATGATGCCTATTCCACAGTAAGTTTGTATAAGAGTTAGCTATTATTATTAGTCAACAATACGTCACCTCTTATTGGAATAGTCCCCCACCCATCCCAGATATTCTCTCCCCTTACTCACTATCTGAAATTATATTATTGATTTGTTTGCTTGTTTATTGTTTCCCTCCCCACCACTAGAATACAAGCACCGTGAGGACCTTGACTGTCTTGTTCTATGCTGTATGCCCAGTGCCTAATGTAGTATGAGGTACATAGTAGGTGCTCAAGAAATGGGTGTTGCATGAAGTAATACAGTGAATAAACTTCTGCATGCCAATAATTATTTCTTGGAGGTCTGTCTTAGTATGTTCAGGCTGCTATAACAAAACACCTTAGACTGGGTAATTTATAAACAACAGAAATTTAATGCATACGGTTCTGGAGGCTGGGAAGTCCAAGAACAAGGCACCAGCAAATTTGGTGCCTGTTGAGGCCCATTTCTCATTGATGGTGCATCTTATGTGTCCTCACATGACTAAAGGGGGAAGGGAGCTCACTCAAGCTTCTTTTATAACAGTACTAATCCCACTCATGAGGATGGAACCCTTATGACTTGATCATTTCCCAAAGACCCCCACCTCTTAATACTATCACATTGGGGATTAGATTTCAACATACGAATTTTGGGGGACAGCAACATAGCAGGGTCATAAGTGAGTAAAGTGCTTCTGAGCTCATGTAGGGCCTAATGTGGCTTTTCCATAAAAATCAACTCCCTTCTTGCTCCCTTGCTCAGACCCTCTAAAAATATTAACACTTCAATCCATAGGACAGTGGACGTGAAGATGTTAAATGGTAAATTTATAAGCTGCTGCACTCTAGACAAATTCTAATAGTAAATAAGATATAATCTAGTGTCTGGGTTTTTGCCTAATGGGCTATTTTTAGTTCTGACAAAATCATAGTGTATTTTTTTCCACTTGGAGAAGAGGGAGATACAACTTCTTATAGACAGCAGAACTTCAAAAGTATTAACTGAGTTAGGGATAAAGACGAAGAATAACTCAGCAGAGCCATGAAGATTGGTGGATAAAACTGGTAACATAACTTGTAGAGCCCATCGGCTGAAGCAGCCCTTCTTTGTATTTTCAATGGAGAGTGAATTCCTAACCTCCCTTGCAGCAAGGTGTGGATATATGACTAGTCCTGGCCCTATAGGTGGAAGTGCTGAGTGCAACTTCCAGGAAGTTTCCTTGGAAGGACTTTTCCTTCTTTTCTTTTTCCTGCTGTCTGGGTATACAGATCTGATGACTGGAGCTCAAGCAACCATGTTGGTTCCTGAGGCAAACAGGGGTTGTGCTTGGTAGAGCTCCAGGGGAGAAAGCTCCCAGCTTCTTGAGGGTTTTGTGGAGCAGGGCTGCTGTATTTTTTTCCTAGATTACTCATCTCTTAATTTTTATTTGAGAGAGAAGTAAACTTCTATCTTTTTAAGCCATTGTTAATTTTGGATTTTTCTAAACCTAATCTTCATAAACACAGCATTATAATAGATAAATGCTGAACTAAATTTTTATCTATTAAAGACAGGGTTGTCTGTGACAGAAGGCTGTGACACAGGAAGTGTAGACCAGTATGGGCCAAGATCAGTGTAGGAAGAACAGAAGAAGCTCCACAGACTCTTAGGTGCACAAGACAAGAAAAAAAATCCAGATCAGGCCTGAACAGATAATTCTTTTAACTAAATCCTGTTAAACATTTCCTCAGTTCCTTAGTGATAAGAAATTAAAAATTAATGCCAGAACCTTGCTAGATAGCACAGAAGTTCCTCTACTTAAGAACAAGTTATGCTCTTTGTAAGTCTATTTGTTTGTGAGTCCATAGGGACCAAGGATTATTTCCAATGAATCTGAGTGTGAGTCCTTTGCAACTTTAAAATCAGCAGTCCCCGCTTCTTTATGCTGAAAAATATTTTATGTAGATCAGTTCAGTGTACTAAGGAAATCTGTGGAGCCAGGTAACTCCCTCCTGCCCCCACCCGCATCCCATGGAGGGCCCCAGCCCCTGAGGTAGCCACGGCCCCACCCTCTGACGCTGTGCAGATTTAGGAGGGCCCGGAACCAAGGACCATCTCTCCCCCACCTGCCACCCCATCTCTGCTTCTGCTGCTTCTACCACTGCTCCCGTTTTGTATCTTTCATGGCAATTATCAACATTTACACCCCTATATTTTGGTTGGTTTGTTGCCTCCTGCCTCCATCCTTCATCCCTCCATAGATTGTACGATCCTCAAGGTCAGGGACTACCTATGTCTGTTTTAGTCACTAATGTGTTCCCAGGAGCCCACACAATGTTTGGTGATAGCAGACACTCAGTGCAATAGGCGCTGGACGAGTGAAGATGTCAACAAGCGCAGTTTCACCGGACTCTGCCCTTAGGTCCTTGAGCAAAGTCCCAGCTTTTTCCTGAATTAATATCCGGCCAATGGGCAGCCCATGTGGATGCAGATCTTGTAGCTCTGGGGGCTAGTTTTCGTGTTTGTCCGTTTTCCTCCTTTCTTGCTGATTGTCAGGGACAGTGGACGCGTGGCAGGTTACATGCCAAGCACTTTGTCCTTCTGAACCACGCCTCCTTTTGAAATAAGTCACAGCACCCAGGGCAGCTGTCACTATTTTTCTCAGCATTTTCAATCTTTTATTGTCCCTTCTGTCAATTCCATAACAATTGCACGCCTTTTATTTCAGCACTTTACAACTTCCATTGCTTTTTGTACTCGTTTGACACAATGGAATTAATAACGTTTGCAAAATACCTCAAAGCTAAGTAGAACCCCAGCAAGACTGCCACTTACAGGCATGCATCACGTAACGATGGAAGTATGTTCTGAGAAATGTGTCGTTAGGTGATTTCTTCATTGTGCAAACCCCACAGAGTGTCCTTACACAAACCGAGATGGTAGAGCCTACTACACCCCTGGGCTGCACGGTACAGCATAGCCTATTGCTCCTGGGCGACAAGCTGAATGTCACCGTACTGAATACTGTAGGCAATTGTAACACTGTGGTAAGGATTTGTGCATTTAAACATATCTAAACATGGAAAAGGTACAGTAAAAGTACGGTATTATAATCTGATGGGACCACCATTGTATATGTGGCCAGCTGTTGACTGACACTTTGCTATGCAATGCCTGACTGTATTAACAAAGGACTCTATGGTCTGGACTGAAAGGACCTTGCACTACAACTATCACCATCTGTTGGCAGGAGGCTGAGTTGATGTGATCTTGTTTTGTAGCTTCATTTTGTTGGTATCTAGGAAAGTTTGTAACTTGGAAATTCATAAGTAGAGTTTTTTTAAAATCTATAGTTTGTTAGGTTTAACGATACCTACAAATTCAGAGTATTATTTCTTTTAATCTCTTTCCATAGTACGTGCTCAAACAGTCTCATTTTATTCCTTTGCATTGAATTTCCAAGGTCTGGGGATAAAGAATTCTACTGAATATTGCTATAGTTTGATTTGTCCCACACTGTGCTCTGTGGAGTGTTAGTAGGTGTCTCCACCTAAAAAAAACTGTGATAAAATAAATTCAGGAGCCCTGTCATATGTTACCACTTAAAAGGTTCTGCTTAACCAATGTGTATTATCACATAAAAGTTTTTTTAAACTTAGTGTCTCTAAAACTTCCTTGACCATAGAACCCCCTTTTTAATGTAAATCCAGGGTTCCAATATTTTTAGGGAAACACTGAGATATACATTTATCTGGTAAATCATAAATGTTTCTTGGAGTCAAGATTCTGGTGCAAAAATGAGCCAGAACCATGATTATAGCACTCCTGACAGAATATTGCCTTTGCAAAGCCCATTTCAGTCCTGGTGTGCAACACTTCAAACCAGCACAATGATAGAAGACAACACCTGTTTGACATTCTCGGAAGGGTCTTCCTGCTGTCTTTTTCAGGGATACTGAACACCTTTTCCCAGCAGGTAATGCAGCGTCTCAGCAATTGTTGCATTTTGTGGAAGAGAAACATGAGAAAATTCCAGCAGCTACAGGAAGGCTTGAAGCACTTGTTTTATTTTTTGAGTAGGCTCATCTTGGCTTGTGCACATCTTAATCTGAGTAAGACGAATATTATTCACAGTGTGGGTGTGGCAGCTCAGGAGGACAATGATAGAAGTTCCAGTTTCACATTTTTCTTTATTTGGTGTCCATCTTATGCATCGAAACAATATAGAATGTTTCAATGTCCTTTTGAGAGTTCAAGCTAGGAAGACTCCCATGGTTGGGGCATCCCTTAAATACTAGTCACTACTCCAGAATTCTAGAGTGTATGCGTGTGGGAAGGAGGGTGTGGGTGTGTGGGTGGCTAAACTATAAAGCATTAAAAATATTCCTGAGTGTTAGAAATTTAAGATTGAAGGACCCAAAGCTTACAAAACCTCCATGGGAATAACGATACGATTGGGCATTTGCATGCTCACCCTTGATGACTGGCTGTCAATGACCTTGAGCAAGGTCAGGGTTTGAAACTATTAGCCTCTAACTATCCTATAAGAATTGCTGGAAGTCAACTGACTGTGAGTACTGGCTGTGGATGCTCTTTAATTTCATTATTCCTAATGCTTTTAGAACGTTTCCTGTGAACAAAAGTTCACTGAAAAGGAATTTGGAGGAAAGAGACTTTATTCCAGTGAACAATATGCAAACCTAGGAGACTCAGCCTTAGGTGTAAAACAAAGGTGCTTTTCAGAAAACAAAGGGAAGGCTCAGATTTTATAGCAAAAATTCCCACCAGGTTCCCAATCAGGTCTGTTTATGCAAATGAAGGATTGAAACTCGCTTAGTTCTTTTTTTTTCAATTGATTCTTAGCACTGCTCAATGATCAACTTGCTGAGTTCTGATTGGTCAGTATGGCCCAGTCCTGCCTGGTTGATACAGTTGAGCCCTGATTGGTCAAGGCAAGTGAGCTCTGAAAGTCCCAAAATTAAAAATGTCTGGTTTTTGGGGAACTCAGAGTATGTGTGTGAGCTCTAGTCAACAAATGGCCACTTGGCTATATTTTAAATTTAGGTCCAGTTAGCCACTAGGGATCCATCTTGAAAGATTGGCTCTTTCAGGTTCACCTTTTTTTACACCCCTAAATTCACATAAATGATAGGTGTCAGTCTTGGCAGTATTGATATAGCCAGCTGGCCACAGATGACCAGCTAATTGAATTGTTTGGCTTGATGCTCAGTGTCTCCAACATTCTAAACACATATTTTTTAAGTTAAATCTCTGGCTTTCAAGTGAACTGATACAGTGGATGAATCCGGAGGAATGACCCTTGTATGCACTCAATTCCATGGAGAATATTTTCCACAGAGAATATTTTTGGGAATTTATTGATAACTTCCTGTCCTTGAGTTTTTTCATTGGCATAAATATCTTAGACATGGATTCCCAGAGGCATGATCCAGTTCCTTCTCAAGAAGCTTTTGTGCTGCTATTATAATCATCATCAGCATCATTACCAATCCTTATACTTGTGAAGTTGTATTCATCAGAACTGTTGGTGGTAACTGATAGCAACTCAATTCAATAAGGCTTTATTGGCTCATGAAGCATGAAAGTCCAGAGGTAGAGCTATTAATAGATTCAGCTACTCCATCTAAGTTACACCTCCCCACAGTCTTCCCTTACCCTGTTGTAATTTTTCTTCATAGAACTTATCATTACCTAGCATTGTATTGTGTATCTATTCGGTGTTTGCTTATTGCCTGGGCTGCCCACTGGAATGCAAGCTCTATGAGGGTAGGGTCTTTCAAATGCCAAAAATGATCATGGATTATAAGAGGAACTTAATAACTAGATGTTGAATGAAAAATTTGATGCAGGTGCTCAAACAACATCATCAGAAATTTGTCTTTAACATCTCTTTGCTTTTCTCTGTGTCACGTTCATTCTCTGGACTGCCTCTCCCCTTGTGGACGTGAGACGGCTTCCAGCAGAAAGAGAACTTTTTCTTTCCTCAATAGAACCAGCAAAAGGCTCATTGGCCAGCTTAGGTCATATGACCACCTCTCAGCCAACGAGCATGGCCAGGGGATGGAGTTGACCCCGGGAAACCACAAAGCCTGAGGGCGGGAGGATGTAGGCTGGGCAGACCTAGCAAGAAACCTAGGCTAAAATAATAGAGTTTAGTTTATTAATTGCTTTCAGTTGCACTGTATCAACTGATTCTCACAAAACCTTTTGAGAAAAGTAGAATAGATATTACTATCCCCATTTTACAAATGAGGAAATTGAGGCTGGGGAGGGTGTGCTTCCTCTAGCAATCAGGAAGTGGTGGAGCTCTGTTTCAACCTCAAGTCTTCTTGGGCTTCACCCAGCATTCTTTCTATTGCATCAGATCACCTGGTGGGATCACTCAGTGGAGGAAAATGGCACATGGCTCGTCTTTGCAGAAAGGGATGAAAAAGTGGGAAAAGGTAAGAGATTTGATAAAAATCCTTGGAGAGTATTTAATTCTCTGGCCAGTTGACTTGACTTCTCTTGCTGATCTCTCAGCAGAGCCAACTGGTTGGACATGACTGTTAATAACTAAAACGTTTTCCCTACAACATGGAGAGTGAGGACTTATCGTGTGAGGAGGGAATGGCAATAACAGCAAAGTCTGAGCCTGATGACCTGAATCTGGAAAAAATAAATGGCATAGTATTTAGGCAACTCACAATTCCCTGTGAACCATGTGGAAGTGTAGAAGTTTATCTTCCTGCCAGCTTTGCACACATGTATAACACACCAGTTTTTAGAGATGAAAGGAACCTCAACTGGTCCAGTATAATTCTCAACCACTGTTTCATGGCTGATGAGCCAAACATGCGTGTTCTCCCCTGCCACCACTATCCTCCTTGGTCCCAGTGGCTGTGTCTCTTTCTCTCTCTCATTCTGGTGTCAGTGGTAGAATATTTATAGGGTTAATCAGTTTGAAAAATAATTTTGACTGGAAAACATTGATCTAGTGGTTTCACACTTAAAGAACTGGGTTAGAAAAAAGTAAAGTAACTTGTCCAGGATTGCATGGTTATCCTGGACAACTGGCCCTTAAACCTAGACTTTTTATTTTATTTATTTGCTTAAACTTCAAGTTGTTTCTAGCAAGCCAGTGTTTCTCAACCATGGCTGCGTCCCACCCCAGGGGTTCTGATTGAATTGGTCTGAGGTATGCCTGAGGTGTCTGGACTTTCAGAATCTCCTCCGGTGATTGTGATGTGCAGTAGTTATCAAGAACCACTGAACTATACCCACTGCCACTCCATGGCAAATGCAAGGCTGGTGGTTGCTTCAAGAGAGGACAGAGGAACTTAGAACAGAAGCAAACTGGTTTATAGGAGAAGATAGTAGTATTGTAGGAGACTATAGAAGAGAGGACGAGATTTGATGTCTTTAGGGAAGCCACCTGGGCCAATGGAGGAAATTGATATTGGCTTCTTAATGTAGCCTGTGATGGGGACAAAACCACTGCTAGCTCATAGTGCTTTTGTGCACATTGGACAAATGTGGGAGGGGGACTCAGCCCAGGTTGGCAAGAGGATAGTTACTTAATTTGTGAATTTTAAAAAGAACCCTGTCTGCCCTGAAAGATAGAGCCCTATACCAGGCACACGGTCTAGGGAGCAGAACAAGGACTGGATTGCAGCCTCTGCTTGCCCCCTGGGATAGTCCCTTGTGCAGTGAACACCCTATACAAGAATTAGGCAGTCTGGGGTAAGGATGTACAGCCAAATAGAAATTCCATGCAACTAGAAGCTGAGTGTCTAACACTTTCTTGACTTGCCTTACTGTTAAATTCACCTCCTTTTGGGGGAGAGGGAGATGCAAATATGCTTGTAGTACTCCAGTCCTTGCACTGATAAGGAGAAATTGGTTCGTAAAGTAGAAATGACTAGAGTGTTTGGGAAGATCCCACGCTATCTTAGAGTGGGTAATGCTGGGCAGAATCAGACATGTTTCCTAAACCTAAAGAAGGTGAACCTTAGTAGAACTAAAGAAAAGATGTCCAATCTACAGCACAAAACTTAGACAATAATGTGGCTCAAGAAAATTAGAAGATTGTCAAAAATATAACACTTAAAATATTATTTCTTGTTACAAAAGCAATCCAAACTAATTGCAAAAAATGTAGAAAATAGGCTGGGCACGGTGGCTGATGCCTGCAATCCTAGCACTTTGGGAGGATGAGGGGGGAGGGAATCACTTGAACTCGGGAGTTCGAGACCAGCCTGAGCAAGAGCGAGACCATCTCTCTACTAAAAATAGAAAAATTAGCCAGGCGTCGTGGCTCACCCCTGTAGTCCCAGCTACTCAGGAGGCTGAGGCAGGAGGATCACTTGAGCCCAGGAGTTTGAGGTTATAGTGAACTATGATGACGCCACTGCACTCTACCTGGGGCGACAGAGCAAGACTCTGTCTCCAAGAAAAAAAAAAAACGTAGAAAATAGAAAGGAGCCAAAAGGAGAAAAAAGTCACTTGAAATTTTGCTACTCAGAAATAACTATTCACAGTTTTCTGTTTATCCTATCAGTCTCTTTTCTATGCTTATAGATACATTTAGGATACATTTATATATACTACAAAATGGGCTCATATGTATAGACTGTTTTGTAATCTGCTTTTTAACTTAATAATATTTCACGAACATTTTCTATGTAATTAGCTACTCTCCTACCTTGTTATTTTAATGGTTGCATGGTAACCCATTTAATAATACTCTAATAATTTATCTCATCAATCCCTATTTTGAAATTTACATTGTTTCTGTTTTCATTACTATAAATAGTGTTTGATGAACATTGAGTTTTATCTTTTGCCACATGTATTAGTCAGGGTTCTCCAGAGAAACAGAACCAGTAGGATATATATAGATATATAAGAGGAGATTTATTATAGGAATTGGCTCATGCGATTATGGAGGCTGAGAAGTCCCACGATATGGCATCTGCAAGCTGGAGAACCAGGAAAGCTGTTGGTGTAGTTCAATCTGAGAACTCTTGTGGGGGACGGGTGCTTGTGTATGTCCCAGAGTCCGAAGGCCAGAGAACCAGGAGCTCTGATGTCCCAGTGCGTGAGAAGATGGATGTCCCAGCTCCATGAGAGAGAGCAAATTCACCCTTCCTCTGCCTTTTTGTTCTATCGGGACCCTCAATGGATTGGATGATGCCTGCCCACATTGGGTGAGGGAGGATCTTCTTTACTCAGTGTACTGATTCAAATGCTAATCTTTTCCAGAAACTCTCACAGATACACCCAGAAATAGTTTTACCTGCTATCTGGGAATCCCTTAGCCTATTCAAGTCGATGCATAATATTAACCAATACAATAGCACTATAGGTTGACTATAACTAACAATTTATTGTATATTTTCAAATAGCTAGAAGAGTTCACAATACAAAGATATGATAAATGTTTGAGGTGATGAATATGCTAATTACCCTGCTTTGATATTTCAATATGTGTATGTGATGTACATGCATTGAAATATCACACTGTACCCCATAAATATGTACAATTATGTCAATTAAGAATAATAATAAAAGCCCCCCCAAATTTGCCATCACACCGCATTCCTAAATAAATTCTTACACACGAATGTCAAGGTCAAACACATCTTGCCAAATGGCTCAACAGAAAGATTGTATCATTTTCTGCTCCCACCATCAGTGGATGAGCTCGTGGGTTTCCTGGAAGGCCTTCCAATGAGGGTCAGAACAGTATCTCTGATTGAGCAATTTTTCAACTCTAAGTGAGACCTGGAATGCATGGACAGAGGTTAAGACCTTGAACATGGGCAGGCCCCGAAAGCTGGTTCCAGGAGTCTGTTCTTACACAGCAAAGTTTCAAGAAAGATGTTCGTCTCTGCTGTGCTGAACTTACTGGTGCAGAGACAGTAACTGAGCCTGCATTGCATTTACTCCCCTCACCACAAGACCATGGACAGAGTTCACTCTTGGCTTTATGTTCATACGTGTCTTCGCTGCATGCACCTGGCTGCCCAGCACTGCCTGTGAGTGCGGTGGGAGGGAGGGAGTGGGGTGGACTTGCTTTTATAGAGGAATAAGAAGAGCCTGGGGGGACAGGAGAGCTGCTTCCCTGAGAGCGCTGGGAGGCATTCAACACATTGCCAAGTGAGGAGGACGCGGGGTTCTTTTCTTAGAAACCTCTTGTATTCTTTTTCTTTTTGGTAATAAAGTTTAATTTTTTATCATAAAAGTAATGCACATTCTCTAAAGAAAATGTGGAAAATGCAGGAATATAAAAGGAAGCAGAAGTCACCCATAGTCACATTGCCCAAGGACAAATGTTGGTACATGCCTTTCTAGTCTTTCACGTGTGTGAGTGTGATTGTGTGTCGTTGGTCTTTTCATATAGCTGTAATCAGCTGTCTAAATTATTTTTCTGTCCTTTTTTCACCTTAGCATCATCATGCATTTTCTATGTCGTTACATAGTTTTGATAAAAACTTTTTGATTATGTGATTTTCAGTTGTGTAAATGGGCCACCATTCTTTGTTCAGTATTACTTAATATTTAGACTATTATTTCCATTTTGTAAGGAGAGGAAACTGATACCCATAGGAGTTACAAGACTTACCTAATATCACAAGACAGGCAAGAAACACAACCACCATTTTTTCTATTCATCCATTATTCAATTATTCATTCATTCAACAAGGATTTATAAAGCACCTACTATTGTATCATGCTGCAAAGCTTTTGAGAGGCAAAAACATCATTCTTGCTCATGTGATATTTATAATCTAGGGACCATACAGCCTTATTGGGGCTATGACAGTTCTTTGCTACTATTAGAGCCCAGATAAGGGGCACCCACTCAGTCTGGGGTCCAAGAATGCTCCCCAAAGGAGGTAATGTTGAAGCTCAATCTTTCAGGAAGAATAAAAGTTGAGCAGGGAAATGAGAGTTTGAGAGTAGGGTAAAGGGAGCAGCTCATGGACAGGTCCAGAGGCGAGAGGGAACAAGATGTGCTTTAAGAACTGCAAATAATTGGCAATGGTGCTTGTTGGGAGAGAGGGGCTGGATTTGCAGGCATGGGTGACTAGGTCATGATTAGCTTCTATGCCCTGCTAAGAACTTCTTAAAGACTTTAAGCAATGGGGGACCCTTGGTGTATCTTAGACAGGAGATTTATATATTCTTATTTGGATTTTAGAAGGAATCATTGAATGTCATGGTGGAGTACAGACTGGGGAGACTGGAGCCATGGAAGCCAGTTGGGACAGTATTTGGATAAGAAATGCTGGGCTCTACACTGAGGCAGGGTAGTTAGGATGGAAGGGAAGGTATGGATTTAAGAAATAATTGGGAGGCAAGACAGACAGCAGACACAGCTGGGGGAAGGGAAATGGGACAACATGATGACATCATTGAGTTTGGAAATCCATGAAGAGAGGGGACCATGAGCTCCATCTTGGAGATCCATCATGAATTTGTTTTGAGGTGCCTGCGGGACTAAGTGGGTGTTTGGGTGGAAAGAGGTGAGAGGTTTGGGTGGAGATAAAGATTAGGAACCATTGAGGTAGAGATGATATCCAAAGTCTTCAGGAAGGTGAGAATCAACCAGAGAAAGTGCAGAGCAGTGGTTGGTAAACTATTGGCAATCATGAACCCATTAACGGATCTTATGAAATCGATGGATGGACCCGCAATCCTGAAATTTACAAACAGAAAAGTTTAAACAGTTTAAATAATGTTCTTGGAATTCATAGGTACCTTGAAGGTCATCCAGTGAAGTCTAAGGCAGAATCCTGGAGGACACCAGTATTTCAGGGACAGGTGGCAGAAAAAAACCTTTAAAGGAAACTGAAAAGGAACTGCTTAGGGGGCAGGCAGGATGAAAACAGTAAGAGAATGATGATCTGGAAAGAGGGAAACCAGTTTCAGGAAGAAAGAGGAGGTCAACAGTGTCAAAGGGTCAAGATTAAGGTTAGGGTTAGGTCAGTGTCAAAGGAAGGTGAAGCTCAGTATATTGAGCATCAAAAACATTGAAAAGACCCAAAGCTTCCAGCTTGTAGGCCAAGGTTCTTTCCCTATACCCTACTTCTCTTCTGTGACTCCTATTCAGAATCTCAAGGGAGAGCATCCATCCATCACAAAAAGCTCCTGTTTGTTTACATCAGGGTCTATTTTAAGCAAATTTTATACATGAGAATAGGAAATTGCAAGTCCTTGCTGGGCTGAGACTGCATAGTCAATTACTGCCCTCAATCCTCTACCCCTGCATATATCCATGCCCTTTGCTGTGCAGCTTTGTAATTCCTTCCACGAAAGGGCAAGTATATTTCCCTGCTCCTTGACTTTTGGCTAAGCCATGTGACTTGCTTTGGCTGCTGGAGTTTAGTAGACATGATGCAAGCAGGAGCTTGGGATGCCTTGTGCAATTAGTCTTGCCCTCTTGAACTTCTGTCATTGCCCTGAAAAACACCTGCCTGGCTGGCTCACTGGTCCTAGGCAGATGAGGGACTTGTGGAGCAGAGCCACCCCTAGCCACCTGCAAACTCATGAGTGAGCATGACATGCTCGTTATTGTATGCCACTGAGACTTTGCAGTTCTTTGTTTTAGAGCAATCATAGAGTTTTACAGTATTCATTTAATAAAGCCCTGATTGCTTCACAAATGCTTTTATCTGTCTTACCTTTCCTGGGTCCTACCTTAGTAGGGGCGTTGTCGCCCTGCCACAGACCAGCTGCCCTAGCTCCTTTGAAGCAGCTCCAGCCCCGCTTCCCGTTGTCAGTCTACTCACTTTGAAGGCCAGCCCAGCATGATCAGCACTCAAATATGAATACGGTGTTTACTTATACCTAAGCCCAGTCTCAATCAGGTGCCCTTCCATTCTAGTTGACATGAATTAGATAATTCATTCAACACATTTTATTTGCCAGTCCTTTAAAAGTGAACTCTTTTTTAAAAAAGAAAAGAAAACATTTGCTTGTTTTCATGTGAAGTGCCTGACATGTAGTTGATGATCCCTGATGGTAAACACATTGTTATTTTAGAAAAGACTGTAATGAAATCTTTTTTGCATAAATCTTGCTTTCCAGTTTTTAAAAATCCTTATATTTTTAATTACAAAAGTAAACATGCTTATTTTAACAAATTAAAATATCAAATTACATTTAAATTTTAAATTAATTGACAGGAGCTTGGTTTTTGTATCTCCCAGGGAGATATGGGGTAAAATGAGGCTCAGCTATGGCTCAGTCTTGTGTTATACACTTAGCACTGGGCTTGGCATAAGGGAAACTCCCAATTTAGTGGGTGGAGTGAGGCTGCCACCATCCAAGCTCAGGTTGGCTGGAACTCCTGCCAGAAACATTGAAATGGCCTCCTAACTAGTCTCCCCTACTCCAGCCTCTACCTGCACTGGCTGATTAATTAATTAAAGACTGATTGATTAAAATGCATCTCTCATCCTGTCTGTTGATGCTCCAAGCCCTTCTGTGGCTCCCCATGGTCTTACTGACTCATTCTAAATTGCTTTAAGGCTCACGAAGGTCTAACCTGATACTACTTGTTCAGCCATTTTCCCTTACCCTGTATGCAGCCAAGTGGATGCTTCCTTGAACACATCCCTCACTTTGCACCTTCTAGGTCTTGCTTGTGTTCTCTCCTTTGCCAGGAATGTCTTTTCCCCCATCCCCACGTGTCCATACTCTACCCATTTTTATGAGCTGCTCACATGCTCCTTCTCCATGAACCGTTTTCTCATTTCTTCAACTAGAATTGATTTTGCTTTCCTCCGAATGTCTTGTCACCATCGCTTCTCTGGATCAGAGTTTCTCTAGCTCAGCTCTATTGAGATGTGGGGGCTAGGTAATTCCTTGTGGGGAGCTGTCGTGAACATTTTAGGATGTTTAGCGGCACCCCTGGCTTCTACTCACTAAATGACAGTAGCATCCCCTCCAACCACTGTGACAACCAAAAATGTCTGTAGACATTGGCCAAAGTCTTCTGAGAGGCTAAATCTCCCCCATTTAAAAACTACTGGTCTAGAGTAACATTTATGCAACAAATCCCGTGTCACAATTGGGTTTGTGTCTTGCCTGGGAGGATGCTACCTAAGCACACCAGGCCTTTTCAAACCTCCAAGCCTTTGTTCATGCTGTTCCCTCTCCCAGGAATGCCCTTGCCTGCCCTCCTTCATCTGCTGATTTCCTCCTCAGCCCTCAAGGCCTGGATGACAGGGTGCCTTCTCTTATCACCTTTCCCAACCTGCCTCCTTTTCCCCAGGCGGAATGGATGGCTTTGCCCGCTGAGTTCCCACAGCACTTTGCACAAACCTCAATAATAGCCCTCACCAGACAGTGTGCCATGTTATAAAAAAATAGCTGAAATATTTGTGTCCCCACGCAGGCCGAGGCCTCCCTGGGTGTGCCAGGACCCTGTGTGAGTAGGAGGTGACCAAGCACAAGGCAGTACACCAGCGTGGTTATGTCTATCTAGAAGTTCTGGAGTAACAGCACCTGGGTTCAAGTCCCACCTTAAACATTTACTAGTTGTGTGATTTTGGGTGATATATTAAGCTTCTCTGGAGCCTTAATTTCCTTCTCTGTAAAAATGATATCATAATAGCAATAATAGCATCTATCTTACTGGATTGTTTCAAGGATTTAGTATATTGATACATGTAAAATGCTTGCCAGGTGTCTGGCACATAGTAAATACCTGGTAAATCTCGGTAATTAATGGGGAATGAATGCATGGGTGTGTGTGGAGCTGGGTGACAAGGGACTCATATCTCACAGGCTGGTACTCCCTCTGTAGCAGGTGCTGCCCCTGAGAATGGAGCCCCTGCCCCTTCCAGCTGTCCTCACCCAGTCCTCCCCAGCCTGGGCAGCGTGGGCCATGTGCACTGGCTGCTCAGGGAGCGAGGGCTGTGGGCTCGCTTCACAGGGAGGTAGCCAGGCTGGGCGGAACAAGGACAGACATTAAAAACCTATCTTCTCACTGGGCATAAGTAATTGGCAAAAAAGCTCTATACCCATAGCTGTCAGGTGAAGTCATTTCCGAGAGAAACGGGCGGAGGGAAAGAGCAGAAGGGGGCTCGGGTGGGAGCCAGAGGGAGGCAGTGAAATGCAGAACAAGGAGCTAGAGAGGCCAGGACAAAAACCTTCTCCTTCCCTCTCCGAGACCAGGCTGCTGTCTTGGCTTCTAACCCTCTCTCGTTTCTTTTTTCTTTTCTGGATAAAGAGGTTTCTAAGGTGGTAAAGGCAAAGAAAGCCGTCCGTGGAATTATTTAATGTGTCAGAATGAATTGCATTTGAAATCATTTAAATGGGATCTGGGAGCGTTTAGCGGCAGCTCAGGATCTTAACTAGAGTGGGAAGGGATCTTCGTGCTAATTGCTGGCAATGATATTCCTACAGAGAGGGAGAGATAGCAAAGAGCAATTAGCAGACAGAGGGGTAATTTTAGGGCCTAGACCACTTGGCCAGGAGAGGACAGTTTGTTGTAGCTGCCTGGGGAGCCCAAGACCCCCAGCAGGGGGTGGGCAAGGCCTGGGGCCCACAGGGAGGTGAAGCGGTGGAGGGAGGAGACCAGAGCTGGGCTTCTGGGGGCGGAGGCAGGATCTAGCTTCTTTCTGAGAGATGGGCAGGGGCCTGGGGGTCTCCAGGAGGGAGATAAAGTGAAACTTCTAGCTCCCCATTGGTCCCAACCCCACCTTCCGAAATGCCAGCGTTAGGAAGACAGTGAACTTCACCTAGATTCCAAGTGCAGAGACATTCCCATTGCAGTTTTTCCTCTTCCATTCTATACACCTTACCTGGGCTTTCCTCTGTTGGTTTTACCTTTAATCACCACTTTCGGCATGGAGTGTAGGATCCTGTTCATTAGCTTCTCCATGCACGCATAACCCTAAAAAGGTATTATTAGCTCCATTTTACAGATGAGAAAACTGAGGACTTCAACTGGGACTTAGTTGAAGACACACAGTTGATGAGTGACAGAGGGTGAGACCCAGGGGTGCATCTGAAGATCCATCAATTAGTAGCCATTGTTATGATGATATTCGGACAAATGTGAGTGACAATGTCCCTGTCCTCCAAGATAAATCTACAAGGCTCATACCCTAGAATCATAAATAATTATAAAAGATTTAAAATGTTAACTTCTGTATGAAAGATGCAAGTGAAAGCCAGAAGAGAGAGGAGTGGCCAGCAAAGGTGTCACCTTGAATATGGGTAGAATTTGGGCATGTGGCGATCTGGAGGAGAGAGAGTGTGACAGAGGGCATTATCTGAGCAAAGACAGGGAGCTGGGAAAGTATAAGACAAGTATTGGGAGACATCACATGTCTCTCTATGTCTGGAGAGGAGGTAGAACAAGGGGGAAGAGTTGGGGTCAGATAATAGTTTTGCATGCTGGACTGATGAATTCAAATCTCATTGTGCAAGCAGTGGGAGCTATGGATGGTTTTTGAGCTGGGAAGTAGCTACAGTAGAGGATTAATTTGGCATTGGTGTGGGGAAAGGCTCAGAGTGGAAAGGGGACGACTTCTGGAGCCAGCTGGAAATTACTTTAGTACCCTATAGAAAAGGCAGTAAGAGTCTGAATTGGGGTAACAGCCATGGGTTGGAGAGAAGAGGACTCCCTCTCCCCCATCCATTGCTCTGCCTTCAGCACCCTGCTGTCACTCGTGAGTGTTCTCTGAGGTCCTCAGCAGTAGCTGGGGGGGGGTGGTTGGAAACACTGGTCATGTACAACAAGTGTATAAAATGTGGGACACAAAGCTGGTGCAGCCAGGAGGTCCTCTGTTTATCTGGACAGTCCTTGCCCTTGGCGGATGACAACCCAAACCACCCAAGACCATGCCCAAGGCCATGGTCACTTACTCTGCATTGTAACTCCACAACTCTCTTTCCTCAGAGGGCTGCATTTAATCATCCTGACAGTCCCGAAAGCCTGCTCTAGTGCTTCCTCAACTTGGAGCATGAGAATTTTCTAACTCTGAGCTGGTGCCAGAGGGGAAGTCTGCCTCCCTAGTGTGGTGTGACTCATCCCCTGGAGTGAGGCAAACAGATTAGACCTGGTGGAGCAGGCTTTGATTTGAGCGTGGGAACAGACAGCTGGACCTCACGACCTTTAGGTTTTAGGTTCCTTTCTACCAGGGCCTAAATTCTTCCTGTTGTGCTGCATGTTCCTTTCATTCTAGCCTTTGTGCCACCTCTTCCATGGCCTCCTTGTACCTCTCCAAGGATCTGCTTCCCAGGAGAGGAATTTGAGCCTGCCTTGTTCCTATTCCAGCAGAAGGCATGATAGAGAGAAATTTGTTATTAATAATTTGTTGTTAATATTTTGCTATTATTAGTAATGCTAATAATAATTATTAAAGCTACCGTTATACTTACTATATTCCGAGCATCTTATACATTATTTCTAATCTCAAACAAACCTGCAAAGGATGTATAATTACTACCATTTCCAAATGAGGGAAGCAAGACCCAGAGAGGCCAAGCCACTTGCCCCCACTCTGTCCTACAGCTAGGATGGGTTGCATCAGGATTTGCTCCTGGGCTGGCCAGCTCTGAAGTGCACTCTGTCTCTCTCTCTCTCTCTTTGGTGGAATTGGATTATCATGATCATGCTTCCAAATATCATCTCATGATTAGAAGAATAATAATAGCAAATTATATTGAGTGTGCTGAGCTTGGGTTATTGTCCATCTGAAGGTCTCCCTAAGGGTTTAACTCATGAGGGGAGGTTTGCTCATTGTTCTAAATCCTCTGATGTGCAGCTTGCCCAGGTCTAGGCCACTAGGCAGAGCATTAGAGGGTGGAGGGCCTGCACTTACGGTTTCTTGAGCAGACAAAGAGGTTGCTGAGAAAATGCATAGCTCTGGGGTCTTCCAGTCTATAGGTGGCGCTGTTGGACCCCGGGAAGTCCCACAGCCCAGTTACGGCTGGATGGACGTAGGCATGTGGGCCGGTCCCAGCTCAGCTCTGTTAATGGGAAGGCACAGCACTGCAAGAATGAACCCTGGAAACAGCCTAAATGACCACCAAGATGGGCCCGGTTAAATAAATTATGATACACCCATATAATGGAATGCCATGTAGCCATTAAAGATTATGACATAGATTTATGTTGATTGATATAGAAAGATATCTCACAATATATTTTATTGAGGGAAAATCTTGCCTCAGGACATTTGATATATATAGCATTATCCCAAAGATATGAAATTGTGAAAGAGAGAGACAGAGATGGATAGCAAGCAGGATGTTCGCCCAAACCTTTAACAGTATAGATCTTTATGTGGGTGAGATTTCAGATGATTTTTACTTTAACCTTATCTGTAGTGTGGGGGTATTGCAAATAACAAGCATGCATTATCTTTGCAATTGGGAAAAATAATATTGGTTTCCTTTTGAAAATTTGCAGACCAAACCAAACTGAAGGTCTCACTGACACTGAATATAGCCCCTTTCAGGGTGTAGCTCCCTCAAATGTCTCATCGGTGTGTTCAAGACTAGTATACTCAGGGGAGTGGAGACGTTTGCCACCAATGTTAGAGACAGAAAAGGCCAAGGAGGACTTCCTGGGGCACATTTTGCAGCTGAGAGCTAGGGTGTGGCCCAAGGACTCACCACCCCATCGCAGCTACATCCACCCCCCGCCCCGGCCCTCACACCCACCCTTTCCTTCCACATCTTCACCCTCCTCCTGGCGTCTCCAGCTTTCATCTCCACAAATGCTATTCAGCAGCGAGTCCCTGAACTTTCTAATTGAGATCAGAGATAAATATAGTGGGGAAAGCAGGAGGGAGAGGGAGGAGGCCTAGTTTTAATTTGCAGCATTTCCCATTAATAACAAATTCTAATTAAAAAGTCTCTGTCTTCCAGCCTAAGTCCAGGGGACAAGTCTCCCCAGGTCTGTCTGGCGGGAACCTTTGTGCCGGTGAGTTTGGAGTGTGGATTTCTGTACCAGCTGAGCCCTCTCAGTCAGAAGCCATAATTAAACTGGGGGAGGAAAAAAAAAAGTTGTCATCTAAGACCGTAGGGATCTTCCCTTGCTGCAGTCCTCAAATGAGGCCATAACCTTCGTTGGACAGCAGTGTGTGCTGGGTCATTCCTGTTACAGAGGCTAGCCGGCCAGGAAGAGCAATGAGGCAGATGTTCAGGGGGTGGGGAGCGCCTTCAGAGTTGCAGGAGCTAAGCGTTTTCAGAATGCAGGAGAGCAGAAGCAGTGAGCTCTAAGGGGGAGCTCTCTCTGCAACAATCCGGGGTGTGCCTGCCTCATCATTGCCCTTTCTCTTCCCCCAGAATTTCCTCTGCGGAGGCTTGCTCATTCTGTGGTATGTGAGCCTGCGCCTGCGCCTGTGTGTGTGTGTGTGTGTGTGTGTGTGTGTGTGTGTGTAGGGGTGCCGTTGCAGCTGACAGAGGAGCGATGGCTGTTAATAGTCTAGGGTAGTAGACAGATCACTTTGTATTGATCTAAATACAAGTAGAAGTTTATCTTTTTCGCCAGGAACATTCTGATGCCTTTGTAACTTGCTGAACTGAACTAGGCACTCAATAAACGGCTATGAATAAGTGAAGGACTGGATGAACAAAATGATCCTCCTTGAACTTTCTGTCTCTTTGAGCCGCCTGGTTACTTGTCACCTCCCCTTGGACGTTGAATAGGCATCTCAGACTCGTGATGCTCACCTCCAGACGTGGTCCTCCCACTATCTTCTCCCATCTCACTTAAAGGCAACTACTCAATCCTTCCAGTTGCTCAGGCCAGAAATCTTGGTGGCATCCTGGACTCTACTCTTTCTCTGACATGCCACACCCTTTATCCTGTTGGCTCTACCTTCAAAATATATCTGGAATCCAGCTGGATTGTCCCCACCCTGGTTGGAATGACTATTGTCTCTCTTCTATACTATATCAATAGCTTCCTAACTGCTCTGCTGCTTCCACTCTTGTCCCCTAAGTTCCATTCTAAGACCAACAGCCAGAGGGACCAATTCAAAGGTAAGTCAGATGGTGCCAATGAGTCCCTCCAGTGGCTCCTCTTCTCGCTCAGAGTGGAACCCCAAAGCCTTGTGAGGCCTTGAGTATTACAGGGACTGGCCCTTGTTCCCTCTCTTACCTTACCTCCTGATACTCTGCCTTGGTCCTTCTGTTCCAGCCACCTGGTCTCTCTGCCACTCCTTGACTGTGCCAGCTATGCCTCTGCCTCAGTGTCTCTGTACGTATTCTTCCTCTGCTTGGAAGCCTCTTCCCCCTGGTGCCCATGTGGCTCAATCCCTCACCTCCTACAGGCTACCTTCCCAGCAAGGCTACTCTGGCCACCCTACTTAAAATTGCCACCCTGCCCCACTGCAGCAAGTGATTCTTTCTCTGCTTTATTATTGCCTTCATAGCATTTGCCACCTTCTGATTTTTTTTTCTTATTTATTTCACTTATGCCTTTCCCCTTCTTACCACTAAAAGGCAAACTCCATGAGGGCAGAGATTTTTGTCTATTTTGTTCACTGCCATTATTACAGCATGTAGAACAAGGCCTGGCACATGTAGTTGCTCAATGAGACATCTGTTGAATGAATGATTGAGTGAATGAATGCAAGTGAGCTAACTTGTCAAGTTATAGTCAATGTTTTCTTATCTGGGAACCACACCTACTTGTAACCCAACAGAATCCTAGTACCCGGGAAGGGGAAAATTGTTGTTATAAGAAGGGTTTGGGAGTCAGTGGGACTTGACTTTGAAATCTAACCTTGTTATTTGTGAACTGTATGACCCTGGCTATTTACTGAGCTATTCTGAGCCTCCAATTTCTTCATTTCTAAATTGGGGATAATGATAGGATCTACCTTATAGGACAGTTGGGTGGAAACAATCAAAGCGATGATATATAATACTTCCCCCTGGCCCAGCTGACGGTGAGTTAGTGAGTGCTCAGTGATGTTAGCTAGTAATGGGGGTGCTATTTTGTTGTCAACAGGGAACACCTTGTATATCAGCAGAGACCATTGACCACAAGGAGGTGGATGTAAAATCTTTCTCTGAAGAAAGAAGGGCTCGGTATTAAGAAAAAGCAAAGAGAAGAGCCTTGTCCAGCCCCTTCAGGAGCACAGCTCTGGGACTGCTCTTTAAAAAATGAACATAAATTAATGGGAGCTATTAAGAGGACAGTGATCAGGATGGTGAAGCTGAAAAGGCTCAAAACTATGCCCCATGGCAGTCACCAGCGACAGCTGGTTTATTCAGCACAGCACTGAAGAAATTATGGTCTACAGCAGCAGTCTACCTAGCCTTTTTGGCACCAGGGACTGGTTTCATGGAAGACAATTTTTCTGTGGATAGGGCGGGGGTAGGGAGGATGGTTCTGGGATGATTCAAGAGTATTACATTTATTGTGCAGTCAAATCTCTCTGCTAATGATAATCTGTATTTGCAGCCACTCCCCAGTGCTAGCATCACTGCCTCAGCTCCACCTCAGATCATCAGGCATTAGATTCTCCTAAGGAACGTGCAGCTAGATCCTTCACATGCACAGTTTACAGTAGGTTTCGTGCTCCTGTGAGAATCTAATGCCACTGATCTGACAGGAGGCAGAGCTTATACGGTGATGCAAGCAATGGGGAGCAGCTGTTAATACAGATGACACTTTGCTCACTTGCCCACCACTCACCTCCTGCTGTGTGGCCCAGTTCCTAACAGGCCACGGACCAGGACTGGTACGTGGCCCAGGGGTTGGGGACCACAGGTCTGCAGCAGGGGTTGGCAAATTTTTCTGTGAAAAGTCAGACAGTAAATATTTTAGGCTTTGCAGGCCATATGGTCTCTGTCACAACTACTCAGCTCTGCTGTTGAAGTATAAAAGCATCCATAGGCAAAGGGTATGGCTGTGTTTCAATAAAACTTTATTTACAAAAAACAGGTGGGAGGCCATATTTGGCCCTAGGGCCATGAGTTGCTGAACACTGGTCCATAGGATCCTACCTTGAGATGGCTGAAGGAGCATTTGAAAGAAGGCTGGACTGTTCTGAGGGTCCTCAAGGGGGAGAAGTGGAGCTGGAGGATGAATGTATAGGTCTATAGGTAAGGAAGATGTTTAAGTAGCCAGAGCTTCTGGCTGAGCCTTGTCAGAATGGGCTGCCATGGGCAGAAAGCTGTGAGTCCCCATCTGTGGATTGTTCAGACAAAAGCTTAGGGCAGCTTGGCAGATACACGGGAGAATGTATTCAAACGTTGGGTAAGTTGTTGATTCAGTTCTCAGGGACTTTCAAAATCCCTGCTTATCAGGAAATTCTAAGGCATATGCACATTGACATTCAAGAAAACAAAGTCACAGATTTGGCACCTCTCCAATGAATGGGTCATTGAAATTTGCAGATTGAATACAATTCTACTTTCTATTAATAATTATTAATATATCACCAGATTTTGTGCACGTACCCACAGGTGAAAACCAACGAGAATGCATTGTCAACTTCACTTACGACACAATCCATCTCAGTACTCATCTGGATCTCTCATGAAGACTGAGACACTGACTATCAGCTGTAGTCACTGTCCTCCTAATAAAATAGCATGAGGAATACATGATAATTCATTTTCCATTTAGAGCCAAGAATGGCAAACATCTGGCACAGTGGCCTCCACTCCTCTCACCTCTATGTATTTGAAAACATTGCTAATTGGTCCTGACCGTCTTTCTTCCTGCACCTTGGCCTCAAGTACTTAAGGTTCTAGAATTTTTATAATAGGAGAGACTAGTGCAGCTGCCTAGTTGGAATAGGGGTGAGGGTGTGGGAGCAAAGCTGAAGTATACCAAACAATGGTGGGGGGATGATTGAGAACCCCCAAAAACCCTCTCCTTGAGAACCCCCCTTGCTTCCCTAGTGCTCCCCCACCCCCACCTCACAATCCTTCCCAGTACATTGCTTCAGGCAGCTACCATCAATATATTGGAGGTGGCTATTTGTCATCTTTTGGTTTAGAAAGTTCAAGGGCAACAACAGACATTTTCCGTAATGCCCTAGAAGTTGGCCAGGGAACAGTAAGCAGGCTGGTGGTAACTTGGGGTTCTCTGCTGAGCATCTTGTACAGAAAGAATCAGGAGGATGGGATGGCCCAGCATCTTTGATATCATGACATTTCAATGAGATAGATACTGGAAGTGACTCAAAACTTTTGGGTACAGGCATACCCTAAGCCGGGTGCTAGAAAATGTGGAGTAGTAAGTTGGTGACACCTATTTACCTGACCTTTTTCTGTGTACTGGAGGCATGTGTATTCATGCCTAGTGAGTGGTAGGGCTGAGGGACGAGGGAGAGAATGGGATGCTGGTGGGAGAGGGGAGAGTGGTGGTCTTAGCCACGGGTCTACACTCCAAGCTGAATACGGGGTGGAGGCAGGAGAACAAGGGCAGGATCAGTAGTGAGTGTGCATTTGTGGAGAGTCCATTTGGAACATCTCCCAGGGCAGCCCCAAGATTTGAGGATTTGGGGGTTAAAGTGGGTATAGCCAGTCTCCTGTCGTAGAAAATGGTATTCAACATCAAACCCCAAAGGCCAAAGTGACAATGTAAATGGCAGACTGGACAGCAAGGCTAGCCATTGGAAGGGTTGGTGGCATGATGAAATTAGGTCTGACGGATGAAGGAGGGCAGTTCTGAAGCAAGGCAGGAAATGGCGAAGGTGCGTTTGCGTCTCACTCAGAATAAAATATGAAGATGTCACTGTAGCCCGGGATTTCTCAGCCTTGGCTGAGCAAGGTACAGGATGCTCTCTGCTGAGACCAGGTAATTTTGTCCTGTGCATGGTAGGATGTTTAGCAGCATCCCTGGCCTCTACCCACTAGATGCCAGTGGTACCTCTCCCCCAGTTGTGACAACCGAAAGTGTCTCCAGACATTATCAATGCCCCGGGGGGGGGGGCAAGTCACCTGCAACTGAGAACCACTGCGTAGTCTTCCAGGCTGTGGTACACAGTCCATGTTGTGGGATGTAGAGGAGACCTGCTAATCCGGACTGTAATGGGAGATCGGGAAGAAACAGAAGAGTCCTGTGACCCTGGAAATTTACTATAGCAGCTTAGGACAGAGTCCCTCAGGTCCAATGCTACCTGCCTGCATTTCATCTTCCTGACTTAGGGGTTTCATTTGCTGTGCTCCCACTGTACATCACACATATTTCCAATAAAGCTGCTATTTTCTCGTATTGTCATGGTTTTATCCTCACAAAACTTTAAATCCCTCCAGGGCAAGCCTTTTGTCTTTGTATTCCCAGTACCTAGCATGGTTCTTGGTGTTGTTCATTAAATGTTTTGCAATGCCTGCATGAATGAAGTAGGTAATGATTTCGGGGTCACTCCCTGGACCTCTAGCACCACGAATGGACAAGAGGCGGGGACTCTGAATAGTCCATGCAGAGGAGATATCAGAGCTGGAAAGCGATGAGTCCTTTCCTCTTCTGGAAAACATAAGTCAGCCTAGGAATGAGGTTCCTGAGTCACTGAGGAGAAATGAACCCAGGGTGGGGACAAGGGGGCCTAGCTGGGGTTTGGGACCAGGCCAGGTGGCCAAGCGGGCGGCTCTTAACATCCTGAGAGCAGCCACCCGGAGGCTACTCCCCTCGGCACGGTGCACAGTGGTTGTGCTGGTGGACTCGGCAGCTCAGCTCCCCGATGCTGCTGTCTTCTCCTAGGCCAGCAGCTGAGTGCACACCCGCCAGTTAATGGACCTCTTAAAGGGGGGACCCAGCCAGGACCCATCAGCACAGCTCCTTACCGAACAGTCCTACTGAACTGGTGATTTCAATTAAAGGCCCATTACCATGAAACCCTATCCAGCCCCAGCTCCCATCTGCCCGCGGGAGGCCTTTCTTCTCCCTGTCCCAGGCCCTGCTCTGTGGTTACCCAGCAGCCCTCTCACGGGGGCCCAGCACCTTTGCTAAAGCACAGCAGCTGCTGCTAATAAACAAACATATTGATCATACAGATATGGGATGTCAGGGACTTAATTCATGAATGAAGTGAGCTTTAAGAGTGCCCAGTGGGAGCTGGCTCCATTTAAAGGGCCAGCAGCTGCCTGAGCGCTCTTGAGGGAGGCTCCAGAAAAAGCCAGGCCAGTGGAGAGAGCCTCTCTCTGACCTTTGTCCTGTGGTAAGCTCCTGGGGTGAAATGGAATCCTCTACCCCAGGGGCATCGCCTTCCCTGACTCTACCCCATTCTTCTCTGGGATCCTCTTCACAACTTGGAGGTAGTCAGACGAGGCTGGGGTGGACTCACATCTAACAACAAGGGTGGGGGCCAATATAGCGGGGCAGAGGGGAACAGGCTTATCCAGGACCTCCAGCTCAGGCTCTTGGGCTCCTTCCCCAAATGATGTGATAATGGTATCAGTCCCGGGGACCGGTCTCACCAGGATCTGCCATCTCATTAGAGTGAATGACATAAGAGCCCTGGAACCCTGATGAAGGGTCCACTTTGGGGTGCCAGAAGGCCTAGACGTGCCTTAATGCAATCACTTCCCAGCCAGACAGACCACCCCCATGACAATTTTAGCATACAGTCAAGAGTAAAGACTCTGGAGTCAGACTTCCAGGCTTTGAATTACAGCTCTGCCACTCACAAAGCTGTGTGACCTCAGGCAAGTTTCTTAACCTCTCTGTGCCTTATCTGTAAAAGGGGCAAAACTGTCAGTGTAGCGATTAAAGTGAACCAACATGTGCTGTGCTTGCAACTGTGCCTGGCACATAGTATTGTTCAGTAATGGTCTTGCCCCCAGCTTCAGTCTGCTGTGACAGCCACTGACCTCCACTGGTCCTTGTTCCCTCTGCAAATCCTTCACCTGTCCTCCAGGTATCTCTCAGGGAAGGGAGGTGACCTCATGGAAGTACAACATGCTGTAAAACATGCTGCTTCTTTTCTCAGTGCTCAGATGGGCAGCTTCAGCCTGAGCCCTGGCCCAGCTGCTTTCTGGAAGCTCAGGGTGGCTCCTGCACCTAGGCTGAAATCCAGCCAACCCAAGCCCTCCAGGCCTGATCTTTGAACTGTTTCCACCCCTGGACTACCGTGGGGGAAGAGCTGGTCCTTCAGCCCCTGCAACTCTTTGCTTCAACTCCTTCTTTCCCTCAGCTTTGTCTCGAGCTGCACTGACCCAATGTGGTAGCCAACACTAGCCACATGTGGCTATTTAAATTTAAGTGAATTAAAATGAAATAAAATTAAAAATTCAGTTCCTTAGTCACACTAGCTACATGTGGCTACCATACTGCACAGCACAGATTATAGAGCATTTCCACTCTGCAGAAAGTTCTGTAGTGCTGCCCTAGAGGTCGTATGGCAAGAACGGAGGCAGCCTCTACCCAGTTCTTGAAGCCCTTGCCACTCAAAGGGAGGTCCATGGACTGTAGCCTCTGTGTCACGTGGGAGCCTTTTAGAAATGAAAACTCTCCTGCCCTAACCCAGACTGAATCAGAATCTGCATTTTAACGGGCTCCCTAGCTGATTCATGTGCACCTTAAAGTTTGAGAAGCACTTTTCTAAGCCTCGATTTTCATGTTATGGAAAATAGTAATAATACCTTGTAGGACTGAATGAAGTACCCCATAAAAAGTTCTTGCCAAATAGTTAAGTGCCCAATAAAGACTCGACCCCTTAACCAACATCGTCTGCCCCAATAAAAGGGCAAAAGTTCTGCCTTTCATTGAGAACCTGATGTTTTATGGAGACTTGAGTGAGGTACTTATTGTCCTTCATTGCTCTGGAGGCTGTGCATGAGGTCAGGAAGAGAACTGCATCTGCTCCTGGCGCGTGTGTTTTCTTTCCAAAGCCTGAGTTGCAAAACCCTCAAGGTCAATGGCTCAGAGATGCTCATCATTTGAGTTCAGATTCAGCTGGGGGCCCAGGTTAAAGAAAACATTATCTTTGGGTTATAGTAAAGTGATAAAAGATGAACAGATAAGCAAGCAAACAGATGATTTTAATGCACTATGGCAAGGGAAAGGGAGGAGCGATGCCCAGCTAGGTGCGGGAGCTGAGGGGCACTTGCCCAGGGGGCGGGAGGGTGCCCAGGGAAGCCTTCTGGGGCAAGAGGCTCCTGGGTTCAGGCAAGATGGTTGCAGAGTGGGGATTGACAGGGGAGATGTGGGTGGGCCTCTGTGGAGCAAAGGGATGAAGTTATTAATCAAACTAGGCACACAGGGAGCCACACACTGCTTGGTTCTGCCAGAGCATGAAGGATAAAGGCACATGGGGTCAGGGCAGGAAGTTAGAGGTGGGAGGGAGTTCAGACACAGGGTCGTGTGTGCCCTGCTGAAAGTGATCCTATAGTGAGGAAGCTGATGAAGGGTTTTAGGCAGAGGAATGTGGAGACTACATTTATGAATTAGAAGGATCACAAGAGCCACCTTGTGAAGCAGGAGGTGGAAGCAGGGGGATGGTCAGGGTGTCAGCAGACAAGTCCAAGAAGAGGCAGTGCAGGCCCAGACATGGGCAGGCAGGCTGAGGGAACAGGGAGAAAAACTCTGAGGACAGGTAGTTGTACACTGATACTTCCGCTATGCAGCTCATTAAATTTGAATTTGTGATCACTTTTTTAAAGGCCTGAATTTAAGTTTACTTGTGCTCAGAAATCTTTCTTCAGACAGGTGCAAGTCCCTGAATCTATGAGACATGGTGAAAGCTGTTTATAGAGGAAAATTTATAGCGTTAAAGGCCTTCATTATTAATGAAGAAAGACCTTCTTCCCCTGCAAAAAGGGGTGGTGTTAAGTACCCATCTTAAGAAATTAGACTAGGAATGACTGAATAAACCCAAAGAAAATGGGGAAAGAATATTAATAAAGGTAAAAACAGTGACTAATGAAATAAAGAACAATATATGTTAGAAAGGATAAATAAAACCAAAAGCTTGTTCTTTAAAAGACTAATAAAATAAACGAACCTGTTTTGAGTGCTTGATTAGGGGAGGAGGAGATATTAATAAGAGAGAAAACACAGATGATATAAATTAATTGCCTCAGCAAGATCATTGGGAGTAAATTAGAAACACAGTACTCGAGATTCAAGAGCCTCTTCCTATACCAGTAATGGATCTGGCAACTGCAATCCATGTTTAACCCTCCATTCTCTGAAGCCTGTGGATACCAGCAATATTTTGTTAGTATCATTCTTCTTACCATCATAAAAAATATAGTGAGTCACATTTATTGAGCTTTTCTTCTATATGTCAGACACTGTGCTAACTACTATGCATGGATTTTATTTTAATCCTTCTCAAAATCGAACCAGGTGAATTCAGGCCAAATATGACACTATTTTACAGATGAGAAAATCAAATTTAGAATGACAGATTAATTTGCCCCAAGCACCCACCTCTCTCAAGAGGTAGAGGCAGCATTTGTATCAGGACACCCTGACTCCTGGGCTGCTGTGCCTGTGCACAGTGTAACTGACGCCTCTCCCTGCATTGCTCTGTCCCCTGGGTGAGCATGTTTGAAAAATATTCAAAGGTGTAGGAGGAGCATTTTGGTTTCAAGCCAGTGATGATCTGGGCCCTGGGTTCCAGTCACTGTGTTGTCATGTAGATGCTTAACTTTGAGGGGTTACTTGGCCTTTCGGGGGCTTAGTTTATTCCTCTTTAAAATGTGATTTTAAAATTTTTCTATGTCTTTCTTTAAAAACGTCCTGTTTTCAGACCTCATCACTAATTCAGGCGAGCCTCAGCATTCACTGTTAATTAGGTACGTGTGTTCCAGCACCATGCATCTTACCTTCTGAAATGGATCCCTGGGCCCCCTCTAAATAAATATACCAGCACATAAACTGCCACGGTGACATATGGCAGTACTTCCTTAAACCTGGAGGCCCAGGCTCCTGTCCCAAGCCCCACACACTCTGACCCCCTCTGCTCTGCCCCTTTCCACAGGGCCAAGAGGGACACACCTGCTGGAACCCACACTCTCTTCATCATGCTGCTGGGTTCCCTGAGCCCACCTCCAGGGCCTGTGCAGGCCTCTGCCCCTGGTCCACCTTCCCCGGGATGGATCCACCGTGTGTGCATGCCTAGCCCCCAGGATGTCCTATGGGCGAGTGCTGTGGACTGTGGACAGAGTTTGGCTTTGCCAGACTTGACCTCCATGGGCAGGAGTGCGCCAGGCCCCTTGTGGTGTGAGAATGAGGCAGAGCAGGGAAGGGAAGGGAGAGGCCGGCACAGGGGCCCCCATCTGAACCCTTGCCCTGCCGTGGGGTACCCCATAATTTGTTAATAAAAGAAAATTCAGTTGCCTGGTAAGAGTTACCGCTCCCCCCGTCCACCCCTAAAAGACACATATGAATGTAGTACGAGAGAGGAAAAAAATGATAGGTCACAGGACAAGTTGAGCTAGACTGTTAGGGGGCTGGGCAAATTGACATAATTGCAGAAAGAAACTCCCTCAGAAGGGGGTTGGACTGTCCAGAAGAATTTGGGAGGCCAGGATATAGAGAAACATAGGCAATAAAAGTCTATCTTAGCCTTCTAATCTCACAACTAGTTCACTCCCCTTGGCCTTGACTTGAACCTGACCAAAGCAGTTTCCTCCAAATAGATGTGCCAGGATTCATTCACTCCTCACGCATTCATCAGCAAATATTTACGGAGCATCTCCCCTGTGCAAAGCACAGTGCCAGGGATAGTGGTGAGCAAAGCCAGACCCGGTCCCTGCCCTCGTGGAAATGCAGCCTAGTGATGAGAGACACATGTTGACGGGTGAATCGGAGAATCGTGGAGATAAATGTAAACCAATGCTTGTGGTATGCCCAGTGAAGTGGAGCGCCCAGGGCTCTGAGGCTGCCCCGCACAGGACCTGACCTGGGCTGGAAGTGGTGGGCACTACCCGAGGAAGTGGCAGTTGGTGATGGGATGCCATGCGTGCAGTCCCTGGGACAGGGGGAAGGCCAGTCTTGTTAGGGGAAAGAAATGAAGGGGGAGAAGGGGCCAGAGGAGGCCAGAAGGTAAGGGGGGGCCAGGGAAGAAGAGGGAAGCACCAGGGGTCCTCCCCGATTTCTGGCTCACATAACCAGTTGAAAGTGGGGCCGCTTCCTGAGCTAGGGAAACTGGAAGGGAACCAAGTGTAGGGGTGGAGATCATGAATTTGGTTTTGGACCTGTCGATCCTGAAGTACTTAAAAAAGAATTTATTTTAAAATAATTTAAAACTTGAAGAAGAGTTGCAAGAATTGTATAAAGAAATCCTGTATCTCCTTTCCTCAGATTCCCGAGTCATTAGCATTTAATCACATTTGTTCCATCACCTGTACATACTCCCCGCAAAGAAGGATGCTCTCTTTCATTACCACCACACAAGCCCCCAGATTGGCAAATAAACCACAAAGCCTATTCAAATTGCATCAGCTGTCCCACCAGGTTCTTTTTCTTTATGGCTCAAGACCCATCCAAGAACACACGTTGCATTTGGTTGCCATGTCGTTTTGGTCTCCTTCAGTCTGGAACATTCTCTTGGTATTTCCCTGGCCTTCATGCGCAGTTTGAAGGGTACAGGCCTTTCCTTCTGTAGGATGAAACTCAATCAGCATCAGTGTGGGGTTTCCTCATGATAAGACTCTTTCTTTTTAATATCAGGTTTATTGAGGTTTAATTTACATACAGTAACATTCATCCTTTTTAGTGTATGGTTCTATGAGTTTTGACAAGTGCATAGCACCACATAACCACCACCACCACAATCAAGATCTAGAACATTTTCGTCCAGGGCCTGCTTCATGGGCATGTGACCTGTGCGGTTGCATAGGGCCCTGTATTTAGAAGACCCTGAATTTGGTTTAATGATAAACTGTCACCATCTTGAAATTCTTAATAATTTTTGAATAAGGGGCCCTACATTTTCATTTTGTACTGGCCCCTATAAGTAATGTAGCTAGTCTTATTTCTCATCACTCCAAAAAGTTTCCTTATGCCCTCTTCCAAGGCCCTTAGCCATGACCGATCTGTTTTCTGTCCCTATAGTTTTATCGTTTCCTGATGTGATTCAAATGTAATCATCAAGTTAGGTTTTTTTCACTCAGCATAATGCATCTGAAATTCATCCCTGTTGTTTCATGTATTATAGAAGTTTGTTCCTTTCTATTGCTAAATATTATTCTATTGTATGGATGTATCACAGTTTATTTACTCACCAATTGAAGGACATTTAAGTTGTTTCCAATATTTGGCACAATAAACACTCACATACAGTTTTTGTGTAAATGCATTTTTTATTTCTTTCGGATAAATGATGGTAATAGAGTGGTTGCTGGGTCAAATGGTAAGTATAATGTTTAACTTTATGAGAAACTGCCAAACTGCTTTCCAAAGTGGCAGTACCATTTTGCATTCCCACTAGTAATGTACGAGAGTTCCAGCTGCTCCACATCCTTGCCGGTACTGAGTGTTGTCAATGTTTTTTATTTTAGCCATTTCAATAGGTATTAATGGTTTGGTCATTTCAATAGGTATCTCATTGTGATTTTGTTTCATATTTCCATAATGACTAATGATGTTGAGCGTGATGTTTATTTGCCATCTGTATATCTCTTTAGGTTAAGTGTCTGCTCAAATCTTTTGTCCATTTTAAAATTGGGTTTGTTTTCTTATTGTCAAGCTATGAGAGTTTAAAAATATATATATTCAGGATACAAGGTCTGTATCGGATATGTGTTTCATAAATATTTCTTCCTGAAGTGCTTTTGAGACACTCGAGTAGTTAGAGCTGATGTTCAGAGGAAAGTTCTAGGCTGGTGATACAAAATGTGACCTCATTGGTGTGTAAATTGAAATTGAAGACATGGACAGAAGTGCAATTATCCAGGGAGAAAGAATAGCCTTGAAAGAAGAGATGGCTTAAGACCCGAGAATTTAGGAATTACAAAATTCAATAGCCAGGCACAATGGGATATGCTCGAAATAGTGACTGAGAAAGAGCTGCCAACACTATAGAAGGAAACCCAGGAATGTGTGAGGCCAGGGAAGATAAGAGAAAGGAATGTTTCAAGAAGAAGGGAATGGTCGAAAAAGTCAGACACAGTTGAGAGATCAAGTAAGATGAGGACTGAAAAATATCCTTACCAGATTTAGCAACACGGAAGTCTTTGATGACTTAAGCAAGAGCTGTTTATGCGGCATGGTGGAGCAAGGCTGATATTCACACCACACCTAACGATACTGCCATGTGGTGTTAAGATATTGACATACTTATATATTGGTTGGTAAATAGCTACCACCCCAAGCCCCCGAAGGATCTCCCACCACCCCAGCCTGTTGGCGCTTTCTCTGGCCCCCACACAGACTTCCCCTTGGTCCAGTAACAAAAGTCAACTTCCCTGCCTGCCGGTGGCTCAGGGCCCTGCCGGAACTCTATGATTGGTTGATTGGTTTCCAGGCCTTATTGGTGACTAAGGATCTCGGATGTCACTAGTGGAAAGAAGCCATATTGATGTGGCTTGGGAAGCAAGTGGAGAGCGGGGAAACTGAGATCGTGACAATGAACAATTCTTTACACAACTCTGCTTCTGAGGGGGAGGATAGAGAGAGAGAGAGATAGGACGGAAACTGGATGTGAGGCCCAGGGCGGTCAGATTGTGTTTGTTGTTCTTTTGTGTATGAGAGAGACTTTATGTTTAAAACAATGATGGAAGGGTCTCACCCAAGAGAGGTCGCCCCCTCAGATAGACCCAGGCGCTCTAGTCTGCATGACCTTTATGTTCACAATGTTTTTCAATGTAAATCAATAAATCAGAGTCCAGTTTGTATATCCATCTGAAGAACTCAGTTGACGTGAGTTGTTCCCAAATGACAGATTGGCTTGGTGTGTTAACACATCAAGTTTCTGAGCCACTCAGTTTGAGGACCAGATCCTGGACTCTGATGAATTCACTGATGCATGTGCTACCTTGGGAGATGCACTGGCCTTCAGTTAACCCTCCCTGGCATCATCCCACCTCCCTGCTGGAGATCTGTTGGATCCCAATCAAGGCCAATCAGGACCACCACCCAATTTCTAGGGCAAGCCATAGTTGCTCCCTGCTAACCCTGAAGATGGCTGAGTGTGTGGGTCATTGAGTATTGATAAGATGTGAACCCTGCCCTCAAGGAACTCAGCTTGCAGAAGGAGAGACAAAGCAGTGCTCAACCAGCTTGGACAAGGCAGACTGCAACGTGCACCATCATAAGTATAAGCCCAGAGCAGGGAGCAGCAGGTTCTGCTGGGGAGATACTTAATGCTGCCACGTAACTTGGTGTCCTCCTTGCCAACCCTGCCTATCATCTCCCTGCCACTCCACGCACCCTCATTCGCACTTCACACCCCAGGAAGCTGTGTCCTGGACGGCACCTCTGGACGTGTGCTTCCATCTGCACGGCTGCCTGGGTTGGGACTGGTGCAGGTACATGCTGCTCTGGAACTTGGAACCCGATCATGTTCTCTTCCCTTAGCCTCACTTCAGACACTTGAAACACAAAGGTCCACTTTGCCTTCCTCTCAAAGGTGACTCTCTCTGCCTTGTGATGTTCTACACCCACTTTATTTACCCTTCCAGGGTTGACTTTTTAAGTGCTCCCAGCAAGTCTTTTCTTTACCTCATTTACTCCTAGAGAGGAAAACGCAAGGTAAATTCCTGGTGGGGAATTTTGATACAGAAAAACTTTGCTGCTTCTTAAGGGGTCGGCCAGTTTTCTTTATTGACGGAATTTTCTCTAAACTACCATGTAGCTTTCTGCTCACACTGACTCACAAGTTCCCGAGGTTTCCTTCCCTCTCTGGATGGAACTGTCCTCACGCTCCCCAGCTAGCAAAGGAAGGAGTTGTGCGTGAGAGTGCCAAAGGCCTCTTCTAGCTCTGCAGACTTATAAGCCTTTGTCCTCTGTGGTTTGTCCTGAGCGAAGGACACACAGGCACTGTCTATACGCCTTGCCCACCTGAGACAGCTGCCCACACATGATGCCATCAAGGAAGGCCACTCTGGTCTTGTGGTGTTTCAAGTGCAAGGTTACGAAGTAAGGATGATGGGAAATAGTGCCGCCTCATTATTTTTAACCTTTCTAAATAATGCCTCTGTGCATAAGCCAGAGATTTTTATTTTAAAATCAATTGTGCTTATTTTGCTCTTTGGAAAAACAAATGAGAAGCTGGAAAGAAAAGTGGGATCCAGGGTGTATTAACACAAAGAGCTGGGAGTGGGGTGTGGGAGCGCAGTCCTGCCTAGCCTAGACTGCTATTGTCCTGGAGGTTGGGGTTAGCAGCTGAAAACCCCAAGTGGTTTCTATGGGCGAAGAGAGCTTCTCATGCTACAAAAATGTACCAGACATATGTGGTATGCAAAGAAGACAGCAAAGCAGCTGTCTTCGATTACCCTCAGGCACCCTGAGAACCTCCATCCCTATCCCAGGGAAAATGGGGCTCCCGTCCCAAGGAAGGGCTTCTAAGTCAGAAACATCAGACGTCAAGTCCAGGTTCAGCTGCTTATTAACTGTGTGGTCTTGGGAGGATTACCTGATGGAGGGGACAACACTCACTACTTGGAGGTTAGCGTACACACTAAGCCAATGTAGCTGACAGCTTGTATAGGGGCCCATGGTTGTGAAAACCCCATGTAAGTTCACCCCCAGGGTAGCACGCAGCACTGTGGATGGCTGGGGTGAAGGGGCTTGGTGACCTGAGAGAACAAAGTCAAGCTCAGCAGGTACAAGAGGGGCTGTCATCTCAGCTCAGACCCCAGTTCATTCTGCAGCTGCCTTGGGCAACCATGGCACTCTGGTGACAGCATTTGGAGCAATGGGGAAATGCCACACATGGCTCCAAGGTATCCATGCTTGGCTCTGTGGAGGCACAAAATACACATGCAAATCACACACCACACACACACACACCACCTGCCCTCAGCCCCATCTCACCACTCAGAACCGCATACTGCTTTTCCAAGCCTGCTCTACTTCATTTAGGAGAAAGCAGGGAGCTCTTTTTAACCTGTGCAGGGGAAAATCATGAAGAGCATGGTCCACATTAGACTCTGTGTTGGGGCTTGTTCATTTTTGCTAGTTACACGACTCCACATAATATAGTACCCACCTAATATATGGCACAGAGAAAGCCCTCCAAGAGGCCAGTGAGCTTTCCCTGGGTGAGCCCTTAGCCACTTTTTTTGGCTCTTACAGATCTTGATATGAGTAGGGATGGTAACCTGAGAGCACAAACCCAGGCCCTTAGGGATGGCAAAGAGATCTTACTAGAGAGGCCACACCTTCAGTTTCATCCCAGTAATCTGCATTAATCTGTCTTCTGCTGGTCTCTAGGGCTCTCTTATTTGTGCCCTGTGTCCTAATGGGACCAAAAGTATGAGGGTGGAGCGAGGGAGGAGGGACGTAAGAAATAACTGTTTCTTCTTTCTCCCCAGAGATTATTTATGAGGTTTGACCCATTGGACTCAGGGTCATCTGCATTCCATGCCTGATAGAAGGGAGGTGAGTGTGAGGGCAGATTCAGGGATGGGGAGCAGATGCTCAGGGGGTGAGGATCTGTAGGGAGATCTCAGAGATGTGGGGCAGGGTGGAAGGTTCCACAGTGGCTTCTAATTGTTCTAAGGATCAAGCCTTTCTTCTTACACGCTGTTCACCAGTGAGCACTGGGGTACATGTGTGCCTTCCCATGCACCATTCCTGTGTCCTACGGATGGTGTCCCCAGGAGCCAGGCAGCATGGTAGCTCCTGAATCTCATCACCGCTCAAGCCCCAGCAGAGATAGCGTTGCTCTGTGGGCCTATCATTCCTGCCTGCAGTGTGGTTAAACTTTATGCCTGGAATGGCCTTTCGTGTCCCGTATCAAAACTGGCTCTTAATGTTGATATCACCCTAGAACTCCAAACTCACTTGAGAAGCAATTTCACATGTCTAAAAGACATTAATGGCTCAACCTTACCCAGATAAACACCCATCTTACCATGTAGGGCAGACACGGTTGGTTGCCTACCCAGTCAATCTCTCTGTATCCTAGAGCCTTCCTTGTTGGAGTTGGCCTTCTACTCTAAGTGTTAAAATAGCACATACTCACTTTCCCAGGCTCCCGTACATCCAGAGTATGGACAATGGGATCTAATCTTCACCAATGGAGAAAGGTACAGGGAGGTTTTCTAGAAAGGTTTGCCTCCCTAATAAAAAGAGACATGTGAGGAGAACATGCCCTTTTTTCTTCTTATGAATATGGTTGTGTGAGGATATGATACCTGGAGCCACAGCAGTCATCTTGGAACCACAAGGATCAAGCCTTAAGGAAATTGATTATAATGGAAGAGTAGAAGGAAAGAAAGAGCCTGGTTCCTTGATGACATTGTTGAACTGCTAGGTCGACTCTGAACATTCCTGCTTCTGTAACTTCTTGTTAGGTTAGGTAATTAAACACCCTTCCCGATT
This sequence comes from Daubentonia madagascariensis, assembly GCA_023783475.1. Classification (NCBI taxonomy): domain Eukaryota; kingdom Metazoa; phylum Chordata; class Mammalia; order Primates; family Daubentoniidae; genus Daubentonia; species Daubentonia madagascariensis. Next base: position 15,102,063 of record JAKFHU010000144.1, read on the forward strand.
AATTTTTATCAGGTGTTCTGTTACATCCAAAAGCATATCCCTGAGCATCATAACCCATCTACCACCATCAGTGTGTGGGACTATGTGGTGGTGGGAAAGGAGTCCTGGGTATTACGTCCGGGTCTTCTACCATGTTCTTGTGATGAGTCAGGCTCAGGCCAGAACTCCGCTGTTGATGAGAGCTGGAGTGGGTTCAAGGAACCAGGTGCCAGGATACAAGGTCACCAGCAGTGTGCTGGGTAGGGAGTTTACAGCATTACCCTCTTAAAAGTGTCCAGAGAGCTACTCTGACCCCATGCTCATCTAGAAGATGGTATTCAAGTCCTAGACCACCTCCAGTCTGTCTCATATGAGTGGAGGGGAGGGCTGAGCAAGCTGTATGACTGGTTCTTCTTGGCTCAGGGACTTGTTGGGATGATTGTGCAGTTGGCAGGGTTCAGAACCTACATAGGACACAAACGAAGTCTGCAAGGGCTTAGCTGGGGTGCGGCCTAACACCGTTGGTTAAGTTTTGATCTTTGCTTTTTGAATTTTTCATGCTGTCCTTGTCTTCCCTCCCCTTGGCTATGAAAATGTTGCCTATGCCATACTTAGTCTGCTGAGGCTCAAATTACCCTTTGAGGAAACATCCTTGTCTAGGGCAGGTGCTCTCACTGCAAAGACAGGATACTTAAAATTACATCTGTCAAATGCAGAATATCTTTTTGGAATCACAGAACATTGGGACTGAAGGTGCTGAGGCCCAGAAAGGTTTAGATAATTTTCTAAGGTCACCAGCTGGTGAGTGGGAGAGCTTGTGTAGAATCAATGCTCTGGTTACCCAGCTTAATGTACTCCACATGACATTGCATAATACACTGATCCATGTCATGGGTGCTTCAAAACAGCAATAACAACATGGAAAAGTGTATTCATGCAAGTCGGGGCTGAGGGAAGACAAATTCACCCAAGTATCTTTCCCTCTCAGACCTTTTTATTACCTTCTAAAACGTGGGCTCAAATAATTGAGAAAAAGACAATATCAGAGCTTGGGGGCTCTCAGTCGTAGGCATGAGAGGCCCTCAGGTTTTGATGGGTACATCTTTTTTAGGACTAATTTTTATAAGATGACAGTGGGTCCAATTTGGTGTGGAGTGAATAAACAATTTACCTCTGGTGTGTTTTGAAAATCAGACATCACTCATTGGTGTTTCATCAAAAGCAGTGCCTGTCTCGCCGCTAATTCTGGTTTGCTGGTTTTCATTTTCAGAAGCTGTATAACAGGTAGCTTATGAGCTCTTTCCCCCTGTTGAAGCGGTTTACAGGCTAAAATAATTCAAGAGGCACTGTCATTCTTTGTGTTTTGTAGGTCAGTCAGATGAAAATTTAAGGAGCAGTGAAGCAATCTATATTTGTCAGGGAGAGCACGTACTCCACAATGGGAACCCTAGTGTTAAAAAAGTCCTCAGGGGAAGAGGTTGAATTCTGAGAGACTAGAATAACTTACTCCAGGGTGCTTTGAATACAGATGGCCTGCACCTGCCTGTGTGGCATGTATATATACACCCCACACAGTCATGTGTCTCACGATAGCATAGCATCATCCACAAACTCACACCTACACCTGCACAGACACCCAGAACTGGGACAAGGTGTGGTGTGGAAAGCGCACGAACCTTAGAGTTAGGCAAATCTGGGCTCCGGTTCCAGCCTACCAGCTGATTGTCTGGAGTGTTCCCTTTCTGGGTCTCAGTTTCCAAATCTGAAAAATGGGGATAATTACATCTAATTACATCCACCTCTCTGGGTTTCAGTAAAGATTAAATGAGATCACTTATTTTAAAAAAAGTACAATAGGACCTTAATGAACGCCAATTCTCTTTCTTCTTGCTTTTCCCCTCACCATCTACCAGCTGCTTGGGGAAATTTGGTTCTGGCCCCTGGCAGTCTGCGCATCAAATACTTCACAGTCCGGCTGTGGGAAAGACCCAGCGCAGCGGAGACGCTGGGAGCCAGGGGCTTTCCTGCTGCTCTTCCCATTCCTTAAGCAGACACATCTGCTTCCCAGCAGAGAGAAATCACATCCCTCTTTTCCCCAAAGGGAACCCGACTTCTGAGACCTTTTTAGGTATTGGGTGTCAGGGTAATAATAGTACTAGCTTCCGTTTATTGTGTTTTTACTATGTGCCAAACATCGTGTTAAGTGCTCCATGTGCATTCTTACCACCAGCCTACCTACGATGCAGGCATGAGCGTCCTCACACTAAGGAATCCCAGGCCCAGAGAAGCTGAGTTGCTTATCCAGAGTTACACAGCTAAGAAGAACTGGAGTCAGGATGGAACCTCAAAACCAAATCTCGCTTTTAATCAAGGGTCCCAGTAAAATGTATGGTATACATCTACGTTTTCATTGACGTAGCATATATGCCTGTATTACCATCGTTCTCAATACTGCATTGGCATTCATAATGTGCATTTTAAAATTTCAGACGCAAGCACAACCCAAATAGTTATCAAATAATACCTAAATATCCTCCCTCTTTGCTAAAATGTATGTTTATAAAGTGTAGATAAGTGTGGCTCAGCTTCACTAGGGAACTTACCAGGAGTGCAAATTCTTAGGCCCCACCTTAGACTTGCTGAAGCAGACTGGGGGGCAGGCCCGGGGATCTGTGTTTGGATGTTTCTTTGAGGCCCTCAGCATACATTCTTGCAGGAAAATGGAGAATTTAAACCATCTTCCCTGATTGGTTTAATCAGCTGGTAGGAGGTGCCTGCATCATGCTAAAGACCGTGCAATGCTCTTGCTTTCTGAGAAGAGGCAGACCTGTTATTTTGCTGAGAGCTGCTAAATGAAGAAAGAACCATCAGCTTCTTCTTTGACTGCCACACTTTCCTACCCCTTTCATCTAGTGACAATGGCAGCAAGCACAGCCACTCTCTGAAAGATTTAAATACTCAATTAATCAATGGAATATTCCATTAGTGGGATAATCAGTTGCCATCACCCTGATCTATAGTTACATCTCAGCTGGGCCTCACAAATTGATTCCTGATGAAGTTCTAATTGACTGGACCATCTGATAAAGGGCCAGTTGGAGTTTATTGAAATACCTGGTGAGCAGTCCCTGGGGCCAGAGCCTTCCTTAAGGGAGGGGAGAGGGTGGGAAGAGGGCAGAGGAGCATGATTTAGGCCTGATTCTCACTACATCTTCTCTCCAACACAATGCTTATGGGTCCCAGGTGAGAGCTGAGCACTCACAGCTGGAATGTGGGGATGAGTCAGCTGCCCTGATCCCATCCCCAGCCCCGGGTGGCAGGTGGCCAGAATAGGATTTGCCCAGGAACCCTTGGGGCAATGGTTCTCAAACTTGAATATGCTTAAGAATAACCCAAAGGACTTGGAAATGTAGAGTCTCAGATCCCAGTCTCAGATATTTGGACTCTCAGGGCCTGGGGTAGGTTTTAGGAATCTGCATTTTAACAGATTTCCCAGTAATTCTTATGCTGGTGGCCTCCAGACCTCATTTGGAGAAATACTACCTTAGGAGCTGGTATCCTAAGACTGTATCTCCAGGGCCCAGCTTCCCTGGGGAGAAGGGCTTCTTAGGCCCCTTGGGGACAAATGTACCTGTGCATTGCCTAAGGCTCCCAGTCCCTTCCTTGCCTAGCACCTCTTTCATTATTTTTTCCACTTGTTTTGAGGGATTTTTCCTTCCAAATAATCTACATTTACTACGAATGAATTTGCCTTCACATTTTGATTAACCAAATACTCATATAACAAAGTATGCAATTAAATCAGTGTAGCATCACATTTCATTCCTTCACTCACTCACTCGTTCATCAGACATCTTTTATTGTCAGGTTTTTTTTAACTAAAATTAATTTTTTTGGTGTGATTTTTTAAAATTTCAGAATATTATGGGGGTACAACACTCTGGCTATATATATTGCCCATGCACTGCCCAAGTCAGAGCTACAATTGTGGACATCCCCCAAACTGTGCATCCCGGACCCATTCAGTGAGAGTTTTCCCATCCCCTCCACCCCCTCCCGCCTGCCCGCCCCCTGATGAATATTATTGCCATGTGTGACATAAGTATTGATCAGTTAGTACCAGTTTGATGGTGAGTACCAGTGGTGCTTGTTTTTCCATTCTTGTGATACTTTAATTCGAAGAGTGGGCTCTAGCTCCAACCAGGATAATACCTGATGTGTTAATTCACTGTTGTTTTTTATTGCTGAGTAATAGTCCATGGTATACATATACCACATTTTATTAATCCACTCGGGTATTGATGGGCACCTGGGTTGTTTCCACATCTTTGCAATTGTGAATTGTGCTGCTATAAACATTCGAGTGCAGATCTTTTAAGAATGATTATGTGCCAGGAATTCAGGATATTAAAAAAAAAAGTGAAATCAGTCAAATACGTAGTTCACGATTGCAAGGAGCTCATATTCCACTGGGGGAGACAGGCAAGAAAATGAAGTGTAACATTAGAGGTAAGTACAAGGCCCCACTATGGAGGCACAGGTAATTTAGTAGGTTTTGTTGCAGGAAAATATATAATGCCTATTAGGTTTTTTTGAAAAATTTGAAAATAGCTCCCAGAGCCCTGTATCTATTTTTGAGAATTCCCCCAGCCCAAGGAGTCGCAGGTGACACTAAGGCCCTGTCGGTTGAAGGTACCCCTGGGTGTGCACAGGAGCGGCGTTTCTTGGCTCCATTTGTGGGGACCTGCAGATACTGGGTGGTCTTAGGGGGCTAGATTTAGATATAAATGATCTGAAGCTTTGTGTATCTAAAAAGGACGTTGGACTTGTCCCTATTATAAAGGGAAAAATAAATCACTGAAGAGTTTCACGCAGGGGAGAGACAAGATCAAATTTCAGATAAGCCACATTTCCTTCCCTTTCTCCCCACTTCCCGTTTCCCCTTTGCCTCCTCTCCTCCTCCTCCTCTTTCTCTGTCCCTCTCTTTCTTCTCTCTTAATACACTGTACTTTGTATATATGCAGCTTTAATTTGTGTTTAGATATAAATGTTCAATGTTCTGTCTGTGAAAATATACTCTGGTGTTTTGGATGATGTGGGACATACTTTAGAGCTTCAGAATGTCTTCATCTAGCCCTGGGGCTGTTGAATGTTTTAATTCTTTTAGACATAGCCCTGCCCCAAAGTGCCACAGGAACTATTTGGTAGATGGAACCTTTAGTGTGGTTTAACATTCTAGTCCCATTTCCTTTGTCATGATGTTCTGCTGCTGACAGAAACCGCCAACTAGGTCAGAGAATGTTCCCGGCCATGCCTTTACTCATTTACCATTTATTAAGTGGCTCCTATGTGTGAGACACCAAGAGGGATACAACTGTCATTAAGATGTGGTCCCGGCCTTTGGAGACCCATAGTCTAGGATAGCGGCTTCCAACTGGGCATGGATCCCACCGGTGGACACTGGCGCTAACTGGAGGAGGGATACGGGTCTGCATTGAAGAGATGGCTCACACAGTGGGAAAGGTGTTCTCTTTTGCATTCTCTTACAATCCTGCTGATTATTTTAAGGTGAAAGTCTCAGCATGGCATTAGTTCATCTTTAACACTTCTTCAGTACTTGCTCATCTCCCTCTTAAATATAGAAAAAATAGCAGACTTCAGGCCCAGGGCCTGAGACAGGCTACAGATTTTAGTTGGACTTACTAATAGTGTTAGGTTTTCCTTGTATTTATCTTGTTTGCTTTGGCAAGTGTGATGGTTAATTTTATGTGTTAACTTGACCGCGTCACAGGGTGCCCAGGTCTTTGGTCACACATTATTCTGGGTGTGTCTGCGAGGGTGTTTCTGGGTGAGATTAACATTTAAATTGGTAGACTGAATAAAGCAGGTTGCCCTCCCTACTGTGGGTGGGTCTCATCCAATCAGTTGAAGGTCTGGATAGAACAGAAAGGCTGACCCTCCCAAGAGTAAAAGGGAATTTTCTCCCACATGACTGCCTTGAGCTGGGACACTGATTTTTTTCCCTGCCTTCAGACTCAAACTGAAAAATCAGCTCTTCCCGGATCTCCAGCCTGCCAGCCTTCAGACTGGAGCTCACCACCAGCTCTCCTGGGCCTCTGGCTGGCAGGCTGCAGATCTGGGGACTTGTCAGCCTCCATAATCACTTGAGCCAATTCCTTACAATAAATTTCTTTATATATCTATATCGATATCAATATCTATATCTATCTATCTATATCTATCTCCTATTGGGTCTGCTTCTCTGGGGAGCGCTGACTAATACAGCAAGTAAACTGGTATTCCATTTAAAGAGTTACATAAAGTGTCTTTATTCAATATATTTATTCAAATTAAAAAGAAAGCCCATTTAAGAAAAGATATTAAGTAAATGATAATAGAGGTAGTACATGCATTTGGCAAAAAAGATGAAAAGGGTTTTGGAAGTGCAAAGATTGGGAGGGATGAAATAGCTGCAGAGCTAGGCAGGAGTGAGCGAGGGGCAGGAAGAGGGAGGCTGAGATCCGGGTCCCTTGTGCCACCCTTGGGCCCAGGGAGGGAGGCACGGAGGACAAGCCAGGGAGGCCAGGTGCTGTGTCTATAGCGTTTGGGGCGGCCAAATGGCTGGAGTTAGGGTGTACTGACTGCTGTCACAAACAATCTCAAATTCTCAGCGGTTTCACCCACTCAAAGGTCATTTCTTGTTCACTCACATTATGTTTGTATAAAGGTCAGTAGGGGAGGAGGAGCCAGCTCTGCTCCAAGGCCCTATTCAAGGGCCAGGCTTCACTCAACATGGGCTCTGCAGAGCAGCGCTTCCTGCGACGATGAACTTGTTCTCTATTTGTGCTGTGGCGAGCAAGCATTTGAAATGTGGTTAGTGCAACAGAGGAACTGAATTTTTAATTTTCTTTCATTTTAAGTAATTTAGATAACCACATATGGCTAGTGGCTACCATATTAGTGCAGTCTAGAGCCTCCTCCTCACTTGCAATTATCTGTTGAGAGAGAGAGAGAGAGAGAGCAATAGATACATAGAGGGGGAGAGAAAAAGAGAGAGGGGGAAACAGGAGGGAGGAAGAGAGGGAGGGAGGGGAAGAAGGGAAGGGAGGGAGAGGGAGACTGAACGGGAAGTTTCATGGGCTGGGCCTGGAGGTACAGTTCAGAAGTTCTTCACTTTCTCCCATATTCTGTTGTTCCCGCATCAGAACAATGTCTTACGGCTGCACTATATTCCCCAGAATGCGGAATAAAGTCCAGGTGTGTGCCAGGAAGAAGGAGGAATGGGTTTGGTGAGCATCCAGCCAGTCTCTGCCACTACAAATCTGGCAGAAGAGAGTGACAGTACCTGGTAATAAGCAGTCTGGGGTAGGCCCTGGACAATGACACGGTGGGTGGCATCAGAGAGGTTGGGTTGCTGGTGCCAGAGTTCCCATCCTGTGGCTGAGGTTCAGAGAGGGGACTCTAGTCTCTGGGCAGAAGGAAGCCAGACCATGGAGGAAGTGGAGGACTGGGAATATAGTTACTTCTGAGGCCTGGAAAAAGGATAGGCCCTGGTCTCAGGGGCACGGCAAAGGTTGGCCAGAGGCGAGGACTAGAGTAGGCCCTCCAGAGTGCCCCGTCACTGAGTCACTGCACATGGGAGGGCTGCCAGTGTCTCCTTATGTTCCTTTGCCTTTGCAGTAGCTCTGAGGTGGGCAGGGCCTGAGAGGACAGGAGGGCTCAGCAGTCCCAGCAGTGGGGAGAAGCATGGTGGGAGGTGTTGCAGGGAGTCAGGCTGATTGTCTCAGAGTGAGGCAAGGAGGGAAGAAGCTATGACAAGCTGTGGGAGAGTCATCCATTCGTTTATTCAATCACGGATTCCATGAGCATATGGACCTACCATGGGACAAGCAGAGAACAGGAGATTGTGATGCAGTCATTTCAGCAGCGAGACATTTTGATGCACTGAAAAGCTAAACCATTGTGTTCCCAGCTATTATTAAACTAAGACATGTATAAGCCAGCCATCTTCACCCCTTCTCCAAACCTCATGCCTTGGTCAGCTCTCACCCCTAGGGCAAAACTCAGGGATGGCATGGGAGTTAGATAAGGTAGGACTCAGGGATTTTAAATGTTGATATGGCTGAGCTGAATCAGTTGCATTGTAAAGACTGCGTCAAGTTGGCTGTGTGAAAATGTCCTGCTTTTGCCAGGCACTGTGCTAAGTGTGGGCAGTTTTATGGAGGAGGTGACACCTGAGCGGGGCTTTGAAGGCGAGGTGGGATTTGACAGGTAGGGATGGAGGGGAGGACAGTCTCAGCAGAGGATGTGGAATGAGCAAGCTCACAGAGAGGAGGAGCGTGGGTGTGTGCACAGGAACGTGAGTAGACCAGTTGGCCAGAGGGTGAGGGGGTGCAGTGAAAGATACAGCTGGAAGGATTTGCAGGGCCAGGTTAGGAAAGGTTTTAAATGCCAAGAGAAAGGGATACCTTTATTCTGGGGCCAAGGGAAGGCTGCTGAGGGGTTTTGAGCCAGGCAGTGGCATAACCAAGCTCTGAAAAACGTGCAGGGCTGCATCAGGGTAGAGGCAAATGGTGTGAGACATGATGGGAGGCTTTTTCAGTAATCTGGAGAGAGGCCCGGACGGCCTGAAGGACCAGTGTGCTGGCAGAGGCCACCGAGAGGGCTGTGCATGCGCGCGCGCGTGTGTGTGTACATGTGCACGCACAGGGGAAGTGGGGAAACGGGTTAGGTGTAAAGGACTCTGACACAGGGTTTGGTTTAACAGCTCAACAAATATGTCTTTGTGCCCGCTCTGTGCTTGCTTGGACATGCCTGGCTCTTGGTTGTGTGGACAGTTCAGGAGAATAGGGGCTTGTCACACATCACTGTCCTTTTCTATAAGAAAAACTCAGGGAATGTGCTGCTTTCTTAGGTGAAGAGGTGGACACTGTTGATTTCGTCTGAAACAGCAATGTCAGTCTGAGAGAGAGGCTGCCACTGGGATGGAAGTCCCGTGAGTTTGTGACTTGGAGGATCAAGAAAGGGCAGGGATGGAAGGTCCTTCCCAACTGGGGTCCCTATGGGAGCTGCGCCCAGGCCAAAGGAGATGAGAAGGCAGGTGAATGGAGAGGCTGGGTGGAGAACAAAACAGTAGCAGCAGCAGCAGCAGCAGCAGCACTAAGCCCAATGAAAGCACGGTGGTGAGCAGGTTAAATCCTCCTGGCTGCCTTGATGCATAAACATTGTAGAACTGGGTGTTCTGCACTACATTACAGGCCTGCCTGTGCAGGGGGTTGTGCTTTTCAAGGGGGAATTTGGTGGGTAAATTTGAGTCTATGACAGCAACTTGATTCTTTTTTACCAAAGCCAGCTGGGGACTTGGAAGGGGAGATTTCCTTTGCCACCAAAGACCGTTCGAGGTGAAAATGCAATGCCGGTTCAGTAAAGAATAATAGGCGTTCCATATAGGACTATGAAGGCAGCAATTTCCTCACTGTGTGTGTTTCCATAATGGCTACAATAATCTCTCATCCTCTCCCTATATAAGTGCCCAATTAGATTTCAAAGAGGGAGAAAGTCTTCAAGTTCTTGGTTTTCAGTGCTTTGTTGATTCAGTTTTTTTGTTTGTTTTTTTCCATTGTAGTTTTAATCCCAAGTGGAACTGGCAAGAAAAGACAGCGTGTTATCTCAGCAAAGTTTATCTCCTGCTCATTCTGCCCAAGGAGAAGCTGGTAGAGCCTTCAGCAGTCCCTCCCTTCTCCCCAGTGAGTGGGCTACAAATGCAGGGACTGGGCTGGAGCCATCCAGGTACCTACCCCTAGATTGGCAGAGAAATCCTGACCTGAGGATCAACAAAGCAGATTTACCTCTGCTTCAGTAACACCTTTTCTGCCTCTAAGTTCACAGTGATAAGCCCAGACCTAAAGGCAAGTTCTCTCAAACATTGGCTGAGTGCCTCTTGCAAGGCCTTCTTTTGTTTTCTGCAGCTATTCCTCTGAGTACTGACCAGTCAGAAACGTGCAAATCATCATTATTCATGAATGTTTTACCTGAACCCCAGCTCTGCTCTGTTTCTTTGAGAATTTGCTTAGCAGTTTTAAGACTCAGTCTCCTCATCTGTAAAATGGGAATCTTTAACAAAAATGCAGTTCCTGGGGCTGCTGTGAAGGCCAAATTTGTCCCCTTAAAGCAAATGACCTTAGGAGCTGGGGTCTGGTGAGGGTGGGACATACGTCTGGTCTGAGTAACTGAGGACATGGGGCAGACACAAACTGGGTTTGACCCTTGGCTTTAGTATCTGTGAGCTGTGGAACCTGGAGCAAGTTATTTCAGCTGTAGAAACTTTGTTTTCTTCCTCTAAATAATGGGAGTAATAATAGCGCCTAAGGCATAGGGTGGTGGGAGGATTGAATGAGACAGTTGATGTGCAAGAACAAGAGCTAACACTCACAGGGCACTTAGCACGTGTGAAGTGCCTTCTAAGCACTTTCTGTTTGGGGCCAGTTGGCTGGGCAAGCATCCAACATTTATTCGGCACCTGTGACACCTAGCCCCATGCCAGGCAATTGGAACTCAATGAGGAACATGGCAGATGTGGTCTCTGCTCGCCCACGTTCCAGGGGTGACCAGACACACACCATGAGGAGGGCTGCATACTTCAGTGCTGTGCCTGGACAAAGGGGACTCATTGTCTCTGAGAAACTCCTAGCCCATAAGCCAGGTTAAGGAGGATGGATTCTCTCTGGGGCTAGGAATAACTGCTATTCTCCTTCACAACCAGGGACCCTGAGCAGGAGGCTAGGGCTGACCTTTGAGTCGGGTCTGAGCTGAAAGGCAGGAGCACTTGAAATACTGAAATCTGACCCCCAGGAGCACATGTTTGGTGCCTCTGTTTCCCTGTGGCAGCTCCCAGCCCAGGGGGTCTTGTAAGGAGGTTCTGGCTGTCCACGCCCTGCAGATCCCATAGAAGAGCAGGTGGAAGGGAGCCCCCTCCCAGGGCTGAAGGGCTGACTATCTCCGGCTACCCTCAGGCAGGCGTTTTGTAGGAGTTTCTCTTCCTGTTAAGATTCCCTCCCAGGCCTGCATTCCCAAGCAGCTCAGCATATGGATGGGATCTGCAGGAGGCTGGGGGAGTGGGGAGGGGCATCCCGCCCAAAGCATGTCACAGATGCCCACAGAGAGCTGGGCAGGATTAAAGCGAATCATTAATTGTCATTAATATGCTGGGGCTTAACAGCCCTGGGTTTATTTTTACACTGAAACCCAGACGTGCCTTGCACATGTCCCTGAGTTCCAGGCTCCAGGAGAGAAGGGAAAACTGGTTGCACTTGTCATCTGCCAGGCTATCCGGGATTGGAGGGCACAACTTCAGTTTGGCTCCCTGGCCCGGAAGAAACCATTGCTTCCAAGGGGCCCCCACCCTCCTCCTTCCCTCCTCGTTTTCTCCCCTCCCTAGGGCTCCATGGCTCCTTCACTTGTCTGCCAAGGGCCTCAGGGACGAAGGGATGGGTGCAGCAAGAAGATGAATGACATTACAAGGAAGGCCACCATTCAAAGGGTTAAACTGCTACTAAGAAGAGTGTTGTATCAGAAAGAAAATGCTTTATAGCAGGACTTTTGTAGATTCTAACTTCTGTAGGGGCAAATGGAATTCTGTGTTGCCTATACTTTCAAATAGTTATTGAGAACCCCAGTTTGACTCCAAAATTGATCTTATAATACTTACAAAATGCTGGTAGCTCTTGCCGGAGGAGCCGATGGTGTTGTTGCATAGACACTTACATTAGCCAGTATTGCCCTGTCAGGCCACAGGCCCTACAAGGAGGTGAGTATGGGGTTCCACGAAGCCATGAGAAATGGTGTTGGGCCTTTACTCTGTGCCAGCACCGAGGTGTGCCCATGAATTAATCACACCAGGCACAGGGAGGATGTGTATGAAGTGCTCTATCAACCAAGAGCAGTGGGGACCACTCTCCCAAGTGGTAGGGCCCCTGATAGCTCTCCTTTTCCCATACTTCTGCCAGCTTTCCTTCTGGGGTTTTTGTCCTTTTTCCCTTTTGTCAGCATTTGGGAGAACTTCATTGTTTCTAGGTGGCTGAATTAGTTTCCTATGGCAACTGTAACAAATTACCATAAACTTGGTGGCTTCAAACAGCACAAATTCATTATCTTATAGTTATGTAGGGTAGAAGTCTGACATGGGCCTTCCTGGACTGAAATCAAGGTGTTGGCAGGGCTGCATTTCTTTCCAGAGGTTCTGGGGGAGAAGCTGTTTCCTTGCCTTTTCCAGCTTCTGGAGGTCAGAAGCTTGCCTTGTGATTCTTCCATCCTCAAAGCCAGCAATGTTGCATCGCTCAGTGCCTTTCTTCCGTAGTCATGTCTCCATCATTCTGCCTACCACGGTGGTGGATTGATAACCTTCATTTGGCAGCATTGCTAGCTCTTTCTCCATGCACCTGTGTTTGTGTGGCTGCAGAGCTTCTGTTGAGGTTGGGGTAGAGGCTGCAAAAGCACCCTCATGTCCTAGAGAGGGAGTCCTGCACTGGGCAGGGGGTGGGAGCTGGTGCCCTCTGAGATCCCACCAGCTTCAAGGGCTGTGATTTGATGACCCTGATGACTAAAGAGTAATAGGCAGTCCATATAGGACTATGAAGGCAACAGTTTCCTCATTGTGTGTGTTTCCGCAATGGCTGTAAGAATCTCTCATCCTCTCCCTAGATAAGTGCCCAATTAGATTTCAAAGAGGGAGAAAGTCTTCAAGGTACTTGGTTTTCAGTGCTTTGTTTATTCAGTTTTTTTTTTTTTCAATTATGGTTTTAATCCCAAGTGGGACTGGCAAGAAAAGGCAGCGTGTTATCTTAGCAAAGTTTATCTCCCACTCATTCTGCCCAGGGAGAAGCTGGTAGAGCCTTCAGCAGTCCCTCCCTTCTCCTGAGTGAGTGGGCTAAAATTCCCCTAAAATTCTTATATTGAAGCCTTAACTCCTAATGTGACTATATTTGGAGACAGGGCCTTTGAAGAGGTAATTAAGGTTAAATGAGGTCATATGGGTGGGCCCTAATCCAGTATGACTGGTATCCCAGTTAGAAGAGGAAGAGGCCAGGCGTGGTGGCTCATGCCTATAATCCTAGCATTTTGGGAGGCTGAAGAGGGAGGATTGCTTGAGGCCAGGAGTCCGAGACCTGCCTGAACAACGTATCGAGACCTTGTCTCTACAAAAAAAAATGAGTCGGCATGGTGGCATGCACCATGTAATCCCACCTACTAGGGAGGCTGAGGCAGGAGGATCCCTTGAGCTCAGATGTTTGAGGTTGCAGTGAGCTATGATGATACCACTGCGCTCAAGCCTGGGCAACAAAGCAAGACCTGTCTCAAAAAAAAAAAAAAAAAAAAAAGGAAGAGGAAGAGACACCAGGGATACGCATGCACAGAGAAAAGGCCATGTGAGGACACAGTAAGAAGGTGGCCTCCTGCAAGCCAAGGAGAGAGGCCTCAGGGTCAACCAACCCTGCTGACACCTTGATCTTGGACTTCCTCTGGAGCCATAAGAAAATAAATTTCTGCTGTTTAAGCCATGCAGTCTGTGTTATTTTGTTATGGCAGCCCTAGCAACTGAGACCCCCTGCCTGGAAGACCAGAACAGTGTTCATCTTAGTCGACATTGCCATCTCACCTGGCTCAGTGCCCATGAGGAAAGTTTATTACTGGCGTGCAACCTAATGGCTCCACTGATCCTTCCCCTCACTCCCATATGTTTCCTTGGATCTTCATTCAAAGGTGATTCTTTGGAACAAACATCACTTTCTTTGCCTGCATTTCTACGGATTATTTTCCTGGATTCTGGAAGGTTTGTCATGACTCATTTGAGGGTCACCTTGATGAAACTAAGAACTACAGATAATCGGGAAGTCTCCTGGACAGGGTTTGCGGTGACGAAAGTCAGGAGACCTTTGTGAAAGTTGCTGAAAATACTTAAAACAACCCAATTTTATCTTGGAGCCCACTTTTCTTACCTTAAAACAAAGAGGCAAGATTAGATCAGAGACACCAAAGTGCTTTGCCAGTTCCCAATTAATTCATAGTGGTTGCCTGGGACCAGTAGGAAAGAATGCTGCCACCAATTAGCCATGTCTGCAAAGGGATGTGGGAGGAAAGAAAGGTAGTACATATGTCAGGTATCTGCCATCTCAGAATCAGATGCATCCTAAGGTCTCTTCCATGTCCAGGTTTCCAAGACCCTTGTTGATCAGAAGTTCATGCAGACCTGGGATCCAAATGTCCCTTGACATTGTGTCTGGAGTCGTATTTCTATCTTGCTGCCATGGACCACCCACACTCTTGCAGTCTGCTGCTGTTTCCCTTTCAGTGGCTCTCTTTCCTTGCTGGCACGCTAAATCCTGGGGATGCCCATTCCAAGCTTTCCTCTCACTGCTAATTAAGGTATTTCTTCTGAGTGCTATTGTTTAATGACTCATATTGTCCTTCATCCCACAGCCCCTAGACTCCTATTGGGATCCAACTCTGATTTCATTAAGATTTGCTCTGTTGCCAGCGGCCATCAGTTGAAGATCAGCTTTTGGACTGAAAAACCACTCGAACCCCTTTGAAGTTCATCCTCCCCACAATCTAATCAGGGGGAATGTGGGGGTTGAATTTTTTCTTTTCTTTTAAAAAATTTTTTTTAAAGAAAAGAGTGCTGTGTGTATGTGTGTGTGTTTTTCCCCCCAAAGAAAGTATTTCAAATGCTCATTAGGCAAAAATATCTACTTTACATGCACTATAATTGTTCTACCAAAGATGAAATAGGTTATTTTTCTTAAGTAAAGCTACAGGCAGTTTATTAGCAGAGCTAATTAACCCACAATCAGGAACCGGCTCACCTCTAATCACAACCTGCCTGCATTCTTCACAGGCAATGTGGTGGTGCTACAGCACTTATATTTATAAATATGTGCAATGCAATATGAACTATATGGGGACAGCACCAATTTTTTTTAGCCACAAAATCTGACCTACCTAAAACTGATGGTGAGGGAACCAGACTGCTGCTCTGGGGCTGGAAGTGGAGGCCCCTCATCCCTTTAGCAAGGGTCTTTTTTTTTCCTTCATCCTGTTAGGTGCCTTTTTCTCCCAATGAGTATTCCTGGGGGAATTGTTGTCTAGTGCACTGTGTGTTGCAAGCTGGCTGTCTCCTTTTGGGTGGGTGGTGGCAGCTTCCACACCTCCCTCAGTTCCTCACTGCAGGGAGTGAATGAAGGTAGCCGTGGTGAAGTTGGGGGTATCTTGGCTGGGGGGAGGGCTTGTTTGAAGAAGGTAGACAGGTCTGCTGGGCCTTGGGTGAGAGTCAAGGCTGAAGAAATTCCTGCAAGCATCCAGGGAACTCTGCCAGTTAAGTCAGAAGTTGTCCCATTAGGGGTAGGTGGCACACATTAGGTTCTTTTGATAGTATATCTGCCAGAGACCATGGAATGCTCGTGTCTTGATCTGACAGCTATGTTTTTGCAAGTTTTTAAGATACTGAGCGGGAGTATAGAACCAAATGGAATTGAAGGAGCACTTTATTTATAGCTGGGCTGATGCCGGACTCTATGGTAAAGAATACCTTAAAGCCTGAATGCAAATCTTAGGTGTTTACTATTTGTGGTCGGCTGAACAGAGGAAGGCATTGAGAGAGACGTCCAGGTCCCAAGAGGTTCCTCTGCACAAGCAAGAGGGAAGAGAGAATTGAGTGTGGACACACAACCTTTAGTCGCACAGTGACCCAGTGCACATGGCCCAATGAATGCTCTGTGCCTGGACCAATCAGATGGATATCTCTTCCTGGCATGGGGTGGGCTGGTTGTGAAGCAAGTGAGAAGGAAAATATTGAGGGAGTCTCATCCTTCAATAAATTATTGCTTATCTGAGGATAGGGGATAAGGGAGGAAGGGAGAGAGGGAGGGGTTGGGGAAAGAGAAGAAAGGTGACATTGAGGATCTCTGTGTGTTAAGCAATGTATATCAAACACTTTTCCATCTCCTGTTTCACTTAATTCTTCAACCTTTTGAGGTAGAATATCACCTTTATTTTATGGAAGTGGAATTAAGATAGAGTCTTTTTTAAAAAATCAGTACTTGGACCCTGGTTCATCCAGATCTCTTTCTACCTACCATTTGTCAGGTGTCCACTTAGATGGGACATGTTTGCTTGTTGAATAATGACACCATAAAATTCTTAATGTACTTATAATCCAAACTCTTGTCCTTCACATCAATGGGGCAAAACTTACCTGTCAATTCAGTCAGGGGGATATTAAAGGTCTCATAGAATCTCCAGTTATATCAAGCCTAGCCCCTTGTATGAGGCTGAAGTGACTTCAGTTAAAAGGGAAAGTCAGCTATTGGGTTTAGTACCTAATAGATAAGTACAGGCAACTCTGTCAGCTGGCCTTAACTTCCTGACTAAGCCTATAGGCATAAGAGATAGGGTGTGGGGATTCCCTGGCCTTGTGGTAGGGGAGAGATTTCAATGGAAAGGAATGTCCTGGTCTATTTGTATGTAGATGTTTGTACCAGGTTTTCCTTTGTTCCTCCCCCTCCCCAAGGGGGGTTGGGATTGGGCATGGTGGAAGAACTGGCTTTCTAGGGTAATATCCATTACTCTCTTCTGGCTCATTTGTTTTCAAGGCTGGGAATAGAAGCATCTGGGATCCAAAGCTGGATGGTGGCAACACATGGGGCCAGAGAGTGAATCTCGGATGCTGAGATTGGAGGGCTGGAGGAGCATCTACAAAGTGCTGGGGGCCTGGGACAATGAGTGGGACCCATGCCAGAGTGATCACTCATGTAGAACCCAGGAATGACCAGAGCAAGAAGTAATAGGTCAGAATGGGTGATCTGGAAAAGTTTCAGAGCAGGATCCAGTGCCCCCTAACGGAGTTTATGTGTGATGTGTCCACAGGTACACCTGGTTCACTTCTTTTGGGGAGAGTCTCAGAAACAAAAGCTCAATTCCTTTTAAGGCTATAGGAATGCAACTCAAGTTATGTTTTATTTTCTGCACCTGGGCAAGGCATCACAAACTTACCCTGATGATACCTTCTTCCAAAATCACCATCCTCCAAACGCATGAGCTTGGTTGGAAATGTGAGGAAAGAGAAGCAAATCAACAGATAGGCAAATTATTCTTTAGGTCCTGGGACCATCTACTCTATTTTGGGAGGTTTTCTGGGTGGAGCCATCAGCTGATTCCTTGTTGCTTGTCAGAAAAGGAGTTCAAGAGGGAGGTTTACCAGACATATGAGGAATGAGTAGCTCAGATGTAGGAGTATTAGTTCAAGTCTGCTGACAGGGTGCTGGGCCTATACTTAAAAACACAGATTCTGTTCGCTAAGCTTCCCCTTCCCTAGGTGTGAAACGCAGCAGAAGAGTTGGCCGTATCCGTAAAGAGCTGAGGCGCCACAGCTTGTAGTTATGCCAACAAAATGTCTCAAAAGCTGCGTTGCACAGATGAACCTTGAAGACATCATGCTAAGTGAAATAAAACAATTACAAAAGGACAAATACTTACAATTCCACTTATTTGAGGTACCTAGATAGTCAAATTCATAGACAGAGAAAGTTGAATGGTGGTTGCCAGGGACAGGGGGAGGGGCCATAGGGAGTTATTGCTGAATGGGGCAGAGTTTCAGTTTGGGAAGAGGAAAAAGTTCTGGAGATGGATGGTGGTGACGGTTGGACAACAGCATGAATGCACTTAATGACTCTGACTTGTACACTTAAAAATGTGTAAAATGATAAATTTTATGTTATGTGTATTTTACCATAACTTAAAAAAAAGAAAGCTGTGTTGTCGACAGAGGGGCCACAAGGTTGAGAAACCCAATTTGTAGGATTAAGTCATGCCTATAAACAGATACATAGGTCTACCCCTGTCCTAGACAAGGCTAATCACGGCCTAAAAATGACTTTTAGGCCACTGGTTCTTACATTTTAAAAACAGTAGTGGGATCCTTATCTCTAAAAAGCACAAAACAAAACTTTCTCACAATCCCATTGTATTAAACAGACAACAGAGAGATCACAACTTAGTGGGGTGATAAGCCAGGCACAAAAGTCATAGTTGCATAAAACAGGATGGGATCAGCATTCTGTGTTCTAGGTAAGTGTAGCAAAGGGAAAGGCTGCTGGCAGCATGTGACAATGGACCCCACACACTCATGAAAGTCCACTGTTGGAAGGGGACATAGGTGAGCTTTGTGGCCCCATCCCTGGTTTGCATCGAGTGTGTCTCCCTGGCCACAAGGAGGCAAGACCATGATGCAGTGAACCCTCGCTCCTAGCCTGGTCTGCTGCAGGATGCCCTGTGGCATCGGCCCCGACTATAATCTGGGAAACCTGTCTGCCCAGTGTCTTCTCTGCTTTCCAGACAAGGAACCTAACTGGCATCAGCCACAGACGACATCCTGTTTTGGCCTTATTAATGGACCTGGAATATCTAGATGAATCAAGACTCTTTTGGTTGCAAGTGACAGAAACCAAACCCAAAGTGGCTTAAACTCAAATAAAACTTATCAACTTATATAACTGAAATGTCAGGTACACCTGGCTCCAGGGGTTCAAATAATGCCACCAGCTCTTTTTCTCTCTCGCTGCATGATTTCTTTCCCAGTCATCTTCTTCTCTCTCTGGCAGACCCTCTCTGCATGGTGGCCCTTGGCAGCAAGGGACTTATGTCATACTTCTGCCTAGCAGTCAGTCCCAGGTTTTTTTTTTTCAGTGGGATTTACTCTCAAGCCCATCCATGAGGTATTGACATGGCCAGGGGTGTGGAAGCCTCCGACTAGCCATCCCTAGGACACTTGCCCACCTCTGAAGCCAGGGTGTAGGGCCAGTGCTACCCCCAACCATGGATGGGGCATGAGGGAGGAGTTGGTCTTGGGAGGGGAAGTGGGCACTGCAGAGACCGCTCAGGCAGTGATGAGAGACACACCTTTCCAAGCCTGTGGTGATGTGCGTGAGTGGGAAGGTCATGGGAAGCTCACCTGGGTTTAGGAAACTTTCTGAGCTCCTGTGCACCCCCTTCTCCTTCCCTGACCCCCCACATTCAGTGTCTCCCCTAGTGTCTGGGCCTATTTTGGCTTTTCTCCTTGACTCCCGCTCTCTCTCTCACCCTGGGGCTGGAGGCCCCATTTCAGATCATTTAGTGTGGCCTATAACTGACCCTCCCTAGGGATAGGGCTTCCAGTGTGTGCCCTCTGAACTTGCTGGTCTGCCCCAGCCATTGCCACCTGGCACAGGGAGCAGGGCCAAGGCCAGTGCCACAGGGACAGTGCCCTAGTCAGGGAAACTCACCCTTTGGAAACTTCAATCTTGCCTCTCTCACCCTGCCGAGGTTCAGAGACTTAAACTTTTTCTTCCCCCTTTGAAGTTATTTTCTCCATTTGTCAGGTCCCTGTTGTGATGTGTGGCATTTGTTGTTGGGTGGTGTTGGTTTGTTATTTTCACTCTGTTCTGTGTCCTGACACTTCCCAGAGGTGCGGGTACATTCTAAAATAATGATCTCCTCATGGCCGAGAGAGCCTGACCCCTCTGCAGTGGTTCGAGCAGCTCTGGTCTGGGGGAGGGGCTGGCCTGAGCCTACTAGGACAGAAGAGAGTGACCCGTTGGGGCGCAGAGGGTATGAGCTGGAAGGTGGCAGGGTGAAGGGGAGTGTCACAGGTATAGGCGGCCGGGCCTCAGGGGTGCTGGTCTGGGTGGCAGCAGCAGGTCTCACCCAGGAGAGCTAGAGGTCACTGAGTGTCATCAGGACCTGAGGAAACCTCCTGCAACCTGCTCATGACATCTAAACTCTCCAGAATGGAGACGGCTGATTTACTGTGGGGGGTCTGGGCAGGGGAGGAGTGGGGCAGGATGAGGGGTTCCAGAGATCA
Source organism: Daubentonia madagascariensis (assembly GCA_023783475.1). Lineage (NCBI taxonomy): Eukaryota > Metazoa > Chordata > Mammalia > Primates > Daubentoniidae > Daubentonia > Daubentonia madagascariensis. The sequence continues at coordinate 15,121,933 of JAKFHU010000144.1, forward strand.
TGAATACCCACAGGTGAGCCCCCACCTCGCCAATATCAAGGCACAGGGGGTCGTTCCATCATTTGAAGGTGGCTTAGTGCCTGTGCTGGTGGCATGTGCTCAACAGAACCAGGTCTTACTGCAAGGAGGTTCCTGGCCCTAAGGGGTCCTATGTCCCTGTGTCCCTACGAGGCATTTCCATGGCTGCTGGGGAAGGGCCGTTCTCCATGGTGGGCCATGTGCCTACCATCCCTGGACAGAGAAGGCCTTGGGGCTCTTTGAAGCCCCACCACAATTCTTCCCCCCTCTTCCAGTTCCCCACAAGGCCTCTGTCCTTTGGCTGGTTCTGGCCACAGTAATTCACTCTGTTTAGAGTTCAGTGGTACCTTGTTTAACATGTCACCATTCCCAAGTTTAAGAGATGCTTCTTTGATTATAACTCAAGACAAGGTAGTGTTGGGGTGCGGATGGCCATGAGCCCTGAGTGAGGTGGACATGGAGTCACCTCTCACAGGTTAAGTGAGCTGGTGTGGTTACTAATCTTTTATAAGGTTTGGCATCTTCCTCAGCAAATTGCATTGATAGAATGGTCTTCCTTTTAGGACTGTTGTGAGGATGACCTAAAGCAAACATTTATTCCTTAGACAAGTGTTTACTGTCTACCTGGTATATGTGAGGCACTGTTCTAGGCATTTTGCTGCACTGCACAAAACAGTCCCAGTGGATGTCATGCGTATAATGCACATAAAGTCCTTGGCAGAGGAGCAGATCTGTGAGGGAAGAGAGAGGGCACCCTGCTCATACCACATGTGGGCCATGGCTTTGGGAAGTTTTCCATTGCTGTGAGTGCTGTTGGAGACCCTGATGCATATGCACCCTAGAGGCTGGACTGGACAGGCCTTGCCCCTAGGCGTGGGGCAGTCCTGGCCCCTCACTCCAGGGTGAGTCTTCGCTTTGCCAAATGGAAGGGCTGGTTTTGCAGGACCCCCTGAGCTCCTGTCTTCAAGATTCTTCCCACAAGCCTTTGCAGTCTTGTTCTTCAAACCCAGGCCAGGTGAAGATGATAGAGTGTAATCCATCAGCACAGAGTCAGAGAAGGCTGGCTGGGAAGCCCCTCTTTGCCCCCCAAGAAGCAGGCTGAGGCTGACTTCTGCTGCTCGACATACTGGGCACACTCACATGCTCAGGGGGCACACACACACATGCACACACAGGCACCCCCCCCCATTTCCCACACCATCTGTTGTGAGCCCTCACTTCCCCAGCATGCTCCTCTGTGGATGTAGCATTGACCATGACCTCACAGCTCAGCCAAGCCTGACCCACTCAGGTCTCTAAGCAAGGAGCAGAAGGGAGGGGCCGGCCAGATCCAGAGAGGAGAGCCCCGTTGCCGCCTAGCCATTGAAGATTCCTTTCGGATCCAGGCAATGGGGCAGGGCCTGGGGCTGCCTCCTCCTTGGGGACTCTACAGGTGGAGGGTAAGGCCCTTGTTGCAGCCCTCACACCTCCTTGCCTTGATTGTCCCTACCTCTAAGACCTCATTCAGGAGGAAGGAGGATGTCCTCCTTCCCATCAGGAGGGGGGCTGAGATGCTAAGGGGCGAAAGAGAAATGGGGGCCGGAGGAGCCAGTGTGTGGGGCAGCGTGGCAGAGGGCACTGCCCTCCTGGGCCGGTCTTTCCTGTTCTTTTCACGTGTCTCCCTGGGAGGCCAAGGGTAGCTATTTTACCCCTGAGCACTGGGCTTCTCCAGAAATGTCAGGCCTCTCCTGCAGCCCTAGCTTGTCTCCCACCACAGCCAGAAATTCAATTTGCAAAGATTTTCCCTGGCCTGAGCGATGGCTCCCTTGCTTCATCTCTCTGGCTACAGCTGAAGCTGGCCCCTCCCCTTTTCTGTCTCTTTTCAGATTTCTTGGACGAAATTGATTCTCCTTGAGCCTCTCACCCCGATGCAGCTCAGAGCAGTAGGGCCAGCGAACATCTTCTTCAGCAAATTGTCTCTCTCATCTGATGAGCAGCGTCCATTAAGCCCTCACATCTGGTGTATGGGTGCGTGTATGTTTGTGTGTGCATGTATGTGTGTGTACATGTATGAGACATACGTGGTGGGTGAGAAGGAATTGAGGGAGGAGATGAGGCTCTCTTAATGGGGGTGAATGTGATGTCCCAAAAGACAGCAGCTCCATGCTCCCAGGGCCGGCCAGGGCAGGCTGTAGCAGCGGGCTCCCCTCTGGTGTCTGAGTGGGCTGCCCCTTTCCACTGGAAACTGATAGAGCAGGGAGAAGCAGCTTCCATACTCAGAGGAGTCAGGAACAGAGATTTCTAGGTACAACTCAGGCTTGAGACATACAGTTCTTCTCAACTCCTCCTTCTGTCTCCCTTCCTTCCTCAGAGGCTCCTGGTGGAGTATTTTAATGCCTGTGCCTCGGCCTCCTTTCTGTTCCGTGGCCTTGAGCACCTTATGTAGACCTGCAGGGCCCCACGGGCAGTTTGCTGCAATGGGCCCCCCTAGGACCTTTCTCCTCTTCTTTCCCATCCTCCAATCTCCTGACCACCCAGGCTTTCCAGAACCCGCCACGTTCTTGCTCACCTGCATCTTTACCGGTTCCACCCTCCTGCCTCCCCTGTCCTTCCTGCATATCTGATTCCTCTGTTCATTCAAGGCCAAGTCATGCTGTCCCCATGAAGTCTCTATCAAGGTCTCTACTGTTAATTTGCCCTGAGTCTGCCACTTCGGGTTGCCAGGCTGGGCAGGAAGCACTGTGATGCGTTACCACTTACTCACTGTGGGACATAGAACCAGTTTTACAAAACTTTTCCGAGCCTCAGCTTTCTCATCTGACAAATGGAAGCTACCTCATGAAATATTGTAAGAAATCCATGAAATAATGCATATAAAGGTCCTAGCACAGTGACTGGCACACAGTAGGATCTCAATTACGAGAGGTTCTTCTCCCCTTTGTGGGGACATGTGCCATTTCCCCAGTGAGATTGCAAAGCTCTGGAGAGCACAGCTACGTGCTCTACGTGTCCAATAAATGTGGCACGTGGTGTTTGATCTGGCTTGTGCCTGCCTCTTGGGACTTGCTCTCGATGCTTCTTTTCTTCACACTAAGCATCCTGAACTATTTGCTGTCCTTCTAGAGCATGTTTCTCAGTTTTTCAGCCTCAGCACCACTGACACTTCAGGCTGGAGAATTCTTTGTTTTGAGGCGGGGACTGCCCTGTGCATTGCAGGATGTTTAGCAGCACCCCTGGCCTCTACCTACTGGATGCTAGTGGCACCCATAAGTTGTGACAACCCAAAATGTCTCCAGACATTGCCAAATGTCTCCTGAAGGGCAAAATCACCCCACGTTGAGAATCACTGCCCTAGAGCTTTGTTTTTTTCTCATGACTTTATGTTTTTACACATGCAGTTGCCTCTGCTTAGCACTGACTTCACCTGTTCACCTAGCTAACTTTTAATCACCTGTAGGAACTCAGCAGGTAAGTTTCCCTGCTGAAGGACAGGAGTTTCCCTGTCCCGGATGTCAGCTCCTGGGAGAAGGCTTCTCTGAGCCCCACAGAGGCCCTTCTAAATCCACACCTTTCCATGCTCTGCATTCTGCCATTCCGCATCAAACCCTATTGCAGTTGCCTATTTTTGTGTCACTGTCTTATACATTGTAGTTTGATCTCTTCAAAGGCACAATTTGTGATTTGTTCATCTCTTTCATCTTCAGCACAGAACACAGGGCCTGGAATATAGTAGGTGGTCAAAACATGTTGGAAAATGAATGGAAGAATGGATGGAAGGTTAGATGGATTGATGAATAGGTGGATGGGTGAGTTGATACATTTATAGCAAGATAGATGGAAGAGCAGTGATGGGTGGAATTTATGAATAAATTAAATAGAGGAATGAATAGATGTGTGATGTGATGCATGGAAGGGAGGATAGATAGGTGAATGGGTGAATGGATAGGTGGATGAGTAGGTAGATAGATAGGTTGGTGGATAGATGGATGCATGTGTGGGGAAATGGATGTATAGGTGAGTGAACGGGTGAATATTTGAGTAAATCACAGGATGAGAGGAGTTCATGAGTGGGTGGACGAACATCTGGAATGACAAGGAAAGGAAGAATATAAACAGGTCAGGGAAGAATAGGGCACGTGCCTCCGTGCCTGTCCCCTCACTTGGACAACCTGGAGGGAGAAACTGAGTCAGAGCGGTGGGGGCATCCTGAGGGTCTGGAATTGGAAGGAACCCAAGATTCCAACCTTGCATTTAAAGGGAATCTTTCCATAAGAAACTCCTCCTGAGTTTCTTCTGTTTAAACATCCCTCTTACACTGGGTTAAGACAGGCTCTTTGAAGAAGGTTTTTTTTCGGGGTCCCATTTTAGAGCTGGAAATTGAGCCATGGAGCAAGTCAAAGTCATTGGGGCTAGAACCCAGCTTTCCAGCTCCCGGTCTGCTGCTCCTTAGAAAAGCACACCCAGCTCTCTGCCACTAGGGCTCAAGACAGCCTGGCCAGGGACTGGCAAAGTCTCAGATTTGCCTTGAGGATTAAAGTCCCCAGCACGATATCAGGCACTGGAAGCGACTCAGCAAATCTTAGTTGTCTTCACTTCCCTGAGATGCTTGGAGCCTCAGAGCCGTGGGGTGGCAGGACAAAGGAAGTCTCTTTCTGGATTCAACGGGGATGAAAGCTTCAGGGCTCAAGGCTGATCATCAGAGGAAGAGGGGTGGAGAGAGGGATTCTGGAAAGGTGAGCAACAAAGAACACTGCCCCAGAGCTGGAAACAGGGAGCGAGCGCTGGAACCCTGGTGCTGGGACGCTGGTGTCAGACTCTGCCAGCACAGCCAGGCTTGCAGCTGAGAGCTGCAGGGTTAATCTGCCTGAATCAGCAATGCAGGACTCAGACCCATATGCCAGGCACAAGGCTCCCAGGACTCAGGCGAGGAGGAGTGTTCCTAAATTAGAATCAGAGCGCAAAGCTGGGGTCACACCTCAGAGCAAGGGTCAGGCAAGGGAGCTGCTTCAGCTGGCACACTGGGGTGGCTCAGATGGGCCGGTGGGGAGCTGCCACCTTTGCCTCTGTTTACAGAAAGCAGGCTGGGGACCTGTGACCTGGACACATGACTCAGCTGAGGAACCTCAGCCCCTCGGGACCTCTGGGTCATGGAGCAGAGGCCCATTTAGCTTCTTGGAGAGAGAGAGAAAGAGAGAGAGAGGGAGGGAAGGGGACAGGGTGAAGGGGGAGAGTTGTGGAGGGGCTGGACTAGGGGACAGGCAATTAAGACTGTCTGAGCTGCCAGCCAAGCTGATGTGAGTCCTTCCCCTTGCTGCAGAGGGGCCCCTTCCTTCATTAGCTGCAAGCTGTGCTTATCTGCAGCACCTTGGAGCAGCCTGGAGAGGCGGGGACGTCTGACCAGCCTCAGGTGGCACAGGAGCTGATTAATAAAAACACGCAGATGAGGGCTATGCCCACTTCCACTCAGCCAGCTATTTCAGACATCTGAGGCCCCTCCAGTGTCTTTTCCTGAGCATTCTCTGCCTGCCCAGGGCAGGAGGCAGGCTTGTGGCTGGACTCTAGTCACCTGCCCAGCTGGGTTTCCTTCTCCAGCCCCTTGGCCAGAGCCTGAGGCACTGGGGGAGGGGCGTTAGAAGGGCAGGGGACCCCAAAGGTTCCAGTTTGAATTCTATGACAAAGGATGGCTGATTGGTAGGGTCTGTTTGGGAACTGAAGATGATTTTGATTTACAGTTTATATTTTTGAGGGATATTCAGGGCCATCTCTCTTGTATACCTAGGGCATGTATTATTTTTTAGGCAATTAAGTTCGGATGATATTAATAGAGCCCTCTGCTTGGGGAACCAGCATTGTGACAGGCTGGCCCCTGGGAGGCAGGCAAAGCTGGGCTCAGGGATTCTGGTTGCCTTTGCATGTGCCAGGCACTGGTCATTTGAAAGGAGTGAAAAGAAACCTGGCATAATCCAGGGGAGCCTGGAATGTTCCAGAATAGGAGTGGTCACTGTGATTCCTGGAGAAACTTTGGCTGCAGTTCAAACATGCAGCTCCCTATCTGTCCTAGGATGGGGGACACTCTCTGGATGGAATCTGAAGATGGCTGTGTGTCCATCCAGCCCTGAGGGAGGGGGTGTGACAGGCCGAGGGGCCCATGCCTCCTTCTGAGGCAGGTGTCCACCCGAGGGTCCTGTCCCTCCCGGCTGGGCTGATACATAAAGAACTGGGCCTTGGGGTCTCTGCTTGAGGTGCAGAGAATCCCAGAGTAGGAAGAGAGCTTTTAGACACATGGCTCTTCCTGTCCATTTTATAAACCGGAAACATAGATGCCTGGTATGGAAAGGAATCTAGTGATAATATAGTAAAGCCGAATGCAGAGAAGAGAATTAACCTGAGGCTGAGGCCTTTAGAGGAGCTGGGAACCCCTTAAAAACTGAGTGCAGAATTATCACGAAGGTGCGCCTTTTCCTGGGGCTCTTGGAGCTGTCTACACGTTCTCAAGGCGCCTGCAACCGGAACTGTTTAGAATGACTCATCTAACAGCGAAGCAGGGGTCTGAGGCATGTCTCTGGCACAAGGATGGGGTAGGGGCAGGGGTGGAAACGAGATCACCTGCTGCCAGCCCCAAAGGGGAAGGGAGGCTCTGAAGGTGCCCCCAATCTGGTGTGAGCCCCATCTAAAGAGCCCTCCACCCAACCCACCTCCCCTGAAGGCATGCAAGGCCCAGCTGAGGATGTGTGTTTGTGGCCAGACCAGAGCCCTTTGTTAAGCAAACACAGCAGCCCTCCATTTAGCAGAAATAGCTCTGGAGCAAAGAGAGGGAGGGAGTGTGTCCACAAACCCATTTGCCGTTTAGGTGTCAGAAATAAATTTTACCACTGGAGTCTGTAGCATCTGATTAGTGAATTATTCAGTTGGGATATTGCGTTCCCTCTGACCTCATTAGTAACCCTGAGGTGAGAGGGATGCATTAGAGTAACCACCAGGCTGTCATGGAGGAGCAGAGTGGGGCATTAAAGTGGATTAAAGTGCTTTACCAAGAACTACGGCACAACTCATAAAAACAGCGCATTGTTAAACCAGGACTCAGCAAATAAACAGGCGGACGCCACTGGGGGGGCGGGTAGGAGAGGACAGCAGGGAGGTGGGGGGGTGGGGACAGAATTTTGTAGCAAGGTTGGTGGTTCTGCCTGTCTGCCCATGGCATTGAGACCCAGTCTGGGGAGAGGGTGCTCCCCCAGCCTGACTCAGTTGGTTTTTGTGTTAGGCCCTTTCTCAAACACCTTTTTGTCCTTTTTGTCCTCTTTTGCCAGTGTGTCTTAAAGTACTGGAGAGTTGACAAATTCAGAGTAAACAAGACCTTATTGAGCATCTACTATGTTATAGGCTCTAATTAGGAGTTTTCAATTTTAGTAAAACCTCCCACTCCCTCCAGTTGATAAAATAGACAGGTAGTGGAGCGGGGGCTGCCCTGATGCCTGGCCCCCCAGCTCTCCAGCATACCCCAAAATAGAGAGACCTCCCCAACACTTGCCTGGCCCCTGTGTCTGGAAGGTGTGCCAGAGGGTCAGGCTGATCCATGGATCAAAGAGGGCATGGAGTGGGTGAGTGGGCCTGATCTTTTGTTCCTCCTGAAGAATTCGTGTCCCCCTTAGAAGACCCCTCGGGCTTGGCATGTGCCAAACTCCATTTGTGGTCCTCAAACCAAGCCTAGTTGATCAGACCTTTGGGTCTGGCATTCTATGAAATGAATAGGGGGTGGAAGAGGGAGGCTGGAGGGACAGCCCAGCTCCTGCTTATGCAAATCAAGGGCTCTCCAAACCCCCTGTCCTTTGTTTTGGGAGAATGGAACCTGTTGCATAATCCTTAATGCAGAGGAACTGTGTCTTCCTCTGAGGATGGATGGATTAGATAAAAACAGGATCTGATTCTGAAAGCTGATATCTTAACAGTTGTTATGAAGATAGCAGAGCCCGGCAACTCCTCTCTATTCATCAAGAAGCTCCCTTGCTCACTGAGCTAAAGATATTGGGGTGTCCTCCTTGCCAAGGACCAGAACACAGGTGGAGGGCTACAGTGTTCCAGGTCTGGATTTAGCTGCCTAGACTGAGACGGGGCTGCTGAGGCCACCTCCTTTCTCCTTTGCTTGGGGATGAGGCTCTGGGCTGGAGGTCAAGGCTGTCCCAGGAGACCCAAGCCTCAGTTAGTGACCGTGTGTTTGCAATTGTTTGTTCAGCAGCAGTCGCAAATGGATGCTAAAAGGCTTTGTGGTTCATTGATGGTCTTGCTGCTTTCCAGCCCATTCTTCATCCATTTCTTAGGTGAGCCGCAAACTCTCCACTGGCAGCCCCCACCGCTGCCCTCACTTGGTGCTGGGTCCTAAACTCTGCCTGCTCGAAGCCCTCCCTCTGCCAGCAGTCCTGAGAATGGGAGTCCTTGCCCCAGGCCCTGTGTTTTAAAGAGCCTTGACAGGGTTGTGGGCCTTGCTGGCTTTCTCCTCTGCTCAGTGTCTTCTGTCCCAGCTCATGGTAACTGGGTAGGGCAGGTCCATATGGGAGCTAGTATGGTCTGACGTGGTAAATAGTTTATTCGAGACACCTGTCAGGAGCTTAATCACAGAGGGAAAGGGGCTGGAGAGAAGGGTTGGTGGGAGATCCATTATCATTTTAATTTGCACTTTTGGACCCCCAATTTGAGGTCTAGATGCTGATCCCACTGCAAAGGCCAGATGTGGAATGACTGTGTGGGTGACGGGCAGAACCTCCATTTTATATGCAAAGAACATATTCTTCACAACGTGGAATGGAGGTAGGGAAAGCTGAAAGTTTGTCTTTGCTTTGATGATGCCTTGAGATATTAATCTGTGCATCTGCTACAACATGGATGAAGCTTGAACGTTATGTCAGTGAAAGAAGCCAGTCACAAGGGACCACATATTGTACAATTCCATTTATATGAAATGTCCAGAATAGGCAAATCCATAGAGACAGAAAGTGGTTGCCAGGCACTGGGGATGTGGGGGACTGGGGGATGATGGTTAAGAGATACAGAGTTTTTTAGGGGGCGATGAAAATGTTCTAAAATTGACAATAGTGATGGTTGCACAACTCTGATTATACTAAAAGTCACTGAATTATACACTTTAAATGGTGAATTCCATGATATGTGAATTATATCTCAATAAATCTGTCAAAAATAATCTATGCATCTTTTTTTTTCCTCCCAGTGAATGTTTTCCCCTTTACCGTCTCCCAGGTACCTGACTCTGCTCTTCGGCCTACGAGAGAAACGGTGGGGATGTGATAAGCCTGCACATCTCACAGGTTTTTGTGCTTCAAGAGACCTAAACAACTAGGCAAAGTTAGATGAGCTATGGAGGAGGTGAAAGGAGGAAGGAAGAGATGCTTGGATACAAATATAGTGTCATGGAGAAACAAAAAGGAAAACTAGACTCTCCACGCTGGACTGGAAAGAGTTTGCAGGCAGGAGAGAGGAGGAGAGAGGCAGGCAAGTTCCAGCTTGGTGTGGCCTCATGCCCTGTTCCCTGGCAATACCCCCAGTGAGGAGGCAAGACCCCAGACAGGTGTGTCTGCACACTGATATATTTGGGCAGACAGGATGTTTCACCTACTGCTGATGCATAACAAACTACTTGGAATCTTGTAAAACAATCACTTTATTATGCTCACAGACTTTGTGGGTCAGGAATGCAGAACGAGCACACTGGGAATGACTTGTCTCTGCTGCATGAGTTCTGGGGAAGAGTCAAAGGCTGGGGGTGACTTGCTGGGGTCTGGAATCATACAGAGACTTATTCATCCATATGTCTGGCAGTCGCTGCTGTTTGTCAGCTGGGATCTCAGCTGGGAATGTTTGCTGGAACACCTGCTGTGTGTCTTCTTTATGTGGCTATGAGGGCTTCCTTATAGCATGGTGGCTTAAATTCCAAGAATAAGCATCCCAAGAGAAACAGGCAGAGCTGTATCTCCCTTTGGAGTCACACAGTGTCACTTCTGCCATAGTCACAAGACTCCACCTCTCATTGGGAGGAGTTTCAAAGTTTTATCTTAATAAGAATATGTGGGATAGAAGATATTGTGGCCCTCTTTGGAAAACACAGCATGTCACACGAGACTATAGGTAGCCTTGAAAAAGGGTCCCTAGCCTCAAGCACTATGCAGAAGAAGTTAGTGAGCCATTAGACCCGAATGGGCCATATAGAGAGTAGCAGTGAACATTTCAGGAGTAATCTGAGTGGACAGATGGCCTACTGTATCCCTCACACTGCCTATTACCCCTGTCATGTCTTGGCACTATTTAAGACCCAGGAACCCTGACCTCACCCCAGGGAGTGTGTAGGGGGGCAGGAAAGCGTCAAGAAGGACTAAGTTTACATTTCTGCCAACCAGGCAGAAGGGAGCTCAAGACTGGAAATTATGTGGAGTTTCAGAATTAATGTTTGCAAATATCTTGCGCCCTTGGAGTTTACAGCATGAGCTTTTTACTTGTTCTGCATTTAGTCATCTCTACAAAGAGGTAACCACCAGGGTAAGAAAAAAACACCCAAACATGGAGGTAGGATTAAGGGCTAAATCAGCCTTTTAGCCTGTCCAAGTCTCAGGTTACTCCCCTGGCATGGTAAGATCACATGATGTAGAATATAGAATGTATGGGACACAGGCTGCAGCTCCATGCCTGGGACGTGCTGAAGCTCAGAGCACGTGAGCCATCATCACTGTTCTTGAGGCCAAGTGGTCAAGGCTTAGTTCCCAAGCTGGGAAGTGGCCTCACCTGAGTTGGAGAGTCCTATTTCTCCCCCTAGAGCCTCAGAAAGTTGTCCAAATCACTAATCTCTTCCCTGTTGTGTGAAAACAACCTGACTGTGTCTAGCTCAGTGTTTCTCAATGAGGAGTGATTTTGCCCCCCCAAAGGACATTTCGCAATGTCTGGTGACATTTTTCATTGTTACAACTGGGAAGGAGGATGTTACTGGCATTTAAAGAGTAGGGCCCAGGGATGCTGCTAAACATCCTATAGTGTGTGGGACAGCCACACAACGAAGAATTATCCAGCCCCAAATGTCAGTAGTGCCCAGGTTTTGAAACACTGGCCCAGGTGTTCCTAACAAGAAACAGATCTTTAAAGGGGATTTTGGAAATACTTGTCCTCTTTTACTCTCCCTATCAGAATGGTATCCCTACCCTCACCCCAAGGTGGTGACAATTTTTTTCACCATATTTCAGAAGGAAGTCCACCAGGCGAAGTTCCTTGAAAGTACAAAACTTGAGTCTGTGGGTGATTTCTTTTTGCCTTTTGCAATCATGCATATGCTAAATATAATTTTTTGTTTTTAAGGCATCATAAAATCTGCTTTCCTTATAGACCAAAAAAAGTTATCCGATATGAAAGTGAGCTTTCTACGTGGGAAATACGTGATTTCTCGACAGGAAAAGGGATGGTGAGACCAGGGTCCAGGTTACTTACCTTGGGGTCAGGAATAATAAGTTTGGAGAAACTGAAAAGAAAAATCTGGAATGAGTCATTGATTCTGGTTATAGGGATTGCCAGAAATGAGCAGTCAGAAGAGGCTGCAAGATGAAGAGTTTAGGTAGACAGAGGCTCTCGGGAAGGAGACAGTTGGGACAGGTCAGCTGGGAAGGGCAAGCCGGGCGGTGGTTCTCAGTCTGTGTCCAAAAGGGGAGCTGAGGAGGGAAGACAGAATTGCTGGGGCCCCATTCGGGGAGAGGCAGATGAGGGAGCTTTGTGAAGCTCAGTTTAGACCTGGAACTCGGGAACAGAATTGGCTTCCTTAGGAATCAGGGGATCTGAGCAGAAGAAAGGCAGAGAAAGGTGGAGAAGGAGGAGGAAGGAGTGAGGGGGAGGAGAGGTAGAAAAGCGGACGGGGGAGAGCCCAGAAACCAGGAGGAAGCTGAGGGGATGGAGAGGAGCGGAGGCCCGTGGGAGGGGCTGAGCTCCCGTGGAGGATCCAGCACTTCTGTCTCTGTCTCCCGTGTTCCCAGTCTCTGTGCATTTCGCCAGGTAGCTCTGCACCCCAGACCGGTTAGCAGGGCTTGGCCTGCTTGGTGGGGACCCCTGACAGAAGAGGCATGAAAGGAAGCAAGGCAGGAAAGAGCACAGGCGCCAGCGAGGTCAGGATCACGACTGAGCTCTGTGCCCCTAGAAATCTGAGCGCAGCAGGTGTGCAGGCGGGGAGCCTCCTGCCCCCCAAGACCATTCCTTGGTGTTCAAGGATGGAACTGTTTTTCTGTGTGACAAAGACACACATGGCAGAACCCACAGGCCCTCCTCCCCTCCCCTCCCCTCCCCTGGAAAGCTGTTGTCTGAAGCCCCTCTCTGTCCCTGAGACAAGACAGGCAGGGCGAGGGAGTGCGTGCAGCACGAGGGCGGGCAGAGGGGTGCGGCAGGGAAGGCGGCTTGCGCTCCTCCCTGGCACTTGCTATTTCGGACCCACCGAAAGTCTGTTCCTCCTGGGTCTCCACTTGAATGCGAGTGACAAGAATCCTCACAGCGATCTCTTTACTTAACCCCTTTTGCTGGGCCATCTGTTCAGAACTCTGATGTATGCTTCTCCTCGGAGCAGACAGCACATTATTCAGCCTCCTTCCCTGGCACAGACTCTGTCCTTCATGGCTGCCCCTGCCCCACACAACAAAACCCAGCCGCTTGCTCACGTCCTGAGTGACAAGGATGCTTGCAGGCCTGTGGGCGAGTGGATCGCAGCTGAGCAAAAAATACCAGAGGCCTGGTTCCCTACTCATCCTCCCCTCAGATTCCAGCTTCTGCCTCACCTCCACTGACTCCCCCAGGCTGGATTTTAAAAATACCCCGTGGTGCCTCCAGTTTCTCTATCATGGTCAGTGAGGCGCTGGGTCTACCACTTGGTATTTCACACCACACCCGATCCTTCCAGAGAGCCTTCCAGGGGCCTGTCTTTGCAAGCTCCAGTAAAGCCTCAACCACCCCAGGGCTTTAAATACAGACTGCCTTTTACCCCTAGCCTCACCTCCCTTGATCTGCCCATCATTCTGGATAGACTTTCTAGAGCAGCGCTGTCCCGTGGAAATTTCTGTAACAACAGAAACGTTCTCTATCTCTACTGTCCAATATGGTACCCTACCCAGTAGCCACATGTGGCTACTGCATCCCTGAAACATGGCAGTGCAATCAAGCAACTGTATTGTTAATTTAAATTTAATTTAATCTGAAATGACTTGAACTTAAACTTACGTAGCCACCACAGCAGGAGCGGCACCTGAGAACTTTTTAGACATGCAGAATCTGGGGCCTCACCGCAGACCTCCTGGATCAGAATCTCTGGGGGTGGGGCCCAGCAATCTGTGTTTTAACAAGCCCTCCAGGTAGTTTTTGTGCACAGGTGCACAGTGAAGTTTGAGAAACACTAATAGAGCTGACTCCTTGGGAAGCCCTAGCTCCCCTTTCAATGCCTGCTGCCCCCATCACCTGGGCCTTTGGAGAGCTGGGGTTTCGGAAGATGGCCCCAACCCACCTCTGGGTCTCTGCACTGGGTTTACTGTCCATGCCTCAGGCAGAAAGGGCAAAACCAGCCTCAACTAGTGCCTCTCACACACCCCCATAGCAGGCATCAGGCTGTGGGAAGTTCTGAATAATGAATGCAGCACAGAGGGGTGCTGGCTTTTTCCATTCACTCGCTGAGCACCTTCCCTAGTGGGTGAGGTGCACAGTCATCGCCCAGCCCAAGAGCAATCTTCCCTGGGTGAGAACAGCCCCCGCCCCCCCCTTCCCTCCCTCGCCCACAGAGGCTGAGAGCTGGCCCAGGGAGGCTGCTGAGCCATATCTTAGAATTAGTTCCAAGCATGGGGATGCAAGGCGTGCTCAGCGACAAAACAGCCAAGGTCTTGTTTTCTCTTTTTTCCTAGCCAATATTTATTGAGCTTATCTTCCAGGTACTGTGCTAAGTGGCTTGTGTGCTTACTCTTTACAACAGTCCTGGGAGGTGGTTTTGTCATCCTTATCCTTCAGAGGAGAAGCCAGAGGCTCAGAGAAGTTAAGCGACTCGACAAAGTCAACAGCTAGTCTGTCTGATTCCGAAGCTGGAGCCTTTACTGGAAGCTCCATGTGTTCATCCATGGGCAGCACGTCAGGCATGGGTTCCTCTTCGGAGTCCCTGAAAGAGGAAGGAGCCTGGACCACCAGGGATGTCAGCTTTTGCTAGTGCTCAGGAAGCTGTCTTCTGAGCAGAAATCCCTGAGCCAGTGATTGGAAATTGAAGGGTGCTCGATTGCAATTTAATCGTACGTTGGGAACTTTAGATGTGATTCATTTAGTATCAGCTCATGTTGAAACCCTCACCTCTGTTCCTGCTGCCTCTGTCTCTTTCCAATTGTCGTCACTATCTCCCGACTAAGAGGAGCCAGAGCAGAGCTGGGTGGCAAGAACGGTGCGACCTGATTCCAGCTGCAGTGCCGGTAGCAGCCCTGGGCAAGTGCAGCCTTGCTGAAGTTAGAGGGTGAGGAGGAGCTGCCCAGAAGCAGATGGTACAAGAGGAGTGGCATCGTCTAAAATAGACAGCCTCAGCACCTGTCCTGCAGTGGCCAGAATGCGGCCCTTCCTGGGACCCCAAGTCCTCCAGGAAGACTCCATATAACCCTCCAGCATCTCCCGTGTCTCCCCTGCTTGGTTCTCATTCACTGTGCCTGCTCTCTCCTTACCCCCCTTCCTAGCAGCCATCCTGCTCTACCCTCTCTGGCTGGTCTCCCTCATGCTCCAGGGCACAAGCTCTCTCCCTGGGTCTGACCGCTCCAGCTGGCTCCATGGCCTCTTGTTTCCTTCGGAGCAACTGTGTCACCTTCCAAGTTTGCCTCTGCCCTTCAGTGGAGACATGGGGGTCCTCAGGGGATGATCAGGGTGTGAAGGGGTGTGGCAGCCAGGCAAAGAGTGACTTCAGGAGCCCTAGGGGGAGAGGTGGCAGCTCGGCCTTTGCTTTTCCTCTTGTGGCCGGTAGGTGGTGCTAGATGCCAGCCAAGGCCAGCCTGGGCCTTGGAGGAACAAACTGCAGCCCTGGCTTCCAGCAAAGGGCTCTGCCTGCCACGCGGCTCTTTTGGGTGGGACACAAGGCACTGCAGACTTGAGGGCTGATTCAGGACACCCGAGGGGCTAGGAGAACTCATTTGTTTCCCTTCACTAAGCCTTGTGGCCCTAATAGGCTGGTCCCCATCTAGGAATTGGGAACAGGTTGAAAAGAGAACCTGCTTCACCTTGTCCTCCCCAAGGAGATTGGAACAACTGGGCTACAGCCTTTGCCTTTGCTCACATATCACCTCCTCCAAGCAGGGGTAGGCTCTCCCTCCTCTGGGCACACTGGGGGCACGTTACACGGGACAGAAACAAATTATTTCCATGGCTCCCTTCCTCAGTAGACTGTCAGCTCCTGAAGGTCATTTTATAACTGCTTCTGTATCCTTAGCGCCTACCCAAGGCCCGGCACATAGCATCTTCTCAATGAATGAGTGAAGGACAGAGTGAATGAGTCAGTGGATCGACAAGCTCAGTAGTTCCTACTGGCTGCAAAGGGAATACTGCCTTTCCCTGGGGGATCTTTAAGAACACATAGATTCCTCTGCCTACAGATTTTAGGAATGGCCAATGGGAAGGATGGACCTTGAAGCCAACACCTAGCTCAGAGCTTCACACATATATATTGAATGTGCTTTCCTTCATTTGATGGACATTCATTGCATGCCCACAGTGTACCAGGTGCATCTTTCTTTTCTTTCCTTTTTGGGGAGGAAGAGGATGTTTTATTAGTGGGGGGAAAAGTTAGTGAAAGAAGTGAGAGAGAGTAATGAGGGCACATATCAGACAAAGGCAACCTCTTATTCAGTCTAACGGTAGATTGGGAGCCTCTGGAATGCTGAATAGATGAAAAGACATAGTTTGATGTTTTTGCCCACTACGGGTCCTTAATCTCTTGGTGCCTCAACTTCCATTTCTGTAAAGCGTACCTAACCCTAATAGTTCCATCATCCAGTTGTGAAAATCTCATGAGTTAACGTTTGCAATTAGCAAAGGGGGGCGTTAAGAAAGACAGCAAGCTTGGCCAGGTGCAGTGGCTCACGCTTGTAATCCCAGCACTTTGGCAGGCAGAGATGGGAGATCACTTGAGGAATTTGAGACCAGCCTGGGCAATGTAGCAAGACCACATCTCTACAAAAAATAAGAAAAATTAGCCAGACATGGTGGCATGAGCCTGTAGTCCTACATATACTAGGGAGGCTGAGGTGGGAGGATCATTTAAGCCCGGGAGTTCGAGGCTGCAGTGAGCTGTGATCACATAGTGCACTCCAGCCTGGGCAACAGAGCAAGACCCTGTTTCTTAAAAAAAAAAAGGCAGCAAGCCCGAGGTGCATCTTTCTAAGCCAAGAAAACTCCTCATGTCTACAGAAAAAAACCTCTCCACTTGTCAAAGAAGAGGAATGACATGTAGCCTGGGCACTGGAGCACTGGGACTTTGGGCTTAGCTCCCAGGTGTGCAGAGCTTGGGAAAATGGTTGGACTTTTGGGGTTGACCAACCAGAAAATGGAAAGGGAGCTCTGTTGGGCAGGACCTGGGCCAGTGGGCTCAGTGTGCACAGCCAGTGTGCAGAGGGAGGGGGATGGATATTATCCAGGCAGGGAAGTGAACAAGCATTGAGGTGACCTGGGTGGGCATTTGTTCCTCAGACAAAATTTTCTTTGGCTAAGACTCAGACTCTGCAGAATGTGCAATTATATTGAAGACGAGGCAAGCCAATCAGACTTGCAGTTGATGTGAAATGGGGAAGGGGAAGGTAACTTGCTGCATCCCCAAAGACCTGGCAGACAAGAATGGAGGGATGAATCAATGAGGCATGGTGTAACAGGGTTGAAAAAAAAGTTGTGCTCAAAAGCCAACTGCATGGGGGAGGCATGGCTTCAGATTTGCCCATGTGAAGACTTCAGTGTTTCTTACTGATTCGAGTCGGCCATGGGATGGGAGTGCCATAAAAATAAATCAGTGTTGCTATAATGTTCAGAATGAAGATCTGAGCTCTGGTCTGCTCTGGTTGACCACTCTTGGAATGTTCCATTCAGTTCTAGGGAACTTTATATGGGATTCATTTACTATCAGCTGGTGTTGAAACCCTCACCCTGTTCCTTATCTCTTTCCAATCCTTATTACTATCTCTCAACTAGGAAGAGCCAGAGGCTGGGCGTGGTGGCTCACGCCTGTAATTCCAGCACTTTGGGAGGCTGAGGTGGGAGGATTGCTTGAGGCCAGGAGTTTGAGACCAGCCTGGGGAACCTAGAGAGACCCTGTCTCTACAAAAAACAAAAGAATGAGCCGGGTGTGGTGGTATATGCCTATAGTCCCAGCTACTCAGGAGACTGAGGCAGGAGGATTGCTTGAGCCCAGGAGTTGAAGGCTGCAGTGAGCTATGATGACAGCACTGCACTCCAACTTGGGTGACAGAGTGAGACCCTGTCTCAAAAAAAAAAAAAAATTAAGAAGAACCAGAAGATATGTCTTTTGAAAGACACGATGTACTGAAACAAACACTGAGGGAGCAAGGATGACAAGGCAGAGACTCAAAACCAGCTCACAAGAGCAACCACTGCATGAACCGGAGCTCTTCAACCTGGAGAAAACAGGGCATGGGACGCATGAGACTGCAAAGGAGCGATTCTACTTGTGTTGAGACGCCTTAGTGAGCAGACTTGAGTGTCTGGAGGGGGTGAGTTTCCCGGGGGTTTGCAAGCCCAGGATGCAGGTGTGTGTGAAGCCCCTGCCTTTCCTTCTGGGCCTCAGAGACCACGAGCAAGTCTCTCTCCATCCCTCTGCACCCTGGGGCTTCCTCCGGGGCATGTAGCCATAACTTCAAGCAACTGTAAGAGTCAGCGACCTCACAGCTCTGTCTCTCCAGTCGACCCTGTGTACTATGCCCAAGTTCTTTGGGCTAAGCCTGGAACTGCTAATTGAGCTGAATTCCCTTTGGTCTCTGGGTGAACACCAGGAAAAGTAGCAGAGCTGATGGGCTCATGGCTCCTAGAGGCAGGACAGCTCAGATTCCAAGGCTTATTCTGCTTCTCTCCTACCCCCTTCTCAACAAGGACTTGGGGCTCAAATCCTAGCTGTGTGATCTTGGGCAAGTCAGATGACCTTCCTGAGCCTCAGCATGAGTACTTGCTGGGTGGTGGCAGGTATCCTTTACCTGGGCCAGCCCTAGAAGCCACCCTCCTCACCTCTTATACTGTAGTACGAGGCACCTACAACTGGGGGCTGTTGAGTTCTGGTCCAACATCTGCTTGCTGGAATTAGGGTGACAACCTTCCCCATTTGCCCTGGATGGAGGAGATTCCTGGGATGCAGGACTTCGAATGCTAAAACCAGGGAAGTTCCAGGCAAACCAGGACCAGTTGGTTATCTTAGCTGGAGTCTTCATTTGTATCTCTCTTCCCGTGCCACCTGGCTGTCCAGCTGTCAGCCCTGAGCCAAAGACTCACTGAAGGGCTGGCCTGGGGCAGATGTTGAGGACTGATGCTCTGTCCCTTCATCTTGGCAGTTTGTCATTCGCCTGGAGCTCGGCAGCTAAGGGAGCAGCTCATCTCATGTGGTGTGGGTTTGCTCTTTTCCTTCTCACTTGGCAACTGTTCATTTCCCCCTGGAATTTCTAATGAATCTTGAAATTAACCTGGCACTTCACCTCTATTCTTCCCACATGGGGAGCCTGGTGCCTTGGGCGTCCACTGCTGGACAGAAGAGGAGGAGCGGGGTGAGCAGCTACATGCTCCTGCTGAACCTGCATGGAGACAGCAGCCTTTGCTCCGTGTAGCCCCTGGAAACCCTGGTGCTGGTGTGTCCTCTAGGTGCCTGGGTCTTGTTCTTGCAAACACTCCAGTCTTCTGGAATGGCCAAAGTTGATGTTGGACTCAGTACACGACTTTCCCTGGGGCAGGGAAATCATTGTGTTGACCGATTTGGTGCTTAGATATTTTGGCTTCCTTTCAAGTTGTCCAAAGGCCCTGCAGGGATGTGAGGCCAGTTACTCATGGTTGGGATCCCACATTGCTGCAGTCCTTTCCAGCCCATTTAAAGAAGGACTTCCTGTAGGAGCACAAACTCCAACATCACACAGAGTCAGACAGTGGACTCAGACCCATCTGCCTTTGACTTAAAACTCTGCCCACACACTGCTCGGTTTCCAAGTTTTGTCCCAGGGACCCAAAGAAGGATTCTGCTAGGATGCAAGGCAAGAGAAGGAAAAGAATAGGAAATGTTATTTTCTGGTTTGATTTTCTAGTTTAATTCCATGTGTACCAGACAAACACACATTGATGGAGCACCTGCTAGGTACCGGACTCTGTGCAAATACAACGGCCCTGGCTTCAAGGAGCTCAGTGTTTGGGGATGGAGGCAGAAATATGCATGGCTACCCGTGAGCCGTGGAAGGCTCTGAAAGACGCTATGGTAGATGCTGAGCTGGTGCCCTCTGCACATACAGGAGGAGGTAGAGAAGTTGGTAGGAGAACTTGGGGAAGGGGCTTGTTAAGGAGGTGGGATACCTGGGTTTTGAAAGCTAGATGGGGTTTTGACAGGTTGAGGCTGCAGGGTCAAGTGTAGAGATGGGTAAGGGGGGGAAAGGTGAGATGGGAAGTGGCCTGGGGCCCAGGCACTGGGCACAAGGGCCAGTGTCATGGCAGAGAAGGCTGTAAAGGGAGGTGAGGCTGGATCCTGGAAAGTGCTGGATGCTAGGTGATGGCAATTAAGATGGAGTCCTGTAGGGAGTGGGGATCCATGGAAGGTTGTAAAGCAGAGAAAGCCAGAAATCCAGCCATCTTCTGACAAAACGTCAGTCCCCCTGTGACTTCCACCTCTTGCTGTCTTTTTCCTTTTTATTCTTTAACAAGGCACTGGACCCACTGGAGCAGCACTGTCCTTGCCTGGAGGAGGGAGGCTCTGGCTGGAGACCCTCCCCCTTGCCCCTACCCTTCCACAAGATCCCACTGCTCCCTGGCAGCTTAGGAGGTGGGGCTTGAGGCCAGGCACCCCCAAGTTTACTCCTGGTTGCCCCACTGTGTGACTTCAGGCACACAACTTCTCTCTAAATGTCTGGTTGTTCACCTGCACAAGGTGGGTGTGGAGAGACCTTGCTGGGTGGCAGAAGGAGTCCCCTGGCACCTGGCACTCATGCGCATTTGGGGATGTGCTCTTGTCTCTCCTCTCCCTTTCTGGTTGGGGATGGTGGAGGGTCTCTTGGCCTTTCCAGGGAGCAGGTAGCTTTGGCTGGGCAGCTCCAGGTGGCATGGGCTCTTTGCTGGGCTTCCCAGGGTGCTGCTGGCCTTTTAAATTACCTCCCAGTCTCTATCACAGGATAACAAGGGCATAAGTCAGGGGCTGTCAGCATTCATTTCATCCTAGGGCAGACAACTGGCCTGCCCTAGCCAGGCTCCAGGCCTGTCTGCAGAGGACCAGCTCTCTCAAGCCAGGGAGGATGACGATGCGCTGGGGCTGAGGGGCTCAGCTCAGGGCAAAGAGACTTCAATAAGGGTGGCTGCTCCCTCATTCTTCTCCTTCTAGGGCCTGGGAGGGTGCCAGAAGCAAAGGCAGCTCTCAGAGTGTCAGAGAAGAGAAAAAGAGGTAGCACAGAACCTCAGGACTCGGGCAAGAGAACCCTTGACTGCAGCCACGACCCAGCTAGCTTGGGTGTCCCATCTGGGAGGAATTTTTGAAATCCTCCAGTTTAAACCTGGTCATTTTACAGATGAGGAAAATGAGGCCCAGGTGGGACCAGACCTGGTTACCTGGGTCTTCATCCTGAGGCAGCTGACATAGGATCTCACAAACACAGAGCAGACGCCCAGCAAAGAAACAAATAAATGAATAAGGACAAGCGAATCAAAGAAGAGAGCTTCAGGCCCCTCAGCTGTCCCCGTGAAAATGAACCTGTCTCATGCCCCTGCTGTTGGCCAAGTGTCACAGGTGCCGGTCTGATGTTCTCTGTAGTTGAGCTGGCAGACCATGAGCTGCTCGAGACCAGAGACCCCATCTGACTTTTCCATGTCTCTTGCCTGGGATGCTCTAGGCTTCTTCGCTTTCATTTTCCCTGGATCCCTCTGAGGTGCGGGACGCTGGGACTGAGAAGATATTCCCATCCTGCCTCAGTTCAGCCCGGGAGTCTGCTGGAGAGAAACAGGAGGCTTTTCTGCCCACTGGTCCCCGGCACGGAGTCAGCAAATTGGCCATCCTTAGGAAAGGTCAGCTAAATCAGCCCCCCTGCAAGAAACGTGCTTGGTATTTTTAGAAGCTTTTCAATCCTGTACTCCTGAGCTCAGCAGGAGGCACTCAGAGCCTTTGGCCATCCGACCCTAGATCACCCCAGCTCAACCCACATCACGGCAGCTCAGCCCAGGCTCCCTCTGTCTTAGCCCAGGCTAGTGAAGGTGACTGCCTCTGAGCATAAGCCGATACCATCATTCAGCAAGGCCAGGTGGGCAAATCCTGACCTCCTTTAGACAATATGAGATCCCATTTACTTCACTGCCTGAAATTTATCCTGTGACCTCGAGAAAGTCAAGTTCCTATGCTATTCCCATCTGTACAATGGAGAGGTCATTGTATTTACCTGCAAATCCATTTTGGAAACGAGGCAGGATAAATAGGAATCCAATAAACACCAAAAATTGCTGTACTCTGCTGGATTCTGGGGGATTGCTGTAAGGCCTAGGTGAGGTGGTGTTGGAGAATTTTGTGTTCCTTGGAGAGAGATGCTTAGAGACACGATGTCATAAAAATCTGCCATAAAATGCTATTGTGCTAAAAAGGTAGCCTTCCATTTGAGAGAGAGGTATGTGGTCCAGGAGGGGCCAGCAGTGTTTGGGACATGAGGTTCTCAGGGCTCTCACCAAAATCTGTTACTTGCTTTTTTTTTTTTTTTGAATGAAAAGAATGGATGCCTTGGAGTAGAAGCCTTTGGCTCTAGTCCTAACTAGCTGTGTGGCCTTGGGGACTTAACTTAGTCATCTTGGGCCTAATTTTTCTACCTATAAAATAGCAGGGACAGGGGATTGAACTAAATGTGTGTTTCTTAAATTGGTAAGTTTCCATGGAGGGTTTGTGTCTGTGACAATACTCCAGGGCTCTTCAAAGGCACAGGGATCATAAACATGGCATGCATCTTCCAGGAACCCCCATGTTATGCCACGGAGAGATTTAAAGACATTAGTTTATGCCAGAACATACATGGACATATTATGCTGCAGAATGAAACACTTGCACAAGTTTTAAAACTAAAATGTGAGGCTTCAAAGTAGTTTCATGCCTCCTGGCAGCCCCTCCTCCAGCCACCCCACCTGGTCATTCTCCTCTGCCCTTGGGGGTTCTGGTTGGAAAAATGTCAGGAACACAGGACTGGTTAATCTCTAAGGTGGTTCCAAATATTATCATTTTATAATTACGAAGTCTGTAATATTAGTGTGGCTATTATTTTCCGCATGTGGGGGGGGAGTGGATTATGATAAACCGCTCTCATAGAAAGGTTTAATACCTTCTTTCTTCTTCCTGGAATCCCAGGACTGGACTTGGAAGTTGAAAGGGAAGTGAACCGGCTTCCTTGGCCAGCCCATGATGGCAGATAGTGAGGGAAGAGTAAAGTGGGAGTCAGAAAGTGGGGTTGATATTGACAATGTCCATTCTGTCATCCTTGCATTAAAGAGTTAACATATGAAAAGCATGGCTTCTAATTCAAGCTGGCACAAAAGGAACAAAGACTGCCCCCCATCCCCAGCACCCTTCATTAAGTAACTTCATTTGCGCCCAGCCCCTGCAATTGCCTCCACCACACATACAAATACCCATGCGCACCACCCCCCTCCAGCCTCCACCTTCCTTCCCCACCTGCACTATATGTGCACACCCGGCCCACTGTGAATGCTCCTCACACACACGCCACCCCACTGCCTTGTGCTCACCTGCACAGCCCGGCACCGCAGACCCGTCACAGGTTGGAGGTTCCTGCCACCCTCAGCACATGCCCCTGGGGGCCCATGGGTGGCAAATCCACTCTCCATTTCTCTGTCCCTGCCCACAGCCTCCCCCAGGCTTCAAGCACACACTTGTTCACCTTGTGTAGGATCAGAAATAAACTCTCTCTGGAACCTGCTCAAAGGCTAATGTGCATCCTCTCTTAATTATTGATTTGTTTATTACAGAAGCTTGGGTAGGACATTCAATGTGGCTGCTGTGCCAGGGGCCCACCTCTAGAGTCTCTACCCTTTGCAGGAGAAAGCTGGCCCGCTGATCTCTTCGGGAGGGGTCAGTTGGGTGTAGGTGAAACCTGCTGGCAGGGGGGGTCCGCAAACTAACCACTGGCTGCCCTTGGAGCCTGCATTAGCCCTGGTCCAGCCCGGTGATCACAACTGGGGTCTTAACCCCCACTCCCTTCCCTCTCACAACCTGAAAAACCCTGGCAAAGAGCTGTGGGGGTGCAAAAAGGCAGGATCCTCCAGTCCCCTGCAGAGGCGGTAGCCTCCCCTTTCCTTGCTGCCTCACTAGGGGGCAGTTTAGTGTAAGAAGTGGTTCCTGGTTCCATGTCCTATTTAGGAAGACCCGGGTTTAAAACCTGGCTCATACCACGTACCAGCTGGGTGACCTTGGACAAATGATTTAACCACTCTGATTCTATTTTCTCAACTGTAAAACAGGGCATTTATGAGGATTCAGTGAAATCATGCATGCAAAGAGTGTATAAAAATGTTACAGTCAATACTGTAACATTGTGGTTGTACTTATCATCGTCACTGTCACCATCACCCTGCCCATCTTCGTATCTGGAACCCCAGGGTCTTAGGACATGGCTTGCTGTGGCCCAGGGGGAAGCATCCCATTTAGTATGTGGGTGTAGCCCCTGGCTGGCCCCTGCTACATTTAAATCCAGTGAAGGCACTGAACCCTGGGGCAACTATAAGTTCTGTAGGAAAAAGATTAGATTTTTCAGACCCGTGTTCTGTGGACATCTCCTTGTTCTCTCCAGCATGGGGCTGGGCAAGGAGAATGTGGAGCTTGTCACTGAAAAACACTGGAAAAGTGTCTGTTGCAGGACACTGGGAAAATGTCATGGCCATCCATCCATAAGGTTGGGCTCTTAGGCTCTCTTTCTTTAGTCCTGAGGGTAGTTCTAGAACTTGATACCAGGAAGAGGGTGTCCAAGGGAATACCAAGTGTCCCTGACTTTTGAGGGTCATCTGGCTTCCACAAGTTGGAACCCCCTTCCTACACAGCATATTCACCCCAGAGCTCTGGGTGTCTGACCCTGGCTCCAGGGCTTGTTTGCCCCTTCCCCACTGCCACCTTCATTCCCTGTCCCACCCCCATCCCAGAACTTCCTGGGCTGGGCTTTCTGTTCCCTCGGTTCCCAGGCAGTGCAGCTGGTGCTGTGGGCTGGGGAGGGGGCGGAGGACAAAGCAGAAAGTCTGTGGGAGGGAGCTGTCTCTTAGTTCCAAAGGCGAACATGGCTTCCCATGCCCCTCCCCCCAACATAATGCTACCCCCAAATTCCCACACTGGTGCTTCAGCAAATAAGATAAATTTTCTTTTCTTTTTTCTTTTTTTTTTTTTTCTGTTTGCTCTTTATACCTACTTAAATGTGTCTGTACTGTTCCCATTAATCCTCAGTGCCAAAGGAAATTGGAGCAGATTTGGTAATTTCTTGCTTTGAGTCCCAGGTATGCCGGTATCTGGTTTCTTCCTCTCTGAGCCTGAGGACTTTGGGGCATCACCTCTTCCACCCCCTGAGCTTCCGGAGCTCTGTTCTGTTTAAAGAAATAGAAGCCAGGATAGCTTTTAGCAAGCAGGGAGGGCAGAGTTTGTGAGTACCCTAATATGAGGCTGAACCACCCAGTAAAGAGAGGGCCCCTGAGGAAAAGCAGTAGACAGAAAAAGGCAAGGAAGGGAGGACACACTCCTGTGTGTCCGACGCTGGGCTGTGCACATTTTATGATTGTCTTCCCCAAACTACATTGCAAAGGAAGTATCCATGAGCAATATCGAAGAGCATATTTTTCAGGTAAGGAGGATGAGGTTCCGTAAGGAAAACTGATAAATCCACCTGCCAGCTGGTAGGTGCTGGAGCTGGGGTTTGAACCACTTTAGTCTGGGGCTTAAGCTCATGCTTTATAAAGCTGCCCCTCAGAAGCGAGAGTGTAATGTGTGGTGTGGTTGGAAGCTGTTGCCTTGGCTTTCCTTGACTCTGAGATCATCTGGTGGTTGATAAATACAGGCAGATCAGGGGTGAAATGCTAATAGAGCGTGCAAAGGTCCTGGTGTCTACTGCCTGGTTAGCAGGAACCAGTGGATGTCCTTTGTGTGGTGTTAAGGCTCACAAGGTGTTTTTAGGTCTATTATTTGATCCGTGTGATCACTGGCCCCCCCGTGACAGAGGAGGAAGTGGCGGATCAAAGAAGTGATCCCCAGAAGATGCCCAAGGTGCTACAGCCTGGTATGTTTTGATGCTAAATGAGTGAATTAGTGCAGAGCTGGATCTGAAAGCCAAAGTTCTATAGTCTGAGCCAGAGGGTCAGGGCCAGGGCAAGTGGGAAGTGTGGTACAGGCTGCTTTGGTGAAGAGCAGGTGAGAGCAGGGCAGCTATGGGAGGTGGTGAAGGCAGAGGCAGGGGCCTGGGAGCCGAGCATAGGTGGGCTGGATTGGCTAAGAAGGACAGTAGGATGCACTGGGGGCCCTAGGAGATGGGGAGGGATGAACGGGGATGTCTGGCTCAGAAGAAGGGTTGGCATTCTGAAGGGAAGAAGCCATAGTAACAAGGCTGCTGGGCCCCAGGTTCTGTCCCAGGCTCAGTGGGGGGAGCCTGGCAAGGACCCAGGTGGTCAGGCACTGCCCAGGAAGCTGCTGTTCTCAACCTTCTCCTGACTCTGGAGCTGAGAACAGGAGCTACTAATCTTTCTGCTTCCAGAAGCTCCTTGCTATTTGCCTTGTCAGGGAGAAGTCTGTAGCAGTGTGTGTAATTTAATGGGTGCAGAGGAGGTGGTCAGCTCACTGCACCTCACTTCTGTTCATTCCCAAACTTCTCTTGTGGACACACATGTGGTTTCAGGCAGCAAAAGAGTTTATTAAATCTCCCCATCCCCCAAAAATGTGTGGTGTCATTTCTTGGGCTGGCACCAAGGTAGGTCTTGGGAGTATGAAGTGAACAACACCGACAGGACCCAGCCCTCTTGCAGCCTGCAGTGCGGGGAGACAGATACTGAGCCCTTATGTCCGTGTGTGTTGAGTGGTACAAAAGGACAGAGGGTGTCAGGACAGCCATTCATTGAACACATAGCTACAGAGCCTTCTGTGTTCTCAGTACTGTTTAAAGGGTTGGCAAATCAGAAGATAAAACAGGCAAGGTCCTTGTCCTCAAGGAACTTACATTTGGAAACCTGGTAACAGAAGGAACATTCCCTTGGGACTCAGGAAGGCGCCCAGACTTCTCTGCTCCACCTTGTCGGTTCCAGTTCCTTCGTCTGCCAAATGAAGGCCATTATCCCTGGTTGTCCTCTGAGATGACCCCTAGCTGCTCTCTGATCAGTAAATAGGTAAATGGCTGGGTATTGTACAATGGGAGGTGGGATGCAGGTTACCGGGGCAGAGCTCATCTAGGAAGGCACCAAGGGCTGTGTCCATGATGGAGAGTGGGGATGGGGGTGCAATCCTCCCAGCCTCCCCTGCACCTCCCAGACCCTGTCAGGGGGGCTGCCTGTGGGCGCTGCTCACCCCTCTGGCTTCCCAGAAGCCTGAGTCCTATTGCCTGGCTCCCCCAGCCCACCAGCGGTGCTCACCTGCTGGCAGGAATCCAGCTGTCTGCCTTGGCTCCTGCTCTGTGCAGAAGGGCTCCAGACATCTGCTCTGGCAGGGCCCTCACCAGGATGCTCTCCGTGGCCCAGAAGCCCACGTGCTGCTGCCGGTGGACCGTGCTGCATTAAATTCCCAGCCCAGCCCAACTGTTCACAGTCAGAGGTGACTCAGCAGGGGATACTTCTTACCGGAAGGACCAAAGCCAGCCCTTGCCCAGAAGGAGCAATGCGCGGGCAGAGAACCAGTGAGGGGCTCAGGGATGGAGGAGTTGCTTCTCAGGGGAGATGCTCCCCGGCTTGCACCCTGCACCTTCTTCCCCAGGGACGCAGGATTCACTGTATCCTCCCTGGCGGCACAGGACTCTGGGGTCTAGGAGTGCAGCCTCTTGGGCAGCAGCTGCACCCCACCGTCGTTGCACCAACTTGCCAGGGGGCGCTGCGCCGTGAGTGTGCGGGGCGAGCTATGGTGGCAGTGTCTTTGGCTGTTAGTGAGTGGATCACGGCTGCTGGGGCTTCTCAGCCCGGGCGGTAAAGCACTCTGGGAACCTCAAAAGTAGCATAATGAAGTTAAAACACAATGCTTACTGTGCATCAGGCACTGTTCAAAGCTCTTTGCTGTATTATCTCAGGACAACCTTGTGAGTTAGATGCTATTTTGCAGAAGGGGAAACTGAGGCACAGAGAATTAAGTGCCTTGCCTAGGTTCAGACACTAGAGGGTGGTAAATTCAACTCAGTGGGTCTGTCACATGACACCATTTTAGTCCCATTACAGCTTCCTACTCCACGGGTCCCCAGGGTCAGAGCACCTGAAGGTCATGTGATTTGGAGCCACACTTTAAACAGGCCATTTGGACAAACCCAAATACATTCCCAATGACCAGAGTGGGGAAGGATCAGCAAGCTGTGCTTTTGAAGTATGGGGAAGGAACTGAGAATATTTTGGTCAGAGAAGAGATGGGAGGTGGGCAGCCTCCTGACTGGCTTATAGAAGAGACTAGACTTTTCCCTAGGGTTCTAGTTGGCAGCACCAGCAGCAAGGGTGGAAGTTTCAGGGAGGCTGGCTTCGCTACTTCAGAATGAAGGCTACTCAAGGAATAAAGCTGTCTGAGAGCACAGTGGGAGGCCTTGGGTGGCAGTGAGCTTCCTGCCACCGAAGGAGTTCAAGCAGGACAAACTGGGCATTTGGGGATGCTGTTGAGAGGATTTCTGCATTAAGTGGGGTTGCATTTGAGGACCTGTGGGAACTGTTCCAGCCCAGAGATTCTATGAGTCTGTCATTCAGGGTAAGGAGAGTAATAGTGCAGGATCACCTGGGCAGCATCACTGGTGGGGACCCCCAAATCTCCTCCATACACTCCCGCCAGGGCAGAGCAGGGCAGGGCAGGAGAATCTACAAATCCCTCAAGGAATCTTCTTTAATGGATAGGAGCAAGATGCAAGGGTTCCCCACCACCACCACCACGACCACCAGGTAGCTCCAACCTCCTGGCAGGTGTTTGTCCAAGATCTTGGGACTTGAGACAGGGTCTCGAGATGGGGCCTCCTATAGTTGAATTTTCTTGCTTTCTAGGACCACTTTGGTGCTTGGATGCCTTTCCCTATGGGTGGGCTTTTATCTTCCATGTATGGTTGAAATTCTCTTCTTGGCCCCAGACCTTCTGGATAGCATTGTACATCTCTGCCAACTCCAGATAACTCTTTGGAACGATACGTTCTTCAGGATCCAGTCTTGTTTTTGTCTCCTCCTATGCTCTCCCAAGTCACCACCCAGTACCACAGTTTCTTTCCCAGCTCAGACTTATGGCAGTAGGTTCTATTTCTGCTCAAACTAGAAAGTTGTGCAGCAAAGCCCCTGGATTCAGGCTGATACCATCAGAGGAGGGCATGGTGGGTGATTCCACAATGCCTGGGGTCTGGCCTGCATCCCAGTAATGTGGTCACCGAATCATGGGTGTGGGTCCATTGGAAAAGGGGATATGGCTGGGTTAGAAAGTCAGACAGGTGACCAGCAGGCTGGCAGGGGCCTGCAGTGTGGGGAGGCACTGGGAGGTGGTGCTTCCTGGGTTAGCATTTTGTGTTTGTATGCCTCCTGAGCTCCCACCCCCTTCTTCTTTTTCTAGGTGGCAGGGATTTGGGCTGCTGGGTGTCCCTCATAAACAAACAGTCAAGTAGAAATCTCAAGTGCTCATACACCTGGAGCATGCCATTTAAGAAAGAGATATGTGTTTGATTTCTCTAGGTATCAGGAAAGTTGGACCACTGTGTGCTCTGGCTGGCAGCTCTCACTCTGGCCTATCTGGTGGGAGACCACATCCAAATCTTGGGAATACTCCTATTTGTTCCAAACCCTTGATACTAGAATGCGTCTGCTCAGATGTCAAGGGTTTACTTTCTGTTCAAAAAAACATTGCCCATTCCTGCCTCTTATTGATCAGCTGGGGGTACCTGGTGAGTACCTGGAGTCCATTCTAAGACTCCAGGTGGTAGCAAGGGAGATGTGGTTATTACCCCAAACGGCTGGATGCCGAGCTGGGTCATGATCTCTAGGACCCCATGATGTGACAGGTATTCTTCCTCGTCAACCAGGACATTCCTACCAAGAAGATAAGACACCGCAAATGCTCTGGACTCCTATCAACTGAGAGGAGGGTGTCTTTGCTGGAGACTTTCTCTTGGTTCCTCTTCCAAATCTAGCCTACCTATCAGAGGTTAAGAAGTAGCAAAGCATGACTATATTTGCATGGTAGTGTGAGCAGGTCGTTCTCCCCACCTTATGGAACTTCAAAGGTCTGTTTTTGACAAGGCCCTTGCATCTGAAATACTCAGTTTATTTCACCCTAATGGAATAATATTCAGAGAACCCACACCACCATCTCTCTTCTTTCTCAGCAGTCCCTTTGGCCCAGGTCCACTTAGAGAATATTCAAGCTGCAAGGGACTTTGGGAGCTGTAATGTGCCTACGAATCACCTGGGGAGCTTGTTCAAATGGCTATTCTGGATTAGTCGGTCTGTGGTGGGGCCTCAGATACTGCACTTCTAATGAGCTTCCAGGCGATGTGGATGCTGCTTGTTAGAGGGCCACTTTGGGTTG
The DNA here is from genome assembly GCA_023783475.1 of Daubentonia madagascariensis. NCBI lineage: Eukaryota > Metazoa > Chordata > Mammalia > Primates > Daubentoniidae > Daubentonia > Daubentonia madagascariensis. The sequence continues at coordinate 15,151,883 of JAKFHU010000144.1, forward strand.
TGAGGATCTGGTGCAACCTGGTCATTTTACAGATGTGAAAGCTGAGTCCCAGAAGGCTTAAGTGATTGCCTATGGTCAGAAAGAGGAATTACGCTCTCCCCACTTCCCAGGCCATCATCTGCTTGAAGAAGGGCCTCCCTCCTCAGCTGCCGCTCTTGCTCAGGCCCTGTCTTAATCCATTTGTACTGTCAGGAAGAAAGACTTCTTGTTCTATCAGGGCCACTTGCTTCACAGCCAGCATTTTTACCATCTCCAAAGGGGTTTTTAAAGGTTTTATTTTATTTTATTTTATTTTTTAATTTGTTCTGACTTACGGATGCCTCCCCTCTCTGCTGGAAATGTTAAAAATCATCTTTCTCTCTCTCTCTCAAAAAAAATGGGCTGGGCATCTTTTGGATACAACCATTTTAGTTCTAGGCTGGAAAACTGATGCTGGGCTAAATGCACTTGGCATTCCCTGCCTTGGAGTGGTCTGAGAAAGGTTCCATGTTTCTCTGCTGCCATCTGCCACCTCCCAAGAGAGGCCAAGCTTGAGCATTTGACTATACACCTCAGTTTCCCGGACTCTCAAATAGATATTCTTGAAGTGGTAGGGAGATTCCCAGTGGACAAAGGACACCAAGGATTGGCCTAGGGCCAGTAGGAACTGGTTTGAGAGTCTAAGGCGGTCTCCACACTCTGTCCCCTCCTGCTGGTGGGAGGGCAAAATGCCAGTCTGGGGACAAGGCCATAATGGCGTACGGGGTAAAAGTCTCACTGAGGCCAAGAGAAGGCGGAATGTGACGGGAAGTCGGCAAACTGCCTTTTATAGGCATGTTCTTTTCTTTCCTTTTTTTCATCCAAGTTTACTCCTAGCGACAGTGCCACTCCAAGGCGCCCGGCCTGTCTGTGGTTGCGCCTGGGGCAGGGGGTGGCACGGCATACCCCTTCCCCCATCTTGCCTGCAAGTTGCATGACCTGCATCGGAATCCACAGGGGGGCGGGGGAGAATCCTTTCGGAGACTGGATGCAGTTGAATTCAATGTATTTTGCTTCCTCGCCTGCCCTCATCCAAGCTCGGGGAGGAGAGCCCTGCTTTCTTCTGCGTGTGAATGCTGTAGTGTCTGCCTGCTCGGACTCCCCTAACCCTTTCTTCTCCTTTCCAACAGCGAATGCTCGGGTTTTCTCACTGAACAGCTCGCACTTGGCATCTTTACGTTTTATTAAGAAAAAAAATCCCTACCAAGGCAAAAAGCAGGGACCCCCTCCCCTCCCTAATAGGATCTGAGCTCGCGTCGAAGGCTGCACCTGCTTTGCGCCCCTACCAGGAAGGGGTGCTTGTGTGGGAGGGAAGGAGGGAGGTTCTGCGCCCCCGAATCCGGGGAAAGCAGCCCGCCCGCCCCCTCACTGGGCAGCCAGCTCAGCGCACCCAAGAGCAGAGCCCGAGGAGCCGGCCTCTGACGGTGCTGGCGTGGCGCTTGCCAAAAAATGCCCCTTGCATCTCAATTTCCTGGCCGTTTCTCTCGCAGGCACGGCTCGCCCGAGGCCACCTTGGCTCTCCAGCGCAGCCCTTTCGGCGCTCGTTCCTTCCACGCTCCCTGCTTGCCCAAGGCCGAACGCAAAACGCACTGCCAAGAAGGCGCAGTGGGCGCGGGGGCACCAAGCGTGCCATACCCCGCAGTCCCCTCCCAGCCGAGCCCAGCTACCCGGACTCTCGATTACAGACATGAGTGTCATTCAGACCAAGGACCGTACGTCCGCGGCCCTGGTCCCCGGCTCCGGTTGCCTCTCCGGGGTTCCTGTGCGCTCCCGGACCCCGTGTCGCCGTCCGCAAGCCTGCGCACCCCCACCCAGGCTCGGGAGCGCTCCCCGATCACCTCGGCCACGTTCATTTCACTTCCTCCCGCGGTCCGGATTGCAGCAAAACCGGGCAGCGCGAGGGCCAAAAAGTGGAAAGGAGAGCGCCTTTCCGTGTCGCGCAGCCAGCTCGCCAACTCCCCCTCCCCAGCCCCGACCCTCTCGCACTCCCAACTGCAACTTTTTCCCTTCCGTCTCGGTTTCCCCTTGGCTGCGGCGAGCGGGCGCCGGGCTGCGAGGCGTGGAGCGGGCGGGCTGCCGCGCGGCTGCGGGTGGCGGTGCCGGCTAGAGCCGCGAGCCGGCGAGTGGGTGGGTGGGTGGGGAGGGAGGAGGGAAAGGACGGGCGGGGAGAGAGAGGGGTGTGGGGTGGGGAGGGGAGGGAGGGGGAGATTCCGCTCTCTGCCGCTCCCAGCCCGGGCGGGGGGCGGGGGGAGCAGGCCGCGTCGAGGGCGGGGAGGAGGAGGGAGGGAGGGAGCGAGCCGAGGAAGACGCTCCGATAACCCGTGCGTTTCGTAAGGCTGGGAGCACTTGTACATTTCTGCAGGCGCGCGGCGAGCCATTCGCGGCGGCTGCGGCAGCTCCGACTGCATCTTCCTCCTCCTCCTTCCCCCGGGCTCCGGGTGTGTGTATGTGTGAGTGTGTGTGTTTTGCAGGTGTGTCCGTTTTAATTCTGCCCAGTAGGTGGGACTTGGTGACTTTAGCACCATTTTTTCCTTTTCCTTTTTTCCATTTTTCCCCTTTTCAAATTTTTTTTTTTTGCCTTCCCACCGTCTGTTGCAACCCTGCAAAGTCTCGGAGTCGGAGAGCGCGCCTCGCTTCCAGAGCCCCTGGACCCGGCGAGTCGGCGAGCGCCGAGCCGGCCACCATGCCCGGCAGACCGCGCCACTAGGCGCTCCCCGCGGCTCCCACCCGGGGCGGCGGCGGCGGCGGCAGCGGCGGCGGCCGCGATGGTTTCAGACGCTGAAGGATTTTGCATCTGATCGCTCGGCGTTTCAAAGGCAGAGCCCCCCTCCCCCTTACCCCCTCCCTCGCCGTCTTTGTTTCCTTCCCCCCCTGCTCTCCCCACTCCCCCCACCCCACCCCCCTCTCCTCTCCTCCTCCTCTTTTTTAGAAGCAGCGATCGGAGATGGATGTCTCTCTTTGCCCAGCCAAGTGTAGTTTCTGGCGGATTTTCTTGCTGGGAAGCGTCTGGCTGGACTATGTGGGCTCCGTGCTGGCTTGCCCTGCAAATTGTGTCTGCAGCAAGACTGAGATCAATTGCCGGCGGCCGGACGATGGGAACCTCTTCCCCCTCCTGGAAGGGCAGGATTCAGGGAACAGCAATGGGAACGCCAGCATCAACATCACGGACATCTCAAGGAATATCACTTCCATGTAAGTCAGGCGGCCGCTCCCCAGCCCGCCTCCCCCCTCGCTCCGCGTCTCCCTCTCGCCGGCCCGCGGCCGGGAACCGGCCCTCCGCCCGCCCCGGCTCGCCGCCGCCCGCCGCCCGCCGCCTGCCGGGCGCGCGTCAGGCTCGCTCTGGCTCGGGAGATGCTCTCGGGCTGGGCTGCGTGTTCCAGGTGACTCCAGCCCTGGCGAGGCGTGATCCGGCGGTGCGTGTGTGTCCCTCTCCCCGGAGAGGCCCCCAGCCGGCCGAGGGCACCCGGGGCCCAGCTCCCGCCCGCGCGCCCGCCCGCCGCCGGCTCGTTGCGAGGGTGCGAATTGGGCTCTTTGCCCCCCACTATATAGCAACAGTTTGGCCACGCTCAAGTGGAATAAAGTAGACGAGGTTCGACTCTCCGGCAGAGGCGGCGGCAGCGACTGCGGCCGTGGCGGCAGCGCTTAGCCTAGCCCACAGGGAAGGTGACAGATAGGGACTGCTCGAGATCTAGCCGAGATGTTTAACTGTTTCCTTTTAGAAAGAGCAAAACACGCTGACAAGTAAACAAGTTGGGAGCTGGCTGCTCGCGGGGAGACTTTGGACGTGTGGAGGCCGTCATGGACGCCTACCGCTTCCCTTTCCCTCTCGCCGCCCTCTCCAGCCCCGTTTTGGGCATTTCCGAGACGCCCCCCTTCCCACCCTCATCTGCATCTGGGCGCCTCCACATCCCTTCCCCGCCTGGGCTTTGATAACTGCTCTGGAGAATTCGAGTCAGGATGGCGAAGGGAGAGGAGAGGGCGTGTGTTTTGGGGTCGTGCAGATCCATTTATTTGGAAAATTGAACTCTGGCTGGGTTTTGCTGGTTGCTGCCCCGTCGGAGGAGACCAGCTCTTTTCTTCTTATTTTTCTTTGGTGGGGATTGGGGGGGGGGGCAAAAGCAAAAGATGGGGGAAAGCAGGAGCTCAGGGACATGGAGCCTGCCCACATTTTCTGTCCTTGATCCCCTCCTATCTTGCTGCCCCCAGAAGGGTATGAATGGCACTGGGGTTGTTCAGAGGATAGCTCACCCCTATTTCCCTCCAAGGCTCTCACCCCTTGGGGACCCCAGGAATGGGTGGGAAGATGAGAAGGGTTTACACCGAAGTCCTGGCCAGGGTCTGAGGAAGGCATTTGGGGTGTCTCTTTACCCCTTGAGAAGACTCAAGAAGGGCCAAATCTGCCTTTGGTGCTTGCTGCTCTGCTAGCACCTCCCTTTGCTTCAGTCCAGTGACATGGGGCTGCAAAGCCGGGAGGAATTGCAGTCTTGCTCTCTCGAAAACCCGCCAGCCCTCTTGGCTTAATGGAGACTCTGCTTGTGTTCTTGCAGCTGACAGTTTGAGGGGAATGGACAGCCCGGGAGATGTCCCTGACTCCTGGCCCAGGAGACAAGCTTGACCCATATCTCAGCTCTGCTGTTCACCCCCTCACCCCCTTCAACCCAGCCAGAGATGACAAGACAAACAGCCAAGGGGGAGAGGGGGAGGGGGAAGGGAGGAGGGCAAGGGAAAGAAGACAGACCCAATTGTGCCTCTCCCTCCCTGCAGGCCACAGCCTTCCAGCATCCTCAGGGATGCAGGGAGGAGGGCCCCCAAGAGAGATTGTCAGGGAAACTCAGACTTGGAAGTGCACTGCTGGGGCTGTGTGTATGTGGGGTGGGGTGGGGGGAGTTTAGTGGCCAGTCTTGGTGCTCAGGAGCCAGACCTAGGGATTTCCAGGAGTGGGCCAAGGGTTGGAGGAAGGTGTCCCAGGTGCCCAGTGTGGGTCTCTGGGAGTGGGTAAGCTGCGTCCAGCTTGTTCTCTGCTCCAAGGATGTGTGTATCTGTAGGAAGCCAGTGGGAGGCAGGGACAGTCACAATCACGTAGGCTCTTTATAGCCACACAGAGGTGTCGCTCCTCTGAAAATGATGCTCAGGGAAGCAGTTTGATAGGGAAGAGTTGAGTTGGTCTTTCCAGGCTGCTGGAGAGGTCCATGATGGGAGGGGACTGGCGTGGTATCCTGCCCCCTTTGGCATTGGAGGGTCTCAGAGGGCGTCTGGGAGGATAGTGAGCAGGAGTATGTCTGTGTGTGTGTGTCCCCATTCTTATTTCAGGACTTGGGCTCTGGCAGGCCATCAGGACTCCTTTCCCTAAATCTACTCCAACACCAAAGAGCAAGGGAACTGGGTTCCCACAAGAGCTGTGCCAGTGGCAGGTGGGGGAGGGTCAGAGGTCATGGCTCGGATGACCTCTCCTCACCCCATCTCCTCCCCAGTGCCCTGTTATATCTGTGGCTGGTATTGACTGAACTGGGGAAGGGCCCAGCCTTCCACTCCAGAGGCGGACAGCCTGGGGAGAGGGAGGGCAGTCTCGCTTACCCTGGGAAGTCGTGTTCCCATCCCTATTTTACCCCTGACGAAATGGAGGCTGGGTGGTAAAGTAACTTTCCCCAGGCATGCAGCTCCGGAGGGGGAGCCAGGCTTAGCATCTGAGCCCAGGCCCCCCACTCTATGGGGCAGGCTGGAAGTGGGGTGTGCGTGCAAGGAGGAGCATCCCCCGTGGGGTGGGAAGAGGGCTTCAGCTGGAGCCCATGCTTTGCTGGAGAGGTGTTTTTCAGATTTCTGATGTTACCAGGGAAATGGGGTCACAGGGTCCCCCAGTCTCCTGTCAGCCTGAAGCTCCAGGTGCTGGGACATGCCCCAGGGTGCAGCTTGGGCAGCCTCTGGGCATGAAGAAGAGGCTGGGCCTCCATGGATTCACCCTCCTGTTCTTTGGGCTGTGACATTCTGAGGTCCCTCTCTCAGGTGCTGAACTGATGGGACCTGAGTTTTCAGAGGGACAAGAGGTCTCCCTGTAGTTCTGCTTCTTAGGGGTGGTGTGTGGAGGGGTTGCACCTGTCCCGGGAGCCTGGCCAAGAGCTGCCTCTGATGTGGGAGGCTGTCCCCTCATTTGGCTACCCCAGCAGTGTCAGGAGGAAATGAGCTGCAAGGCACCAGGCCAGAAGTGTGGGTGTCACCTCTGCCTCTCCCAGAGCCACGCTGCTCCCCAGGGCCCTCCTTGCTGGACTTTTTCTGCTCAGGAGGCCAATCCTTTTGCCTTTAGAGCTTCTGACACACAGTGACCTCGACGCCTAGAAGGATCCATGTGCAGCCACGCCCAACAAGGCTCTGACGTCACAAAGGCAGGAGGGTGGTGGCTGAAGTGGGCTGTCTGGGCTGCCTCTCTAGGCCAGGCCTGCCTGGGGCTGGGTTGGAATGGTGCGACCTTTGGCTGTTAGAAAGATCTGTGGGGAGAGGATGGCATCGCTGGGCCAGGTGTTCTTGGGGCTGGCTACCTGGGCTTGCAAAGACCACGGGCTTTTAGCTGGGACTCTGAGCCGCCAGCTGGGTCTCGCCCTGAGCCACCACAGGGTCCCTGGTATTTGGCAGCCCTCTGGTCCCTTTATTTCTGCTGCCCTCCCTGAAGGCCCACTCCTGGTTGGCTGAAGGGTCATTTGGGCTTTGGCTGCTGTACTGGCTCCTTGATTCTCAGTCTTTCTAAGGGACAAGGGCAGACCCAGCCTTCACAATCACCAGTGAGAGGTGGGATCCTGGCAGGGGGGTGAGCCAGGCCCCACAGGTGCCATGGGGCTCATTTAGGAGGCATATCGAGGTGACCCAGGATTGAGGCTGGGCCTGAGAGAGGTAGGGACATGAGGGGCCTTTGAGGTGAGATTTAGAAGGGGGAGTGGTTACAGCTCAGGGAAAGAGATAACTTCCAGGATGAAAGCTGGGGACCCTGGACTCCAGAGGTCCTGTTCGTGGGCTCCAGAGCTCCACCCCTGCAATCCCAGCCGGACAAGCTTCTGCCGTACGTGCTGGGGCCAAGGCCATCAGCCCTGCAGCTTCATGGGACCTGAGAACATGACAGCTTGAGCAAAACCAGCCCAGCCTGTCCATAGCTTTGAGAGTGTTTGTATACTGGCCCCAGGAGGCCTGAGTCTAAAGCCTGGAAGGTTTCTCAGGGTCCTGCAAGGCTACAGCTTCCACCCCACCTGGCTGAAGTGGAGTGTGCTGCAGTGAGAAAGGGAGGGCCTGGTACCCGCTCCCCTGGGAAGCCCTCTGTCCTTGCCCTGCCACTCTGCCTGCTGGCTCCTTCTTCTGTCTGGCTCTGGGGAAGGACCAGGCCCACCCTCAGCTGGCTCTTGGGTAGGGTGTGGGTAGCCTGTGACCCTCCCTTGGGATGGCACTTGCCAGTATCATGGCATCTCCACTGTGGCCTGGGGTCCCCATCTCAAGTGCTCCACAGGGTGTGTGGGACAGGGATCATAGGCACCATCTCCAGCCTCCTCTTGCAGCCTCCAGTTGGCTGGTGGCGGGTTAGGATTAGGGAAAGGGATGGGACAGATAAGTCCCACCTTGGCTCTGCCCCCAACCCCCTGTGAGCCAATCAGAGGTATGTAGCCTTTCTGGGCCTGTAAATTCAACTATGAATTGAGGCCATGGGGCAGTGTGTCTCCTCCAATTCGGACATATGCCATTCCAGGGCCCAAGGAACATCCCCCGGGGAGGCTTGGCCAGGCCACTTCTAAGGGCACCTCCTTTGGGATGGTGGTGACACTTGTGATACCACCAGGAGGAGGGCATGATGTGCTCCTTCACTGGCCAGTGGCCACTGCTTATTTTCCCCTTCCTTTCCTTCCCACCTCTAGAAAACTTGGGCCAACCAGAATTTGACACCATTCGTGACACATGACACAATTTGGAGTCAACTGCCCAGACCAAATGCCACACTTCACAAGAATGTGCTGGGGCCTGCGGCCTGTCACAGCCAGCTTCGTGGTCCCCGCTCTGCACCCTGGGCTCAGGGCCAGGAGGACATGTCCCTCTGCAAAGCTTCCAGCCCGTTGCTAGAGCAGGCCCTCCCCTGGGTGTGAGAAGAAAGCATTAGAACTTCTATTTCAAATTATTCCTGCCTAGAAAAGGGAATATTTAATATTTAATGTACGGATTGTAGATATATAAGCATATAATTTAATAAATATGACTGTTTTGGGGTTACAAAATAAATTTTTTATTGCTAAATCATGCATAATCAAAACAGCTTGGTGCCCAGTGTTCTTGTGATGGGGAGGGTCTGTGCTTGAGAAGGAGACAGGGTGGTGACAGGAGGGATGGTCCTGAAGCTCCTGGCCTCTGGTGCTGCGCCAAGGAAGGGTTGGTTAATTGGGGGATGGGTAGTGGGATGTGCGAGGGACCATGCTGGGTTGGAAGGGGATCTCAGCACCCGATCAGCGTTCCCAAGGCCCGCACACCCCCTCCCAGGGGCCAGGCCAGCTCTCAAAAGATAGTCTCCTAGTGCCGCTTGGGATCCACCTTTTTGTCCCTATTCCTCATCTCCATGATTCATTTATATCATGACTTTCAGTTACAGTTGTTGAGTTTATTTCTGTGACAGCTACTTGAAGTACATAGCAGAGATTGCTAGTCCCATTTTACAGATTAACAAGACAAAACAAAGATCAAAACTGGAGTTCCAGGCAGTTGAGTCACCGTGGCCCACAAATGGAAGGACCCAGAGGCTCCTCCTCTGCGGCTCCCCTCACTCCCTCTCTGGTTCTCTTGGCTCCATTCTTTCTCGGGCTGTGGCCCTTCAGCTGGACATCCTATGGTTTGTTGGGAAGACAGATGCAGAGTATTTTCATCCAGAAAGTTCTTTTTCACCCAAAGGGCAGCATTATGGGAATAGCCCATCTTTGAAGGTCTTGCAGAGGGTGGCTGAGTGTCCTGGCAATTGCTCTGAGAGTGGCCTGTATGGAGGCTGGACTCCATCACTCAGATCTGTTGGCTCAAGTTGTTTGTCACTCCCTGAGGCTCACTTGCCTCAACTTTGGGAAACACAGCTACTCCTGGTGGCGGGATGTGTTGGGAGCTCCTCCCTGACGGATTGGGTCTTAAAGAGTAAGGACTCCAGAGAAACCAAAACCAAAGCCCAGTGCCCAGTGGAATCCTTAGAACCCCCAAGGAGCCCCCTCAAATTTCTGCTACCTCTAAGTGCACAGCTCACCAGAATTCAGAGCTGGAAGGGACCCCTGCTGCCATCTCCTCCCTCATGTAAACTGTGAGGGTCCTGAGGTCCAGAGGGGGCAGGGACTCAGCCAGGGTCCACGGGTCGCTGGGAGACTTCTCTTCCCAGACGCGCTCCTAGGTGGTGGTGCCTCCTTCTACTCAGCCCTGGCTCCTGTTCTGGGCACTTTGTCAAAGCCAGAGCCTCCCCCATGACTGTGTCTCCCTCTGAGGCAATGTTTCCAAATTCAGGGTCCCCAGAGGCAGCAAGTATGCAAGGCTGGCAGCCCCAGGGCTCCTTGCAGCCTGCAGCCCACACCGATTAGAAATAAACTCAAGGAGGCCTTGCTGAGCTCTGTTCACATATAGGGCTGGGGAATCTGGGGCTCACTCAGCAGGCTTGGGGGCCTGTCCTTTCTCCCTGGCCTCACCTCTGCCCCTGATTCTCCCAACTGGCTTATCCCATCAAAGGTGTCCCAGGGTGTGGGTGGTGGGAGATTCCAGATTCCTTCCCCAGACAGACGTCATCAAGCATGGAGAGAACCCTGGCAGCTGCTGTCTTCCTCCACCTGGCTTTTCCAGCACCTCCTCCAGGCCTGGCCTCCCCCTAGCTTTGGACAAATTCCTCCCCTCCTCTGGGCTTCAATTTCCTTATCTGTAAGATAAGGATAATAATAACTCCCGCCTTATAGCAGCCCTGTGTTGAAGTTCAGTGCCCTGTGTCATGCCTGGCAAAGAGAAAGCTGTCAATACATGATCACTAATAACAGGTATCATTTATTGAGTACCTGGTAACTAACAATAGCTAGCATTTATTGAACACTTACTATGTTCCAGACACTGTTCCAAGCACTTTAAGTGTAATACCTCATCATGGTCTCGCACCAACCTAATAAGATTAGTACTATGATTAGCCCCATTTTCTGGATGGGGAAACTAAATCCAGAGAAGAAACTTTGTTGATTTCATGTAGCCAGTAAAAGGCAAAACAGCCTGGCGTTTAAATATTAAGCTATATTGCCTATATTCTTTTGCTACACTATTATGCATACTAGCATGTACATACACACATGCATGAATATACTACCATTATGAGAAATTAATAATAAAAGGATTGACATGAGGGTCTAGGTAAATCCTTTATTTTGTGACATTCCAGTTCCCTGGGTGATAATTGCCCTGGCTGGGGTTGGAGGGGAAGGCAAATGGGATAATTATGGATATGGTGTTGGCCAAACAGGGCTGGCCAAGCAGTCCAGACAGGCCTCTCTAATGGTGGGGGAGGCATTTGGTCTGTCCTCCTGACCTATTCCTAACAGACGGCCTCCCCCGAGGCCATGTCTCAGCCAAGCCCTCTTCCCGGGCCTCCTTGATCACTGTCCTGGCCTCTGAGGTCAGGTCAGCCCCACAGTAGACCAGGTGCCAGCTGAGGCTGGCTGGGATTCAGGAAGCTGGTGGCTGGGTCCCAGCCAGCTCCTCTCTGGGCTGAGGCATTGTCAGCAGGACTGTGCCTCTGACTGCCCATGGCCAGAGAGAGCCCGGATAGGAAAGCGGAGGGCTGGGTGGCTTCTCCCAGGTAGAGCTTTGGAGTACAAGGACTGCCTCTGGGTGCAGAGGAAAAGGGGGGTGCTTGAAGTGCTGGGCAGCTAGAGTTGGAGGCTGACGTTTAGAGCTTCTTTCCTGAGGGGTGGCTCCCAGGTCTTCCTGGGTTCTTCCCTTGGCCCCTTCACAATAAGCAACTTTTGCCCCACCCCCGCTTCCTCTTTCTCTCTCTCTCTACCCTTGCTACTCATGGAAGCTCCCTCTGTCTCTCCATAGGGATGAGCTAGGAGCAAGGGAGATGGCTACAGCTGTCCCCACAGAGAGAGCAGGAAGGTCCTGTAAAATAGCTAAAATCTCAGGGCAAGCACTTACGTACACATGCCATCTTTGCTGCTGCTTGGCAGTAGCAGCTTGTCACATCATGGAACCTCTCCAGCCTCTGGCCTCAGTTTCCACTTCTGGGAGTTGGGATCATCTAACTCTCCAACCTGGCTCCATCACAGGCTCACTGGTCTCTGTTGGACCCTTGCAATGACATACTTGATGGGTTCTGTAAACAATTAGGTACCATGTTGGTTACTTCCTTTTCTTGATGACTGGGAAGATTTTTGAGTTAAGAAGATTCAGACTTTGAACCATAGATTAGTAGATGTGGAAAGGGGCTCAGAAATAATTTGGGCCGAATCCAGTTTTACAAAGGAAGAACTTGAGGCTCATGAGAGGTGAATTGACTTGGCCAATCACCCAGTGAGTTCCTGGCACAAGGCAGTCCGAACGCAGAGGCCCTACCTCCCCATGTGGGTTGGGTCTCCATCCCTCTTCCTCTTGTTGGTGTCTGCTCTGGGGCTGAGAAATTCAGGCTCTAGTAGAGGCAGGGAAAAGAACCCTTAGCTTCCTGCAGAGAGAGGGAGAAAACTAAGGGAGCAATCTTAGATTCGAAGTCCTAATCCCAGCTACCTGCCTCAGTAAACTGGGCTGTGTGTGCGTGTGTGGGGGCGCCTTTGCACAGACACAAGTGCATCTCTTCAGTGTTCTGTGCACATCACGTCCCAGGTCTCTGTAAACAAACCTTAAAGCCTTTGGCTTCCTGCCTGCCAAGATCGTCTGCGGCTAGACTCCTGGTGGCCACCAGAGGGCAGTGTGGCGCACAAGACGGTCCCTGGGCTGGTGGCTTCGCAGGGCGGGAGCTGGGGATGTGGCGCTAGCCTGGTGGGTAGTGCACCATCAACCCTGGCTTTGGGAGCCTTGCCTGAGCCAGGGCCGAGCAGGGAGGCCAGTTCTCCACCACGCAGGGCCTCTCTCAGCAGAGCTGGCCCTGCCTCCGTTGTGTCTCTGCAGTCTGGGTTGTGAGACTCCCCCAACAGGGCTTTCTGGCTTAGGAGTTCCTGGCTTTCCAGGAAGGAGGTGGTTGGGAGAGTGTCCTGGGTGGATGAAAGTCTACCTGAAGTGCTTCCCTTCCCACCTCCTTTCAGCAGCAGCAGGAGGAATCAGCACATTTGCATAGGGGATACTGGGGATGAAAGAGTGGGACATAGTTCCTGCTCAGGAAGATCACAGGTTTGATGGGGACACAGGAAAGTTGACAGCTGGTTACACTGGGGTCATGGGAGAAGTGAGCTTTATATACCCCCTCACCTGTTTGATACGCTGGCCCAAGTGCGTTGGCATCTCTCACCTATCCCTGCCCCCTAACCCATGCTTGGAAATTACTGGACACCAAGTAGCTGCTCAGTAAATACCAGGCCCTGACATTCACCAGAGATGAGAGCTTGGCGCTTTCCCTTAACCTGTCTAGACCCCGTGTCTGCTCTCAGAGGTGACTGTATACAGTGATGGCTATGAAAGTGCCTTGCCAGGCAGAGTCATGGGCCCTGGCTGGACTGGCTGGTTTTGATAGGACTTCTGTGAGTACCGCTGGCCCTTCTGTCTGTCCCAGGCAGTCTTGTATTTGAGTAAGTGTTGTCCTGTTCCATGCAGTCGGTCCACGAATGAGCTTGTCCTACCAACAGGGTCATCAGCTTTAGAGACTGAGTCTTCTGCTTTTGTGGTGGTGCTGAGCTTACTGGGCTGGGGCCTGTGACTCCTCCCTGAGGGCCCTCTCCATTGTGGTCAGTCATTCCCCACCTCCCTCTTTCTTTTTTTCCTTTTTTTTGAGGGCAAGGGCCTGGCATCAGTGGTTTTTATTTTTTTTAATTTATTTTTTATTTTTTTATTCCCACCTCCTTATTTCTGATAGTTTTTTGAGTCTGGTCCACTGAAGGGCGGGAATGGAGCTGGTTTATGGCCCTCCTACTGGGCTGGAGGTCACTTGCATAGACAACCCTGCTTATTTATGGCCACAACTAAAGGAAGTTTCAGATCATGACCCTGCCTTTTACCAGCTGTGACCCTGGGGTGGCTACTTAACTTTTTTGATCCTCAGTTTTCTCATCTGAAAAATGGTGATAATAAAAATAATGCAGGGTTGTTGTAAGATTTCAATGAGAATGTGTGTGTGTGTGTGTGTGTGTGTGTGTGTAAGACTCTTAGTGCCCGTGCTCTCCCTTCATTTCCTTCCTCTTCCCACTGCCACACTCCAGAAACCTCATCTGCACGGGCATGGCTACCTATTACGGCCCTCATCTGTTTTTCCTGCTTCCAGCTCATTTTACACCCCCTAACAGACTCATCGTCTAATCCAGGGTGTTCAGTTAGAACAGTTCCTGTGCCCCAAGCTTTTCAGTGGTTCCTTTGTCCGAGAGGTGGCTCAGTGTAGTGGGAAGAGTAGAGGCTTCTTTGGTCAACTTTCAGTTTAGATCCAGGCTCCGCCCTTGTGTGGGCGTAGGCAAGTTACTTTTCTGAGTCTCAGCTTCCTCATCTGAAAAATTGGGCTAACAATGTCCATCTCAGGGAGTGGCTGTGAGGGTTGAGTGAGTTCATGGCAGGTGCCTGGCGTGGGATGGGTACACAGAGGCCAAACTGGAGAGTGGCCCGTGGAAGTCTGTGAGAGGTAATGGCAGCGACATTTCTGGGTCCATGAAGAGTGGGATTAGAGGAAATTACATGAGGGGAACTAGCACCTGGACAAAACTGAGGGAGGCCACACAGGGACCAAGGTGGTGTATGTTTAGAACAGGGGACAAAGTGGCAGAGGCACATGTCTGCCACAAGCATAGGGAGGTTGTTATGATTCCCGCTGAGAGGAGACTCATTTGGGATACCAAATGTCAGAGTGTCCCAGGCAAAGCCTTTCTGCTGCCTGCCTTCCCACTCCCCAGCCCCAGGAGTTTGGATGCCAGAAATCTCTATCCAGGATAATTTAGTAGCACTCCAGTCTCTTGCAGATGTTCCATGTGGTTTTATTGCTCTTCTTGCCCTACATAGCTTCCCGTTCACTAGCTGATGCCCTCTTAGCTATTGCAATTTGATAAGCCTGTCAGCCACAGATAGGGCTCCAGGACCAGCCCTCGTAGAAAGAATTTAGGGATCCAACGGGATGGGATGACCTAAAATCCCTCCAACCCAGCCATGAGAGCCTCTGGTGCGCGTTCATCCCAGTTCCGTGTTCGGCCACAAGAGGGCACTAGACCATGATTTCTGCAGGGAGGGAGGTGCTACTTAGCCTGTCTTACCCTGATTGTGCCTTTGGTGAAGGTCCAAGCCGTGTGGCACTTGGCTTCTTCCCAGATGCCAGCTTCTCTGAGGTCGTGACAAACCAACTTAACCAGAACTCATAGCACTGAGACTGATATCTCAAGGGAGGCTAAATTATGTAGTGAAAAGTTCATGGAATTTGGTGTCAAACTCGGGTTCCCATCCTTACTCTTTTTTTTTTTTTAACCTATGAGTAAGTTACTTAATTTGTCTGGGCCTCGTTTTCTTCACCTGCAAAGTAAAGTGTTATTGGGAGGTGTTGCTGTAAGGATTAAATTATATGGTGTGCGGAAAGTGTCTGGAACATGGTGGATACTCAGTGGTTGGCCATCTGTCTCTTTCTGGAACAGGGATGAAGTTAGGCCACAACTCAGGGGGTACCTATGAGACCCTGTTGGCCTGGTGGGGTCATTTGACCCCCATCCCCATGAACACTCTATGGTTCCAATTAATTGGGGGCTGCAGTGACACCCAGTGGCTGCAATGGAGAACAACAAGTGCATTCCCATCTTGCAGGGTGGGGGTGGTGGGGCCACATGAAGCTGAATCACCGTAAGGGGATATTGGCTTCAGAGGTCCCATCAACAGAATTTCTTCCCTTCAACTGCAGGGTACTGGTGACGGTTCTCTGACGGCATTAGTGTAATGATGGCTATTGGGGCTGTTTCCTGCCTGGGCCCCCAGTACCAGGTCACAACTGGAGAAAACACATATGCAACTGACTAACTTTATTGTAGCCAACCAATCCTGGCACCTGAAAACCAGACCCTTTCTGGTGATTTCCAGGGGGTACTATTTTTTTGAGGTGCTTTAATACAGGCTGTCTGGTTGACCTCAGCCAAGAGACTTGAGATCTCTGAACCTCAGTATGTTCATTTGGGAGATGTAGGGGTTGAGCTGCTTGTCTACAAGGGCTCACCTAGTGTCAGGCATCCTCGTATACCCTTTGCTCAGTATGTACGTGTGTGTGGGGGTTGGGATTGAGTGGGGAGGGGGAAGCGATCACTGCCAAGCTTCAGGCTTCACTGGTAGTGAAGAAGCTCCAGCGTGGAGAAAGGAGGGGTGTCTCTGCCTCCCTGTCTTGTGCAGCCTCTTCATTCATCCACCTGAGATCCAGGAGGAGCCTTGGCAGACAGGCCAGGCTCAGGGAGTTATTTAATATCAGCTTTGCTCCAGATTGTGTTTCTAACTCCATGCCGCCTCTTAAGTGGCAGTCATTTTAACAAATGTGGCGATAAGACACTGAGTGGGAAATAACGTGAGAGGTGGGGAGGGGCAGGGGCACGGAGGAGGGGTGGAGTTTTATTCCCTTGGCAGAAACCTTGTGTTCGAGGCACTCAGGAGTGAGAGAGCAATGGGAGAGGAGCTTGCAAGCCCCTGGCGATGGAGGGAGGGGATTGAAAGAAGTGGCTGATTTTAGGGCCTGTGGCCTACGGCTGCAGCTTTCCCTCCTCCATGGGGGGCCCTATGTCCTATGGGGGCTTCTGGCCCCTGTCCCCGGGTCAGGTGTTGGAGGGGCAGCCTTGTATTGCATCTTTCAAAGGACTGTCTTCCAAGTGCATAACAGACAGCTAATGGGGACCTGGCATTGGTGGCGTGTTCAGCCCACAGTGACTGCTGAGCCGCATCTGTACCTAGACTGTAGGGTGCCCAGGTGTCTGGCCGCCTGCCTTGCTGCCTGCCAAGGCCCAGCCTAGCATCTGGACTATTGGGGAAGGATGAGCAGATGCGCGATCAAGGCCAGCCTGGCTCTTCTTTCTGCAGGACTCAGAGAGGAGAGGATTCCACCCTCTTTCATCCTAGCACCCAGCACCAGCCAGGGGCCAGGCACAGTGCTGTGCCCCGGGGCATGATGTAGAGAAAATAACAGACCACGATACTTCCCTCTTGGAGTTTAGAGTTGAATGGGGGAGACAGGTATTAGACAGATGATTTATAGCTCAAAGGGTTATCTTAAGAGAAGCAGGGACAGAATTTTAGAAAATGGGTCTAATGCAAAGTTTAAAGAAAAAGTATGTGTATATATATGAAAATGTGGTTTCCCTGAGGTGGAGAGGGTGCAATTTCCCTAAATGGAGTTTTAAAAATTCTAGATTTTCCTGCTCTCAGATCCACTTAACGCTGATAACAGTGGAGTGAGTTGCCAAAGCTGTGTCCCTGGTTGTGGGGTTGATGCATTGGCTTTGCTGTTGCTCACAGAGGCCCCGTGATATTTTAGGAGACGCGACATTCCTAAAGGCAAGAGAGGCGCGTTCCATTTCTTCTCCTGTAGCTTTATGTCTGTGTGAGACAAAGATTTGAGGGGGTGGGTGGTTTATTTGGAAGGTGACCCCAGCAAGCCTGGGGTGGGGGAGAGGGGCAGTAAGGCAGGGGAGGGAAGAAAGCCTGGCATCATCGTGTTCGTGAGCAGGTTACCGTGTGCTCTGCTGAAGCACCTGTTCGTTCGTTTATCTGTTCACACATTTATTCAACGTGGGTTTCTTTGAGAACCTTCGAAGGGTCAGCCCCTTGTGAGAGCTGCGAAAGCAGTGGCCAGCAGGATAGTTGAGGTCTGCATTGTCCCTGTCCTGCTAGGATGTGTGCGGTTGGGCAGCAACCCTCCTGCTCCCTTTCTCTTGCACCTGGCCCTGCTCATGGGAGTCTACCTCTAGAGATGGGAGGTGGGCCAGGTGTGCTGTAGGTGCATGGCAGGTTCCCTCATTTCCCCAGGGCCAAGTTCCCGGGAGAAGATTGTGTCAGAGGGTGTGGGGTGGGGGCAGCCTTTCTCCCCATGTACTGGGTGGCGGTGAGCCTGGGAGGGGTGAGGTGCAGGCTGGATGAAGAGATGGCCCCAAAGGGTATTGAAGGGTGGGCCCAGCTTACTTCTCCCATCACCCACCCAGCTGCCACTCTGCCCAGCAAGCTGTTAGCCTGCCTCCTGCCTCCTGCCCCTGGATGGACCTGCCCAGGCCCCCACTTTCCTCCTCTCCAGCTCAGAGTGCACCACCCTGGGCACCTAGGAGCAGACATGGCAGGAAAGTGACCTCAGGCCTCCCTGACCCTCACCTAGGATTTGTTTTCTAGGGTCATTTCCTGTCTCCATGGAAATGACTGACACCCTTCCTGCCCGCCTTGTCCCCGGACCCTGGGCCACAGGCTGTGTCTCCCACCCAGGTAACTGATGCCCACCTGGTCTCCTCCTGTCACTCACTCAGGGCTGCTGTTGCCTGCAGTCTGGTCAGGCATGCTCTGGCCTCGGGGCTCCACCCTGCCGCCCTCTACTGTCCTTACAGGAGGGGGTTGGGGGGCGGAGCACAGCTAGCATCTCAGTCCAGCTGAGATTCTCTGGAGCCTTGCCCCTGTGCCCTGCATGGCATTAGCTTCTTCATGTTTGTTTCGTCACTGTGCTGTGGGCTCCTGAAGGCAGGCACTGAGGCTCATTCTGCTCTGTCCTCAGGAGCCAGCACCTAGCAGGTGTTCAGTAAAGGCCTGAAGAACAGGACAGGCCCATTTCCTCTGCCAGTGTCCCACAGGTCTACAGCAGACCTCCCAGCATGGTGGTGGTGCACATGCCTCTGTCCACATGCTGGGCACATAATTCTCATCGCTCTCCATACCTCTGTGGGCCTCAGGCTTTGCCCTCAGCAGAGCAGCCTGTTGGAGGAATCGTCTAGAGGAATTTGAACTCATAGTGAGAGCAAAAGCACTGTGTGGTGACTGTTCCAGGTGCTAAGGGCACTCTTATTTTAACCCTGTTCTGTTCTCAGCACAGCCCAATGAGACAGGTCCTATTATCATCCTCATTTTGTGGAAGGGAACATTGAGGAACAGAGTGGCTAGGGAACTTGCCCTGGGCCATTCAGCTAGTGAGTGGCAGAGCTGAGATTTGACCTCAGCAGGTCTGGCTGCAGAGTCACACCCCTGTATTATGGACCACCCTTCTCCTTGCCTGCCTCCCACAGCAAGCAGGCCACCTTTGTTCGACAGGACTATGCTGTTCTCGTTCTCGACTTTGGTAGTGGTAAGGAGGGTGGGGCAGAAGAAGCATTTGGGACCGCAGCAGAGTTTGGGATCCCTGCATTTTGTGGACACAGGTGGTTTTGGCTGCATCCTCACAGAATGTCACCTGGGTGAAGGCAGGATGGGGCTGGCCTTTCCGTCCTGTCACTGCCACCAACTTACTAGGTGCGTCTGAGCAAGGTGCTGTCTGTAGGTCTTTGAGGTCTCTCTGGCTCTGACTTCGGCGTGAGGGGCGTGACACCATTCGTGTGCACACATGTATGTGTGTGTGTGTTGTGTGTGTTTTCTGGAGAACTGGCTCTAGTGGTTCAAACTTTGGCATGCATGCCCATCACCCAAGGACTTGCTAAACCACAGACTGCTGGGCCTCACCCCAGAGTTTCTGATTCCAAAGATCTCTTGGGCCTGAGAATTTGCATGAGGTCCAGGACCACACTTTGAGAATGACTGTTTATGTTGATGGCTTTCGAGCTGTGCTCCCTGGAGTGAGCTCAGAGGTGGTATGGTATCTGCATGAGATTTTTATGAATAAGTTTTCCCAGACTGCAAAAAGTCTGAATGTCCCCATTCTCCAAGAACGTTAACCCACTCCCAAACACATTCTGACAGACGTTGTCCTGGTGCTGGGTTCTCTCTCCGTCTCCCTGTCTCCTCTTCATTCTGTACCCCAAATATGGTGCCTGGCTCCCGCCTGAATTTAGCCCCACACTCACCTTTCCCTGTAGGGCTGGACTTGACCTGAACATGCTTTGACCTACATGATCCAATATGTAGTTCTGAGATGAAAACACAGTTATGTTTTACAGAATGCCCTTCCGGACTCATTTGTTTTTAAAATGACTTGGGAGGCAGGGGGAAGTCATTCTGTAACTGCAGCCCAAGAACCTTAGTTGGCTCCTAACTGCCCCCAAGGTGAAGTTCAGAATTCTCTCTGTGGCATTCAGAGCCTTTCATGTTCGGGCTACAGTGTCTCTCTAGAGTCTGGCCTCCCATGGGAGTCTTCCACCACAGCCAAACTGATCTGTTCATTCCTTAAATATTCCCAAGCATCTTCCACTCTTAGTCTGGTGGTTGGGCCCCTTTCCCCGCCTGGAAATCTTCTGGCCTTCATTCTGCTCACTTGGGCCCTACCTGTCACTCAGGTCCCACCTTTGAGATGTTCTTTGTTGTCCAGACCCATGTTTATGGATTGTTCTATTTTTCCAGTCCCTGGAGCACATAGTAATAGCAGCTACTATTTGATAAGCACTTTTCTTCAGACCTGGAAGTTTATATAGTAACTTGTTTAATCTGCACAACCACCATATGAATGGAGAACTGCTCTCATTTGACAGATGAGGAAATTGAGGCCAAAAGGTACAAGAACTTGTCTAAGACCACAGTTGTAAATGACAGTTAGGATTCAAACACAGGCTGATGCCAGAGCCCACGTTCCCACATTTATTGCAGTAGCGTGTGCAAGAGCAAACACAATTTGAAACAAGTTAAAATGTCATCAGGAGACATTTGAATCAAGAAATGAATCATGGCAGATTGATATGATGGAATCCTATATAGCAGTTACAACGAAAACGTTGTTCTCTGTGTAGTAACATGGCTATATTTTGGAAACATAATGCTGATTTAAAAAAAAACAATTTGCAGAATGACATACCAATGACCAATATAACATATTGTTTATAGACACACATATAGTAAAAAGATAAAATCGTAGACTGGATGCAAACCAATTTCATGATAGCCTTGGCTTCTAGGGAGACAGGGAGAGGAAAAGAAGGGTACATCTCTTTTTTTAAGATTGTAGCATATGACAAAATGGTAATATGTAGTAATGCCAGGTGATGGGTAGATAAAGTATTTAATATATAATCCTTTGTTTTTTCTCTATTATAATGAAACTGTAGAAGCCCTAAGCAATAAAAAG
Organism: Daubentonia madagascariensis; assembly: GCA_023783475.1. NCBI lineage: Eukaryota > Metazoa > Chordata > Mammalia > Primates > Daubentoniidae > Daubentonia > Daubentonia madagascariensis. Next base: position 15,172,239 of record JAKFHU010000144.1, read on the forward strand.
ATTATTATACCCACTAGATTTGTAATTTAAAATAACAATATTAAAGTCATTGAATTTGTTGGCTGGGGCTGCCGTAGCAAAGTCCCACAGACTGAGTGGCTTAAACAACATAAATTTGTTTTCTTACAGTTCTGGAGGCTGGAAGTCTGAGATCAAGGTGTCAGCAGAGTTGGTTTCTTCTTAGTCCTCTCTGTTTGGCTTGCAGATGGCCACCTTCTTGCTGTGTTTTCATATGGTCTTCCCTCCGTGTGTGTCTGTGTCCCAATCTCTTCCCATAAGGACACCAGTCATTTTGAATTAGGGCCCACCCTAGTGACTTCATTTTAACTTAATTACATCTTTAAATACATTCTATAAATACAGTCACATTCTGGAGGTACTGGGGGGCAGGTCAGGACTTCAACAGATTAATTTTGGTGGAAGGACACAGCTTAGCCCATAACAATCATAAAACAAAAAAATTTGCATATTTGCTGAAATTAAAATACAGTCCTTCTTTCTCAGATTTTCTGAGGGCAGAATTCTGTAGTTCATCAAAGCTGAATTCCTCTCATTTTTTGGTGCATCTTGCTGTGGATGCCCCGAGTCTCTGCTTGGTTGGCATTGTGAGCAGGGAGTCCTATGGAAGAAGGTGCACGTTCTTAGGTGGTATAGAATAAAGGAAAGATCACACAAAAGCAAGTACAAAGTCTAAGAAGGGCCCACAGGGTGGTTCTCTGTTTTACACGTAGATCAGAGGTGTAAATAAGAACAAAAACTCACATAGGAAGTGCACTGTTTTCTATCTTTCATATTAATTAATTAACTAATTAATCAGTTATTTCAACAGCTACCAGTGAGCACCTCACTTGTGTCAGCCACCAAGTTAGGCACACCCCCCCCACCTCCCAAAAAATGACAATGGGGATGGGACCTTAGGCTCTGGGGTGGGGATTTGGGTTCACAGTAAAGAAGAATTTCCCAAGAGAATAGGCCACAAAATAGGGCTATGGAATGGTTTTCCTTGGGACATATAAATAAATAAATAGGATTTCCCCATTCCATCATTTTATTATGAAAATTCTCAAACATACAGAAAAGTTGGACATTTTTCAGTGAACATCCATATCACTATCACCTAGATTCCACAATTAATATTTTATGCCACTTGCTTTATCACAGAATCTATCCATCTATCCATCCCTCTATCCTTTCTTTAACCCATCCTATTTTTCTGAAGTATTTCAGAGTAAATTGTAGATGTTAGTACACTCCCCCTAAAGACTTCAGCATGTATATCATTAAACTAGAGTTCAATATTTGTTTTCCTCATTTTCTTTTGAGGATATATTCAATGAAATGCATAAATCTTAAGTGTACATTCTCTGAGTTTTGCCAGTTTTACCAAATGCACACCCCAAACTCATCAAATCCAGGACATTACCCTCCCCCAGAAAGTTCTCCATGCCCTCTCCCAGTCAGTTTCTGCCACCACCTCTTTAGAAGCAACCATGGTTTTGAGGTTTTTTTGGCAATAGATTACTTTTGCCTGTTTTACGCTTCATGTAAATGGAATCGTATAACATATATGTTTAGCAAAAATGTTTTTGAGATTCATCCATGTTGTTGCAGTTATCAGTATTTGGTTTCTTTTTATTGCTCAGTAGTATTACATTGTATGGGTGACCTGAGCTTATCTCTTCTGCTTTTGGAACTGTGGACTGCTTCCAGTTTTGGACTATTGTGGGTAAATCTGCTATGAACATTCTTGAACAAGCCTTTTTGTGAACATATGCTTTCATTTCTCTTGGGTCATTCCCCAGGAGTGGAATTTCTGGGAGTATGATAAATTTATGTTTAACTTTATAAGACACTACCTGACCTTTTTCCAAAGTGGCCGTACCAGTTTACACAGTAGGACTGTTTTTGATTAATCTGGGTTAGAAGAGACACATTCACATGACTCACCAAAACAGGATTTATTGTATCTTTGTCTTGCAAATGAGGAAACTGAAGGGCAGAGGGGTGGCCTCACTTGCTCAAGGTTACCCAACTGGTAGGTGGCAGACCCGGGATCCTGTCTGACTCAAAGCCTAGGGGGTTTCCATTATGATGCGCTGCTGCTTGCAGAGGCAGGACTGAAGCAGGGAGAAAAAGCAGATGGCTGACGTCTCAGGGGCACCTTCTGGTGTCCCTGGCCTAAAGATATTTCTGGTCCCCTCAGAGCCTCCTGGTTCTCTGTGACACTATGGAAGCCAGGGCCAGGAGGGCATCTGGTGTTCTTTGGCAGGGCTGGGCCCTGGGCAGGGATTCTCCAGCCTGGGACTAGATAGTTTTCTTAAAGTTCTCCATTACTCAGTTGCACTGCCCCTCCCAGGGGCGTGGCTGGGTCCCGTGTGCAATGGGCAGACAAATGCCAGGCAACTCCCCTGGGCTCGCATCTCTCTCCCAAGACGATTCCACTGGGAGTCTCACTTGCTGAGTGCTCAGATCTGGTGTCTGCGGAGGCCCCAGGCCAGGGATTGTCCACTTATTCCTTGCACACAGTCTGCGGCGGGGTGCTGAGCACCAGGGCCACGGTGTGGCAGTCAGTCAGGCCTGCCTGGTGCTGGCCTCACAGAGCCTGCAGGTGTTCAGAGATGCAAACAGGCTTTGTTCGTTCATGGTGGTCATGTTGGGATGCACAAGACAGATGAAGTATCTGAGACCTTACAATTCAGTGAGTAGAGACTGTCAGTTTATATGTAGCAAATAAATGACTACGACCATATCAGAGAGGAGTAATTCCCATGCAGAGACTCAGCAGAGTGATGAGTCATGAGGAGTGACTGGGGAGAGGGGGGCCTGCCTTGGTGTGAGGTTCGGGAGGGTGGCTCTGGAAGGAGGTGACCGCCCAGCTCAGGTATGATAGGCGGAGAGTCAGAACTTCGTGAGCCCTGAAGGCAGAATTTTCCAGACCCAGGGCACAGCAAGTGCAGCACCTCTGGGGTGGAAATGGGCTAGAAGTGTGCTGTGGGCTGGGAAGGAGGCTGTGGGAAGAGTGGGCTGAGCCAGGGGCAGGGCAAGGCTGGAGAGGCTGACAGGGACTGGATCAAGCGGGGCCTTGCGGGCCGTGGAAAGGGGTTTAGATTTTAATCCCAGTGAAATAGACGGTTTTTCCTTTTAAACAGAAGATGGTTCGACTCACATCTGAAGTGATGGGTACAATAAATGTGTTCGACAAAGAAGCATAAGGGTGTCCAGGATTCCGTGGGAAGGTACTTAATCCAGGCTGGGGCTCATGGAAGAGGTTCCCAGAGGAAGGGACAACTAAGCTGAATCCCGAAGGATGAGCAGGTGTTAGCCGTATAGAGAGGGCAGACACGGTGGAGGGTTATTCTAGTCCAGGGAACAGCATGAAGAGAACCCTGGAAACAAGAGAACCTTTAAGGAGCTAAAGGAAGTTCACTCTGGCTGCAACAGTAGGGAGGGGACAGACCATGCCAGGCCTCAGGGATCTGGGCTTCTTGTTAGGACGGTTGGGGTTTGGTCCTGTTTACCTTTGTCTTTCCATTGCTTAGCATGTGCCTGGATAAATAAATGTGGGTCCGACGCATGACTGAATGAATGAGTAAGGAGAGCTCATACTGGCTGGGGGAGCTTTTTGAATGTCAGGGGATCCTGGGTCCTGAGAGGGGCAGATGTGGTTGGACTGGGGTGGCGTCCATCACCTCTTGCCCAGAGGTCCAGGCTGCCTGACCGGCTGGTTTGGACCCAGAACAGTAATTCGGGGCCTCCTTTGCCAACACGTCAGTGCGTGCGAGGAAGGCCGGGCCCCACCTGAAAGGCACGGAGGTGCATGGTGGCAGGAAGGAACTCCAGCTCAGGAATGCCACTTGCTAAAATATATTTGTTTATTCAGAGATTTAATTAACATGTTTAAATATTAAAGAGTAAACAACGTGTGTCTAGTGGGACTCAACATTTGCCAACAGGAGTTCTGACTTATTTAATTATTTGTGTTTTCTCAGCCCTGAGAATCATGTTTCTAGGGAGGCTGTGGGGGGTATGGGTTCTCTTGGACAGGCAGGGAGGTGGGCCGAGGAAAGGCAGGGGAGGAGGAGCAAGGTGTGAGCAGGCAGGGAGAGTGGGGGGCGGGCAGGAGAAAAAAGAGGGGAGAGCAGTTTCTGAAGGGGTGGCGCTGTCCAGGCAAAAGAGGCGCTGTATGTACTCAGTTTGTGCAGAGGGAAGGGAGTTTTGGAGGTTTAGGATGGGGGGACCAGGCTGCAGATTAGGAAGGCCTGAGCCAGCTAGGAAGTCCTTGGGGGAATCTCTACAGCTGGGGGATTGGAGGGTTTGGGGTTTCCTCGTATGCGGATGCTGGCTGCGATCGATGCTAGCGTGCTGACTTTGGTGGGGCGCAGCTTCTCCCCACGATGCCTGCAGAGCCCGCAGGCTGGACAGTAGCAGCCATTCCCTTGCCTTTGCAGGGAGGGAAGGATCTGGACAGATAATAAGACCCCCAGCCACCACTGCAGGTGGAACTGTGTGAAGCCAGAGGTGTTTTACAAGTGATCTGCATTATAATATCTCTGCAAATGAAGTTCTGGAGGCTGAGAGATTACACTGGGGGGGTTATTTATTGGCAATGTGCTCTAGGATTTTAATTTTTTCTTTTTGCTTATTCAGGCTTTAGCTCCAGAGGAAAATAGCCTGGGGTGGCTCCGAAATAGATTCTCTGTGCCCCATTAACTTATTCAGTGGGTTTAATGGTCCTTTTTCCCCTCAGCCTTGAAGCTATCATTAAAAGGCAGAGATTTATAAAAGCAAAGACACTGAGCTTTGGTCAAACTTTCGCTCTGGGCTAGGGGGAGGGCAGGGGTGGGGGCAGGTGGGGACCCACTCAGGCCCCGCTGCTGTAGCCCATGAGTTGGCCCAAGGCCTTAAGACAGAAGCTCAAGGCTGGGCGGATGGTTTCCTGGGTGCTTAGGGGTAGTGATAACCACTCTACAAAACCTTTTTCGGGGTGAGTGACCCAGGCTTTTCCCACTTCTCACGGAGCAAGAGTGTATGGGCGTCTCTGAAGTGTCACTGAAGGGCTTGGGGTGGAGTTTTCTGTGGCCCTCAGCGGGCCTGTGGTGCTGTTTCTTGGTATATCCCACTACCCGCCTCACAGCCGCTCACCGTCTGCTTTGATTCAGTTTACTGAAAATCAACTCTTCAGAAGTCACTTCACGGAGGGATTTACTTGTCAGAAGCCAGTTCCATTCAAGCCAAGTGTCTAGAGGACCAATTGCCCAAATGGCCGGTGAGCAAATGGCCAAAGATAACAGGCCACAGGCTGTATGCTGAATGCCTTTTGCCAAATTTACCAAAACCTTGATTTAAAGAATATAATTACTGAATCAAGCCAAGTTAAGCCAGTGCAATCCAGTTCAATCCACTTCACTTCCTCCATTAGCTGAGCACCTGTGGTGTGCAAAGCCAGCTATTGCAGAGGGTACAGCAGAGAAATAAACTGGGTCTGGGAGCAGACCAGACAAGTGCACCATTACTCAAAAGAAGGTGGATGAATCAGCTGGGCATGGTGGCATGCAACTGTAGTCCCAGCTACTCCAGAGGCTGAGGCGGGAGGCTCGCTTGAGCCCAGGAGTTCGAGGCTGCGGTGAGCTATGATCGCACCACTGCACTCCAGCCTGGGAGACAGAGCAAGACCCTGTCTCTAAAAACAAACAAACAAATAAACACCCAGAAATAAAGAAGATGGATGTAAAAAGTGAGGTAGCCACAGAAGGGGATGCAGTGGGGTAGGGGGGTTCTAGAAAACCTTGAGGAAAGAGGTGATATAAGGGGGCTCCCTGGATATACAGGTAGGATTTGGACAGGGAAGGAGGTGAGAAAGGGCATTTCAGGCTGAAGGTGGGGCGTACCTCAAAAGTGCTCAGTGGGGTTGAGGAAATGCGAGGTCCTCACTCACCCAGCGTAGGGGGTATGGTGGAGCCCCAAGGGGAGACAGATGAGCTGTGGGTTCACTTGGGGAGGCCTTGAATGCCAGGCTCAGGCATCTGTGCTTTATTGGGTTAGTGATTGGAGTCGTTGAAGGTTTGGGAAGACAATCTTAAAGAAAGTTCAAATGGCTTTTAAAAAAAATTATAAGTGTGTTTGTTAATAGAAATAGCAAAAAGTAGAAAATAGAAAAATCACTCTTACTTCTAGCAACCAAGGAGAAAAACTCATACTTTGATAGATTTCCTTTAAATCTTACAGTAGGGTTGTTTCTAGAGTTAGTGTACGAGGCAAAAAGTGACCTCTGAAAACTCTTTAAACCACCCATGAGTGGACACCAGGTATGTCCACTATGAGAGGCACACAGGAGCTAAGACCAGCTGGGGACACAGTGAGTTCACAGCACATCTCTCCTGCTTGTTCTGATGGCTGCTCTCATTCAGTGACATGGGGGCAGAAGCACCAGCATTTTAAAAATAGTTACTTTTTCCTCACTCTTCCTGGGTGCATAGAGCTAAATTTGCATAAATTCAATGTATAGAAATGTGTAGATTGAATGAGACCATTGTGCATATGTGTGTTTGCATTTACATATACCTGAGCAGGTATTTTTGATTAGTGTTTTAAGAAGGATAATCTAAAAGTGGACTGGGTTGAGGAAGAGGAGAAGCAGATCGTGGAGAAAGAAGACAGGGGGCAATTGCAGTAACTCTGATGTGTGATGTGGGTGGAGCAAGGGAAAACGGAGAGGAAACATATTTCAAAGACTATTCAAAAATTTTAAATAACGCTGATTACATGTGTTAAGTGAGTGTGAGAGATGGAGGCGTTAAGGGGGATTAAAATGTCCAGAACTTGGGTGAGGGCAGGAGAGTGCTGCCTTGAACAGAAATCATTAAGGGCAGAGGACGATGACTTCTGTCTGGAACACGCTGAGTTGATGGTGCTTGTGAAAGATATGAGCACGCAGGTTAGGAATGGTCTGGAGCAAGACATCTTGCCTCTGATTGGAAGGCCCTTCTCAGTTAAGTTCACCAACATGGAAAAAACAGCAAGAATAGCTTTTCAAAGAAAGGAGTTAAGACTTGGCCATTGTCTGGGAGCTCATTCTGCCATGGCCACCAGCCAGCCTGTTCCATGGGTGTCCATCCAATGGCATTTCTTCAGAAAATGGGCTTTCTTTTGTGAGAGCTTTGTTAAAATTGGTTCCAAAAACATTTTACCTTTGTCTTTATTTACAAGGTCCTGTTGGCTTCTCTGCCCCTTCACCCTCCTGCACCCAATCCTGTAGGCAGGATCCAGCCTCTTTCTTGCTCTCGGCTTATCCCCGAACACGCGTGCTGCAAGGTAACAGGAGAAGTCAAGATGTTGGTATTTGGGCAGAGCAGCAAGAAGATTGGTTGTTATATGATTATCAGTAATAACGGTGACACTTAAAATGATGATTATTAATCTATACTCAAGTGGCTTTTCAGAATAACTTTTTACTATTCTTTGAGGAGAGCTGGCCAGATTTTATTGTTCCATTTTACAGAGAGGCAAATGACTTATCTAAGATGAGCCCACCTGTTAGAGGTTACACAGGGCTCTTTGCACAATATATAGTCAGTCTTCCATGATCGTGTTCTCAGAATCCGAAAGGAAAACATGCGCTCTGGAGAGGTGAGCATACTTGTGGGAACAGTTCCCATACGTGAACTTTGAGCCATCCTGGAAAATGCAAGCATCTTCTTATCCTCCGGATAAGAAGAAGGACTTTTAATGGTGATCACTTATGAACGCACACCACTTAGAAAGGCTGAAGAAGGACTTACAATGATGATGATCATGATGATGACGATGACAATGACAATGACAACAGTAGTAATAATGGCATCATCTAACACTGGGTGGTAACTATGTGCTGGGCTCTGTTCTGATTACTTTTCATTCAATGACTTTAACCTTTAATCTAATTTCATCACAACTGAATGAGTTAGGTATTATTATTGCCACTTTTTAGATGAGGAAACCGAGGCAATGAGAACTTAAGTCACAAGGCCAAGGTCATCCAGCTAGCAAGACTACGTGGATTGGTGCTCAGGCAGTCTGTGCCCAGAGCACATGTTTCCTTCCCTGCAAGTTACAGATGACAGTCCAGGCTCTCTTCGGACTCCTTGTCCAGCCTACATGTGGAGGTGGTGGGACCACCCTGTGCTACCCAGTTCTATACATCAGCTGTGTTGTAACTTCATTAGATTTTCAAAGCTGGAACAAATGTTCCCGACATCAGTTCAATGAGAAATTCTGCTCCATGCTCCCCGCGCTGCATTGATCCATTCACCTTGTATAAAATAACCATGTGGGGAACTAGATAAAATATTTGTACCATTGATTGCTTCATTTCGTGGGACGGGAGGTGGGAGTGAGCAAGCGCCCGTGAGCAGGTGGGGGAGGCTGCATCCGCCTGTGTGCAGAGAGCAGCCAGGGTAGAGCCACAGGGCTGCTGGTGCCCCCAGGGACATTGCCTGTTGCACCCAGATCTAACTCTTGACAAGCCACTGGTAGGCTCCTCTGGGGGTTTCTTTTAACAGCTGTGGTTACAGACTGTGTTAATTGCTGACCAAGGTATGTTCCTTTGGATGGGGAGTGTGATCAGGGCATCTAATTTGGGGAGGATATAACCCTTCCTTACATCTCTGAAGGATCATACAGAAGAGGATTAGTAAAGTGGGTGGTCTTTTCACTCATTGAGTCACTCAACAAACACTGACTGGAATGTGACACGGAGAGGCAGATCAGAAAGAGCCTGGGTTTAAGAGTCAGGCAGTTTCAGTCCTGGCTCTCCCACTCATGGGTTCTGGGATGTTGATAAGTCACATAATCTCTTTGAACCTTCAGTTCCTCCTGTGGAAAATAACTCTCACTGCACATGGTGGTTGTAAGAGTTGAAGGTGATCACGTATGTAATCAGACAGGCTTGCGTTTGGCTGCAGGTAACTGAAAACTGACTTTGGTGGTTTAAACATATAGGAGTTTACTTTTCTGATGGAAATTAGACAATGGGAGGTTGGCTGGTGTTGGTCCAGCAGCTCAGCTATGTCAAGGGCAGCATCTCTGTGACTTTCTTGGCCTTTGTCTCATGGTTGCAAGGTGGCTGCAGTCAATATGCCCTGGTAAAAGGCAGGCAGGAATGGGGAGAGGTAAGGAGTGAGTCCACCAGGAAATCCAGAAGCTCCCCTGAGGTGCCCCCACCCCCAGACTTCTGCATGTGTCTCAGGGTTCAAACTTGGCCACCCCTAGCTGCCAGGGAGGCTGGGCAGATGAACACGTGGCTTTCAATCTCTATAGTGGGAAGAGGCAAGGGAGAGAGGAGCTGGAGGGTTTTCTGGGGTTGCTGCCATATCTAGAGGGCTCATTAGCATGCAGATATCCAGTGCCCCTCTCTCACTGTGTGTGAGGCTTTGTGGAAGGAATTTGGAGGATCACAGTGATGACCCCAATAAACAAGTATAATACAAGGGAGGAGGTGATGAGAGCTGGGGTCGTGTGCTGTGGGTTTTCCTGTGGGAGGGTCTCTTCCTACCCAGAGGAATTGGGAAGGCTGTGGTAAGACCTGACTGGTGGGTCACAACTGGACAAGAGGAAAGAGTGGGGGGAAGGACAAGGCGTTGCCACAGCTCCCAAAGGCTCTTGAGTGCAGGTGTGGACGTTTCCTTATATGGTGGGGGCTGGTACGGGAGCAATGGGGCTGAGGTGGGGAGGCCATGCTTCAGGAAGGCTGGGCTGATAGCAGCCAGAATTGATGGGAAATAGCAGACACCTGGGGTGGAGAGACCCACTGGGACATGCAGAATCATCTTCGGATGGAGGGGTGAAAGTTGGACATAGGAAGAAGGGGTGGGAGAGAGAAATGCCATAGAGGTCAGAGGGCAGGATTCGGGCCAGGGGCAGAGTCTGAGTGCTGGGGTTTCCGGCGAGTAGCCCGGCAGAAAGAGGAGTGACCTGCCCGTGGATAGAGGAAGATCAGGCCAAGAGTGGATTTGGGAAGGAAAGGGATGAGTCTGGTTTCATACCCTGGGTTTGGGTTTGGCTTGGAAATCCAGAGGCAGATGTTGGCCAGCAGTTGGAATTTCTGGGCTGGCCTTGGGCATAAAAGCCTGGCCTGAAGTTTTGAGAATTATGTGCCCAGAGATGAGGGCTGAAGCCAAGGGTGTTTATGAACATTAAGAAGGAAGGAAGGCCAAGGAGAAAGGGCCAGGGAGGGAGGGAGCTAGCAGTGGGAATGCTTGGTGCTGCTGCCAGGCGAGTGGTCAGTGAGGTCAGTGGCCCAGAAGTGAGGGGGTTTAAAGGGAAGGGGAGAACCACGTGTGGTGAAGCAGTGTGGACTGACGTGTTCAAGTGTCTTAGTCTGCTCGGGCTGCCATAACAAGGTCCCACAGACTAGAGGGCTTGAACAGCAGGAATGTATTTCTCATGGTTCTGGAGGCTGGAAGTCCAAGGTCAAGGTGCCAGCAGGATTGGTTTTCTTTAAGGCGTCTCTCCTTGGCTTGCAGACAGCCACCTTCTTGCTGCCTCTTCCCATGGTCATCTTTCTGTGTGCACACACCCCTGGTGTCTCTCTTTTTGCCTGTCCCTATTTTCTCTTATAAGGACCTCAATCATATTGGATTAGGGCCCACCCTAATGACCTCATTTTAACTTAATTACCTCTTTAAAGTCTCTATCTCCAAATACAGTCATGTGCCAAGGTACTGGGGGTTAGGACTTCCACATATGAATTTTGGGGTGGGGGGACACGATTCAGCCCAAAGCACTAAGGGAAGGTTGGTGGGAAATACAGCTTTTTAAAGGGGTGTGGGAGACTGCATGTGTTTGTGGGCAGAAGGAAGGAGCCAGTGGCGGGGAGAGCCTGAAGGGGCAGGAGCAGGAGAGACTGGACAGGGAGGAGACAGGGCATGGCAGAGTTGGAAGAGAGAGAATGAGGGGCACAAACCAAAGCTGGGATTTTCTGGAAGGCTGGGACACCGTTGCACACCTCTGAATCCACAGTGCCTCGCTCAGTGCTGGGTTTTGAATGGATAAAAGAAAGGCACCCGCTAGCTCTGCAAAAAGAGGGAGAGTGGGAAAGGTGGCTATATGGATGCATTAGTAAATTAGAAACGATGAGACAGCTCAAGTCAGATGTCTTAGATTGTCTTAATGAGATACCTAACCTCTCTGAGCCCCAGTTTCCTCCTCTGTGAAATGGGGATAGTAGTACCTTCTTCTTGGGGTTATTGGAAGGATTAAGTAAGATATTTATGTAAAACACTTGGCCTTATAAAACACTGCCTGACACGTGCTGAGGCTCTTTATATGTTAGGTTTGATTATTGTTGTTACTTTTATTAATAATGGAATAGGACATAAATCGTCTGCTGAAATGAGTGTGGGCCCACGAGCAGGGACAGGGGTTTGATGCATCTGCCATAGTTGCTGCACAGCCCAGCTCTCCTGGTATGTCAGGATGGGGGCGGGCCTGAGAAAAGGGATGAGGGGCTTCTGAGGCTGGACGTCCCTGGCACCTGAACAATTTGTGTCTGGACCTGCAGGAGGCAGACAGTTCTCTAAGAAGTGAGTGTGTGACGGGAGATCTGCCCATCGTGGGCCTTCCTACTGTGCCGAAGTCCCCAGGCTCCCCTGGCATCTTAGGGCCACTGGTGGCCGGTTTCTTATCCATTCACACCATCCGGTTGGCACTTCCCAGGATCTGGCCTGAGGCATCTTTTGGTGGCTGCAGCCTCTGGGGTGCCGAGTGGAGAGGAGGGCAGCCCTGGCCCTGTGCTGAGGGCGTTGAGGGCAGGGCTGGAGGGGGAGCCCACGGAGGGGCTGCCCTGGCCTTAGGACTCTCAGGCTCAGCACTGAGGACTTAGAGATGCTTTGGCTCACTTCCCTCATTCTAAAGATGCAGGAACTGAGGCCTGAGATGGGGAGGACTTGCCTGGAGTTGCACAGTATGACACGGACACGACAAAGCAAGCACTCACACCATGCCTTTGACTCCATATCCAGTGCTCTCTTAAATTCCAGGCTGCTTCCTGGGATCACGCTTGGCTTGTCATGTCGGCCCTTTGGAAGGGCCATCTGTCTGGGGTCCTGGGTCTGAGGGGCTCAGTGCCAGAGGCAGATGTGGGCTTTGCATGTCAGGGCAGCGAGTGACCATTCACCGCGGCTAATCGGAACCCCAGGAAGGCAAATGTACCTTGTCGTCCTGGCCCTTCCTTCAGTCTCCTCTCATCCGTTCTCTTGCCTTCCATGGGGTGTTGGGGCTGTTGGGGGCCCTCGAGTTTCTGGAGGGGGCTTAGGATCTGGTCTGCATGGACTGGGCAGAAGAGGGGAAGTGGGCTGTGCCTGACTGGCTCTGATGGTTGTGATCCTGCTTTATGAACGGGACCTGTGGACTTAAAGCAGAGAGGTCAGGAGGGAGGCTTCCCACGCCCTGCAGCCCTGCCCCGTCCCCCCATCTCCTAGACTCCTGTCTTCCCACTTCGTTCATCTGCAGCTTGCTTTGGGGGCCTTCTCCACTCCGAACAGCATCCGGGGACCCTCCTGCAGAAACCAGAGCATTCTTGGGGTTTGCAGAGAGGAGGTGGGGGTGGGTGGCTTCCGAAGCTCTGACTGGTTGGTTTCTTTAGGATCAGGGTGGGAGGGAGGATGCAGCCCCTGGTCTCCCCAACCCAGGAGAGAACCCACACCCGCTTGAGCACAGTATTTGATGTTTTTTGTGCAGAAATGTCTTCTCTCATTGAAGAAAAACCCTGACCCACGTTGGAAAGCAACCCTATGTGTAGAAGGGTAGAGATCCATTGGAGTGTCTTGACACATCGCCCCCTTTGTTTCATCTTGGGGTTCTTTGATTATTCTTGGCATCACCCTCTGGCCCAGGGGTACACTCCCTTACCCATTGCCCTGTGAAAAACACCATTTTTCCTTTGTCCTTTTGGTACCAGCTGGCATTTAAAAGAAAGGAACTTTGTAAACTACTAAAGGAAAGTAAAGCAGAGATAATTATAGGAAAATAAAGAAAGCAAACACTATCAAAATTGTCAGCTTTGCAAAGAAAGGGGCTGCAGTACTGCACTATGACACCCCGCTCCCCAGGGGTCGGTTTAATTCTCCAGCTCTGGCTCCCATAGTGGGGGGCTTGCATGTACCTCTGCCGCCCTGCCCGACTCCACGGTGCCAGGATAATTTTTGTAGTTGCCTCCCTAACGAGACAGGGACGCCTCAAGGTCAGCAGCAGAGTCATGGCTCTCTTGGTAGGTACCTGGGCAGTGCGTTCCTGTTGCAGAAGCAGCGTCACAGGCCAGATAACAGGAGTGAGAACAGTGGTGACAGCCGTCATAGCTCCCGATTGTGGAAGTCTTAATATGTTCAGGCTCTGCTGTGGACTTACAGAGTTGATCCCAGGAACAAATACATTTATCTGAAGTCAGAATTAACACTGTCATTAGCCTCACTGGACAGATGAGGAAGCTGAGGCTCAGAGGTTCATAGATAATGTGTCTGGAGTCCCCCAGCTGGGAGGTGGAGGAGAGAATATTCGGACCCAGCTTGTTCAGGCCCCAAGACTGTATGGGGCTTGTGTGCGTGTGCTAGGCATGTTCTTCCTGTGCTGGGAGGCAGGGCCCTGAAGATTCCTAAGGAGTTGCTGTTCAGGCCTCGGATTCCACAGGCCAATTTTCCAACCTGCCCTAGGCCCTACCTTTCAGTTCTAGGTCCTGAGCTCTGGTGCCTGGTGCAGGGATCACCCCTCACCTTGCAGGAAGCATCCTGATCTGAGCTTGGGACCTCATCCTTCTCAGCCTGATGCTCACACAGGGCCCTGCTAACACCAAACCATCTTTAGGACTAGAGGTCCAGGCCTGTGACTTAGAATGTTCGTGCCATGAGGCAGGAATCGCCAGCCGCAGGGTGTGGCTGGGGCCCTCCTAGTTATGAGGGTGTTGCCTGGGGGCCGTCTCTGTGTCCTGTTAACTCTGCGGCTCCCAGGAGTAGACAGATGGAATGCCGTCTCACTGCCCCTATCTTGTCCCCATTTCCACCTCCCTTGCCTGGTTGTCCCTTGTCCCTTTGGTCCTCTGCCTTCAGGGCACTGCCTCAGTCTCCAGTCTCTAACCTGGGCTGTAACTTTCTAAATCTTCTGCCCCCACCCTGTTAATAACAATCATGGCCAGCACTTATTTTGTGCTAAGAACTTTTAATGTACAATATTTTACTGAATCCTCCCATGGCCCAGGGAGGTAGATAATATTGTTATGCCTATTTTACATAGAAAGAAACAGAGACCCAGAAAGGTTGAGTGCCTTGTCCACGACCCTGAGTGATGAAGTGGTGGCAACCCCCTGCCACCCCCAGGCAGGGCTTGTTCTTACGTCCACTATCACTGCCTCCTTACACAGGGCCACCCCCAGGCCTGCTTCTAGACACCTGGACATGCCCAGGCCCCAGGGAAACTCACTCCCACCCACCCCTGCTGCCCATGGCCTTTGCCTTCTTGTCCCTGGTGCAGTCTTCCGCCTGCCAGCTGCTCCGTCTGCCTCTGAACACATGGGCAGAGAGGGGCTCTGGGGAGGAAGGGAGGAATGAGGCAGCAGGGGGCACAGCTGCGACCAGCGGCCGCCCCCTTCCCCGCCCGCACTCATGTCTGGTGACACAGGCCACTGAGTCCTCCCGGGTGGCCTCGGCGTGATGCTGTGCCTTGGCCAGCTGGTCAAGGACGTTCCACTCGGCTGATTCTGAAGAGGTCACTGTCTGCCCTGGGGCCCATGTGCTGGGGCTGTTCCAGCTGGAGCTGCTGACATCTGCCTTCTGCCGAGCCCCAACCCCTGCCTGGCCTGCAGCCCTGGCTGGAGGGACAAGGGAAGCAAGGACTATCCCTCCCCTGCTACCCACCCTCCCACTGGCCCCATCACCTCACCTCCCTCCTGTCCCTGGCCACCCTCTCCTGGCCCTCCTCATGCCCCCACTTGGTTTGGGCTTGGAGGGCTCTTAGCGCAGGGCGAGGCAGTCCAGCATCCCCAAAGGGCCCTGTTGGCCCCACACTGACCCTTTAGTCTCTCTTGGCTGTTGCCTGACTATGGGATGTTCAGTGAGTCGTTAAGCCCCTCTGGGCCTCAGTTTACTTATCTGCTATCAATAATGGCACTTACCTCCTAGTTCAAACTGATAGTGGGGCAATGCAAACATCTCGGGCAATTCTTTGAGCTTTATATGCCTCGGTTTCCCCACCTATTGAATGGAAGTCACAGGCTATTTCACAGGAGACTGCTGTGAAATGGTCTGGGAATGTGCTCTGTAAACTGAAATTGATCAGTGAAATGATGGGAATATATATTAAAAATTATGATTGTTGCATTATCGAAAGACACCTTCAGGGTGAGGAGCATAGACTGGGGAGCCTGCCTGAGTTTAAATCCTAGGGCTGCTTCTTGCCAACTGTGTGACCTTGGCTAAACCATTTAACTTTGCTGTGCCTCAGTTTCCTGATCTGTAAAATGGGGATGGTAATAGTACCTGCCACATAGACTTGGTGTGAAGTTTGAGGATGGATCATGTGCCAGACTCAGTGGTAGGCAAGCATGAGAGGAATATGTAGGCTCATGTATGGGTTATAGCTGGATGCTAGGATCCGTTCCTACGCCCGTGTCCCAGAGAATCTCTGAGTTCAGACCCCCTGAGTTCAGCTGGTTGGCAGACAGCCCCTCTGTACGTCCCCACCCTGCATGTGCTGAGAAGTTTGCTTTCTGGCTCATGCTTTGAGGCATGACAGGCCTCTGTGGCCAAAAGATTCCAGTTGCATAGAAGGTGTGCAAGAAACCTTTATTCTGGCTGTTATCTCTCCAGTGCCACCTAAGCTGTATTGATAAGTTAATCTTATATTGTTGGGACCAAACAGCCCTGTAATTTTTCTATTGTGCAGCCTAATCGGTCTCCACAGCTGTGTCATTAGTCTAAATTTGTTGTAATCTAGTCAGGCCCTTGTGAGCCACTGAACAAGGCCCTCCCCCCTTCCCCATTCACCCATCGCTGGGGGGCTGGCCTCAGTGCTCTCTGCCCTGGCCTGGACTCTCTGTCAAGGTGTGCATGTGTGGGGCGGCAAACGCCTTGATGAAGTGAGCACCATACCAGGACCAGGCTACCTGGCTCTGCGCTTGGTATTCATTAGCTATTTATCTTGGTAACATGGTTAAAATCCATTTTTCCCCCATCTCTATTGATTTTTTTTTCTTATGAATTTGTAATAACATCAGAAAATACTTAAGACAAAATATTAAGTGAAAAAAAGGTAGGATTCAAGTTGTCCATCCATCGTCATCTCATCACCAAGAACAAAGACAGGTGGGTGGGGGGAGCTGAGGGTGGTCACCTCTGGGAGCTGTGATTGCTAGTGACTTTAATTTTCTTTATATCTTTTCATTTTTCCCCAACCTTTCCACAATGAGCTTGTACTACTTTATAACCAGGGAAAGAGTAATTGAAATTAATCAGCATGAAGTCCACCAGCCATAGAGTTTCTTCCTTTGTAAAATGAAAGGGATGGACTAGAATCTCAACCCTGGCTGTATTCCAGAATCCCCAGGAGACCTTGGTAAAAATGCAGAGGACTAAGCCCCATCTCAGGGAGTCTGATCTTGTAGTCTGGGGTTGAACTCAGGAATCAGCATTTTTGATTAGTACCCCACCCCCACCCCACCCTGGAGATCCAGATGCATCTAGGCTTTAGGTCCCTGGATGGGTTGATCTCTTGGGACAGTTCTGCCGTGACCATTTCCTCTGGATGTGTCTCCTTTTTAGAGTGACTTGACAGTGGGGTGGGAACGGGGAGTCCTGTGGCCACTCCTCTGACTTGAGGGAGGTGCCTTTCGGATGTTCCTGATCCAGCTGGGAAGAAGCTGGCTACAGGCCTGTGCGACCACATGCAAGAAATGGCTGTTGCAGGGATGTGTAGGCCCCGGTGACTGCCTGCAGAGGGGCCTTCCTCTAGCCAGCGTTTCCCAAGGGCCTACCAGAGTTGGGCCTCTTCTCATCTCTGGTCACGTTTCACTCTCAACAACTCCTATACTGGGCCTTGCACTCCCCGTTTCTCAGCACCAAGGCCCAGGAAAGCTAAGTGAGTTGCCCAGTGTCACACAGCTGCTAAGCACACAGCCTGATTTGAACCTCCATCTGTCCGGGCATGCCCATGGCATTTCCTCTCCAGCAGGCCCCACTGGGGGCTGACCCACAGGTCTCTGGCTTGGTGGCCTTTGAAGTCTCAGTCATCCTTCTGGGTAGGAGAGGCTGGGATTTTTTGGTGGGCTGTCTCCCCTCTCCTTACCTCCAACAGGACCCCTGCCGCAGGTCTTCCCCCTCCTGCCCCCGCCCCCCAAATGCTTAAGCTGTTCATTTGCTTGGGGAGCTTTTGCAGGGTCTCTGTGCGTGGCTTAGAGCCACGGTGGTCATTGCATTGTCATCTCTGCTGCTGGCATTCTCTTTCTTTTCTTTTATTTCATTTATTTTATCTTATTGCATTTGGGTCTTCTGATTATGTCTTATTTTAAACCCAAGCCTATTAAATTGTAGTCTGATTTACTTGGGGATGTTCTTCAGGCATTTGAAGCACCTCTCTCCTGGCAGTGTATAGGCTGTAGTCTATTTTCAGCTGGGCTAGTAGGAGCAAAGGAGGAGGAGGTGAGGGCATTCCCAGGTTTGAATGCAAGTTTCCTAGTGAGAACTGTGTGACCTTGGACATGCCATCCTGTGGCCCTTAGTTTCACTGTGTGTGCAGTGGGGATACTGCTGCCCGCCTCAGAGGAGTATAGCAAACATGGTCTGCGATGACGTGATGCACTTTCCATGGCCTGGCACCCAGAAGTGCTCAGTGTGTGTTAGGCACTACCATCAATGTTATTCTAATCTTGATTTTGACCTTAACCACCTCTGGAAGCCTGGACAGGTCACCCACTCCAAGAGCTTTAGGTTCCTCCAGAATGTAGTGCCTTGGAAATAAAAATGCTCCCCACAGCGGGGCTGGTAGAGGCCTGAGTTTAGTTGACCATGTCCAGGGAGAATGACCACTTCTTCCAGAGTTTGGCCCCGTGTAAGGGACACAGGATTGGTTCTAACTCTGTGCTTTTCCTTGGTTCTATTGCTGAGAGGCATTGAGAAGGCCAGCCTTCTGCCCTGAGGGTCCAGCCCTGCGTGGCGAGGGGCTCTGGGCTCCCACCCCAGTTACAGCATTCCGGCTGCTGGCCGGGGCTTCTCCTCTTGGCCTCTGCCTCTGAGTGTCACAGGGCTGTCAGTTTCTGAGCAGACGGCACAGTTGTACCTGAATGGCCACACAGCTGGCTGGGGAGGATTAAACTTTATTTGCTGCAGGTCAAAGGGATTTCAAGCCTCTCCTGTCCTCTCTCATTGATTATTTTGCTTTGATGTTGAAGGGGGAGGTCGGACTCGGCTAATGGGCTTCCCTGTCTGCCCAGGCAGGTGGCATCTGCACGTGTAGGTGTGCCTCTGGCCCTCCACAACCCTTCCTCCATGCATGTTGGTGGTTGTTTACATATTTCCCATTGGTCTGTGGCTCAGAGGTTGGCTCCTGTCATCGTTGCTAGGGCTGTTGCCATGGCATCTGTCATCCAGGCTGTGTTGTGAGAGACCAGGAGGGCGATCTCATGCCCTCTTGCCGCTGGGATAGAGGAAGGCCTTGAGAGGGACACAAGCTGGGTTTACAAACAGGTGGGTTTGGATGAGAACGGGAAACTCTGAGGCCAAGGGAGCCCTGGGCACTGTAAAGCTCCACCTCCCGCGGGGGTTAATGTGGAGTCAGAACCTCCTGCGAGGGGAGCAGATGCAGGCGCTGGTGCTGGTGGTGACGTCATTGAGCTTTGGGGCAGCTCGGGAAATGGTGCAGGGCACAGAAGCAGCACAGTCACCTATGCCTGGGGATAACGCCTCCCAGGGACCCCAGGCCCTACAGTCAGACCATGAGCCTCAGATTGTGAGGCCTAACAGCACAGTGATTAAAACTCAGACTCACCATCATCATCACTCCACTTACTGAGTGATTTGAGCGCCTTCTACGTGCCAGCTCTTAGCAAGTGGTATCTCTAATCCTCAGGACAGCTCTAGTTGATGAGCATTACTATTCCATTTTACAGAGGAAGAAATCTAATCTCAGAAAGATCCAGTAAGTTGTGCAGGGCCACAAAGCTGATAAGTGTCAGAGGCAGAGCTGAAATCCAGGGCTGTCTGGCTCCATAGTCTGAGACTTCTCCACCAGTGACTGTGTAGCGAAGGCCTGTTTGTTTCCCCCAGGAGGATTTCTATGGAGGCTGCTGCATAGACACATCCATAGAGGCTGTAACAAGGTACTCTTGCTTATACTGAAGGCAGAAGCTTTCATTTTACAGATGGGGGTGTCGTGTGACTTGCCCGGTGCCACGTCGTCAGGCTAGATTAGAAATGGTTCTTTGAAGCACAACTGTGCTAAACTTGGAGGAACAGAGATATTCTGGGGCCCCCAGTGGCCTTTAACGAAGAGCCGAGATTCCTGTCTTCCAGGTGTTCTTTGAAGATGGAGGTCCCCTGAGGCGGCCTGCAGAATGGGCACAAGAACCTTTTTTAAAAAAAAGTGCTTAGAAAAAACATACAACTTGCTATCTTAACCATTTTTAAGTATACAGTTCAGAAGTGTTACGTACATTACGTTGCTGGGTAGCCAATCTCCAGAACTCTTTTCAACTTGCAAAACTGAAACTCTGTACTCATTAAACAATTCCTTGTTCCCCCCTTCCCCCATCCCCTTGCAACCACTGCTTTCTGTCTCTATGAATTTGACTACTCTAGGTACCTCATATAAGTAGAGTCATATGGTGTTTGTCTTTTCTGTTCTTTTTTGGTAACTGGCTTATTTCACCTAAAGGTTTATCTGTGTCGTAGCATGTGTCAGAATTTCCTTCCTTTTTAAGGCTGAATAGATCGTACATTTTATGTATATACTATATGTTGTTTATCCAGTTATCCTCCAATGGATACCTGGGTTAATTCAACCTTTTGGCTGTTGTGAATAATCCTGCAATGAAGATGGATGTACAAATATCTCTTTGAGACCTTGCTTTCGTTTCTTTTGGGCAAATACCCAGAAGTGGAATTGTTGGATCATATGGTAATTCTATGTTTAATTTGTTGAGGAATCACCATAAGACTGTTTTCCACAGCGATTGCACCATTTTAAATCCCCAGAAACAGTGCTCCAATTTCTCCACATCCTCACCAACTCTTGATATGTTCTGTTTTTGGACAGTAGCCATCCTAATGGGAGTGAGGTGGTATCTCACTGTGGTTTTGATTTGCATCTACATAATGATTAGTGATGTTGAGCATCTCTTCATGTGCTTATCAGCCATTGGAGCCATTTTTTGAAGACCTGTTAACCTCAGACTTCAAACTATTGAGGTTGCCTCACTCCCTTGGTACTTTGGGGTCCCGGACCAAATATAGTTCTTACCCTGAGGGATTTGGAGATTAAGACAAGTGGGGACTGAGGCTGTTCCACAGTCACCTACAGTAAGGAAGGGTGAGATATATTCCTCAAGGGAGGGGTGGCTGATAAGTTCCGGAGCCCTTGCGGTGAGAGGAGGACATACCTTTGAGATGACCCTGGGCTCCCCTAAGAGGGGTGATAGCAATTCCCCAAGCAAATTGCCATCGCCATCTTGAGCTCCCACAGGGGATGTGCCTCATGGAGGGCTGTTCTAGGGGAGTATGGATGGCAGAGGGTAGTTCCAGCTGCTGAGCATGGATTAAGGAGCTAGCTTTCCCTCTGGCCATACCCATATGCCCTTTGCCAAGAGGGACAGCCTCACTGCCAATTTGGGGTCATGCGGAACTGCCTCTCCTTCCCTGTCCTGTGCCTAGCTTGGGCTGGGCTGGTCAGCCCTAGGGAGGGATGTTTGAATGCATTTTTATTCTGCAGCGAGATTTCCAGGCCTGCAGGGGTGAGTTCTTTCTGAGCTGGGAAAAGTGCCTGGGGCTGCTGTGTGGTTTTTGATACCCAGCCCTGGTGTGGCCAGAATGTATGCCATCTGATTTTAGGAGGCTGTCCTGATGCAAACCAAACTTGGCACAGGATGCTCTTTTGATACCCAGCAGTTTGTCTCTCTGAGGTCAGTGATCAACAGCTCCTGCCCTCCCTGCCCCAGGTGAGCTATGTAACATGTTGCTTGCCCCCACCCCTTATTCAATCCTGGATTAAATGGGAGCACTGTTGGGTGGGGATGCTAAGATCCCAGAGCGCTGACCTTGGGCCAGGTACTATGCCAGGTGCTTTATGTACATCTTATTCAAGCCTCATAACAACCTAATGATATATTATTGGGGATTGTTTTCTCCAATTTATGACAAGACGGCATGGTGTACGGGTTAGGAGCAGGGGCCTTCCCAAATCAAGCTGCCTGGGTTCAAATCTCAGAACTGGCCCTTCCAGGGGGGACCTGGGGAGCCTAGACCCAGGGAAAGAATAGCACAGCAAGTTCTAAATCTTTGCATTAATGTTTACATTTTTCAATTTTATTTATTCTTTGCATATGTCACTGTGGTTCCATACTCAAAAGGTATGGTGAAAGGTTACCCTCCTACCGCTTTGCCCAGAGCCAATTCCTTTCCTCTGTGGCAACCTAGATAACAAGTTCCTTACCAGAGGTGGTCCACCTTGCATTTAATTTGCAGTTTGCCCCTGTATTTATTACACATGTGTGTTGCTAACGTTAGACCCTCAATTTCCTGATTTCTCGTTCTAGCATTCCTTGGGCCTCTTCCGTTCCCATCTTTCATCCCAGCTTCAGCCTGACTCTGCTGGGAGCTGCCTGTTGATACTTCTGATTTCTCTCCCAGCGGCTCCCTCCTGGCCTCACAGGGCACAGCATCTGGCACTGAGCGTTTCCGGGGCGGGGTGGGGAGTGCTGAGTCCATGCAGCGCAGGGATGAACGCGTGCGTGCACAGCGAATAACTGAGTCCGGGTGTGAGTGAGGAGGGCTGAGCGGGACTGCAAGGCGCTGTTGTTTGTCCTGGAATTGGGCATGCTGCTCTGGGCCATCGCTGGTGACAGCTGCCTCACTTCCCCAGCCCCCGAGGGTGTCACTCCATTTGAATTTGGATTTGTCAAGGAAACTGTGAACAAACTGGGATGTTTTCCCTGTGATGAACTGTCATCGCCAAATTTCAGAGTTGCTTCCTGAGCTGAAATGCTAGAGAGCAAACACACAGTGCTTACTATGTGCCAGACACACAGGGTAGGAGGTGAGGGGACCAGGATACCTTGAAAGCCCTCTGGCCAAGAAGGGCTATGAACCTACCAGCTGTGGGACTTTGAGCAAGTTATTCAATCATGGTGGGCCTCAGTTTCCTCATATGTGAAACAGGAATGATGACTCCAGCTTCTGAGGGCCCTGTGAGGATGATGTCAAGTAAGATCACTACTCCAGGTTGTAGGTGCAAATAAATGTTCCCTTTTCCACACAAGAAAATGCATGCAAGAAAGACATTCATGCTGGTCTTTGTCAGGCATAGAAAGGGGCATATTTTTACCACAGCCTAAACCTCAGACAAACAGGGCCACGTGGTGTGGGCTTTTGGCATCAGGTGTCCAGGGCAGGGGACCTTGCTGCCAGGCAGTACCTTGGCATGGGCATCTGTGTTGTGACCAGCTTTCCAGGGCTGTTTCTGACTCAGTTTAGGGTGAGGATGGAGTTGGATTCCCCCTGGTCCAGGGGCCCTGACATTTCCCGCTCAGACATGGCTCCTCCTTGAAGGTTTGTTGGGTGAGTTTCTCCTTAGCCAACTGCAGTCACGGGAATGGGATCTGGGGTGTATGTGTGTGTGTGTGTGTGTGTGCATGTGTGTGTGATGCAGCAACCAAAACAGCTTCCATGAAGCTTGTACAAGGCTGTAGAAGTGGGAGGAGCTGGGAGAAGGCAGGTTCAGAGGGCAGCCAAGTGCAGGTCCCTTTAGGGATATTGTTGGGTGAGAACAAGGTTCATCAACATAGAGGTGGCTCATAAACTTCCATGACTGAATGACAGCTTACCTCTTGCATGTCTCATGTCTAACCTAAAGGCTCTCCCTTTAACCAGCAGCATAAAATGTCTGTACTGTGGGCACAAGTTAAAGAATTCAGAGACGTGCTGAAGAAATGAGCTGTTAGTGACTTCTAATGGATGCTTCAGCGGCTATTTCTTGGGGATTCTTCACATTTGATTCATGTAATAGATTGGGTATTTAGAAAGCAATGTATCTGGACTGTACTTTCTTAGCTTTATCCTACAAAATTGACTTTATTGAATTACAGTTTAATGTGTTCACAATCCATATAGAGTTGATTAAAGAGAAAAAACAAAAACCACTCATTTGAAGAACATTTCTATCTCTTGCAGAAATATAAAGAATACGTTTTCCACAATGCCACACATAATCTTTTATAGAAGGATCCATGGTACAGATGTCTTTTTAGATTTAGTGTCGGGGAAAAAATGTTTATCTCTAGAAATGACTTGGATAACTTGATTCGTTTCCCTTTTCACCTTAGCTGCCAGGAAACCTGTGGCCATATTCACTGCCTAATTATGAGAACGACTTCACCTTGGACTCCTGTTAACATACACTTCTTTGTTGCCCTTTAATTGTCTATTTTGCTTATGTCCCAGATTTTTCTATTTTATAGTATGTCTACATTATACGTTTCCTCAAATCCTTTAAAAATGGACAGATGTCCTTGGTAAATACCACAAAGAATTGAAAATAGGTATTTAAACAAAAACATAAACATGAATGTTTGTAGCAGCACTATTTAAAATAGCCAAAAGATGGAAAAAACGGAAATGTCCATCAACTGATGAGAGAGGATAAGCATGTGCTATATCTCTACAACAGAATATTATGAAACCATAAAAAGGAGTGAATTCTGATACATACTACAACATGGATGAACCTTAAAAACATGCTAAGTGAAATAAGCCAGATACAAATGTCACACATATATTATGTGATTTCATTTATATAAAATGTCCAGAATAGGTAAATCCATAGTTGCCAGGGACCGGGGAGGGGGAAGAATGGGGAGTGACTGCTTCATTGATATGGGGTTTTCTTAATGTTTTGAAACTAGATAGAAGTGGTGTTTGCATGACATTGTGAATGTATTAAATGCCACTAGCGTATACATGTTGAGATGGTTAATTTTATATTATGTGAATTTTGCCTCAATTAAAAAATTTTTAAAAATACATTTCTTAAAAATGAGTGGAGTATAAAAATGCAACTTGAATAAAAATGTGTGCTGGGGCTCTGGGTGGGAAGGGTGTCTCCCTCCCTGCTCACTGCTCTGTGTGTCTCTCCCAAAGCTGCCCGCTGTCCAAGCTGGCAGCTGTCCCAGGCTCCCACTCTTTGGTCAAAGGTACGGTAGTGGTTGTACTTTTTGGCTACAATATCAGGACAAGCTTTCCTGGTCCATTTACAAATAAATAAATCAGAAGAACTCAGTGATATTATTCATAGCTGTGTGAAGGCAGGCCTGAGCTTTCTCCACACACTTGATAGAGATCAACTCAGAGGAATTTTTAAATAAAACCGGTGGCCAGTGCCTCCAGGTCTTAGCTCCCTCCTGGCCTGGGGAGGACCCGGCAGCGTCATTTTTAGAGGCACCACCCAGGAGAGTCGTCGCTGCATCTGAGCTTTCCCTCTTCCCAGTTTGTCCTGTTCCAAACCATCACGGTGCAAAGCCAAGAAAGGAATTTAGGAATTGCAGAGGAATAACTGCTTGAGATACAGGACATTCTGTAGCATCCCGTTATTTCTTTCAAAACCTGTGCCTGGGACATTTTTTGGTTTCATTTTGAGAATTTCTTTCATCTTCAGGATTCCAGGGGAAAGATAGATCAGGTCATTGTTCTCTGTTTCGGAATCAGATTTCTCTTTGAATTGCTTCTCTCCTGGTGCTCAGAGGAGGCCAGCACAGTTACATGGGTCTGGGGCTACCTCACCTCCAGAGGCCTTCCCTGTTCTAGAAGAAACAACTCTTCCTAGATGTGGGCTCCCTTCAATCTCTCTTTCTTAGCGTTTTCTTAGAGCAGTGTTTCCCAAACATTTGTTTATCATTGCACACAAAGAAATTGATAATATTTGTGTAGTACCATGGGGATAAATAGAAGAGGATATTTATCGCTGGATGTGACCTCCCTGGTGGCCTCTCCAGATCCTGTGTGGCCAGTGTCTGCAGTACATTGGCTGGAATCTTTGCTGTAGGCCAAGAGAGAGTTTTACGTGTAGGGAACAGGATGAGGGGTATGTCAGGCTGCTTTTGCCAGAAGCCCGGAATGAATCTGTTATTTACCTGTCAGTGCTCAGATCCATTTCCTGCCCTTCAGGGCCTGACCCCTGGAAACTACATCTCCTAGGCTCCTTTGCCAGCTGGCTCCTGGCAGGGTTTGGCCAATGGGAGGCACTGGTTGAGACTGGCAGGCAGGAGGAAGGGAAAGGTCAGGGCCCTGCCTCACTCTCTGGTTAGCGGTCTTTGCATCTTTAGCAGTGTCTGTATCTCTTAATAGTTGCAGCTCCTGCTGGTCAGTCCCTGCTGTTTCTGGCTCCTGCCAGACTGCTCTGACCCTTCATAATACCACCTCCTCCTTTAACCTATGGGCTTCCTGCTATTACTAATCTACGGGTTGCTTTGTGGTTCCCTGTTTGGCTTTTTAGCAACTCCAACATGTCACTGTTTCCCCATCAAATTTCCTCTATCAAGTATAGGGTGTGGGCTCCATTTTCCTGAATAAACTCTGACTGATACGGCATCCTGGCTGCTCCTATGTGGTCTTCCAAATAGCACTAGCTGGTAACAGAATATGCATTGGATTAACCTCATTCTTTCTTTGTGCATACACCTTCCTTATCAACCTGCAGCAGCAGTCAGCAGCTGCCTGGAATTCAGCTCTGGCTCCTGGCCCCACATTATCTCTCCATGAAGAGAGAGATGGGGAAAATCACAGGATTGGCCCCACTGCTTCTCTTGTCTGTCTAGAAAACTCCTACTCATCTGTTAAGGCAAGTATCACTACCTGTTGTTCACTGTCTTTTTTTCTTCCCATTTCCCCTGGCTTGGATCAGCTGTTCCCTTATCTGTATTCCCAAAAAACTTGATGGAAGTACACCTTATAGTACTTTTTCCATTATAGTCACACATGGACTTACGCCCCCTATTAATATTCAAGTTTGCTGAGGGAAGGATCTGGTCTCATTCAACTCTGTATGTACAATGCCTCTTTCAGAGCACAGTACCTGCCACATGCAGGCAATGACACCGTTTTATTGGAGTCAGTGGTTCTCTGACCTGACTGCACATTAGGGTCACCCGAGGACCTTTTAAAAATTACAAATGTCCATGGTTTACCCCAGACCAATGGCACTGCAATCTCTGAGGGTAGGCCCCAGGCATTGGCATTTTTGAAAGGCTCCCTAAGTGATTTTAATGTGCAGCCAGCATCAGAAACCATTGGCTTAATTGACTACTGCAACTTATCACTTGCTGTTTATTAGTGAGTCCTGCCATCAAACCCACTTCTCCTGCAGTTTAATTCAACTTAGCCAGTTTTTGTGAGTGCCTACTCTGTGCCAGGCATTGTGTAGATGGACTCTTGCTATTCTAAGTATATTCTGTGGACCAACAGCCTCAACATCACCTGGGAGGTTGTTAGAAATGCAGAACCTCAGGCCCCACCCTATACCTACTGAATCAGAATCTGCATTTTCACAAGATGCCCAGGTGGTTTGCATGTACGTCACACTCTGAGACACAGTGATGTAGATATCACGAAAATGTCAAATTGCTTGCTCACTGTGAATCTCATGTTTCCCTTTGTGTCCACTCTGTTTTGCTCGCCTTTAGAGGGGTATCATTTTACATTCCTTTCTCCAACTAAAATGGAACTTCCAAAGGGAGTTGAGACCAGGCAGAAGTCAGATGAGATGGAGGATCCCCCTGTGTGTGGGAGGCAAGTGGCAGGGGACAGTGAGAGACGGAAGCCTTTCTGGGTGTACAGAGTACCGCTGTTTGGGAGGCCTGGGGGATGTGCTGTTTGGAAGGGATGTGTCCCATTTCTGACACTGCCACTTCCTTGGGAGTGATCAGGTGTGCTGGAGGGATGTTGTGTCCGTAGCGGGTGGAAGACTGCAGCAGATTCCATTGCCAGGGAGCGGGTTGGCATTGATACGAACAAAGCAGCCTTGCTTGCCTTGTGCTTTTGAGATCCGAGCACAGTAGGAAGTTTCTGGAGGCTGGCCTGCCAGGATCTGCAAGTTACCTGTTGTTCAAGTTAAAATGCAATATGATGATCTGTGTCCACAGGAGTAGTGACTTTTAAAGGCAACCTGGAAGGGGGCAAGAATCTTTCCATATCCAACTGCATCTCTGCCATCCCCCCAGAGGTGGGTGTACCTGGCCCTGCTGTGTTCAGGATATGTTTGAGGGTGATGTTGGTGGCAGTGCCAGGAAGCCAAGGGGGGCAATGGCTTGTCTGGGAAAAAAGCCTTGTCTGGGACTCTGCTTCTTTTGCCTGTATCAGAGGCCTCTGGCTGTGTGCTGTAGCTTGGTCGGTGCTAGACCTTTGAGAGGACAAAGAAGAGGCAGGAGGATATCCTTCTCCAGAGAAGAAAGCTCTTGCCACCTCCCTCCCCCAACACACTGCTTTGCCACTCGAGTTTTTCTTTGCTGGATCTGATCACAGTGATGCCATATAACCTGCTTCAAAAGGACCTCTGGGTGTATTTCATCTTGAGCTCTTCATATATGTTTAAACAGAAGCTTTTGGAGGAACTGGGATTGTGTTTGAGAAACGATGTAGCAAGGGGTGTATTTGGGCCTTGGGCAAGAAGTTGGAAGGTGTGGGAAAGGGCCCCTTCTGTGGGCAGCTTGCTGTCCCGACTGCCTCCGCAGTGAAGAACGGCCCCACCAGCCAGCTCATGGGACAGCCTTCCCCACACAGTGTCATCCTGGAGGCTGGTGCTTGGGGGTCCCCTGGAGGGAGCTGATGCAATAGTCCTGGAAATCGTTGTCCTGTAAAACTATCCTGTTTGGATCAAGCAACTTGACAAACACTGTTGAACTCCTGGCCTGAGCTTTGGGGCTGCAGCCATGAACAAAGCTGCCCTGATGGACCCACAGCGCAGCAGAGGAGCTAGCCAATGAACTGATGGTTTCAAGTTGAATCACATGTGCTCTGAGGGAGGAACCCAAGTTTCTGTGATAATGTAAACCCAGGGCACCCACCTAGCTGGGTCTGGGGGGTCCAGAGAGGCTTCTGTGAGGAAGCACCTTTCCCCTGGGACTTGAAGGAGCTGGCCAGGTGAAGTGGCATGTGTGGGGACAGTCCCGCCAGAAGCACGAACAGACACTAACAAAAGCCCTGGCCGCAATGGCTGCAGTGTGGCGGGTGAGGTGGAAGGTGGGAACCCACGCAAGACCCAGCCCCACGCGCCCGGCCACGTGAAGGAGTATGGGCTTCTCCTCAGACCCTGGGGCCCCAGGGGAGAGTTTCTGAAGAGTTTTAACAAGTGTCTTTCAAGGCCATCTGTAACTGCTTTGGAGAATAGTTTAGAAAGGGGGCTCAACAGAGCCTGGAAGACGAGGTAGGCGGCCATTGCAGCTGAACCTCTCTTCTTTAAGCTGCCGTTCACGAGGTGCCCTGCAGGTCTGCAGGTGGGAGCACGAGGGATCCATGGGATGCTGTATATACACCTGGAGCAAGGATGGGACAGGCTCGACAGGGTAGGTCAGGGCTGAAGGAGACCTCTGATCAGCCTATGTGCCTTCCCATCCCCGGACCATCCAGCATTTGTCCTTGCAGTCAGGCCCACCATGTCACTTATTCAAGGCCTGGAGAACCAGTAGGGGTCCAACTGGAGTGAGAGGGCTTACCTTGGAGTCACCAATTTGGGGGCCTAGGATAGCCCTTGTTCAGATGAGCTGTGTGTGGCTGAATTACCTGTCTGTGTTCAGGATGTAGAGGGCTCTGGCTGGCGGCTTCCTGTATCCCTAGGATGACTGTGACAGACCTCGTGCCTACAGAAGTTCATAGCCTCTTGAGAAGAACACTGGCTGATCAGATAACAAGTACGATCCCCCTGAGGCACCACTGCTATGCTGGGCTCTTGGACACCCCCCCGCCCCGTGGGAGTTTGGACAGATGCTTGCAGGAGTGTCCCCAGAGGCCCGGGTGGCCAGGTGGGAGGGTCTGAGGGCCGAGGCCACACTGGCTTGTTGGGCACTGGCACATCTTGGCTTGCCATTGCCCCCATGCTCTCTTGAGCCAAGAGGTCTGTGTCCTGCCCCTGTTTCTCACCCCACACGGACAGTAAGGCAAAAGGGCTCCGGCTAGAATGTGTCTTGGAACCTGAATCGAGATCCCTTGTCTTCCCACCACATACAGAACCATGTGCTGAGCCCAGCAGCAGGGCGAGGACACTGCTCTGAATGACAGTTGTGTTGGCCCTGGGTCATGTTCTTCTTTCCTTCCGATTTCTCAGCGCTCCTGAGAATGCTTATTTCCCCGGTGGGAGGGGTGAGGCTGAGGTGGGTATTGCCCAGACTGTAATAGGGACTCTGAGGGTGCATAACCTCTTCCATGATGTCCCCTTCCTTTCCCCTCACATCCCATCCGTGTGGGGCCCGGGGGGCAGGCTGAGATTGCTCTCACAGGGAAGGAGCCTGTGCCTCACCCAGTAGTCCTGCCCTGCTGGGAGGTGACACCTGATGGCTGTGCACAGCCAGACTGTGCCCAGCAGACAGCAGCCACCGGGGAATATTTGCTCAGTCTCTGCAGATCTGCTTCCCTTTACCAGTGGCTTTGGGCATGTGGGGTGAGAGGATGTGGCTTGTGTGGGCTCCCATCATCGCACCTTGATGTAACTGATTAGTTCATTCAGAAAGACTTTTTAACACCTGCTCGGGGGCAAAGAAGAGAGCCTTCCTGAGGGGAGATAAGATGTGACCACAAAGATCTCTGACACCCAAGCAGAATGGGATGAGGCTTAAAGGAGAAGATGGGCCAAAGATTAGGCCATCAAGGGAAGACTTTGTGGAGTGAGTAGCATTAGAAATGATAGAAGGGTAGAAGGATAGAAGGATAGAAGGCTGATAGAAGGATAAGTAGAAGTGATCACAATACGACTTCCCTACGTTTCTGTAATATGTTATAGTTTATGTAGGCAGTGACTTGTTGGGTTGTCTCAAGAACTCTGTGAAACAGGAAGGACATTCGTTTTAGTTAGAAGAGAATAGGGGAGGGGTGCACCAGGTCGAGGGAGAATGGAAAGAACGGGGAGAAGACCAGGTTGCTGCAAGGCCATAGAGTGGTGCAATTAAGAGCAACTGCTTCAGAATCCAACAGAGGAGAGATTGTATCCAGGCTTCCCCTTTCTTTCTTTTTAATTTTACTTTTGTTTTTTTTTTTGTAATTTATTTTTTTTTATTAATACATAATAGATGAACATATTTTTGGGGTACATGTGAAAATTTGATACATTTATATAATGTGTAAAGATCAAATCAGGGTTATTAGGATAGCCATCACCTTAAATATTTCTTTTTTCTTTAGGCTAGGAACATTCGAATTATTCCCTTCTAGCTATTTTGAAACGTCCGATAGATTAATGTTAGCTATAGGCACCCTACTGATCTATTGACCACCAGGTCTTATTTCTTCTATCTAACTGTATATTTGTATCCATTAATCAACCTCTCTTAGCTGTGTGAGGTTTGAGAAGGTCATTCAACCTCTTGGTGCCTCACTGCCTTCATTTATAAACAAGAATAATAAAACCAGTTCGTTAGGGTGGTTATGGGACTGAAATGAGATTGTGAAGGTAAATGCAGAATGTGACACACTACTGTCACTAGAGCCCAAACAGTGTAACTCTTCTTTCTATTAAATAGACTACTGGGGTCTGAATCATGTAGTAGGAGATACAGCTGGAAAAGACATACGTGTGTTCCTATGTCTGGCAGCAGGTAGGCAAAACGGTGTCTTAGTTTGAGAACCCCCAGAAGCCAGGAAAGGGTGTGTACCAAGCCAGAAACCACTGTGACACAACTGGAGTTGAATTCCTGGAGGAAACTCTGGGAAGTGGTATAGAACAAAGCCTTCAGGGTTGTTCTACCGGAGGGAGAAGCAGGCAAGGGTCTGGGATGTTTGTCCACCGTCACCCCTGGCAGGGCTGCTCCTGGGGGTATTCAGTCTCCAGGCACTTGGCCCACCTGGAGAAAGCCCTCAGGAAGAGAGATGCAGGTGCTGGCCACTGCATGCCGCTAGCCTCATGGAGTGGGAGGGTCTGAGGGATATCAGTGGGCACACACAGTGTCTGCTTGGGAAGGTTCATGATGTCTCATCTAGCTCCTGCCTGACCAGATTTTCCTGCTAGCCATTTGCATGTTTATTTCCTAGGGAATCAGCAATGCTAGTTTCCCTTCTTTCCCTTTGTGGTCTTGGGCCTTGGTAGTTCTAGGCTCTCATCTTTTTGCTAAAACCAGACCCATGGAGACACAGCCTCTTGGAGACCAGGTATAGATGATCTCCTTGGCAGCATCCTCCTCTCCAGGGAGGCACGGACACAGCCTCAGGGGTTGTGAGGAGAGGGGCTGGACTGGAGACTTTGAGGCAGCCCCCAAGGAATTCTGGGCCAGGGACAGGTCTGGGGCCCAGCTGGCCATACCCCAGAGATGAGCAGGAATGAAGCTCTTAGCCAAGAGGGCACCTTTAGCCCTGTAACTTCCCCAAACAACTGTCCAGAGGAGATGGCTGAGTATGGGACAGCTTTCAGAAACACTGACTCACTCTTTGGGTTCTCTGAGGTTCCTGCTTTAGAGAATGGGGCATTCTGTCAGTTGCCGCCAACTATGATTTCAGACTGCACAAATCGGCTGGCTGGGAGAGGAGCCCTTTCTCCCAAATGTGGTGATGAATGACTGAAGGGAAAGGCAGGGAGAGAAAGTCAATGAAGTGGGGAGATGTCAGACAGAAGTGAGGTTGGAAGAAATAGAGATGCAGGCTGGTGGAGCAGAAAAGCTCCCCTCTGGCTCCCCTCTGGCTCCCCACTCAGGTGATAGCAGCTACGAGAGGACTTGGAAGGCAAGAAACGAAGAAGACCAAGGAGGGCTCGTGCAGGTCTTGGTCAGCAGTAGTCAGCTGGGAACAGCCATTAAGGGGTGTTTGGGAATGCTAATCTGTGGACCCCTGACTTGTCTTCAGATGCAAACAGAGTACACATTCAAGCTTTGGTATAGTCCCTGATCAGGAATCCAGACCTCTTTGAAGGGTGCTATCTTTTACAAAGAAATGAGAGAGGGAATAGAAGAAAGTCAGAGTGACTTAAAGCATCATTTGCATGTATTTCATAGAGCTGCTATCTATAAGAAGAGCTTTGTATGCCCTGTGCAAATGTTTGTTCCAGGGACAAAAAAAGAACTTCTCAACAGACCCAATGGATGGGGTCTCTTTAGCAAATAGGCAGCTTCCATTTAGAAAAAGTCCAACATCTTGGTGTCTTGGCCTTGTGTTCTGAAGTGTTGGGACCCCAAGACACCCACAGGCAGTGGCTAGTGTCTCACAGGTTCAAGCACAGGGACGAGCAGAGACCCAACACCTTCTCTGCATGGGTGGGATGGCCAAAGCCACCCTTGCGTCCAGATGGTGTGAATTGGGAGTGTTTTCTTCAGGGTTCTTTTGCACTTTGACTTCTCTGCACTTCCATAGCATCTAAGAGGTGTCCAGGAGGTGAGGGTTTAGTGCCATACAGGTTCCCTGAGGGTCTGAGTTGAACACTACTGTTAAGTTTTTCACCTTCAGGGAGTTCACATGCAGGTCCTGTGCTGTGCATTCTTGAATTGGACATGGTGGGGTGGCTGCACACACCCTCAGAGCCCAGGGACAGGGCCCATGAGACCCATGGGTGGTAGGTGTCTTCATACTCACAAGTGCAGCTTTTAGGCATTCTGAATTCCCAGTGGCGTGCTGATGAAGATAAGGAAGAAAGCTAGCGACAGGTGGGCTCAGGTAAAGGAAACTGACCAGCTGTTGGGCTGGACCCCAGAGTATAGCGAGCCTTCCTATTCGAACATACCACAGTGGGGTAAGGTATCAGGGCTGATCTGGCTGACCATGGGGCCTAATATGGTGGCTCTGGGTAGCAGTGCTATTGTTAACCAAAAATTAACAATGCTGTGATTCCATAGGGGGCAGAGAGGGATCTACACAGTTTGAAAGTGGTCTATTAGCCATTAGCAAGGTGGTGCTGAGAAGTGTGAACAGGGCCTGGGTCCATCCACCGGGAAAAGGAGGCTAATGGTGTGCTAGTTAGGGCCCATCTGAGCAGCTGGGATTTGGGCAGGACTCCTGTCCCAGTATCTCAGCATCTCACTGAAGTGACAGTCAGGGCCTGGGGTAAAGACCCTGTCACATTGATGAGGTGCCCACTGTAGGCATGGAGGGAGGGCAGCAGCTTGGTGATACAGGAGAAGAAATCTCTCCAGGTACACCAGATGCCAGGCTGAGGCAGATGGCACATGATAAGTGCTTTATAAGTGAATGAGTGAAGCAAAGTTCCAGGCCCCCCTGCTGCTGGGGTGTGGCCTGGCTAGACCAGCCCGGCCCAGGCCTGGGAGGAGGTGACCCACTGAATAAAGATGCTCCAGGTTGACAGCCAGACCAGGCAGGTGGGGACTGAGGAGAGAGTTCTAGCCACCACGTCCTTTCTCGTGGGGAGAGCAGCTGGACGTGAATGAGCTCGGTAGCCAGAGGCCCGTGTGCGGGGCTCAATAATGCCGCCAATTTATTCATTGTCACCCTCTATATGGACAGCCGTGGCTCTGCTTCTTCCCCCTTGTGCATTATATGAGAAGAGAACTGACTGGGGTGGGACCTGAGACCACAGAGTGTCCAGGCTCTAACTCCCCTCTCCAGCTTGTAGGTTTTTCCCTCCACTTATCCACTGGGCACCACCACCACCTCTCTCCCGCAAGCGGAGGCTGTGCTGTCCCGCCTGCCAGACTCCATGTCGGGAGCCAGCAGTGGGGCATCTACGTTACCAAGCCCCTTGGGTCCTTGAGTGAACCCTGTGGTTACAGGCCTCGAGAAGGGGAATGCCTGTAGGGGTGGGGGCCAAAGTCTGGGCTTCTCCAGACAGTTTCCCCAGGTGTTGGGGTTGGAGGCAGACGCATCGTCTTGACGTTGACGTTTCCACCTCCCCCCCACCAACCGGCCATCAACACGGAGGGTCAGTATCCAGGGGATGTGCTCACCCAGGCTCCCTAACAGAGTGCTGGTTAGTGTCTTTGCTGCATCCACCTGTCCTGCCCCACCATGGGATTCCCCAGATGGTGCCTCGGGCCTCTCTTAGCTAGTTTGGACGATTCCTTTCAGGGGGTTAAATGTTCTTGCCCAAGGGTGAAGCTGACAGCCTGGGAAGGAGACCTCCTGCCGCATCCACACCACATTTCCTGAGGGCATTTTAGGAGCTGGGCACCCTACTTGGCACTGGGGATGCTGGGATAAAAGACATGGTCCCTGCCCCAATGATCCTGGAGTCTCGTGGAAAAGAGTACAAGACAGCATCAGTGTCCTGTGAGCAGCACAGGCTCTGTGTGGAGCTGATGCTTGCCAGCATACACCCGTTAAGGCCAGGAAGTTGTGAAAATAGTGAACTACCTCCATAGCAGTGGGAAAATATCTGCTGTCTGAGCCCCCTGAGTGACCACACCCAATACTCCAGCCAACCGACTCCTCCCCTTGTACCTCCTCGTTCCCCCATCCCCCAGCGCCTCCAGGAGCTAAGGAGCAGTGCTGGCTTAAGAGGAGGGCCCTGGGATCCTGATCCAGCCCTTTGCCATCCACTTCGTTCTGAGTCTGTGCTCTACCAGGTGTTGCCTGTTTCAAATACCAACCCTGGTTCTGTGACAGACAGCACAGCAGAGGGGTTTGTGACCTAGAAAGAGGGGCCAAGGAAGGCTCTTAGAAAGCGGGGGCACCTGAGCTGAGTTGCGAAGGATGAGACTCTGAGGGGCGTGTGCCAGCCAGCATCTCTCCTCTGCTCCCTAGTCTGTGCTTCTGTGACCCTTGGCATTGAACCTCAGCCCTGTCCCAGGCACAGACAGCTCTTCTCCACTGCAGGACAGAGCCCACCTGGTCCCAGTTTCAAGGAGAAGCTACTGGGAATCCCTGCGAGGTGTGAATACTCTCTGAGCGCAGAACCGGGTGCAGGGCAGGAGGAGGGTGAGCGAAACAAATAGAACGCAGCTGACTTTGTTGTCAAGGAACTTACGCTGTCATGAGGGAAGCTGGGCAGGTAATGCCGAGACACACAGGTGACAGGATTACATACATACATCAGCAGCCACCTAGAAAAAATTCCCCAGCAGTTAGAGGGTGAGGCTGGGATCACCGAGTGACTGCGACTGGGTGGTGATGGTTTGTTAAAAGCTTAGTGGAGAGAGGAAGATGCTGCGTATGGGAAGCCCAGAAGGAGACATTCCGTTCCACGAACATTCACTGAGTACCCAGGGGCTGGCGGGAGAGGAGCCGTGGCTCAGAGGAAGCCGGAGGGAACCAGACCTTGGCAGCCAGGGCTTTGTTTGTCTACTTGTAAAGTGCGGGCTGGGTTACTACAGGAAGGGAAAGTGGTGGCTAGAGGTGGAGAAGGGGGTGTCTGGGGAGGGTCTCAGGCCCCACGTGTGTCACAGCCTCACTCACTGCAGCTACAGGCAGGCTCA
The DNA here is from genome assembly GCA_023783475.1 of Daubentonia madagascariensis. NCBI lineage: Eukaryota > Metazoa > Chordata > Mammalia > Primates > Daubentoniidae > Daubentonia > Daubentonia madagascariensis. The sequence goes on from JAKFHU010000144.1 coordinate 15,208,009, forward strand.
CCCTCTCTGCCATGGGGGCTCCAGTTCCTGACCTCAGTCCCTGCACAATGTATGGCTGCTGATATGTGTATATAATCCCTGCTTTTCTTTTTGGAGAGGAAAACAAACATCCTTTAAGCCCTAGCCTCTTTCAGTCAAGGTGCTTGTTAGGTCTTTTACAGATACTATTTTAGTTCATTGTCATGATGGCTCCGTGAGGTCGGTGTCACCCTGTCTATTTTACGGATGAGGAAACTGAGACCACGGGAGATTACCCGGCTTGTCAGTGACGGGCTGGCAAGTGAAACCCAGCGCTGACTTCAAAGCCATTATTTTTTCACTACACCAAATGGCTTCCAAAAGCCCAGGGGAGAGCCGGAGGGGAGAAGGCATGCTGGTGCTCAGCGGGCCGACTTCTCTGTTGACGTGAGCACACCTCCCTGAAGCAGCTTGAGTTTTTATTTTCTTTGAGAGAAAGATGAGGGGATACAGGGATGTGAGATATAGGGATAGGGGCGTGAGAGTCACAAAAGCCATTTGCACAGGTCCCATTAGCAATTCCCCTTTCCTCTTAGCTTCTATCTGGATTTGAGCCTCAGAGAAGCATCTCAATAGTGCCACGGGGGACATGGGGAACAGAGAAAAAGTTGCTTCTGTTCTCAAAGGGTCTCTAGCTGTTTGCACACTCCCTTCTCTTCAGTTGCAGATTTCCTGCAGGGTTAAGGCTTCCTAAAAGCAGTTTGGTTTGGTGTGAGAGGCATTTGATAGCCATGGGGGGTCTTGAGCCTGTCAGGGACACGATCAATGTCATCTTTGAAAAAAATGGAGCCTGGAACGTGCTAGAACACAAAGACTGAAAGCCGAAAGGTTTGCGGAGAGGTCCTCGTACACTTCTGGGCATGAGGCTTTCTCAGATTGGGGCTGTAGAAATAACAAGACAAGGGAAGTTACTAGAAATATCAGGAAGGAGGGACTTGAACGTAAGAGAGAGAAAGATGTCAAAGACCTCTTGGATAGATATGGTTTATAGACAATATTTTTATTGTCTTCCCATATGCCATGCCCATGCTGGACATCACTAACCCATCACAGCTTTTCCCTGCTCAGCCGCAGATGACTTCTGCACACAGCAGTTTACCACGCCAGCTCTTGCCAACTTGCTGGTATTGTGTGTCACTTGAAATCAACTCACCATGTCTGCCGTAATGTTTCAAGTCAGGAGGACTCAGAGGAGGTAGTTTGGGGAAGTTCAGGAGGTAAGAGGAGCTGTTCTGTCTATATTTGCTCTTAGGAGTCAAGGGGAATGCATATTGTGAGAACAAGAACCACAGGACAGGGGAGAGGTTAGGCATCAAGGCTAGAGCTGTAGAACTGGAATTAAACTCTAATTAGGCAGTGATTGGAGTCATGGGAATAGAGAGATGCCTTTGGAGAGTGTGAGTCTGTGGGAAAAAGAACAGACGGTTCTTCCAGTGCTCGGGTCTTTAAAGGAGCTGGCCTCGGGGCCTGCTGCCCTCTTGTAGGTCCCTCTGCACAGCCCAGCTTTCCTCCTTCGCCTGTGACATCTCTCTTCTCTGTGGCTTGATCACATCCCAGCTCACTGTACGTGGAGGAGAGAGCCAGGCACCACCAATGTGATCTTGTCTTTCTGATGGTTACCTTAACTAATCACTCTGACATCCTCAGGTTCAGGGATAATTATTCCCGCAAAGTCAAGGACTCTCTTTCCTCCCAGTGACCTGGAATTACCCTCTAACAATGTAAATGCCCCAAGCTTTGGAGAGACTTTTCTGCATTAACTTTGAGGTAGAGTTGCAGTGAGAAAATCTACCCTTTTAATAACGGAAAATATTGCTCTCGTAAGTCTTTATGCAATGCACTTGAGCTTAATGCTCACTTACCAATTCGCCTTTGTAACTTCCATATTGAGTGAATTAAGTCCTCCATGCGGGTAGTTATTAAAGAAGTGATAAGTGTTTTATAATTCAGTAAAGGGTGGTCTGGCCATTTCATATTTTCCTAAGGAAATTGGCCACCCGAAGGGCACACTCTCAGAACCCCTGGGGCCAGCTGATTTTAGGCACAGAGCTTGCACTATTGGATTACTTTCAAGCCAGCTGCTCTGACCGGGACCAAACTCCTTCTTACTCTTTCTCCTCCAAGGCCCTTTGGGGAGTGTAGGGGTCAAAATCAACGTCTCTCTCCCTGCCTGAGGCAGTTCCTACTCTTGATCAAAGACCTCCATTTCTCTCCTGGTACAAAGCTGAGATGTCTAGTAGGGAGGGACCAGAAGTTTTATAATCAACATGGTTTGATTCTCATCTGTAGACAGGAGGAGACTTTCTGCCAGGGGCCACAAGAGGTCCAACTCCCTGACCCCAATCCTGTGGGCACAGCTTTCTTCTATACTTTAGACTCTTCAAGTGGTTGGAGACAGTGCTGTTCCCATCAAGACTTTGGTAACCATAGCTTTTCCATGACTTGCTGTAAGGTCACAGTGTTCTGAGGAGGGAGAGTCATTTATTAATTTATTCATTTAAATTTTCTGTGCCTAGGAACTGGAATGAATGTTGTAGATACAAATATCTACAACAGACAGGTCGCCTGCCTTCTTGCATGGAGCTTGCATTCCATTAGGAGAGAGACACAATGAACAGTAAACATAAAAGTGACATAATTAGAGATTTTGAAAAGTGATATAAAGGAAACATCTAGAGCAGCATTTCTCAAGCTTGGTGCTATTGATATTTTGGATTGGATAAGTCTTTGTTGGTGGGGGGAGGTGCTGTCCTGTGCATTGTAGGGTATTAATAACATCTCTGGCCTTTACCCACTAGGTACCTCCTCAGTAGTGACAATCAAAAATGTCTCCAGACAATGCCAAATGTCCTCTGCGGGGCACAACCCACCCTTGATTTGAGAACATTGATCTAGAGGAAGATTCAGAGAATGGCTCTAGCTAGGTTGGTCAGGGAAGGCCTCTCTGAGGAAATGACATCTCAGAAGAATCCTGAAGCCGGCATGTTGGCCAAGGGAAAAACCAAATGCAAAGCCCTGAGAGGAGAGAGGTTGTTTGGTGTTTTGGAGACTAGAAAGGAGACCAGTGAGGCTGAATCCAAGTGAATAAGAGGGGGGTTCATTTGAGCTGAGAAGGGCTGACATGAGCCACATCACTTAGGACCTTGCTGGCGTGGTAGAGTCTGAATTTCATCCCAAGTGCAAGTGTGGGAGAAGCCACTGGAAGTTTTTTGTTTGTTTGTTTTGGTGAGGGGGCCATTATTAAATTTATGTTTCAAAAAGTTTATTCAGGCTCCTGTGTGGAGGACAGGTTTTAGGCAGGTGGGAGTGGAAGCAGTGGTCATGTTTTGGAGGCAGTGGTCTTTGTGAGAGGGGATGGTGGCCTGGGCTCAGGTGGTAATAGTGGGCGTGGCAAGAAGTGGGTAGAGTTGCTATCTATTGTGGAGGTGGACTTGCTAACGGCATGGGTGTTGGGAAGGGAGGAAAGGGTGGAACCAACAGTAAAGTTTGGGTTGGACAACTGGATGGTACCAGGGCCATGTATTGATATGGAGAAAGCTCAGCAGGAGGAAAGCAAAGGCTGGAGTTGGGTCTCCTAAGCTATCAGCTCAGTGTCTGGAGCTCAGGGAAGAGGTCTGTTGGAGAGATACACATTTGGGTGCAATCAGCACATAGATGGTGTTTGGAGCCGAGCACCTCAGGGAGATCACCTTGGCTGGACGGGGGGAAATGAAGAGAGGCGTCCCAGGGTGAGACCTGGGTGACACCAACATTCAGAGATTAGACAAAGAACATGGAATCAGCAAAGGAGCCTAAGAAGGAATAGCCAGAGTAGAAAGAAACCCAGGAGAGAGTGCAGTCAAGGAAGCCAGAGATAAGAGAATGCTTCAAGGAAGAGTGAGTGGTTAACTAGGTAAAATGCTGCCAGAAGATTGGGTAACTGGACGTGGAGAAGGGTTGATTGGATTTGCCAGTGTGAAAATCACTGGTGACCTTGACAATGTAGTTTCAGTGGAGCAGTGGGGACCAAAGACAAAATGGGATGGAGAATCAAAGGGAGATGAAGTAGGGCCTGCTAGTGTAGACAATTCTTCTGAAACCATTAGTTGTAAAGAGGTGCAGAGACATGAGATGGGAGGTGGAGGAGGACATGGAGTCAAGGAGATTGTTTTTTTTTCAGATGGTCTCTACTAGAACATGTTTGTATGTTGATGGAAAATCATAGTCAAGAGAGCATGAGGGCACAGTGAAGAGAAGGAGAAAAAATGAATGAGTTCTTGAGAAGGCGAGGGGTTGAGGGCAGGGAGGAAGGTCTGCATGGGGAGCTGATAGACAGCCAAATGCTTACGTTCTAATGTTGATCCCTTAGGGGGTTCATTCATTCATTCACTTGTCATTGAGCATTTGCACACCTCTGGCAGCACAAACTCATGCCCACTGCCCTTAGAAAACTCATGCTTTGGTGAAGGCCAAAGTTATGCAGAGAAGGGAAAGGTGGAAAAGATGTGCCAAAGTGCCAAGGGCATTCTTGCCTCCTCCTTGTTTGGAGCGAGGGGGCCCACCTACTTCCCCACTCCTGACACTGCTAGTGGCAGCAGACTGAGACCTGGTCCTAGGAGGGAGCTGTGAGTATGGAGCTCTCGAGACCTCTGGCATCCCCTTGTCCCTGGTACTGGGCCCTGTAGTGACTTCCCCAGGATGCCTGTCCCTGACTGGGATGTTCAGTGGTGTGCTCCAGGCCACATCCTTCCTCGGCGATCAAGTTCAGGGTGCCTGTGAAGTTGCACCAGGGCTCTGGGCTGTTTAGGGGTGCCAGGGTGAGGGCCGTGCAGGTGCCGAGTGTTGAGATCCTCTGGCAGTGAGGTGGGGCAGCTGGGTGGCTACTTAGCACCTACCTGCATGACTTCCTGGGTATGTACTTGCCCTGGGGTAGCTGCCCTATTGGAGATGCTAGAGGTGAGCAAGTGGTGGATAAGACAGATATGATCCCTGTTCCCATGCATTACAGTTCTAGTGTAGAGACACTAATGACAAACACATAATCAAATAATCAAATAAGACAATTACAGATGATTATTAAGGGCTGTGAAAGACATAACAGGGGTTTGTACCGAGAGCAACTGGAGGGAAAAGGAGGGAGTTGCTGACACAGGGGCTCAGGGCAGGCTTCTCCGAGAAGGTGATTTTTGAGTGGAAACCTGAGGGATTGGAAGAGAGCTTCATATAGAAGATTTGGTGGGAATAAGCCTGGCGTGTTTAAGGGCCAGAAAGCAGGCCTGTGTAGCTGGAGCCCCTAAAACAAGGGGAGTGTGTTCAGAGAAGGGGCCATAGAGGCAGCCGGTGGCCAATGTAGGCAGGACCTTTGGATTTTATTGTCACAGTCAAGGGAAACTGTCTAAGGGTCTCAGGCAGGGGAGGATATGCTGACAACACTATAGACAATTGAAGGAGGGGGTGAAAGTAGTCAGGCCAGTTAGGGGGTCGGTGTTCTCCAGGTGGAGATGGTGGTCACCTGGGGTGCTGAAGTGTGGGCAAGCTGGGGTAGCCATTCATCGCCAGCCTGGGCAGTGACAGTGGAGAGAAGCAGATGGTTGTGGCCACCCAGGCAGTACGGCAACAGGCTGGGGTTCAAGCACAACAGCCTGGACCCCTTGTGAACAGGCTAGCTCCCAGGTGAAATCTCGCTTTCATGAGTTAGGCATTTTCTTAGGGCACTGGCAGAAGGGGTGTGCCCTTGATCTTTTCCTCTGTTAGGAGACACAGCATCTCTGCACCTGAAGAGCACAGGTGTGTGCAGGAACATTCTTCGTTCCTGGCATAAGCTTTGGAATTGATCAGGAAGCCAGCACAGATGCTGTCGTCTCTCATCTGTTCACCACATGATCTGATCTGAATGTTCCTTTCATCGGTCCCAGGGGGTTCCAGATGCAGGGCTGGTTCACCGAGGTCCTTGATGCACAGCTGCTTGTAGGCTTGTATGCTAATGTGCTGGCATGCTGGGGTCCCCAGCCCAAGCTGCCCCCCTAGCCCCTGGACCCCCAGGCTCTTGGTTTTGGCTCCCCAGGCGTCTAGTACTCCCCCCACCTGCAACAGCTGTCAAGGGAGGGAGAGCTGGGTGACTTGGCTGGTATGATCTGATGCGGCTCCTCCCCAGCCCCCTTGGTGACTGAGCACCATGGAGCTGTTGCTCCAGACGGTTTGTTTATAATGCTAAACATATCAGATAATTGAAAGCTAATGCTGCTGTCTGGATCACTAGACATAATATGCCTGGATAACAAATCAATTTCCTCATTGCCCTACAAGGCTTCGGAGTCAAATGCACTGCACGTTTTGTGTGTGTGTGTGTGTGTGTGTGCACGCATGTGTGTGCACACAAGCACGCTCATGCATGCATGTGCTCCAATGCTGACCTATTAGGAAATGGAATTCCAGGCTAGTTTCCCCGGGCACCCACTGGAGAGAAAGGATATCTGTATGTAATCTTGTTGTTTTCTGAAGCTTTTGTATTCTGTGCAGGAAGAGTGGGCTACTCATATATAAAAAACATCAGGGAAACATTAGTTTCAACTGCCTCCTGCCAGGTTGTACCTCCAAGTATACTGAACGTAATGTTAGTGGTGTACACTTAGGTACCACTGTGTAAATATGAATTATGACTGGACCTTTAGAAAACTTCACTTATCAGGTAAACTCAGTTATCCAGAAAGGAGGCACAAAAACAAAGTAGTAAGAAAACAAGGGCAAATACCTACCTATTTATATGTGTGTGTGTTTGTGTGAATTTTTTCATATTGCCTTAGATCCTATTTACTCTTACTTACCACACAATTCTAAGAATAGCAATGGAAGCAGCTATTTATTGCTCTAGTGCTATGCATCTATGCTGAATTGAGGACTTAGGCATTGCCTCCTGTAACCCTCATCACGACCAGATTTCCTATGGGGAAGCTAAGGACTGGGGAGGCTTGTGTAACTGTCCAAGGGCATCTGGCTTCCAGTGCTAGTGTCATCTTTAGGTCAGCCTGCCCCTAGGTGCCAGTGCCTAACCATTGTGCTCCAAGAGGCTACAGAGGAGACTGGTCACAGCACACTGGGAGGGAGGGGATCCTGGGGGCAGTTGCTCAAGAGGTGATGGCCCACCGCCTGATATCAAAGAAAGAGGCAGAAAATTGTTAAAAATGGATGCAATAACCATTAGAATCAGAAATCATATCAGGGTAGGGACATTTGGGGTAGAGGTACAAGTTCTGCATACTTCAAGAGCTTCTGAGGGCTTTGCTATGTTACAGCTCAGCAGACTAGTTAGGTTGGTTGTAATGATGTAAGGTCATCAAGAAAGTGTAAATCATGTTCTGTTTACTCTGCTTAAGAAGGCAAGGAGGTGTATAATGCATTTTAGGGGGAAAAAGGAACATGCAGCAAGGGAGTTGAAAGTGCAAAGGTTTTGCATTTAAATTTAGTTGTCTGGAAAATTTGGTTATGAAGAATAGCTCATTAATAGCAGTGAGAAGTCACAGTGAAAATAACAGCAATCTGACAACAAAGGAGGAGAGGGAAAAACTTGGAAAAGTGAGGCAATACTGGGCCTGCCATGTCTGACAGAAGGAAGGATGTTCCTACATCCCACCAACGAAGCCCCTGTCCTGCTAAGTGCCCACGTGACCAAGGAAGTTCTGCCAGGTGAAGGGTGCCTGGGCCCTCTTGTGGGCTTCCTCAATCACCTTAGTCTTCTAGGGTTAGATGGCAGTGGATGTCTTAGTGTTCTAGAATTTTCTGTGTAGAGGAGATATAAACATTAGACATTAAATATTGAAGGTATAAACAACTCTTAAACATATCCACATGACATGTCTTTAATTAAAATATGGACCACACAGTCTGTACCATCTAATTTTTAGATGCTTGGAGATTGCCAATTCATTTTCGTATTGGCCCAAGCAAAACAGAAGGAGGAAGACAAAGCTATGGTACAAAAGCATAATCTAATTTATTCTAGCACACACAAAGGATTTTTGTATTCTCCATGAATGTATCAATTAATATTTAATTTATACCATGTCTCATTCCAAAAATGGGTATGAAGCAGCTCTCTGTGGTCCTGGGTTTCTAAGACTCATTATTGCTAGTGTGAATCATGTAGAGTGGCTTTTTCTGATAGTTTTTCTAATATTTCTGAAGAGACTCTGCATGGCCATTCCTGGACTCTGTCCCACCCAAGCCCACCTGGCAGCATCATCATGAGATCTTGACCACAGAGGTCCACCATGACCTCATTGTGTTTTGGAGCTGCAGCTCTAAGCCCGGTTCTGGCTCGGGAGGTCAATGTTGTCATGTATTATGCCTCACTGTCTTCTTCTTTCTGGAAAAGAGGTGCTCATTAGCTGTTGGCAGAGCAGAGATTCTGTGGTGTCATGGAAGGGCAGTAGCGAGGGCGTAGGGACAGGGTATTGAGCTCACTCTCTGTGGAATGAAGAGGCATGAGAAATCCAGGAGAGAAACCTCCAGTGTAGGAAAAAGGCTCTTGGCTGGTGGATTCCAGCCAGAGATAGTGAGAAGAGACCATTCTTGCCTCTCAAATGTGTAGCCTGGCTTGGACCATAGTCCAGTGGGCCGAAGAGCCCCTTGTTTCCTCTCAAGTAATGCCTTTGACTTGTAAGGGTCCTGGGAGCCTTGGCTTTCAATACCCCCCTCCCCCCACCAACTCAGTGACCTAGAGGCAGACTTTTTTGTTTTGGCCTGAGGCCTTGTAGTGTTTGCTGCAGAGTAGTCGTTTTCAAAATTGATGTTGTTTTATGTTACAAAACTCCTGCTTCAACAGCAATCTTAGGCAGAAGCTTTACATAATACAGTGAGGTTTTTCAGTCTCAGTACTGTGGACATCTTGGGCTTGTGATTCTTTGTGGCAGGGAGCTGTCCTGTGCGTTGTTGGATATTTAGCAGCATCCTTGGCCTCTACCCGCTATAAGCTAGTGTTACTCTCTTTCCCCAGTTGTGACAACCAAAAATGTCTCCAGACACAGTCAAATGTCTGCTGGGGGGCAAAATTGCCTCCCCTGGAGAACCACTGTATTAAGAGACTAAAGTAGAGGTAATTTACTTAAGGTAGGGGTGGGAGCCTGTAGCGCCACCTTTTTCCCTCCCTCTACTCCCTCCCCTCCCTGTTCCTGATTGAAGCAGGGACACCCAGATAGAGAGCAGGGCTGCAGGTCCCTGTGGGGACCACTACCGCCACACACTCTGCAGAACTGCACAGGCCCGCTGACCCGTGATCCGGCACTGCTGAGTTCTTCTCCCCCACAGTGGGAGTGAGTTTGTGAGACACCTTGGCAGGGACGAGCTGGTCCAGCCTCTGGTCCTGGAGCGGAACAATCCGTCATCATCCCACACAGGGTTCAGGCGTCTGACCTTCTTTTAGAAATTTGTTGTTATTGATGGTTTCTCAAATAGCGAAACAAATGCTGGATGGAAACAAGGACAACCCAGAAAAGCTACAAAAAAGGGGAAGCCACGTGTAATCACACTAGACTGAGTAGCCACTACTTACCTTGAGCAAAAGCAAACCAAGCTTGCTCTCCTACTTTATCTTACTTATTTATTATATTTTTTTAGAGCCTTTTTCCACTTAAACTCGTGGCCTCCTTAATAGCACAAACCAGCCAGCAGAGTAACCATCACTGACCCCCCTGGTCTGGTACCAAGTGGTGAGTCACAGGAGAACTTGGCAGGCCCCTGGCCGATGTCATCTGCAAATGTCAGGACTGCACCTTCATCGTCCTGCTCTTCCTCGGAACCTGCTCTGACTCGGTGTCTGCGCATTCCTTGAGTCTGTTTATAAATTTCTGCCGGAACGGTTTTTCTGGAGGTCATGAGTGACAGCTTTTCTACCCCTACACCCTTCTGCCACATGGGGTTTTTATCAATGATTGCTGAGAAATGACAACTTCCAGCAGAAGCCTGGTTCCATTTTTAGCTTGAAAACTGAGAAAAGACTGCTCGGCCTCTGTAAGGCACAGAGGGAAAAATAATCAGCACGCTGGCTCTGCCTGAGGACTTACGTGTGCCCCACACTGCTGTGGGGGCCTTTAACACAGTCTTTCAGACATCACGCCGTTCTTACGAGGCAGGTATGTTCTTATCCCCATTTAGCAGATGAAAAAACTGAGGCACAGACAGGTGAAGTCACCTGAACAGTGTCACATAGATAGAGGTAGAGATGGGGCCAGGATATGCATCCTGACCACTGGCTCCAGGGCAGGGGTCAGTAACTTTTTTTTGTAAATGGCCAGAGAGTAAATATCTTAAGCTTTGTGGGCCATACGGCCCATGGAGCACTTATTCACCTCTGTTGTTGTAGCTTTGAAGTAGCCACGGATGATAGTAAATGAACGGGTATGAACACGGAAGTTTGAATTTCATATAGTTTTCACGTGTCACAAAATATGATTCTTCTTTCGATTTTTTAAAAATGTAAAAGCTATTCTTAGCTCTGGGGCTGCGTGCAAGCAGGCAGAGGGCTGTCGTTCACTGACCACTGTTCCAGAGCTCTGACTCCTAACCACACTCTTGCATTGTGGCTATAAAAATGCCATTCCCTGATTTAGGAAAACTCAGACCCACCCAGCAGAGGAAGTGGCGGCCATTGTTCTATTCAGCAGAGGACTCTTTGCAGTGAGGAGTTCATGCGTTTCCCTGCCACAGCTCAGCGTGTGCATAAGTCGGGGGAGGGTCAATTTGGGGGCATGAGGACACGAGGGCTGAGAACACAGTAGTGATCGACAGCTCAGCCGTCACACAAACGCATTTATGGAATTCTAATGTGGGCTGAGAAAAATGATTCCACTTATTCAAACAATTTGGTTCACAGTCACTTGTTGGGAGCAGATCCCTGTAGGATGCTGGGCTCCGGTTAACAAAAGGTACTCTGGACAAACACTGTAATCTCCTTGGTAATTTACCAGTGCCCTAGGGAGCACACTGGGGGACCCAGTGGCACAGGTAGTTCTACTCTTTCTGGCCTTCTTTTTCATCTGAAATGTTGCCAGGGTCCCTGCTGTGGTGGGACCAGACCACCCAAACTGACCTGGGGCTGTGAGGCTTCCAGGGAGAAGACTTTGGAATTGGAATCCAATTCTAACCTGGCCACCTGGTCCATGTCCCCAGCAGATGCCGGTGTCTCTGGCTGCTCAGCAGGGGTTTCGAGAGAATGTGGCGCAAAACAGGCTCCCGGCATACCTCATCACTGTGTGGCTCTGACATGCTTCCAGCGGCCCTGGCAGCCGCGGTCCTGCTGCCTTCCTGGCTCTGGCTCCACTTGGTGGCAGATGGCAGAGCTACGGGTGTGGTGGGGCTGGGGAGGAGATGTCTGGGGAAGGTGGCTGTCACTTTTCTGGCCAGAGTATGCCTTGGGTGGCTCTGTCCCAGGGTGAGCTGTCATCTCTCTGCACCCTTCACTAAGATGGTACTTAGACCTCGTGGGCACTGACTGAGAGTCAAGTCCTGGGGGGAGAGTTGGGCAGTGGAAGGCCTTTTCCTGAGATCCTTTGGTGCTCCGTGGGACAGCAGGTGTGTATGAATGGTCATCTTTCACGTGGCTTTAGAGCTGGGAAGGCCCCAGTAATCAATAGTCTAGTGGTTCTCAACCGGGGTACCCCAAAAGCAATAATGAGGGATGTTTGACCCTGGTGTTTGGTCAATGTCAGAAGCACTAACAGAAATCAGCCCTGAAAAGCCGCCTTTTGTGAACAGAACTTTCAAGGTTTTTTTTGCTTTGGGCTGGAATTTATGCCTTGGGTGAGTTAGCACTGGTTTGTGTCTGTTGATAAAAAGCTCTGGTTAACAGTGATTTATATCTTTGATTAATAAATCTGAGAAGATGAATTAATTAGTACTTAATAAATGTAGTGTGCTTGCTAGACACAAACTTCCTTAAACATGAGATCTCTGGGGAGAAAGTTCTAAAAGGAGATCTTTGTGATGAAAAGGGGAAGAAATTGCTGATCTAGTGCAACCTTCTCCTTTTACAAATGAAGAAACGAGAGGCCCAGAGAGGTGAAAGCACTTGCTCAAAGTCACTGACTGCTGAAGTCTCAGGTGAAGATAGACTTTGGCTCCTTGACTACCAGATGCGCATTCTTTCCACAAAACCCTAGTGCCTCCCTGTCCTTAGGTAGCCCCCTCATCTCCGGAGTCAGCTCCACCAAATCAAGCCATTGGTTTTCTTGAGCTCCGGGATGGCTTGGGCTGTGGTCACCCAAAGGGGGCTATCAGTGTCTGGACCCTGGTGGATGCCAGAGGCAGGTGTGTGTCCCTCCTTGGCTTTTCTACCCAGCAGCCATGCCCACTGGCAAGCCACCCCTTCTTTTTTCAAAAGCCACATCATTTGCATTGTCTTCACTAGCAGGAGCTAAGAAAAAAAGAGCCTGTCCTTATGAAATCCCAAATAGGAAAAAGAAAGAAAGGGAACAGAGGGAAACTGAGTCAGGAGGATAAGCAGGGAGATTGGGCTTCAAGTCTTTAAAGAGTGGAGTCTTTCTGGAGCTGAGGGGGACACTAAATGCAATCGTGGGCCAGGCACCTGGATCCAGTGAGTCCACTCAATTCTCACAATGCCCCCGTCAGGCAAATGGTGTGAATCCCACCACACAGAGGAAGAAACTGAGGCTTGGAGATATTTGGTGACTTGGCAGAAGGGCTGGCTTGCATTTGGCCCATCCAGGATTCAAATCCAGGTCTCTCTGGCTGGATAGCCAGTGTCATTTCCATTGTCCCCATGCTGACCTGACTCTTGCCTCTCCTCCTCTCCTGCAGACACATAGAGAACTGGCGCAGCCTGCACACGCTCAACGCTGTGGACATGGAGCTCTACACCGGACTCCAAAAGCTGTGAGTGCACCCGGCCGCAGAGTGGGCCTTTCCGGGTGGAAGGGGTGGGGTGGGGCGTCCTGGGCGGGGTGATGGGTGTGGCAAGGCTGCCATCTGCGCTTCCCCCGGCATGAGGCCTCTTTTGGTAGAGTTGGTACAACCTCCTTAGGAGACATCAGGGGCTTCAAATGCCATCCCTTCACTCCCCTGCATTTTGCCCCATCCCGGAGAGGCAGGGGGTTGCGTGAAGTCACATCCTGAAGGTGGGGTTTCAAGGCAGGCCTGCGGGGCTGGTGTTCTTTCCTCAGCCCTATGCTCGACTACTGAGCCCCCTGGAGTGCAAGATTTCCCAGCCCCCCTGCCTCCTTTGGGCTTCAGTGCTAGTGGCTGTGGGGGACCTGGGGTAGGGAGAGGGAAAAGTCATGAAGTGGGCTCTCGTCCTGTCATCACTGAACCAGCAGGAGCCCCTATTCTCATCACTGGCCAGGACGGGTGGAGGGCAGCTGCCAGCACTGCCTGCCACATCCCAGCCTCCCGCAGAGCCCCAGAGGTGAGAGCCAAGGCGCCTCCACTGAGCACCCCCAGTGGGCCTCTCGGGATGGCTGGTGTGGAGAGATGCACTTGACCCTCCTCAGCCCAGAGCAGACGCCCCTCTGCCCCTGAGCTCTGCTGACCCTCTTTTCCTTTCTTTCCAGGACCATCAAGAACTCAGGACTTCGGAGCATCCAGCCCAGAGCCTTTGCCAAGAACCCCCACTTGCGCTATATGTGAGTAGAGTTGAGCTACGGGGAGGGGGCACGTGGTAGCAAGAGAACCCTGGGCAGTGCAGTTGGCGGTCTGAGGTCCAGACCTGGCTTTGCCTCTGTGTGTTCTTGGGCAAGTCCCTGAACTTTCTTTGGCCTCCAATTTTACCTCTCAAAAGGAGGATTTTGTATTTGATGATCTGCAAAATTCCTGTCAGAAAGAAAAGTCAGGGCTTAGAGTAACTCCCAAGTTTGTTCACTTTCATGAGGAAATTTGCAGTTTTATGGGATGTAAATGATAGGAAATTCCACTCATATGTAATGTGAATGCTACACTTCTGAGACCATTTGTAGGTCTATAAGTGTGTGTGTTGTGTGTGTGTGTGTGTGTGTGTGTGTGCGCACATGTGCTGGGGTCAAGGGTTGGAAGAAGAGAGAAAGCAGGACCAGATCAAATGTTATGTCTAAATAGATTCTGGGTTCAATGAGGAAGAGCTCAGAGAAGTGGAGACACCTGGGTAAGGTCACACAGCTTTGTTTGGGACAAGCTGGAGGTCACATGGCTGTGGGTGGGGGTTCCTGTCTGTCTGTGCCTCCCTCAACCAGTCTCCCCCTTCCCCTCAACCTGCCTTGTCCAATTGGTGAAATGGCTCTGGCTGGACCTAGCAGAGTAAGATCACAAGAGCTTGATGCTTCCTCTCCCAGGCTAGTTTTGGGCTGATAGACCCTGGGAAGGACTGCCATTTTCCGGGGAGAAAGTGGGCATGAAAGGAAGCCTAGGGTGAATGATCAGGGGAAATGCTAACCCACTGTGCCCACAGGGGGATGCTTGCTGTCTGCAACAACTCTTCTTCAAGGATAGTGGCTGTCTTGGACATCCACTGGGCATGTTCCCAAAGAGCAGAGATTCTGCAGGAACCAGGTGGGGTGGGGTCTACTGCATTTGGGGAGAAAATGGAGGAATGCTGTGCCCTGGACTAGTCTTTCCTTTGGCTAATTGAAAATTTTACTGGTTGAGGCACTTGGCCTTTGATAATGGAAGGGCAGCCCAGCTGGATAGGATCTCATATGGAGAGGCAGATCATCCCAGGGAAATGGAGGCCAGGGGAGGTGGGGACAGGGAAGACAGCATCATGAATTGTGGAGGGGGAGTTGTTTCTCTTCTGGGGGTCCTGGCCTTACCCATGGGCCTATGTGTGTTTTTCAAGCACATAGTGAGCACTCAATAAATATTTTTTTTGTCAGTTATGGCCACCCCTGCTTTGTGCTGAACTTTCTTTCCTCCCTCTGGAAATAGCAAGCTCTGTGGCTACTGCTCGGGGTGAGATGTATCAGCTCTGGGGGACTGAGAGCTCCCTTTCAACTGCCTCATTTAGCTGTTGCCCCTTGCCCTAGCTGAACCTCTGTGGTGACGTTCTCCTGATGTGTGTTCTTTGCAGCTGGAGGCATAGCTGGGACCAGAGGAGGTCCTTGGACCAGATGTTCCAGGTGTTTATTTTATTGGGGGTTTGATTTCATTGTAAAATATCCCAAGGGAAATGCTTTTGACATCTGAGAAGTCTCCTTTTTCATGGTAACTCATGCAAGGGTCACAAAGCCAAATGCCCACAGTGGACCAGGTGGGGAGAGTGGAGGCTGGGACCACGTGTCCCCTCCAAAGGGGCAGCCAGTAAGCAGTTCCAGCTGACTGCTGCCATGTGGAGTGTGGTCCAGTGTTGCCAGACATGTTGTTTCAAGATGATTTGGAGATCTAGTGAAACCACTGAAGTTTTAAATGCTGGCAACCAAAAACAAGACCCTTAACTCCGTGGGCCAAACAAAACCACTCTCTGGGAAGAATATGGCACACACAGTGCCAGTTTGTGGTGCAGGGTCACATTTGGGATAGGGGAGCTGTCAATATGGGAGAAGCACTGGCCCCTTTGGGGACAGGGGCTTGGGGCTCAGGCCCCAGAACCTCCTAGGGCATGGTGTTACCACAGCCCTCAGGGAGATGAAGAGGGCTTTGGGACCCATCAGGTTTCCATAGACTCAGCAGTGGGAGCAAGGGTGCATCCTGGGCCACAGGTGTCTCTGAAGGGGTTGTCCCAGAACATGTCTTTGGCTTGCCTTTGAGATCCCTGGAAGGGGGCTGTGACCTACCACCTCTTTTGGGATGATCTGGGATCTGCAGGGTGGTGGCGGCAGCAGAGGCTGGTGAGGCTTTGCAAGATGCCCGAGGCTTTGGGGACTGGGGGATCTGGTTGGAGTAGAGCCTGAGGGTGACATTGAACCTGCCCATGACCTTGGGCCCTGTGTTCTCCCGAACACATTGGCCAGCCCTTGTCAAAGTACTTGTTGGCTGCGGAGGCATCACTGAGAATGATGGGTCACCATTAGTCTAAACACAGTTTGGGTCTGGCTACACATTGGGGGAAAGTCGGGACACTCAACTTGGTGCAAGAAAGTCAGCACCTGGTCAGGGGTTCTGATAGGCACAGTGGGGCATCCAGAGGAGCCTGGGGAGGGGGAGTGTCACAGAGAGATGCACACTGGCATCATCCCTGGGTTTTATTTATTAACTTTTGCTATTTATGAAGACACACCCCAGTTCCCAATTGAGCAAATTTCCCGGCAGCTTTGGGACATTTTCTCCTGGCAAATGGGCCAGGTTTCTCTGTTCTCTCACAACATCTTCTATTTCTGTCCTCTAAGTGCATTTACAAGTCTTCAGGCCCCAGCTGAGCAATCACAAGCTGATCACTTACTCTAGCACTAATTGCCAAGCCCTGTCTTGGCGGCTTTTTCTTTTTTTTTTTAGGGTGATGGCAGAGGAGGTTTTTCTTCTCCCCTCTGTGCAGAACAAGAAGCAGGAAGTGATATCATTGCTCTTGTGCTGATGTCAGGTTGTCCGAGTTGTCCCGATTGGTTCAACTGCTTCCCACCCCTAAGCTGCTGTCGCGTTAGTCAGTGTAATTCTTCCCCACTCCAGGAAATGAACCAGGGAAGTTAAGGCCAAGTTGTCTGGCACAGAGGAGGCTGGAGATGAGGACTCTCAGGTTCTGCTTCAAGGTTGATGAGTGACTGACCATCTCCTTTTGACTACTTCAGTTTTCTCTACCTTGTATTGAATGTGGAAAATGACATATGGATTAATATATACTGAGGGAAATCCTTTTTGAGAGACTGGAATATTCTTGGCCCTTATATCCCTTCCCTGATCTTAAGGACTTTGGATTAGGAATTCTTAAGGACAAGGATTTCCCAAATTAATAATTGGAAT
The DNA here is from genome assembly GCA_023783475.1 of Daubentonia madagascariensis. Lineage (NCBI taxonomy): Eukaryota > Metazoa > Chordata > Mammalia > Primates > Daubentoniidae > Daubentonia > Daubentonia madagascariensis. The sequence goes on from JAKFHU010000144.1 coordinate 15,224,875, forward strand.
CGCTATTTGCTAGTCTTAAAGTGGGCATAATAATAGTGTCTATTTTAGGGATGGGATGTGGCAAAGATTAAATGACAGGAGGCACACACAGCACTTAGCCCAGTGCCCAGCAAATAGCCAGAGTTCAGAAATGACAGTTGCTAATAATGATAGTAATTATTGTTATTATTGGTGGTGGTGATAATAGAATCAAAAAGGAGGGATAAGGTGACCTTGATGGCTATTCTGACCACTTCTTTATTCTGGAAACTTTGGGTTTCTGTCTCACAGTGGAGTCTATCTCTCTGGTGACTGGAATACTCATATTCTCTGGTGTCTTTCTTCCTTGAATACTGATGAACAAACTGGCAAATTATTCTCTCCATTTAGTCCCCTTTGCTCTAGAGTATATGTAGACCCCTCTATAGACACTGTTCGTTTCAGATAGGACCTAAGCAATTGCAATGAATGACCTTACAACTTTCTTTCTTTCCATCTGATTTGAGACCACGTCCACCAACAACACTCTTGAATTGGGGTTGTCTGCCGAGTCCTCTGAGCCCCGCCTCTGCAGCTGGCTCCTGTCTTCCTTTATGGGGTTTGTTTTCTCTGGCATGGCTCACACACAGACTGGACCCCCACAGTCTGGGGTCCCCATAAATAAGGTAATGGAGACACCTGTCTATGAGCTGCAAATGATGATACTTCCTTTCATCTGTGGAGCACGTCATGGTTTTCAAAGTGCTTTTTCAGGCGTTATCTCATTGGATGCTCATAACTGTCCTGAGGACAGGGGTGTGATAGGCAGCCCTATTTTACAGCACAGGAGACAGGCCCAAAGAGGGTCTAACTTGTCAATAGCAGAAGTGGGACTGTGCTAAAATCCTCTGATTCTCGTTCCAGGAATCTTTCCACTATACCTTATGGGCCAGAAGGGGCAATGTTTTTCACAGAAGCAATTAAAAAACTTACTAAGGTATTTAGAAAACTGCACAAAAAAGGGCTGGTATCACAAGAAAAACGGAAAAGGCTAATATTGTTTGAGAACTTAATATGTGCCAAGGGCTGTGCCTGGCATTTTTGCAGATATGAGCTTACTTACTCCTCACAGTGACTATAAGTTGCAGCTCCTCTATCCCCATTTCACAGATGCAAACACTGAAGCTCAGGAAGTCATAACGGAGTTTTCCTAAGGTCACACAGTAAGCTAGGGGAACAGTCAGGATTTGGACTCTGATCCCTTTGACTGTGAAGTCCATGTGCTTTTCTACATCCTGGGAGTGTTTTGTCGCTCTCATTTCACAGTGAAATCTTAGAGAGGGGGTCATCACTGTTTCACAAGTTTGAGAGTATTCCTTCCTTTCAGGTCAAAGGTATTAAAAGTTTACTATACCAACTGTTTCTTGATCTGAACATTCTAGCAATAGCCTATGGTCCACTTATTTCCAAGAATATTTAATGTAAGATTCCAGCAAACCAAAAGAATTTATTTAATCCCTTAGAGTTGATTGTGGTGGGATCTCTCTTGTGTTCAGTTTCTTGCACTTTTCCAAAAATTGGATTGCAACTTAGTATTCTCTGCTATAAGCAAATTGACATTCATTTTCACTTGAGAGAGCACCGGGTTGGGTTTGGGTGGGAATGTTCTGATTGGACATATTGTGTGAAATTTGGTATGTGGCAAGAGAGAAAGTCACATGTTGGTAGATAGAACAGAGGAGGACTAGGCCCTATCCTTTCAGGACCACTGCCGGAGTAGGTACGTGAACAGTTGCTCCTGAGATTATTGGGATGAAAACATGGTGAGATTGATTTATTATGTATTGTATATCATTCAATGTTCTTTCTCCTTGAAATAACCTCCAGTTACGGGTTCCAAGATGATGTGTACATATTATATCAGTAAACATTTGCCTCTCTGCCTGCCCCTTACCTCTGCACTGAGACTTTTCTCCAAGTCCCAGAAGGGATTGGTAACTGGCACACTTGGCCCCTTTACTGCTTCTCTTCTAGTGTCCTTCCTCCTCTGTTCTACAGGGATAACTTAGCCACTGAAGACTGTATAGCTGACAGTAAGAAGAATGGGCTTTGAAGATAAAAAGACCAGGTTTCAAAACCTAGATCTTCTACATCCTGGTATTGACTTTAGGCAAACTACTGAACTTCCATGAGCTTTGAAGGGAATGTAAGAGTTCCTACTTCATAGGATTGTTCTGAGCTTTAAATAAGACAATGCTTGGAAAGTGCTTAAGACAATGCATTGTGAAAAACTCAGCGTATTTTTTGCTATTATTAATGACTTCCTCCTTGTTCATTGGTCTCCAATTTCATAGAATCATAGATAGTTAAGGCTGGAAGGGGCCTTAGAACCAAACTCCCAAATTAACATCCCTATTCCTACTCCCATCCCTGCCCTTTAGATTCCTGTAGCAGACCATCTACTTGGTGGCTAAGTCACATGTCAACCTTAACTTGGCCAAAACGGGATGTTTGATTTCATACCATGTCCTCACTCTAAACCTGTTCCCCCTCAGTGCTTCGTGTTCTTTAGGTGCAACCACCCATCACATTGTTCATGCTGAAAGCTTGGGAGTCATTCTTGACTCTTCTCTTTCCTTTACCTGCCCTCCCCCCCCCGTCTGCCATTCAGTTGATTAAAGCCATAAAACATTGTGTGTCCATCCACCTTGCCCATCCTTCCATTCAAATACCTGCCATCTCAGTCCAAGCCACCGTCCCCTCTTCTGGCACTGTGGCAGTAGCCCCCTAACTTAGGTTTTCATGCCTCCACTTTTGTCTGCTGCGTTTCATTGCAACACAATTGCCAGAGTGATATTTTAAACACATAAATCCCATCGTGCCACTCAGCTGCTTAAAGCCCTCCAATTAACTTCTTGCTTTACTTATGATAAAAGCTAAGTCCCTTACCATGGCCACAGGATCCAAGTGGATATGTTTCTGTCTCCCTCTCTAATTTCCTTGCACTTTTCCCCTTGTTCTCTCTGCTGTAGACTTATGAGCCTTCTTCACTTCCTTGAATGTTGGAGTTTTTGTCCTTGTTGGCCTTCTGATCCAGACAAATACCCTGCCCTCAATCTCCACATGGCTGGCTCCTTCTCGTTGCTCACTTTGATGTTACTTTCTTAGCAAGGCCTTCTCTGACTGCTCGAACTTAGTGGCCTTTCTTCTCCTTACAAACCTATCACTTTTTATTTCGTTATGTGGCTTATTAGTTTCCTCAGCTCTATTACTATTGACCTTCTGCAAACATCTCGTTCAGTTATTTGTTTAATAGTTGATACCTGTCTCCTGCACTAGAATGTAAACTTCCATGGAGCAGGGACTTTGCACAGTTCCCAGCTGTATCCCCAGCACCTAGAACAATGCCTGTCACATGCCAAGGGATCAGTAGCTATTTGTTGAATGTACGGGTGACTCTAGTCTGACTTGATCATTCTGTGGATGAGAGGGTGGATGTCTTGGATGGAGAATTCTAAGCAAGATCCCCATGGGTAGGAGGAGCTGGGCCAGAACTAGAACCTAGACCTTGGTATGTTTAGTGTGGTATTCTTTTCATCATGTTATCCTGTCTACTTTTCTTGGGTCCTGTCTAGCCAGAACTCCTCAGACTTCTATGTATGAGTGAAACCATTGCAGTCCTGTTTAAAAGAAAGGATATATGGGCAAATATTATATGCAAAGCACTGATATTATAAGAATGTACAAACATAAATAGTACAGAATAATATCACATCACCCTACAGAAAGGTGGTGCAAAAATCTACAAGGAAGGCGAGTCATTGCTTTGAGCTTTCTCCTCATGCAACTCTGCCTGCTCAGCACTTCCATGAAACCTGGTGACTGAGCTATTGCCTCTGACTAAACCCCGTCACAAATTTGGTGATTTTCATGAGTAGTTAAGAGTCTTGAACCACACTGTCTGAGATTAAATTCTGGCTATATCATATATATCTGTGTATCTTGGGCAACTTACTTAACATATCTGTGCCTTAATTTCCTCATTTGGAAAATGGGGATAGTATGATTGTTAGCAAAATTAAATGGATTAATGCATATGAAGCATTGAGAAGAATGTCTAGCCCATAATAAGCCCCATATACACATACATTTCTCACAAATTTTCAGGAGTTTACAGACTTTTCTTGGACTCTGGATGAAGAACTCTTTCTAAGGATGTCCTGGAGAGAGGTGTGTGGTTTACACCCACAGGCCAAATCATTGAAAAAATACTATTCCAGATGTGACATATGACATTTATGTTATGCCACATTCTCATGGGCATAACAGAATTCCTTCAGAACTTATAATCTGCACTATGATTAAGGTAAATTAGGAATATGCTGGATATGGGGTTTCTCCTTCGGGTAATGAAAATATTCTAAAATGGATCATGATGATGGTTGCATAACTCTGTGAATATACTAAAAACCTTTGAACTGTATACTTTAAGAGGGTGGGGTGTGTGTGTATGTATGTATGTATGTGTACACACACACACATACACACACACACACTATGCCTATCTTGTATTCCTGCTTAGCAGTTTTCAGAGCCTGTGTGGGGCTCGCCACGTCTCTTTACCCTCTGCCACAGGGCAGAGGATGTTGATGTTCCAGATGGAGGCCACTCCATTAGCCTGAGTCTTGCTGGGAAGATGATGGGAACAAAGCCACTGCTGACCTTCTGTGGATATGTGGTATGAGAGAGAAATAAACTTTGGTTGTGGTTAAAAAAGAAAGAAGGAAAAAGATAAACCAGGAATGACAGTGGCTGTAACCAGTGCACTGAATAGATGGGCTGCCGGGAGTGCATGAAACTGTCACCCTACTCCTTTCTCTTCTGCTCAAGAAAGGGTCTCAGAACACAAGCGAGAGGGATGCTAGTACAGGGCGAGCTTTGAGCCTCTTCTAATTTAAATGTATAAAGAAGTAAATAGTAAGTCCGTGGTGGTTCTTTATTAGTGGCTGTGGGTTATTTGTGACATAGCTCACCCCTTAGACACACTGCACAGATGGTTGTTTGACATTCTCCAGGGTCCTCCAGCACCAGGCAGTGGAGGAGCTACTGGAAGACTCTGCATGGGCTACCGACCAGAGGTGGGTGGGAGTGGCTGAGCAGCCTTGTGGAGCAGGTAGCAGTTGGGTTGGGCTCTGGAGAAGATGTGGGTTTGGCTTGGTGGACAGCCTGCTTATGGCACAGGGCTGCAGCTCACCGTGGGATGTGTATAGCCATTTCTCCCTTGGACATCCTCCTGGAGCTGTTTAGACCCATGCTCATAGTTCCAGGCCATTGAGTCTGGCCGTAAGGTAAACTGAAAAAATTGCCAAGGGAAAAATTACAAAATGGAGCCATTTGGCAGTGGAGTAGGACTTGCACAGATCTAATGATATGGGAAGCTTGAGTCAGGACTGTATGTAGTGGTGTGTCTGGGTGGTGGCCAGGAGAGGAGACGATACTGGACTTTGGGCCCCCACGGGTGTGGGGAGGGGCTTGTGTGGATGATTGTCAATTGTGACGGGTACTGTTTGGCTGCAACAGTGCTGGATGACCACACCTTGCACATCTTCTTGGCTCTCTGTCTGCATTGTGCTGTGACCTTGGATAAGCTACTTAACCTGGTTAGTGTGTTTCCACATCTCTAAAATGAGGCGGTGTTATAAATGGCCCAATCCTGACCTCACAGCATTTTGGGAAATTCTTCCTGGAAGAAAGGTTGCAGTGGGAACTCAGCTGGGGCCACTGAGGGCCAGGGCCAGGGGAAAGCTGTTGTCAGTTCATTTTGGCTTTACCCACTTCATTCTACTCCCCCACCCCTCCTCCCTGCAGGGGCAGGCATTCCAATGCAATGAGTTCCAAGAACATAACATGAATGAAGCACTTACTATATGCCCGGCATTAATTCATGCACTTTTATATATCGTTTTATGCTGATAGTAGCAAGTGGATACAATTGTTGTCCCCATTTTACACATGGAAAATTTGAGGCACAGAGAGGCTAAGTGACTTGCCTAAAATTACACACCAACTAAGTGGCACAGCCAGAAGCCAAGCCCAGTTTGCTTGCCTCCAGAGCTCCAGAGCCTGTCCTTTTAATAGCTCCACTCTACCACCTGTTGGCTGTTATCAGTTCTCAAGAACCCAGCGGGAGAGGAGAGGAAAGCAACAGGCTTCAGAGCAGCACTCCTTAGAATAGGGGACATTTGGGGGAAAGGCTCATGGGAAACCACTAAGGGGGCACCTGAAACCAAGTCCTGTTTGTGCCTGGTTGCCAGCAGGGTCTAGGCTAGTGGGCAATGCCCCTTAGCCTACTAGCTGGCATTCAGGAGGGCATTAGCAGATAATCACACAGAGTGGATGTTCAGCAAAAAGAATGGAGCCCAATGATCAAGGAGGTGGAGGTAAATCATGCTGTGATATGTTGATGCAGGAGCAGCTGACTTCCAGCTCCTCCATTTCCAGGGAGCATGGGCTGCTTCCTATACACCAGCCCTGCTACCTTTGGACCCTGTCTCAGGCAGGATCATGACTATAGGTGGCACACGTCATTACCAAACCTGGGGATGGGAGGTGGGAAAGGAGGGGATGTCGGCCCAATTAGATAAACTCTAAGGCTCTGCTCTGACATCCTGAGATTGTGTGCTTATGTATGCAACTTCTGCATCTGACACCTCCTAGTACAGTTATTTCTGTAGATTTGCCTAGTTCTCTGCATTATTCCCATATCCTAGCCCCTGTGGCATCTGATAACACCAAGCAGAGCCTTTATTGTCCTGTTTTAAATGGATCCTTTGTGCTCTTATTGAACCCCAAATGTTTTATACTGCAGAATTCACCAGCTCTGGACTTCCAACCGGAATTCCTTAGCTTCTGCTCATTTATCTGCTACTTCTGAAGAAAGTCAATTCCCAATCCACTCATACCATTAGTCTCCTGGGCAACTGCCTCTCCTGGGGCCCTGTGAAGGAATTGCTCTATGTTTCCTAGTGAGGCAGGTGGCAAATTCCTAAATTGGATTTGCCTTTTTTTGTCCACTTGTGTCTCTCCTCCAGACTCTCTGTGGTCCTGAGATTACTCACGTCCTCCCTGATACTTTCTTTCTGCTCACTTTGCTTTGTGGACAATGTTCTGGTCTACCCAGGGCAGAGCCAACATGACCCAGATAACGTGGCCACATGCCTCACTTGCTGGCCCTCTGCACGTGTGTGGTATTTATTTTGCAATTCTCTTAGTTGAAAACCCTAAACTCACCTTAGAGACTGTATTTTTTCTGAATTCAGGTATCTCAGTTGTCTGGCATCCCCTGGACTGAACTTACAACCTTGTCAGCGTTCGCCTTTAAAAACTCATTCTAACACTGAGTAAACATTGTGGCCTCTGGGCTGTGTGTCTCCTGGCCTTGGGGGATTAGACGATGTGTTCATATTTTCCATCCTTGATTATTCTCAATAGATTTTCTTTTCTTTTTTTGCCCCCTTCCCTAAGGCTTCATTACTTCCCATTTGTCCACATCTCTTTTCTCCATTTTTCTTGTTAAGGACAGATTTAGAAAATGAGTTTAATCTCTTGGCTATTTTGGAGTCGTCATTAATTTCTGTCCTCTCTGTTCCGTAACAGGCTAGCAGTCTTGCGTTCTCTCTCTGTCTCTGTCTCTCTCTCTCTCTCATTTCCTCTTGATGGATCTTTGAAAATCTCTTTTATTCCCGGGTTAACCCCTTTGTCTGTTGGGGCTTGCCTTGGTCCTGAGAGGCCTGCACCCTTTCTGGGTGGTCTTCTAGGGCTGTGGTCTCCAACTCCCAGGCTGCAGCCTGGTACTTGTCCGTGGCCTGTTAGGAACCAGGCCGCACATCACGGCCTGAGCTCTGCTCCACCAACCCCCTCCCCCTGCTCCGTGGACAAGTTGTCTTCCATGAAACTTAGGAACTGGGCCGCACAACGGGAGGTGAGTGGTGAGTGGCAAGAGAGTGAAGCTTCATCTGTATTTACAGCTGCTCCCCATCACTTGCATCACTGCCTGAGCTCCGCCTCTGCCACGCCCCCCGCCCCACCCCAACCCATGGAAAAATTGTCTTCCATGAAACCAGTCTCTGATGCCAAAAAGGTTGGAGACCGCTGCTCTAGGGATCCAGCCATTGTGATTGTTCTGGGTTTAAGGGCACTGGGTCTCCCAGAGTGGGTAAGCCATGCACTCCCCCTAGCCTACCTCATCCCTGGCTGCAGGTGCACCTGGAAACCCGTCTGAGGAGTCCAAGTGAGAGAGACCTTAAATACAGCCATGGAAAGGCATGACTCTCCCAATCATGTGCAAGTGCCGTTGGGGCAGAGGTTAGGTCTTATTAAATCAGGTTTCCTCAGTGTTAAATGTGAGTTTGAAGTATGAATGACCAAATGAGGAGGGAATGAATAAAGAAGTGAAAACAACATTAACTTTGGAGGTGGACAGACTAGCTGTGAACCCCAGTTTAACTTTGCCAACTCTTTCACTTTGTATTCCTGGCCAAGGAATTGAGTCTAAGTGTCCTTCCTAGAACACGGGGAAATAATTCCCATCTCACAGGGCTTTTTGTGAGCATTAAAAGAGTGAACATAAAGCATCTACCTCAGTGGCTGCACACAGTAGGTGCTCAGTAAATGGTATGTCCTGCATCCTGGAAGGTATTTTTATAAGTTCACTTCTTGTTAAAGGCATTCGGAAGCCCAAATTCTAAGCTCCTGGATTTGAGACTCTTCTGGGATTCTGACCCAGTATGTGGAGAGACCTGAAGCTCCAGGGGCAAGGGAGTTAGAGAGCTGGGTTAGGGAGCTGGTTGGAGCCCAGCAGAATCCTCCACGTCTTCCAAGGCAGTCATCCAGTGCACCCTTGCCAGCTTGCAGGAGGTATTGGTGTATTGCTATTATCAAGAAGGGAGCTCTGTCAGTGTATTGTTGTCATCCTTAGTGAGGGGATTGACACAGAAAAAAGGGGCATAGTGACCTCGACCCAGGCCTGTGGGGAAGATATAAGAGCTGGATTTAGAGTGTGTGGCTTGCTGGTTCCTAAGCATCCCTTGCTGCCCCTTTTCTCAGACAGGTGTTTATCCTTGGTTCTGGTCATCTCTCTTCCTCAGAGTTTACATCTGCATTTCTTTAATGTGGTTAAGCCTTTGGCTTTTTCCATGATTGTGAAGCCTCCACCCAGGATAACCCCCTTTCTATTTGTATCTGGTGAGGGCCAGTTTGTACAGGCAGAGGGGTCAAATTCTCTAGAGGACCTGGGGTATAAGGCACATTTTTAGGGCCACCTGCCTCTCTCTGTGATATGGTGGACTTGGATGGATGGGGCTGCGTCTGTCTTGCTTGAGCTGAGGTCTTTGCTGACACTTGGAGTTACCTGGGGTTGGGGGGTCATTTCAGTTCATTTGACTTTCCAGAGTGATGAGGGTCCAGGAGTCCTCAGGGACCCTGTGTTGGGCCTGTTGGGAACCTGACGCAGGGCCCAAGACCTGGGGGTGTGGTGGTCTGGTTCTTCTGCTGCCCCTCACACCCTGGTGATGGTCAACATGTTGTTATGTAGATGTAGAAATAGTATAGACCTGTTCTCTTTAGAGAGTGCACAGGTGACCTCCTACTCTCTATACCTGTTTCCTCATCTGTAAAATGGGCCCCATCTGGTTGCCAGTACTTCCCCCCAACTGGGTTATTGTGAGTACAGAGTGAATGGTGCTGAGAAAAGACTTTGACAAACACAGAACCTGAGCACCTGACAGGATATTCAGGGGATGTGTGTCCTGTGATCGATTTTTCTGGGTTTGGACAATGTTGAGTTGTCGAGTCTCCTTGCCAGCCTCCTGGGGTTTGGTGCTCAAGAGCAGATGCTGCCATGAGATGTGGCGAGGGCATCTCACCAAAGCATTGGACGCAGGGAAAACTTGACTAAAGCGCTTTATCCTCTTGGCTTGGACTAAAAATGGAGATTAAAAAAAATGCAACTCTGTCTCAGTTTGAAGATCAAGTTATAAAGATTTTGTAAAGAATGTTACTGATGCAGATGACGTCAACCTCCTTGCCTGAGACAATCATCCCCCCGCCTCCCTAGATCCTGGCATTTAACCATTGATGTTTTGTGCTTCAGAGGCCCACAAAGTCCACTCACAGTGGCCCTTGGGGTCATGTGGTGCTTTCCTGAGACATGAATGCATTAATTCCCTCCAGGAACATCTATTGAGGTTCTTCTCTGCTTCAGGCAAAGATGCAAAGGTGAATTACATTTAGTTCTTTGGTTTCAGTGAGGTAGTTTGGGGTGGGAGAGGGAGACCGAGTGTACGGACAGTTACTATACAAGGCGGTGAGGAGTGAGGGCTCCCCAGGAGCATTTAGCAAAGGCAGGTGATGCATCTTTGGGGCAGGGGAGGAGTCCAGCAGGGAGGCTTCCTGCAGGGATGAAAGACAGCCTGAAACCTGAGTGCAGTGGGAGTTGGCAGCTGAAAGAGGCTTGGTGGGGGGATCAGTGAGCACTGTTCCTGGTAGAGGGGATCATGTGCTGTATATCCAGGGGCTTGGCAGTGAAACAGAATGTATAGAGTGTTTGCAGGACCACAGGCCTGTGGGACCCACTAAGCCTGGAATCAGCTGACAGCATGACTCCCCACTGTGCTGCCCTGTGGCCCCAAGCAGGAGGACTTCCAGGCACCATCTCCCAGGTTGGCCCAGTGACCTGAGACCCTGCTCCCTGAGGCAGCAGAGCTGTTCATATTAGAGCAGAAGGGGGTTCAGGGCTGCAGAAGAACAGGGTCCCCTCCTCATGTGCCTTGTCTGCTGCCAGCTGCAGGAATCTGTTGCCTGTATGGCTCTTTCCAGAGGGACATCTTGGTGCTTCTTCCACAGGGGTCCAGCCTCTCTTATGTACAAGTGTCCTGGGGGTCATGGCATCCTAAGAGGTCTCCCTAGAGCTGCCAAGCTCCACCCCATGCTACATGAGTTTTCCATGCAACCTGTAAGGAGACTGTTTAAACATTTTAATCTCATCTCAAATGTGCCTCTGATGCTCTTAGGATATGAGCCAAACTCTCTGCCTCAGTCTACTAGGTGAGCACATGGCCCTTGCAGAGACCTGGGAGGAACAACATGCTATGGGTTGGGGCCAGCTTCAGGACCAGTCCCCACACCTCCTCTGGTGCTCCTTGCTCCAGCCATACTGTGCTTCCTTCAATACCCCCGTGTGCTATGCCACCCCAGCTCACGGCCTTTGCCTGTGCTATCCCTCGGCTTGGAATGTTTCCATCTAGCATCCGACTGACTCACTTTAGTTAGTGCCTGTTCCTCCTTCAGGTTTCAGCTTAAGGGACAAGTGTGTAGGTCCAAAGCCTAAAGGCATCCAGCGAGTTGGCCAAAGCCGCAGGGCGATAGAAAGTAAGCTTCTGCCTTTGAGAGACTTACCAACCTCCTCTGCTGCTCATTGAGCCTGATTTCATACTGTGCCCCCAGCAGTGCCTGCTGCCCAGGGGAATAAAGGGAGATGACCTCATCTTCCACCCACCCACCCACCACTCATCCCAATGTCTTTCCCCAAGAACCCCCCCAAGGTTCTTTTGTCCTTGTCTACATCTGGCTAGTCCAGCTGTGTCCTGGGGGCAGGCAGCTTGCCCCCTCCGGGCGGCAGTGGGGCTGCCCCTCTGTGTGCCAGCTGTCCATCTGCAGCTCAGGAACATCTGCTGATGCCAGTAAGGGTGGTGATTGTGAAGAGCACCCGTGTGCTCCTTATTTATTGTGCAGAAAAGAAAACAAATTAAGCCCTTGTAATTATACAGTCAGGCATGTTCTTAAATAAAGCTTAAGCAGTCAGAACTCCATTTAGAATATTAATAATTGCATTCCCCAGCCCTGTCCCCAGCAGCTTTCTCTCTTCCTGCTCCTCCCTTCCCCATCCATCTTTTATCTCCCTCATGGGTACAGACCTTCGCTCAACCCTCAGCAACCTCTGGAAAACCTTGCTGGCGGTGACGAGGCAGACTTGACAGCCAGTGTTGGACTTTCCAGAGATCACCAATGGCATTTATTAAGTGATTTCATGGGCTTGGGGCTGCACTAGAATATTTTTGTCCTGCCCCTGCCTCCCTTATTTTGGATAATGCGTGAGAAGTGGCGTAATGTTGTATTTGAAAATGCAAGTATTGGAGCCAGTCAGAGCTGGGCTCTGTTCCTTGGTCAAGTCATCTCATCTCTTTGAGTGGAATCTTTCCTCTGGTAATAAAATTGTCTCCCTCATAGACTTGTTTTCAGACTTGGATGAGATGATGCATTTGAAATCTTGGCACATAGCAAGTTTCTTAACAAATATTAGGCTTTTCCTTTTCTGTAGTTCCAGATCATACCCTGTACCAGAATTTCATGGAGTTTCTTATTTCCATGTTTCTGGACTCACATTTTCATTGATGTGTCTAGAACATGCCACATATCTATTAAGTCTTGCTGAGCGCCTCTGAAATGAATGGATGCATCTGTTCAGGGCCCAGCAGGGGGACTTGGAGTGGGTGATCATCATACCATGTGGTGTATTGTTTTGAGGGTCCCACTGACGTGCTTACTCTCATGACTAATGACTATTTCCTGGGCAAGAAGCTATCATCGCCAACATGGCTTTAGTGCCTTATAAACCACATCTCAAAGGTACTATCTCATTGAATATGCCATAATAAGATGAAGTAGCAATTACTATCATCCCTGTTTTATTGGTGAGGAATCTGAGAGACTGAATTGCCCAAGGCCATATAGCTAAAGGTAGTGAAGTATGACCTGGGTCCCAAAGTCTATGTCTTTTCTGCTACACTGGGCTCTTTCCTAAGCCATTGCCAATACCTGGGAGGAGACTCACCTGGTTTCTGGACCCCAGAGTCTTGGTGCTGCTTCAAGACTTACCATGGGTCAGTTACCACCTTTCTCTTTCTTTTACTTTCTTTTCCTGCGACACAGAGAGCACATAGCAACATTGGTTTTACTCGTGATATTAATGGTAGTTGGGTCATTGCCAGAAACTAACTTGAAAGTGGCTTGAAAACACTGGAAGATTATTAGGTTCAAAATCTATCTTAGGTGACCATATATATAATGCAGTGATGGACCTCGTTAAATGTGGGTAACAACAGGTGCTTTGGAAATGTCTCCCTGAGCTGGCCATAGGATTCAGGAAGAACATGTGTCTTAACTTTGTCCTTGAAGGAGTTTTTGCTGTATTATATAGGAAGAGGGAGACAACTCATGGATTGTATGCGTGTGCACATACTCACAAGCAAGCAGAGAACAAAGCTGAGAGAAAAAGAGAAAGAAGAAATATTTATTGCGTTAAGCTCTGTGTTAGGTGCTCTTCCAATAGTAATCCTGTTCAAATAATTGGTATTCTTCCTGTGGCTCAGAGAGGTTATCTAACTTGCCCAAGATCACACAGCTAGTAAAGATAAGTATTCATATCCATAAACATCTGGTCTAGAACTCATGTTCTTTCTGTTGTAACTAGTACAAAGGCTAGGTTACCTCTCTGAGGGTGGTCAGGAGCCCAACATTCCCAAAGGAATATTGAAAAATTGTTTCTTCTTGGAAGGGAAATGAATACTCACTACCACTATTTTTGCTTACCCAACTCTCAGCCTCTGTGCCCCTCTCTCTGGGGATTCAGCACCAAGGCCAGAGCCCAGGGAGCCCTCCCTTTGCTCCTGGGCACAGTGAGCTGTAAACAGCTCCCCAGAGAGAGGCTCCCAGGCCCTGGCCCCCCCTCATCTCCCCTCTGACATCATCACCGCTGTTGGTGGGCTGACCTGTGTCCTTAAGCAAGTGCTGCTGCCTTGGCATGCACAAACAGTGAAGTGCATGTGGTGGGCAGGTGGCTTGCTCTCTGTTTGCCAGCCCACCTGGTGGGATCCAGACCTAGATGTCAGCAGAGGAGGGAGTGTCCCTTTCACCCCTGCCTTCCCCAGGCCCAACCAGAGTGGAGAAGGATTGTGACTTTGATTACCCTGAACTAGGGAATTATCTAGGGCCGTGAGATTCCAAAAGGTACTGAGCAGGAATGGGGTTCTTCTTCCAGGGCAGAGCGCCCAACATCAGGGCTATTCTGTTTCTGTTGAATGAGGCCTGGGGCAAGTGGATTTGTCCTGTGCTTCCTCACAGGAATAGGCAGAGGGGGCCAAATGCGGGAGGAGCACAGCAGAACTGGCTGAGTTTGTCCCCATGATGGTGTGCCTTTTTTATTCTTGTAAGGTTTTCACCTACAAAACAAAGTCTCCAACTGGAGATCAAGACAACTTCTGGTTTATGCACATCTGCATGAATACACAAACACACCACACACACACACACACACACACACTCAGGTGCACACTATAGTGGCATGCTAAGGGCATGTATTTTGGAATTAGGCACATGGACTCAGGCCCTATTTTAACATTACCAGCTACATGACCTTGAACTAGCTGCCCAGCCTCTAAGCCATGGATTCGTTATCTGTCAAATGAAAACAAATCATCATAATAATACGGACCATAAAACGTTGTTGGGCAGATTCAATGGACTAATATCTTTAAAGCAGGTAGTGATTAGCTCCTAACAGGGACTCAATAAACATTGTCTATTATTTCGATTTCTCAGAAAATTATATCTGTATCCCAATTTTCTTAGTTTACTCTCATGATTATTGCTAATGATTGTAGAAAATTTGCTAATGATTGTAGAAAATTTCCCATAACAGGAAAACAATGATTAGCAAGTTAATTAATTGTTTGCACTTATATTCAAATCTCAAGGTTTTAAGTCAAGTTGAGGTCAGCCCTAATAATGCTAGTAAAAGAAAGAATTAGTTGAGTTTGGAACCCTGTTCAATGCAGGACATGTGAAGATCAAACCCATCAGTGAAATTTACCTGCATATTTTATTTAACAATGATGGTGATCAAGGTGCAAACTATTCCTTCTGCTTTGCACGAAGAACTATAGGCACGTGCCTCCGTGAGCCCTTTTAATGTTTTCCTCCCTCTTGTTATTCTGAGTCTCAATTCAAATGTCTTGTCTCTGTGCCCTCCCCAACACCGTTTATATTCACTTCTCACACAGCGTCTTGAGAATCTGCATGGAACCAAGTGGGATGGGGCTTGGCTCTAGGGTCCATATATTCAAGGAGATGAGAGTTCTTATCTTGTCTCTTCCTTGGGTAAGGCTAGGTGGACACTGCCAGCTCTCTGCAGGAGAGAGACCATGGGGAATAAGAACAAACGATGATTTTCCCAAACATTTAGCAGAATTGGGCAACAGAGGCCAAAAGACTCTACATGGTATAAATTACAGAAAACAGTGGTGTAATGACATTGTTTGGTGAATAAATTAAAGCCCTGAGTCATGAGGCCAATAACAGAGAGGGAGCAGAGAAGTGTAATTAAAAGGAGAAAAGAGATGTTTTCAGCTGACACCGGAAGTGAAGCGGAGACGGAGGCAGGGTGGGTGGAGAGGGCAGCAGGCCCCTTCCCACGGCTGCAGCTCAGAAGAGAGGACACGGCTGTTACTGGCAGTCAAGGAAGGTGAGCAAGGAGGCTGGTACTTCTGAAACAGAGGAGGAGAGAGAAGGATGATGAGAAATTTAGTGGACACAAAGCCACACAGGCTTTGGAAGTAAGGACAACTGTCAGATGTTGAACTCTGCAGTGATTGAAAATGATCTGGGATGAAAGAGCTCTGGTGAAGACACATGGGGTCTTGGAGAATAAGGAGTGACATCAGAGGGGGGCTGGGTCTCCCTGGGGGAGTCACAGTGTTCTGGGCATTGTTCTCCAGGGTCTTTTGTATTTTCACTTTGCCCTTCTTGCAAATATCTTCTGACCTGCCCTTTCTAAGGATTACAAGTAACTCGAGGCATTTAGGGCAAGGATACCTGTCCTGAGTCAGCTGACATGTGTGGATATGGGTGCTGTGGCCAGGCTGGCTGTAGCCAATAGCATAGGGGTCAACCATGGGAAAAATTCAAATTCTGAGCCACAAGCAATCCTTTTCAGATAAGACCCCTTCCTGGATTCTTCTGGAAACATGGTAAATGAAGAGATTTATGTGAAGAACTGTGTCTTGTTCACCCCCAGGCACCCAGTACCTAGCGTTTCCCGGCACGGTATAGGTATGAAATTAGTGTGTGTTGAATAATTGAGTGAGTGGAGATTGCCTTTCCATATAATGAAAGCGTGATGATACTAAAGCTCACGTTGTTTAGAGAATTTGCTTGTCTCTTTTGTTCATTGCTGTAAAGCAACACCTAGAAGAATGCATGGCACATAGTAGGAATTCAATAAATAGCTTATCATATGATATATTGTCCAAACCGGGATGCTGTGGAGAGTGATAGGGAAACTAACAAGATGGGATTCCGGGGCAATAGATGTGAACTGGGACAGTTGAGCAAACCAGGATGTGTGGCCACCTCTCATCAGTACTTAACTGAATGAATTAATCTTGTGTCTTTGGAGCTATCTAAAGAAGAGTGAAGCTTCTGCCTCCTTTTAGCCAGATTACTCCCATTTATGCTTGGGCTCATTCAACAAACATTTACTGAGGACCTACTAAGTACCAGGTATTTTGCTAGGCATCAGAGGTACAATTAGAGAGAAAAAAACTGTGTTTTTACTCTTAGGATGCCCTCTGTCCAATAGGAACCTAGACTTTTGAGAGTAAATTATTTGACAGTGTGACCAATGCTGAACTAAAGAAATGGATGAAATGTTCTTGGAGCATGTGAGTGGGAAAAACTAGTAGCCTGGAGGTGGTGGGCAAGGAAGGCTTCCCAGAGGAGGGATATATCAGCGAGTCAGGGAACATGATAAAGTATTCGCCAGGCATTCCAGGAGGAGCCAGAGAGAGTATCAAGGAAGGCTGTCCAGGGTGGAGGGCTCATTCTAGATCAAATCAACAGCACCCGGTTGCTGGATGCTGGAAATACAATTGTGACTAAGGCAGATGAGCCCTTGACCTCACAGATAATATGGACCACTTGCTACCAGATGTAATATCGTTTCGTCCATTAGGGCTATGATGGGGGAATTTCAGAGTGAGGTGGGAGCCTGGTGGCAGGGCACCTACTTGTCATGAGGTGGTGTCCTTTCTAGGTGCTGACACTGGCACCTAGGGGGAGATGGAAGGTAGGGAGAGAGCCTTCTAGATACCAGGTAGACTGTGGAGGGGACACTTGGCAGGTCCCCTCTCCCATTTGGTGGTGCGGGGTGCCTCTCACCCTTTTGCTGCTATTGTTGCGTGGACTATTGTCCAGAACAGAACAGCAAGTGCTCCTGTGCAGAGGTGGGAGGTCTTCAGTCTCCCTGATCTTCCTGGAAGTCTCAGGATGGGAAGGGAGAGGCTGGGTGGGAGGTGCTGGGAAAAAGAGACAGGAAGCCAGAGAAGGAGGAGGAAGCTGGGGCGTTGCTTCAGTAAGGGCCATCTGCCTCCCTATCCAGAGCTTTGGAATGTAATGTTAAAATGTTCCTCATTATTTTCCTTGGATGAGTTTGCTATCCTGATGATATTAATTATTCTTAAAGGTCAACAGCGCCCTTTCGAATCCCCTTCTGTTCTATCATGTAATCAGTTAATTAATTGGAAACCATTTAGCAGCGGCTGCCGGGTGCGTTGTCTGGTGTGGGTTTTCTTGTTTTGTTGCTCCTGCGGTGATGATTCCCTCCCTGCTCCTGTTTTCTTCCAGGGATTTGGAAACTTGAGCGTGGGCCCCCTTCTCCCCTCCCCTTCTGCTGGCTGGTGCCCCTTTCATTCACAGTTGGCCCTGGAGGTGATGTCTCATCAGATTTTTTCTTTGTGAGTCCTTACTGGTAATATTAGTCCATTTCCCCAAGTGCCTGCCATGTGACAGGCACTGTGTGGGGCGTCTGTATGTGTTATTTTATTTGATCCTCACCACCCAATGTGGTAGAGATTTTGCCCCCCTTTCAGAGCAGAGAAGTGAGTGAGGCTCAGCATGGTGAACTAAGAATTATTAATATATAGCT
The DNA here is from genome assembly GCA_023783475.1 of Daubentonia madagascariensis. Classification (NCBI taxonomy): domain Eukaryota; kingdom Metazoa; phylum Chordata; class Mammalia; order Primates; family Daubentoniidae; genus Daubentonia; species Daubentonia madagascariensis. The sequence goes on from JAKFHU010000144.1 coordinate 15,242,870, forward strand.
GGAAAGTGGCTGAGCAAGGATGGAGCCTCCTGGAAGCCTTACATCCTTGTTTGTTATGGTGCTGGTGCTTTCGAGTATCTGGGAGAGGAGACTTGGGTTGTTGTGATTGGGTCTTATTTAGAATTCTTAGTCCCAGTCACTGCTGATTCATTATAGGAATGAACATTTGAAATATGAAGCTGGAGCTTTGTCTTCCTCAGTCTTTATTGCACGTCCATTGCGCTGATGTTTGCAGAGGGAATTCCTCAGCAGCTTGAGGGCAGAGTAGCAGAGAAGCAGCAGGATGGCAATGCTTGTAGATGAAAATCCCTTCCAGTTCCTGCATATGCCCAGCCCCCGGGCATGAAGCGGGCACGCCAAAAGGCCAACCTCTGCTAGACTCATGAGCAGCTCAGCGTGTTTGTTCAGCTGGAATCTCCTGCCCACACCCCTCCTGGACAGGGGCTCCAGGGTGCTCCAGCCCTGGTGTGTCATTGTGTGATGACTCTACAAGACCCCTGCCTGCCAGGGGTCTGGTCTTCAGCCAAAGGGGGAACACATAAGCCGTTTCTGGTTGACGGCTCCCCATGCCTTTCCCTGCGGGCTTCTCTGTGCTGGCAGATGGATCTCCATCCCTTATGGCTATCACACATGGTCCCAGTTAGTCCAGGGAATGTGGTGGGAAATTTGACTCAAGTTCCCCTTTCAGAGACCAGGACTTCAAGTCCTCCCAGAACTGGGGGTGAGGAAGGCTTTCCAAATTCTACTTAAGAACAGTAGTATCCTATCCTAGTAGTGGTGACAGGTGGGAGTCAGTGGGAGCATAGGAGATGGGGACCCCAGTAACACAGCTCCTCCAGCTGCTGCTAGCAGGTAGAAAAGAGCACAGGCTCTGCAGCCAGACTGCTGGGGTTCAATTCCTGGCTCCCCCACGCAGCAGCTGCTGACTCAGGGCAAGTTTCCTCCTCACTCTGTAATTGCCTCTCTGTAAAGCAGAGATGATGATGATGATGATGATGATGATAGTAGTACATCCCTCATGGGGTTGTTGTAGTGTTTAAGTGAGCTCTAATATGCAAAACCCTTAAAGAGAGCTGGCCCCAAATAACCACCATGTGTATTAGCTACTATTAATATGATTGCTACCACCTCCAATACTCCTGCAGCCACAGCCACCATGCATTGAGTACCTGCTGTGGGCCAAGCACTGTGCTGAACACTTGACATGCACTAATTCACCTTAGTCATTCTAGCTGCCCCATAAGGCAGATGCTATGATGACTTCTGTGGTCAGGATGAAGACATTGAGACCCAGAGAGGTTAAATACCTTCTCAGGGAGGGTCCCACCATTCAGGAGGGTCAGAGCTGAGAGTCTAGCCCATCTGTCTGGCTCTATCCTTTGTCACCACAGAGGTTCTCGCACTTGAGCAGGTCCCAGCATCACCTGCAGGCCTGGGTACCACACAGGTCTGGGGTGGGGCCCAGGATTTGCCTTTCTTCCACGTCCCCAGTGATGCTGATACTGCTGGCCTGGGGACCACACTTTGAAAACCACTGCCTACCTTGTACTACGCAGCCTCTCAGAGCAGTATGCTGAGGACAGGATGAGCTTCTCCATCCCACACTTAGACTGGGCTTTCCCTGCCCTGTCAGTTCCCCATTTATTCAGTCCTAAAAATGAATCCACTACCTTGTTCCTCACATGATCCCCATGACTGAGTCTCTTGGTCAGCCCTAGGGGAGAAGGCCCTTAGGTGCCAGTGGCGTGTTCACATGTTCTCCTGGGCTCTGCTAGAAGGGAGACGGACAGAGTCCAGCCACTGTTCTTTAAATCCACAGGATCTGGTCTGGGAGGGGGAGGGGCAGAAAGCCTGAGCTGCTCTTCCTCAAAGGCACCAAAGCCCTCAGGCAGCTGTCAGCAAAGCCATCACTGTTTTGCCTGGGCCACTCCAGAGAGCCGCCTCAGTTAACCCTTTGACCTTAGCAGCTGACTCTGCTCCAAGCTCCTAAGACAATACCTCAGGCTCTGAGCTGAGGCCTCTGCTTCTTGGCTCATTCTCTGGCCTCAAGGGCCCCCCTGTTCAGGCAGCCAGGAGAGTACCCCTCACCCCCAGTAGGCCCAGGCACAGTCCTGACCCTGCAAGTGTGCCTCTGGCCCACCTGCCGCCCTGTGCCCATCTCTCCCTTCTCTGCCCAGCAACACCCCCACCCCCACCCCCAACTCCGTGATTCCAGCTCCAGCCTGTGGTCCCCTCATTGGTTTGGATGCTCTGGTCTCATGTACCTTGTTCTTCTCTGCTCCCTTCCAGGACCCTCTCCCCTCAGGCAGCCCAGGTCTCCCTCACTGCCCCTCTCCCTTGCTCTGCTTTCCAACCCCCTCCTCCTCTGGGCTCACTGGGCATGGGGTTCCAGAAGGCCTCTGTCCTGGAGGGACCTCCCAAGGCTTTCCTAAAACAGGCTCCAGGTGGTCATCCCAGGCTAACTCAGAAACCTCCTAAGCATGGTCCTCATTGTGGTGTGTATGAGTGAATGTCTGTGTAGAAATGGGTCTCGTGGTTGTGGTGGTGTGTAAGTTTTAGGGGGTCCAGCTGTGTGGGGAGGATATGACAAGCAAGTTCACTGCAGGGAAGCCAGGAGCACTTTGGGAAGCAGTGTCCTCATTTGGTTTAGTCACTTTGCAGTTCTGTGACAGCCCTGCTCTGGACTGCCTCGTGGCACCTCCCAACTGGAGTTTCTCTGCCAAGTTTCAGAAGGGGATTGCTAAATCCCCTTTCTAGTTATTAATAACAGTGTTTGTTCCCAGGAGCCCATGCAGAAATTCCTGGCTTCCCTGACAGGGTGTCTCTTTACATTTGGACACATGACTGTTTCATTTTTCTTATATATATGATCATCCAGCTTTTCAGGACAGAGGGATTTGATTGGAGCCAAAGTCAACTCATCCATGGGGAAAACTACATTTCACTGGATCAGTGGTTCTCAAAGTGTGGTTCCCAAATCAGCAACATGGACATCACCCAGGGAGCCTCTTAGAAATGCAAATTCTCTTCTAGGCCCTAATGAATCAGAAACTCCGGGATCTGTAGCTGGATGGAGCCTGGCTATCTGGTTTTTCCAAGCCTCTAGGTGATTCTGATACCAGAATGGGAGAACCTCTCCCCTAAATGCTTTCCCAAGCCCATACTTGGCCTGTGTTTCCTCCAACCTCTTATCTTGAAGGAGGGGTTGGATGCAGCATTGGCCTAATCAGATTTCTTTATGAAAAGGCCCAAAACAGCTTTCTGCTCACAGTTTTGTTGTTTTTAAGAGAGCCATCGATTTTCCTTTAATCTGAAGAGATCTTACAAAGAGGACAGGTGCCTGGCCTAGCTAAAAGGTAATTAACAGGAATTACCTCTTCTGCCTTAAGAGCAGTGTGGCATGCTCCTGCCCCTGCACGCTCCCACCAGCCTTCCCTGGACCTGGGTTTCCCCAGCTGGGAGTACCCTCCCTGGCAGCTCTCTTCTAGCTGGGGGTGTGGCCCCCAGCCACACCTCTGGTTCCCTTCTCCCTCCGTAGCGCCTACTTTGCTTTTAGTCAGTAACTGCATGGGGTTCTTGATTTTTCCCACAGATGGCTTTCTGTATCTTGTTTTTCTCTTGTCATGACAACTCTTGAGTAAAAAATGAGTGTGATGCCTTGGCCACATCAGCACGTTGTGTGCCGGGGCCTCTCCAGAGTTGGCTCCCATGCCAACTGGGTGGGCCACTGGTGGGAACACCCAGTCTCTGCCTGGTAGCACCCACCAGGGCTCCAGAGAGCTCACAAGCTTCAGGGCAATTAGCCTTTGGTTAATTTGTCTGACAAGAAACTCCCAAGGAGCAAAATCCCCCAGAATAGTCTCAATAGCACTCAAGGTCTGGTGTGAAGAAACAAAGCAGACTTTAAGGCCTTTTAGTGGCCTTGCACTGTGGTGAAGACCCAGATCCAGGTGGATGTGGGACCAAACCTCTGGCCCACAGGCCTCTGGGTGAGGGCTGCATCTTCCCTGGTCTGTGGGGTCTTCAAGCCCTGCGCAGGCATCTGTGGTGTGGGCTGTGCTGGGTGGGGGCACATACACCGGCACATCCCCAGGGAAGTAGGTGCTACCTGTTGTCTCATTAAAATGGGTATTTGTATTGTTTTGTGACCTGAGATTTTGTTGAATTAAATGATGCTTGAGTTCAAGGAAGTCACTGCCTGGGCCTCTGGTACTTGTTTTAATGGATATGGGCCTGTTGTGGCTTCGGTGGTGGCTGTAGATGGGCAGATAAGGGGGAGATGCCATGTAGGAGCAGTGACAGAGTGTGTATATCAAGTGCCCACTAAGGGTCAGGCATTATGCCAACTGCTGTCCATACCCCATTAACCCTTGCCACAACTCAAAGGGACATGCCCTATTATTATCCCCAATTTACAGATGAGCAAACTGAGGTCCATAGAGGTTAAGAATTTTAGCCAGGGTCACAGGGCGTGGAAGCAGCAGAAGTAGGATTGGCATCCAAACCCATGTGATGCCAAAGACCGTGACGTTAGCCATCCTGCCACACATAGGATCAGAGGTCACCCCTATAGCCCAGATTGGCCAACAGGAGAGGATCCCTCAGCTGCCCTGGTTTCGGTGTAAGAAGACCTGGGGCCTTTTACAGCTGGGTTATTTTAGGAAATTTACTTAACCTGTGGGATCCTCAGTTTCCCCTCCTGTAACTGAAATCCAGGACTCTGGGTGCTGGCTCCCACACTGACTTGCCCGGTGACATGGAGAAGTCGTCTCTTCAGGCTGGGTCTCACTGGTCTTGATGTCCCCCTGCATAGGCCAAGGGAGGTGGTCTGGGTGTTCCCCACTGTCTCTCCCGCATTCTGTGAGGTTCTGAGTGTGCCCCTCAGCCCTGAGATGTGCAGGTTTGTGCTGACACTGGGAGGAACACGCCTGCTTGAGGGAACAGGGCAGAGCTGCCGGCTCTGGGACCTGGGCTCACAGCCTCGGTCCCAGGTCCTGCTCTGCTGACCCACTCGTGTTCCGGTCAGGATGCCGGGGGTCAGGACGGGCCCTGCCTTGGCTGCGGCGGGGAGCAGAGTCCCAGCCAGGGCCCGTGGCTGTCCTTCAGGCTGCTGAGGGGCAGGACCCGAGTGTGGTTTAGAGGCAGGGAAGGGCAGAACTCCTCGGGCCTTCTGAGAAGGGTTCTCCGTCTATTTCCTGGTGGAGCCAGACTGAGAGGTGACGAGTGAGCATATATGTGTGTGAGTGTGTGCAGTGTGTGTGTGTGGTATTGTGTGCAGTGTGAGTGTTTTTGTGTATGGGTGAGAGAGAGAGGGAGGGTGGGAGAGAGAGGCCCCCGCCCCCCACTGTCCCCTCTGGCAGAGCCCGGCTCGGAGCTCAGTGGCTGTGTGAGCTCACGGCAGTGGACAGGCGGGCTTCGCGTGGACAGGAAGAGGTCCCAGGACAGGCGGGCGGGGCAGAAGCCACACCTGCTGTGTGTGGATTGTCTTTGTTCCTTGGCCTCCTCTTTCTCTGCGGTGCCCGAAGAGCCTCTCCGCTCCAGCTCTTCTGCTCCAGATGCCCTTCCTTGCAGTGCCCTCGGAAACTCAGGGCGGTTTTAGGTGCCTTCAGATAACCAACTTTTGTGGGACTTCAGTTGAACTCGCTGTATGTTTATTAAGCACTCGCTGGGTTCCAGGTGCTATAAAGGATATCAAACTAAAAAGAAATGGTTCTTTGCCTTCAAGAAAAGCAGTCGGATGGGGGAGGCCAGCACAAGCACAGCTGACATGCAGAGCCGGCAGTGAAAAGTACAGTGCTAGAGAGAGGAGGGAAAGAAGATTTTAGAGTAGGTGGCACTAGCCGTCCATAAGAGAACCACTTACACCGTGCCTGCGGGACGGGGAGGAGGTTGTGAAAGGTACAGGAAGCATCAGGTGCAGTGGCCTGGAGATGGAGAAGCGCCAGGGGCTCTCAGGGCGAGGCCAGCAGGGCAGTCCCATTCTGCTGGTGGTGGCTCTTTAGGGTTAGTTATGGGGAGGGGGATGAAGGGTGGGGGAGGGAGGTGGGTAGTGAGAGACTATATGGGAACAGGAGGTTGAGGTCATCTCGTGCCAGTACCTGAACTCCAAGGTAGAATTTAGACTTGATTAGGTGAGCCAAGCGTTCTGGAAGAGTCCAGCTCTCTATGCCCAAATCTGGTCTCCCATGTGTCCCGCCATGGTCCTTCTCCACCCCCTCAACACATGGCAAGTCCTGGTCTCTCTTTTCCTTCCTTCCCTGAGCTTCTCCAGCCCGAAAGGATGCCGGCAGCCACTCAGTGATGTTGCACTGTGCTCTGGGACAACTGGAGCGATTTCCTTTCCATAAAACAAGCTATGTGACTGCTGGATTCTGGGACAGATTGGCATCTGGGGGAAGAAAACTTGACTTTACTTTGGAGAACTTGTAATTATACTTTTCTACCTGTTGACTGTTTCTCTCCACTGGGGACCTCAGTCAGTGCCTGGATTTTTCAGATGTTCTAGAGCTGTGCTTTCCAACGTGGTAGCCTTTGACCACCCACGGCCACTGAGCACTTGAAATGTGGCCGGTCCAAATTGAGATGTGCTGTGAGGGTGAAATACACATGGATTTAAAGACTTAGTACAAAAAAAGAATGTGAAATATCTCATTAATATTTTTATATTGATTACATGTTGAATTGCTGAAATTTTGGATATATTGGGTTAAGTAACATTATTACAAGCAATATGATTATTTTCCCCTTGTAATACCCATGAACATATTGCGGACCTGAGACCAGAACACGCTCTGGGAAATCCTGGTGTAGCCTAGCTCAGGGCTGCACAGAAAAAGCTGCCTCCAATCTCCTGAGCTAAGGTCAAGGCACCAGTCACGTCACTTGAGATTTGATTAGAGAGAGCATTTTGGCTTCATTAAAGTTCATTAAATGAGCCATCCAGTGTAATTTAACTGAATAAAAATGGCTTAAATGGCTTTAGCCCCCACCTCCTTTTACAGCAATTTAATTGAGAGAAAAGCAAATATATCAGTGATGTAGAAAAATATTTCTTGGCCTTCAAGAGGAATGTTGGGCAGCAGCACCTTCTTCCTTGTCACAGGCACTAGATTCTAAGGGATTGGCTTGTGGGGCCCTCAGTGGTGACGAGATTGCATGGTGTCTCCTTCTTTCCTATGGGTTCAACCCAAGGAGGTTCACGGCAGCTACCTTAACGGCTCCTCGTGGTGGGCTGCAGCCGTCTCTGGTGTGGGGTTGACTGTGCACGGAAGTCACAGGGTCAAGACTGACGAGGTGTAAGTTCCCTGGCTCTTGGAGAAGTGGGCTGTATACTGTCAGCTCCATCCTTCTCCTGTGGTTTGTCCCTTTTCAGCAAACTGTATGTGAGGTTTGGTGCTGCATCAGGGAATTTTCCTTTCTTGACCTTTCTTCCAGATTCTTCAGCAATTTCAAAAGAAGCCTGGTATGGTGTGTCAGGGGAGGAGACTGCTGTTTCCAGGAAGGCTGCTGGGATCTGAATATTTGTGTACCCCCAAATTCATATGTCCTCACATCCAAGGTGATAGTATTAGGAGGTAGAGCCTTTGGGAGGTGATTAGGTAATGGGAGCAGAGCCCTTATGAGTGAGATTAATGGCCTTATAAAAGAGGCCCCCGAGAGCTAGCCAGCCCCTTCCCCACGTGAGGTTAGAGTGAGAAGACCACTGTCTTTGAGGAAGCAGCCCTCACCAGACACAGAATCTACCAGCCCCTTGATCTTGGACTTCCCAAACTCCAGAACTGTGAGAAATAAATTTCTGTTGTTTATAAGCCATGCAGTCTATGGCATTTTGTTATAGCAGCACAAACAGATTAAGACAAAGACCAAGCAGATATCTTTTTTTGGGAAAAAAAGAATAAGAAGACAGACAGACACCTGAGAAGGTGTTAGATCTTAAGGAAGGGAGAATTGCACCTTTCAAAATGCTGCCTCTGTGGATGAAAGAAATATGATTTGCGTGATGGTGATTATAGCCAGCAAGTCACAGATCTTGGGAGCCTGCAGGACTGGGAAGGGTTGGACAATGGTTATTGTTTTCTGGGCAGCTGTGCTGGATGCACTAAGCCCGTATGGTGCTCCAAAGAGTGCCTTTCGCAAGCAGCAGAACGAATGCTCTAGGAAGCGTCAGCGACTGGCATTCATCTCTGGGATGCAAGCTGAGCATACCCCTGGTTCTCTGTTTTCTCTTTCAATTGTCTTTTGTAGAAAGAGGCTGGAGCACCCCCAGGGGGTGGACAAGCAGACAGATACCAGATTAGATCTTAGTGGCTAAAACCTGATTGGGAGGCTGGTTCCCTAGAGCCACCAAGCATAGGCAGAGAGAGCAAGTGGGTGCCAGAAAACCATGACTTGGAGGCTTTCAGATATCACAGTGGGGCAGCCAACTTGACTGTCAGGGCCCCAGGGCAAATGAGGGGCTGAGAACAGGTGTATTAGTTTGCTATTGCTGCTAGAACAAAATACCACAGACTGGGTGGCTTAAACAACAGAAATTTATTTCCTTACAGTTCCAGAGGTTAGAAGTCCAAGATCAAGATGTCATTGGTGGGGCTGGTTTCTTCTGAGGCTTTTCTCCTTGACTTACAGATAGCCATCCTCTCCTTCCTGTGTCTTCACATCTTTTTCCCTCTGTGTGTTCCTGTGACCTGATCTCGTCTTATAGGGACAACAATCATATTGGATTAAGGACCACCTGTATGATCACATTTAACCTTAATTACCTCTGTAAAGGTCTTATCTTCAAATATAGTCACAGTGGGGGTTGGGACCTTGACATATAAATTTTGGGGCAACACAATTCAGCCCATTGCAACACCCAAGTGAGGGGGACCAAGGAGATGCAGAGATGGGGTGAGCATCTGGGAGCTGCATGGGTCTGGGATGTTGATGTGTACAGGTGAGGATGCATCTGGTTTAATAGTACAGGGATGCAAGGCACCTGCTGCCACAAATCCTAAGACACACCTACCCACTGGGCCTGCCTCTGCCAATAGAAGAGGAGCTGCTTCCAGATGTCAGCCCCACTCTCAATGCAGGAATCCGCAAAGCCTTCCATCTTCAGGATCGCTTTGTGGACAGGGATTAATGTCCCTTCTCAACTCTCAGCTCCCAAAGGGGCAACAGAAGAACTTAATCTGGCTGGTTTCTTTTGGCGACAGGGTCCATCTTGTTGACCCTTTTGTGGCAATAGAGTTCCTAGAGAAGAGGGTGGCATCCTCCCCAATCATGGGCCTCCATTCCTGCTATAGTTGGTGCCACCGTTAGGAAAGTCATGGGACTGCTTATCATGCAGGGGTTTCTACTGGTCAGAGCAGTGGTTGCCTAGGAGGATCTCTGTTCACAACAGGTTAATGCAGAAGGGGTCATCTCAGCCTTATGTGTGTCTGGCTCCTTGTTTCCAGAGCACCCAGCAGCCACATCATCATTGTTTATTACCTCTGGACCCCAGAGTCTGGTCTGTGAGAGAGCAAGTTGTGCAGGACAAAATTAATGGCTTTGTTTGGGAGTCTCAGATGAGAGATAGAGGGGGCGATGCCATGGAGCTTGATTGGGGGAAAGTGTTTGATGCATCATCTCATAAAATCCTGCTCACCAAATTAATTCAGTGGTCGGGTGGCTTGGAAACTGGCCATTGACCCAAGCAAAAGTCAGAGACGGGTGGTAATGGATCTATTAGGGAGGAGACACCGGGAAAAGGCTGCCGTGGGGCTCAGAGGCAGGATGGTTCTTAATTAAACTCTTGTCTGATGAGCAGGGTGACCAGCTCATCAATAACTGATGACAGGTGAATACAGGTGAGGCACCAGCTAGAAGGAAAAATCAGGGGCAGTGAGTTCTGAGTGGGTGGCAAGTCATACTGAAGCCCCGTGCCTTGATGTCTTTATTTCCCCTGCACCGTGAGAATTCATAAATGCCTATGAGGGCAGGATGGCCAGAGGCATGCCCTGCTTGTTTTATGGTGTGTATATGTTTGCCTTACTTCTTGTCTTCTTTGTGTAAGTTTGTTTCTGGGGCTGGGTGCTTCTATTGTGTGCCTGGCAGGGTGCACAGGTTGTGCACCCTGCACTCCTCTCTGGACTTCTGAAATACAGTGTCGCTGTCTCTGGGAACATGCACTGGGTTGTGTGTGTGTGTTTGGGCAGAGTGCACAAGTGCTGCAGTGGCTGTTCCATCTGGACAAACAGCTGGAGGAATCTAGGGGACCTTTCTCCTCCAGGTGAGATGTTGTGGGTGGGAAAAGGATGGGGAGGAGATAAAGCTGAGACACCCTTGGGAGAGCAGGAGCCCACTTCCCCTTTACCAGGTGTCCCAGGAACCCTCCCTCCTCTAACTTGTAATAAGGAAATAATGCTATTTCTTATTCTTTATTTGCCCAGAATGCCTGTTATTTTCTTTCTTTCAGAATCCAATTTTCTCTTGACATTTCTGCCTAATGTAGCAAAGCATGACCTTTGTGAGAGGACATTGCTGGCAGCCTGCTCTCTGCCTGGGGCTCCCCGGAACTCCTGGCAGGCTCCCTACCTGCTCCTCCCTCAGAGATGGGCAGGGCTGCCCACCTCACCTGGACTGCTCCTGTCTCCCGGCTTGCGAGTTCACACCAGTTGCTTTTGTATCTTATCAGGGGAATGTTCCCCAAGGCTCACTAGGTCTGGGGTTTCTGGCTGCTGGCTCCCTGGCTGCTGGCTCCCTGTGGGGTACTGCTGCTCAGCTTCAGAACCATGGGTTTTGTTCACGGGAGCACTGGAGGGGGTAGCGAGCTAAAAGTGGGTGCTGGACATCTTTCCAAAGTGCTGCAGAGTTCCCATATGGATTTGGAAGTTTGGGGCTTTGTCCAGCTTTTGCCATCATGGATGCTGTTGTGCATAGATAGTAAACCAGGAAAAACAGAGCAAAAGAAAAGATTTCTACCTAGATGAATCAAACATTCAGGTTTATTAAAACATCATAAAGGCTAATGGCATTGGAGACTCAGAGAATGGTACTGAAATCTATTGTCCTTCAACCTGAAGTTCTGAGGTCCTGGTGCAATAGCTAGGGCAGGGTTGGCAACTCAGTAGGGGTGTGTGTCTAATGTCCATCTTCACCCTCCCAAGCAGGAGATGGGTTGCTGCAGGGAGTTTTGCCCAGATGGTGTCCTCAAGTGGTCATGATTGCAATTGTTCTTCTATTACCCCTTTCCTTCTGCTTGGTGTGGAGAATGGTGGAAATTTGCAGGAAGAAAACATACGGTCATGACCAGTTTTGTGACGCTGAGCATGATGGATGGTTCAGGCTTTCAGTGAACATGTGTTGTCACACCAGAGCTCTCAGCCCTGCAGAGGGGAGGTGGGTGAGAGTGTAGGTCTGTGGGGACTGTTCTAGAGAGTGTGGGCTTAAGGATTCTAAAGGGGGAGAGTGCTAGGTGCAGGGAAGACAGCAGAGCAGTAAACTTGGGAAACACCCACGTGTGGTCCCTTCCCTTCTCCTCCTGCCCCTGGCACCCTCAGAGCAGGGCTGCCTCTTCTGCACATTCTTGTCTCAGAGACCCAGCTAGTTCAGGCTGATGTAGGACCAAGCCAGTTCACCCCAGATAGGGTTGTATCCCATGAGAAGGGGAAGCCCTGTCCCTTAGGTTGTTCTTGTATTTGAATATCTGGTCCTGTTGTGAACTGGGTAGACTTTCTTCCTGTGTGATCTTACCAGCCCCAGCTTCTCCCATGAGCTTCAGACCCATGTATTTAACCAGTTATTTGATTTCTCTCTGGATAGCCAACTGGCATCTCAAACTGAATATTTGTGAGGGAGGCTCCTGATCCCACCGCCTCTGTGTGACCCTTTGGCAGGCTTCCTCATCTCACTAATGACATCCCCCCTCACCTGGTCGTACAATCCTCTTTCCCTCCTCTCCCAAATCCAATCCAATAGGAAGTTCTGGCAACTCTACCTCCAACACCTATCTTGAATCCATCTGCTTAATTACCTCTACTCTCTTGTCCTGCTTGGAATACTGTAGCAGCCTCCCAACTGGCCTGCCAACTTCCAGTCTTGGTCTATTTTTAAAAATGGTAATTAGATTATGTCAATTCCCTACTGAAAACCATGAAGTGCCTTCCTGTCACTCTTTAAAATAAAATCCAAACTCTTCGCCATGGCCAGCAAGGTGGGTGCGGCATGAGTCCCTCTCCCACTCGTCCCACAGCATTTCCTGGGCCCCTGGTTCCAGGCTTTTGCACTTGCTACTTCACTGCCCGAAACTCTCCTCCCCTGGCATTAGCTCATGCTCATTCTTCTTGTCTCAGGTTTGAGGTTACCTTCTCAGAAGGCACTTCTTTGAGAGCCTCCCCGCTCCTGCATCCGTTATTTACATCACTTTGTTTATATTCTTCCTTCTGCTTATTCATTTGTGACTTGAGTATAAGATTCCATAGGGATCTTACCTTCCCTCTCAATGGTCCACCCCCTCATTCCTCAGTGTTGTCTCTTTTTGGCTATCAATAAATATTTGTTGTAGAAGTCATCTAAATATAGGTGCATGTGTAAGCATATGTGTGTGTGTGTCTGTATAAATGAGAGCCTATATTTGCATTTACTACCTTAACATGTTTGATAGACACAAGTATACACATGCTCCTGTGTGTGAATAGATATTTACCTAAATGGAATCAGCACTGCCATCAGTTCCCATCAGTAGATGAGTACATTGTTCCTGGGGTGCCACTTCAATTCTAGCAGGGTCTAACTGCTGCCTTTAAGGGCTGTTATCCCATCAAAAGTTGTTGAGCCTGGCAAAGTAATAACCGTGGGCATGTTTCTTCTTTTATTCAGAAGACTAATGGCTGCTCCTTTCCCCTGTACATCCTAATGAGAACAATTAAATAGCCATTAAGAGGAGAACAGACGTATTAACAAAAGGCTGATGTCTTGATCATTGATGGGCACATTTGCCAGGGGGGAGATGGGCTAAAAGGAATTGTAGGTGACCTGCAGAGTTTTCAACTACTGTGCATTTTAGGAATGCTTGTTGCCTTGTGTATCCTGAAAGCTCTCTGTCCTTCTGGAGAAGGGTAGCTTCATGAAGGCTCCCTGAACTTTTATTGTGGGGAAAGGATATGGGAGAATGATCAAGAGAATTTTATTGTTTCTTTGATTTGTGAGATCTTTCTTTTTAAAAGGCCTCAGAAGCCTTTCCAAACAAGATCTGTGTCCTCAACTATTAGCAGATGTATCACTAGCCTAACAGAATGAAGAAGAAGAAGAAAAACAAAGCCAGGCTCCACTGAAATGACTGAGCTTGCTACCAAGAACATTATTCATGCCAGATCTATTTTTTAATTTCCCCTTTATTTGTCAATCTTGCAGAAACCTGTCGAGTAACCGGCTCACCACACTCTCGTGGCAGCTCTTCCAGACGCTGAGTCTTCGGGAATTGTAAGTTCGGTTTTGAAGACTGTCCAGGTACTGAAGTGGTGGTAGTGGATGGGTGCGGAGAAGTGTCAAGCAATGGAGCTACTTGAAGGCTGGGCGTACAACTGAAGGGGCTACTTGGGTTGGATGACATAAAGTGTACCATGTTCAGTGAGAGCGATGGACCCCATCCCCCTTGCTTGATTTCTGATGCTCTTTCTGGGCACACTCTATTTTAGAAAACAGGAATCTCATCTCTTATCAGGATCTAGTTTTGTGATCTGTAGGTAATTAGTAATAATAGTATTGATATTTATAATAATAAAGAGTATTTGTCAATTTATTAAAAAATAACACCCATGACACATAACTTTATAGATTATCAGATATGCTTTAATTTACATGACCTTAGATTTATTATTATAAGAGTCCTAAGAAGTAGGTATCATTATTCTCTGCATTTTATGGGTAAGGATCCTGAGCCCTAGAAAGTCACTTGAGACTCAACCAAGATCTCATTGCTAGGGACTGGTGGAGGCAGGACTTGAACCTAGGCCTTCTGACTTCAGATTGCATGTCTTTTCCCCACTCATGATCTTCTGTCAGCTTACTTGGCTCAAGTACAGGCGTGCCAGAGGGGTAGGGGAGGCACTATATTTATTTAATCTGCACGTGGACTGCTTAGCCTTGCTGCAGTCCAGGGCTGATCAGCACACCCCTACCCCAGCCAGCCATTATACACAAATGTTGGCTGGATGAGCGAAAATTCATGACCACTGCTGGAAAAAATAACTTATGTTGATGTGTGAGTCACTGGGGTCATCTCTGTGCATGAAGGACAGCATATTATATTGCAGGTATAAATCAAGGAATAAATTGCAAAGGAATTGAGGCACAGATGAAGTTAGGGAGTCAGGGTTCCAGAGACACTGCTCATGTGTTCCCTTTTACTTGGTAACTCAGATCCAAATTCACCGAAGGCAGATTGCTTTACTATCTTTACCAAGAGGCAATGACCTTGGACCTCTGCTCTGCTTATGCTTGTTCTCCCTCCACCCGGCAAGATCTGAGTTCATAAATGAGTCACAACCTTACCTTTTTAGATTCAGCTGGTCAGGAAGGGGAATATTTACATCCAATGTCCCAGTAGCCTATCACTCCTTGACAACCTTGTATACTGTAGGTGGAAAAGATCTTAGAGGTAAATTAACATGACTACTACGATTTACTACCAGCACTGATTTCTGAGTTCTTCCTCTGTGCCAGGCACTATGCCAAGCAATCTATTAAGTTATGTACATCATTTAATTTAATCCTTATGACAATTCTATAAGGTAGGACTTATTACTGTCATTTCACATTTGAGGACATTGAGGTGCTTAGCAAGGTTAAGTATCCTCTTTAAGGTCATTCATTAAATAAGTGTTAGTATGTGGACTCAAAGCCTTGGCCATTATGCTCAACTAGCTCCTAATTTTTTCAATCTGTTTCCAACACAAGGATTATTCTACAGTAAATTTCAAAAAGTGCATGATTGTGGTTCTTTCTTAAGTTACCCTAGAATTGCTTGGGGGCCTTGGGGGCTCTCTTTCTTGGGAATCTTGCATGTCATGCTCTTCATCTGTGGGAGGCCAGGGGCAGCGTCTCTCCAGGGGACATCTGGGGTCTGCTGTTGGCTGAATTATTGAGAAAACGCTCAGTGCTCTTTCTAAAAAATCACTGGATGCGAAATCAATGGTGTGCTGCTGCCCTGGTGACCTGTTTCGTGGAGTTTTAGAAACAGTTGTTCCGTGGATATATATTTAAAGAAAATGTCAGATTTCTCCCAGAGGATCATGGGATCCTGCATTCATCTTTGCCCAGAATCAATACCCTGGTGAGCTAGATGTGACTTATGGAGGAATGAAGACGTTCCCTCCAGTGTGAGTCAGCGTGTGAGCGCCACCATGTCCGTGGAGTATTTTATTTCTGTCATATTATTAAATAAGAAAAAATTATACTGGAGAATAAAGAAACCCCCCTCTAAGGAGCAATCGCCCTGGTTGGGGTCTATTTTTTGAGGAAGAATTGAATGTTGAGAGTGGAAAATTTATCTTTTGGCTGGAGGGTCTGTGTGTTGGCTCTTAGCTGTGGCTATGATTAAAATCCAAACAATCCCAGTTCCTGGCAAATGGTAGAGGGGGTAGTATTTTCTTGTCCGACTTCCTGATTAGTCCACATGGCGCCATCTGCCATGTGCCATCTAGACTGCCAGGGTCTGCCCCATGGAGCCTGTGGGCTAGGGCCTGGGGATGGGTCACATATTTCCAGGGAGAAGGAATTTGGGCCTTGGAGGAGAAGGCTCAGTGTGCTGTGGCAGCCAGAAAATCCGCAAGCCAGAAGTGTGAGGCTTTTGAGTGACCCCCTGCAGGAATGAAGGGGCAAACCAGGCTGTTCAATAGTTCCTTAGCACATGTCATTCTGTCCCTGAGGGTCTCTGCCATCCTACCAGCCAGCCCCTCCCCCACTAGAGGATCCTTTACATAAGAACTGGTGACGTTGAGTCTCCCCATTGGAAGGGCTGAGTGTCTATGACTTTTCCAGAAGGATAGAAGGAGAACGAAGAGGCATATATTGAGCACCTTATGTGTACAAGGTTCTATCTCATCCTTGGAACAATCCCACAAGGGAGGTATCATTATAACCAGTTTTACAAATGAAGGATTTGAGGCTTGGTCAACTCAAACAACTAGTCCAAGCTCTCATGGCTGGTAAGTGGTAAATGTGGGAATTAGTGGTGTGATTTTTAGCATTATCACCATCCAGGTCTGCTGTTTCCAATGCCCATGCTCCTTCCCTTACCCAGCTCAGCAACACACCCTATATGATCAGTGTCTCCTTCCAGAAACCACACTCAAGGTGGCAGCTCCCCTGAGTGGAATCACAGGAGAAAACAAGCTGCCATCTCAGCGTCCTTGCCATGTGCCAAGACCCTTTCTTTAACTTCTCTCATTTACTTCTGTGAGAAGAGGGTGATGGACTTGGCCAAGCACCCAGCCCACAGCCTCCCACCAGCCCAGGGGATGTGCCTCTCACTGAGCAAACTGGAAACACCTTTCACGACTTGCTTTAGAGTAGCCAGCACAGTTTCAATGGCATGGGTTTGAAGAGATTGGACTTGGCATTGAGCAGTGCTCTCAGAAGTTTCTGGTTATGGCAAGATGGTGTTTTTTCCTTACAGAGAAGGCTGGAACTGTCTGTCTAAAAATCAGAGCAAGAATCAGAGAGATTGTCTTAGAGATACAAAATAAATTAGAAAGAAAAGGAGCTTGTATTCTGAATCTCATGATACAATTTAGGGAATGGCAAGAGGCACCAGAGGATATAAACCCACAGCACAGAAACCCTCCAGAAATACCCTAAGGATCATTAGCGTGTCTTGAGCAGGCTTGTCTTAATACCCTGCATGCACTGAGCAGACATGATTAAAATAGATTGGAATATTTCATTTTCTTAAAGCAAAGTGATAATTACCTCTGGTATAATTTGCAGATTTAATCGACTTGGTAAAATATTAACTCAGTATCAGGGATGGGTTTGGGCTGGTCGTGGCACTTTTCTTCTCCCAGTCTTGGCCATGACCACTTTCCACAGCTCTTGGGGAGAACTCACCAAACAATGATATTAATAATAGTATTACTATAATGATCATTTCTGGCCTCCATATAGCCCCTTTGAATTCCTAGAGCATGTTAATGTATATTATCGCTAATCCTCATAATAACTTTGTGAAGAAGGAAGGTGAGCACAATTATCCCCATTTTGCAGATGTTAAAATAGAGGCTTAGAGAATTAAATTACTTGCTGAATAGTTTCCTAGGGCTACCTTGACAAATTACCACAAACTTGGCTTAAAACAACAGAAAATTATTGACTCACTGGTCTGGAGGCCAGAAGTTTGAAATCAGGGTGTCAGCAGGGCCACCTTCCCTTCAAAGCCTTCTGGTGGCTCCTGGGGTTCCTTGGCTTGTGGCAGCATCACTGCAATCTCTCCTTCATCTCACTCAGCTGTCATCCCTGTCTCTTTGTCTTTCATTCCTCTCTCCTTTCTCTTATAAGGACACCAGTCATTGCATTTAAGGCCCACCCAAAATCCAGAATGATCTCATCCCTTGATCCTTAACTTGGTTACATCTGCCAAGACTCTCTTTCCCAATCAAGTCACATGCACAGGTGCTGGGGGTTAGGACTTGCACATGTCTTTTGGAGGACACAGTTGGACCCACTGTACTTGCTCAACGCGACACAGCGGGCTCAACTCAGGTCTTTGGTTTGTGTTTTTCCCGCCTTCGGACTGTTGTTGTCTCCACTGCCTGGCCCCATGGGGATCCTTCACCCTGTGACAGCAGAGCTGCTCTTGTTGATCTGGGTCTCCTCCCCGTTTTCCATGGCCTGGCCCCAGGATTGCCAAGGGCAGTGCCGATGCTGTGGAGGGGAGAAGAAAACCACCAGAGCGATGGCTGGAGGGAATTGATGTCTTTTAAACACCTAGTCTCAGCCTTGGCTAGGCTGCAAAGTGCACGTGTGTAAAGCTCAGATGGGGCTGAGTTAATCTGTGGGGAGACCCCAGGGCCCTGCGATTAGGCCCCAGGCCATCTTGGGGCAAGGGCTGGGTGTTGGTAAGCTTTGCCCTGCAGCAGCTGCCTCTGTATTATTCACAGGGCAGCCTGCATTATTAATGAAGCATGGAAAGCTGTGATTCAGGTTCTGTGAGTCTGACCCCAAGCCCTGGCTTGAGGCTCCTGTGCTCCACACCTGGTTGGATGGGAGAAGGGGCACAGAACAGACAGCATCATTCAGACCTAGCGACTGCCCGTCTTTGCTTCTTGCCCACCTCACTGAACCCTCTCTTGTCAAGATATAAAGATGATTGTGGGTTTGCTAAGCAGGCTGTCCAGGTTGCCACTGTTTTAAGACTCCAAATGCTTTCTGCTGGGTGTGTCTGTGTGTCTTGTTCTCTAGGAGGAAAGTCCAGAGGGATGGGGGATACAACTGAAGGCTCTTTTGCAGTTTCCAGGAGACTCTGGATTGCAGGAGAGGACCAGGTCTCAGGGTGCATCCCTTCCACTGCAGCAGGTCCTGTAGGCAGGGCCCTGGAGGAAAGGATGGAAGGGAACAGAGAAGCTGTACTGAGCCTGTGCCTGGCAGCATCCCCAGCACGTCCCAGACATCTCACCTAATTCTCCCGCCAGCCTGAGGCCACTTGGCACTGTCTGCCTTTGGGGGCCTCTGAGATGTTGAGATATGCAGCAGCATCGGGGACAGACGGGAGGCAGGCTGCGTAAAGTGCCGTGTGGCTCGAGGCAACCCAGCCAAGCCCCTGGCTTGTCTAGTCTTTTCCGCCCAGGTGGATAATTTGTATTTTTACACCTACTTAATAATGGATGACTGCATCTTGTCAAATGAGCAGCTGGGAAAAACCAGGCTGACCTGTTTCAGTTTGCACGTATTCAGGCATCTGGACCTCCAGCATCATGCGGGCAGCGCTGCCAGGCCTCTCCTCGCTGCCCCTACAGTGTGAGTCCAAACCGCTCCACCTCCTCAGGCCTCCCTCTCCCACAAACGCGGGACAGCTCAGCTGACCTCCTGCTCCGCTGAGGAGCCCTCAGACACCCCCTTCCTTCCCCATGCTTCCCCCTTGTTGTGAGGTTGAATGAAGTAGTGCGCTGCGAGTAAGGCATTCAGCCTAGTGCTGGCATCGTGGCCGTGCGCTGCTAGCATTGCCATCCTGCTATTTTCGTTACTTCTCTCTCATTTCCTGTCTCCCTTTCCTCTTTCCTCTGTGTGTTTCCCAGCCACACGGGCATCTTGCCTTGACCGCATCCTTCCCTTTCCTCCTGTAACACCTTGATCGCCCCCCCACCCCCCATCCCATTCCACATATGTTTCATCTCTTCCTTTCCGCTGATTCCAACCGAAGCCAGTTCTCTCCGCCTTGGTTTCCTGTCTCTCGGAGCTTAAAACCTCGGGGTCATCTTGCACTTGTTCCTTTTCTTCCACCGTCAACAAAGCACCAAATACCACCTTGTCTTCCTTGTGACGTTTGCTGGCTCTGCCCTCCCCTCTCCCTGAGTCTTACCACCCCACTGTAGCCCCTTTTAACTAGGCAGGAGTTCTCAAATGGTGGTCCAGGGTCCCTCGGGGGTCCCCAAGACCTTCTTGAGGAGGTAAGATCTATTTTCCTCATAACGCCGAAGCCCTCTTTGCCTTTCTCACTCTCATCCTCTTGTGAGTGTACCGTGGACGTTTCCAGAGGCCACGTGACCTGTGATAACGTCACTGCTCTGATGACTAATGGAATTTGTGCTGACATGTTTTAAATCTTTCCCAGTTTTAATTTCTAATATGGTAAATAGTGATAGATATAACTGACATAAACAAGAGCTCTTTGAGGCCCTCAGTAATATTTTAAGGGTGGAAAGGAGTTCCGAGAACAAAAGTTCAAGAACACTGACCTAGACCCTACCAGCCTGTATGGTGCCTATGCATGAGTTAGAAAAGATGCCCCCTTTGGGTGGATGTAGCTGCCTCTCCAGGGCACTGGGATGCTAAAGGTGTGCAGACTGGATTTCATCTCCGTTCATCCCTTTGGCTGGGTACTTTGAGAAATGCACAAACTGCTCAACTGTACATCGTGACCCTGTGTTTATAAGCTCTCCTAGCTGCTGTCCTGGTCTCTAGCTCCCCTCCTCTCCAGTTTATCCTGCATGGTATTGTTGGGTTGCTTTTTTGACCGAGCTGCTTTGTCCACACTGTTCTCCAGTTCTAAGGGCCGCCATGGGTTCCCATTGCCTCCTGGATGAATTCCAAACTTCTTGATGTTTCAGTGAAAGTCCTCCACCATCTGACTTCAACTCACCTTTCCAGCTGTATTTCCTAGTGCTCCTTGACATAAACTCTCTGCCCTGCTAAACCTTTCTTTCCTGTGTTCACACTTCGGTCTACACCATTCCCTTTGTCTTTGTTACTTCCCTCTAGCTGTTCCCCCCAGTCTCTGCCTACATGAGCTCCTGGAGTTAGGGCTCCTGTCTTGCTCCCCTGCTTCTCCCATTGCACCCAGAAATGCCTTGTACATGACAGATGGGGTGGAGCGTGCATGGATTTTGGAGTCCAGCAGACAAAGGTTTGAAGCTCTGCTCTGTCAAACACCAGCCAAGGGACCTTGAGCATGTGACCTAACCCTTCCAAATATCAGAGAGCCTCCCTCATCTGTAAGGTCACAGTACTGGCCATCTCCTTGGGTTGTTGTAAGAAGCAGATGCTCCACAAAGGTTGGTTTCTTTCCCTTCACCTTTTCTGAAAGAGCACCATGTGCAGGGAGAGGTCATGAGTACTTTTAGGCTAAGAGGATGATACCATGTAGGGGTATTTGCACGTTCTACCTGTGGTGTCCTGATGTCTAAAAACACTGAATGCTCTCCCCAGGGGACTTGCTTCTTCCTGAAAGCTGATTAATTTTGATACATGTTTAACTATTTTGGAGTTTGCCATTGTTGAAAATATCCTGGGTCTTAGTGTAGTGAGCCAATTGCCCCTCCTTGTGGGCACCAACACATGCATCCTCTTGGTGGTCCAGAGAGAGAATCTTGTTCTCCCTGGTGATCCAGGCATTAAGATTTATCCCATGCTCTTTGTGCTAAGAGTTTTGGATTGATTAATGCTGTAAATCATCCATTTAATAACCCCATCGAGAGGGGAGGTGACTTGCTTCAAGTCACAAGAAAATCAATGGAGAAGGAGGGCCTTGAAGGTGACTCTTTCTCCATCAGACATTCTTCTTCACCAGGCTGAGTGCTCCTGGAGGACAGGGGCTGTCTTATTCATCTCTGTATCAATAGCACTCAGTCCATGGCCAGATATAGAGCAGGTGCTTATTAAGAATTTGTTGAATTCATGAAGGAAAGCTGGCCCCAATATGCGCTTTCATTATGTCTTGGAAGTAGCTGACTACCTACTCCTATCAGGGACAGTAACACACACTCCCTCTCTCTCTCTGTCTCTCTCTCTTTCTCTCTTTAGTTCATCAAGAATTTATATACCAGGCTCAGTTTTAGGTACTGGGGATACAGCAGTGAACTAAATAGGCAATGTCTCTAACCTCAATGAGCTTAATATTTATTTGGAGAGACAGATAAACAAACAAACTAAAATAAATATTTGAAGTGATGCTGGTGGTGATTGATTCTAGAAAGAAGAATATAGCAGGGCAATGGACGAGGCAGTGTTAGGGCAGGGGTTGGTGGCTTTTTTATAGGAGGTGGTCGGAGAAGGCCATATGAGTCCTTAATGAAGTGAGGGAGCCAGAATTGCAGATATGCTGGGTGAGAACTCGGCAGGCAGAGGGGACAGGGAGTTCAAAGGTCCCGAGGCAGGAATGAACCAGTCATGCAGGTGAACTCACAGATATCAAGGTCAGTGTGGTGGAACAGGAGCAGTAGGGGGTGAGGTAGGAGATGAAGTCCGAGAGGTGATGGAGAATGGTGCAGATTATGTAGGGCTTTGACTTTGGTTTTCAGTGAGATGGAAGTCATTGGAGGGTTTTGAGAAGAAGAGCATCCTGAGCTGATATATTTAAAAGGGTCTCCTCATATAGCCATCTGATCTTCAACAAAGCAGACAAAAACATACACTGGGGAAAAGAATCCCTATTTAATAAATAGGGATTTCTTTATTGGGAAAATTGGATAGCCACATGTAGAAGACTGAAACAGGATCCACACCTCTCATCTCTCACGAAAATCAACTCACGATGGATAACAGACTTAAACCTAAGACGTGAAACCATAAGAATTCTAGAAGAAAATGTTGGAAAAACTCTTACAGACATCAGCCTAGGCAAAGAATTTATGAAGAAAACCCCAAAAGCAACCACAGCAACAACAAAAATAAACAAATGGGACCTGCTCAAATTAAGAAACTTCTGCACAGCCAAAGAAACTATTGCTAGAGCGAATAGACAACCTACAGAATGGGAGAAAATATTTGCATGTTATACATCTGATAAAGGGCTGATAACTAGAATCTATATAGAACTCAGGAAAATCATCAAGAAAAAAATCAAACAACCCCATTAAAAAGTGGGCAAAGGACATGAACAGAAACTTTTCAGAAGAAGATAGACTAATGGCCAAGAACATATGAAAAAATGCTCAACATCCCTAATCATCAGGGAAATGCAAATCAAAACCACAATGAGATATCACTTAACTCCAGTGAGAATGGCTTTTATCAAAAAGTCCCAAAACAACAAATGTTGGCATGGATGTGGAGAGATAGGAGCACTCATACACTGCTGGTGGGACTGCAAACTAGTACAACCTCTATGGAAAGTAGCATGGAGATTCCTCAGAGAACTAAAAGTAGAACTACCGTTTGATCCAGCAATCCCACTACTGGGCATCTACCCAAAGGTAAAAAAGACATTCTATAATAAAGACGTCTGCACTCGAATGTTTATAGCAGCACAATTCACAATTGCAAAGATGTGGAAACAACCCAAGTGCCCATCAATACATAAGTGGATTAATAAAATGTGGCATATGTATACCATGGAGTACTACTCAGCCACAAAAAACAATGTTGAACTAACATCTCTTGTATTATCCTGGATGGAGCTGGAGCCCATCCTCCTAAGTGAAGTATCATAAGAATGGAAAAACAAGCACCGCATATACTCACCATCAAATTGGTACTAATTGATCAACACTTATGTGCACATATGAAAGTAACATTCATTGAGTGTCGGGCAGGTGGGAGAGGGGTGAAGGGGATGGGTGAACTCACACCTAATGGCTGTGGTGTGCACTGTCTGGGGGAGGGGCACACTTGTAGCTTTGACTCAGGAGGTGCAAAGGCAATACATGTAACCTAAATGTTTGTACCCCCATGATATTTTGAAATAAAAAAAATAAATTAAAAATAAATAAAAGGGTCTCTTCCAGATGTGTTAAGTGGGATCGATTTCTTTTTTTTTTTAATGAGTTTATTAGTTTTAAAAGTAAAATTTGTGGAATTACAAGAATTTTCCTACTTTTTTCAAACCTTGCTAAACCCCTTCTCTCCTTAATCCCTGAAGGACAGGTGGGGCCCCCTTGGCCTCACAGCCCTGGGAGGGGGCTGGGCCATCTTCGGTTCAGAGGTTCCCTTCCCCTCTTTCCTCGCCCGCAGGAGATTGGAACAAAACTTCTTCAACTGCAGCTGTGACATCCGCTGGATGCAGCTGTGGCAGGAGCAAGGGGAGGCCAGATTGAACAGCCAGAACCTGTACTGCATCAGCGCCGACGGCTCCCAGCTCCCTCTCTTCCGCATGAACATCAGTCAGTGTGGTGAGTGAGTGGCTGCCTGGCCCCACCTGGCTCCAGGGAGGCATCCCTCAGACACCTGAGATGCCACCGGACATTAGCCTGGGACCGAGCCTTCCTTCCCAAATGCCCTCCCAGCCTTGATCTCTGTGGCTTGGTGTAGACCTGACTCACCTTCCCCCTCCTTGGTCCTTTCTGTCCCTCTGTGAGCCAGCTGTAGGAAGGCTGGTGTCAGGAAGGCAGTTAGGACTGAAATGCGCTCCTTTACATCAGACCAACTTCCCTTTCTCTCTGAGTTACCTGTCAATCAGACCAGAAGGACTGTGTCTCAGAGGGTGACCTCTGGACTTCCTGTGTCAGGAGCTTCTAAGGTGCTTTCAGAAAAGCAGATTCCTGGGCCCAGCCACAGACTTTTGAGATCAGAATGTCTGGGGATGTGTCCCAGAAATCTGAATTTATAGAAAGCTCTCTATGGGCATCTGAAACTCACCAGTATTTTGAGAATTGGAGCTCAAAGTGGAATGATGCCATTGGGCTTAATTGCCAGAGATGCATTCCTCGAGCTGCTGCCCCAGCCCCCCCCTGCCACATAGGAGGGTCCAACTGCATGGGCTTCAAGTCTGAGTTCTGACATCTACTGGGGAGGTGGTGTGAAGCATCTGGGATTTGGGGGGTCTTCCAAGAACCCATGCGGGTTGTATTAGAGTCGTTATTGGGCAAGGCAAGAAGTGCCACCATCAGCCCCCTGGACAGAGCTTCCTTTGGGTAGTAAGTGTTTGCCTGTCTTTTTGCCCACCTTGTCCGGCACCCAGACCTTCCTGAGATCAGTGTGAGCCACGTCAACCTGACTGTACGAGAGGGTGACAATGCTGTCATCACTTGCAATGGTTCTGGATCACCCCTTCCTGACGTGGACTGGATAGTCACTGGGCTGCAGTCCATTAACACCCACCAGGTAGGCATCCCAGGCTTGGGCTCCACCGGGGGGCTGGGAGTGATCACATTTTAGTCTTAAGGAAGAGGGAAAATTTGTGGTCCTATCACTATAGGAAGAAACAACATAGACTTGGGTTCCATCCAGCTGCAGTATTTGCTAGCTCTTTTGATCTTATCAACTTCTCCATACCTTAGTTTCCTTGTATGAAAAATGGGCACAGTACTATACTACCATTCACCTCATAGGGTTAATGTGAGGATTACCTGAACTGTTGCCTTTGAAGAGCCTGGCACTTGGTCAGTGTGCTTTCACTAGAAAGACCTCCCTCACCATGTGCTCAGATTTCCTTTTGACTCCTGAAGGTGTTTGTGGGTTAGATGGAGGAGCCACCCTTTGATTGTTTAAGTGTTGTCTTTACATTGGGGTTTTCAGACAAATCTGAACTGGACCAATGTCCATGCCATCAACTTGACGCTGGTGAATGTGACAAGTGAGGACAACGGCTTCACCCTGACGTGCATCGCAGAGAACGTGGTGGGCATGAGCAATGCCAGCGTCGCCCTCACCGTCTACTGTGAGTGCACACCATCAGGGGGACAGCTGAGTGCAAGAGGACACCGATGCAGGAGCTGGGGAGGGACCAAGGTGTTGTTGGGGCTGAGCTAGAGCAGTGGGCTGGTCTACCAGCAGTGGCAGGAGGACTCTTGTAGAGCAGGACTGAGAAGTCAGTCCTTGGATAGTAACCCCAGGAAGGACATCCCTGTCCCTCAGGGGGTTGAGTTGAGTTGGTGTGCCTCCCACTCAACTACATCTCAGGACACTCCTGAGTTGGCCCATTCTGCCTTTTGTTAAGCACCTGAAAGGTCCTGGGAGGGTAACCCTCCAGCTAGGGTGGATCCAGGAAGCTCGGATGACGACAGAGTCTCTTCCCCTCTGTTGGGGTAGTGGTGGGGCCTCCGTTCCCCTTAGCCTTTCCGGAATAGATGGGGAAGAGTCAGGATGCCCATCCCGGATGCTGGAGGGCTGCTCCAGGACACAGGGGACTCTGTGTCTTGGGCTTCAGCTGGCCTCTCCCCTGGCAGACCCCCCACGTGTGGTGAGCCTGGAGGAGCCCGAGCTGCGCCTGGAGCACTGCATCGAGTTTGTGGTGCGTGGCAACCCACCGCCAACGCTGCACTGGCTGCACAACGGGCAGCCTCTGCGGGAGTCCAAGATCATCCATGTGGAATACTACCAGGAGGGCGAGATTTCTGAGGGCTGCCTGCTCTTCAACAAGCCCACACACTACAACAACGGCAACTACACCCTCATTGCCAAAAACCCACTGGGCACAGCCAACCAGACCATCAATGGCCACTTTCTCAAGGAGCCCTTTCCAGGTGAGGGTAGCGTAGCTGGCCCTGGGTGTACAGATTCTTTCTGGGAGCTTGGAGGACGGGGCATGGCAGTTTGAGAGGAGAAGCAGCACCGGTGCTCATACTGTTATCACGGGTAACCAAATGCACATCAGGACACGTGCAACCACCATTTGCATCTTGTGTAAACTAGAATAAAATCTCCATTTTTCCAATAACTGTCACAGTAAAAATGAAGACCCTTCAGAAAGACACAGTGGTGCATATAAGAGCATACTGTGTTGTAGTACAGACAGTAGGGACTTTAGAGCTGGACAGTAGTGGTGGGAAGTCTTGGCCCAGCCCTTCACTTGTGGGAGAGTCTGGGCCTGATAGTTTGCTTTTCCAAGCCTTGATTTTCTTTTCTATGAAGTGGGCCTGACTACATTGATCTTGTGGCTTTTAAATGAGTCAAGGTATATAGAGCACATGTCACAGGGTTTGACACATGATGGTTCCATGACCTTCTGTTGCAAGGGACTTTGGAATGTATCCAGTTCAATGCCACATTTAACAGATGAGTGCCCTGAACCTCATTCTACTTGCTGATCAGTGGCAAGGCTTGGCTTGGGTCAGGGGCTCCATTTCTCTCTTGTCCCATGATGAGCTAAAGGGGGTGTTCCTGGTGCTGTCAACTTGTGATGGTGCTGATGCCAAGTGGACCAGGGCTAATCATTGAAGTCATTGAAGAACTATGCTTGATTGGGCTTTGGGGAAGTGATTCTTTGTCTGTCTGGGCTAGGGCATTTCAAATGTCTTCCTGAAGTTGGAGGAAGAAAATACCAAAAGAGTTTAGTGAATGTGGTTGCAGCATCTCTTGATGGGTTCTGAAATTGATAAGTTTCTGTCCATGAAGCCATGGATCTTTGCTGACCTTGGTGCTTTGTGCTGCAAACTGACTGGGTGACCCCTTGGCCTTCAACACGCAGGAATCAGGGGTTCTAATGGGATAATGGGAAGTGTAAATTCTGATGTGACACACACACACGCACACATACATACACACAAAGGGAAGAGACAGTGAGAGCTAGTGCTATGCAGCATGTGTTTGTATAAAGGTGACTTCACAGCCTGCAAATAACCAGGGGGTGGCAGCTCCAGGAGGGCTTATTTATCTCAGTGCAAGGGAACTCAAACTAGAGGCCCCAAGTGTGAAACCGGAGAAATGAAGCTGCATGTGAAACTAAATTCTTGTTTGCCACGGAGGTCCAGGAGAAGATGGAACCATATCTTTGGAGAGGGTTGAGAACGTGCTGATGTTTGAGACCCTGGCAATACCATATGGTCTGACATTTCTAACGTCATCCCCAGTATGCCTGGTAAGAGGCCTCAGGACACTCCCCTCGTGGGCCACGCCGGCTCTGTTTGGGTGGGTAGAAGAGTCCTGGCCCACACTATGGAGGCAGTGGTGTTTAGATGCAAAGATACTTTGCTCTTATGAGCTACAAAGTCAGGCTAGGCCTTGTTAACATAAAGGGCTGGAGCGGCCCTTTGTTCCATCTGTGCCCACCCACTGATTAGAGAATGGATTCTTGTTTTTAAGAAGGAGAGTCTACACTCTTTGATGGGTGAGGAGTGAAGCACCTGAAGCAATGCTGCTGTTTCCAAAGGGAAGCTCCTGGGACCCAGAAAGAGTGGGAACCCTAGAATTCTCTGGAGGGAGGATGGAACATTCTGAGCTCCTTCCCCCAGAGGGTGTCTTGAGGGCTGCAAGGCAGCAGCAGCAGTCAGATGTGGTGGACACAGCTTCTCCTTTGTCTCCCTCCTCTCGGGAGGAAGCAGTTCTCTGCAGATACCTCCTTTACCCCTTCAAATAGTCTCAGCATACCCTTATCACCATAGTCAGTTTTCAACACCCCTTAGGCCCATGGTTCTCAAAAGTGTGGTCCCTGGACCAGCAGCATTAGCATCACCTGGGAATGTGTTAAAACTCAAGCCCCGCTCAGATCTACTGAGTCAGAAACTCTGGGGTGGGGTCCACCTGTGTTTTAACAAGCCCCCAAGTGACTCTGATACTCCCTCTTTGCAATCTGCTACCACAGCGTTTGGTGGGACTCTGGCTGCAGGAGGAGGGAGGGAGGGAGGAAGGATGGAGTCACAGGGAAGCTGAAAGAGAAAGCAGCTCACCTGAGGTCATTTCCTCAGACCCATCTCCACCTTGCTGGGGCCACCTTGTGTGAAGGTTTGCTTGTTTTATGAGCCTTTGTGTTAAAGGAATCAATGGATGATGAAAAGGCAGTGACAGGGAAAAGATGGGCCAGTCATGTCAAGTGACAAGATGTCTAAACGTTCAGGAGAGTCAATTATCTGGGGGAGCAGTCAGGGATACATTATAACCCTCTGAACCAAACCTCACCCTGGCTGACCCATGGATGCAAAGCTGGTCTGTGGATTCCTTCTCTTCTCTTTTGACATGCGGGGGTGGAGACATCATATTTATCATGTGTACCCCTCTTTTGCTTGCAGGCAGCACAGCATTGAGGTTAAGAGCAAGGGCTCTGAAATCAGACAGACCTAGGTGCAGATCCCATCTGTGGCCCTCCCAGACAGTGGCCTGGGATCATAGAATGGGGCTTAGTGCATTCTTAGCACTAGGTGAAGAATGGTCACTGCTCCGTGCCTCTGTTTCTACATCTGTGAAATGGGAATGATAACAATATCTCCTTTATAAGTTACTATACGGATTAAATGAATGCCTAGCGGTGTGTCTGGACAGGGAAAAGGCTTACTAGCTGTTGGGTGTTGTTAGGATTCTTGGGATGCAGAGATGAGATGAATTCAAGAGTTCTAGAACCGGTAGTCATTCTCTGGTCAAGCTAGTCGGTCCTAGCAGATAGTCTTAAGGTAGTCTAGGGTAGTGGTTATGAAGCCACATTGCCAGGGTGAAAATGATCACTCAATCACTTGTCAGCTCTGTGACCTCAGGCAAATTACATAACCTTCCAGCTTCTACCTCAAAGATTGTGGTGAAGATTAATCCACATAAAGGGCCCTTCTTGAAGAGTTATGGTCTGGGACTGTGCATTCCATTCATGGCACAGCCCCTGTTCATATTCGGATGGTGCCTTGGCATTCCAGACCAGTCCTCTCCCGGCCTGCTGGAGGGGTCAGAGGTGAAAACCATCCTGCGTACCCATCCTCTTCCAGTGTGAACGTCTGAGGCCCTCCCACAGGTTAGACAGGAATCAGGATGGCTTCTTTTTCCAAAGCTCATGTGCTTCCTGGATATATAAGTGCTTCCCGGCTCCAGCAAGGTGTTAAACATTCATAGACTGATTTGGAGATTACAGGGTTCACAGACTCAGCCAAAATATTTGGCTAACATAAGAATATTCTAATAAATATTAGAGCCTTATGAGAAACATGTAAATCAATATGAACTGCAAATTGATCTGGCACCTCTTTTCTCAGGCTCTGAAGCCAAGGCTAGAGTTCCCATCGCCTCCATTCTCCCCCAAAGCAGGCATTTGGTCACCCACAGTTGAGAAGAAGATGCTGGCTTGAAGGGCATGCTCAGGAATTTGGAGATAGCACTATTGCTCTCCCCCAAAACAATGCAGAACAGACAAAAAACAAGGAACCAACCAGTGTGTGAACTGTAAATCGAACCTTCTCTGAAGGGCTCCTTTACAGAAAGCATCATATTCCCCATAGTTAGTTAGGGAATATTTGCTGGTTCATACTTATCAGAGTTATGCCTGTGAGGGCCTGCAGTGAATGAATGAGTGAATGGATGAATGAGTTCTTCTTACTCCTCAGGGTGTGGCGGGCCTGGGGTAGGAGGAGGCATAGTATGATACAGTGGTTGACCAATAGCATCAGCATTGCCTGAAAACTTGTTAGGAATGTAAAATCTCAAGACTTACCCTAGATCTACTGAGTCAGAAACTCTGGAGTGAGGACCAGTAATTCTGTGTTTCTTTGTACTTTTTAAAGATTTTTAACTTTTTGTATTGAAAGAGTTTGGAATTTACCAAAAAAAAAGTTACAAAATGGTACAAAGAACTTCCTTCTACCCTTGGCTCGGTTTCCCCAGATGTTAACATCTTACCTAAGCACGATACAATGATCAAGACCAGGATGTTAATGTTGGTCCCACACTATCATCTAATCTACAGACTTGACTTAAATTTTGTCAGTTGTTCCACTGATGCCCTTTCCTTGTCTAGGATCCAACCCAGAATTATACGTCGTATTGAGTTACTGTCACCTTAGTCTCTTCTGGGACAGTTCCCCAGTCTTTGTCTCTCATGATCATAGCACTTTTGAAGAATACTCACTAGTTATTTTGTAGATTGTCCCTAGGTTTGAATTTTTTTTTTCAAGTCGTGCATTTTTGGCAAGAACACCACAGAAGTGAGGCTCTGTGCTTTCAGTAGGTCATGTTGGGGTACATGATGCTGTTATGTTTAGCACTGAGGGTGTTAACTTTATCCCTTGGTCAAGGTGGTGTCTGCCAGGTTTCTCCACTGCGAACTGACTATTTTCCCCTCTGGAAGTAATAAGTATAATATTTTAAAACTACATAAATAGCTTGTTTTTCATCATTCTTTCATACTCTAATTTTAACATTCATTGATGATTCTTGCCTGAAGCAATTATTACTGTAGTATTTGCCAAATGGTGATCGTTCTATTTAAATCATTCCTTCTACATTTACTAACTGGAATTCCACTGTAAGGAAGAGCTTTCCCTTCTTCCCCATTTATTTATTCAATTATTTATTTGTATTACTGTGGACTCATGGATATTTATTTTGTTCTATGGCTAAGAATTTATGTGTTAGTATGCTAGGACTGCCATAGTAAAGCGCCACAGACTGGGTGGCTTAAACAACATAAATTGATTTTCTCACAATTCTGGAGATCGGAAGTTTGAGATCAAGGTGTCTGCAGGCTTGGTTTCTCCTGAGGCCTCTCTCCTTGGCTTGTAGATGGCAGTCTTCTCCCTGTGTATTCACGTGGTCTTTGCATGTCTATGTTCAAATTTTCTCTTCTTGTAAGGACACTAGTCCTGTTTGATTAGGGCCCACCCTAATGACCTCATTTTAACTTAAGTATCTCTTTAAAAACACTTCCTCCAAATACAGTCACATTCTGAGGTACTGGGGATTACAGATTCAATAGATGGATTTTGGGGGATACAGTTTCGATCATAACAATCCATGACTGTCATTATTTTATTACGCAAATGGCCCCACATTTGGCCATTGGGAGCTCCCTTTATTTTGGCTCCTGTATCCTCTGTCCAGGTCCCCGTTCATCATTGAGCACTTTCTTACTTTCTAGTACCACAAGCCATTCCAGGCACCTCTTATACTTTCTTTATGCCAGCCCTGAAATCATTCATTTCTCCAAGGAAGCCTCATTCCTTTTATTGGAGGATGATAGTAATCACCTTGCAGATGGTTCTGTTGGGTGCTGAAGTTGGAGTATCTGTGGCAGAGTGGTCAAGAGCCCAGACTTGGATTTGGATCCAGCTCTAATCCCTTCGTAGATGAGTAGCATTCAATTAGTTAAATCTGTATAAGCCTGTTTCCTTATCTGTTCAAATGTGGATAATGCTACCCACTCCCTGGGATGGTTATAAGGATTGAGTGATATGTTATATAAAGCATTTAACACAGCCCCTGGATCATAATCAATGTCCAATAAGGATTGGATTTCATTGTGAGGTGAGCTATTTCTAGAGGCCAAATCCATCTGGGGAATGGGCAGATTCTAGAGGGATTCCCAAGAACTTCTCAATGACCTACTAGAATCACCTCCATATAGCGATTTGAGGAATTTCATCTTGACATCACAGCTGGCATTCTCAAGAAAGGACCAGGGGTGCCCACCCTGCAGCAGCATCTCTAGCTCTCTGGGTCTTAAAGGAGGGAGGGCTGTGGGTGAGACAGGGGGTCTGGATTTAATTCCCCATCTCACAATGAAACTAGTTTGGTTTCTAGTTCCCATGGGCCACCTCCCTTGAAACCAGGACCTTTATCTCTCATTTTTTCTCCATTTGGAGGACCACCCCCTACAGAGATAGTGTAGTGTGGGGAGAAGGGTTATGTGCCAAGGATTTTAGTTTGTCAGTTGCTATGGGAACAAGGGATCATGGTGAATGGAAGAGATTGTAGCTATTAGGACCATACAGTGTCTGTTCTGGTTTTTATTACATTTGTTAATTATCTGTTTGTCTTTTTTTGCAGAGAGCACGGATAACTTTATTTTCGGTAAGTCTGCTTTACCTTCTTCTTTGAAACTGATTCATTCTGCTCCTTTTGATAACTATCGAATCCAAATAGCCCTCTCTCTTATTCCAAATCATCCCTAGCCCAGTGAACTGGGAAAAGGGATTGGAGAGTGCAAATGCTTCTTGGGTAATCACTCTGTGCCTCAGTTTCCCCTAGGGAGTTTTCCAAGATCTGACCACTTTGTGGGTCTCTACCTGGGTAAAAGGGTCTGTGTCGGGATGGATGTGGGGTTTCATGTGCCTTACTAGACTTCTATTGATCATCTTAGTTCTTGCAGAGAATATGGAGCCTATAAACCTGCTAGTGTTCTTTACCTGCTTCAAGAGCCTGAGAATTTGTCCAGGACCCACCTTATGTAGAGCTGTGACCTATAAGATCTCCTGATAGGCTCATGTGTCCTCAAATGGAATCACTGAGGCTCAGTGTATAAGTGATTTGGTGCTAGGGCTAGACAGTCCTAAAAGGATTTGGGATTTTGTTTGTGGACTGTGGGGAAACCTGTGTTTATCGCTTTTTCTTTTCCTCCCCATGAAGGTGGGAATAACAGCAGCAATTGCTGTCATTTCTGCCCCAATGTCTGGCCCGGGGTAGTAGACAATGCTGTTTAGGAACTCCCCTGGCTGCTTGGCACCGATGTAAATATCACCTGTGATTCCTTTAGTTGTCCTTGGTCTTAGAGGACTTGTAATCTCTTAGAATGTACCTTCAGAGAATTCTGAATTGGGGCCATTTCTTGCTAAGGAGGTGATTCTAGATGGGGAACAAATACATACGTGGCTTTCTATCCTGGCCTTGCTAGTGCTGTTTCCTGGTCAGATGGTTCTGTGTTTTAACTTAAGCTGCCATTGCATTCTGAAATCATTGTTAGGGGAATGGATAGTGGGTTGTTTAGGGGGCCACAGGCTTCCTGGATCTCACTGAGGAGTGGAGAGGGGAAGGGAAAGGGCATGGGAGAGAAAAAGGGACGCCTGTGGCAAGGAGTAGGGGAATGTCAGCAACAGCTGCCATCACCAGTAACATTCACCTAATCCAGACCCTGGCCGGGATCCCAAACCATTTTCCTCTTTGCTACCCCGTAGCTCACGGCCCATGTTGCCCAAGTTACATTATTTTCTCTGGGGTGGGGGTAGGGGGAGTGAATGCTTTTTATTCCTTAGGGAGCCTGCCCTAACTGTAGCACCAGTCAGGCGGCCAGACAGGGACCTGCCTCTGGGGACTCCTGGCCAGCCTGTGGAGGGCAGGCTGTAAGAGCTGGCTTCCAGAGGATGTTCTCCAGCAGGATGTCTTGAGGGGGCTTGGGAGTTGGGCAGGGACTGCGGCTGAGCCTCCCCTGGCTAGGGAGCTAATTGTCCTCCTCTTTTTGTGTTTGGTTTTCAGTCGATGAAGTGAGCCCAACACCTCCTATCACTGTGACCCACAAGCCAGAGGAAGACACTTTCGGGGTGAGTGACTTCTTGGTCAAGAGGAGCATGTTTACTAGTGTAGTAGATTTCAGACTTCATTTGTGTTGCTGACTTTTCCAAATATTATCTTACTTGTGAACCTCAGTCCATATGGCTGAGAAAAAGCAGTGACGAATGAACTCCATTCAGGTGTTTAAACCTTCCTTGTTTGATGGGAATAGTTCATTGTTTGAGGAAGTCTTTGAGGATCTGCTGCAAGCCCTAGGGTTCAGAAGAGAACAGTTTGAAAATCCCCAGCCTATTAGGAGCCCAGCTGGGCCTGCTTCGCAGAGGCTGCTAACTGTACCAGCCTTCTACAAAAGCCCACATTGCTCAGGGCATCTCCTCGGGTGGGTTTTCAAGCGCCCCACCCCTACTGTCCTCAGAGCCTGAGATTTCTCCGGGGAGGAGGGGAAAAGAGTCTTTTTAGAGTCCAGGATAGGACTATCCTTCCTTCCTGGATAGGGATATTATGTAAAGAATTTCAATGTGAAGATGCAGAATTTGGTTGCTAATTAAAACAATAAGACAATCCTCTTCAGGCTTGCTTTTGCATCTCTTAGGATGACCCCAGGTGAGAAGGGCTCAGACTACTGAATCATGGAACTGTCTCAAATCAATTTGGATAATTTATATATTTTTTAATGTTCTTAGGGTCTCAAAAATTACTTCTAGAGACCTTACTCAGTGGCACAGTTCTGAGAGGGCTACCATTGCTACTGCAGTAGGACTGTTCTCATCTGGGCACACACGTTACTTTCAAGGCACTCGGGTTTTCCATGACCGTTTCTGACTGTCTGGCTTTGGCTCCTGACAGGTGTCCATAGCAGTTGGGCTTGCTGCTTTTGCCTGTGTCCTATTGGTGGTTCTCTTCATCATGATCAACAAGTATGGTCGGCGGTCCAAATTTGGAATGAAGGGTAAGGTGGGATTTTCATTTTCAAGGGTGTCATGGGGGAACCATGGCTACTTTTGATCAAAAGATGCTGTTTTCATCTCCCTTTGCTGTCTGAGAGGCCTCCGATCATGGGGCTTAAGTGGTCCTGGTGGAGACTCCTGTCTGCACCATTGTTCTTGGTAATTATGGATCAAAGGCAGTGTTGGGATCTGTGGGAACCACACTGGGGACCACATGGTTTTGCTTCAACTGCTGATAAAACATTGCTTAGATGGACTTGTGCAATAAGGATAATTTGGGAAGGGAAGTTGGATTTGAGGGCAAATGAAGAGGGACTTAGGTTTCTTTTTATTGGTGGGTAAAGGGACTCCTGGTTTTAGGACTTGGTTTTTCTCCTGTCTGCACCTGTCTTTGGATTTGTGTTTGGAAGGCATTAGCATAGCAAGATGGAGGGCGGTAGACTCCGGTATTGAAAAACTGCCCATGCAGTGATATCTCAGCATGTAACTCTATACAGAGACCCAGAACCCATGCCAAGAGCAACATGATTTCTAAATCTGCTGGCCAGCTTCCATGACACAGAGTATTCTACCCCATTGTGGCGGGGTGGGATGGTGGGATGTGGCTCTCCGCCAAGGCTCAGGTTAGGGGACTGGTATGAAAGGGGTTAACATGGTGAATTAGCATCCACCTGCCTGGTCCCAGAGATGGATGTGACCAAATGGCTGGGTACCAGTTCCAAAACAGAAACTTGAATTTCAAGACATACTCCCAGCTGGGGTTTCCATGTATGGCTGATGTTGGGTGGGAGTGAGCAGGGAGGGATGATGAAAGGTTTGACAAGCCATCAAGTTACTGAGCTAGGATTCAGGTTGGTGTTTTCTGGTGAGACTGTGGAATCTAGAAAGATGAATTTCTGTGGCTTCGATGCATGAGTGGTGGGGGTCCTGATTTTGGTACCTAGGGACTGAAGAGTACATGAATGACATTCACAAGGACAGTGATCCCCTGAACTTATATGCAACTGTTTGAGTGTTTGTACATAGCAGGGAGTTGAGTGTACAGGGAACAGAACTAGTTCACAGCTTTTATTATATGCCCAAAAGATTCTTTGAATCCCTTAAAAATTTAGAATGCTGATAAATAGGAAGATACCCAGAGAGGATTAGAAGGGTAGCAAACCTGGGCACAGACTGCCAGGTTCCCCAGAAGCCTTCTGCCTCTGCACTCTCTGCTCTTGATGAACCTGAACAAGTCACAGCAAGGCAAGCCAGGTTTTCTCAAATCGTGTGAACTATTTTGATCAAGAGAAATACATGGGCAGGCAAATTATTAAGAGGGGATAGAAGTTTGGCCTGAGGCCAGATGACCTAAACAAAATCAGACCACTCTGAGGCACTTGATTGGAGATGTTTTATCTACCAACACTCACCATGTGTCAAACAGGGCTTCATAAGTCTAGAAGATGGGATAACCACTGAATGAGCTCACAGCCTTCAATCTTAGGATAATCCTTGGGCTCCTGGCTTTGAGGACTAGCATTATGGCTTGTGCAAAGTTTTCCTACCATAGGAGGAATCCTCCTAGTTCTTCATTCCACCTGAGAAAACATTGGGGCCTTGACCAAAGGGAAGAATGGGGCATTATTGTTCTTTTCCCGAGGAGGCACACCACCAGCTGAGACCCTGTGACAGGCTTGGCAGTACTGTGAGAGCAGATTTTTCCTATTAATTGTCATCCGGTTTCTGGAACAGCATGTCCCTGTGTCGGATGGATTAGGCAGCACCCAGGGCGGTGCCTCCCCTCAGCTGTCCTCGGAGCCTCTCCCAGCCCCTGTCCCCCCTGCCAGGCTGAGCTGCTTTCTGCGCCCCCAGTTGGGCCAGGAACATGTCCACGTAGGTGGAAGTGAAATATTCTCTATTCTAAAGTCAGGCATCTTAAAGAAATTATGCTGGAGTTAGAGGCAAGATGAGATGGTGTGTCCCAGACTCACCTAATTTAGAATTAAGCCTGCATCTCTGTGATCTTTATTAAGCCCAATGGTATTTAGGTCTCATTTTAGGATAAATGAGCAAATGCCTCAAGCTGCATATACCCTTCATCTTTTATTGCCAGTGAGCATCTCAGCCCAGGAAAAATGAGCGGCCGCACAGGTACCAGAAGTCCTCCGGCTCTGACTTACACAGACCCTCATCTCTTCACGTCCACCCCAGTCTCTGTTTTGCATTTTCGAATCTGGGTGAGAATCCATGATGCCACTTAATTGCTCTTTGGTTTCAGCAACGTGACTTACCCTCTTGGGGCCTCTGTTTCCTCAACTTCAGAATAGGAATAATACTACCCACCTCACTGGGTTGCTGTGAGTGCTGAGATCAGTGTGTATTTGGCATATAAAGAAGGCTCCATGGGAGCCATTTCCTGCTTCTTTTCTTTATGTACAAACCTCTCTAGGCTCCTTTTTTTGCCCTTCCAAGAAGGGCTGCCCTCCTAAGACTCAATCATGCCCTCTTTTGTCCTGTACAATATATAGTAAAAACTCCTCTGTTATATGCTAATCCCAGTGCACTGTCGTTTTTTTGCTTACACACCATCTGTCTATCCAACTAGACCAGGAGCAACTTACGGCAGAAACCATGGGTCACTCAGCCTAGTATGCCTGAAACTTCACACAGCATTTGAAAAATGCTTGTTGAACTTAGAAATGAATGGCTCTAACTTTAATCATAAAAAAAGCACAGCTTGTAAATCAGCAATGGGCTAGTTAGGGCTAATTTGCAAATCTGAGATGTCTGGGCAGTGGGAAGTAGAGTGGGGATGATGGGGAAACTCATAAACAATTCCCACCATGCCCATCTGAGGGCCTGGAAACACTGTGCATAGATGAGGAGGGCCTATTAATACGAACTTCACTTCCTTCTGAGAAAAATGCAAGGATTAATATAACAAACACCTGTATTTCTTCCATCTAGAATATGCAGCTGTTACTGTTTTGTTTTATATTTTCATCTAACGCTTTCTTCTTAGAAGAGATAAAATATGACTGGTAAACCTAAAACGACTTTAACCATCACTCCTGGGTCTATTCCCATTCCCGTCTCCATAGGCGGCCATCAGCCTGGGTTTAGTGTGCATCCTCTAGTGTTAGAGACTAGGTGTTAGTCTCTCCCTGTATCTCTACTTCTCTGTGTCTCTGTCTGCTCTCTCTCCCCTCATGCCTCTCTCCCAGACAAACTCATATATCTCCCAAATTGCCAAATTAGCAACTGCCTCTGCCACATGGCAAATGAGTGGCCATAGCTGGTAACCAGTTCATTTTTATACTTCTACCTACATGTATATGTACATACATATATATGTCTATATATATTCACATGTAGACATACACACATACATATATATGTGTACATTTACAAAGTGCATGCAGAATGCATTACTTTGTGGTGTGCTTTAATTTATATACGTTTATCCTCTGAGTGACATGCATCTTGCTTTATTTACTTGTCATGGGTTGGAGATCGCTCCATGTTGGTGTGTGCAGGAATTCCACTGGATACCTATTTTACAGGATGAATATATTATCCAGACCTTACAGAAACAAACTGGGCATGCTTTGTCTCAGCCTCCTCTTTACTTTTATCAAATGCCCTCTTGTTGATCAAAATTTTGGCTTGAGGAGGGAATCACATTAGGTTCTGAGCTCATCTTCTCTTGGAATCACAAAGGTTTTAAAATGGTGCTGAGCATACAACGGAGGTTTCTTTTTGCTGCTGCTGAAGCTCACTGTCTTAGGACAACAGGTGTGATTTGTGAAGTATTCGCTATGGCCTGGGCACTGAGAGTTGGCTCTCCTGCTGGAGCAGGGCCCTGGAACATCCCCGCTGTGCCAGGCCCTAACTCTGATTGCCAGGTCATGGGGTGGTCAGGGTGGTGGGGAGATGGAGCTCAGGGCAGGGGCTATTTATTGGAGGTATAGAAATATATAAAATATTTAATATTTTAACAACTAATTATATTGTGCCAGTGCATCCTGGTCCTGGAATGCCAAGGTCATCCTCTCAAAATATTTTTAAACTAGGCATCAAAAGACCGTGACAATGGTCTAACTGGGCCCTCTTGTATCCGTATTTATAGATGAAGAGACTGAGGCCCAGAAAAGAAAGTGCCTTGCTCCAGTTTCACAGTCTGGTTAGGCTGAGTTGGGTCTAGAACTCCCTATCTTGCAGCTCCACCTGCTTCCCATGGTGACACAAATGCCCTAATGCCTTTGTCTTGGCTGCCCCACTGCCCGCATCCACAGTGAGGGCACCATCTTCGTTTCACATGGTTGTTAGACCAATAACCAGGCGAGGGAGGCTAGCATGTCTGAATAATAGTAAAACATGTCCTGTAGTTTTCATATAAGATGAATATCATTATTATTTAAAGGAGGAAGAAGCAAGTGTATGGGTCTTTCGCAGCCTGTAAAAAGAAGATACATTATTTGGCCTCTTTTCCTCATTACCACCTCGTAAGTGTCTTTAAACACTTCTAGATCAGTGATACTGTGAGAGTTAACTTCATATTTCTTGGCTTCCCCTTACTTTCACAGAGGAAACAGAATAATGGTTTATTAGAGCTGAAACAGACCTTAGGCTCATTAGGAGAATGTCCCCATTGTACAGCTAATGAAACCGAGACCCAGCGAAATGCGGTGACGTGCCAGAGCACAGAGCCAGCTGGAGCAGCCTGGCCCTGCTTCCCCACGTACCTGGTTTGTGCAGACAGCCCAGGAAGCCCTGGGAAATGAAGCCGAACTGTGAATAAATCGGCTCCATCCCTCTGATGCTTTGAGTGCTGTCCCACTGGAACGGGGCTTTCAAAAATTCCTCTTACGAACCTACTTTTTCCAACCTGGGACACACCTGGCCTTGGGGAAAAATATGAGCTGAACAGGGAGTAGGCTGAGAAGACTTCCTTTATCTCCGTGGGGACCTACTGGAGACTGCTCTGCAGGGCAGCGGAAGTGGGAGGCTGGGAAGGAAGGGAAGGAAGAACTGCTGCTTGGGCTTCCCTTAGTGCTGAGCATTCCGTGCCTCCTCAGCGGACACTTGCTTTTCATCCTGATCCTTGGATGTGTGTTGGTGCCTCTGCCGGCCTGTGGATGAGCTTGCAGGGCTGTTCCATTGTAAATTAGCCTTAGTTAATAGGTACTTAAAGTAAAGTGGTTGCCTATTTGATTATGATTGGGGGTTATTAACATTTTTTCCATAAACAGATGGTAACTGTCCTCTGAGTTGATTGTAGAATCATGCCAGGGTCTTGATTTGGAGGGAATGGCTCCTGCCAAAAGATCTCAGGGGCTATTGAGGCCTTGAATGGTCTTGTTATCCTTCTGGTTTAACCGCTTGGCTAAGGGAATGATTAGACTTGGGAAGGAGTCATTTCTGCTTCTCTCCTAACCTTGGAGCTTTGGACCAGGAAGGGCTCCTTCCAGGTGGAGGGAGGGATGGGTGGGAGGGACCTTGGACTCCTGAGGGTGCACACTCTTACTTGGCATTTCTTTCTCAGCTGGGATAGAGTGTCCCTGTGTCTGTAGCCATGCACACAGGCAGGGGAGGTGGTGTAAGGAGCATGGTGTGGCAGTAGGAGGGGATTGAAAGGGGGCCTGGATCCTGGGTGAAGGCACTCTTGGTGTCATTGAGTGAGATAACTTCTTTTGCCCTGTTAAAAACCCTTATTTGACCTCTATTGAACAGGGGATTGGAAGCCAAGAGCAGTTCAAGGCAGAAATGAAACTGGGTAAAGGAATTGGC
This sequence comes from Daubentonia madagascariensis, assembly GCA_023783475.1. NCBI lineage: Eukaryota > Metazoa > Chordata > Mammalia > Primates > Daubentoniidae > Daubentonia > Daubentonia madagascariensis. Next base: position 15,283,336 of record JAKFHU010000144.1, read on the forward strand.
TTTCCTTGCTTCCTGAAATATGTCCATTCTTCCTTCTTCCTTGTTTTCTTTCTTCTTGACTTCTTTTTCTATTTCCTCCTCCAAACTGAGGTGTGCATGGGAGGAAGGCACCCCTGGCCCCTGCAGTGATCCTATGCTTGGGTCTCCTGGTGTAGGATGACTCTTTGAACATAATTTTGAGAGTGGTTTTTGGCTTCTTTTCTATGTTCTTGTACTAAGGTCCTCATATTCTCCTAATAAATATTTGCATGCCCTTCTGCTCTTTTCTGACACTTTGGCAGACACTCCAACTATGCCCCCCAACACTCCTAGTATTTGGCCAAGTCTAAATTAAATAGGTTAAGCTTGTGGCACATCCACAGGCAGGACATAAGTTAATTGAAGCTGGGGGCCCTCTGCTTCTCTTTTTCTCTGCTTTGGGCTTCATTGAGAGGCTCTGGCTGCAGATGAAGCTCTGCCCCAATTGATGACTGAGTTCTAGAATGTGGTGCCCCGGAGCTTTGAGGAGAAGGCTGGAAGGCCAGGTGTGTTTTTCTGGCATGCCTTGGTTGCCCTGTCCTTTGTGGGAGCTTTGCAGGTGTGCAGTGAATCATCGTAGAAATCCCTGCAGGGTCACCACTGGTCGTCTTAAGGCTGGACTGCTCTAATTCCCCTGTCCTCATTCCTCACACTGGAGGCCCCAGGGAGCCAATCATTCCCCAGTACTGACTCTCCTATTTGGAGAGAAGTCCCTGGAAATAGAGTCTGATACAAAATGTTTTTCCTCTGTGGCTACCTGCTGGCTGGCTGTTCTTGGCAGGCCACTATATCCTGTTCAGCAGGGCCAAGGATGGCCAATATGCTTGGCTCTATCACCAAAGCGATGGCCTCTCAGATTCATTTAATTGTGGCAGTAGAACTAATCCATTCTATTGCAACTGGCTCCAACAGGGTTAACAGCCCTTGGATACCTCAGTTTAGAAGTTCTCAACCTTTTGTCCCCTGCTACCCATGTGACAGATGAGAGTCCCATGCCTTACGCCCTACTGTGGGTGTGACCAGCCTTTTCCAAAAGTGCTGGCTCTCACAGTGATTTCACACCCAAGAAGAATATATCAGAAGATGAGGTAGCAAATGGGATTTTTAACATTAGGAATAAAAGCAAATCCAAACTAATTTTTGCTCTTAAAAATTCACAAACTTTAGTATTTTATTATCCATCACAAGTCATGGTGACATATTTCCTCACTGATCCAGCCAGCCTGCTGTGTCGTGGTACCAGGATGGAAGACTGAGAGGGGAGGGGGCTGCCAGCCTTGACTTTCTCACATTGGTCTTTGCCCAAGATGGTTTTCACCCCTGCAAAGTCAAGTTGCAGAAACTGCTCCAATGGCACATTCTTTCTCTCTATGCATCTTCTCCTGTGGTCTTGGGAGCTGTCACTTGCCCAGAAGGAGGCATGATCATGAGCTTTGGCTAATGAGAAGCTGTCCCATGGCTGCAGTGCCCAAGCTCTGTGTTTATGCAGCCCATTCTCCCATGAATTCTGCAGAGGGCTTTAGGATATTCAAAGAGCGGCCCTGGAAACTACAGGCAGCAAAGCAGAGAGATCAAAACAACTGTTATTCAGGAAACACGTTTTTGGACTGGGGGGAAAAAAATACATGCTGGAAACAACAGCCACCAAGCCAACTGCTGCAAATCCCCAGCCCTGGCTTCTTGTCACCCACTCGTGTTCATTGTGGGGAATGAGCTGCACAGGGGTGTGGAGAGGGGTGTACTGCAGGTGGAGCAATAGCGTCCTTTAGCCAGCTGCGGTTCCAGCAACCAGGTGTGTCTGTCACCTGTTCTAGGCCCGGAGCTTCCAGGGGAAAGGAGGAGCCTCAGGCTGTTCTGTCTGTGGCCCTTGCACTCAGAAGGGTTAGTAATACTCCCTTTCTCCCTTCCTCACTACCCTAGTGTCCTTAGAGAGGAACCAACCAAGTTGCTCTGGTGCCTGCCTCTTTATTCTTTTCTCTTGTATTAACTCTGCTATCACAAGCCAGAGAGAGAGAGAGATTCACTGGCTTCCTCCCTGACAGGACTGGCTACCTAATTTATGGGGCCCAGGGCAAAATGTTCAAAAAGTATTAGAATTTCAAGACAGCTACAACAGAGCATTAAACCCCAAATGCAGGGCTCTTCTGAGTGTGGAGCCAGGTCACAGGTCCATGAAGCCAGCTCTGCGTACTGAATACAAAATCCAGCGTGGTTTCAGGTCCTAGCTCCTTTATCTATTCCTGAATAGTGATGAAGGAAACAGGAATCTCTGTACTTCCTTTTAGAGAGAAGGTGGGATTTGGGGTAAAGACAAAAATATCAGCTGATCTTTCACTTCGGATTGTAGTAGGGGAAGAGAAAGGGAGGCATCAAACATTTATCAAGTACCTGCTGTGTGCCAGATGTCTAATATTAGTATATCTTATAATATTGAGTTTTCATAGGTGGCTATTATTTCCATTTTAAAGATGAGTAGCTGCTCAGAGTGGTTAACTTGCTCAAGGTCATATAGCTGGTAAGTATCAAAACTAGGTTTTAAATGAGTTCACTCTGAATTGGTGGTTCTCAATCTTGGCTACACATTTCAGACACCTGGTGAAATTATATAAATCCCCAAACCTAGGCTGTATCCCAGATCAATTGAATGAGGCATGGGCATTCTTTTTTAATTCCTTGGGCGATTTCATTGTGCAGCTAAGGTTGAGGACCAGTGGTCTAAATCCAGTGTGCATCTGCATATTTCGCTGGGTCCCCAGGTTATTTATGTAGTCTTCAGACTAGCTCGTCTGATCACATTGAAATCTTGTTAAATATGCAATTGCCTGAGTGAAGTGGGGAACAAGTGATCTCTCTAGATGATTCTGAATGCTCACTAGGGTTTAGAAACCACCATCCTACACCTCTACAGACAACAATGGATGATAACATGGGCAGTGCTTCTCAAACTTTAATGTGCATATGAATATTGGAGGATTCTGGGGGTCTTGTTAAAATGCAGACTCTGATTGAACAGGTCTGGGGAAGGCCTGAGAGTCAGCGTTTCTTACCAGCTTCCAGAGGACGCTGCCGCATGGACCACGCTTTGAGTAACAAGGGACTAAGCCACTGGTGAAAACCCCAGGCCTGTGATCTAGGGACTTAGGTCACCTCTTTGCTTTTTGTTTTTTCTTATGTGCCGTTAACAAAATGAACCTGCCCCAAATTCTTACTGGCTGGGATTTTGTGACTATAAAATTACAAACTATAACCACTACTTCAAAGGCATTTCGGTTCTATCCTCTTTGGGTAAATAAATAAGCCTCTTTTCTTTCTTTGATTCTAGAGTGGCTTCCTTGGTTCAAAACCAAACTGCCACCTCCTTCCACACAAGGGAACCTATAAGTCCTGCTGCCTCAGTTGATCTCAGTGACAATCATAAGGTCAGTCAGTGCTGACATCACCACTGAAGTGGGGGGCAGAACCCCAGAGAGGCCAGCAGGCAGTGGACAGGCCATCCATTCCTCTCTTCTTCTAGAAACTTCCATATCTTGTTTGCTCTCCCTCCCATGACTGATCTTGAAGGAAATGTTGGGGGCTCTAGAAAACTGGAAAAGCTTGGGCTGGCAGGCCCTGGAGTGGATCAGAACAGGTCAGTCAGTGGGCGGAGGAAGCCCAGTGGGTTAAGTTGGTGGGCCGCCCAGCGGGCCGCCGGCCTCAGAGACACCGCTATTGGTGGTGGCTGGAATCCCATGCCTCTCTTCCCGCTGCTCTGGCAGTCAATACGCACACTGGAAGCCTGCCCTGCTCTCCAGCTGACTGTGGAATAAGAGTTGCCTAGTTGGCCAAAGACCAGAGCAGTTTCTTTATCAGGCCTGGAAATGCAGAGCCTCTCTACCTGATGGGCATCTTGAGTTCTGAGGGCCCTCTGTGCTGTAGCAGCGTGCAGACCTGTTCCCAGGCAGGGGAAGAAGAATGCCAGTGGCTGTCTGTCTGCCAGCAGGCCTTGATGTGAAGCCCCAAGGAGGGCGCCTAGGTGGTTCCAGAAAATGCCTTTCAAAGTGAATCCTTCCAGATAAATTGAGTACAGTAGGTTGGCCTTGGACCAGTCAAGGGGGTGCAGAGGGGCACCCTGTTGTTGGCCTGGCCTCCAGGAAAAACAGACAGGGTTTGAGCACTATTATTAGCTGTTATGTGGGTAAATGGCTCTAACAGCACTGGCCCCCTGCTTTATGCTTGCTCTGCAGTGGGGGACAAGCCAGCCTCGTAGGGCAGTGTGTGGAGCTCACTGCCTTGGGAGGAGAAGCACTATCAGAAATTAGGGGCCCTCCAAGAGCTCGGGAAGACGGATACTCCTGTTTGCTGTTGCCCAGTGTGTGGATTGGGGCAGACTTTCTGGACGGTGGCTTGGCAATTTTTATTAAAAGCCTAAAATCATAAAAGCCCATATCCCAATGACTCTACTTCTGAAAATTTAACCTAAATAATCAAAAATGGTTATCTGTATTTATGTGTATGGACATTTATCCCATGATGACTTATAGAATAAACTTGATAAAGAATTACTTAGATATCTAATAATAAATGTCTAGTTAAGTACATAATGATCTCTATATATGATGTAATGCAATGCAGACCTTAACGATAATTTTTTGAAGTAGATTTTCAATATTTCTGAAAGAATGCACATGCAAATGGTAAGACAGCGTAATAGTACAGAAGATAATGTAGTAAAAAGTAAATCTCCATGTCTTCCTAATTTCCTGCTACTAGGATAACCACTATTTAGAGGTTCTTGCATATCCTCCCAGAGATAGTTAATGCTTATACAAGGATATATGTTTCCCTGTTGCTTTTACACAAATGCAAGCTTGTCTTCATATTGTTCTGTGCCACGTTATTTCTGCTAACAATCTATCTTTGAGATTATTTCCTATCAGTTCATAGAGATCTGCTGCATTCTATTTTTACAGTTGTATACCAGGAATGATATTTTAGCAATATTTGTCGACACGTGGAATGTTTACAATATATTTCCAAGTGGGAAAAAACTCCACACAGTTTCTCTAATCCCAGTTTTTGTTGTCACTGTAAAATAAAGGGAAAATATTTTCATACACATACCTAGGAAAAATACTGGAATGATATAGAATTATAGGTCAGAATATAAGCAGTAGTTATCTCTGGGTGGTGGGATTATGGATGCTTTTTTATTCCCTCCTTTGAGATGTCTTATTCTGTCTTCCATGTTTTCTGTATTGAACCTTAAAAACAAAACAGAGCAGATATGAGACCCAGGAGGATAATGAAGCTCCTAGGGATGGCGGTCCCCCCCCCCTCTGTGGATCCAGACTGCTGACTCACTGCCCCACCCAGGGCCATCTGTCCCTTTGTGGGGAAAGCTATGGCTCTGATATCACCTATGATTGCTGACAGCACAGACTAGCGTTCCTCATAATGTGTCCTCAGGCCCCTGCTTCAGAGTCATGGATGGTGGCAGGGGCTTATTAAAATGCAGATTCCTGGGCTGCAACTACTAAATCTGATAACTCTGATAGTAGGCCCTGGCAATTTGTATTTTTAAAAACACCCTAGGTGGTTGGTTATCATGCTCATTAAAGTTTGAAAAACTTTGGTATGTATCAGGAATTGGCAACCTTTTCCATAAAGGGCCAGACAGTAAATATTTTAGGCTTTGCTGGCCATATGGTTTCTGTTGCAACCACTCAACGCTGCCGTTGTAGTGTGAAAACAGTCATAGACGATACGTAAATGAATGGGCATGGCTGTGTTCCAATAAAACTTTATTTACAAAACTAGGTGCCAGGCCAGATTTGGCCTGCAAGCCATAGTTCCAATTCAGTGTAGATTGACCTGTTACCCTTAAAAAATTAATCAGAAGGTGGAGGAGCTGCCAAGAGCTCCTTATATTTGAAGAAGCAGGTCACTGTGTAAATAGGTACAATTAATTGAGTGCTTATTATATGCCTCACACTTTTCAGACATAACCTACACCTTAAAACAATGTTGCACATTAGCTATTAGGTGTGTGATTCCAACATGGCAGTTGAAAGAATGAAGTGATTAGCCCAAGCTTATCTGGTTGGGAATGGTGGGTTGGCCAGCATGCAGGCTTCAGGAGGAAAGTTGTAATGCTACAGTTCTATTTCTCTCTGGCCTTTGGGAAAGAATGATTTCAAAATCTGTTCCCAGGGCATCAGGTGCCCACAGGTCCCTCCAAGTCCCCAAGCTAAAGAGGAATAGCCAAAGATGTGCTCTTTGTAGTGGTACAAATCCTGGGGTCCCTCTGAACCTCACAGATGCCTCAGCTTCTTGGGGTCCTGAGTGGTGTCAGGTCTGCCAGGTGGAGTGGACAGTGCTCCGGCTGAGGGGCTGGATTCACTTTTTTGAAGGGCAGGGGAGTGCTGTTGGCATAGAAATGGCTCTGGCCACTGTGCTGGACAGGTCTGTGTCCTGCTCTGAGTCCTGAGTCTCCCACTGCTGTGCCCAAGAGCCTTTAGACCCAGGCTGCTGTCAGGAGACTGTCCTATGGCTCTCCCCCATGACCACACATGTTTCCAGATCTCTGATGTTGAACATTCACCCTGCTTAGAGCCCATGGAGCCAGGCTGGTACTCTGCCTGTCTGTGAACAGGGCTGGCCAAGGTGACAGTGGCAGTGGCAGACAGAGGGCAGCCTGTTGCTGACTGGGCCTTTGCTTTCCTCTCCCTTCTCCCCTCCCCAAGCTGCCTGAGCCCCAACCACTTCCTGACTGTAGGGGAAGGCAGAATGCTCTTAGCTGGATTCAGCCTCTGGGGCTGGTGGTTCAGCTCGGTGGCTTTGCCAGGTAGCAATATGGGCGATGTTAGTCCCCTCTGCAGTTATCTTTATAAAAATACCAATAGCTAACATTTATAGAGAGCCTAGTTTGCCTCGAGATGTTGGTTCATTACAGAAAATCTTGAGGGCTTGGGCTGCTCATTGGATTAACTGAGATAATGGATATAAAATAGAAACCAGAACATGGAACCCAGTACACAGTAACTGCTCAACCAAATAGAAGATAATTACACAATAATTACCACTATTGTGCTGATCAGGAATCCCCACAGCAGTCCTCTGAGGTTGGCATTATCCTCCTGTTTTTTACAGATGAGAAAACTGAGATTCACGTGCCCCTAGGCTTCTATGCAGGGTCAGCAGGTCTGTCTGGCTTCACAGCTGTGCTCTTAGTCACTATTGTGCATTTTAAAGTCAGAATATAAGGAGACCCAGGACTTCTGGGAGCCTTGAAGGGTCCCCATCCCAGGGACCTGCAGAAAGCCCTTGACAGATTGTTCTTTATTTCCCTCTGTCATTTGAGAGCCTCCTGCTTGTCCACAAACCAGTGATGGCAAACTCCCTGAGCTAACAGCTTCACACTTTCTGCTTATCAGTTAATAAGCTGCTTATCTGCCTCAGGTGGACAGGTGGCTGCAGATTAATGGGGCCTTTTGTGGCCCTGGTCCTGGCCCTCTAATCCCCCCCCCACCCCTTTCTGCTCTCTTCCTCTGCCCATCTAAGGGCACAAGCACTTTGGGAAACAATGAAGCACATCCTGGCAGAAACCTCACTTCCATATTCCACCTGAGGCCATGACTCTAGCCACCTGCCTTGGGAGAGCTCGACCCAGGCTCAAAGAGGCGTCTGAGGCAGGTGTACAGCAGCAGTCTGATAGATGCTTTGGCCGTCATGCCCCAAACCACGCCCAGGGTGACCCCCCGCCCCATCCCCGGTATCTCATTGACTATCCTGTAAACCAGAGACTTAAGAGTCAGTCTCCCCTGACACCTTCTTCCCCTTGCTTAGTCGCCACCTCCCCATCCCTCCCTGCCCTTGTGCAGCCTCAGTCCTGTTGCTGTGACCCAAGTATCTCCTGAAGCTGCCCCCTCTCTGCACACTGCCACCCTCCATTCTCTTGGGGCTCCCACCTCAGCTTTCTAGCCAAACCTCCCCTGGTCCTTTGGGTGTGTTCTCTGCTCTGCAGTCATAGCAACAGAGTCATTGCTTTGAAGTGGAAACTGGGTTGTGTCCCTCTCCCTGCTGCAGACACTCCAGGCTTCCACCTGCTCTTAGGACAAATGCTGACACCCCTGACATGGCAGTGCTGACCAAGGAGGGTTTCGCCCCTGCCACATCCTCAGCCTCCCTGTGCTATGGGGATTTCCACTCCTGCCACCAGTGTTCCATGCTCCCGAGGGCTGAGGCACTTCATGCACCTTCCTGCAGCAGTACTTTGTACAGTTATGGCGGCGGGAGTATTTGGTTCATGCTCACTGCTCCCAGTAGACTGTGCTGGGTTTGCTCACCGCCACACCAGTCATGTCAGCAGACTGCCTAAGGCACAGGGGTGCGTGAATGTCCCTGGGCACCTTGGGCTTTGCACCTGAAGGGCTGGAACCTGAAGATCCTCCCCTGGCCACTAGCACCCCCAGCACCATCACTACTGTGATGGACATGTGATCTGGGATATTTCCTTTTGGTGCCTGTTGATTGCCTGTAAGATAGAGACAGGAACGTTCTGGAGAAGAATATGCTCCTCCAGCTGACAGCTCTTTGCAGGCATTGCTTCCTTCCTCCCACCCGCATGGTATACCACAGACAGGAAGACACGAGGCCTGACCTGCCTTGCCCTAAGATCTTTCCGTGTTTATCTGGTCTTCTTTCTCCCTCGTTGTCTCTTTCTTTACCCATCACTTTGTGCAGAATCTGGCCAATCCTATGGTTTCTTTTCCTATGCCACACCCCTAAGATTTCTTCCCCACTTATGCTACTGGGGTGCATTAAAGTTTAGAGCCAGACAGACCTGGGGTCAAATCCCAGTTTTACTGCTTAGAGAGCTGTGGTACTTACGGTGACTTATTAACCGTTCCAGACCTCCATACTCTCCACTGACAAATGGGAGGGATAATCCTTATCATACAGGATTTTATGAAAATTAAATGAAATTATGTATATAAAGCAATTAGCCTAGTCCCTGGCCATGTACTAATCACTCAGTTAATGTTGCGAGGGGAGAAATAATTATGATTTTTGCTCCATTCAGAAAAGCTGTGAGTAATCCACAGGTCCCATTATGGCTATGGTTCACAGCCTTGGTCCTCCATTAGAATCACCTGGAGATCTCTAAAAATTCCAGTCGCTGGGCCACGCCCCAAGCCGGTGAGTCAGAGTCTCAGTGGATAGGCTTCTGGTGCTGGAGTTTCTAAAGCTGCCGAGGTGATTTCAAGGGGCAGCTAAGGCTGTGAACCTGCGCCATGGCTTCCTCTGCACCTTTCCGACAGAGCACAAGCCCTTGGGACTTAAAGAGAGGGTAGAGAGTGCAGGGCTGGAAGTATGGTGGGGAAAGTGCTCATTTATTGGGCCCCTACTATGTCTCTGGCACTGTGCTTGGCACTTTGCCTACATGTTCTCATTTGATTTTCACCATGAACTTGTGATGCAAGAGTTATTGTCCCTGTTTCTTATATGAGCTTCAGGAATGGTGAGCTACTTGCTTAAGGTCAGGCATCAGTTGGCTTAAGGATGAAGGAGCAAGAGAAAGGTTGGAGAGATTGGTGCTGGGTACTCTCTCCTGCTCTCCCTCCCCTGGCACACCCCTGCAGTGAGATGACTGAGTGCCCTACTTTCACCACCCTGTGGCTGAGGGCTGGCCGGGCACCTGTCCACCTGCAGTGTTTAATGATCCGGCCCGCTTGTGGCTCACCGGGCCCTCACCAGCGATCTGCCACCTGTTCTACCATTCGTGGTTGTGCTGTTTGCTTATCGGAGAGATTTAAGTGCCTTGCAAAGACTCCCCGTGGAAGGGGGGGGAGGAAGAAGCATTCGCTGACTACAAATGGGAATGTTTTTTTATTTGTTTGTTTTGTTTTCTTATTGCCATCAATTTCCAGGTACTCTGTTGGGTTGGGAAAAAGTGAGGGGTGGGATGGGCACAGAGAGGGAAGGATTCTTTCTTGCCTGACTGAGCAGGTGGATTAGAGAGAGAATTCTCCAGTTCAGAGCACCTCTAACTTTACTGTGCATGGGCAGCACTGGGGAGCTTGTTAAAATGCAGATTCTGACTTGATAGGTCTGGGGCAGGGTCTGAGATTCTGCATTTCTCCCAGGCTCCCAGGGGAGGATGAGCCTATTGGTCTGCCAGCCACACTCGGGCTTACCAAGGTGTAGCTTCCAGTGAGGGAGACCCAAGCCTATTTTCTGGCCTGTGCAATTTTTATTTTGGGAAGCATCGCAGAATGGTGTAGGAATCTGGGTTCTAGCCTGGCTATACTCTAATTTATCTTCAGATATCTTGTGAGCTTCACTTTTGTCCTCTATTATCAGAGGGGACAAAGGATTAAGGGCCTTCCAAGTTCCCCTCTGGTTGTAACATTCTATGATTCTGTCAGTTGCAGAGGGTAGATTAGAGGGAGCACGGGGTGAGGAGGATAGGAACTAGTGGGAAGTGGGAATTTTTAGGAGCATCCATTGCATAAATTGGCCATTTTTTTTCAAGATCACCAGGTCTGAATCCTGAGAGACCAGAGGTTGAGGGAGATGGGCAATGAACTTACTTTTGTGCTGTGTGTCCAAGAGCCCAGGGTAGCCTGTGAACTTCTGGCAGGTAGGGACGATGGCTCCTACTTCCTAACTCATATACTTGGCTTCTAGGAATGGCAGGAGTGTATTTGGAGGAGTGTATCTGGGGATGTCTACTGTTCTGTGGGTTCCACAGAGGGCCTCTCTGTGCTGGCACAGGAACAGGCACTGGGGGAAGCAGACAGACAGGAGCAAAGCATACTTTTTATCCTTAATGAGCACAGAGTTTCTAAAGAGAATGGTGTGTCTTTCAGAACCTGAAGATTAGGATCCCTCTCACTGATACTGTGTGTCCAGCAACTGGGGTCTCTGCCTATGGGGGTGCTGTCAGGGTCTCCTGATGCCATGATAGTTAGCCCCTCAGGTCTGTCCATACTTGCCCACCACCACATTTCTAGGATATCACTTGTTTCTACCATGGGGTCCTCCACTAGTCTCCCCACTTTGTCAGTTTCTTGGATTCCCCAGGTACTGACCACTTGCAGTCTGGCCTCTCCCACTGCCAACTGAGTCTTAGTGATGATACCACATTTTATTTGGTGAGTTCTGGTCTGGGATTGTGTGATATTTTCACTTCACCTTTCTCTGCAGAGGATTTTTCACACAGGCAGGCTTTATCCATCCTTTGCAATTAGACATAGCTGTCTGCAAGGGGACAGGCCTTGGGCTCCTGTCTCCTGATTGCTGTTGGCAGACCAGGCATGGGCCTCGGCTGGGCTAGAGAGGCTTTCAGAGCTGGTGATTGCCTCTGCCAGGGAGCTGGGGAAGCTTGGAGACAGAAACCTGGTGTGGGTGGGGTGCTGCCATTACCCATGGAGTCCTTCCAGACGCTCAGAAGTCCTCAAAACTGTGAATCGAAGGTGTATGATAGCTCCAGGAAGGCGCGTGTCTTTATTTTTATTTTTTGTTTTATAGACTTATTTTCATAAAAGGAATATAATTTCATTATAGAAAAATCTAGAAAATATCGAAAGAAAAATCAGTGGTAACCATATTACTCAGAGATTACTACTGTTAGCATAATGTATACAAATACATGTACATGAATGTATATATGTACCCACACATGTATCTGTGCATCGTTTCCTTTTCTTCGCACAGACATTGAATAAAATACGCATTCAATAATTCACATAAACACACATATATACCTATAGATCTGTACCTAAGTATCTCTATTCACATACATATTTTACACATATATTTAAGTCAAAATTACAGCTTGAGCACTCCATATAGTTTTTTGACCTGTTTTTTTCACATAACAGTATTTCTTAAACATCTTTCCCTGTCATGCAATAGGCCCATCTCTAGCTTTTCCATTACTCTGCAAAGCCCATTCTCCTTTCTTGCTTGCTTTCTTCTTTTCACATTGCTTGTATATTATGCCATTCATCTGGTTAATTCAGAATTTAATCCGTTTGCCCTGAAGCTACATGGCAGAGGGGCAGCGTATGCATTTATAAAATGTGAATGGACGGTAAGAAAGACACAGGCCAGGCCTTCTTGGCTTCTTGGCCCAGCTCAGCTCCCTCTGTGCGTGTTTTCAGCCCGGCTTTGTTCAGGAAGCCTCAGGTATGAGAGACTTGGCAGAAGCCAGGCGAACCTTGTCCTGTCGGCAGCGGTAGCAGCCGCCACATCCATGAGCAATTACAGGTCGCCCGCTGTGGGGCATTTCAGAGGCCTGAGGGACACAGCTCTGCTATAAGCACAAACTGTCAGGGAAGCTGGGATGGACCAAAGAAAATCTGTAATCTTAACAACAGAGTCCTTGAATATGTGTGCATGTACTCACCAGCAAACAAATGCTAGTGGAGTGTGCGAGAGGCAGCAGAAGCAGCGTCTGCCGGCACACGCGCTGGGTAGGCCTGGAAGTGGAGTCCTAGATTCGAGACTTTCTTAGTGACTTGGGTGAGTCACTTAAGCTCTCTGGACCTCAGCTGTCCTCATCTGTAAGTGTGAATATTATACCCTTGGTAGGTTTTGAGAGGATTGCCTGAGACTACACTAAGCAGGGGCTCCCATGTGGTCCACGGTCAGAAAGTGGCCACCGCTGGCATGGTTTTAGAGATCTCACAGGTGCAAGAAAGGCAGTGCTTCTGCTGTGTGTGTGTGTGTGTGTGTGTGTGTGTGTGTGTGTGTTTCCCCTTATGAGGTACCTTTCTTTTGATGAACTTAAAAATACTTTATGGCGTTATTTTTATTCAATGTCTGTGTGAAGCTCAGGGAAAAGATGTAGCCCTGCTTCTAAATTCAGACCCAGAGAAGCAGCAGTGTGTCAGGAACTGGTGGGAGGAGACTCAGAACAGCAGTAAGGAGAGCAGGTCTCCTCCTGCCTCTGGGACTGTGTGGCTGTGTGACTTTGGCCAGCCCCCTGCTCTCTCTGATCCTCCCTTCCCTTGACTTAGAAGGAGCCCGCTGGTTGAGCCACCTTGTCCCTAAGGTTGCCTCCAATCCCAACCCTCTGTGACTCTAAGGCAGCAGTGGCTAGGTCCGTGGCCCCTCCTTGAATGTTACCCCCATTCTGGGTGGACATTTCTGAGCTGTCAAATGCAGACAGTCAGGCCAACGTCTGCCAACACCCAGGAGAGCTTCTGCAGCTGCCTGGACTTGGCAATGTCGAGGATGAGCTGAGGAGGAAGGGCTGTGATAGCAATTGTGTCCACTCCTCACTGGGATGTGCTTTCTTGCTCTAAGTGTAGTTTACTTTGAATTATTTATGATGATCCCCCCCAGTCACTGGGAGACGATGAAGTCTTAGTAATCAGAGCCCTTGCACAGCCTTCTCTTGGCTAAAGTCTACTGAGATATCAATGCATGGAGAGCGCCAGGACTTGAGAGTTTCAGGGCTTGTCACCAAGATGAGCGGGAGCCAGCAGAGTCCCACCAGGTGAAGTGGTAGCCCAGCTTGCAGGGCAGAGTAAGGGTGCTCTGTCTTCTGAACATAAAAGATGAGTGAGTGAAGAATTAATACCTTAGTTCTGGCCTCTTAGCCCTTCCAAGTGGACCACTTATCCCCTGCTTTCTCCTTCCCACCTCCCTGCCGATGCCAGTGATACGTTTAGGAACATCTTCTCCTCACTGCTCCTGCAGCCACAGTTTCTGTGAGCTTAGCTGCACAGAGTTGGCTGTGGGAAGAGACAAGATGGCATGGAGATGCCAGTAGCTCAGGCTGCAGAAAGGACTGGGAGAGGGCAGATAGGCAGGAAATGGACAGACACACACACGCATGCATGTGCACGATTTGAAGCGACTGAACTTCAGTGCTGATAGCTGGGAAATGGCACCAGCATGAGGCTGTCAAGGGCAACTCACTGAAAGTCAAAACATTATGCTGTGACAAAGTGAGAAGCCAGCAGCTATAATCTTCGTCCTCATGAAAGCCCACACAGCAAGGAACAAGTGGCCAAACATTATGAAGACATGATCTCAGGTTGCAGTAGGGAAAACAAAGATTGTTCTGAGGAAATGCACATCTTCATTAGAAACGGTAGAATGGATTTCAAAAGAAGGTTGAGAAGTATCTTTTACTTTAAAACTATAACCTACTCATGCCTGAGCTGGAAGGAATCTCTTGCAACTGTTCTTCTAGACATACCTGCATGCGATGAAAAGTCACCATCTTTCAGTGTTAAAGGTGGATGTGTAGCTTTCACATCTTATCAAATCTTGTCACGTTGAAACCAGCAATTTAGTGTTGTCTGTAGCGAGGCATTCTATAAAGTGGTATTCTTGGCCCCAGGATCAGCTCTGCTGTTGGAGGCAGAGCAGATGTGTTCCTCCAGATGTCTGGCTATTTGGGGGAGGAGGAGGCCCATTATAGCAAGAATGCTAGACTTGGGAGGAAATTCAGCAGCACAGCAAACCTAAGTCAGTGGCCGAATATATACAGAAGAATGTCTATAATGTAGAATTGTCCATTGGTGTCCCATGGAATGGATTCCAGGCTGTGCTGCTGCCGCCAGAACCTCTGGGATGTATCTAGAGTTTCCTTTTGCCCTTTGGCTCTCAGAGAGGATGGAGCCTACTGCCTCCAGTTAAGGTGGGGCCTCTGTGGGGAAAAAGAGGCTATTGGAGGGGTTTCCATATATCTGCATCCCTCACCTTCTTCTGGGGAAGACTTGTAGCCTGGCCACTGAAGACTTGTACCCTTTGAAGGTCACTGTCCTCTATGATTTCCCTACCAGAGGTCTTATTGAGAAAGGATGACTGCCATGGGTAGATGAGATTTTGATGCAAAGAAGAAAAGAGGTTTCTATCTTTGAGCGATCTGAGGTCTTTCTGCCTCTTCAACCTATGGACGGTATTGAAGCTGCCCCATCTTTCCACACTCTGTTGAATCAGAAAAATCATGCTCTATTCTGCCTCCCCCACACCAATAGGATATCTATCTATCTGTCATCATTCATATATGCATACACACACATGTATATATATATTTGTGTATGATTTATTTTAAGGAATTGGCTTATATAGTAGAGAGGACTGGCAAGTCTCAAATCTGTAGGACAGTCTGGCAGGCTGGAAACTCAGGCAGGAGTTGATGTTGTAGTCTTGAGGCAGGATTTCTTCTTCTCTGGGAAATTTCAGTTTTTGCTCTTAAGGTCTTCAACTAATTGGATGAGGCCCATTCACATTATCGAGGTAGTCTTCTTAAAGTCAGCTGATTATGGATGTTAACCGAATCTATAAAACTTTCACAACACCACCTAGATTTGGCTTTATTAAATAGGTGGGTACTATAATCTGGCCAAGTTGATGCACAACACTAACCATTTTATTGCCTAACTTTCTTGAGCCTCAGTGTTCCTCATGTACAAGATGGAATTATAATGTCTATAACATAAGGCTGTTATGAGGATTATATGTGTTGATATCCATATAGTTCTTAGTCTGTGTCCAGTAGGTACTTTCTATTAGGCTGGTTTTAGTATTACCAGCAAAGGCCATGAGGTCGAATAAATGCCCTTCATCAACTGCGACTGGCAGGGGGTCATACC
The DNA here is from genome assembly GCA_023783475.1 of Daubentonia madagascariensis. Lineage (NCBI taxonomy): Eukaryota > Metazoa > Chordata > Mammalia > Primates > Daubentoniidae > Daubentonia > Daubentonia madagascariensis. The sequence continues at coordinate 15,298,950 of JAKFHU010000144.1, forward strand.
TTTGTGCTGCAGGCTTCTCGAGCTAGTATAGACAGGCCTTGAAGGGCTGTGGGATTCTCGAAAATAATCCTCAGGTAGAGGGGCATCCCTCAGCTGACTGGAGGATGCTAATTGAAATGCAGCTATTGGTGGGATGTTCTTGGGGAGGTGTTGGGGGATGGCACATTCTTTGAGAACCTTTAAACATTTTTCTTTTTCTTTTTTAAAAAATGTGTCATTATTATGGATACATAATAGCTGTACACATTTATGAAGTATATGTGATATTTTGATACAAGCTTACAATGTGTAATGATCAAATCAGGATAATGAGGATATTCATCACCCCAAGGATTTATCACTTTTTGGGTTAGAAACAGTCCAGTTCCACTCTTTTAGTTATTTTGAAATACACAATAAGTTATCATTAACTATAGTCACTCTATTGTGCTACCAGACACTAGATCTTATTCCTTCTATCTAACTTTGTTTTTGTATCCCCTCAAGTTTCTTTTTCTTTTGGCTTTTCCAGGGGTCTACTTATAGAAAGATTTTTTTGGTTGTAACTAAATAGAGATGCTTAATTAATATCTAGCAGCTCGTAAGGAATTAGAAGCATCTTCCAGAATGCGTCTTATGTTGGGGCATCGTCAAAAATCACCTCCTGCTTCTTCTGTCAGTGTCTTCTTCCTGTACCATCAATAATTTTGTTGCATAGGACCAGGGGCGATGCTGGTCTGAAGTGGGCAGAGGTCACTGTGGTTCTGGGCAGGTCCTTGTGGTCCTGGTGGATGGAGATAGCCCATTTTCTCTTCCCCTTTCCAGCCTACCCTAAAGGCAGGAGGAGTATCTAATCTGATTGGACAGAGCCCCAAGCATTCACTCATAGCGTCATGTTTTACCAGTGGGCAGGTTTCCTTTGCCTTAAAGGTCAGTACCCACATTGTGTACTTTTTCCTATGCCCATCTTCTCTGACATATCCTGGATGGGTATCTCTTTCTGTTCCACCCAGTTCTGTCTTCTTTCAGGTGGGTAAATTAGCTGAGGCTTGTTTAAATTCACAGAAGATGGAGTAGTAGACTCTGTTTGGGCCATCTGAGGTTTACCAGAGCTCTCTGTTAGGAGTTTTTGGCTGCTGGCTCAGCAGTTAATTTTGTGATGCTTGGTTCCCCTCTGCCCGTTGTTTTTTGCATATGGCTCTCCAGATGAGAACCCTGTGGAGAACAGGGGTAGGAATAGGATCAGCTCTTTTTGGCTCTTTGGTTATAATACACTTACAACAGCACCGAAGCCCCTTGAATTATTCTTTGGAGCAGAGCTTGATTCCTGTTTTGCTTCTTTGCCATGTGTCTCTCCCCTTCGCAGTAGATTCTGGGGAGAGATTATGGCCAACACTGTGGCTAGGAATGGGGTTTTGTGAAACAGAGGAGTGAGCTTCAAGGAATTCAATGTGGAGTCCTTCACCCTCATCGCTAGAAGAATAATTGAAGTGTCCACACAATGCATAGGTTAAGCTTTGTCTGCCCATTTCTGCCCTTGGAGTTAGCTCCCAAGCACGGAGTTGTCAAAGGGCCAGAGATGCTCCAAATCATCCTTGCCAAGTCCATATCCCCCTCGCCAAATCCTGAAACCTTTTCAGTGGGTGCATGTGGGGCTTGTCCATGCTGTAGGTTGTCCCTAAGTGTGTGAACCATCCTATCAGTGTCCAATTTCTGGTTTCAGTGTTCATTTACTGGTTGTATAAATACTTAGTAACTATTAGGTCAGCATGGTGATAGAATAAGAGACAAATGGTTTTAAATTCTCACCCCCTTTTAATGCAGAACTGGGGACTCAGAGAAATCAAGTGACTTCTCTGAAGACAGTGTTGACTGGGGGCAGAACCAGGCTAGAACCTGGTCTCTGGACTTGCTGGACTCTTGGTGCCACGTTCCTGCCCACTGTAGCATTTTGCACTTCTATGGACTTAAATTTTGTCCTCTTTGTTTCATAAATCCTTAAGAACTTCAGAGAATACTTGTGCAACTAAGGGATGAGTTCAGTCAGTAAAATTAAGGATCCAATTTTTGAATCCATGTTTCTATTCAGAATATACACAATTGCAGGCTTTTTCCCTTGTCAAGCCTCTTGTGACTAGTGACTTTGTTAGCTTTTAGCAGGTACTATAGCCTTTTCTCTTCCACGGTCCCCCTCCAAATCATCTTTTTTCTTTTTATCAGCTGGACCATGTTTTCCCTTCCTTTTTCAAAATCAGTCATGCTTCACATTTTGACTGCTTTCCCTGGTTCTGTGGATTCCTTTCAAGTTGGTGCCATCTTTTGGCTAATAAGCTGCCCAAGGCACATCCCTGGTCACCTCCCTGGAGCCTCTCATGGCCTCTTGGATGGTCTTCAGCCCCTGTTCTGGAATAACGAGGGCTTACACCACCCACTCCAATGCTCTGTCAGCCCTGTGCTCTCCCGGCGGCCTTGGCTGTTACGCCTTGTCATTCACCGCCTCCACCACCTTTGTGAGATTAATGTGAGGTACGTGTGTGTGAGGCATTCATTTTGGGCAACAAATTTAAGGGGGTGCCACAAATAAAGAACTCCAGTAATCAAGATTTTAAAAAATCTATAGCTTCTTTGCATTAATTTTGTTTTTTGGAATATCACATTACAATGCTATTTCTTTTGATTAGTGAATTTTTTTTAGCAGCTCGCTTGATTTTGTGCCCAAGACAAGCACTTGTCTTTCATACTCCATCTCTCCCACGCCTCTCTCCCTCCCAGTTTTGCTCCTCCCTACCCTATTCTATTATTCCTCTAGTCTTCTGGCCCCTGCAGATTTATTCCTTGTGAATTAGTGTTCTGTTTATATCTTCTTCCAGATAGTTAATAAAGATGTTAACACATTCTCTAGGCCTCGTTCCAACCTTGCCATAGCCTGCCGGCTAACTGGGGCCCTCTGCTCAAGAAAAGAAACTGCATTGTGTCCTAAGTTCCATTGTTTACCATCTCTTGCTGAGTATTTGCATCCCACCCAGGTCTCTGTTATCCTCATCCAAGTGCCTTAATGGCTTGGGCGAGGCTTGCAGAAGCTCCAGGAATGGCTTGAAAGATAAGCCCCTGTAAATAAAGATTATGATCCTCGTTAATGTTGGGAGCTGACGGCATGCATAGTCCAGCCAATTTGGATTAATTTTTCAAGAAAGATTTTGGTAGATGCCACGTCAACAGCTTCTCTGAAATCCTGCTCTCTTGTTTTGCCTCCTGTCTCCTTGGCCACTCGCTCATTTTTGCCAATTAGGAAAAGACATCACTTCCGTGGCTGGCTATGATTTGCTCTTTATAAACCCCAGTTGCTCTTTCGTGTTCAAAGTCCACTTGCCACATATAAACGGTGCTTCTCGTGTTGGTCTCATTGTTTCAGAAGCAGCCTGAACTAGATTTACCTTTGATTCTTTTTGTCACAGGAAAACACAGATTTTTATAACATAAATTTGCCGAAGTAGAAGGACATTGCAGAAATGATACGTCCTTTACAAACAAGTACATACTTTTAGCAGCTCACGTTTTAAAGAAGATTGTTGCTTTCTTTGTTCTTTGTTATCAAAGTAGCAAATGCCCATGAAGCTAACTTGGGAAACAGAGAAAAGCAGTAAATCACCCTTGTGCTAGCACCTAAAAATAAACGTTGTTTACATCTTGGCACATTTCCTTCCAGACCTTTTTAGATATTTATCATGTTGTAGATACAATTTTGTGTCTTCACTGTCACATAGTACATCATAAATAGTCTCCATATTATTATATCATCATTATAACCATCATTTTTAAGGATCACATGCTTTTCAATCCAAGTAATTTATCTTTTAAAATTTAATCATTCCTCTTTTATTGGTCACTTAAGTTACAAATACTGTTATAAATAACAAGGAGATGAACATCTTTGTACATATCATCTTGTTTAGTTAGGATTATCTCATAGCTCAGATTCCTAGTGGTGGAATTACCGTATTAAGGATGAGGATGAACATATTGCTAAAATGATTTAGAGAAGAGTTAGACTGATTGACAAAGTCACTGTCAGCATATGAGAGTACCTCTTCCCACTCCTGTTCTTGCCCTGGGTAAAAATTCTCACCAGTGTGTTACTGTTACCCTAGGAGCTACTCAGATAGACATATAAATAATCATGGCTTTCTTCGTAGTCTGGTACATTCATTTTATCATGCTAGCAGCATCGATGACGGTACCAGTAACATCCCAACTGTTATCTGACACATTCCTTTGACCAGCACCATTCAATAGAAATATATTTGAGCCAAGTGTATAATGTTAAATTTTCTAGTAGATATGTTAATAATGATAAAAAGAAACAGATGACATTAATTTTAATACTATATCTTTTTTAACCCAATATATCCCAAATGCAATCGTTTTAGCCCCATGGCACCAGCCAGGTGGCTAGTGGCTATGGTATTGGACAGCACAGCCTTCCACCAGTGAGCTTAAAGCCCTACCAAACTCTCTCTTGTTTCTTTTAGGCAGGCTGTTAAATCCTTTTTTATTTTTTAGGCTTAGTTTTGGTTCTCAAAACGTCGACTCTGAGACAGGGACTTGATGTGCAGTTAGTTTATTTGGGAGGTGACTCCAGGAAGCATAAGGCAGCAAGTGGGACAATGAGAAGGGAAGATAAGAAAGCCAAGGTATAAGGTGTGACAAGGAGCACATTACTGCTGCGGGCGACTGGAGCTCAAGCCTGCTGGGGACCATCGGAGAACCTGGCTGGAGCATGCCTCGAAATTGCTCCCCACTGAAGGTAGAGGGACTGGAACATTTGTTTACTGACCCTTATCCTCCGTTAATTAGTTGTAGGTTGTGCCCAGTTAACTCCACATTGTGGGTTGTACCTACTCGGGGCCAGGCGTGCTCCTGTGCTGCAGAAAGCCCTCAGGCAGAGGAGAAGGGAGCAGGCTATAGAGGTGGCTGCAGTCAGGGTGCTGCACATTGCCTGCCATGGTTGCTAGGAAACTGGGGTGGGCCAGGGATATGGGTGGGGCTTCATCAGCATCTGCCTCTTGGTCCATGTCGTGGTAGAGTGGGGTCTTCTCAGATGGGGCCTGGTCCCAGCCCAGGTCATTCTTGGTTGATAGTAATCATGGGTGATTCAATCTGCATTCTTAAATATAAGCAACAAAAACCAATTCTGGTGAATCAGGCAAAATGTAATTGATGGAGGGATTTGGGGGGCTTTCAGAAAGTAATAAGGCCAGGAGGAGGGTGCAGGCCATGGGAATGGGAGAGAATAAGATTTTGTTCCATGATGTTCCAGCCTCTTGCCTTTGCACAAGGCTGGGTTTCCTCATCTATTAAGTGGAGAAACTGACACCCATCCATAAGGATGAGATGAGGAGCAAGTAGTAAACCAGCAGCATAATTAACACCTCGTAGAACAGCATGATTAGGATGCCCCGTGTTCCCCCTGTTTGTTCTGTGGTAGGGAATGGGGGGCAAGGTCACTTTGGTTTCCTTTTGGAAGGTCACCACTAAAATAATCCTCCCATTTATACTACACACAATGGAGGAAAGATAATTCTCTGATAGGAGATCAAATTGCTATTAGAGAATGAAGCTGGGTAGCTGAAAACGGACAAATGACCACTGCAGAAGGAGATTGGGCTTTCTGGTGAAATCTGAGTAAAGTTGTGCCAATTTCCTCGTTTTGATAATGCATTGTAGTTGCATAAGATGTCACTAGTGGGGGAAACTGGGTGATGAGTACATGGGACCTCTCTACTATTTTTGCAACTTCTTCTGGGTCTATAATCATTTCAAAGCAAATTTAAAAAAAAAAAAGGGGAATTGGGCTTAAAGATGTAGGTCCCTTTGGAGTGGAATTTGAGAAATTGGAGTATCCAAACTTCACCTTTACTCCCAATTTCATCCTCAAAATTACTAGGGCTAAATCTTTAGATGTAAACTTATTCCCTGAGCCTTCCAAACCCAGGGAGGATTAATCTCCCATTTATTTGGATTCCAATGGGTTTCTTGTTCTAGTCAATTTATTATATTCTTTAAGTTTATGTTTGAATATTTGATGTTGATCTGCAGTTAATCAAGGAGGATAGCAAACAGGTCTGAAAGGGCACTGAAAGTTGTATAAACCCTGCTTTCCTCCTACTGACTCCAGTCAGATTTCCCAAAAGTGACATGATACCCTTGACGCCTCTGGATGAGTGACGGCCCAATGGGGAAAACTCACAGCTAGAGGGGATCAGCTTCCCTAAGGGCTCTAGGAAGGGTTGGATCAGACCTTTGATCCTTGCAATTTACTCAGATACAGCTCCTGGTAAGAAGGGGATGGGGTAAGGATACCTTTGTTGAGACTTCCCTCCAAATAGCAGCTATTTCTTTATGTGGCTTCCCAACCAGGGCATATTCTGAGAAGATTATTAAGTTCTAGAATGTGACCATTGATATAAAGACAGTCAACCCCCTTAAAGAATATGAGATGCTTTCACTATTTATTCTTGCAGTGGTTGAATGTCAATGTTGCTAAAACAGAGTCTGGCCCCATGGTTGTAGGTACTTCCAATGTCGGCCCGGAGTGCCATCAATTTGGATGTAGTCACAACTCCCATGTAATGGGTGTTGGGGAGCCATCGCTTGTCTAAACAAGATCTGTGAGACTTCTACCCTCATTTAGTCATTAAATTTCCACTAATAATTCTGTAATAAGCATCTGGCCAATCAGATTCATTTTTTTATGATGGTATTAGAAAGTCTTAATCTAAGCAATAGTAATAATTCACAATGATAGGAAGCATTGAGCTGTATTCTAAGTTATTCCCTGGGAGTAAATCAAGTGTTTAGGGAGGTACATTCACATCTGCAGGGCACTGGGGCTTTTCTTAGTCATTTAGTGTCCTGGGCACCAGATGGTCCCCGGGCCCTGGCTTACGAATCTGTGCGTGGCCCAGCCCCGGGAAAGCCTGGGCTCACATGCTACATGTCATCCTTCTTCCTGGGAAGGCAGAGTGTTTTATGAGTATGATCTCATTCTTCCTTCCCAGCACTCTCTGGAGGCTGGGAGGGGTCTGCTTTAGGGATGCTGCCGGCAGATTTCTTCCCGTTCTTAAGGTCTTTCTGCAGCCCACTTCTTCCAAAGGCTGCAGCAAGAAGAGCCCCTTCCACTGGCTTTTTCTAAGGACTTGTCAAGGAGCCACACAAGTGTCCTTGGGGAGGAGTAAGAATGCGCCCTCTCTTTGTGTCATGGGATTTAGAATTAGGGAGGGCTTGGATCTAATTCTGGCCCCACCACATGGTTCATGTTGTTGAGGCCGTTTGCCCTGTGCAAGCCTCAGTGTCCTGCGGGATTGGGGAAGTGGATATCACCTTGTGCTATGGAAACATTCAATAAATTGTAGCTACTTACACAAGGTAAGTAGAGAGTTAATATTAATATTAAAAATATTATGGCAAAAGTCCCTGAGGCCCACAGAGAATATTAAAGAGCTCCTTACTGAGTTAGGAGCAGGACCCTGCCTTCTAGTCCAGACTGCCCATGGTGGGTTAGGCCCATGCTGTTGTAGTTAGGATGCTGGCTCATGGGTCAGATCACACATTCACCATTATGCTGATCAGGTGCATCACCTGAGACAGGTATACTGTGGCAGAAAGAAGATGACTTTTAGATGAAGAAAGAGCCTGTCTATTTAAATCCTGACTGCCATTTATAAGCTGTGTGATCTGGGCAAGCCTCTTGCCTTTGTACAAGGCTGGGTTTCCTCATCTATTAAGTGGAGAAACTGACACCCATCCATAAGGATGAGATGAGGAACAAGTAGTAAGTAAAGCACTTAGCAGACTGCCTGGCACACAGCAGGGCTTCTGTAAACATCCCTTCCAAATCCTTCCCTCCCCTGCTTTCTAGTCACGCTACCCTAAAGTTGACACTGGTGATGACAGGAGAGCATCCTCCTTTCCTTTCTTCCTTTTTTGTCCCTTCTACTTCCTGCAGAGAGAATTGGCATTTTCCAGGGGAAGAATAGATGTTTGACTTTGTGATCCAAATTGAGGTTCCTCCTTGCCAGAAAATGCTTCTCCATCTGTTTGAGATTCCTTATCAAGGGAAAAAAAAATTATGTTTACACTGAGGTAAAAATGACACTTGGTTTTACCTTCTGTGGTAGGCAGAATAATCCCCTCCCCGCAAAAAATTCCCAAAACTAAAACCCCCCAAAATCAGGCCCTAATCCCTGGAACCTATAAATGTTACCTTATAAGGAGAAAAGGACTTTGCAGATGTGATTAAATTAAGGATCTTAAGATGGGGAGAGTATTCTGGGTTATCCAGGGAGGTCCTAAATGCAGTTACGTGCATCCTTATAAGACAGAGGCAGAGGTGATTTGACCATGCATAGAAGAGAAGGCAGTGTGATAGCAGAGTGGAGAGAGATTTGAAGGTGCTGGCCTTCAGGATTGGAGTGATATAGCCACAAGCTAGGGAATGCCATCAGCCACTAGGAAGAAGCTGGAACAGTCAAAGAACAGACTCTCTCCTAGGGCCTCCAGAGGGAGTGCAGCCCTGCCAACACCTTGATTTCAGACTTCTGGCCTCCAGAACTGTGAGAGAATACATTTCTGTTATTTTAAGCCACTGAGTTTGTAGTAATTTGTTACAGCAGCCATAACAAAATAAAACACATTGCTGTTGGTACAAACCTCTGGTCAGCCTTGCTTAGTTGTCTCATTTCCCTGAGAGGGTCAACACCCTGGTTACATATAGGTCCCAGGGGTGGGAGAGCAAACCTATACCTACTGGAGACGTAGTCAAGCTCTGGTCCTACATATGGGTTCAGACCTGCCAAAGGTGCGACAGTTGCTTGGATATTTCAAGGATAATGGTCGAGGGAAGCTGGTTTGATTTAGAGCCTCCAGACCCTGACCTTTGTGGCCATGCAATGAGAGTCTTGATATGATACTAGTTAAGGGGCTTCAGTGACTAGAGGCCTGGCCCAGTCCTCAAAGGATGACACTGTGGGGCAGAGTTAGCCATCATGTTTCATCTGATGTGCCAGCTCCGATTGTTTGGGGGAGGTTGCCTGCTTGTTGAGAAGGAGCTTGAGGCTGGGTCTAGGCTGCAGGTGAAGTAGAAATGAGCTGCTTAGGAGGCTGTGCTTTGGTATTGTTGCACCTACGTAAGGCAGGAGGTAAACTGAGAGCCAGGGTTCTCATTTGCCTTGATGTGATCTATGATTTACTGTGAGATGGGATGCGAGTAATTTGTTAACAATATTAAAATGCCGACTTTTGCAAAAGATTTACTTCTTTTAATAGATCAGGGCAGATTCATGGTGCTTTTGCTAACTTGCATTCTGATATGTTTTCTTGAGGAGGACAGAAAGGGGTGGAGTTTTAGTTAGCACACAGGAATTGCCTATAATCTTGGAGATACTTGTCTGGTAGGTGAGTCACGAAGATAAGAAGAGTCCAAGAGCCATGACCAAAGAACACTTACCTCTTCCTTCCAGTCCAAAAATGTGGGTCAGATGTGCATCATATCTAACCCTTGTGCCCATGGCAGACATTACTAATTGATATTTGTGGTGTTCCTACCCTTGTGCCCATGGCAGACATTACTAATTGATCATGACACTATTAGGCTTGAATTCAGGCACAGAATCCTTCTCAACACAGTGCTTTGGTTATCTACTTCCAATTGATCAGGTTGACATTTGCGGTGACATATATTTGCCATTCCTGCTAATTCCTTCCCCAACTCTAAGACACCACAAATCTGCCCTAATTCCCAGCATGTGTGCCGGTCTTTCCAAAGTCCCTTTTTGGCATCCTTTAACAAGAGGTCTAACCTGCCTCCCCTTTTATCAGGAAAGACAAGCTGCAGGTAGTAAAACTGGTTCCCAACTTATCATGGCTCCCCTTTGAGGTCCTGAACATCCAAAGAGAGGTCAGCCTCTCTACTCCTCTAGCACCTGGATTTTCTCTGGGTCACAGGGATCACAGAGGAGTCACGGGGACTAGATTTAGAAATCATCAGCTCTCCTGAGCTTATCTGTGTGGCTTAGGGTCTCCCTCCCTCCCTCCCTTCCTTCCTCCCTTCCTTTCTTCATCCAACATTTTTGAGCATCTACTAGGCACCACATACTAGTTTACATATTGGGATTTAGCAGTAAATAAAATAGTCCCTGCTCTTGTGAAGCTTACATTTTAGTGGGGGGGTGGTCAGGGAGACAACCAATAAACAAACAAGTGAATATATAGCATGGCAGGTTATAAGTGCTAAGATGGACAAGACTGAAGGTAGGAGGGTACAGGCTGGGGGAGGGGGCCGGGAGCTCTTCTGGATGGGAAGGCCTCTCGAACCTGGGCCAGCTGAGCAGAGAGGGAATGTACCTCATAGACATCTGGAGGAAGAGTGTTCCTGGCAGAAGGAACTGCCAGTGCAAAGGCCCTGAGGTGGAACTGTGCCTGGCGTGTTCAAGGAGCAGCCAGGAGGACAGTGTGGCTGGACTAGGGGGAGGATGTGAGATGGGAGTAGGAGATTAATAGTGAGCATATACAGGGCCAGACCACATAGGGCCTTCTAGGCCCTGGTAGAGACCTTGGCAGCCATGCTGAGTGGGTGAGGAGCCTGTGCAGGGTGTAAAGGGGGGGGGACATGAGCAGACTTGTGTGTTAGCAGGGCCACTCCAGCTGCTGTGTGGTATATAAACCAAAGGGGGCCAGGGCGGAAGCAGAAAGGGCTGCCGGGTACAGTAGTGCAGGTGGTACCTGCTCAAGGGCAGGGAATCGAGGCTGGAAGTGGGGTCAGGTGGCAGTGCCCATCAGAGGAGAGCATCTTTCTGGAATTCATCCAAGCTGCCCTGAGGATAATGGGGACCAGCTAGTTTTGTAAACCACTTTTTCCTCTTAATAATATGTCACAAACATTTCTCCCGTGTCTTTAAATAGTCTTTGACAACATGCTTTTTAATGTTTGAACAGTATTACATCACTTGGATGTACGTAATGTAATTAATCTCCTCTGTGAGACATTTCAGTTATTCCCAGTTATTCACTATTTTAAAAATGTGCAGATGGACGTCACTGTACATAAATCTCCATGTGTATCTCTGATTATTTCCCTGGGCAAGATTTCTAGAAATGGAGTGGTTGGGTTAAATACTATGCATTTTTAAGGCTCTCAGTTATTAAATTACTTTGCAGATAACAGAGCTGAAACTCAGGAAGGTCGAGTCGCTGGCTTCAGGTGTGTAGCAAGGAAGTGGTAGGGTGGGGTTTGAATATAGGCATGTTGGTTTCCAGACGTGCCACTCTAAGGACAGCTTTGATGTCACTCAGCTCACAGCCAGGTGCCAAGTGGCCTGGGCTTTGGTGGCATTGGATGATGATGATGATGGCTGAGCAGTTGAAACTAGTCAGCTTTCTTTTCTCAACTCTGTGTCAGGAACTGTGCTTAGCACAGAATGTGGCTATTCCCACTGGACACACTCAGAGGGTCCCTAAGAGGCAGTGACAGATTTAGCTCCACTTTATGCATAGAGACACTGAAGGTCAGAGAAGTTGAGCAGCCTACCCAGGGTCACACAGCGGGAAAATGGGGAATTCAGCAATAAGCCCCATGTAACACCTACATTCTTAATCATCCTCTGCTGTAGGACCTTCTGAGACAGGAAGCACACCCACTACTTCCTTGAATTATAAATACTAGCTCATGTAGGCTGCCAGTTCACTTCACAGCCCACTCGTGGCCTGACAGTTTCCTTGCTCCTCCAGCTTTAACAATAATAAATGTTGTTGTTATTGCCACCATATTATTTTTATTTTATTACCACATGTTATATTATTTTGCTAATATATATGCTGATATATGTATAATACATATACAAACATATATAGTACATTACTGTTACTACATGCTATTACTGTTACTACTATTAGTACTGCATATCACTACTGCTAATACCGTATTATTACTATTGCCATGCTCCTTATTTCTCATTCTGGGGCCCAGGCTGAAGGGACAAGAGCCTGTTTCTGTCATGGCAGATTGCAGGGGCACAAGAGGATGAGCAGAAAACATCTCACGCCTCTTCAGTTACTGCCTTATATCATTACTCTAATAACAACAATAACTAGTAATATTATTATTATTATTACTCTATTAAACATAGGAGCTGATATTTCCAAGCCAGTCACTGGGCTCAGTGTTTTGCTGGCTTTCCTCACAACAACCCCCCCGAGGTAGGTACCCATTTTACAGCTGGAAAAACTGATGCCCAGAAAGTTTCATGACTTATACAAGGTTTCACAGCTTGGCACTGATACATTTTTAACAGCTTTATTGAGGCCTGATTTACACACAATCATCTGGAAATACTTAAAGTGTATGATTTGAGGTTTTGACATTGTATGTGACAGTGAAGTCACCACCACAATCGAGATGGTGAACGTCTCCTACCTCTTATGTCTGTCTGATGCCCCCGGGGCTCCGGTGCTGATGCGAGTGTGTGCTTTTTAGAAGCTGCCCTGGGTCGGTGGACAGCAACTCCTTCAACTCCCTCTCACCCCATCCCGCTGATCCTAGGAGGAAAGTGTCAGCATTTCTGCGACTTTTTCACGGGCTGCATTCCTGTTCCCTCTCTCTTCCTCCTGCATGCCCCTCTCCCCCACCCCCGGCCATGGTGCTGTCTGAGGCCGAGGACCAGAATTCACCAGGCCGAGGGACCACGGAAACATTTCTGGGATGGTGCCTGTAACAAGAGCCACTCAGTGGGGCAAGATGCAAGGAAGACAGGGCTGCCGGCAGCCTCCCTGCAGAAGGCGGTACTGGGAGGAAGGCTCTGCGGTGCCTCCTCCATCCACTTGCCAGCTTCTGAACCTTATTTATTTACTCCACAGAGCCAGTTCTCACTTCCACACATACGTGCATTTCATGACTCCCTGGGGGACCCGCTTTGCTTCTGGGGAGCTTGCTGTGTGCTGTTAATTGTTATATTAGCCTCACATCACACTCAGTTAATATTCAGATGAGCTGTGTGAGTAAAATGATTTTAAGGGGGGATGTGTGTGTGTGTGTGTTTGTGTTCCATTGCTAGAAACCTCTCTGACCCAATACAGTGATGCAGTCGTTTTTGAGATGGGTCCACTCAGGTGTAGAGAGGTTAAGTAACTAATGTCAAGTCACAGAGGTGGGAAGGGCAGAGGCAGGAAGGAGGCCATGCTCTCGCTCACTTAGGCTTGGCCTGCTGAAAAACCACTCTGCTGATGGCCACAGCAGTGGACAGCTGCACACATCTACATGAGGAGAGAGACTCAGATAGTCAGCCACACAGCTGCCCCAGGTGAGGAGAAGATCTGTGTGTCTTCCACTTCTACTGGGAACCCCGCATGTGTGAGTAGAGCTGTTGGAGACTCTACTCGGCCTGCGAGAGGCCAGTGCTCTGTCCCTGGGGACCCAGCTCGTTTCTGCTCTCCATAGCCATCCATGGTGACCAAACCCTGTCCACTCCTGTACCCCTGCTAGACTGTAAAAGGGCTATGCCTTTTCCCTGCCTCTGGCTACAACAATGATTCCTGAACTTGTCTGCACTTTGGAACCACCTGGGGAGTGCCAAGCGATACTGCTGCGTGTGTCCTGTCCCTACACATTCTGATTTAGGTAGTCTGGGGTGTGGCCTTTTATAATTTTTGAAAGGTGCCCAGGGAATTCTAATGTACAGCCAGATTTGGGCCTTAGCACAGTGCTGTCTAATTGGAATATAATGAGAGCCACATATGTACTTTCTAGTAGTCATATTTTAAAAGAGTAAAAGAAACAGGCAAAATTAATTCTAATTAAGTATTTTATTTAGCCCAATATATCCAAAATATTATAATTTTAACATGTGATCCATTTTAAAAATTAATAAGATATTTTAAATCTTTTTTTTTTTTTTTGCCCATACTGGGTCTTTGAAATCCAGCATATTTTTACAATGACAGCAAATCTCAGCTTAGACCAGCCACCTATAGTTGTACATAGCCAGTGGCTACTGAATTGGACAGTGCAGGTTTAGCATATAGTTGGTGCTTAATAAAAGTTTTAGACCATAGAAATAAATAATGGAAGCATTCATGTGTGATATCTGCAGCCGTGAGACTGGGCAACTGCTCCAAAGGTTTAGAAAAATGTGGTTTATTGAGAGAACCCTCTGCAGAGAATAGTCTTGCTTAGCTCTTAGGATCCAGGCATGAGACACCAATTCCACCCGTGAAGCCTTCTCCATCAGCCTGGTCCTACTCCTCTTCTCCACTCCGTGCCTTGGTGAGGTATACCTCTTACACTGTGGAGCCTTAATACCCTAGGCTCATTCTGTCACTGTGATATATGTCACTATGTCACATTGTACTGTCATGCTTTTGTGTATGTGTCTCTCATGTGTCCTACCAGCTCCTTAAGGCTGTAGTCGTGTCCTCATTAATTTCTGTATCTGTAGTGGCCAGCACAGATTTTATTCAATAGATGTTTGTGGAATAAAGTAATAAACCAACAATCACATGGCGAGGAGATTTGACTGCCATTGAGACCAGTGTTATGGTACAAGACTGGCCAGGGCAGGTCTTGGGTGGAAGACAGAACTGACTCAACTGCTGTTTTGTAGTCTGGTTATTAGAGATTGTAACCACATATCTTAGTCAGCAATTGCTGCACAATGCTGGGTAACAAACCACCCCCCAACCCAGTTGCTTCTGACAAGCTTTCATTTCTTGTGCCCAGGCCTGTGGGTTGGCTGGGTTTGGCTGATTCTTGCTGGACTTGGCTGAGTTTGACTCCAGGCTGCAGGTTAGTCCTGTTCTGCTCTATGTTTTGCATTCTGGGGTCCCAGCTGAAGGGGCAGAGCATGTTCTTATGGCAGATGGCAGGACTGCAAGAGGATCAGCAGAAATGTGCTGTGTCTCTTAAAGCCTTGGCTGGAAATTGTCACCATCACCTCCCTTGCATTTCATTGCCCAAAGCAAGTCACCAGGTCAAGCCCAGAGTCAGTAGGGCAGGGAAGGGGAGGGAAGTGAATATTTGCTGAACAGTCATCCAGTCTGTTACACTGTAATATGTTTCCCTGGCTATAGGTGATTGTGTTCCTGCCTCTGAAAGCCTGTCCCTTGACTGGGTGGTGGTTGACTTCAAGCCTGTGTCTCAATGTCAGAAGAGAAGTGGATTGAGGGTTTTATTAGCCTGAGCTGCTTTGTTGCACTGAAGTTGTTTCCGCTTTATTTGACATTGGCTATATTGTTTTCTACCCTTTTGACCCTGTGAATTGGTCAACATGAGAATTCATTCTAAACTTTCTTATTGCTCTCTAGGGATACAGTCAAGTCAGTCCTTGAAATATAGGTTATCTCAACTGTGCAGCATGTGCAAACTGTGCACACACCTATACTGGGGCTCACACGTGCTATCGGTTCTATATCCCCCTTGTCAAGGACGGAGTGTGGCTGTCCACAGGCTGAACAGAGCTATGGTGGCTCCCTGTGCATCCTTCTCAGATGTGTGCTTTTGATAGAGTTGCCTGCATGAGAGGACTTCCCTGAGGTTTAGGGAATGGACCACTCATTTACTGTCACCTTGGTAACCTTCAGCTCCACTGGGCCAGAGGGCAGAGGGACATCTTTGCGTATGTGCAGCTGCCAAGAAGACTCACAGGTGAACAGAGTGGGCCGAGGAAAGGTGAGGCTGCAGCAGTGGTTACTCTCCTATCCATCTGGCTTGGACCTTCCAAGTTCACTGCCGTTTCCCAGACCTTGCCGGAGCCCACAACGGAGCTCAAAGCAGGGGCCTTGAGTCGTTTCCAGCATTCCTGCTTGCACTGATTCTGTTTTGAGTCGAGATGTTCCTTCTAATGAAGCAGAATGGAACTCCCGGACTGCCTTCTCCCCCTCCCGCAGCCTGCAGGCCCCTGTGGGCTCTGAGGAGCACGGTTTTGGCTGTGAACAGGAGAACAATTTTACCCTGCACTAGCTCAACCCTGCTTCTTTCTCCAGGCTTCTCCTGGTCAGATTCGGCTGCCTTAGGCTCTGTGCCTCCCAGAGGGGTTCAGCGGAGTGAGGGGGCAGAGAGACACCCTACTAGTTAGTTGGGGTCTCTTGGGAAGCAGGAGCTTTGAACCCAGTTTGAACCTCTGAGGGCTCAAGTTCCTTTTTTCTTGGCACAGTATGATTTCCTGTTTCGAAGAAAAAACCCAGGGTTTTAAGACCTTAAAAAAGGAAAAAAGAGGCATTTGGACACAAAATAGCTCTTACAAAACAACATGTTGATGAGTTAAGTATAAATGAACCAGAGACATATGGATCAAATTTTCCTTGCAATCCACAGGGGCTTCACAATTAGGGGAAGAGTGTTTGTCAAAATGTGTGTGTCTCTGCCAGGGTCTGGGACAGAATCAGAGGCTGTGGGGTTGCTGGAGAAGCCTCTGGCCCCTCCCCTCCCCCATTTCCCCACCCCCAGTGATGGAGCATAGCACCGAGGAGGTTACTGCAAGTCTTTGGTTCCTTCTTTTTACTCCTTGGGCCTGTAGTCCTTTTGCTCTTAATTGAATTGTTCCTCACACATCTCCCCCATGCCTTCAAATGGGGAACCAGCCAACTCCTGACTCCTGCAATGACCTTGAACTTGTTGGGGAGAGGAAATTGACATGAGCCACACTGACATGTGGGATGCTGCTGCCTACTCCTTCCTGACTGTGAACCATCCTATCTTGGCCCATCCTGTCTTAACCCTTCCGGGAAACACAAATATCTATTGTTCAGACATGGCTATTAAAAATGCCACCTCCAGGTGGCCAGGAGATGGAGGACCATCGCAGGGATCAGGTGGAGGGTTGGCAACTTCTGATTCGGATCTCCCAGATACCATTCTTGCTGTCAGGAGGAGGTGGGAGCTGGAAAGGCTTCTGGTCCCACAGTACTCCTACTGGAGTGTCCTCCGGTAGGGACACTGGAGGGAGGCTCAGTTTTTGCCACGTGGAATCCTCCAGACATTCCAAAATGCACTGGCCTTGGGGTTTTTATGCTTCCTCTTCAAAATTTGACCAAGGAGCAGAGAAATGCAATATATTTGGAGAAACACTGAGCAGCTTCTACAATCACGTTGTTGTTTTGCCTGGGAGCCCTTTGGCAAGAAAAACCTTAGTGGAAGCTCCTGTGTAGAACAGATAGCTTCCTCAGATAAATCAGGGGGCAGACACCCCACACCTCCAATCAGACCCTGTTGCCCTTTCCTTCCCTGCTTAGGGGGACCCGTCGGTGTCTTTAGAACACAGTTTGAAAGCACAGGCAGTATTCTTGAATAGGAATCACTAAATTCCTTGGCCCTTAGCACCAGCAGCAAAGTTAATAAGTGTCTCACGGACATTATGTTGAGTGAAAGAAACCAGACACAACAGAGAACATGCAATGTGATTCCATTTATATAAAGTTCAGAAATCAGCAAAACTAATCAATGTTGATGGAAGTCAAATAGTGATTACTTTTGATAGTGATTGGGAGGGGGCATGAGAGAACTTTCTTGGGGCACTGGAAATGTTCTGTATTTTCACCTTGGTGGTGGTGACACAGGTGTACAGACGTATAAAAATTTCTTGAGCTGCTCACTTAAGATCAGGGCTCTTGAGTGCATGCATGTGATCTGTTCATGGAAAAGTAAAAAAGTCATCATCTCCTTTTTCCCCTCTCCCAAAGTCTGGGGGTACCATGGTCAGGCGACCTGACCCCTTTAGCACAGTGATTGAGAGTCTGGGCTTGGAGATTGCTGGTGCAGGGATGAGGGCTGAGCCCAGGTGGAACAGAGCATGGGATGGGTCACCCTTGGAAAGGAAAAGTAGTGTCTCCTCCTCAAATTAGGGCTTCGGTGACACAGGGCCATGGTGCGGCTGAGGACACCCGAGTGGGTTCTGATTGAATGGCCTTAGCCACATTAGAAAGATAGAATGCAGAGTAAGGTGTCGGTGGGGGCTTGGTGAGGCCCTAGGGGGATTATAATATGGAGGAACAAGCAGGCGTATGAGCCAGCCCTACCCCAGGTACTTCAACCAGCAACCACTTAAGCCCAGATCAACAACATCTTGATATAAGGAGAATTCTGGGGGCTCTGAAGGAAGGGGTCACTGCCCAAACAGCCCTAACCTGCCCGCCCTTTCCAGTTCAGAGGAATGAGGGATTTGGCATGTTGGAGGCACACAAGAGGATAGAGTGTCCACAACCAGCCCACCAGGCTTCTAGAAAGGGGCTGCACGTGTCATAGGCAGCTGGAATGCTGCTTGAAGGGATGGAATTAGTGTTGTCAGGCTAGCATGTCTGGGCTCTGCTTGGGAAACACAATTGGTCAGTGGGATTGGGGAATGTGCCCTGGACAAAGTGTGAAAGTTGTTTGCATAGTTCCAAGGCCCCGATGGGAGCAGGGGGCACGTTGGACTACTCCCTGGTTGTTCTACAGGTGTGGGACAGCTCTCACCCATCCCACCCCACCCCACCCTCCTTCTTCCCTCCCAAGCCTGGGTACCAGTCATTGGATCCAGGCCCCGAGACTTTATGTCTCATTTCTAGGGGCCATATATGGAAGCCTGTGCCTCTCAGCCTGGCCAGGCATACTCATGCAGGGGGGAGATTTCAACAATCTTTTGGAAAACGGTTTTTTTCCCAGCCCAAGCAGCTGCCCTTTGCCAGTCAGTGCTAGAAGTGAACTTTGCACAGCTCTGCTTAAGAATTCTCCTCCTGGCTAATTCATCCCAGCCTTTCTCAGCTTAGTGCACAGGCAGGGGAAACTGAGCACAGCGACTCTCAGAGACTTAAGCTGCCGCGTATTAACACTTTTGTTCTTGAGAGATAAGTCATTTTTCTAGACTTCATTGGTTTGATTGACATTGCCAGTGGCACCCGTGTGTGCCCACTTTCCTTCCTTTCCAATGGACATGCCAAATTTCTGCCATATGGAGGCCATGCTTGCTTCCCCCACCTAGTGCTCTCCACCTCTGATGAAAACCAGGCCAGGGACTAGCCTTAGTCTTTTTGGTGCTGGGTCTCAGTGCCTCTCTTCACCGATCTGGGGTCCTTTGGCCCTGAGGTTGGAAATGCCAAGTCGTTATGGGGTTCAGCCAAACCTACTGGGACTTCCCGTAAGTGATGTTTGGTTCTCAGGCCCAGGGTGGCTTTTGGAGTAACTTTTCCTTGTAAATTGCCTTTGGGCTCTCATAAGCTCTCAAAAATCAGCATGAAGAAGATAAACAAAAGGCAGGAACAGGCGATTCCCAGAATTAAAAAAAAAAGTAAAATGGCTAATAAACATATGGAAATTTGTTCAGCTTATGTAGTAATCAAAGAAACACTAATTAAATCAGTTACAAGATTCTATTTTCCCCCATTAAATTGGAAAAATATTAATACATGGTGGTTTAGATGTGGAGAAATGGGGGCTCTCGTTCTCCTGCTCTAGGGAAATAAATTGGTACAACTTTTCTGGAGGGCTGTGTGACAGCATTTTTTAAAAACCTTAAAAAAGAATATTCTCTTTGACTCAGAAGTTCCATGTTTTGGCATTTCTCTTACCTTAAGGAAATAATCAGAAATGTTCACAAAAGTTCATGTATAAGGTTGTGTATTGAAGTGCTATTTGTAATGATGGAAAATTGGAAATGATCGAAATGTCCAACAAAATGGAATCTGTTATAAAAATCATGGTTCATTCAAATAATGAAACACCATGAAACCATTAAAATATGTCATAGAACAATATCTAAAGGCATGAAAAATATTTACAATATTTGTTACATAGAAAAAGTCAGATTGTAAGTCAGTGTATTCAATATGATCCCAATTTTATATTGATGACAAAAAATTCATATGGATGCATAGGGGAAAAAAAGGTTGGAAAGATATATGCCAGCCATTTAATTATGGTTATTTCTAGGTCTGGAGATTGTGGATGACTTTTACTCTTTCTTTGTGCTTTTCTGTTGCCATTTTTGAGTTATGGATTTAATGCAAATGTAATTGTTTGAAATTTATTAACAATTCTTCATTATTGATAATACATTAATGGATGTCTTTTACTTAAATTTTTATGTAGACTTTTGTCAATTCCTAGAAGTAGACTTTTGGGATTAAATGGCGTATCCACTAAGTGTATGTTACTTCTGTAATTAAAAACAAAATTAAGTCTTTTTAGGGTTTTGTACTAGAATTCTCTTGCCCCTAATCAACCCCTATCAGCTCTCCATACGCTCAAGTCTGCTCTCCTTTTAAGCCATGAGCTGAGAGCACGTGACTGCCACTGCCCTAGAGACAGGATTTGTTGGGGACATGGGCTCTGCCGCCATTTTTCCCAAGTTCTCCCTGTACTGTTTATTTCTTAAGCTCTGAACACAGGAGACATCTTGGTGTCCCTCTCCCTTTTCACACGCATGGCTGCTGGCAGGTGGGGTGGGGAGGGGAGAAAGGCTCTAATGCACACGAGGACCTACTCTGCACCACGTGCTGGCTTAGGTCTGGTCAAAACCCTGGAGCATCTTTCATGACTCTTTCTTTCTCACGGTATATCTAATCCCATTTCTCTTTGTTTTGCCCTCAAACTGTGCCACGGGTCTAATCATTTCTCAGCACCTCCACGAGTACCATCTAGCTCCTGCGACATCCCCTCTTGCTGCAAAATTGTGAGGATCCCCCCCACCCACCAGCTGGGCTCCCCACATCCACCTGTGCTGCCTGCACTCTCATCTCTACCCTGCAGCTGGAGGGGTCCTTTGGGAACACACCATAGTTCCCTCACCACCCCTCCAAACCCACTGTGGTGTCCCATCTCACACAGCAGAAAGCCAAAGCCCCCGTGTTCTGACCCAAGCCCCTGCCACTTTCTTCTTGCTGTCCGCTCTGGCCACTCTGGCCTCTTTGCTGCTCCTCAGACATGCTAAGAACATCTTCCCGTAGGACCTTTGCCCTGTATCTCCCTCTGCCTGCAGTGTCGCTTCCGCGGACCTCTTCATGGTTCATCCTCTGTTGTGTTTAGCTCCCTATTCTCAGATCACGTGACAGCAGTGGCCTTCTCTGACCTAGCCTTCCCCTAATTCTGCTTTATTGTCATTGCAGCACCTATTAGGACCTGCTATGTAAGGTATTTGCTTCTCCTTTCCCAACTAGGCCAAAGCTCCCTGACAGCAAGGACTTTCTGCGTTGTTGTACCTCTATGCCCAAAACCTATAATAGAGTGTAAATTCTCACAACAACTGCTGAGCCCTGTGCTAAGAGGACAAAGCTGAGGAGGCTCAGAGATGTTAATGGACCCATCTGTTCAAGGTCATGACATAGACACCTTGTTGATCCAAACTTCTGTCCAATGCCGAACGTGTTCATTCTCTATTCTCAGAGGCATGGCCCCCCTGGGCTGGGGGCTGCTCTCTGTGCTACTGTTCTAAACCGTTGGGAGCTGCTTGCTGGATCCGCATAGCCCAGGAGGCCTGTGGGGCCCTTCAGGGTGCAATCTGAGATTCCTCGTGACATTCTGTCTTGGCAGCCCACACTGGTCTGTCCTCTGTCAGCTGTGCTATGTGGTTGTTGGTGCCAGTGTTTCTAAGCTCTGTGTGTCTGGGAAGGAGACACACCTGTTTTTTACTAATGGGGCAAAGTTCCTTGACTCAATGTGACAGTCCAGCGAGGGCTCTGATTCCAGGGTATCTGAAGGCACAGGTGGGAAACAGAGCCATGTCCTAGCTCTGCAGCAGCTCCGAGGGCAGGAGGGAGATTTTTACAGAGTGTTTGACTCAGTCTTCTCAATTGCTGCCTCATCCCCATCGTTATTTATGATTTGTTGAGTGCCCCTACTGTGTTCAGCACGATAGGAGACATAAAGTCATTGTTCCCTGCCTGAGGCCTTGGAGTCTAATGTAGCCAGACGAATGACTCAGGCATAAACTACCTTCCCGGAGAAGGTGCTTACCTCTCCCAGGCATCAGGTTTCTCAATGTTTTGATTTGCACGTGGCTTTCCATTTTTAAACTCCCCTTGGAAGGAGTGGAGACAAGTCTGGGGCGAGGGCGAGGGTAGGGGAGGTGGGGCTGGGAGAGCAGAGTGGAAAATGTTGGCTACGTAAGGGTTTTTGAGAAGAATGGCATTCCAGGAGGCATTTCCAAGGCATGTGGTTCGTGACTCGAGATACAACATTGGGCTGGGGCCAAGGTGATGCTGAGAACAGAGAAAATGAAGGCAAAACCCAATGAAGGGAAACAGGTACAGGAGGAAGGGGCCAGAAGCCAGGGACAAGCTTAGTAACTGGAGGCATAGCAAAAATATTTATATCCATCCAACCACCCTTTTCTTCATTAATTCAACTACCTGTAGTAAATATTCAATTTTAGCTAAAACTCTGCTAGATCTTGGGAACTGTTTCTTTGCCTGCCCCAGAAGCTCAAAGTCTGCTTGGAGAAATGCTGTTTCATCCTCAAAAGTGTTTTAAAACCTGTGATTCCCTGCTTACTAGACGTTGTTAGGTCCCCTCTGTGACTCCTGTCATTGTACACTGTACTCTTCCTCCACTGCAGTCCTCATAGCTCTAAGAGTTTTTCTTTTTTTGGCATGTGTATGCTTATTTGCTAAGTTTTCAGCTCCCCTCCTGCAAGCTTCATGAGGCTAAGGACCCTGTGTGTTTCCTCCATGTGTCCATGAGGGCAGTTTTTGGCATGTGGTAGGCATTCAATAAATATTAATTGAATCAATGAAATGTGAATGAAGGAAGTAAAAGGAGGCTCATTTGGTGCGTAAGAGGAATAAAGGAAGATATAGTGAGGAGACAGGAGAGGACTCAGTGGAGGAAATCCCATTTAATCCTCCCTGTGATGCTCCCTAAATCCAAGCTGATAGCACCACCGCCGACAAAACTAGTGTCCACCATACACCGAAAGCTGCGTGCGTACCAGGCCCTGAGCTCAATGCTTCACACGTGATCTCATATACAATAAGGATGACCATCCTTATTTTGTAGGT
Organism: Daubentonia madagascariensis; assembly: GCA_023783475.1. NCBI lineage: Eukaryota > Metazoa > Chordata > Mammalia > Primates > Daubentoniidae > Daubentonia > Daubentonia madagascariensis. Next base: position 15,321,942 of record JAKFHU010000144.1, read on the forward strand.
GAAGAAACTGAGGCCCAAGGAAGCTGAGTAATTTGTCCACAGGCACACGGTCAGCAAGTAGCAGAATGGGGATTCTCATGTGACCCTCGCCCCCCAAATGGTGCTTAGAGTCCTTCTTAATTGTCTGCAAACCAATGCCACTGCAAATAACTATCACAGGACTAAGTGAGAGAAATTCCAACTGGAAAATGGGAACTGTAGGGTACATGGGGTGCTTTTCAGGAGAGAGGGAGACTTTTCACTTTCCAGAATTTATGGAAGGGAACACGCATGGTCAGTGTGAAGTGGTTCTGGTAGGGTCCTCTTGAAGGGCAGAGCGAGGTTCAGGATTCTCCTGGGGTTCCTTTCAGGGCATCTGTTAGTATCGTTAAACTGCTAATGGAGGGTGACAGTGCTTGACATTTGGGTAATTAAAACATCCACTGATTAAATAATCACTTTTTATTGACAATCATACTGGTGAAGGCAAAATTAATTTGACTTTAGACATTCTAGCTCAGTCCATGGCTGGACAGGGACCAACGTTAGGTGACTCTGTGGATGGCGGTGAGCACTCTCGGGCGGCCTCGGTTCAGGCCAAGCATGAAGGAGCCAGTGTGGCCAAGCCTGTCACAGGGAGGCCCAGCTGGTACACACTGCATGGATGCTGCAAATGACTACACAATCTGCTTATGGGTTCCAGACACTAACTCTAGAAGGAGTCTGGGGAGAATATTGTTTAAGGCAGAAATGTGAGGTACCTTAGAGCCCATGAATATTTAGAACAAACCCCTGAAAGATGGGGAGCTTCCAGGTCAGAGAGGAATCATGCAGTGGAATATGGGGTGCGGGTGTCATAAGATGGAGGAGAGGCCTTACATCATACACCTGCTCATTTAATTCCAATAACCATCAAAGATAATTATTTTATTCCCATTTTACAGATGAGAAAATGGTGGTTCTGAAAACTTGGCACCTTGCCTAAGAGTCATACCACTATTGAAGGACCAGGGTTTCTTTCTGGCTAGGTCTATCAGCTCTAATCCTGGGGAACCTTTATGTCAAGATGAATTTCTCTAGTTTGATGGTAGAACGAGGATGCCCCAGGAAAAGCGAGATTTTCTTTGGCAAAGCCATAAGAAAACTAGGTCATATATAGTCATTGATGTCATCATTTACCAGCAAGAGGATGCTGGGTGGGACTGACCTAGGCCAAAGGGTGTTTTTTGCTCTTACCATGACTAGGGCCTGGGTTCAAATTCTGTCTCCACTTCTCTCAGAGCTTGAATCATTCAGGGGACAAGGATCAGCCTGGAATCAGAGATGGGGACTCACTCACTAGTTCTGCAATGGCCACTAGCTACGTGTGGCTATTTAAAATTAAATAAAATTTAAAAACCAGCTTCTCAGTAGCACCAGCCATATTTTGAGAGCTCAATCACCACATGTGGCCAGTGGCTACCACATTGGACAGGGCCAAACACTTCCCTCCTCACAGATGTTCTAATGGACGGAGTGGAACCAGAGGTCACTTGGCTCTTTCTGGCAGCAAGGCAAGAGTGGACACTGCTTATACTTACCAGCTGTGTGACTTTGAGTAAAATATTTGGTCTCTGAGCCTCCGTCTCCTCTTCTGTAAAATGGGAAGGTGGGGCCGCTGTAAGAACTAAACCCAGTGGCATTTGTAGAGCTTGCTCCATGGTGGTTGGTACATGGTCAGTGCTCATCAGAGGCTGGCGCCATCTTCATATTCAGGAGAGACAACGACAAGCCCCCTTGTTCTGGTGTGTTTCTTCTATAGATCGATTTCCATTTGACGAATTTACCTGAGGCCACATGTCTTCCTGCTAGTTAATCCGTGTTGCTTTTGGAATAAATAACACCAGAAAGAAGGACACAAACCAACCATTGGAGGCACCTACTTTTTCCTCTGTCTTTTCACATGAATGCCCCCTTCTTACCATCCTGTCAAGCCTCTCTGTTTACCCTTCCCCAGGGGGTTGCAGCACTCTGGACCCCTTCCTGGGACTTGCATCTTCAGATTTTCTCTCTCGCCTTCTTTTCCCCTTGTCCTTCATGCATCAATAACAAATTGAAATATTCAACTCCTGAAGCTTGTTAATTAGTGATAGAATCCTCATCATTTTGTACTTGGGCAGGCCAAGGGTGTCTGTTAACGTGCCATTGGAAAGCACTGGGCATTTTCTTTGTTTATTCCACCCTCCCCCAGATGAAGGAGCAGGATGTAAAGCGGTGAGTGGTTGTCCAACTGGAGTGTGCATCCAAATCACCTGGAAGGCTTGTTACACCTGTCGCTGGGCCCCACCCCGTCTCTCGGATTCAGTAGGTCTGGAGCAGGGCTGAGAACTTGCATTTCTAACAAGTTGCCAGGTGATGCCAGATGCTGCTGGTTGGGGATCACACTTTGGGGATCACTTATACTTACCAGCTGTGTGACTCTGAGTAAAATATTTAGTCTCTGAGCCTCTGTCTCCTCTTCTGTAAAGTGGGAAGGTGGGGCCATTGTAAGAACTAGGCCAGGCTTACCCATCAGCTGATTGTTGTTGAAGAACTATCCAAGTTGTATTACCTGGAGGGCTTTTTAAAATACAGATTGCTGGGCCCCATCCCCAGAGTTTCTGACCCACTGCGGGGAGGAGGATGGAGCTCACGAACTTGGATTTTTAACAAGTTCCCAGGTAAGGCTGATATTGCTCTGGGAATCACACTTTGAGAACCACAGGTGTCTTTATACCAATGTTAGCTCTAGGATCTGTCAGACATGAGATCAAAGCCTGTCTCACCACCCAGCAATGATGTTAAGCTCCCTGAACCCCGGTTTTCCCATCTGTCAAATGGACATAAGGGCTTCGAAGGTTGTTGTGAGGATTGAGTAGACTAACAGTAGGTGCTTAATAAATGCTTGACTTTTTTCTTCTCCAAACATGAGCTGTCCTGACTAGGCTGCAGTGGGGCTGCAAGGAAACAGGACATGCACAGCTCTGTATTGGCCCGAGATGGCTTCCTGCTGCGCCCCAGCCAGTGCTGCCCACCCTCCCTCTCTGCCCCCAGCCTGGAAGTCCCTATCAGCCTCCCCCCTCACCAGGCTGCCAGGCCTCTCAGCTTTCAAATGCCTGCCACACCTCTGCCCTCTTGCTACCACCCCCCAAATTTCCCAAACAAATTGTGTGTCTCATTAAATTGTGTGTTAACTGCGTTACAATAAGAATAAACTGTGTTTATTTCTAGATGGCCCGAAGCTTTTGGCCACCTTGCCTAAATGTAACTAAAAGTAGTTTAAAAAGAAATGAAAGAAAGTGAAAAGCAACAACAGAAAAAAGAAAAGGTTGATGCCAGCCTCACGCAAGACTTGGGAGAGTGGGACCCCCCGCCCCGCCTAGTAAATTTCAGTGTCCTGCACTGCAGCTGATCCAGAGAAAACCAAAACCAGCCCTGAGCCAGCTGGTCTGGGTCGCTTTCCTCCAGGACTCCTGAGAACCCCCGATGGGAGCGTGAGAAGGATGGTTGGTTTTACCTGGGGTCTGTGAGAACCAAGGAAATCTTTCTGGGATTTTTCATGGACTGAGTTACTCTGCCAGGGCTGGAACTCGCAAGAGCCAAGGCATAGAAAACAGGAGTCCAAAGCAGGGCAGAGGCTAAGAGTATGGGGCCTTGGAGAAGAACAAACACAAAAGCAAAAATTCTTCACCTGCTCATTCCTGCTGGTAGCACATTCCTGGTGCTTTAGCATAGCTAGTCAATCCGTTTTCTCCAACATTCTCCCATCAAGCATCAGCACTTTCCAGCAGTGTAACTTGGAGTATGTTATTAATTTCTCTCAGCATCAGTTTTCCTAGCTATAAAATGGGAATAATGATTTTTTACGTCATAGGGTTACTGTTCAGATTGAGATTACACTCGCAAGATCAGGCAGCACGGTGCCTAACTATAACAGGCGCACGATAAGTATCTGTTCCTTTTTCCTTATCTCAGCTGTACCAGAAACACTGATGTAGATGTTCAGAGATGAAGGTGATACTCTTGGATGCCTTGGCGGCTTGTGCCAACCCATATGCCTCCCTGGCGTTCTGGCCTTGGCCAGGCACTACAGACACACTGGAAGAGAAATCCAAACAGAAGGGGCAGGTTGGAATCTTCTAAGCAGCGGGCACCGTGGCTCCCTCAGTTCCACCTGCATCATATGCTCAGGCAGGCAGCAGGCAAGGTGGAGAGAGGCCTCCCTGGCAGGCCGCTCCCTGCAGAACCAGTCAAAAGGAAAGTGGCACCCACCCCTTGCCCTCATCTCGAGGAGGTGGTGAGGCCCCGGGCCTCAGGTGCAGGGAGGCGTGTGCAATCCCCAGCTCATCGGGCCGGGGACTTAATGGGAGCCGCCTCCTGCGTGACTGCCATCCATCTTCCGGAGGCAGTTGAGACACAGCGAAGATGAGTTAGGACGTGAAGAATGCGGTAGGATTGAACCCTAATCAGATCATTACTGCAGCAAGAGAAAAAAATCATTCCAGGCCCAGGCCGATGTCGCTTTCTGTATCTTTTATTTATTCCCTAATAGTCTTTATTTATCTGTTTTTCTGCTAGAGGGTTAGGAATCTTCCTTCTCCTCCTCCTTTTCATCTTGCCTTCCTTTTCTCTCTCCTCGGCTTTTAGTTAAGGCTTTTCATCTTGGGTGCTGGTTCAATGTGGTCCTGAGGTCCCTGGTTGCTAAGAGCATCATTCACTGACTTCCAGTTCAAGGCAGGAAGAGACATTTTGCTGTGGCCCTGGTTTCGGCTCTTGCTCCCAGGCTGCCCTGCAGACCTCAGGTGGACACTGAGTGGACAAGTGGATGGGCTTGTGTTTCACTGTGCCAGGAGAGAGTGGGGGAGAGGGAGAGGCTACTGGAGCTTAGGAAGGGAAGCGGGGAGTGAATCTAGGAATGTGAGTTAGGACAGAAGGAGGAGAGAATTGTGGGAAGAAAGGATTGGAGCTGATTTTTGGCCACCTGGATTTAAGGAGCCTTCTGACATGACCTTCTCTGATAGAAGGGAGCAAAGCTGATGTTCTGCCTCTACGTCCCTTGTCATATTTCTCTGCTCCTCTCACCACCTCTGGACCTGTGATGATCCTGTAGGTTGGTGGCCAGAGTGCCCACAGCAAGCTCAGTGCCCCTCTCTGTGGGTACCACACCCCTGCTTTCCCTCTTTCTAGCTCAAGTTGGGCAAGGGGATGAGAGAAGGGAAAGGGGCGAACTCTTGCTGTCTATGGCAGGCCTGGAGGAAGTAATTCCAAGGAAGCTGCCTGAGGCTGTCTGACCTCAGGGCATTTGGTAACCCCCAGAGCTCCTTCTAGTCTGTACCTTGTCTCTTCCTACTCCCCTGACTTGTTTTTGGAACAGGGCTGCCCACAGAGGCTAGTTTTCTGTTGAATTTACAGATGGGGTCTCATTTTTCCCTATGGATAGCCCTGCATCCCATGGTAGCACTAAAGGATGATGGGAGGGAGGAAGAAGGGAGCAGGAAGAAATAGCTGTGAGATGGGTTTGGAGCAGCCAAGGCTGTGACATGTTCTGCAGTAGCAAGTATGGCTGTTGCTGTGGTATCCCGGATTTTTCTGAGATCGCTCTAGACGCTACACAGTGACCCGTGAATTCTGGTTTCCTGGGTATGCGCCAGGGAGGAGGCACCTTGTATTTCGGAGCTGTTTGTGTACTGAGATCCCTGGCCTTTTCACCAAGCCAGGCTCCCTCTGTGAGGTCAGCGGATGTATTTGGACATGTACCATGTAAACAGTGGAGCACTAAAGGAGAGGATGAGAAGAGGCAGATGGAAAGCTGGAGCTGGCATCTGGCAGTTTGGAAGCAAAATCTTACATGTTCTGTGAGCCAGCTTCCTCCGTATCGTGGCCCCATCTGCCTTCAGCCCTGTTAACAGGGGCCTGGGCATCTCTGGATCCTGATTGGCACTGTTCTGCTCCTTGCTACTTATCATCTTCCATTGCATTCCTCTGCAGGTGCATGCTTCTTCATGGGGGTGCCAGCGTGGCTCTGCCTATGCCCAGGCTCCACACACGCCTCGCTCCCTCGGACATCCCTGTGCCATTCTTGGAAATCCAGGTGTTTGCATACCACCTCAATTTTCTGCCTAGGGCTGGTAGTCTTGGTTAATATCTTTTAATTTTTTTCCCCCCTCTGGGGAAACTTGTTGGATGTGATTCACAAAGATCGTAGCAACAGCAGGACTTAGAATAACAATCTCAGGTCTTCAGGGTGTTCTACTGTGAGCTCAAATAGCCTCCTTCCCAACAGCTTCTTACATTGTGATGCCTCCTTGGGTTAAGGAGGCAAGCGGACCTTGCCCAGAGGTTGCTATGATTGATCTCTTTCTGCAAGGTTGTTCCAAAGTCTCATGCTTCTGCTGTGGGGCTTGAGAGAGGGACTGAAGTTCTGAAATCTGAGGTGATGCTGCTGACCCTCGGTGTGCCTCATCTCCCCTGGTCATCAAGCCCTTCTCTGCCAGTGATCTGCACATCCACTCCATTCTAGCCACACAATAGCCAGTCCTTGGCTTGCTCCATGGCATGGAACTTCTCTCCGATCAAAACTTTTCTATCTCTCTTCCTTCCTTCTTCCGGCTGTACCTTGTCTTTGTGCCTACCTTGACCTCCAGTCTCTTGGCCCCTTCTGATCCCTGGGTCCTCCTGGCTCCATGTGCTTCCCCATCTAGACCACCCCATTGTTAGCCATTCAGTGGACTCCCCTACCCACTTGCTCTTCTTGCTTTGTCTGCTTTGACAACCCCTACCCTGTTGGTCCCCATCGTGGCCTGAGTTGCTAAGCAGAACAGCCATGGGCCCATGGTAGGTGAGTCCACTGTAGCTGTGGCATTAGACCCCTGCAGGACCCTTACTGCTTTTTGGCAGGCCTTTGATTCAGCTCTTGTTGACCCACAGAAGCTGGTCCAGGCCTTGTCTATCCCTTTTAAACCCCATAGCTTAGCTTTTTAACTCTCAGTTTAATATCTTGTATACTTTGTTGAGCATGACGCTGCCCAGTGCTGGTACTTGCAGTATTACTCCTTCTAAACCTCAATATTGTTCTGTGTCCTCACCTTTCCTTTCTTGTGTCATTTAAAGAAAGAGTCTAGGTAGGTATGTTCATCTATTAAACTTTTGTCTGTTATCTGCTTTATTCCGGAGCTAGGAATACACATATCAGTAAGTCTCTATCCTAAGACAATCATAGCCCATGAGATGTTGACTCTGTAAAAAATACTGTACAAGGTATAAAAAGATAATGAAGATCATAACAATATGATAAGAACAGTAGTTTTCATTAATGAGCACTTACTCTACAATAAGTCCTGTGCCAAGGACTTTTCATGTATATGATGCTTAATCTTGACCCCAATCCTATGAGTTAGGGACTTATAGGATTCTCATTTTATAGAAAACTAAGAATGAGAACTCAAATCAGAGGTAGAGTTGGGATTTGAACCCGGAATATGCCTTCAGATTCTCCCAACTTTGCTCACTCCTCTCCCACCTTCCTTCTCATGGGTGTACTCACCCAGGGAGGGTCCCTGGAGAGCCCCCAGCCCCCTCCCACATCCTCTCTGCCCCCTTTGCTTTCCCAAGTCCATGCCTTTCTGCTGAACAAGCACGGCTGCTCTGACCCACCACGAATTTAGCTGCTGAGCACGTGTAGAATCACATCGTGCTTTTAACTGCAGGCAAAACCTGTCCCCCTGGGAACTGTCCCAGTTTGAGGGTTAAAAAAAAAAAGGCAGTCATGTTAAAATAGAGATAAATACTATAGACAGAGACATGAAAATAGATCCAGGAGGGATGGTAGATACTCTATCTAAATAGATACCAGAAATAAATACATGGGAACCACAGATAATTATTGTAGGGAGTTATGTTCAATAGGAGGCTCTACGGATAAATATATAGACTCCACGGATAGTAGAATAATATGGAGGAAGTGAAACAAAAACGGTGTGTGGGAGTCTGTACAACTCTGAGGGGCTGTGCTGAACGGGACTGGGCCCTTCAGTGCTGTGTGTTCTGTGGAGCTGATCCAAGGGATGGTCTGAAATATGTAGGCAGATTGCAAATTTCCAGAAGCCATGTGGCACTCTGGGCAGAATGAGTGAGTGAGATTAATTGAGGACTGTCTGAGTGGGGCTGGAGTGGGGTGGGGGGATATCGAAGGCAGACCTAGGAGAGTGGGGCAGGGGTGAGCCTCTTAAGCTGACACAGGGACGTGCAAGGCACAGTGGAGCCTGGGAGAAAAGGGACTACTTAGAGAGGGGAGTGAGGATCAGACCCTTGCAGCTGACCCACTGAGTGGATTTCAGGGCTCTGGTCCTTGTGGGTATTCAGAGAGAAGTGCCATGTCCCCCCACCAAGTGGATGAACCATTTGGGCAGGGCTGCCTGCACAAAGAGTGGGGGGCATATGTTGGAAGGTTGCAGCTCACTGTCAGAACCACAGAGAGAAAAATCTGTCCCAAGGTGGCACTGTTCCTGTCTTTGATGATTGTGACTTTACTGTAGTTGGATATGGGATTGGCCAAGGCCCTGCCTACAGGTACTTGGGGGGGGGGTAATGGACAGCCGGGGTGACCTCGGGATAGGCACCCACTCACGTGCTTCTTGTCCCCTTTCTGGTCTCTGTCCTTCTCTCCCCTGTCCGTCCAGGAGACTGCCAGGAGGACTTTGTAATAGTTCTATTGGACAAATGTTCCCGTATTATTTGACTGTAGGATTTTTCATTCAAGAGCCGTGCAGAAGAGTGCTGTGATTCATGAAGGCAGGGCTGTGTGTCCGTCTGTCTATGGGCCTTCAGTCCTTTCCTGAAAGGATTGAAAAGGAGCGGGGTCTGGAATCATTAGGTACAGATTTCATCCCAGATAGTGGTCCTAACTTTGTATCCTGTTCTTTTTTCCCAGATGAAAGGGGGAGATGTCCACTGTCATTGAAGGGGAACTTGTCTTTGGTGGCCAGCTACCTGCCATTCTCACATACATATCTGGGGTGCCCACTGAATATCTGGCCTTGTTCCGGGGTGGTTCTGGGGTGAGTTAGGAGCTCTGGAGCAGAGAGACAGCGAGGTCTTTACCTTCAAGGAGTTTGACATTGGAATTGTCTATGCCAAAAGGCTAAGCTGCAATTCTCCCTCTACAGGGGAGAAAAAGCCCAGGTAGTCGCTGCTTTTGTATCAAGAGTTTTGCCTTCTGCACATGGTTTAGTAGCTGTGGTGTTATCTAAAATGTCACAAGGCCCAGGTGTGCTTTTCAGGGCTTAGCCCTGACAGTAGGCCATTTTGGCAAAGTCAGCTTCCCTCTCTAAATCAGGGTCTCTCTTTCTCTGTTTGATAAGAACTGTGATGATGTGATTCATGAGGCATGAAAAGGATCAGGCAAGGGGTACACTGGAGAAATTCAACAAGTCCTAAAGCTACCTTATTGGAGAGTTTCAGATTAGAGAGTTCAACAGAGAACTTGAGTTACAGGTCCTCTGTTGAGTTAAAATTCCTGACCTGTTTGGACACAAGAGAGGTTTTCATAAATAAGATGGGTAACAGTTCCAAAGAACTTTTCCAACAGGAATTTGGCTAATCAAGTCTCTAGTTGGACTTGTCCCCAGAGGATTCATGAGAACAGAAATCATGGGAACAGCCATCCAGATGGTATCTGGTAGTGGTATAGGTTCTGCTCCTGCAATATTCTGGGGTGTCTGCCCAGTCCTGGCTGTCTGGAACACCCTTCCCTCCACTCCAGGTAGGAGGGAGGGTGTCCCAGAGAATGGGCAGCCCTAAGCAGCCATCTGGTCACCAAGCAGAGCCTCAAACCACCTGATTTGGGGACAGGGACCATATGGACTTCTCAAGGTTTACCTGCTTACTTTGGACTTTAATCTTAAAGTCCTCTGAGCTAGAAACAGGACTAAGAAGAGGGTTTTCTGCTAGAGAGCCAGAAGCTATGACTATATGGATTTTTTTTTCCCTGATGATGACTGGTGGGTGGGACAGTGATCCGTGGACAGAGGATAGGGTCAGAGCTTTCAGTGAAGCTGAGATGATTTCTACTCTCTCTCTATAACGGGTAGAGGAAACATGACCGTGGAGCTTGGGTTAGTGCCTGTAAAATTCAGGGACACTGTGCAACCACAGCAGGGTTTTCATAGGTCCTTGATTCAATAGGAACACCCATTATCGAGCGTATGTTATGTGTCTGTGACCGTGCCAGGCTTTGGAGGTCCAAAGAAAAGCAAGATGAGGTACCTGCACTCAGGCAATGCCAATCTTCTCTGTATTACTTTCATTTTAGTATGTGCCACTGAAGCAAGCACACAGTCCCTGCACTTAGGAAGCTCTCAGTCTTAAAGTATTATTCTCGTTTGCAGTTCTTCCCTCCCAACCCTCAGGAAACTATATACGGTGATGTTCGCGTGGCCCATTGTGTGTGGGCAAGTGGAAAGGGGGGCATGGAGCCCCAGTGTGAGCAAGTTACACAGAACCGGGAATGGTACTTGGGCCTCTGCAGCAGAGACCTCCTCAACCTGTTTTGAACTAAGTTTAGGTTCTTTTTTAAGGCTGCTGGGTTCTGCCATGTCCAGCCTTTCTTGATCTGGACACCAAGCCCGCGGCAGTGAAGGGCACCCTGGGAGGTATGACAACACAGTAGCTACGAGCACAGAAGCCAGACAGACCTTCATGGCAGTCCCAGCTGGGCATCGGGGAGCAAATGACTTCACCTCCACAAGATTAGTGTCCTTATCTGTGAAACGGGGGTAATAATAGAACCTACCATATGAGGTTGTAGGAGTGGTAAATGGGACAGTGCATTTGGGGGAAAAAAGAAAGGAAGGAGTCAACAGCAGAGGATGTGGCAGTTGTAGGTGTGATGCTTGCAGTTGGAGTAAGGAAGAAGGTGGCCTTGAAGGACCATCTGTAAGATCAGTTGGTCCATCTCCAGGTGATTGTGTTAGTGTTTTAGGGTGGCCATAACATATCACCACAAACAGGGTGGCTTAAAACATGGACATTTATTTTCTCATAGTTTTGGAGGCCAGAAGTTTAAAATAAGGTGTCAGCAGCGCCACGTTCCTGCCAAAGGCTTTCAGGGAGAATGTGTCCTTGCCTCTTTCAGCTTCTGGTGGCCCCATGCTTTCCTCAGCTTGTGGCTATGTCACTCCGATCTCTGCCTCTCTCACATGACCTTCTTCTCTGTGTCTCTGTGTCCTTTTCTGTCTTTTGTAAAAACATCTGTCATTGTCTTTTGGGCCCAGCCTACCCCTGTGTGATCTCATCCTGATACTCACCTTAATTATATCTACAGGGATTCTATTTCCAAATAAGTTCATATTCTGAGGTTCCAGGGGGATATATCTCTTTTGGGGGCAGAAGACACTGTTCAGCCCACTACAGTGACCAACAAAGAAGCAAGAGAAGTTCTTCCTCTTTTCACACAAATTATCTGTTGCTTCTGGGCTCCGGGTTATTTGGACTCTCATGACAGGAGAGAAGAAGATGTTGAGAGCAGTTCATTCATTTATCCTCCTAGTTAACGTGTATCCATTGAGCACTGCCACAGGCGAGATGGATACTGTGCCAGGCACTGGAGCTGCAAGATAAAATAGGAATGTGCCGTATTGACTGGGGTCCTGCTAGGCACCAGGTTCAGGGCTCAGCTCTAGGTGCAGATATGAAGGACACTCTCACTGCTACGGGAAAACTCACAGCCTCCAGGGTAAGGTGGGCAGGCCAGGAGGTGAGGACCAGCCAGGGTGCTAAAAGCTCTGACAGCCAGCAGCCACAGCTCTGGAAGCACAGCAGAGACACCCAGTGGGGCATGGAGGTTGTCCGAAAAGGCCTCTGAGGGAGGTGGCATCTGGGCTGAGTCTTCAGAGACACACAGAATCGATTTGTTGGAGAGCTCTTTTTAGAAAGATTGGAAATCTGTAAGAACAGGAGACTTGAGAGAACAGGACAGTTCAGAGAGCCCCCAGCAGCAATATCTAGCCCTGATATGTGCATGAGTTGGTGGTAGGAAAGGAAGAGATGAGGCTGGCAGGTGTGCTTTATCTTTGTCCCTGTCATCACATCATTATCAACACCACTAACATATATGGAGCACCCACTATGTGCACTTGTGAAGTACCAGGCACTCTTAACACTTCACTTGAATTAATCTTCACAGCAAATGAATGAGGTAGTTGTATCCCACGTTTACAGATGAACTGAGTTCAGTAATTTGTCCGAGAGATGGAGCCTGTTATTGAGCCCTAGTCTAAGGAATTCGGCTTTGGCTTTCCCGTCCTGAAGCACTGAAAGTGTGTGTGCGAGGGAAACGGGAAGACACCCATTCCCCAAACACCTTTATGTGGAAAAAAATAAGAAAACCAGAAGTTAAATGCCTAGGATTCTGGAATTGGAGGAGAATGGGGTGGGGGTGGCTTGGGCACAGGGGAGGCTGATAGAGTGGGTATGTGGAGAGGGAAACCTAGAGCTGACCCTCAAAAACCCAAGGAAAGGAAGTTTCTCACCCCTGTGACAAAAATAATAATGAGACTAATGATAGCAATGACAGTAAAAATAGAATTAGCTTGGCTGCAAGTAGCAGAATAACCCCGAATAACAATGGCTTTTTAAAAATTAATATTTACTTCTCATTTGTTAAAAAGAAGTTTGGAGATAGTCCAAGGTTTTTATTTTGGTTTTATGATCATCAGGGTCCTCCTATCTTGGGGCCCTGCCATCTTTACTCTGTTGCCTCATTGGCTACGTTGATGGCTAGGGCTCCAGCCATCATATCAGCATTTTAGGGGCAAGAGGGAGGGAGGCAGAGATAAGCCCACTCCATCCTTTTTAAGGACACTTCCTGGGAGTTATCACCCAAGACTTCTGTTTATATCCCATTGGCCAAAAAAATGGAGTCACATGGCCATATCTAGCTGCAAGGGGAGCAGGGAAATGTAGTCTTTATGTTGAGAAGACACGTGCCCTGCTAAAAATGGGATAAGGGATAGGCAACTCCTGGTCAATGCCAGAAACCATTATCATTTACAAAGTACTTGCTGTGCAGAACACTTTCATCCTTACAACACACCTCTATGGGAGGTGCTGTAGTCACTCCTCGGTATCTGTGGGGGGGATTGTTTCCAGGACCTCCTCTGCCCGATATCAAAATCCACAGATGCTCAAGTTCCTGATATAAAATGGCTAGTATTTGCATATAACCTACACACATCCTCCCAGATACTTTAAATCATCTCTAGATTACATATAATACCTAATACAATGTAAATGCTATGTGAATGGTTGTTATCCTGTATTTTTAAAAAAATATATTATTTTTTATTATTGTATTGCTATTATTTATTTATTTATTTATTTATTTAGAATATTTTCGGTTCGGGGTTGGTTGAATCCACAGATACAGAACCTGCGGATATGGAGGGCTGACCTTATTATTATCACCTCCATTTGACTGATGAGGGGCCTGAGGCTCAGAAAGTAAACAGAAGTCACAGCATGAGGTCGCAGCATGACTCAGAAATGAGTCCCAAGCCCAGCTCTGGGAGTCTCCAAAGACTGCAGTCTTCTCCATGGAGCTTTTCTGCTTCACAGCCGACTCCAAGAAGGGGTTCCAGAAGCTCTGGAACCAGCCCGGCCTCTCCAATGTCTGCTGGACCTAGGTTTGCTACCCTGCAAGGCACCAGATGAGGAAACAGGAAGAGAAAAGGACAGGCTTAGTGTGCCTTCACCCTGGGGAGAGGGGATGAGAGCGGGTAGGCCCATCCCCTCCAACCAGGCATGCTGGGTGGGAGCTCAGTTTGATCAATGAACGTTCAAACTTGACTGTACCTATGCTTTTACTATTGCAAGTACCCATTTCATGGTCAGGTAAAAGTTACATTTATTTCATTTTTATTAAAGACATCTCTAATGACTTATTGATTTTTTTTATTAGTGGGGGATGGGGGAAAACCCACTTTCTTGGCAAACAAGTTATTACCTGATACCAGGTTTGAAAGCCGCTCAACAAGGGGGTCAGTTTTTGAAATATTAAAAGAAATATTTCAACATGAAAATCAATAAAGGTACATGGAAAAGTTGAAGTGGATGAGCAAATTAAAAACAATGCTTTTTTTCTTAATGAAGGTTATTTTATTTATTTTTTATTTATTTATTTTTTTCTTTTCCTTAAAGCCAAATAGTCCTGAATTAATGAAGGTTATTTTAAATGTTCAAAAAAAAAAAACAATAAAAGAAAGGAAAAGAGGAGAGAAAAGCATTGCAACCAAGGTGCAAAATAATCCATTTTGAAATTTTGGAATATATTAATAACAAATTTGAAGATGGTACCAATGGCTAAAGGTAAATATTCTTGAGCAAAAATGAGTTTTCACACTGGGGTTCTGCTTCCTTCTTTTCTCTTTCCTGGACCGTGGAGATAGCCTTTGATCTGGGCTCCTTGCTTCCAATCTCCCGACCTACACATCTGCTCTGCGCGCAGCAGCCTGAGCCATCCTGCGTGAAGGACGGTCAGCTCCTGCGGGTCCCCAGTGCCCAGCTCCGGGGGCTTCCCATCAAAGTGCACGCTCTTCCCCAGAGTTCCCGTGGTCGTGCAGGGGCTGGCTTGGGGCTGTCTCTCCTCCTTGCCTCCCCCTTCTCTTCCCGTTGGTCACTTCCCACCAGCCACACTGACCTCTGCTATTTTTTGACCATGCTGAGCACATGGTTTCCTTGGGGAACTTCACGTGTGTGGTTCCCAGATGGTCTTAGGGCTCCCTCCTTCACTGCAGCCAGGCCTCTGCTCACATGTCACTTCCTCAGGGAGGTTTCCCTGAGCACCCTATCCAAAATTACCACCTCGCCACCATCACACTCCGCCCCTTACCGTACCTCATGTCTCTCCAAAGCACTTATCCGTTCCTAATGGTATATTATATATTTAATTTTTTCTCTTTGTCATCAGTCTCACCTACTGGAATGCAGGCTTGGGGAGGGCAGAGGCTTGGGCTGCTGTGTTCACTGCTGTGTTCCTAGAACAGTGCCTGGCACCTGGCAGGTGCCGATGAGCAATTGTTAAGTCACCCAGCATATGCCTGTCCTCATTTTATTATCTCATTCAGGCCCACAGTAAGCCTGGGAGGTGGCCGGGGCGGACGTCCTTGTCCCCACTTTTCCAGTAAGGAGACTGAGGCTGAGTCACCACCTTGGTCACCACCTGGGCAGGCCTGGCACTAGAGCCAGCGTCTCTGACTCTCAGGCCAATTTTTGTCCTTCACTTCCTGCTTGGGAAGTCACACCAGAGACCTCAAATTTCTGATGTGCGTGCAGCAGCAGTTCAAGGGGGAGCTCTGCTTGTGAGGTCACGCCCTTGACCTGAAGAGGATGAAGCAGGCAATTGCCTGGAAGGACCGGACGTTTTCAGCACCTCTCAGCCCGGGGCCTGCAAAAGGAAGCAAATGCAGTCAATATTTGTGCAACCACATAGAACCTAAACGATCGTAGCGATTAAGTCAGGGCTTATGTCCTAGCTCGTCACTTACACGACTCCCCTAAATCTCTCTGAGCTTCTATTTCTTCAACCCTGAAATAAGGGTAATAGTTGTAGTTACCTTACAAAGATAGGAGTGTTGAGAGTATTAAGGGGGATATTGGGTTGAAAGTGCTTAGCACACGCCTGGCATATTTAACATGTCAAAAATGGTAGTTATTTTATTGCAGTAATTATTGTCATTCCTCTATGGTCTTTGGGCACTCTGGGGATGCTCATACCTTGATGCTGAGTTGGACTCATGTATGCCATAGTAGTTGTAGAAGTGGCAGCAGCAGCAACAGAAAACCTTTGATAGTACCGTCTAGTTGGCAAACCTTTTTAACATGCATTGTGGCCTTCGGACGTTACGCCGTCTAAGATCAGAAGGGGCCTGTAGAAGGTGTCCTTGTGTGGAAGTTGACCAGTATTTACTGAGATAGGGGACACCCCCTTTGTGGTGGCTGTATGATGCTCTGAGCAACACCTCCCCCCTGGCTTAGTGTCTTCATTTGCTAGGACTGCTGTGACAGAGTACCACAGACTGGGTGGCTTAAACAACAGAAATGTATTCTCTCACAGTTCTGGAGGCTAGAAGTCCAAGACCAAGGTGCTGGGTGGGTTTCTTCTGAAGCCTCTCTCCTTGGCCCTTCTCCTTGCGGTGTCTTCACGTGGTCTTCCCTTTGTGTGTATCTGGATCCCAATGCCCCCTTCTTCTAAAGAGGGCACAAGTCATATTGCATTAGGGCCTGCCCTAATGATGTCATTTTAACTTAATTACCCCTTTAAAGACCCTTTCTCCAAAAACAGTCACATTCGGAGGTACTGGGGGTCGGGACTTCAATATATGAATTTTGGGGGGACACAATTCAGTTCATAACACAGCATCCCATCCCCCACTACAGTTCCAGGTGGGGGCAGCTCTCACGGCAGACATGGTGGGTATTCTGGAAAGCGGTACAAGCACCTGCTGGCATGTTCCTTTGCCTGTGTTGGTTGAGGTGCCTGGAATGCTTGCCCAGGGAGTGGTATGTACCACAGGAGCTATGCGCAGAATGGAATGTGTGTGGGGCATGTGCAGATGTACGTGGAGCTCGTTGTCATGGGTGTGGGAGAGTGTGCCTTTCATCCCAGATGTGTGCCCATAACAGAGTCTGTAGGTGAAAGAGAGAGAGAGGAACAATAATGAAATGAACATGTAGGATGTGTGCGCTGCTTACCAAGTGAAATCCTCGGCCCAGGGGCCTTGTCTCCCGGCAGAACCATCCCAGATCTATCTGAATTACAGATTAACTGGCACCGAAGGGACGGCAGAATCCATTTAAATGAATAGCTCTCTAATTTATTAAAGGGCTTATTTATGCTGTTGGTATCGGGTGCTCATCAAATTCTTGGAGTGGCACGAGCCCCTCTCCTGCCCCCTGCTTGCCAGTGCTGCTGGAAGATTTTCTTTTTTCCAGGAGAGCCGTAAAAGGCCTCTCTCAGAGGGCTGTGGTGTGAAATAAAGGGGCCACGCACCTTCTTTGGGCTTGCTATGTCTCTTGCAGCTTAGCAATTAGCTTGCTGCTCATGGTGAATGTCTAGATCATTGGAAAGAAGCCAGAGTACCACATCTGTCTCTGCTGGCTCAGAGGAGAATGAAGGTGGACATTTGGCTGACAACTAGACCCTCCCTTTGCCACCATCATCATCAACATCATCATCATGCCATGTGCAATGGCATGGAGGTTTCCAGAATCTGACACGTGGCTCCTGAGTTGCTCTCCTGAGCATGACCCTACTTCAGACTTTCCCAGCCATGTTGGAGGAGTGGGGTGTAGTAGCTGGGGCTGGTGGTGTCTGCGTATGCAGGAGACCTGCTGCAGGGCTAGCTGGGGAGTTCTAGTCTCAGGAACCAGCATCAGGGCATGGTGGAGGGTGATGGTGCTAGGACTGCTTTGGGCCAGAATTTTGGGAAGAGAAGTAGAAAAAATGGCAATGGTAGGGATCTTTCTGGAAAGGAGAGAGACTTAAAGGCAGAACTTCCCTTGTCTGACCTAAGACTTTGACTAATCTTTGACTTTTGGAGGAAAGATTTTCAGTCCCACTAATGATAATGACCTAACAAATACCAAACACTTTTCACATGTTAGTTCATTTAACCCTCACAACAACCCTAGGAGTTCAGCTGTCATATTATTGCCATTTGCTAGGTGCACAGCTGAGAGAGAAGTAACCTCCCCTGTGCCCCTCAGCTAGTGAATGGAGAAACTGTTATTTGAACCCAAGAACTCTCTGACGTCAGAGTCCTTGTGCTGACTTGCTATGCAGGACATTTTCCCCTTTGGCCAAAGCAACTCGAGTTCCTGCAAACTTGCTCCCGACCCTGTCAAAGTCCAAGGCCTCAGGCTGTGCTTCCTGCCATCTGCTCTCGCCTTGCACTTGCCAGGCAGTGGGACAGGCTTGGAGAGCCTGTGAGATCTCACCCAGGGACAGCGGGCTTTGCCACCCTGTGGCTTTTGGGGTCTGAGCATCTGCTCGGCTCTCTGTCCCTGGCCCTCCCTTTCCCTTAGCGAGTGATTCACTGTGTCAGTGTGTGTCAGCCCCACGCTGGCAGCAGGCTTCTCCTCAGTGTATCATCAGAGGCTGAGGGAGAGCAAGACACAGGAGGGTAATCCTCCTCCCCAGAAAGCTACTGGGAGTAATTTTGAGTGGTTTGTGAAAGGGCTGGAGGGAGCTCGAAAGCTGTTACAGGAATGGCCATAAGCATAGCCCTGACTGGCCAGGAGGGGGGAGTCAGGTTTGTGTGGGCAGCTCACAGCCCCCAGGGGCAGAATGCAGTGCTGGGGGCGCTGGCCTTACTTCTCCGATGCTCTCCTCCCGAGGTTGTAGTTGACAGCAACGTAGAAGTATCTTCACTTTTCTTGAAGGTCACCAGGAGCTTCCTGTTGCTCCACCTTCTGGGATGGGTCAAAACACTCAAAGAACCACTCTTGGTCAGGACACATTTCTTTCTACTCCCGATACCACATGAAAGAGGTCATCACTCAAGTAAGGGGGATCACAGGAAGGGAATTTGTTGATCCTGTAAGCCAGCCAGAAGCAGAACGCTCTTCTTCACCATGATGGGGAGATACTAGGAGAGTGGCAGAGGGTATTCCTAGAAACTCTTGATTCAGAGATTTTCAAACCATGCAGAAACATGGAAAAAGGGGAAGAGTGAGCAGCACATTTCTGTGAAAATGCAGTCTCTTTGTCATATTTGAAATTCATGTGAGATCATTTTAATTCTTGAAACAAGTTCCCAGCTCCAAATTATGATCTCAGCGTCAAGAAGAAGCAGTGTCTTTGTTCCCAAGAGGAACGGAGGCCCCTGAGGCAGATAATAAACTATGTAAGTATTGCTAACTATAGGTAGAATATTTACTGTACTTAATTTTCTACATTTGGGACCATGAACAACAAAAAAAAAAAGAGAAGTTTTATCATCTCCCTTCATCTCCAACCTTATGCCCTAAAAATTTACTTATTATTAATATTTAAAACCCATCACTCTGTATGAATCATTGGCTATAAAAAGATATAAATTTTGCTCTATTTCCATTTTATACACATATTTCTTCAACTCTCCCATATGATCAAGGTACTACATTAAAAATACATATATATGAAGAGGGTCAGTGCTTACAGTGCCTCCCCCACCTGTCTTAACTGACTTGCTCAGTAGAGAGCTCTAGGGACATTCACCAGCAGAACCCAGGGGGCTGCCAGTCTCCTTTGTTTCTCTCTCCTGCCTGCTTTCTCTCCACTTTTCCCACAAGCCATGCCTTAACCTACATCCAGTGCCATTCTGCCACCGGGGCACTTTTCATTGCCAACGGCAGGCTTCGTGCACTTTGGTTGGCTCATTTTAGTGACAATGGGGGAGATAAGATGTGAATCCCTTTCAATCTGATTCTCCTCTCTTTATCAAGGCAACCAGAATTCTGAGTCTGTTCCAGATGCTATAGGACAGGAAAATGTTGACTTTGGACTGAACAAACCTTGTGGCTGCCCTGTTTAAATACCTCACTCCTCATCCTGGATATTTTACAGCATAGAATCAGAGTGGGTCGGTACCTCAGTGTTGGATTGGTACATCGGAAATCCTGGCTTCTCATATTGGCTGGTCGATTGAGTGGACTCGGGCAATTCCCTGGGTCTTAGTTTTGTCACTAGTTGGAAGGGTGGCATGTTTTCTGCCTTATCTATGTCAGAGGGTAATTGGAAGAGGGTAGAAAATGAGCCAGTGAATGTGAAAGTGCTTGGCATCATAAAGGGCTGTGCCAATGTAAGGAGAGTCTATGATGATGAAGATTATAATGATGATGATGTTTTCAAGAGTTATTGGGTTAATATATTTCGTGTTTCCAGGAAATATCTTATTTGGTTATTCTTATAATATTGCATTATTAGAATCTGAGCTTGAGCCCAGTCCAAAAGTTGGGAAGTACTTTTTCTCCTAGAACTGCCACTGACGCACTGGTGGCATTGGTTGGATGTGGTCACTAAGATGCCGCATGTCCCCATCTGTCTACTCCTCCTGCTTTAATTTTTTAAGTGGCATAGATCTCCTGTAATTTCCTATAGAGAGATAGGGAGGGCTGAAAAGGGATTGTTGGCAAAGAGGTTTGAGTTCCTTTACAGAAGGCTGAGGCCCTGGGGCTCTACTGCAGGGCCTGGGATTTGCATTCATAGTCAGAATCTGAGCTCACTGGATGCACCACATCCTCAGACAAACCACCTCCCCTGACTCTCTGCCATCTCATGGCTTTGTAAAGCACGGGGAAGTGTTCAGGCTCTGAGGGTAGACACATAGGGGTTGAAATCCCAGCTCTGTCAATTTCCACCTGCTTGATGTGGGCAAGGGACTATATTGCTCTGAGCTTCAGTTTCTTCATCTGCAAAATGGTGATATTATTAGTAATAGTGCCTACCTCATAGAATTGCAAGAATCAAATGGAAAAAAAATACATGAAAAGAACACAATGCCTAGAACACAGTAAGCACTTCCTGAATATTTGCTGCTGCTATTATTATTATTACTATCAATATTTTCAGAAGCTCAGACTGGTTCTATATAACCTACTAACACAGGGGGAAACTGAGCCCCAGGAGTATTATAACCTGGATCCCTGGGGTTGCCACCACTATGTTAGCTACCTAGTGCTTTGCAGAAACTCCAGAACTGAAATATGGGGTGCCATGCTGTCCTGCTATTTCCATCCATTCATTCGTTCTAACTGTATTGGATGCCTGTTGATGCATTGCCCATTTTGCAGGACATGAACATGACTCTAAAATGTCCCTGCTCTCAAGGAGTCTGCATCTGGTTGGGCATGTGAGACCCTATAAGCAGTTGCAGGGCAAGGTAGACTGGTGTGTGGGGTTGCTGCCAAGGGAGGAGGAGTTCTTCCAGCTGGGATAGGGGGTGGGCGAAAGCAGTGGGCACTTGGATCAGAATTCATAGAGGAAGTGGCTGTGAACTGGGTGAGTGGATATATGGAATGCCTTGTCTAGCTTATATCAAGTTCTCAACAAATGGTAACTATTAATGATATTATTTAATGCTTTGCTCACAATGGACATTCAATATATTTTTTGGATTGACTACCTAACTGGCAGTACAAACAAATGAGGCAAGTTTTATTATTTCCATTTCTTTTTGCCCAGAAGGGCCTCCAGCTGATACTGAACTGGGCTCAGTGCTCCATTGGTCGTGGAGGTGGGGCCAGTGATATTACCACAGGTTGAATTATCAGCCTTATTTTACCCTCTGATTTTCAGCATAGAATGTTCCATCTACCTTGGCACAGAAGGGAGCAAACCTTCTTTCCATCAACATCCTGTAGTGTCAAGTTAAATAATCAGTGCCTTTTTGCAGAGCCTGGTCTCAGGGAAGAGAACTCATGGCAAATTGCCAAAGGACATGAAATTCTGATTTTTACCAATTCCATTAATCACAGCATTTTATCTTGATAAGGTATTTGTACACATATCCGAAGTTAATAACACAATTAATAGATAGTATTTATTTAGGTTGTACTGTGTGGCAGGCACTGTGCTAAGTATTTTATAAACATTTCTTTATTTAAATCTCACAACAAACTTAGGATCTTTATCAGGCAGGTGCTATTATTTTTCCCATTATGCATATGGGAAAACTGAGGCACAGAGAGGGCAAATAACTTGCCCAGCTGAGATCACAAAGAGCTTGGATTTGAACTTGGAGAGTCTCCCACCTGATAGCCCTTACCCCTAACCAAACGAACCTTATGGCTTTACTGTGTGTTAGGGGTCAGATCTGTGGTTGGCTTGCTCTTATCACATTGAGAGGGAATTGCAGGAACTTGGTTGCAGGTTTCAATGAGGACTGTTCCTGAAAAGTACCTTTTACAGGGTCCAGCTGTAAGTCCCAGGAACCTGGTTAAGCCCCCCACAGCTGAATACTTCTATTTAGTAGGTATGAGGTCTTCTGCCTTGGCTATTAAGTGGAGCCCCCGTGCACTGACTGTGCAACAAACCCTTTGAATCTATGAGCTCCTATAAGCCTGTGACCACACTATATAAAATTAGCCTCATCACCCTCTGTCCCCCTCATCACTCTTTGTCCTCCTTTGTGGCTGTCAGTACCACCTGACATACATTGATTGGCTTAGTTAGCCACAGTCTGTTGCCTCCCCCTAGAATGTTCACTCCACAAGACAGGGGCTTTGTTTTGTTCCTGTTGTGTCCCCAGTCCTTAGAACAATGCCTGGCACATAGTCAGCTCTTAATAAATGTTTTTAGAATCTGGCCAATGGACAATCTTAGGGGATAGGCCTATTATCACAGTTTTACAAATAAAGAAACCAAAGCTCAGATAAGTTAAGCAACTTATTTAAAGTTACACAGCTGATAAGGCTTCCATACTTATCAGCTGATACATACCCTTTGGGCCCAAGGTCTTTTTGAATTTTCAGCTCATTGTTCCTAAAATAACTGGAGTCTGACAACCCACTCAATGGGTGAGCGCTTCTGCTGCTCTGCCTCCTTGGCCTGTCACGTCTGCTGGCAAATGTTGGCACATGTACTCTGCTCCCTACTACCCCTGGGCCCATTACCCAAAGATTTTTCACTTTCCCTCCCATTCCTCATTGATTCATTAGCATAAACCATTTTTAGCTCACTATGATAATAAATCTATTAACTCCTAGTGATTACAATCAGCATTAATTACACTTGCCCTTACAGTATCATACAATGCATGGCTGTAGGGAAGACTCAGCTTTTGGATGTGGAAACCCGCAACACCTCTGACAGCGGAAGTCTGGATGCTTCTTCAAAAGACACCTGTGGGCCTAGTATGTTGGGGTACAGCTGTGATATGCTTGCCCAAAGCCTAGAGAATTGGGCAAGTCTGATAGACATGGGTTCAAACTGATCTTTCCCTTTCTAGCCATATGTGCTCTGGCAAGTCACCTCGTCTCTCTGAGCCAGTTGCCTATTTCTACCATGTTATTAGGAGATTGAGAGATGGTGGCCACACTAGGGTCTCCCCCGGCCTCTCTCTAGGACATGATGGGGGTGGGGGATCCCTGTGTCGAGTGCTGGGTACTTCCTGTCCTGTTCTTAGATCTATTTCAGATGAACATCTGGAAATATTTATAACACCACTATTCTGCATTTCCCTTTTAGGTGTGGAAATTAGGGAACTATGTCTGTCTGATAGAGTCAACAGTGCTGTCATTTAACATCTATTGGGTCCCCGCTAAATGCCTGGATAGGTGAAGAATCAGGCTAAAGTTCATGGAAGCCAAGAAGAGTTAGCCAATCTGTCAATGAAGGTCCTCTTCTCTACCTCCAGCAAAGCTCATTTCTTATTTGCATCAAGTCCCCATTTTTGGATCAGAGATGGGAAGCATGGCTAACTCTGATCCTCTCAGCATGGAGTGGAAGACTTTAGGAAATACAAATGCTGTCGTTACTGGGTATATGAAAATAAGAAACTGTCACTTAAATCCATAATTGTCGTGGGGGTTAAAAGTGTCAGCAGCAAAATTCCTGAGTTAGCTAACTGCTATATATTTTTTAAAATTTATTAGAATAATTGTTATTAGTTAACATTTACCGAGTGCTAATACCATGCTAAGTGCTTTACATAAATATTTTATTTAACTCTAACAATAGCCTGATGAGGCAGTTACTACTATTAACCTTATTAATAGATGAGGAAATGGGTACTTAGAGAGGTTAAGTGGCACAACCAAGATCGTAGTAGTTGACAGAACAGTGGAAATATGCTTGTGACTTAGACATTCTCCTCATTGTGATAAACACCGTTGCCTTTTCTTAGTCAAGCAGAATAAAAGTATAGAGTCAGGACAAGCCCCTTCCCTTTTAAGCCTTATCGTTGGGTTGCAGAGAGTAAGAATCAATAGGAAGAGACTAGAGAGGTGACAGGGAAACCTTGGTCTTCAGAAGTGCTGCAAGAATTTAGAGAAGGAAGTGACTGGGTGGGTGGGGAGAAAGCAGCCGGAGAGGTGGGTTCAAGAAATGCTTCAAGGGAGTGGTGAGGATTGAGCTGGTCCTGGGAAGTGCAGGGTTGGACAGACGGACCATAGGCATAGGCTGTGGCAGAGGTGGAAATGTAGACCATGTGTTTGGGGAACAACAAACAAGTATTTTTACTCATCTAATAGTAGGAAATATGGTTGATGAGATAATTAGATGATGCTGGGCTTTGAGTGTCAAGCCTAATTGTACATGTTTATGAATCAGGACACACCTAAATAATATTAGAGAGTGAATTTGATGAAAATTCTGCAACAGACCCAAGGAAAATGTTAAATATGCTCTCTCTTTATATTGTTTTGTAAGTTTTTGTAAAATTGTCATGGCAGACAGTATATTATGGGATGAGTACAGACCTTGGGATGAGATGGCCTTGGATTGGAATTTCAGTTTCACCATTGATTAGCTGAGGGATGGTGGGCAGGTTAATAAAAACAGTTCTGAGTCTCCGTTTCTTTGTCTGTAAACTAGAAATGATCGTCGCAAGGTTGGGAGGGTTAAATGAGGCAATTTTTACAAATTGTTTGGGGCAATTCTTGGCCATAGCAAAGACTCATTAAACAGTAGTTTTATTGAATGAGAAAATACAGGAAAGCATAGCCCAGTGTATGGAGTACAGATGATTTTTCATAAATAACATGTGGTTTATTTGTGTGTATATAGATGAGTGTGTGTGTGTATACTACTTGGCTATGCTTTTCTGTACACACACACACACACACACAGACACACACTCAATCTACCTAGCTAAATTTTGACAAGATATTTTGACTTGTCTATTATCTGATCTGAAGTGGAAAACATTCCACATATAGATACTCTGTGAAACTAGGCCAAGATGGGAATGATACCCTGGCCCATTAGAAGTCAAACATTTTTAAAATAAATGTCACTTATTAGCTTGAGGATTGCAATGTGGTGACTTTGAGAAGCATCTTGTTGGGGACCCATGAGTTCCTCCCACCTGTGAAAGTCCATTTTTTTCTCTATGGCCTGTGACACATGTATCTTTGAATTCAACAATAGGAAGGCACAATGAGCAAACGAACACTTTCTTTACGTCTCTTTGGAAGTTCTCCTGTTTATATTCGTAGTGCTTGACTGCATTTTTTTAAAGTTCTGGGGGCAAATTATTGATTTAATGAAGTCCTCCTGCCCTCAACAAAGATACCGTTATGTGAAAATGATCTATAACCTATTCAAGATTTCCTAATAGATATGTTTACCAATTGTTAAGTGGTGAAGTACATCACGTTTGTGTCTATGAGCACCAGGAGAACAATGCCCTGTGTGTGCCTACCAAAACTCCTTAACTACCTAATGAGTTCCTATAGCTTTCTCTAGTAGTTCCAGAGATGCTTAATCACTGATTCTGAACCATCTCTGATTAGCAGGAACTTTTATCACTTTAAGTTTCTCTGCCCCTAACCTCTCTTTCAATTGGTTAATGATCTTAAAATACCCTTAGCTGCACTACAGTGTCTTTAGAGGCCCTGCTATTTAAAGGCACCTTGGGAGGAATCCCCTGATTCACACATTTGCATATTAGGCCAGTGTTCTGAGTATGTTTGGGAAGTCAGCAGTTTCAGATAATATTGACAACAGCCTCTTGGCCAGAGTTGATATTATCTAGCTAAGGCTTACTACATACTGATCTCTTCCATATATCATTTTGCTTAGCTTAACCGCTTAGGTCAATGTCAAGATCAGCTAATTAATATTGGTGTTAGCTAACCCCACACACGTGCACACACACATACACACACACACGTATTCTGAAGTGGGCACTTTAAAATAACGTGAATTTTAAATTCCATTGTGAAACACTGTGGGGTTTTTAATAGAAAACCAACAAACAATATTGTTAAGCAATTAAAAAATAATAAAGCAAACCTGCTTAAATAGCTGTAACCTCCCAGTCTCAAAATTATGCCTGCTGCCCTGGGAACATAAACTCATGAGAGCTAGGGAAAATAAACTGTTAAGCTAGAGGACTTAAAACAGATGAGGCACACTTTAGAAGTAGTTTCAGCATCACTTCCATGCCTCTTGCATGCGGTACATTTGAGAAGGAGACAAGACTTGATTTTCTCTCTCTTCAGTCCAGCCATGCACTGCATCTTCAGTTCCGGGTGGTTTCTGTGCATCTTCTATCATGTACAGAAGAAAAGTAATTTCTACACACCTTGACAGGTCTTAAAAAATATCCTCCTCTGTTCCTTCTGTTGCCCTTGACACTGCCGCCATTTCATTTCCTCACATTGCTGGAGGCTATGGTTGACCTTACATGAGGAATTTGAGGTCCCGAAGAGATAAAGTGACAGGTTCCTGATTGCACACAGTTGTCTTTACAGCAATGCTGGGGTAAGAACTGGGATTAGAACTCGGGATCCTTGTGGCATCCATCTGTTGCTCTTGCCTTCCAGGATAAATCTCCTTTCCTGCTAGGATGGTTTGACTTTTACAAGATCTTGATTTCCATTTTAATAATCCCAAGCCTTCCCTTGACTCTGCAAAGGAATTAAATTTAAATACATAGCCTACATTTTATCTTGACATTTCTTTAGAAGGCAGGAAAAAGAAGGGAAAGGAAAAGGGAGGGGGCAGATATTCAGTCTTCCCGTCACGAGAGCACGATCCTTCTGTTGCATTAAAACCCTTTGTTCAGATCCTCTTGGGAGAGGTGTAAGGCCAAGGGCTGCTTTGCAAGCCTCCAGGCTCTCCAGTTACCCCTGGAGACACCAGGAAAAACCTGCATCCCATATTCTAAATCTCTGTGGGGATCGTACCAGCATCAGCATTAAGCGATGGGGCTTAAAGATAGTCTTGTCAGTCTAATTGCTCTTGAGTCATTGCCTCTCCTGTCAGAGCCGTCTGTCTCCGTACCCATAATCCTCATCACTTTGATAGCCTGTCAGGAATATGGGACTTGGCCCAGCCTTGCCTTCGTCCAGTAACATTATGAAATTGATACTGACACGTCCATTGGCACTAATTTCTCTAAGAGATTGGAGCCAGAGGACAAGTGGTTTAGCGTCATGGCAGTTAAGCTTTCCAAGTAGATCAAGATGGCCTAAGACTGATTGACCTGTACCCTGACGAAGAGGGGAGGGAGAAGCGAACAGAGGGAGAAGAGGGAATAGAAAATCAATGGCTGCCTCATCATCGTCAAGTGGTATTAGTTGACTGCCCAAGAACAGCATGTCCTGTGTGGGTACCCTGAAGAGACATGCCAGGCCCCTCCATAGGCTGCTTCTAAGGGAGTCTAGGGGACTAGGCTGGATGCATGTTGGCTAGAGTGGTTCTCTGCTTTGCTTGTGGTGTTGCCTCCTCGGGTCTGGAGTCCAAAACAGCAGTTGATTCTACTCACATGTCTTTTCTCTACTCTCCACTCGCACACGCAGGAGGCCTAAGTTACTTTTTAACAGGGTGACTCTGTCCTTTACCATCCAAGCCAAAGGAGTCACCTAGTAATTATGCCAGAACAACAGGTATAAGCAAAGACTGTCCTGGGTAAATCAGGACATGTAGTCTCCCTCCTCTTAGTAGAATCAGGCGTATCTGAACTAAATGAGGAGATATTCCCTTTTCGTGGGCTCTAACTCCTTACTTGCACCTTCTTCAGGATGATAATGGATGCATGAAGAAATAGGCTTTTGAAGAGGATGTGCAATGAAAGGGAGAGAGGTTTTTATGGATTGTCTGGTTTAATAATATTGCCTGATCTGGAAGTCAGTACAATAACACCATGAAAGTGATTGCAAGAAATCACAAAATTGAAGAAGAATGTGTATTTTCAGATTATATGGTTAGATCTTTGGATTCTTGTCCTTGGTACCATAGCTAACTCACTGCTATTGAATCTCCGCCCCCTCCCACCCACCACCACTCCATCCACCTCATCACACCTTTTCAGGGTATTTGGTTTGGGTGTTCAATACCCTTGAGTATATTACACTTAAGTATGCTGTATACATTGCCCATGGATATATTTTGTCGGGTGAGATGGGAGAAGGGATGAATTTGTAAAGAAAGGCAGATCGGTAAGTCTTCTTACACACTTGTTTAATGATCGACCAACTGGCGTCAGTTCACATGTGAGTTCATACACATTCTTGCTCAGGAGCACATCTGTGTGAGCACACACATGGGGTTTCTGGCATGTTTATGAGGGTCTGGTGGTGGACATGCAGGGAACATCATTGTCTTGCCCTGTGTGACCAAAAGGACTTCTTACAGAACATGGCCTTGTGGTGTTGGACTGGCCAGCAGAGTGGCCAGCAGAGGTGTGTAAACAGGAGCAGGTGCTACAGTATGTAAAGCATGCCACGTGAGGGAAGAGATCACAGAGCCGATACCATATTATTTCAATTGATTTTGGTGTTGTGTTTATACCTTCCCATATTGGAAATCAATTGCCCCTCTGTACCCTCACCATTCCTGCTGCAGCACTGTTCGAATGAAATGCTTGTATCATTTTTATGGCATGTCTGTGAAAGGAATGAGTGAGCCAAGAGATTAATAGAGGCTGTGGAAGCCCTTGCCCAGCTGCTGTCCAGGTGTGTGGGGAGAAGAGACAGTGGCCAAGGTTCAAGGTGCCTCAAGGGTGACAGCCACCAAGGAAACAGAGATAGGATCTGTAGGACAGGAGGCAAGGCAAGTCCTCTGGGGTGGGGCAAGGCCTGTTTTCCAGGGATGAAGGATGTGGACAGGTGGAGCTCAAGGCTAGAGTGTTTGCTGGGCTGGGGATCCTTCTCTGGGCTGCCTTCCTCTCTCTCCTCCTCTGGCTGAGTGTCTCTCAGGGGCTGCCTTGCTGCCCTGGGCACACCTGTAACATGGTCCTCACCCCATGCATCATTTCTGTTGGTTTATTTGTGTGTCCCACCTGTAGACCTGGAGGACCTTTTCAGGGCTAGGGTTGTGTCCTCTTCCTCTCCCTCCCTAGTCCCTAGCTCGGGGCCCAGCACACGAGGCAGTATTTGGTGAGCACGTGGGCAGGAAGGGCTGATCTGGAAGGTGTGGCGTGAATCATGGACTGTAGTGTTTAGGTCATTTTTGAGGATCTGGATTGGGAAGTTGCCCCTGGGAGGTTAAATGCCTGTAGAGTGAATTCCCAGCTCACCCAGAGTCTGTGGTTCCTTCACCTCCATGCCTGTCTTTATAATGCTGTCTCATCCCCTGTGCCTGCCACTGTCACTCACCCCTGGGTGCTGAGGGTTAGACAGATGGGAGACATGGTGTTGTGGGTTGAATTGTGTCCTGCAAAAAGATGTGTTGAAGTCTTAATTCCTAGTACCTGTCAATGTGACCTTATTTGGAAATAGAGTGTTTGCAAATAGAATTAAGATATAAATTAAGATGAGGTGATACAGAAGTAGGGTGGGCCCTTAATCTAATTTGACTGGTGGCCTTATAAAAAAAGGAGAAGAGACACAGAAGTGGACACACACAGAAAGGAAAATGCCATGTGATGAGAGGAGAAGGCCATGCCATGACAGAGGTTGGAGTGATGCATCTGCAAGCCAAGGAATGCCAAGGATTGCCAGCCACCAACAGAAGCTAGGAGGAGGCAAGGAAGGATTCTATTCAGAGTCTTGGAGACCATGGCCCTGCCAACACCTTGATTTCAGACTGCTAGCCTCCAGAACCTTAGAGAATAAATTTCTGTTGTTTTAAGCCACTCAGTTTGTGATCTTTTGTTACGGCGTCCCTAGGAAATGAATACCTTTGGAGAGGCAATGCTTACTGATGTCTAGAATAGCACTTGGACAGCATGTATTTTCTAACAACCTGCTCTCTCAAAGGCACTTTACTAGGGACTCAGCAGTTCAAAAATATATGGGATAGAGTCCTTGCCCTTAAGGATTTATGATCTATAGACTTTTAGGACCAGCTAACAAGCTTGAATTGGGATAAGCAAGGAGATGAGCCAGTGTTGACTCTAGGACAATCCCACAACAGCACACATTCAAATGTAGATGCAATTTCCTCATGGTTTTCTGTGGATGTATATTTCTGATAAATATTGTAACACCAATAAATGGCATAACTTCCAAAAGTAAAATTTTATGGGACTTCTCTGGGACTTGTCCACAAGACATCCTTGCCATAGATGCAGGGTGGGGGGCCCCTGTTATAGGTTCTGAGACCTGGCTGTCATGTTCCGGCTGGAGGCAACACTGTGCCTCAACAGATAGCTGGGCCTGGGAGATGTGCCATCCCAGATGGGTAGGCACCAACACCTGGTCCAGTGAGCAGTAGGCGAGAGGCCACAGAGAGGCTAGGAAGCACAACAGTCCATCACCTCTGCGAGGGCAGGGCCTGTGGTCCCGCAGTGAGAGGGTGCACAGTTCAGGGCGTGCACAGCCCTCAGCAGAAGTACCTTCAGTGCCTGTTGAACTCTGTGGGCACCAACAGAGAACTCTAGTTCCTAGTCCAGAGGCTACAGAGAAACCCTGGCACGTTTTGACAACCCTGTTGTTTCCTCCAATGACAATCACAGGAATCTGCATTCTATGGGATAAGTTTGTTGGACGTTCATGGAGTTGACTTTGGCCCTGCACAGCCTTTTACAAGGGACACTTTCTCTTTGTCTGGGTTTCTTATGCTTCTTCTGTCATGTGTGTTGGCTCCACAGTGTATAAGTCACCCCTAAGTTTCCATTCCTAGGAAGAGGATTCACAAACAAACTCATGAAATCTCCAAACAACTTCCACAAAGACCCATTTGGTGGGGAGTCCTCGCAGCTCTCAGAAATGCTACTTTGAATATTATTCTCCACTGGGGAACTGAGATTCATGGCCACCTCTTATTATTCTAGAGGAAATTTGATGTGAGCTCAAAAGAGCACTGGATTGGGAATCACAGGAGCTGGCTTTCCTCTGACTATGTGGTAGGTCATTTTAACAGTCTGAGCCTCAGTTTCCTCACCTGTGAAATGGGAAGGCAGTCCCTTGAGTATCTCATAGGGATGTTGTGGCAACTATGTGAGTGAGTGCACAGATAGGAAAGGGCCTTGTGAGCAATGATGTGTCATATAGATCTGTGTGTTTCCATTGCTGTTAGAGTATGGGTTTTAATGTACCAAATCACAGAATCCTCCATTCTAAAAGGCACTTTGGTCTTTAACTATTATTGCCCTCCCTACTTGAAGCTCCTAGGAGGCCTTGTATCTGCCCACTGAACATTTTCAAATAAAGAGAAAAATATCTTTTTGTGTGACTTGAGGCAATGGGGTATGTATCAAGCCCACAGTGAGCAGATTCTGAGCACTCAGGATCCTCAGGGCTTGGTAATGAGTTTACTATCTCAGAATGGCCTGGAAGAAGCCATTGGACTTTCATGGTTTCTCTCCATCTATAAATCCAGGCATCGTTTCAGCATCTTAGATTTAAGGGCATTATAGTTCAGAAGTGTTTTCATTCTAGAACTCATGATTTGGGGCCATATGATTATGTACCTGGAGGTGGGGTAGGCGGGGAGAGATTTAGAATATAGACTCTGGAGTCCTACAGCTCTGGTTAGAATCATGGCATTGCCACTTACTAGCTGTGTGACCTTGGTCAGACTCCTTAACTGCTCTGACCCTGATTAGAGGACCCACTGCATCGAGCCACTGTGAGGATTGGATGAAATCATATCTATAGCCCTGTAGTGTGGCAATAAGTGCCCGGTGGTAAGTGGTAGTCAGTAAGTGCCAGCAGACCTTAGCTATTATTATTGTGTTTTATTGCAAGTATATGTAAGACCATCACTCTGATTTTTCTAGGGGTGGCAGTATGCCATGATATCACTCCACGTGTACTTAGAAATACTGTGGAAAGGGTTTTCTTCGGACGTACCCTGGATATATTACTGCAGTGTGTGAGACCCATGCAACTGTGAGTGACTTTTCTAGTCGGGAAGTCCCATATCAGCCAGTGCCTATAAGGCCCCAAGGTCCTCCAGAAAAGGATTTTCTTCTCCTCAGCATCAATTGTTTCTCTCTCTTTTAATTTGCCATGGCTTACTTTATTTAAAAGAACTTCATGTTGAAACCATCCAGGGTCGCTTTTAGCTATTAGATTTCCCTCCTCGGATCAAGATAAAAATCAGAGGCGTTTGGGCTTAGTCCACAAGAATTTAGGCTCTCATTCTCTTGGCCTTGGTATGGAAATAAGATCATGAAAGATAGTTTAGCTAGTTCCAGAAGTGATGTGAGCAAGTGGGTGAAGGGCACGGGGACATCAGGGGTTCAACATGGCAGCACCTGGTACAGCATGATCTCAAGCAATGTTTCCTTCTATTCTCTCCAAATGTCCCCAAGAAGGTGGGGAAAAGTTGTGGAAAAATCTTTAGGGGAAATAAATACCTCTATTTCAGGGTAACACTAACCAGCCATAGCATGGTGGCTAGAGCTGAATTTAGAGATGTTGAGACTTGAGCTATAATGTCTTTATGGGGTCTTGGACCAAAAACATCAGCATTTTGTATTCCATTCATCTTATATATTCAATTTGAAGGTAATTATTCACTTGCAGTTTATGCCTGGCATGGTCTGAAATACTGTCTGTACAAAGAGGCTTTGGAGAAGTCTGATGGCATTTGCTTTCTCTCCAGGCCCCTTGCTGCTGGCCATTCTTCTGTCTATGAACTTCTGCTTGCCCCTGACAGCTACAGCCTGGTGCCATGGTTATAGGTCTAAAGTTTCTTCGAAATGTCATGGACTTCTTTCCTAAATGAAACAAGTTCTCTTACAAATAAATTTCAAGGGAGTAAAGACTGGGGGTGGGAAGGAGACTTTGGCCAACTTGTCCCATTGTCAGAAAAACAAGGCTGGAGGGTTGGGCAGCATGCTGCAGTGACATGTGCCCAGACAGTGAAGTCAGACAAACGTGGATCTGTTTACCAGCTGTTGACTATGTGACCTTGGGCAGATTATGAAATCTTGAGCTTCAGTTTCCTCAACTACATCACTAGGGATAATAAGGATCTCCCCCCAGGGTTGTTCTGATGGTTAAGTAAGGGAGGTAAGGGAAGCTGAGGATCCAGCATACCTGTCCTGTCTTCCCTTTTCTTGAGTGTGTGTTCTTGGGCTGGTCGATCAGCAGCATCACATTCAATCACCAAGCAATACCTCCAAGCTATGAAGGCTATGAGGCATGAACTACGCCTCTGGTTCCTGTAAGAGGCTGGGAGGGAATTCAAGCCAGAGAATAAAGCTTATCTTTTGGGAAATGATTCAGGGAGAGGAGCAGAGAAGTGAGGAGAGTATGCCTTGCTGTGCAGCCTGCAGGACCCTGGTGCCCTGGAGATCACAGAGGGCAATGTCTGTCTGGAAGCCAGAGGCAGAGAGGGGAGGACCCCGAGGAGCCAGTCCAGGAACAGAAGGCAGTGACTGTTCTCCACGTCTGCTCTTGGGCACAGCCCGTGTTCACTTGGCCTCTGTCCCACATCTGCCAATAAAAATTAAGAAATTGATTTTCTTTTGTTTGCCTCTGAGGACCAGGCTCTTTTTATGAGATAGTAAATGGGATCCCTCTCTGAGCGTGGCTGGATTTTTAATTGTGTTTGTTGTGCTTTCACTTACTCCGTTTTATGAGTTCCTGCTCCCAGATTTGTTGATGCGAAGCTCTCGCCCACCAGGGACATGTCAATGTTTGATTTTTATCAGTAGGAAAAGGTTGGGGTTTTAAAAAAATCATTTTCTTAATCCAAAGGTTGGCTTGTTTGCTTCATTCTGACACATTAAAAAAGCATGAGACCCGTGCAGGCTTGTCTTCCTCCGCCTTCCACGTAAGATCTAGGTGGCCATGGTCTGGCTCTCTGTGGGACTGAAGGTTCAAGTTCATCTTTGGGACAGAGAGCAGGGGGGGGGGGCATTTTAAGATGAATTGTATCAGTGAGGATGACAAGCCCGTCTTTTGCATAGGCGCTTCTGCTGAGGTTTGTTGGAGATGGTGTGAAGCATGCCAACTGTCTGAATGAAAAAGTGGAAGTGACATTGTTAGATGTGGAGATGTGATCGCTAGCACCCCCGCCAGTCACAGTGGCTTAAAACAACAAAGCTGCATTTCTCATGCCACAGAAGCGCCAGGTATTGGGGGGAGCCCTGGCTCCATGTTGGCCTTACTCCGGGACTGCGGTTGACTGGGAGTGTGCCTCACGCATCCACAAATGCCAACACAGGAAAAAGAGAATGTGGCACATTACACGCTGGATCTTAAAGCTTCCGTGTGGGAGTGATGCCTCCCACTTCTGCTCACTTTTCATTCCAAAGAAAGTAATGTGGTATTGCCTAACTTCAAGGGGTGCGGAAAACTGCAGTCCTACCAGGTGCCTGGAAATACTTAGTGAACAGCAGTCATGATGACCACAGCTCCTAAGAGGGCTTTGTGAATTGAGAGGTGAGATTCCCCTCCGTCAACTCTTCTTTTGAAGGAAGTACAAAGCTAAAGGAAGGAGTATAGAAGTAGATGGATTTTGGCCCCAGGATTTTACAATTTAGCTATAAATGTTGGACGTGTCTGCTCAAAGTTATCTTATATGGGTTGGTCCAACCTCGAAAATATTTGGTAATCTATCCCCAGATGCATTGGTTCAGACATCTCACCTTCTTTATATAGGCTCATGTATTCACACCAAGCCCTTATCCGTTTGTGAAAAATACTTGGTGTCAGCTATACAGTTGAGAAAATGGGTAGTTTGGTGGGGAGAGGCAGAACTTTGGAGGCAAACAAACATGGTCTTAAATACAGGTTCCATCGCTTCCTGGCTAGGTGATTTTTGGAAAACTAATTAAACTTATTTGAGGATCAGTTTTCTAGTTGATCAGATGAGAATAACAGTAGTTTTTGAGGATCCAATGAGATGAGAACAAAATGCCCAGCAACATAGCTGGCAGATAGCAGGTGTTTAAAAAAATGTTAATTTATTTTCCCTCCCACTTCCCTTTTCTTATAAACCAAAGGGATCCCAGCATCCCTGGGGCTCTGAGTCATTCATTTGGAATTTGGAGAAGAACCACTTCTACACATTGACTGGACAAATGCCCTAGTATTAGGACAGTGGCTGGATTTTCTTGGGGCCAGATTTCTGAGAATTGCCAGTGCTCTGTAAGTGAGAGAGTTGGCGGAACAGAAGGGGATTCTAGAGGCGAGAGTAGGGCATTTGAGATAATGATTCCAAGGCAGTCCTCCCCCGATCTGCAAGAGGCAGTGAATATTGATGTGCCAGTGTGTTACCTGGGAAGCTGCTTTTTCCTCTTCTGTTTTGTTTGAGCCACCTCTTTCCCCTTCTCCTTTTGCATTATGGACCCTGAGAAAAAGTTTCCCTGGAGTCACCAGAGGCTTCTGCAGAATGGTTGTGTACCTGCAGGTCCTCCTGGTGGCTTGCAGGCCCTGCTGCCTCCCCTGTGACTGGGCTCAGCCCACCTGGTGGGACCTCACGCTACCGCCGTGGAGTTCCCTTGCCAGTTTTGTCATCAGACACTTCTGCTTTCTCTGGGAACCTGAGTCCCACCTTGGAACCAACCACTTATGGAAATCTGAGCCATTCCTGACTCTGCACCCTTATTGTGCCCCTACGGAAGGAGCAGGGAGGGGAGGAGAAAGACTCTGGACAGACAGTGTAGACCATCCGGCTGGGCAAGACACCTGCCAGGGCCATCAGATTTCCCTAATTACCCAGTGGTTCCATTACAGCATGGTTGAAGAATGAAACCCACCACAGATCTGAAGGGGGAAGAAAAAGGCACCGATTTTGGAGAGAATAGTGTGATGTATCTGAGCAGACCTATATTCCCTTGAGGGTCTCTCTCAAAAGCTTGAACTTACCAGAAAGGCTATGAGAATATTTCTCTTTCTTTTTGTTTACTAGTGCTGCATGACTAAGTAATTGTATAATTTGGAATGGATTAGTGACAGCAGAGAGGCTGATAACAGGTTCTGGCAGTCTGTGTATGTGTGTGTGCGTGTGCGCGTGCACGTATGCGTGTATATAAGGCTCAGAAGACAGCTAGTGACTCCTCTTGACCTGCCTTACACCTGGGCAGCTTTGAGAAAATAGAAGAGAGCTCCCTAGACAGCTGAGATTTTTTTCTCCCATTAATTGTCCCTTCTTTGGTATCTTAATAAATTCTTCACTGTGGTTATTAAGGTGAGAACAAATGCTTCTTCCACCAGAGGGGCCACAGGTCTGTGGTTTTCCCCCGAGCAAGTGGTGTGAGAACTGGCCAGAGTTTGAAAGGGACATTGATTCCTAGAGTGAAATGCTGGTGTCTTTATCAGTAGTTTTCAACCCAGGGCAGCTCCGTCAGTCACCCCAAGGGGTGTTTGGAAATGTGTATGTGTGTTGTGTAGGGAGAATGGCTTTTTTTTTTTTACTTTTTAAAAAATTTTTATTTTTTTAGACTTTATTTTTAGAGCAGTTTTAGGATCATGGCAAAATTAGGTGGTGGAAGGTACAGAGGTTTCCCATATACCGTGTGCCCCACACGTGCACAGCCTCCCCCATTATCGGCCTCTCCCACAATGGAACATTGGTTGTGATCGATGACTCTGAGCCTGGCTTCCTATGGCCAGGTCCAGGCATGCTAAGAATCCAGAACAGTCCTGTCCAGGGAAGACTTGTCTTGCCTCCGTGCCAGCCGCAGCCCTATTGAGGAGCGCTGTGGGACTTTGACACAGGCAGGCAGGGGCAAGCTGCAGGGGTTTCCTCTTACACCCTTCGAAGTGATGGGTCTGTGTGTTCTTTATTGGCTTTTATTTTAAGGAATGTGGTTTACGGAAGAGCGGAGGTGAATAAGAGGGCCTCGGGGATGGGACAGCAGTCTGATGGTGCAGTGCTCTTTTCTGATGTGGACATAGTTTAATAAGAGTATCCAGCAGTGCCGGGAAAAAGAGATGATGAATTATCTGTAATCTATCTGGGTGAGTCTAACGAGGTGACTCACTCCTGTCCCAATTCTCAAGAGTCAAGACGAACATCTTTAAAAAGGGTCTCGGGGACCTGCAATCGAAGGCTGCTGTTCACAGGGAGGATAATGTACCAGAACTGATCAAGCATCCCTTTGATACTTCTCCCCACGGTCTTCACTTTCTGGGAGGCAGTGCTGGCTGGTGGTTGTGAGCACGGGCTCCAGCATCACCACTTCTTTCTAGGTATGTGTCCTTGGGAGGTCACTGCTCTGTGCCTCAATGCCCCCATCTTTAAAGTGGGGAAATAATGGTACCAATGTCACAGAAGCATTACAAGATTAAAGAAGCTACATTTCAGAGCCTGATAAATAGGAAGTACTCAATAATAAAAATTATAACCATGATCGTGATTTCTCCAACTAACTCCTCAACTCACTATAATTTGACTCCTTTCCCTACCATCCTATGGAAACTGCTCTCATTAAGATCACCCCATATTTTCAAACACAGTGGCCTATTTTCATTCTTAATCCTATTTGTCCTCAGTCTATGAGTCTCTTGAACTTCTAGAAATTGTCCTCCTTTGATGTCTAAGACAATGCCCTTTTCTGGTTCTTTTCCACTTTTCTGGCCATTTCTTCTCACTCCCCTTGCAATGCCTGTATTTTATGTATTGGGGTTCCCCAGGGCTCTGATGTCTGCCTTTATTCTTTTATATCTCTATGAAATTTTCCTGGGTGACCCCATTCCTTCCCATGGCTTGGGAGCCTATGGCAGGACCCTTCCCTCTCTGGCTCTCACCCCAGTTTTTCAAATCCTAGAATAATGTAGGGAAAGTAGAGACTTTTAGGCCACAAGGTCTTGGAACATTTTGTTGACCACTGGCTGTCCCTGGACTGTCTGGGTGCAGATTCAAAGAAGCTGCCTTGCACAAAAGTCCCAATATTTTATCTTCTCAGACATCTGATTCTGTGCCCTTTCCCCATATCACTATAACAATGCACATCCCATCATGCCAAGAACAGAAATGGGAGGGATGGGGGTAACTTCTGTTGTTTGGTCTTT
Source organism: Daubentonia madagascariensis (assembly GCA_023783475.1). Classification (NCBI taxonomy): domain Eukaryota; kingdom Metazoa; phylum Chordata; class Mammalia; order Primates; family Daubentoniidae; genus Daubentonia; species Daubentonia madagascariensis. Next base: position 15,359,997 of record JAKFHU010000144.1, read on the forward strand.
TTGTCTTCTTGCAGTCCATGGTCTACAGTGCCGACAAAGTCTGTGGTTGCAGTGAAGCCTGTGAGCTTTGGAGTGAGCGAGATATCCTGGGCATGAATCCTGCCTTTATTTTTGCATTCCTTACCTGTCCCCACTGGACACCTCCTTCCCGTAGCCCTGTGGCCTGAGGCTGCCGCTGTCTGATACTGGGTCCCCTCTTCCCCTTTTCCTCGTTTGCCCCCTTGTTTTGCTGAAGTCCCTCCTCCCGATGCTTCCTAAGAAAGGGGATGAGCGAGACAAATTTGTACACATTTACCGATACCTTTCTTTTGCCCTTACGGTGGATTAATAAATTTTTTAGGCGTAGAATTCCAGATTGAAAAGTTGTCCATCAAAATTTTGAAGGAATTGCTAAGGACAGAAACAGCAGTAGTGTTGTCAAGGAGAATGCCATTGTCTTTCTGATTGCTCTTCCTTTGTGAATATGACCTGTCCCTTCCTCCTGGAAGCTCTTGGCATCTTCTCTTTATCCCCAGGATTCTGGCATTTTGTAATTTTGTGCCTTGATGTGTGTGTGTGTGTGTGTGTGCACCCACACTCGTGCACTTGTATTAATTGTGCTGGGAACTGGGTAGGTAATTTGGGGGAAATTGCCGTAAGTGTTTTATTCTGAGTTCCATCCTTTCTACTCATATTCATCTTGTGTCTCTCTCTCTCTCTCTCTGGAATTTCTTTTAATCAGATGTTGGATCTCTGTATCAAGCCTTTAATTCTCTTTTCTTTTTTATTCACCACCTCTTGTTTGTTTGTTTGATTTTCTGGAAGATTTCCTTGATTTTGTCTTCAGTCTTCTTTGACTGTTAAATTTTAATGCTCATATTTCCCGAGAACTCTTCCCTACCCTCCAAATGGTCACATTTTAAGTATCTCCTTGTTTTGTAGATGCAGTGCCTTCATTTACCTCTCTGAGGGTATTAGTAACTTTTTAAAAAAAAGTCTGCTTCCTGCATTGCCTCTGTTTCCTGCAGGTCCATGATTGTCTGCTTGTCTCGTACTCTTGCTTTCATGCTGAAGCTTTGCGGAAGTGCCTGGTGATCCTGGACTGTTTCTTCGTATTCAGGAATGAGCACTAGAAAGCTAGTATGATTCCGCCTGTGTGCGAGAGTGAAGTTTACCAACCGGCAGGCTTCACTGTGGCATGATTGCAGAGCAAACTTGACTTTCCATCGGGAGATCTCAAAATGTCGACATCTAAAAGTATTTTTTGAGAGAGTTTCTCCAGAGAAACATTTCTAATCTCTTGCAGGGTGGTGGTGTGAGACGCGATTGATGTGGTGGGGAGGCAGGGTTGTGCCTGGTTTTTGGTGTTCTAGAAGCAGGAAGAGGGGCCTCAGCTTCATGCTTTAGCCCAGCCCTCCCCTGAGCCGTTTGAGTTCAGTTTCTCTGGGTAAATCACTGGAGTCCTGCAGGGTGGGGATGAGGTGATGGTGCAGGTGCATTGTTCCAGCCATGAGCCTCACCCCATGCCAGCCTTCCTGGCCACCTTGTCCCTTCAAGCACTGAGCTCCCCCAGCAGAATTGACTTCGTCTTTCTCCTTGTACATGAATATTTCTTGAATCCTTTTGTATTTTAGTGGTGTTTGAGGAAAGAAAGAGAATAAAGAATAGCGCTTAGTTTTCCCTGTTTAACTGGAAGTCACTATGAAGTTTTTCAAAAAGTTTACGAGGTGTTTTCAGGAACTGGCTCCTTTTTGCAAGGCAAGTGATTATTGCAAGTATTTGGGCAGCCACTTACTGCTACTTTTCCACATGGTCTCTAAACACAGACATTCGTCAGGGATCGGAATCAGCCTGTGTGTGCTGATGGAGTGGAATTCAGGGTCCTCCGTTTGCATTTACCAATCTCTCATTTAGTTCTGCCTCATTGGTGCTTCACCTCGCTATGTGATAGGAAATATTCTCTTCATAAACTTCAGTAAGATGTAATGGATTTCTGCAGTGGAAATATTGTTCAAGCTGCAAAACCAAATCACAGCAGGCACTTTGTCTGGGGACTGGGTGTCTAGCAAAGCAGCCATTTAAAATGCCAGTTGTATGAAGCCACAAACAGTCACAGCTAATTCACTTTACAGGAGTTTCATTTGTATGTATGGGAGAATCACACCACCCAACAGAGTCATTGTTCTGCCAAGACTGCGGCGTTAATTCTCTTTGTTACCGTGTGCTTTTGAGTAACCTTATTTACTGGGTTTCTTCTTTGGGTCAGAAAGAAGCTGGAGTGAAGCTGGGTTGGGGTTGGTGAACATGCAAGTGGTGTTGTTTGAAGCCATCGGGGCAGTTTGGATCTTTCAAGAGTAGGACAGCTGGCCCAGCTGCCAGTAGGCTAATAGTCATGTAGCCTAATCTCTGTTGTTTGTGAGCTTGGCTCAGGTTAGATCCAGGCCCGTACTGGGCTTATGATAACCCTGTGGACAAGGGAGGGTTGGGGTCTGAAGGCCAGGTGGAAAGGCTCTGGGCCTCCAAGGCCCGAATCAGAGGTTCTCCATCCAGGCTGTGCTTGGGACGCACCTGGGGAGCTTTGACCATCCTGATGCCCAGCTCATACCCCAGACCAATTGAATCAGAACCTCTAGAGGTGGAACCTGGCATCAGCAGTTTTTAAAGCTCCCCAGGGGAGGAGGGACAGGGTGCAAATGACTGCTAGTTCATTTTTTAAAATCCTGTTGTTGTTACATAAGCAAAGAAACTGACTTAAACTTTTATTATTTTGATCTAATTTGGATGTGGGAGGAAGTGAAAATAATTCGTGCCATGGTCATTTTAATTCACTTTTATTCTGCAGCTGTTTCCATGGTCTGATGGGGTGAGTAATTCTCAAGAAAGAGAATTTAGGGGTGGTTCTCTGAACTCAGAATTCAGAGCATTCAGGGAATATTCTTCCAATGGACTTTGCTGATATGGGAAATATGGTGAGGGGGTCTGTGGGCAAGGCTGGGAACTGGCCAGATGTGACCTCACTGGGTGCCGTGCCTCCCTCCCCTGGTGTGTGTAGGTCCCGTGGCTGTCATCAGTGGCGAGGAGGACTCAGCCAGCCCCCTACACCATATCAACCATGGCATCACCACGCCCTCATCGCTGGACGCCGGGCCCGACACTGTGGTCATCGGCATGACCCGCATCCCGGTCATTGAGAACCCCCAGTACTTCCGTCAGGGACACAACTGCCACAAGCCAGACACATGTAAGTACTGGGAGGATATGCTGTCCCTTCTGGGGAGGGAAGGGTGGTGTGGTGATAGACCATGTAGCTGGGGTTCTGGAACCTTCTGGGTGACCTGCCACCTGCTAACCTCCCACTTTCTAGGAGACCCTCCCTGTTTGTCTCAAAACTTAGAAGAAGAGCCTGGGCCAGGAGTCCCTGGGAAGGGAAGGCTACAGGTCTGACTCTGGTTCCCTCTTCTCCTTATTGGGTTCAGTGGGAGCCTGAGTAGACAGAGGTGCTCCTAATAAAGCAGGAGACACAAACAAGGCTGGTCTTCTCTCTAGACCTGGCCTACGTAATTAGGAAACATAACCTGACTCTGTCCAGACAGCAGCCCCTGAGGTCAGCAGAACCTCCACCCAAGCCTCCGTGAGAGGGGAAGGGAATGAAGGGCGGTGAGTACTTTTGAATGGAAACATCTCTCTGGCTGCCCCTCCAGTGCCCCGAACTGTGCACTTTCTGGGAATCAGATCACAGCCCAGGTGCTAGGAACACTCGCCTCCCCACTGCAAACATCTCACTCAGACCAGAGGGCGCAGGGCACCTGTTTCCTCCTCATGTCTCACCCCTGTTGGCTCCAGCCTCCCTTTCTGTTTCTACTGAGCCCTGCTAGGCCCCCTCTCAGCTCCTGGAGCCTCCGTGGCTTGGACCTTCCTCCAGCAGTGTCCCTTGCTGTGTCCCCAGGCTGACTCTGGGCCCAGCAACACCAATGCACACCCCTACCCCTCCACTGCTCCTGCCCCCAGGTAATGATCCACTGCTTCAGGAGAGATCACAGAGGCCCCTGGAAAGCAGGGACACCAGTGGCAGCCTAGGAGCTGAAAGTGACAGAAGTGATGGGCTAGGTTAAGGCCTCACCTTACAGACAAGAATGCTGGGGTTCTGGGAGGCTGTGAGTTCCCCATCCCTGCCCCCAGGCTTCTGGCTGGTGGGTTGTCTTCGTGTCTCAGTTGGCCCTGGGGTAGGCCTAGGAAGAAGTGCTTTCTGGTCTTGCCCATCCCCTGGGCTGAGCTCTCTGCACTTGGGCTACACTCTGTGTGGCTCACAGAACTCTTGCTATTCCCGCTGGTTCATCTTACAGCAGAGTGGGCATTTGGTTACCCCCATAGGCCTTCGCTTCATTTCTCTGGCTCTGAGTTTTAGTGAGAGGGTTGCCACAGTGGTAGAGACTGGGCTTGCATCAGAATAAAGTCATCATTTGCCTCCTAACCTTGGGTGTTCTTCAGAATCTGTCTCAGTGCTTATCAGACGCTCCCTGTCAGTACCAGAGGAAGGATACCTGGGTTCTGGCCCAGGGCTGGGCAAGGAAGAAAGATGCCTGTGTTTCAGTTCTGCTCTGGCTAAAGCTCTTGTCTTAGATCAGACTCATTCCTGGGCTGACCTGGACGTGGCTGTCAGGAAAGACCTTCTATGGTGGTAGCATGGTCCAAGCTTGGTCTAGGGTTGATGCTGAGTTTTTAGGGTGCCATTGGTATTTGAACAGAGACTTAGACGTTGCTGTGTTGAATAAACAGTCAGTTCTCTTTATTTGCAATAGTTATGTTCTATCAAGTTGCTGCAAGCACTGAATTAGCAGACACTAAGCTGTTGCTCCTAGGGGAAACACAGGGTTAGGTTCCTGCAAGTCTCTGGTCACATCTCATCAACTAATCAATGCATAACCTTGTATGTGTGTTTCTGTTTAAAGACACCTTATGTAACACATATTGTTGATTCATTAACGTTAAACTCATGGCCAATGCCATTATGACTCATCTGAACAAACCTTATCTAACACAAGTATGTTCTCTGTAAGGTACATTACAGCTATCTTGTGCTTCAGAACACTCGCCAATACTTCAGAACTGTGCTGGGGGACCCTACTAAACTGCAAAGTAACCAGTAAAAAGCACAAAAATGTGAAAAATGTGGTTCAGAATAGACCACATAAAGGATATTTGTTTACAATATGAGAGCTGAGACAAGAATTTTAAAACATGTTGTACACAATAAATATATACAATTTTTATTTGTCAATTAAAATAGGTGGTTTTTTAAAAAAGGAAAAGAAAAAGAAGACAGGATGTCTCGTTGTTCAGCCTCAGCTGGAAATGTGTACTTACGTTTTTCATCACTCTGCGCATGTCCCCAAGTGACCATGAAAGCATGTCGAGTATTGGTTTGGGGGTTGCATATAAATTTTCATGGTAGGAGAATTCACAAATACAGAATCTGTGAATAATGAGGATCACTGCATTCCCTTTAGTGGAAGCTCTGGGTTCTGGCTGCAGAATACAATCTCAGGGTCACATCTGTTCTCACTGAAGATTCTGATACCAGGCTATGGGCACAATTGCTAAATGGGGTGAATCTGGCACGTGGGAGGGAAGTTTCCTCTGGGCCATCAGAACAAGCATCCCGTGGAAACCTGGGAGCCCAGGAAAAAGCTGTGGGATCTGGGGAGTGTCCTCTGATATCACGGAGCCTTCACACTAGGGAAAGCCTTCCTTCTAGAGCATGCTGAGTTTGTGATTCATAGTGGCCTTTCTGAGGATCCAGACAGTTCTTCTGTGTAAGCAAGGAGAGGTCAGTGAAGATGGCGAAGATTTATTGATGAAGACTTGAAGGAGTAGGGGAACAAACAGTACCTTATCAGACAAAAGTCACGAGATGGCTCCAGATTGTCAAAAGCCTCTGATATTAGGGAATGTATCCTTTTTAGAGAAGCAGTATATTTTGTCCTATCAATCGACAGGGATGGCTCTTCATTGTTTTCAGAAAACAAATGTGGCACGACAAACAATGTACAGGGGCATTGTAACTGGATTTGGCTAATCCTCTCTCTGCTAATCCATTGGTGACTCACACAGACAGGGACAGGGAGCACCCAGGCCAGTCCTCGGGGGAGATTTACCGGCTGAGCCGGCAGCAGGTCTCTGATTACTGACGCTTTATCAATTGAGGGAACTGACTCCAAGACACATCCCTGTGTGTGATGAGACACTATCATAAATAATTAAAACCACATGCGTCTTGGCACATAAATAAATAGAGAACATTTATGGTGCTGCAGACAAGGCTGGGGTCGATTCTTTGGGGAGGTGGCAAGAAGCAGCGAGATTAAAAGAGGAAAGATGCTCGTACTGTGAATCCCCTGGGCGCTGTCCCCATCTGATTCCCTTCTTTGTCCCATTTTAAAATGTGCAGTGTGGATGGAATTGCAGGAACATGGTGCTACCTGGCTGCAGACATCATTTCCTCAGTCACCCCAGTGATGGGTTAAGCACAAAAGCACTTTTCCTTCTTTACTTGTGTGTTTATCATAAATGGCGGGAACTTTCAGACCAGAATGATTAGGGTGTTGGTCCTCTCTTTGCTTCTCACTTTCTGTCTGCCTTCAGTCTGGTCCATAGCATTTTTCCTAGCATGTCAGGCTGCGAGGATATTTGTACCAGGTATTGTACCAGATCACCTGGTACTATCCCTTATCAGATACTTGCATCCCCTTGCCTGTATTCCCAACATGTGCTCTGCATTTGACATTGTCTTTATTCTGAATTTATTCAGCCATTCCAGGGATTCTGAAGGAGCTGAATAAAGATGCTCCTAGTTGGAAATGTGTATAGAATCTAAGGGCTAAAAAGGCCCTCTCATTATTCACATAAAGTCCCCTGGTTCTCAAAAGCATCAGGAAATGGATACAACCCTCCTTGTCACACAGTTGAGGATCCTAGACTTTGTGCTAAATCCTACAGAATGAGACACCCAAGGGACCAGTCTAGATGGGTCACTGGGGAGAAGTTGAAAGGTATTTGTAGCAACATTGGACCCTCGGTTACCTTTGTCACTCTGTGACAGCTCTGGAAAGTCATTCGTGGGTTGGGGCCAGACTGCTAGCTGCTGTCTTCAGAGTCACACTTGTCCCATAGGCCAGTTGAAAGGCTCCTTGGCTCTCTTTAAGGCCCTGGGGTTCTCTGTTCATCTCTTCTCCCCAAAACCCATTCTCTTGGTTGAGAAAGCAGAGGCCATCTGAGGTCAGTAACTAATGTCCTACCTCCGTCCCTACTTCCTTCTTTCCTCAGGTGTCGGTATCTGCCTTTGTTTCCATGTTGCTTCTGCCTTAGAGGAAACGGTGTCTCCACCCTCCCAGAGCCAACATCTTCCAGACTTTCCAGTCTGGTCCTGCAAACAGGGGCCCCTCCCCACCCTGGTTAGCCACCCTTTCCTCTCCCCTCCTGCTGTGGGTGTTGGCTCCTGCTCACTGTAAGCCTCTTGCAGTTCTCCATTGCATGGCTCCATCTCTGTTTCCATTTCCTCAGGAAGCCCTCTGCTCTCCATCCTTGATCTCTTTGCAAAACTTGACCACATTCCTTTGAGCCTCTCTTCCTTGTTAGCATCCGAGTCACTTACACTATGATGATTTTTCCCCCTTTCACCTGTTCAATACATATTTACTAAGGGTTTGCATCAGATTTTCTTTTAGGTTCCAGAAACAATGGGGAACAAGAAATACATGGTCCCTGCCCTCACAGGCATACTGCCGACCATAGCTGATCCCTAAGACCCAGGATGGACTCCCCTGCTCCGGGACCACTCACGGAACCTTGTGTCTTCAACTTTTACATTTCTGCTGGTGACTCCCCAGCATTTATATCTTCTTCTCAGATCACCAATCCCATACTTCCAACTGCTACCTTGGTATACTTCCTACTTGAAATGCCTGTTTCCCCTCCCCACAACATGCCCCCCCACCACACACACATCCTTTTCTTCCATTCTACAGCCTATTTATCGTTTAACACCTGGCTCATTTCCAGCCTCTTGCGAATTCTTCCTAGGCCCATGCTATTTGTCTTAGTCTGTTTGTGTTGCTATAAAGGGATACCCGAAGCCGGGTAATTTATAAAGATAAGAGCTTTATTTAGCTCACAGTTCTGCAGGCTGTACAAGAGGCATGGCAGCAACATCTGCTTCTGGTGAGGGCCTCAGGAAGCTTCTGCTAATGGTGGAAGGTGAAGGGCGCTGGCGTGTAGAGATCGCATGGCAGGAAGAGAGAGGGGAGGGAGGTGTCAGGATCTTTTTAACAATCAGTTCTCATGGGAACTAATAGAATGAGAACTCACTCATTACTAAGAGGAGGGCACCAAGCCATTCATGAGGGATTTGCCCCATGACCCAAACACCTCCAACTAGGCCCACCTCCAACACTGGGGATCAGATTTCAACATGAGATTTGGAGGGAACAAATATCCAAACTGTATCAATATCCCAACGGGACTTTTCCTTCCTTCCTTCCTTCCTTCCTTTCTTCTAACCCATGGCTTAGAGTCAATGCCATGCACCAGTCTTGAATGACTTTGAGTCAAATCCTAGGTCATCCTGTCACTTCTCAAGTGTGTGTCCTATTTTGCAAACCCGATTTTGAGTTTATTCCTAGAAGTTGCTCTTATGTGTCATAATTCTTTATTTTCTGTAGAAAATACAGCATGAGACTAGGGTTAAACAAGATGCTAACTAACGTGTGCCATGTGACTCCCCAGCCCAGGGTCTCTAGAGATTCACAGAGAAAGGGAAAGGTGGTTGATCAGTATAGACAGCTTTTCTGGAGCAAACATTGCTGGTGTTTTATGCTTTGTATTTTATATGATCTTTAACCAGCTCGCTAAAGGGGGGAATCTGCTACCCCCATTTTATAGATTAAAAAACTGAGGATCATGGAGCTTAAGTGACTTGTTCCAGATCATAAAGCTATTAAGAGAGAGCTTGAGATTTAAACTCAGACCTGCTAACTCCAGCATTCATCCTTTCCCTATCAAATCACATTGCCTAGAATTCCGGTGATTGACAAAAATTTACTCTATACCTCTTGAACTCAGGGAAGCAGCCTTTTAAGGACAATTGCCTTGTTTTATGGCAGCTCACTTTTCTTCCTGTTTCCAGGATAAGGACAGTCTCTGTATAGGGTGTTCAGGGTTGGCTGAAGGTCCCTGCAATCATGACACTTGGTCAACCTTGGTCTGGCTATTGGTACTTCTCTGAATTTTCCACAGAATCAAGTCCTAAGGGACCATTGTTGCTTCAGATAAGGTAATACCTGGCCCTGGTGTTAAGTCAGTTATTTATTTATTTAAGAATAAGTTTAGGCTTATAGGAAAAAAATTAGCAAAAATATAGAGCTCCCTTTCACTCCCCACTCCTCATCATAGTTTTCCCCCATTATTAACATCTTGCATTATTGTGGTACCTTTGTTACAACTGATGAACTGCCATTGATACATTATTATTAACTATTAATTATTATTATTAAGACCATAGTTTACAGTAGGGTTCACTCTTTGTGTTGGATGGTTTTGTGGGTTCTGTGGGTTTTCACAAAGGCATAATATCATGTACCCACCATTACAGTATCATACAGAATAGTTTCACTGCCCTAAATAGCCCCTGTGCTCTATCTATGCATCCCCCCACTCCCCAACCCCTGGCAACCACTGATCTTTTTACTATCTCCATAGTTTTGTCTTTTCCATGTGTCATATAGTTGGAATCACACAGTATGTAGCCTTTTCAGATTGGCTTCTTTCACTCGGAAATATGCATTTAAGTTTCTTCCATGTTTTCTCATGGCTTGATAGCTCATTTCTTTTTATCACTGAATAATACTCCATTGTAAGGATGTACCACTGTTCACTATTCATTCACTTCCTGAAAGACATAGTATTAGTTTCCTAGGGCTGCTGTAACAAAGTACCACAAACTGGGTGGCTTCTAACAACAGAAATTTATTGTCTCACAGCTGTGGAGGCTAGAAGTCTGAAATTGAAGTGTTGGCAGGGCTGTGCTCCCTCTGAAACCTGTAGGAGAATCCTTCCTTGCCTCTTCCTAGCCTCTGGTGGCATTGCTGGCAACCTTTGGCATTCCTTGGCTTGCAGCTGCTTCCCTCCAATCCTCTGTCTTCATATGGCCGTCTTCTTATAAGAACACCAGACATACTGTATTAGGGACCCCGCCTATTCCAGTATGACCTGATCATGCCTTAACTAATGACATCTGTAATGGCCCTGTTTTCCAATAAAGTTCACATTCAAAGGCACTGGGAATTAGGGCTTCAACATATCTTTTTTGAGGGTGACACACCTCAACCCATAACAGATGGCTTCATTGCTTCTTATTTTTGGCAATTATGACTAAAGCTGCATAAACATTCATGTGCAGGTTTTTATGTGGACATAAGCTTTTAACTCATTTGTATAAATACCTAGACGCACAATTGCTGGATTGTATGGTAGGGATATGTTTAGCTTTGTAAGAAATTGCCAAACTGTCCTTTGAAGTGGCTGTACCAAGTGAGGTTCGTTTCCCTTCAGACTAGACTGCCCTCCACTAGTCAGCCTGCGGATCTCCTGGCACTTGTGCATGCACACTCCCTTTGTTAGGGTGCTTGCTGAAGTGTATGTGGTGTGTGTGTGTGTGTTTGTGTATGTGTGTGACTGTATCAAACTTTCTCTTTTCTGCTCTAAACTATACCAGCAACTGATGATTGTGTAATTATTATTGGATATGCACATAGACTGCTAGTGAGCATACTCCACTTCTAACTTGTCATTGGGCAAAGGCCAACTGCCATGTTTGGTACAAGACTGGCCCCTGATATACCAACCGCTGTGTTCATGCCTTTGCAGCATTTCAAAAGCAGCTCACTAGGCTGATTCTCTGTGATGCCAACTCTGAACCCCTTCATTTGCCATCACCTTTTCAGGCATCCTAATTTTTTTCCTTTCCACTTTTCTGAAGTCTTACTAATATCTTCTCTTTCCCCACGTGTCACTTGCAAGCTGGCTCCCCTGCTCAGTCCATTTTTCCATGTGAGTCTCTACACTTTGATCTATAAGAGGTGCATTCAACCTTCGGCCCTCCTGGCCGGCCACCCCTTCACTCTCTTTCTCTAGATTGTCTCACATCTTCCCAGCTGACCTGGTAGCTCTGTCCTGGGGTCTCCTTAGCCCCTTACTCTCATGACATTGTCAAAACCCCATCTCTGTTGGTTCCTTCCAATTCCCTTTTCTCCTTCCTTCCTTCAGTCAGTCAACAAACATACATTGAGCCTTTATTAAGTGCTAGGCACCCTCTAGGAGGCCCTGGGATTGGAGTAGATAACCCACCCTCCCTTTCGCCTTTTTAGCCACAATGCAGCAGTTTGGAAGTCCTGGCCTCACTGTCCTTCCAACTGCTTGATCCATCTTCCAACATACCAGCCCACAAGGCAAGAACTTCCACACAAATAACCAAAGCTGGGACTGCCAGTTCTGTGGACTATGTCCTTTTAGCTGGGACCAGTGGTTCCTTCATCAGGGTGAGCAAGTGGCTTGTCTCTTCTTTCTCTTCTGAGCCAATTAGCTACAGAGCTTGCCTTTTCTGGAAGAGGAGCTGCCAACGCCAGTTTCCCAGCTGCCGTGGGGAGCACAGAGCCTGTGTGTGTGACGCAGTATTAATAGTGCATCGGCATGATATAGATTTCTGTCACCTTCTATACTAACAAACATCGCTTAGCGCAGGGTAATGATGGGTGTTTATTCCCAGCCACTTAACTCAGCATAATGGACTTGCAGATGAAATATGGAAAATGGGCTCCTTTGTCTAGGAGGCTGGGGCCCCTCCTGGAACCAGTAGCAGTGGCAACAGCAGCAGCTGCTGCTACTGCAGAATAAGCCTTTCTAGGTTTTTCTCTAGCAGAAGTCCCGGATGGACTTGCTTGATGAAAAGAAGGCGATCTGGTTACAGGGCTGGGCTGGGTATGCAGCTGATCAGAGGAGGCTGGCATACCAGGTTCTGCAGTTTGCTCCCTGTTTAATTTAGGAGGCAGGCGTTGCTAGATGTGACATGGGAGAGAAATAGGACCAATGTTGGGGGGGGGTTCTGATGGGTCCCCTCTTTTACTCTACTGGTTGGATCTTGACAGTCCCTTTTAGAGGAACCATAGGTTGAATCTTGGTGAAGGTAATAGTGACATTTAGCTTTAGCTTTTTTCACCAGTTGAGTATTTTCAGGCCCTGCCTGCCAGGCCATGTTTCCTAGATTTTAAGTGGACATAAATTAGGATTGTCCCCCTCTGATTTTTCTTTAATTTTATTTTCAGATTCAATTAGAATGAATAGCAGACCCCCAAGAATTCTTTGAGACTAGGTTTGGTAAGCCTAAGGTCTCTGGAGGGAAGGATGGCTCTGAAAGTATTACCACTTTGCTTTCTGTCTAGAAAGAGCTGGATGATGCCAGAATGAGATATCTTGAGGGCCAAGGAATTAGGTCCTGGGCCCACAGGCTTGAACTCTAACATATTCACAAGCTTGTCCTGAGGGTCTCGGCCTGTAGAGAGTAACCTCTGCTGGGTGCTGACTCTCGAGTCCCCTAGGTGTTGGCACAATCCAAGCATGACACTTTGCCATTTTTTCCCCTACCCCAGGAAGAAAAAAATCAAAGGAAGCCATTTCTACTAAATTATCTGAAAACTCTAGAAATTCCTGAGCATGTACTTTGGAGCTGCAACCAACTAGTCCAAAGGGACAGACTCGTGTCTGTCTCCCTGGGCCAAGACAACCTGCCTTCCTGGTGATTACCATGACCTCCTCTGCTCTGGGCCTCACTGCCATAATCACATACTCAAAGTTAGTCTCTGAATGCAGTCATGCTAATTAAGTAATTAGGCATAATTATGCTCACTGTAAATACATAGTAATTGGCTTTAAAAAAGTACTTGGGGGATAAGCATGTGCTTCATGGTGGAGGAGGTGAAGAATGATAAGACCCCCAGCCAGCCTGGAGTAATGTCATATCATGGTGGGATGCGAGCCCAGGGGAAGGTGCACCCGAGAGCCAACATCGTGCAGGACATGGAGTGGGTCTTAAGCAGAAGGACTACTTATCTTCCTGGCATGTCTTGGCCTCAGTGTTGTCTTCAAGGAGGGGGAGGATTAACTTTCCTCCAGAGATCCCCTCTAGCTCAAGATTTCCCAGAGACAAGTAGTTTATTTTTTTTCTCCTTCACCTGGATTCAGGCATTTAGTCTGTGTTGGAGTTTTAATAGGTGATAATTATGAACCAGCTGAGACCTACACACAGGGGTCAGATAGGAATGAAAAGATGGGCATTATTGCAAGGCTGAAGAAGGTTGCTTGGGCTTAAAGCCAAAATGGGCTTTTTGGCATCTCTCCTGTCTTGAACTTGGAACACACAGAGAGGAGCTAGGTTTGCTGAGCAGATGTTGTCCATTAGGTTGCATGGAGGGTCATGGTCTGCCTCACCTTTTGTAAGTCAGAAAGTTTAGGAGACCCCTGGGAAGACCACACACACAGGGAGAGAATCTCCCTTTTCTTCATGAACCCTGCGCAGAAGAGAAATGGGATGCCCTTGTCACCCGTCAGATAAGTCACTTGCTTCACAGAGGGGAGGAGCCAGGAATGCAGGGTGAGAGAAGGGTGGTGGGTTACTTCTATGTCTCCAAAGGGACAGAAATTCCTATTTTAGGGGCAGAGATTAAAAAGAAGGAAAAGAGGAAATAGATCTCCCCTTCCCCTGCAACCTTAAGAACAGCAGGGGTCTCCTGTTGTTAGTGAGGGTCCCTATTAGTGCTTGATCTCTTTCCAGAAGCCCTTTTCCAGGAGAAAATGGCCATTATCTCTGTTTTCAATGAATGAACATGAGTCATACATCTAATGGCAGATGTGCCCAAGGGATCAGGAGGTTCTCATTCCCCTTGTTCTGTATTCTTGGTGGTCAATAACTAAAAACCAAAGCTCTACCCACCCCTTAGCCAAGAAGCCAAGAGAGTCCAACCGCCTTTCCATCTTCTCCCCAGCTGCCTTTAATTCAGTGCTTCTCAAATTGTGCTCTGAGGGATGTGAATAGGCATTTCTCAAAAACAACAACAAAAAAATCCCATGGTCAAATAAATTTTGGAAACCTGGATTAAATAAAGTTCTTACTGTGGGATTCTGAGAGCCTTAAATGCTAAAGGTCATTACAACTTTCCAGGAAGGACCTTGGGTCTGCAGCATTTCCCAAATTTACTGAGCCACTGAACCTGATTTTGAGATATACCTGTTAGCATCTCTGGGGACACAGATGTTCAGTGGATCACATTCTGGGCTGTTCTGGGGGTTTGAGGTTCTGCTCTTGCCTTCCCACCAGATGTGGTAACTCACTCTGACAGTGCCCAGATGGGCCTGAACCCATTTGGCACAGGCACTGTCACATTTCCTCTCAAGCCTCTGGGAGGGACAAGAAGTGGCTGCATTCCATGAGATACCCAGAGTTGGGGTGCTGGCATTCTTCAGGGTTTCTGGCAGAGCACTACGTGCCCTTCATTCAAATGGATCAGGGGTCTTTGCCTGTTGTTCTCTGCCTGGAAGCTCTTTCAGGTGCTTCTAACACTTCCTAAACCCCAGATCCGGAGATGCTGGTCATGGCCAAATTTTCACTGCATTCCTCATTTCCAGGCAGATCTGGCACTTAGGATTGGAATCTCAAGGAGCTGCTGCTCCTAGGGAGAAATGCACAATCTAAGATGCAAGCTGCCTTTCCAAACCATTGTGTGTAAGGTCAAAGCACCACTTTATTTCAAAAGGGGAGTATAATGCTCTTGGTGTAGAGTGGGCCAGGGCAGGGTCTAGCAGCTGAGAGAGTAAACTGAACCGAGGGGTTACAACAGATCCTTTTTCATTAGAAAAGAAAGTGGCATCAATGTGGGTGGCTCTAGACCCTGGTCCCAACCTACCAACTCAGCCACTGCATGACTGTGGGCAAGGCATTTGCCTTCTCCAAATCTGAGATAAGAAAAGGTGACCACCTTAGCAGGTATATTTTGAGAGGAAGTAGTATGAGAATTTGAAAATACTCTCTAAACTTGCGTAAGCGGCAATACACGATCATCCTTGCCTTGACAACAGTGTTTTTACAACTATCATTACAATTTCAGATATAAATATGCTATGGGAGCAACCAGCTTGATGGTTCCAAAAAATATGTTTTCAAAGCTTGGAGTTATTTCTGAAATAAGAATCCCCTCCAGTGACTTCTTTGCCCTAACTCTAAGAAATAGCATTTTATCACCCAGATCCACAGCACGAAGATGCTCTGAGGAGTCGGGAGTGTAATATGTTGGTTGTCAAGAAATGATGGATATAGATGAGCAGAGGGCTCAGGCCAATTTCCTTTTGGGTTAATGAGACTGAAACGCTGTGGGCTCAACTAGAGGGTGGCAGAGAGATTCATGGTGGAATTCTTTTGTTTGTGTTTTTGTTTGATTGATTCTTTGTTTTACCTTACCTACCCTTTGTCAGCAAACTTAATTTTGTTGAAGCAAAACTCGCCTGCTCCCTGATATCCCTGCCCATGTGCATTACACTGAGTTCTCATATATCTGTGCCTGTACAGTCTGCTCCACAGTTAGGGCTTCAAAGCCTGTCTGCTCATGTGACTTCCTTTTTGCTTGCTCTTATACTTGAGCACACAGCCCTTCATTCTTTCTCAGCAAACTTACACACAGGATCTTCAGACACAAACGTGCATGTATTTGAGTACAATTCATATTTGTGCACATGTCTCAGGTTTTGGACTGCTCATATAAGTTGAGATCCTTTTGGCTAAAAGTTCTAGACAATCCTGACCTACTGGGCTTAAACAAGAAGGAAATTGATCATCACATAACTCAGTTAAACAGCTGGGGAAGGGTCCTAGTGAAGTACATTAGGACTCTAGCTCTGCTTTTTTTGGTGATTTTCTTGCCTCTGTCTTTCTGTGTTTTGCTTTCCCACCAGCTTGACTTCCCTCACTGTTACAAAATGGTTGCAGTAGTTCCAGGCATCACAACCAAATACATGGATCAGGGGGCAGCACAGGGTTGTTTCTTCTTGTGGGATGATTGAAATTGAGAAAATCTCTTTTCCCCTGCCCTCAGCAGTCTTTCCTTCCTGTCTTATTGGCCAGAATTATGTTATATGTTTATTCCTAAACCAGTCACTCTTAAGGGGGATGGAATTACCCTAAGCACTTTAGGCATCTCAAGTGCTCCCTTGGGGCTGGGGATGGAACTCATTTTCCCTGAGGCGTATAGCTGCCTGGAGAGGGGTGAATGCCTCCAAGAGTCAGGGTTCTTTTAGCAAGAAAGGAGAAATGCTGTTAGAAATGACAGTGTCTGTCACCCCAGTTCTCCTTGAGAAGTGAAACACATGCTCACCCAGTCTTTTAGCCTTGCAAATACTGTCGTCCTGTTCTTCTTGGAGTAAGCAGGTGCCTCATGGGGTGCAGGTGGTACCAAGAAAGATGAGACCACTGATATCATGCAAATTTTACTCCTTGTATCTTTCTTCTTAGGAAGAGCAAGCTAGTAATTTGTGGTTTTCATCATTGCTGTTCTGGTCTGGTAACCTGTCCTGCTAATTGTCAAGGCTATTCTTGTATGCCAGGGCAAAGAAAAATTTCTGCATGCGGTTTTAGCTGGATCCAATTATCTTGTTTGAGCAAGCTGTGTGAATTCCTGGGAGCTGCTGTGTGATCCTTTGGGAATGTAGCTTCTGGAGAGTAGGTGGGAGCAGGGGGTGGTGAAGAGAGGGTAAGAGGGGGAGTAGTAAAAAGAAAGGAAATAAATTAACATTTACTGAATATCTACTAAGGGCCAGGCTCTGAACTTGAAGTACATTGGCATAATAATATTAATATAATCTTATGCTGCATAGTGGTTATTATATGTCAGGCACTGAAAACAGTTTACATATAATAAATTAACAAATTGTTGAATCCTCATAAAAGCCATATGAGGTAGGTGCTGTTCCTTTCTCCATTTTGTAGATGAGGAAACTGGGGCACAGGGGGTGGTTAAGATATTTGCTGTTATGTCACAGCTAAGAAATGACAAAACTGTGGTATGACAGAGCCCACCACCCTCTCATCTTCTCATTGAATCTTTCTTTCTACACGAAGTCAGCCTGGAATGTAAGTGTTGGGATCCCCACTTTACAGATTTGGAGTTTCCTAGGGACTCAGGGAAATTAAGGGACCTGCTCAAGGTCATTTTCTGGTCAGAGGCAGAGCCAGGGTTCACATTCTCAGGTTTATGAGCACGACTCTTCCGCTAGCCTGGGCTGCCCCTCTCTCACTGTTGGCTTACTCCCACTTCACTTGCATGCCCACCTTTTGGGAGATTGAGGGGGATCTTGGGGGCTTGCCGACAGATGCTTGTTTCGGTGACCCATGGTGCTCACCAGCAAGGCAGTGGAAGGCAGTCTCTTTCTAGCACTTCTGGGGCTGCTGTGTAGGCAGCCCCCTCCTCACTCCCACCCTGGAGGTCGTCTGGGTCTTCAGAGCCCTGGGAGGCAGGCCTCCCGGGAGCAGGGTCCAGCCAGAGATGGGTGTTGGAAGTGATATAGGAGCTGTCCCTGAAGGAGAACCAAAGAACAAAAGTCTCTGGGGTCAAGTTGGCCTCTTTCTTGCCCGAGTCTCCTTTTATGCTGTCCCTGGTGGTTGTGTAGCTTAATTTGTCACCCAGATTGTGGCTGGACCTCTCACCGGGCACTGTATTAGCTACTGTTCCCAGACCTAGAAATGCTGGTGATACAGCAACTCTTTGCAGCGGGTTCTGCTGAGTCCGGCAGCCCTAATGCCACTGGTAATGAAGAAGTGTTGGGACTAAACTCCTAATGGCTCATTGATTGGTTGAATTATGCTCAGTGTAAATCTGAAAATAGATTTTAAATATGTGCTTGGGGATTTGTGGGGATTTGTTACTTAGGAGCTTTTTAACTCAATCGTGGCTGGTTTGACAAAGACATCAACACAGGGAGCCCGTGCCTGGGCCACGATGTGCATCTCAGTGAGATCCCCTGGAGCCAGGACAGCACGCCGGTGGTGGGGAGGGGTGGTGGCCAGGCATGGAATGGCCCCCTCCCCCTTCACACATACCCCTTGGCAGGGTCTTGTGAAGGTTGAACCAGCCATTGCAAACCCTCGATATTCCTAAGGTGGATGGAGTCATAGTAGGTTCTGGATTTTCCCTTTTACTTCCTCTGAAGTTAAGTAGAGCAGAAGTTGTCCTCTTCCTAATTCCAAGCTTCACTTTTCTTGGCGCTGCCACTAGGGAAGAACCAAAGGAAAGCCTCCATGGAGGCTTTACCTTATCAGCCCAGTGGCATATCCCAGCACCATCTCCTCTGCTGGCATCCTTGGATCCAAGCCTAAAGCAGGAGCTGTGTGAAGGGCTCCTGCTCTGGGGCTGGGCTGTTAGCATGCATGCTTCTTTTGGTGAATGCCAAGTTAACTTGGAGATGAAAGAAAAGCCAGTGAAGACCCCCCTGTGAGGGAGCAATCTTTACCAGATAATATGTGGAGGCGACCTCCCAACACATCTAAAATTACCCGCCCTCTAGTCTATCAGAGACCTAGAATGCCTCCCATTTTTGGTGCAGGGTGGATCAGAAACAAATGAAGGATGTCATAAGTGAGCCTCCAAGAGACAAAATGGGAAGATATAGTGAGACCATATTTCTAAGCAGAAATTGGTCAGGGGCCTTTTTTTCAGAGCTTCTACTCTTCCATTTTAACCTCTGTCTGAAAGGCTATATCTCCCTTCCCTGGGCTAATTTATACCCAGCTAGTCATTAGAAAAAACCCATATCCTCAAGGAGGGAAAGAAGTAAAAACAAAACCTGAAAGAAAAGAAGAAAATTACACTCTGCTCTAATAAAGAAGTTACTGACGTTCTACATTATGAACTGTATTAATTTTTAATGGCTGAGAAAGGAGTTGATTTATAATGCATCCTTCCCGGCTGCAGAGCCTGTCCCCAGCTAATAAATAAATGACAGGCCTCTTGTATTAAAAGTATCCGTCATCTTACACTGTTGGAATGTAAATGGTGAGAGGCATTGAATGAGAGGCCTCTGGGAGGGGGCAGGCCCTGCCGTGCCCAGTAGAGAAGGGGCTGGCCATGAGGTTGGCCTAGTTTTGAAATGGGGTTTCGCTCATACCTTCCTCTTGGCCTCAGCAAAGTGACCCAAATAGCTGCAACCCTCATGGTCCAGGAGAAAGTTCGTAGGAAGAGCTGATGAAACACTTAGCAGCAGTTCATGATGCAAATTTAAATTCCTGGTCCTTAAGCAAAGCTGTCCATGGCTTTTCCCAGCATATCCTGACCAGGCACCTTAGGGGTTTGTCACTGGGTTCCCAAGTGTCGCTGGGATTATATGCTCAGTAGTTCATCCTTTGTTGATGGTGATCTATGATTCACAACTCTGGTTTGCCTCTCTATGCCTCTTCAGAAAACTAACAAACAAAAAACACCTAATATTTCTTTCTGGTTCCAAAGTAATAGATGCTCATTGTAAATATTTTGGAGGAAGTCCAGAAAAGTAAAAAGAAGAAAAGAAGAATGACCCCAAGTACCACCCCCAGTGAGAAATGCATGAACATTTTGGTGCATTGTCTTTCGGTCTTTTTTCTTTGCGTATATACATGTACAAGCAAATAACACATGCAGGCATGCACACACCAGCATGTACATGTATAGTAGGCAAAAATTAGATCAAATTCTGTATATGGTTTTATAATCTGAATTTGTCATCTAAGAACATATTGTAGACCTTGATTATGATGCTGCTATTCTTAATGGTTATATATGTGTGGCCGGGCCATATTCAAATTGGAGCTGTTGCAGAGCTGGCAATCAGTCAATCAAGATGCACTCTTTTGTTCTCTGTCACAATGCCAACTCCAGAGTAAACACAGTGCAGGAGAAAAACACGAGTACAAAGGAGGATTTTTGCACAGAGCTCCTAGTTATGGTGTAACTACTCTGCTGCAGAGAGTCAATTCAATGAGGCTGAGAGATGAACAGAGTGACACCGTCCCCGCTTGAGGGAGTCCACACTCCAGCTGGGGAGACAAGCCCCAGAAACAGTTCCTGGGGATATCAGCATAATGAGATGTGCACCACAGAGACCCTGCGACTGAAGGGCTGATATACTTAGAGAGCAGTGGCTTGTTTAAATTAGGGGAACAGAAGCTTGGGTGAAGCCTGCACAGAGGGAAGAGGGTGTTTGAGCAGAAAGCAGTGGAGGTTTTGGATGGGCAGAGACGGAAAGGAAGGCCCTTCCAGGCCACCACAGCAGTAGCTGGAGGCAAGAGGGGACTGGGCTTTGGAGGAGCAGGGCTGGAGGTCCTAGTGACCAGAGAAGGACCCCTGGGGGGAGGTCCTCAATAGCATAGCTTATTGAGATAATAAATATAGGATTTGCGCTTTAATAGTTTGAGTCTTTGTTTACCACACTTGTCACTGTTATCAGTTTCTCAGAAGTAGGTAATGATCAGAGAAGTAAAGAAGCCATCAACATTCTAATAAAAAAAGGTGTAACAAAATAGTAATTTATTCTCTCTGAATTTAGGGACAGTTTCAAACAGACGTGCAGATACCCCTGTTCTAGAAAGAAAAGAGATGAAACACTCCCTTAATATACCTATCAGCACAATGAACGTTATGTAGAAAATGAGAGATTTAGCAGTTGCTGCCAGCAGGTTCAACTCCCTCTGATTTATTTATATTGTCTTCATTGGCTTATAAAAATGGAAGTTTGCCTAGATTTTGAGACTAGCATTTCTATCCTTCCACATATGAATTTATTTCTTGATTTGTTGTGCATATTTCTAAACATAGATGGACCAATGACTTTTGCTTTTGAAAAAAAAAATACGAATGTCTCTGAGCCGGTGAGAAGAGGAATCAGAGACCACATTCCTGCAGAGAACCTGCTCCCGTATGACAGGAGAGAGATATGCAGGGCAGGGTTCAAGAAGCATTTATTCCACAAGTACCTGAGACAGCCTGTATTTTTGGCATATTGAAAAGTGGCAACCCAAGATCAAGTCCTATCTGGTCTTGGTTTTATAACCAATCAGTTGCAGTTGTGGTATGATCCTCACTTATATTTTTGCCTTCAAATCTTGGACCCAAAATTATTCTAGCAATAGGACTTGGCTGAAAGCAAAGTTTTTCCTTTCCTGCTCTTTAATTCTCTTTTACTTGACTTCCTTGTAGAACATAGAAGTTTTTTAATCTGAACAAAACCTAAGAGATCCAGTGAGAAATATCTTTTCATTCTACGGATGAGGACACTGAGTCCAGACACATAGTTTAATGACATTAAGCCACATAAGTATTTGGAGGAAAGAAAGGTACTAGGACCGGTAGCTATTGTCTCATGTTTGTTACTCCTGAACCCAAAGAAGTTGATTTTTGTCTGGGCCATTTCATAAGGAATGTCTGACAAAAGTGAACTGTCTGACTCAGGTGCAATAATTACTACAGAAATTGGTTTTAGTGTCTTTGGGGAATTCTGCAGTTGAACCCAGAAGGCATCCTTATCAAGTAGTTTGTTCCAACACTTCTGCAGATTTTAAGAGCTTCAGATGTCACTGTTTCTCTTTGGAGTGATTCTTTGTTATTTTAGTCAAATTTCAAGGAGCACTGCCACTTTGCCCCACTGGGTTCCTAGTGAGATACAGTATTACTATCTTAAGCTTTCAATTCAGGCACTGCTACAGGAGTTCTTGCACGTGATCTGTGATCTGAAGTGATCTGAAATGTCATTTGCCCTTGATATATCTTTTAGAAGAGTGTTGGAGTTCCTAATGGCATTAAAACGGAAGCACACTTGTGGCTAGGCATCTATTTGATTCCCATGTAGCTCTTGTGTTACTTAATGCAGTCAGATCGTAAAGGGAATTCATTTCTACTCCTCAACTTCCAAATGACTTCACATGATTTACAGTTGACAAACAGCACACTAGGACTCTTCTTGCATTTCATTGTTTCTGTGGAAAATTGGTTGATACAGCATCACCAGGCAGGTGGCTTCTTATCCTCAGGCATTTCCCCAACCAGCCCTGGCTGCTGGTCCACTGTGCACAGAGCCCTGTGCTGGGCAAGGGACCCTGTTTTCATTCCACGGCTCCATTACCTGGTTATACTCTGACCCCAAGGAAGATGATGTTAGTGATTTTAAACTGTCTTACCAGGGTACAGTTTCAGCTGTTGATAGTGTAATTTTCAGAGGACCATCATTTTTATACGACAGTGGTTATCAAAGTGCGGTCCCCAGAGCAGCAACATCAGCATCACCTGGACACTTGTTAGAAATGCCAGTTCTTAGGATTCACTCCAGACCCACTAAAGCAGACACTCTGGATGTCGGGCTCAGCAATCTGTGTCCAGCAAGCTCTCCGGGTGATTCTGATAGACATGAAAGTATGAGAAGCACTTGTGTAAGATATTGGTGGTGATTTTTTTTCCCCTGATCTAAAATATTTGAAGAAGTTGAGAGGTGTTTTCAGTGCAAAATACAATTATCGATAGTATTTTTAAAACATTTATTCATTCAGTAAACATTTACTGAGCATGATTAAGTTCTAGGTACTCAGTTGGGTACTAGAAACACAAATAAGCAAACAAATAGGTCATTCTGATATGGTTGTTTTGATAGGAATATGTAAAAACACCTTTTTGGTGACAATAATATAAACGAGAGGCACTCATCCTCGTGTCCACCCCTTATCCTCACCCTGCCTGTGACTTCTGTGCTGTTCCAGGGCCCCTCCAGATGGGGAACTTTGCCAAAGCTTGGGGTCGGAGTGTGGAGAGTGAGAAACAGTGTGTAAACGAGGTACGGGAGAGGGTCAGGAATGGGGAGAAGGCGCCAGCTCTGTCTTATTTGAGGATGATGAGAACGGAAGTATGAAGGTTTGTATTTCGGGCTGTGTTAACATGCTTCCCTTCTGTCAAAACCACCACCTCCTGATATCCCAGCCCATCGTCTTGTGGGTTTGTGGGTGATGCAGAGATGGCAGGATGGGGGTCAGAGAGCTGAGAGTGGACGACATGTGCTCTCTCCTTCATGCTCTGTGAGGCTGTGGGGTGTGGGGAGGATGAGCTCTGTTGGCGTAAACGCTGGAGCCTTGGCCTGAGCTGTGGTGTCAGCTCTCCAAGTCTCTGTGCATCTATTGCAAAGTGGGACTAATAAGAGGACCTGCTGCATAAAGTCCTTCTGTGTATTAAATGAGGGAGCGTATGTAAGTGGCTTGGAACAGCTGCCTGCATTTAGGAAGCAATGGGTAACCTCTAGCTAGCAGCACTATTGTCATAGTCTGCCTTAGTTACACTACAGAATGAATTAACTTTTGCCTTGCTAGGCCATCCCCAGGGGTGGGGGTGGGGGTATCTGGCCATGCAGATTTGCTCTGACATTATTTGTAAATCACACTTTCCCCTTCCGAAGAGTAGTGTATGGTGAGAAGCGTCTCCCCATGTAGAAGCTGGTGTCACATTCTGCTGACCTGGTTCAGTGACCGGCTGATATGCATGCTGCTAGGGTACTCAACTCTTCAGTCATGGCTTCTCCTTGGGGTTAACAGCCCACCATGACCCAACCCCAAAACTTCACCTTACTGCCAAGGTCAAGGAGGTGATTTTGCCAGAAAATACCAGATTAGTGAAAATTTAATTATGATTTCCAAATGTTGTGAAATGATAGGAATATAGAAATACCCCTTAATGTGTTGAATTTAGGCACACATCTAACCTCTTCCTATTTAATATGGAAATGTGCATATTTTAAGTCCTCATAGACTTAGGAGGACTAATTCATTCCCAGATAAACTTTCTCAAAATCCTCTCTGTTTTGATTTTTTTAAAGCGAGCTGGAGACTGAGCTTTCTCTTGGTGAATGCTTACTGATGGGTAGGAATTATAGCCACAAAATATGAGAGGCAGACCTGGTGGAGCGAACAGCGTCTACAAAGGTGTGGAGATGTGTTCTGGGGAGATGCAGGAGTTCTGGAGAAGTAGGGTTTAAGGTATGTGGGCAGGAGCCAGTCATAATGGCCTGTGTGTCATGCTTGCTCATTCCAAACCATCTGAAGCTGATATTGGAGAATAGCATATCCCCTAACAAGCCACAGATCAGAAAGGAACAAAAAGAAAAACATTTGTCCAAAAAGATGGGTTCCCGCCCCCTTTATGGGTAGTGTAAGGGGCAGTGCTGTGGTTTGGTGAGAATTCTGAACTGTTAATAAAAATCTGCAAGCCAGATCCAGGAAACTGCTATTAATCCACAGTGTAGTATCAGGTGAGTGATTTGGACATGGTGAAGTGTATCTGTGGATAGTATAATTAGACTCACCGGTTTCCCAGGTTATTTCTAGTGTGACAATTCTCTGATATTTTGTGGGTGTGTGTGGGTGTGTACAAATTCCAGCAGTACTGGAGGTAAAAATACATTTTGTGAGTTCTGTTAATGGACCTTAAGTGGACAAAAATATAATGCGTATTTTTAAAAGTAAAATTCTCCTTATTCAATATGTTTATTACATTGCTTTTAGGAATGAAATCTGTTAGTAATATATGAATATCTTCAACATATCATTTACAAAAACAAGTATAGTTTTATTCTCACCCTTTTATTTTTCTTCAGGGAAAAAAATACTAAAGAGCTCAGAGAAAGAACTATCAATTTATTTTACAGAAATTTTTCTCCTTTCCCCAGAATATTCAGATCTTAAATCATCATAGAGGTGGTGGTTGGAGCCTTGAGAATGAATCGCCACCGAATAAGAAAGTGTAGAGAAGAACAGGAGTTCAAAACCAGGGCCCTGGGCTGGAGCAATGTTTTAGGGAGAGAAAGGGAAGGTAGATGGAGGGGCTTTTGGAAGGTACTGTGACACCCGAAGGTTCATTGACTGGCTGACATGTGCGCTGCTAGGGTAATTTTGCTAGAGTTTGCAAAAGAAGGGTGGTGTCGGAGGCAGAAGAGGAGACAGAGACCAGGCCACCAGACTTGCTGAGGAGCTGGGCCCCAGAAGCCTGGACCAGAGGGGTGACAGTGATCCCCAGATTGCCAGGATCAGGAGGGAGCTGGTCATGGGGAAAACAGGTCAGCAACCCAAAGAAATGGACAGGATGGCCACATAACCTTTGCCTTCTAGATTTGAAGGAGATTTGGGGCCTGATCATTTGAAAGAAGATTTTTTTCTACTTGCTACAGCACGCATTTTGGCTTAGATAGGTTTGGTGAATTTGAGAACACAGGAGTCCACAATGCTGTTTGGAAGGAAAAGCATTCTGTGCTGTGCTTTCCTGACTGGGGGCTCTGAGAATAGGAGGAGAAGTGCCTCATATATCACTGGGGGTGGAGTGGGGTGTCACGTGTCCTGGTAGAAAAATCTGGACTTGAATTTCAACCCCAGCTCCAGCACTTACAAGCTGTGAGTCCTTATGTAAGTCATCTAACTTCTCTTCTGCAACGTGGCCTCTTGCAGGGTACCTGTAAGGTGGCGGTTGCAGACCAGCAGCCCCAGGGCCACGTGCAGCACACAGGGGTATGGAGTTTGGCCCATGCAGAGCATACCATTTTTTAAAAATTGATTGCTAACAAGTGAAGCCTGGGGAAGTTCACATACAAACTCTGCGTTTACAGTTTCACCTAGAGGCAGGCCCTCTTTAGACGGAGCATGCTTTTCCTTTTTGCCAGAGTCCCCTGCATTTCCGTTGTCTTACACCTGCCTCCTCCTGCTCATGTACATTGCTCACCTGGCTTTTGTGGCCATTTAGGTTGTGACTCTCTCTCTCAATAAGGAATAAAGGAAATATATGCAAAGTGTCCCACATTAGTAATAGCTCCAGAAATTGAATGTTAGCTAATGGTATCATCATCATCATCATCATCATCATCAAAATTACCTTCATATTTTTAACGAAGTGGAGAATTCAAGTCCTTGAATAAGCCACTGAAGGAGAGGTTGCTCCCAGAACTTCTTAGCTACAAGCCTCAAAAATATGTGGACAATGACAACTCTCTTCCCCGTCACCTGACCTCTTCTCTCTCAACCAGAAGGCCCCATGAGGTAGTCAGAAAACAAACCCAAGTGTCTGTCCTTTTAGCTGAGAGTTGACATCCCTCTTCTTCAGTCTTATTTTCTTTCTTCTATAGGGCCAAGATGGGAGCTGGTCTGTGAAGTCTGGGACAGCTGAGCTGCTGCTAATGGAAGGGGAATCTTCCAGCAGGGATAGTGAAGGGAGGTGATGTTCACGGAGGTGGAGCTTACGTATTCCATTTCCCCGTAGCGGTCAGGATAATATTTCAGTAATTGATATTATGTTATGAATAATGGATCATGGATCAAAAGAATTGTAGCATCTGTTCAATTTGAAGAGTGGCTGAAGGCAGGGCCTGGTTACTGCTCATCAGAACTCCACTGCCACCAAGAACCTTGAGTATCAGGAGACTGAGATTAGGAATGGGAAATTTAATAGAATTTAAAATGTGAAGTGCTCAAAGGTTACCTAGTCCCATGGATACCAAATATGTGTCCTCAGACATCTGCATTCCAATTTACTTGGGCGCTTTTAGGAACCACTGTGTCCTAGACCCCACCTGGGTTCGTGGTCTGAGCGTGGGGCCTGCCAGCTTCTCCCAGGGCTCAGACGTACAAGCAAGTTTGGCAACTACTGATTGAGTCCAGTCTCGTTCCCTTACAGGTGAGGAAACTGAAGTCCTGAGTGGTTAAGACACTTGCCCCAAGAGATCCAGTGACATTGGTGACATTGGTGACATTGGTGGCATGGGTAGGATCAGAAACAGGTGCCTCCCTTCCTTTTTCACTTAGAATTCTCTCCTCACATCTAACACATGGAAGCTCTCCCAGAACCGCCTCTCTTCCTCTCTCAGGTCCTGAGAGTGTATTCCCTGTTAATCTTGGGATTCTGCCCTTTTTCTTCTCTTGGATAGGCCCAGCCCAAACTAATTTTAGTTTCTTTCTTTCGAAGGACACTTCCCTTCTGAACAGGAACCTCTTTCTAATATATGAAAATATTTTGGTTCCCTTGGATCTTTGTATCTCTTAGAGAGATGTAGCCAAGCCTTGGCAAATCCTCCCTGCCCATGCTTTGGGGAAGCTACTGTCATAAAGGAACATTGAAATGTAGCATCATAGGGCAAAAGGAACTTGTCATATTCATCCACCCATTTTATAGGAAAGGTCACTGAGCCATAGAGAGGTCAAGAGAATTGCCCAAGAAACACAGCTGGTTTGTGCATGGAAGAGAGGAAGAATTAGAACTCAGGTCTTCAGATTCCTCTGCCCAATCCTTGCCTTGATTCATATGAGCACTTTTCTAATGGCAAATTTCACATATCTGGAAACAGCAAAATTTCACATACCTGGAAACAGCCTGAAGGCAGGAGATAAAATAAGTTTCCCAAGTACAAGCCTTCTCTTGTTTCTAAACAAGTTCAAGTTAGAAAATCTTAGGATTGAAGAAGATACCTTATGGGTATGAGTCTCCTAAGATGGTCATCCAATTTCAGATCATTCTTCTAGTGACCAAAAGTTTGCTCTTTCCAGAGAGGTCCAGTCCACTTTCAGGCAGTTCTAATTGTGAGAAAGGCTATCCTATCTCAGCCCAGGAATCAGACTCTTGGGGACACACTGCTTGGTCCTAATTATTCTTCCTGGAGCCACTCAGCAAACAGTGTGGTTGTGGTGAGCAGGACACAGGCTTTGACACTGGGCACCCCTGAATTTTATGAGTATAACTCTAGCCATCATCGTTTCATACCTAGAACACATCCTGGCACATGGCAGGCCCTCGGCTCAGGCTCGTCTTCATTTTGGAAGCCTGCAGCAGGGGTTCTCAGTTCATCCTTTGTTTCCACTTGAAGCCATGTGTGTCGTGTGCCTGTGGAAGGCTGCTGTCCCCAGATAGAGCTGCTTCTCTGCTGAGGCTGCCACCAGCCTCCAGCAGTTCCTCTTCATGTGACCTGCTGTTGTGCATGACGATCTCTATCAATCCTTTTTCCCCAGGCTCCTGGTAGGGCATAGCATTGCACCAGGTGCTTCAGGAGCAAAGCTGCCTCAATTGCTAATCTGAAAAGCACTTTGCCTGGAAAGACACCTGAGACATGTAAGATATTAATAGCTGCAGAAGTTTCATCCCTGTGTAATTTAAATCCCTTTCCTGAGTTACACTCTTATGGAGGGGGTGGGAGAGGAGAGAAAAGCCTAGAATAATTATAAGAGGTTGTGGGAAAAAATTTTTGGGAGATGACTGAAATATTCTAGTTTAATCATCCACCCTAGTGCTTGCTGGATTTGGTAATGAACATTTTTACTTTCTTCCTTAAAGTCAGAGGCTATTTTGACAGCTACAGATGCTGCAAATTACATGTGTTCTGAAGATCACTGGTCCAATGAGAAGCTCTTGAAACAGGGTTCCACTGTAAATAAGTTTGGAAAGTGCTGTAGATACTACCTCCCTCCCAGTGAGCCCCAGTGCACACCAGCATATTAAGGGATGAGAAGTCCTTCCTACAGAAACCTATTATGCTCTTGGTTAACCTGGGATTTACCATATTTATTTGAAGACAGATCCCTTCAAATTTATCATGCTATCTCTGATAGGTTAATAATGTTCACGGGTAGAAATCTTACTTGAAGGGAACCAGGATGTTATGGAGATTGAAGTGCACAGTCTGTAGCTGTGCTGGAAGATGTGGGGGTTCCAGGCTCATGACAGCAAGAGGGAGAGACTCTCTTCCAGCACTTTTTCTGGTGCTCTGTCTGTCTGTTAAGTTATGGGATAGACAGATGTCAGTTATTCCAGGATTTGGAGAATATTAAAGAAATCCCTTCAGAGTTGGAATATTAGCTACAGCCTAGGGCTTGAGGTGACCTATTCTATTCATGGAGTCTAAAAGTTTTACACATAAAGGGGGTTGTCACACACACAGATTGCAGTGGGAGGGCTCCTGCAGAGGGTAACATCAGGTGGCTTTGTGAAGGAACCCATGAAGACCAGTGTGACTTTAGGGCAGACAAACTTTAGGCTTTAGTGACAGGCCTTTACCAGCCCAGTCACTGATAGCTGTTTGCAGCAATTGACAAGGAAGACAGTCCCCGTAAGACTTTTGTCTTAGCACAGGCATCCTTGGTGGTGACATTATTACTGCATGGGACTCTCTGGGGCCTTTAGAAGTCTTCAGTGACCTGGGTATCAAGGTCATAACATGTCTGGCTCCTCCTCTGGGAGATCTGGCAGTCTGTACTTAGGCTTCTCTGGCTGCACCAGGGTGTGTCCAGAAGGCATCAATCAGGGAAGATGAGTGTGAGTACCTAGTGGGGATTGTTCCCAGTGAGTGAAGAGGCCCAGGTCAATAGAGGGGAAATGATGCAGGTGAAAACCTTTGGAGTTACACACATGTAGGTTTAAATCCCAGTTCTGCTACCATATCTTTGCAGAAACTCCTTAAGCTCTCTTGGCCTCCTTTTTCTCATTGTAAGATGAGGATAATAAATGTCACTTTGCTAGGCATTGGGAGGATTAAATGACCTCACATATGGAATACGCCAGTGCTGTGATAAACTCCATCCATCCCTTCTGCTGGCCCAGCGCGAGAGGAATTGAATGATGCTGAGACCATCATTCACTTGCGCCAACCCTTCCGCTAGTCCTACAACTTCGATCCCCTTCATATTCATCCCTGTATTTCAAGGCTGAGTCTCACAGAGCTTTGAAGTTTTGGCCACCCGTACCTCCTAAATTCTTCCAAATGTTTCTTCTCTTTCCTCAGCCTTCCCTAGCTTTTTCATATCTCTCTTGCCCTGTGGAAGGTAGTAGTGTATACATTCTCCTGGGTGCAAATGTGCCTTGAATTTGCACAAGGGTAGGACAATGTATTCTTTTTCCAATAGCTGTTTTGATAATGCTTGGCAGTGTGTTGGTATTTCTGGCCGAAGTAGCCCATGTTGAGACCATATCTTCAAGGCATACTTTTTAATCTGTCCCGAGTCTCTTTCCTAGGCTGTATGGTTTGATTTTCCATTGATGAAAAGTGCTCCCCTTTTCTTGCCAGCATGAGAGTTTATCTGCCCATTTTTTCAGCCACCACTCTCCTGTTGCTCAAAGCATAAGCAGAAAGTCTCTTGGGATCTTCATGTATTTTGTGCCTTTTGTTTTAGTACTGTATTACCCGGAAGAGCTTAGGATCATCTGAAAATCAGAGGTACTCTGGTGCCATCCCTCTTGGAGATCAAGGGTGCCAGGAGGTGCATTGAGGATGGAGTGGAAGGTGAATAGTGAAGGATGTAGTATAAGGCTTTGGACCAGGTGGAGGAGGGCACAGATGCTGAGAGGCAGGACAGATGAGGGAGAGCCTAGCGTCACATCAGGGGTACAGCAAACAGAAGCACCCCAAGAAAGCCAGATGGGCTAGGAGTGATCCTCATTGTCCTTTCTCTCCTATCTTATGGGTGTGTGGCCCTGAGGCAAGAGAGTCTGCTTCTGATTGGGAGAGGATTTTCAGCTGGACTCTTGGACCAAGTTCCCATCCGTGGTGATGTATCTCCTCAATTACCATGGAGACTTCCATCTTAAAAATAGCCATTGAGTGGAATCTCAGTGCAAAAAAATAAAAAACCCAAATATATCATAGCAGTTGGCTCCCCACACCCTTGTGCCTATTTACTCCCTTGAGGATTTTCATCAGGTTTGACTTTTCCTTATGGAGAAAGTGTTTATTCCTCCATATGTTATATTGGCTTAGCAGTGAGTGATTCCCTGGTTGAAACTTTGTTCCACAGCCCTCTGGCTTCTCAGAGGAATAGAACATTGTAGTTGTTAGGTGTGTGACTGCTGGAGGCACACCCCTGGCCTAACCCATGTAACAATGGGCAAGTTACTTAACCTCTCTCTGTGCCGTAGTTTTCTCACCAGTAAAATTAGGTCAATATGGTACCTGCTGCATGGGATTATGAGGATTAAAAGAAATAAAACCTGGCAGGTGCTCAGAACCATGCCTAGTATGTAGTTCGCTCTCAGAACATGCCAGTTAAGATCTATTTTTAAGAAGCTCTGAAACACAATGGCATACAGTTTACCTTTGGGAGCTTGGCCCTGTGTAAAGGCACATTAGCATTTTGGTCAACAGTTACACAAGTTCATAGTGTTGCTTCAAAGCTCAGGGGTGGCTGCTTCTACAACTCCCAGTTTATCTCCGTCTTGTTGTCAATTAGATCCAGAACATTCTCTGTGTGTTCTATACCTGTCTGTTTCAAAAGAGAAGTGAGTGGCTAGCATTTGATTACCTCAGTAAAGAATTAGTCAAATAATTCAGTGAATTTTATCTCCCTGACCCCTTCTCAACCCTAAGAACTCTTTTTGCTCTGTGATTATTGGGTGAAACCAAAGACTCGTGTGCTGGCGTGCTGTCATTGACAGATTTAAAGTCTTCTATCTGGCCTTGGAGGGTTTTGCAAAATGCCACTTGACTGTTTGGGGCTCATTGAATGTCTGATTTGAGCTTATTTGCCAAGTTCCCCAGGCTTCTTTTCTCTTCTCCTGGCTTGAGATGTCTGCTTTTTGTTTTTGTTTTTTAATATATCCTAGTTGTGATAGGCTGAGATTTACCTGGTTAGCCATGCTTGTTTTTATTTTCTGTTGGTGTT
Organism: Daubentonia madagascariensis; assembly: GCA_023783475.1. NCBI lineage: Eukaryota > Metazoa > Chordata > Mammalia > Primates > Daubentoniidae > Daubentonia > Daubentonia madagascariensis. The sequence continues at coordinate 15,391,750 of JAKFHU010000144.1, forward strand.
TAAGAATTGGATATTTTGATTCATAAGAATTTTGTTTTCTTTGGGCTTCTAGCAAGTTATTTTTTACATAGCTTCTCAGGTTTTCTATTGAGTCTTAGTTTTAAAAAACTGTTTATTTTCATTTCAAGGTGAGATCAACAGTGAAATTGTATACCTATTTGTTTATTGCTTTGCTTTGCCATTCTAGGGCCAAAAATATATACCAATGATTAAAGCAGAGATCTCAAAGATTCTCGGAATGTCAGCTCCTAGTTTGGTGTTAGGTGGGGGGGATGTGATTGGGGTAGGGCTCCCCTTCCTCTTTGTAATTCCTGGCAACCACAATCATCAGGGATGAGGGTTGGGGCACATAAACACTACTACAGATTCACCATTTCCTTGAGGGCAGGGTCAGTTTTCTGGTGGAAATGTCTTGAACAAGATCTTCAATTATCCTTCCTTGATTTAACTTATATCTATCCTTTGAGATTTTATAGTGGTATAGGTCTCCTGTGTGAGCCTGAGTGCTATATAGCTTGAGGAGAGGAGAAAACTCAAAAATAACTCAACTCCTAGATTTTCACTTTGGAAGGAACACTCACCACCCTTCATAGAGAGAAATCTCTCTGCACTACACCTGGCGAACATTATCAACCTTCTCCAAGAATGCTTCCAATGACGAGGAGTTCACAACTTCTCATGGCCATTGTTATATCAATGCATAAGTATCTATACTTTTTTACTTTATTTTTTAATCAAATATTATTTTTATTCAACAACTGGTACATATGTCTATTGATTAGAAGACTTAATATTGTTAAGATGGCAGTACTCCCCAAATTGATCTACAGACTTAACACAGTCTCTATCAAAATCCAGACTGCTTTTTATTTTGCAGAAATTGACATGCTGATCCTAAAATTTGCAAGGGACTTGAAATACTATAATAATCTTGAAAAATAAGAACAAAGTCAGAGGTCCCAACTCTTCAATTTTAAAACTTATTACAAAGCTACAATAATTGAGACAATGAAGTACTGGCATAAGTATAGATATATAGATCAATGGAGTAGAATTGAGAGTCCAGAAATAAATTAGTATGTTTATGATCAATTGATTTTCAACAAGTTTGCCAAGACAATCCAATAAGGGTAGAATAGTCTTTATAACAAATGGTACTGGGACAATAAAATATTCACATGCAAAAGAAGGAAGTTGGATCCCCTATCACATACCATATACAAAAATTAACTCAAAATGGATCCAGGACTAGATGTTATAACTAAAACTCTAAAACTCTTAGAAGAAAAATTAGATGCAAATCTCTGTATACTTGGATCAGGCAATGGTTTCTTAGATATGACACCAAAAACACAAGCAACAAAAGAAAAAATACATATGTTAGACTTTATCAAGATGGAAAACTTTTGCTTCAAAGGATACCATCAAGAAAGTAAAAAGACAGCCTACAGAATGGTAGAAAATATTTGGAAATCATATATCTGATAAGGGAGTAGTATCCAGAATATATAAAGAACACTTACAACTCAATAAAAAGACAACCCAATAGAAGAATGGGCAAATGGTTTGAATAGACATTTCTTTAAAAAGATAAACAATTGGCCAAAATATGCACATGAATAGAGGCTCAACATAATTATTAATTAGGGAAAGGCAAATTCACATTGAGCTATCACCTCACACTCACTAGGATGGTTATGATAAAAAAGTTGGACAATAACAAGTGTTGGAGAGGATGTGAAGAAATTGAAACTTTCATATATTGCTGGTGGTAGTGTAAAATGATGCAGCTGCTTTGGAAAACAGTGTGGCATTTTTTCAAAAAGTTAAACATAGAGTTATCACATAACCTGCCAACTCTAATTCTATGTATATATTCAAGAAAATTGAAAACATGTCTATGCAAAAATGTGTACATGAATGTTTATAGCAGTATTATTCATAATAGCTAAAAAGTAGAAATAATGCAAATATTCATCAACTGAAAAGTGGATTGAAAAATGTGGTATATCCATATAATGGAATATTATTGAACCATGAAAAGGAACAAAGTATTGATGCATGCTACAATGTGGATAAATTTTGAAAACATTATGCTAAGTGAACATTATGCTAAGTGAAAGAGTATGTGTGTGTGTGTGTGTGTGTGTGTGTGTATGTGTTTGAATGATGAAAATGTTCTGGAATCACATAGGACTTATAGTTACACAACTTTGTGAATATACTAATACTAAAAGCCACTGAGTTGTACAGTTTGAAAGGGTAGATTTCATGGTATGTGAATTATATCTCAATTTTAAAAAATTCTAAGAGAAAAACTCTGCATGGACACTGCCCAATTTAAAGAGATGCTTGCACCTGACCTTGCATGAGTCCCTTCTTGTCGGGCTGTGGGAATTCTCAGAGGAGAGGGTAGGGGGCCAGCTGGATAGTGTTGAGGGTTTGGGTACGCAAGGCAGTGGCTATTTACTAACTGGTGTGGACCTGTGTCAACATTTTAACAATGAATGTGAACATACTGATACATATCCACTGACTGTTAGCCCTTCCCTGTGTCTGAATCCTGAGACTGCCACTCAGAGCTCCTGGATTACCCCACTGGGAGCAACAGAAAGCATATATAACCCCCATATGATTTGAATCATAGCACGAAAAAGTCTGAGCTCTGTATTCTTAGAATCCTCAGGTCTGTGGGTCAGGAGCTGATTAAATCAGCATTACAATCAATATTTTGGGGGAGGGTCTCACAGAGGATGGTGGAAATGTGTCTGGTTCTGTGGAATCATATTATAATACAATGTAGTCTCTCTCTCCCCCTGCCCCAATGCCATCTTCCTCATCTGAGTTCAGAATTCCATGAGCCCATCCAAGGTCTCAGAGATGTAGTCTTGGAGGTGAACCCTCCCAAGTCAGCAATGTCCTCAGCTCCTCCTCATGCCCCAGTCCACAACAGCTTTGTGTGATGGGGTCTGCCTTATCCCTTCCAGGGAAATACCTACATGGCTCAATGCATGGCAAATAGAATTTTCATGGGAGAAGAAAAGACATCTACTTGTTATTTATTCAGTGATATCCTATCTCATTGCAAAAAGTGTTTGAGGTTCTTTGCAAAAATATAGACATGCAATGCAACAGGATGAGCAACAGGACAAATGAAAGGATGACACTATTTGGATATGGGGGGAATAAGTATAAGAAAACAAAATTAGTGGCAAGATTAGACTACTAAGTGCCTATTGCTAGAGGGCACCTACAGATTTGGCTCTGGGAATCCTAGTGGCCGAGGCACAGAGGTAGCATTACAGTTTATAGGCCACCATTCAGAGAAGAATGTCTTTTCCAAATGTTGTGGTTGAACAGAAATTTCTCCCACAGTACCTCACACAGGGTAGAGTGTGAGGATGCAGCATTTTACTCTCCAGCTTCCTGACAATAGCTCCAATGGTGCACCTCTTTGGGGTGTTTGTTAAAATATCAGTGGCTTCATGACCAAACCACTTTATGAAGTGGGTGGGTCAGGGGCAGAGGCTGCCATGGGAGCTTTGTCATAGCCTGAGCAGACCCAGGCACTTCCTGGAAATAGGAAGCCCTCAGGGAACCCCACTGTTGAAGACTGATGGAATTACCTTCCCCCATTGCAATACATCACATGGGGGGCCTTACTGGTCAGCTTTTACAGCCAGCAATGTCCTCCAGCCCCTGGCAAGGCTTTTCTTCCCGGGCTTATTGGAACTTGATCAGTAAATCATTGAGATGAGGCAGTAAATCATTGAAGTCCAGAACAAATCTCACTTGACATTTTTATCTTGACTCTTCTGGGGGCCTTTAATTAGCATGATTGCAAAGCAGGCGATTGCTCCAATGGAATCTGCATTGCTCTTGGTTGACATAATGTCTATTGAAGTTTCTCTAGTTACTGTTTCTGGTCATCTAGGAAAGATTCTGATTAAAAGTAATTAAATCCCTTAATAAGGTATAATAAGGGGTGTTTGGCAGTGAGTTTACATGATTAAAAATGAATTCATATGGTTATAAAAGCCTCCCTCCTTCAAGTCCAATGTGAGTTGTTTGTCACCATGACTCCCAGAGCCAGGGCACACACAGCCACTTTGTGGGCATCTGCAGCTGGCATGGCCACTGCCCACAGTACGTTCACCAAGGTGTCTTTTGCCACATGGCCCACAGCCAATAGGCAGCTGTGACATTTTTAACTTGTGTTAATAGTCCATGGGCTTTGAGGAACATCAGAATATGTTGTGGTTGAAGACAGAACAATAGTTAGCACTAAGGGTCTTGCTTCTCCCAGTTCCTGACATATGAATTGGAATGAAAATCTTCTACTGGTATAGAACACATCGTATCTGTGGTTCTCAACCAGGGTGATTGTGACCTCAGGGGACATTTGACAATGTCTAGAGACATTTTTGATAGTCACAATGGCGTGGAGGGTGCTACTCACATCCAGTGAGTAGAGGCCAAGGATATTGCTAAATATCCTACAATGCACAGGACAGCCTCCCCAAACCAAGAATTATCCAGTCCAAAATGTCCATAGTTCTGAGGCTGAGAAATCCTGCACTAACTTTCAAAGATGACTCCTACATTACCTTGTTGTGAGGAAGAAGGTATAGAAGTTTTATCTTCATTTTACAGATTGAAGAACTGACGCTTAGAGAGGTAGTGACTCTTCCGTGTCCCACAGGGCCAGGCCATCAACTGATCGTCTGGTTCTCATTCTCCTACTACTTGCACACATTGCATGGGAGGACATGAGCTTTGGGGTCCCTAGAGGTGTCCAAAAGGGGCACAAGTTTTATCTAAATGCCTGTGGCACATCTCTGTAGAAACCATGACCCCATGTTTCTTATGTAAAAAAGGTATCCCTAGGTATGAAAGTTCACATAGCCATCAAAAGTACTATATACTGGTAAGATCCAATCACACTTGATACTTGGTCCTTGAGGTTTTTGGAATTACAGCACATGTCTGCCAAAAAGAATTCAGATAAAAAATCATGCACCCCTCAAATATCTATATATCTGTTCATGCATATATTTGCAGGTGGTTATCTTCCAGGCTCTGCCAATTTAGTGGAATAACAAACCTGAGAAGAGTGGTAAGAATGCAGTTGTATTTACACCATCATTGCTTGAAATTTTTGAAGGATTTATAGAATTAGGAGATTCTACGACAGAGAGTGCATAGCAAATGTCTCATTGTCATTTCACTGCCTTGTCTCTCTTCTTAGGGCACACATGGCTGCGTTGTTGCACATTGCCTATGGCTCACATTTGGAATTAGAATGTAATTCATGCCAGTTGTGGCCGGGCACTGCACTGTGTACTTCACATACACATCTGTGACCCCTACAGCCTCTGAGGGAAGTATAATTATCCCTACACACAGGTGGAAGGACTGAGCTCAAGGGGTATTACTTGTGCATGATCCACATCTGGTTGATAGCAGAACTGGAAGTGCAGCTTAGGATTTGCTCATTGCCCTTTACTAATTTGCCATGTTAATCACAGCAGTTATATCTTACTGTTTGCTCCTCAGTTAAGAAAGAGACTCTCATTCTTATTTATGGAAGAGGAAACAGGGCCACTAGGCATTGAATGAGATGTTCTATCTCCTGCCTCTTAAAGCAGTGAGTGCATTTGGTGGGTAATAGACACAGGGAAATCCTAAAAGAATTCATCCATACACATAAAATTTTCTAAACTAAATTGACCTAACATTAGTTTCAGTTCTTCTGCTGATGCTTTTCAAATCTAAATTGACTCTACTCTGATCAGAGTAGACTACAGTGCTCAGAGCTGGGAGTTCCTCCATGTGCTGCCATGCCTGGCTAGAAGAGCATCTTATTTATTAACAAGTGTCTTTCCTCAGACCTGATGAAATAAAGTCAAGGGCATAAGGTTCCTAATTCCCAGTCCAAGTGTTGCCACACTTCTTTAAGGGTTGCAGGCATGCTCTCCTGGGTTTGTGCTGAGCATATCACTGGCTCCTTTTTGGGGGCCCCCAGTGTTGCTAATGGTCCTATCATAGGTCACACTGGAGATCCCTGGAGTGGCCCAGGCCCTGCATTCTGTTCTGCGTCCTACATTTAATCAGATGCCAGGTTTCTGATGTGCACGAGCTTGACCTTTACATTCCTCCAGCATCCATCCTCTTGGCCCTCTTGTGCTCCCAGCCCTGATTTACCACGTATCCATCCTGGTACGGCCACCCTTTAACCCAGGAGTCCACAAATGACAGCCTGTGGGCCCCATCCAGTCCGCTGCCTATTTTTATACAATTCTCCAGCTAAGAATGGTTTTTACATTTTTAAATGGTTGGAAAAATTCAAAAGAAGAATCATCTTTCGTAACACGTGAAGATTATATGAAATTCAAAATTCAGTGTCCATAAATAAAGTTTATTGGGACACAGCCATGCTCATTCATCACATATTGTCTGTGGCTGCTTTCACACTGCAGTGGTGGAGCTGAGTAGCTGTAACAGAGGTGGTATGGCCTGTAAAGCCTAAAATATTTACTCTCTGGCTGTTGACAGAAAAAGCTTGCCAGCCACTGCTGATGTCCTTCTGCTTCTCGTTCTCCATTCCCTTTTATCTGTTCTCAGGTCGTCTCTTCTTTCAAATCCTTCAAGCTCACCCATTGCCCAAACCCCTGAATTTCCTTCATGGTCTGCCCCAAGCTAATCATATCCGTTTATTAGTGGGAGTTCCTTGCACTTCCCCAGGTGTGTGTTGTACCTCCCCACTACAACCATCACTCATGTGGTGCTCTCTGCCAGAAATAGCTTTCCTTCCCATCTCCTTGGAAGGAAATCTTATCTCTCCTTTAAGCCTCATGGCAACGGCAGCCTTCTCCAAGAAGGTTGAGTCTCCTACTATAGCTAGGAATGCCCTAACAGTCTTCCTGTGCTGCTTTTATGACGTGAGGTCCTTTCTGTTACAGTCTGGCTGTTCCAACCTGGGTCATGGGGTCCCTGTGAGGGGTGAGGTCCCTGAGGGCTAAGGCACAGAGCTGGTGAGTGCAGGCTGGGTGTGTCTGCTTCAGCATGTGCCCTCTGGGCTCCCTGGGACATTCTGCTTTCCCAGGTGTGTAATTCCTGTGAATTTGCAGGGCTTTTGTTCTCTTAAACCTTTGTAACTGTTGTTTTGAAAGTGGGCAACAGGATTCAACACTTGGAAATTGATTTTTAACATTAAGGTGAAAGGCCATTATCACTAGTTGAAGATACATCTTTAATCTGAATCTCTTATCTGGGTATATCCACCCATGTCTATATCTTTTGATCCATTATCTGTCTATCTTCATTTCTCCATGTATCCATCCGTCAGTCTTCGTCTCTGCATCCATTGATTCATACCAGTCCCTGCTGCTAAATTCTCTTTGCAGCTGCAGCTCCGGCACTGTCCCTTGCTTGGGAATGTCCCACTTTTGTGAGATTATCACAGGTGGTCCCTGAACACTGTGTTCCTAGTCATCCCTGCTGAGCTGCTTCCCATTTCTCCTGTACTCCTACTTTATGTTCCAGCCAAATTATATACTTTGCTTTTTGGGGGGGTGGGGGAAAAATCCCTGTTTTAGTTTGCTAGGGCTGCTGTAACAAAATATCACAAACTGGATGGCTTGGAGCAACAGAAATTTAGTGTCTCAGCTCTGGAGGCCAGAAGATCAAGGTGTCAGCAGGGCCATGCTCCCTCTGAAGGCACTAGGGAAGGGTCTGTTCCAGGCCTCTCTTCTAGCTCCTGACAATCTTGCACCCTTTTTGGCTTGCAAACACATTACGCAGCTCTCTGCCCGCATGTTCTCACGGTGTTTGTTTTTTTTGTTGTTGTTGTTGTTTTTTTGGGGTGTATGTGTGTATGTGTGTGTGGATCTGTGGGTCCAAATTTCCCCTTTTTATAAGGACATAGTCATACTGAATTAGGGCCCACCCTACTGACCTCATCTTAACTTAATCATTTGCAAAGACTCTTGTTTCCTAATGAGGTCACAATCTAGGCACTAGGGTTATGGTTTTGGGGGCATAATTCAACCCATAATAGCCCCCATGAGCTGTGCTTTGTCCATGCTGCTCCCACCATTTAGCCCTCCCCTGCCCATGCATTTCTGCCTGGGGATCACCTTTCCCGCTCACATGTGACCATGTGACCACTCCCCTACTGAACTCCCTCACCTGTAGGGGGCTACCCTTCTCTTGACATTCACTAGCATATATCCTATATTGTAATTATTTGTTTTAGGACCCCAGTTGCTTTCTGTCTTTTCTTTTTTTTTTTAACCCCTTGACTCCTGGGAAGTTGATATTGAGGTATTTACAAAATTATTGTTAAGGGAACTTAGAAAGGTGTCATTCTCACATTCTTGGCACCGGATGTTCAGCTCCTCTCGGCAGTAATTGTTTCTTACTCACTTGGCATTTCCTCTCCCTTTCTCCAGCTCTGAACATAGTGGCTAGGAACACAGGAGGTCCTCAACATGTGACAGTAATTTGGAGACATGGAGTACAGTGAAAGCTGGGATTTGAGTCTACATTTGCTCATATCTGCCACAGTACCTGACACTGCCCAGTGCTGATGCTTGTGCCCCGTGCAGTATATATCTGCCAGTCTTTATCGGGGTCTTTGGAGGAGATGGAGACACATGCACTGCCCAGATTGAGTATTTTTTGTGTGTCTATGGTATGAGTATGCTTTCTTCAAATTAAAATGGACCCAAAGAACAGTGAAGAACTGTTGCTCTATGCAGATGTACAATGGGACCCTTTTCTTCTGTCTGCTTTTCATCATCCCCTCATCATCTTCAGTAACTTCATCATCATCACTAATCGTGGGAATTCAGAGCCAGAAAAGGAGCTCACAGGTTCATATTATTTGATTTGGGGGGCTATAAATTTAGAATGTGCCAGCTATCTGATCCTATTAGCCATACCTTGCTCTAAGATAATCTGCTTAAAATTGATACCACCCAGGGATTTGGACTTTATTGATTAAATTTCCTGCCAGACTCTGGCCTTTGTTTTTTGCTCACTGTATCTTAAACTGTATGGCCATGGTCCTGAGGACAGTCAAGCACTCTGGGGTAGCAGATGGGACTTGAAGACTGTGGTTCTGGAAGGTATATGGTCAAGTCGGAGTAGGAGACATTGGTGTTAAGATAATTTTTTTTTCTTTCTTTACCTCACAGAGTTATTTTGAGACCAACATAATCATATTTTAAAGTCCTCAGAAGTAGAAATGCTTTGCAAATGTCAAGATATTATAGGAGAGCCTCAAAATAATGTCGCATATTGTTACACAAATCACACACACTAGTCAGATTAGTTGGTTCTAAAAAACAAGTCTTCAGTTCTCTAAAATCCTGGTGTATCACATGGGAAGTAGACAGAGCTGTTGGATTTGCTTTCTGCCCTGGGCGTCATTATACAGAGGGGTTAAGAGCGTGGGAGCGACAATGAGAAAGCCTAGATTCAAGTCCTGTCTCTACGTCTAATTAACAGAGCAACTTGGCATGAATTACTGAGAGTCTCTGCCCCTTAATTCCCCCATCCACAAACTAGGGACCATGACAGTTCTCCCCTTGTGGGGATGCTGAGAAGGTCAAACAATGAAGTCCATGCATAGCACTTCACTCATTGCCTGGGCAAGTGAAAATGCTTATAAATATTGGTTATCAGGGTTTTTTAAAAAAACGGTCTTATTGAGAAATGAGAAGTAAATACATGAAACGTTTTGTTGTAGTGTATGTATTTAAAATAGTTCCAGACATCAGGAGAAGAAATAGCACATAGAAATTCACAATTATCTGCCAAGTTACTTATACAAAAAGTGGGATTTGAGCTGGTGATTGTAAGATTGAGTGACAATTGGATGAGAAAAAAAAATAACCTAGAAAATAAGCATTCAGGCAGCAGAATGCCATGGGCATAAGAACAGAAGCTGAAAGGTGTAAGAGGTGGCCAGCTTAGAGTTCATCTGAACCAGAGAGCATGAATAGGGAGGAGTGGATGATCGGCCAGAATGATCAGTGTGAAACAGAGTGTGTCAAGACCAGGATGGCAGCCTACGCCATTTGAGCTTCACATGGTGGCATTTTCAAGTCACTGGTGGCTTCTGAGGAGGATGGTGGGCCAGTGAATAGATGTTCTAGTGATATAATTGGGCAATGATACATCAGATGAATTAACTTAAGGACTGGACTCAGGGGAATATGCTAAGAAGCCCCCAAACAGGGGCTGCCAAATACAGGTGGGTGGTGAGGAAGAATAAGCCAACATTTGTTAATCATCTAATGTGTGCCATGTGGCAGGCCCTGACCTGAGAGTTTTTAAAATTTTTAAAAATTACAACAGCACCTGTGAGATAGATAATGCTATCTTCATCTTACAGAAGGGGACATCGAGGTTCAGCAAATTAAGTAATTTGCTTAAGGTTTTAAGATCACACACAACTGGTAGGTGGTAGAACAGGGACTTCAAAGCCAGGTAAGTCTGTCTCCAGATCATTCTACCTTGCTTTGCTAAAGAGGGGATATAAACAAAAGGATGTATACATGAGATACTGCAAAACAAATTACTGAGATCTGACGTTTTCTTGCTATGGGGAATTAGAAAGCCACTGGCAAGAAATGGATGACTCCAAGAGTTTGTGCCTGGGTAATAATAAGCATGAGAGTGAGTTTAAAGAATTGGCCTGTCAGAAAGGAAAATTGTTTGAGATGGGGTTATAGAAATGTTGAGTTTGTTGTTATGATACACAAAGATGGAAACACCAAGAAGCCAGTTGGCATTGTGAGAAGGAAATTTGGAAGAAAGTGTGTGGCTAGAGATAGAGGGTTAGAAGTCACTCCACTGGAGATGGACATTAATGAAAGAAGGTATAGGGAGATGCAGAGAGAGGAGCAGATGGCTAGAGCAGTGCTTCCCGTGCTTTAATATACATAGGGGTTACCTGAGGATTCTGTAAAAATGCAGATCCTGATTCAGCGGGTTTGGGGTAGAGCCAAGGATTCTGCATTTCTAGCAGGCTCCCAGTGATGCTGCTGCTGCCAGTCTGAGAAGTGAACTTTGAGTAGTCAGAGATGAAAGGCCTGATCCTTGAGAAATGACCATAGGGACTGGCAAAGGAGAGAAACCAGCAGAAAGAAGGGGAGCAGAGAGGAAGGAAGATGACAAGGGTGGCACAGTATTATAAGTGTCATGGGGTGTGTGGGGTGATCAAGATGCCACGTTCTGTGAAATGATCAAAGTGAAGAGGAATGGAGAGAATCTGGTCGTGGGGCAACCATTGGTGACCTTCAAGAGGTTATTTTTTGTGAAGGGATTAGAACTTGGATCATGGGAAAGTAAGCATGAGTGACCTGTGAGACAGTGGAGGTTAGGGCTGGAGTCAAATCATGCAAAATGTTAGTACCCAAAGAAATGGGACAAAAAAGAGTGGTATGGCAAAGTAGATGACATTTCTTTATCATGTACTAAGTGAGAGACTGGGTTTCTGGGCATACATGAGTTTGGTATGAATGCATGTACCAAAAGATAGAGGGGACCATATAGATTTCTGTACAAAGGGGAATGGAACAGGAGAGATGGAAGATGCTGGAGAGACAGGAAATAATTGAAGAAAGTTAGAGATAGGATTGAAGGTTCCAGTGAAAAGATTAGCTTTGGAAACAAGGAAAATACTTTTTTCTCTGATACAGAAAGAAAGAAAAATGAATGGACTCTGTTCAAGATAGTACAGTAAGTTCATGCTTCAGCTCACCTCCTCTGCCCCAAATACATAACAATGACCAAAAATATAAGAAGACATAGCTGGGCCCACAAACAAGATAAATAACCTTGTGGACTAGAAATGATACAGAAATAAAAGGTTGTGAGAAGAATAATCTTGATTCTCATGCTGGGCTCCAAGTCTAGAATCAAAAAGGAAGGGCAGGGATTTAGCTCTAAAGGTATCTGCAGTACTATATGTGCTCCAGACTGTTTGAGAAACAGAGCTAGACTCACTGCTTGACATCCTGGGGTGGGGACAGGCTTCCACATTGAAAACAATGAGTCTGAAAACATAATGTTGCTAACCCCTGTCTGGGAGTACAGCTAATAGGAATCTGTGAGCCTAAGGAAGTGGGGAAGAGGGGATCAAGGTGCAGCCTTTGAGACCATGAACTGAATCAAGCCACTCAACTAGCTGAAGACTATTGAGCTATATCCCCAGTATTACCGTGTAGTGGGCTCCAAGCCATTGTTATAGGATTTCATTTGGAATTGAAGTTCCAAGAGGCTGGATGGAAGCAGTAACAACAACAACAGCAACAATAACAAATTAGACAATATGAGTGAGCAGAAAAAGAAAAGGAAAAAAACAGAAAAAAATCTTTACTCTCAAAATGAATTACGATCAAAAAGTATGAAACATGTGAAAAAAAATTTAGAGATGCTAGCCAACACAATAAGACAAGAAAAGAAATAAAAGAATTGGAAAGACGGAGATGACTGTCCTTATTGTGAAGGATATGATCACCCTACATAGAACATCAAAGGGTATTTGTAAAATAATCATCAGAACTAATTAGAGAGTTCAGCAAAATTATTAATAAAAGATCAATAAACAAAAATCAGTGTATTTCCTAAACACCATTAGAAAATTTAACTGAAAACAATCACATTTACAATAGCAAAAATGAAATAAAACAAAGATATATAAAGTTAAAAAGTATAAATCTAATGAAGGATATGCAGGAGCCTATGGAAAACTACAAAACATGAAGGATATAAAAGAACTGAGTAAATAGAGCATATACGTTGTTCATGGGTGGAAAGAACCAATATAATAAAAATGTTGGTTCACCCCCCAAATCTCTAAACTGAACACAATTCCCATAAAAAGCCCAGCAGGGTTTTTGAAGACTCTTGCTTGATAAGCTTATTCCATAATTTGTATGGAAGAATGAAAGACCAAGAATAGCCAAGATGTTTTTTAAAAAGAAGATAAGGATTAAGCAGACTTGTCCTAGTAGACAAAAAGACTTATCAAGTTACAGTAATTAAGACAGGGGAGACAAATAGGCCAAGGTATAATAATTCTTTTTAGCACTTAGAAAACATATGTGTATATGTAGATAGATAGATAGATGATACATAGATAGATAGACAGATAGATAGATAGACAAGTAGATGTGGGGTATGTGTGTACTTTTTGTGTACCTCATTGCAAATCAGTGTGAAAGGGAGAACCTATTCAGTAAAACCACATAAGGAAAAATAAAATGATATTGTTACTTCATATCAATCATAAAACAAATTATAAATTATGGATGAAATTTAAAAGTAGAACTTTTTGCTTTAAATATGCTTTTTATTTTAAAATACTTTTAGACATACAGAAAAGTTGCAACAGAGAATTCCCTCATATCCCTTATCCAGTTTCTCCTATTGTAATCATCCTATTTCACCATGATACACTTGTCACAACTAAGAAACCAACATAGGTACATTACTATGAACTAAACTCAACACTGTTTTCTCATTTCATCAGTTACCCCCCAAATGTTCTTCCTCTGTTCCAGGATCCCATCCAGGGTACCACATTATATTTAGTTATCATCTCTCCTTAGCCTTCTATGACCTGTGACAGTTTCTCAGACTCTCCTTGTCCTTGATTACCCTGACAGTTTTGGGGAGCACTGATCAAATTGTATGTAGAATGTCTCTCAATTTAGGCATGTCAGTTGGGGTCATGGGTTTTGATGAGGAAGAGGTGAAGTGTCCTTCTTATCACATCATATGAAGAGTGTATGCTTATCACATGACTTACCACCAATAAGGTTAACTCTGATAACCTGGTTGAGATAGTATTTGCCAGGTTTTTCACTGCAAAGTTACATTTTCCCCCTTTCTGTGCACTTTGGAAGTAAGCCAATAACAGCACACACTCGAGGGGTGGGGGAGGGAGTTAAGCTTCACCTCCTTGAGTGAGGAGTCTCTACATAAATTATTTGGAATTTTTCTTTAAGGGAGATTTATTAAATATAGTATTTTTTAAAGAAAAGAGATATCATTTGACGTTGAGAAGGAAAATATTTCTTAAGATACCGATTATAAATAACATAAACGGAAAGATTAATACATTTGAATACATTAATTTAGAAACAAATCTATATGAGTACCATATACAAAGTTAAAAGACAAACGATAGCCTGAGAGAATGTAATTCCAATGCATGTATCCAACAAAGAATTTGCATGTAGAATAAATAACAAATTTCCACAAATAAAAAAGAAAAGAGTAACAACTATATATGTATATACATATGCACACACACACACACACATACAGAATGAAGAAAGGATATGAATAGGCAGTTCACAGACCAGGAAACCCCAATTGAGATGATGTGAACCTCAGTAGTAACCAGGGAAATGCATCTTGAAAGTACAAGGAGATAACATCTACCACCCATCAGTTTGGAAAGAAAAATATTTGACAATATCCAGCATGGAAATATAGGGAAGAAGTTCCTCCATTTAATGATTATAGAAATATGAGTTGACAGCATCACTTTGATGAAACAGCTAGCAATAAAGTGAAATTAACACGTTAACTGCCATGACAGTTGTATTTAATTCACTCTAGTTTTGACCCCAGGGCTGCGTGAAGTGTATATAAAATCTTGTTGTTCTTATTGTTACAATTAATATTGACAATTTAATTCTAAAAATATGGATTAAATGAATAGTAGTCAATAAATTTCATTTTTCTATTTATGTTTACCTTTAAATTACACTCGAAGTTTTTATTCTATTTTCATAATAAAACACTGTGTCCCCAAGGAAAAGTTACTGATTTTTTTGGTGTGGCAGTCAATGTGTTAAAGATTTATATACACGCAGTTATAGGGATATCCTATAAGGATGTGCTCATCAATTTCTTCTTTTTTTTCTTTTTTGAGACAAAGTCTCACTCTGTCGCCCTGGGTAGAGTGCAGTGGCATCATCATAGCTCACTGCAACCTCAAGCTCCTGGGCTCAAGCAATCCTCCTGCCTCAGCCTCCTGAGTAGCTGGGACGACAGGCTCACACCATGATGGCTGGCTAGTTTTTCTATTTTTGCTAGAGACGGGGTCTCCCTCTTGCTCAGGCTGGTCTCAAACTCCTGACTTTCAGCAGTCCTCCCACTTCAGCCTCCCAGAGTGCTAGGATTACAGGCATGAGCCACCACACCCAGCCTACCAAATATTTTTGTGCATGGGAATCATCTGAGGAGCTTGTTAAAATGCAGATGTTTAATCAGTGGGGTCTGAGAGTCATTTCTACCAAACTCCCAGCTGATGCTGGTGCTGCTGCTCCATTTGCCTACATGTTGAGAAACAAAGCTTTAGAGTAGAGGTCAGCAATCTATGGCCCTGGGGCCAAGGGCCAAATCTATCTCCTGCTTTTTTAGTAAATGAAGTTTTATTGGAACATTCTTATTTGTTTACATGTTGTTCATGGCTGCTTTCAGACTACAATGGCAGAATTTAGTAGTAGCAACAGAGACTGTATGGTTTGCAAAGCCTAAAATATTTTCTATCTGGCCCTTTATTGGAATAGTTTGCCAACTACCACTCTAGAGAAACTCACCCACATGTGCATAAAGAGACTTGTGTAATAATATTTGTTGCAACTTTTTTGGAATAGTGAAAAAAATACAAACAAGTGTCAATTGGTAGAACAGGTAAATAATTTGTATATAGTCACACAATGGACTCCATTAGTTAAAATTAATGAATGAGAACTACATGCATCAAAATGGATAAATCTCAAAAACATCCCTTTTTGAAGTTTAAACTTATGCAAAAAATATTATCATTTGGTTATGGACATATGCGTATGTAGCAAAATTATTACAAGACGCCTGAAAAGAATACTCAACTATCCCAGAGCAGTGGTTACCTCCAGGGAGGGGAAGGAGGATAAACAAGGTCTTGACTGGACTCACGTGGGTTCTCAGTCATTGCTATAATGGATTATTTCTTCAAAAGCTTGAAAAGAAGATATCAAAATATTGTAAATTGTTAATGCTGGATGGTAGGCACAGAGTTTTGATATTCTCTACACTTTTCTGATATTTCATATATTTCAAATATTTGAAAAGAGCTCCTTTAACAAGCTCCTCAGATGATTCCCATGCACAAAAATATTTGATAGGCTGGGTGTTGTGGCTCATACCTGTAATGCTAGCACTCTGGGAGGCTGAAGCGGGAGGATTGCTTCAAGTCAGGAGTTTGAGACCAGCCTGAGCAAGAGTGAGACCCCGTCTCTAGTTAAAATAGAAAAACTAGCCGGCCATCATGGCGTGAGCCTGTCGTCCCAGCTACTCAGGAGGCTGAGTAGCTCCTTCAAGAAAGGAAAAAATACGCTGAATAAAGACAGATATTTTGAAGTGCTAGAAAGGGAATGAAGATGGATTATTAATACCTGAGGTTCTCTCTCCTCTCGATTAAGCAAGAACCGAAGATGCTAAGTTATTACAAATTGTCCCTTATATAGTGAATTTTGAGAATGGTGAAGAAGTTTTGCCATATGACTAATATTACTCCATGCCTTATGGAATATTTTAATTCTAAGAGGTCACTTCACCCATCTTATGGAGTAGAAGGAATTTCACTTTCTCTGGTACTAACATTTCACTTTTTTAAGCCAAGATCAGCTTATTGTTGGGATAGTCTTAGCAATGCCAAGGGTGACGTCCTCCAGCACGCTCCTCCCCTTTTTGAGTGAGAGTCTTAAAATACCCATCAGGGATGAGCTGTGAAAGCCTTCAAGATTCCTTCAGGGACGAGCCTTTTGCTTTTGTCAGAGAATCTGTGTTCTGTGTCCCTTTATCTCACCCAGGCGTGGATGCCCTCCCACTGTGGCGTCCCCCCTGTAGGCATGGTTCCATGTGCTAAATCATGGTTGGGGTACATTCAGCCTCAGGGCCCTCCCTCCGAGCATCTGTGCACAGCTGGAACCAGACTTGGCAGCGCTGGCCAGTGGGCTAGGGCAATCTGATCACTCATTTTCCCAGCAGTATCAGGGGGATTTTACAGGAAGGGGCACCCTCTACTGAAGTTGGGATCTCAGTTCAGCATTCTTTGCTACGAAGTAGACAATAGGGACATTTCAATATCCTATAAAACCCTTTGTAACATGTTTATTATTATAGGGATATAGGAATACTTTAGGTCCAATCATGCCCCATGAAATATACAGCTATATTAAAAAGTCCTGATAGTTGGCATTAAACAACATTTTGTCATATGCCTTATACACATCAGGCAATGTGTGGGAGGCACAGCCAGCTGACAACACAAGGGCCACCTTCTCTCCTGGCAGCAGCATATGAGCACAGTGCCCCTCTTACCCATATAGTTCAGTTTCTGAGCCATCTTCCCTTTCTGAGATAGGTTTGTCCCTCTGTTATAGGTTTCCAGCCACTTCTTTATAATTGTTAACCATGACCAGAGGGAACATAAGTTTGGTATTATAGGGGCGGTCAGCAAGGCTTGCCGAGATAGCATTCCCTGGTATTTAACACACAACCCATAACCTGATACAATAAACCTAATGTTTACTGTAAAGTTTAAAACTCAAATGTGAAGACAAAGCATGCAGGTATTGTAAGTAAGTGAAGGGGTGGAGGGTAATAGGGAGTGGTGGGGAATATGGCAAACTGGGGAACATATACTTTGTCTAAATTGAGTGGCCACCACTCTACTCTAGCTGATTATCACTGTTCAGAAATGTTGGCCCAGCATAGCTGGAACTCTTGGATTTTTAAGGGAAGTGAGAAATAGGGATATGGTAAATGTGAAATCTCCCAAGTTTTAAATGTTGTCAACTAAATAAAAAATTTTTTAAAAATATCTTTTATGCTAAAGAAAAAAAAGACACATGCTAGCGCCATATATGGTGTATGGGTTACATTTGCAACCTCAGAATAATAAAAGAAAAGATCTGAGAGTTCCAAGCAATCTAATTTGTGGTCAGCAAGCCTAAGCATTTGGGGCTCACCCACCTGGGCCAGTGCCACCAGCCTTTTATTGGATCTAATGGCAGGAGAAGAAAGAACTTAGATTCACAAAAGCATAGCCACACCCACAGAAAAGGTACAGAACAAAGCAATCATGACCATATCCCAGGAACCACGGGGATTCCTTGGTGACCACTTTCCCATGGCCTTGGAGGGGCCACCGCACAGGCAGGAAAAGAGGCAGGAGACACATGTCTATGAGAGAACTCTTCTTTACCACGGTGTACTCTTCTCTCCACCCTTGTTCACACCGTGGCCTGGAGGAAGGTGCTGGGGAGAGTCCATCTGGATGCCATGCTTGGCTTTCCAGAGGTATTCTCAGATATTTTACACCCTGGGCACATGGGTGTGACTATGTTCTGAAAAATTGCTCTTCTCCAGATCCATGACTATCTCATGAGGTTATTTTTCATCCTTCCTGGGCTAAACTCCCAGAAATAAATAACATCAAAAGGAAGGAGTCAATGTCCAGAGTTTGAGATTCCTTACTTGGAAAGTGTCAAAGCATGCAAAGTGTTATTGTGAGGGTGGTGGGTGTCACAGGCTAGAGAGTACAGAAAATGAAGGCGCCTGGGAAAGAGTTAGACCAGGGTCGGCCGGACAAGGGAATGGCAGGGCATGGTGCCATCTACCTCCCGAGCTAGGGAAGCTGTTAGGGAGGAAAGGAAACTCTGCCCTCTTCCCAGGGTGTGCTGAGGGGGCCCTGCTTCCCCTGGATAATGTCCTTGCCACTACTGTCTCGACCTCCAGGTCACCCCTTCTTCCTGGATATTGGTTTTCAACAAATGGGAGCCATATTGCAAGGTAGTTAGTTACAAAGATTTTTGGAGTTACGAAGAGCTGGATTCAAATTCAGACTCTGCCACCAAGTGAGCCTGGGCTTGATTTTCCATATTATTGAGGCTTAATTTTCCCACTTGTAAAATGCAAAGTTAATGCTATCAACTTTTGAAGGATGTTGGGGGATAATGAATTAACTGTAAGCAATGCCTGGCACTGTTGTGACCTTATATAGGTTTTGGATTCCAGGGTGACCAGCAATATGTCTGATGGCAGCATTGTTACAGCTGGGCATTACTTAGGTTTCCCTTCTTCTCATGCCTGCCTGCAGCATGGCTCAAAAACATTGCACTTCTTCTTACCCCTTGGGAAAAGGTGGGAAGGTTGTGGCAAGAATGGCACCCTGAGGGTGCCCTCCCACCTGAATTGTTCCCGGCCTCTGGCTCCCTGTTAGGTAAGCTCCCCAGCACCTCAGCACCAGGGCTGCTGTTTATCTCAGCCCATGAAGGATGCCAAGTGCCTTGCTCACAGCCAATGCTATGTAGGTGCTAAGCCTTACTGTGACTTAGCAACTTCAAGATGACAAACGAATACAATTGAAGAGGGAATGTTTGAAAATAATCCAGTAGAGCTCCACTTGGTATTGGGCCTCTTATCAAGGCCTTATGGAGTTAGGTAATAAAATTATCATGTCAGATAACAAAAGGAAGGAGCAGAGGCAGAAGGAGAGGCCTTTGAGAATCCAAAGTCAGATGAAAAGAGTGTAGGCAGAAGAGGCAGGGAATTTCTTTTCATTGGCAGGTGCTGAGAAGCTGGTAGCTCTGGAATCCCGAGGCCAGAGTGCAGGGCTGAAACCCCCGTGAACTAGAGATGATTGGAGTGTCAAAGATTTTCAGAAAAACAGGGATTTGAAAGGCTGGGCCTCCTTTTTTGTTGCACAGTCATAGGAACTGGCTTTTTCTTGCTGCAGTGACTAGGAAGGACTCAACTTTGAAGGTTTAACCTGCTTTTGGCTCAATGAGATTGGCTCCAAAACCTCTCATCCAATCCTATGGGTGCTCAGCGCCCCTTCTCTCCTAACCTCTTCCTTTACAATACCCCTCCCTTCTCCAAAATGATCCCAGAGCCTCTGGCTTGTTTCTCAGGAAATATATATTTTTCTTAGACAATCCCTCAAGACTGGGCTCTGTTCTGAATTACAGAGGGCCTACAGGTACCTTTGTGCTGGATGGTTTGGGGAAAGCTGCTGACAGATGGAAGAAAAGGTTAGACGTGGGGGTCCATGGACCCCTGGGGGGCAAGGCCTTCTTTGGAGGTATATTTTCCCCTCTTTGGCCTTTTCCCCACCAGTCTACCCCTTTCCCAGTGTCCACTGAGGTTCTGGGCTCCCTTGCCCTCCCCCCAGTAAATGCCTTTTCCTTTCTGCTCTGAGGTTGTTCAGAGACAGAGGGGGAGGAATGGAGGATTTTGGAGCAGTGCCTCTTATGCTATCAGGCTTCAGCTTTTAGAATCTTGGAAAGGCTCCACCTGGGAAAGAGTTCCAGAGAAAACAAACTTCAGATCCCAGCTCATATGGGAAAAGGCTCATGTTCACGAAGGCAGCTTCAGGGACCTTGGCAGAGACTTAGGCGGGCTTGGCCCTGGCCTTTAATGGATCCGACATGGAGCCTTCCAGGGCCCACAGATGCTGCGTGGTCTCCAAAGGAGATTTCACTCTCATTATATCTATAATGATATCTCTTTCATAGGAATTGTAGTCCTCAGGTCTCCAGTGAACCAACAGCTTTTGTTGTTTCGGTGATTTATGCCCTAACAAAGGCAAAGAAGATTTTCAGGAGCCAAACACCACCACCACCCTCATCTCCTCTTCATCCCCCTTATCACATCGCTTTCCTCTTAGAAATTAGGTGAATTTATTCGATTAGATATAAGGAGCCAGAAAGAGAGTCTTGGGTCCAGCAGGATTATCTCCCAAGTCACAAAAATCACCTTCCAGGCCCAGGAATGGCACCCCAAATGGCAGTGACAGGCACAATTTTGAGATATTCTGGCCCAAGAAAGGGAATGGGGCAAGCATGCTAGGAAAAGTGTTGGACAGAGTTCATGGTGATGGCGAATCTTTCTTCTCTGACTCTAGCTCGTACCATTTCTATAATGTCACTGTGAGCTACTCAGAGGATAATGAATCTAGATTTTATGCATAAAATGAACCAGGTGCCCCTACAGGCAGAGCAGTGTGGGTATAGGAGCTGGGACACCTGGATTTTTGTTTCTGACTTTGTGCACTAAAGAAAAATACTTCCCCATGTTTTTGCACTTGGGGTTCAATACTGACCATTAATTCCCCCATGTCTGCCTCTTCTGCCAGGGGTCTTTTCAAACATAGACAATCATGGGATATTAAACTTGAAGGACAATAGAGATCATCTAGTCCCATCAACTCACTATATGTATGAGGAACCTGAGGTCCAGAGTGGGGATGTGTCTTACCCAAGGTCACATGGTGAGTTACTTCCTTTGACATCTTTGTATGCAGTCAAGACCCCTTCCCCTGAAAATTTTGACTCTTAAGACCTTAAGACTCACTTATCAAACCCCCGTAAGTCTCAGAGGACTGGGGTATGACTATGTGCCCAGTGTGGGATTGGTACTAAAGTCCCTTAGGTTAGAGGAGTCTCTTCCAGGGAAAGGAAGCTTCACAGGGCTTAGGTAAGGGGAATGGGAGAAACAAGAGAGGTGCCATGGCCTGGAGAGGTATCCCAAACCTTCTCAGCAGGCTGCCCTGACCAATGGCCTTCCTTCCCTTTACCCTAAGACCCAAGAGAGCCCTTGTCTGGGGTCAGCACAGGGATACTCTCTTAGAAACATCTCATCTTGAAACTGAGCTGCCTTCCTCATAGACAAGGAAGATTCCCTCTATCTTCACAAATCTGACCCCACTCCCTGCAGAGGGAGGGGTCCCAACACTCTGAATGACTCAACACTCTTTTGATCATAATATGTCCTGGACAAGAGGAGGAGAAAGGCTCGATGAGACCAAATTTTGTTTTAATCTCTCCCCATCATATCTCCAATGTCCAGCAGCCTGTCATGCCCTTTGCATGCCTGCACATAGCTTTCATGCAAAGACAGGCTGATTTTGTCCACATATCTGCACACACACACACATACACATGCAAACACATACACATACTCCTTACAGACACTTTCTAAATCTGGGGTTGATTAAGCAACATCTTTCTGGCTATTTGATCAGAAATACTCACACATCTGGACATCCTAATTTAGTCCAGGGCTGTGTGGCCAGAAAAGAAATGAGCTGTCATGGATGTCCTCCTTGCTTGAGGAAGCCCGTGGCCTGGTGGCCACCAATGTTACTCATCCAGGGCATTTCCATCCCCTGTAAGTCCTGGAATTATGGGAAGGTTGAAAGATCAGCCGTCATTTCCTAAACCTCCCATGGACCTTCCATTGCGTGAAATGAGGCGCAAAGCTCATTGACAAAGAGCTTGCAGTCTGGGAAGTACAGCGGCCCCGCCTCCTGGTGTGGTCAAGAGTGGTCTGTGCAATTTTAGCTCCTAGAATTAGAAATGCCCCTCTGGTATCCCTAAAGAATGTAAGTTTTGGGACAGCATAGCCTTCTCCTCCCATCCCTTCGCCCTCTACTGACCCTAGCGTGTACACCCTTTCCCCCACATACACCTCAGCTCATCATTAGGGCCCCTCCTTCCAGAAAGATGGCTACAGACTGACACCCACTTGGAGAAGCTGTTCCTCCTCCTCCATGACAACACAAGCCCAAGCCCCCAAATATTTTGATCACTTCCCTTCCTCGGTTCAGTGGAGGCCGCAGCAAAATGGAGTGTTTCCAGTTTCTCTGACCATGCTTGGTTTTAAGTTGATCCCCTCCTCCTATCCGTCCCTTTTGCTGACAGTTCATTTGGCTATTTCCAATATATCTATATCCATATCTCCAGTTCTTCCCCTTTCAAGCCCCCTCTCTGTTTCCCCTCCTAGTTTTGATCTTCTTTGGGGGTTTTGGTTTTTACTTTATTTTGCTTTTTTCTGTTTTTCTGTTTTTTTTTCTTTTTGTTTTTTATAGGTTTCAGAGAAATTATGTTGAATCCAATAAGCCTTCCTGGACATTCCAAGCCTCTTAACCATGGCATCTATGTTGAGGATGTCAATGTTTATTTCAGCAAAGGACGTCATGGCTTTTAAAAACTCCTTTTAAGCCTCCTTGTTTTGATGTCACCTTGGTAGGCTGGGCCCTCTGAGAGGTTGGAAGCTCTAGGCGTTGTTCTCTTTGGATCTGGGGAAGCTAAGTAGAAGCTGCATGAGCCACCGGTGCCCCTGCACCCTTTAACTCCACCAAGATGGGTGTTTTCCCCCATCCACCACTGGCAGGGCTGCCCCTTCCCTCCAATCATCACTGTGCTCCATTTTTCTTTTTTTTCCTGGCCTATGAGGCAGCTCTTGCCACCATTTTTAGAGCCAATAAAGAGAATTAAAAACCTGTGCACCAGGAGCATCTTTTAAACACACTAGCCATCCTCTTGCTTTACAAAAACAACCTAAGCACCACGAGAAAGCCTGATGAAGTCCAGCCGTGCTCCGGCCTCACTTTCCCTGCCTGGAAGCGTGGGGTCTTCCTGGCTGTCCCTAGGATACCATGCTGTCCTCTTAGTGACCTCGTCGCCCTGCAACCTCCAGTGGGGAAGAGTCACAGAGAGCGCCTAAGCAGAGGTGGAGACGGTGCGGTAAGAGAAGGGGAAGCCAGGCCCAAGTATTGACACCAAGTTAGGTCTCAGAGGAAAGAATGGAAACCAATCACTTTATAGACATATATATATATTTTTTGTTTGGTGGAAAAAAAAATCGTCCTTTTTTTTTTGGACACACTTGCCCCTTACTTCCTGTTCTCTCTGCAATGGCTCACAGTGAGTGTGGTATTAGAAAACTCCTTGGAAAGGAGAGTTTCTCCAGGCTTCTCCTTGGCCCCTAGAGCTGCAGTTCCAACCAGCTTTGGCTGCAGGAAGTCTTACCCGTGATTTGGCCATCCTACTAGGACCACAAGGGACCAAGGGAATCAGGGACCAAGGCCCTTCCTGCTAGTCCATGATCCTGGGATTGTCTCTCTTCCCACACTTCCACTTATTCTTGACTCTGAGAACTTTTGGAACCCAATGGAATCAGCATTTCAAGGTCAAGATGAACTGAAGGGGAAGAGAAGTAAAACTTGGCCTCCTCCAGCCCCTCTCATGGCACCAATGGAAGTGTCCTCCTGTTCTCTGGTCAATATATGTGTTTACTTTGCTTGCTTTGACTCATGCCTTACTCCATGGCCACCCTCTCCCAAAAAGGGGGTTTGTTTCCCCTACTTTCAACTTAATCCACTGGGGAGAGGGAAGGGGATGACTCTTCCTTGCTTTGAACAGGAAAGGCACATCTGTAGGCCCTGAAACTCGCCCAGATTTGTTGACACGTTGGTTGAGTAGACTTCTGGCTTGGCCCAGCTCTGCCCACCCATGGGGTCTCCATTGTGCCAAGTGAGCATAGGCTGCCCTCCGATGGTAGAGAACACAGATCAGGGAGCCTCCTGTGGGGAGCTCTTGGGACAAAATGGCTATTGTTTTAACCCAATAAGCCTGGGGGTGGCATTGCACAGCAATAGAGAATAGAGTCTATGCCTTTGGCAAATTTACCTGGGAGTTCAGATTCCCACTTAAGGGTTTTACTTCCTGGGTCCTGTGGATGGTGGTTCTTCATGTCAGGTTCCTAACCTGATTCAGCAGATGCCTCCATGGGATTTAAAAACATGAAGTCTTCTAAGTTCTTGCCCAGTATCTGGGGTGGCCTCCCAGGCACCTGAGTATCCAGCGTCTCACCTGGGGATTCAGGTTCTCTCCGGGGCCTCCAGGTGTGTGTTTATCTCACCCCCTCCAGCTCCCTCTTCCCACTCCCCATTGCTCCAAGTCAGGCTGTTCCCTGTCATGCCCTGCTGACCCTTTGGGGTCAGTGCCTCCTCCTAAGTGTGGCTTTAAGGAGTAAGCTTGAGGATGATGTTTTTTGATTATTGTAAACCATTACCTCATTTCCAGCCTCCCAGGCTCCATCCATCCCAGCATCTTCTATTCTGCCATTTTCTTCACCCTGTGCTATGACAATGGGGCGTTGTGTTTCCACAGAGACTTATAGGAGTGTTCAGTGTATAGTTTCTTAATAAACACTTTATTTTCTAATGAAATGACTGGATCAGACCTCTTATTTGGAAATTTTGCAAAAATATTAAAGATATAGAAATTGCAGGCTATCCACCTTTTTTTTTTTCTTTCTGATTTACTGCTACTTTTTAAAAGAAGTTTCTTAGTTCAGCTTGGTTTGCAAAGGTGTTTACAATCTGTTCCATTGGTTGCTTTCATTGAGACTCCTACAGATAGGTCAGGACATACAATGAAGTGTTTCTTCATCTTATTGAGAAGGAATTCGAGGCTCAGAGAAGTTGATTCGTTCACCCAGGGTCACACAGCATGAGAGGTCAAAGCAAACTTCAAACCCGACTCCAGCTGACACTACATGGGCCACTGAGACCCCCTCACTCCCTTGGTGGCTGGGGGACTGTTTTTTTGTCTCCCAGCTTGCAGAGATCTTCTCTCCAAAGCTGATGTGTAAGGGGATCTGGAAGTGGGGTTGGGGGATCCTTTATCTTTGGTGCACCAGCAAACCAGTGGGGTTCTCCCTGAGTTGGAGTGGTTTTATGTTTTCCCTGTGGATCTTGAAGAAGTGACCTTGCCCAGAGAAAGATGGGGCCTTGGGCTTGCAGTTCAACACACTGATCATTCAGAGACATTTCCCCACTTCATGGACACATACCAGCAGACACACTCAGGTGAGCCAAACTCTCATGGCAAGTCTCATGTGGGCTGCCAGGAGGGAGAGGCCAAAGAGTCCTGGTATCCTACTGAGAGTAGGATGCTTAGATGAGCATCCTACTGTCTGCCCTTGCACCCTGGCCCTGACGCAGCTAGATGGGTTGAAATGCCTCCAGTAAATTTGCAATCTCTTCCTTTTAGGAGGAGGGGGCACTGTACGAGGCTCCATGTGCAGGTGGTATGGAGCAAGAGTGGAGAATGAGGGCTGGGGGAGGGCTCCTGGGGAGTCTGGACCCTTCACAGGCCCCAGCAGGCCTTGCTGGAGCTCATTCACTTAGGAAGTAAAGATGAGACACATAAAGTCATATGGCTCATGTTCAAGTGTGAAAGGGCATTGATCAGGCTAGATTGGTGCCCTTCTACTTACCGTCTCTTACTTTATCTCCCATTTAAGTCTAGTTTGGCTTGAGTCCCCACACCCCAAATGGAAGCTCCTGTCCTCTAGAGTGGCGTGGGTGAGGGGTTGTCCTAGCTCTGAGTTTTTCTGTTCTCAGTGGTTCCAATGAGTCAGGGCTGCCCTATGGGTTGGGACTGTCCTTAGGACCATAAGGGGATGCATGTGTTTAAGGGAGAACTTTCATTTTTAACATAGGAGAGATTTAAGCTTTGTTTTGTTCTGATGCATAAAGCCTGTCAATGCGTGGAGAGGAGACAACGTGTAGAAATGGCCCCTGAGAGGATGGGGGGGAAGTGCGTCTATAGCTCAGGAGGAGGGGATGGTGTTAGCACGTGGAGGGAGAGCTCTTCTGGTGTAGCAGGAGGCAAGAAGAGGAAAGGATGGGCATGTGGGTCTTTTAAAGGTTTGTGGGCAGGAAAGTGAGGGAGTTCTTCTCTGGTAGCTTCTATTTTGTCTACAAAGTGTGAGGCAAGGCCTTGTGCTATGAGTGAGAAGATCCAAGGAGAGTTGAGAAGGTCTGAATTAGCAGCGGAAGAGTCTATGGTGGATGACGGGGAAGCATGGAAAGATTACCAGGCAGAATGAGGACCCGGCTGAGATTGGAGAAGGATGTTTCATCTCCAAGCCTCTGCTTTCCAAGTTTTCTTGCTAGGTGTTGAAGTCCCATGGCATTTACCCCAATTTTAGAGCCTCTAGGGCAGTTGGAGCTGGCACAGGGTAGACCTGGAGAGCTGAACTCAGCTCAGAGAGGATGCTGGCTTGGACTGGCTTCAGTTCAAGGGGGATCAAGGGACCAGCCAGTCCTGCAGCTCCCCAGCCTCTGGGTATGAATCTCATTTACAGAATTTCACAGTGGCTTTCTTGGACTTAAGCTTACCCTTTGGTCCTGCAGGATTTTGCTGTAGAGGGTCACAGCTGACT
Organism: Daubentonia madagascariensis; assembly: GCA_023783475.1. Classification (NCBI taxonomy): domain Eukaryota; kingdom Metazoa; phylum Chordata; class Mammalia; order Primates; family Daubentoniidae; genus Daubentonia; species Daubentonia madagascariensis. The sequence goes on from JAKFHU010000144.1 coordinate 15,418,843, forward strand.
CAGTTTATGAACCCAGTGCGCTTGCTAGGTACTCTCTGCATCTTCATTCTGGAGGGATAGTTGACGGGGGCTGGTTCTGAAGCTTGGAGAGTCAGAAATAACTTCACCCTTAAGATCTTGTAGGACAAGGTGAAATCTGGCATAGTGCCTTCCAAGACACACTGTGGAGAGGTTGTGAGTCTTTCACTAGCGTTATGTGGCCAGATCCTGGAGCTAGTTGCCAAGTTCCCAAGAATGGGATCACTGTGAGGCATTGATAATAATCATCATGTCTCTCTTACGTGTCACTTACTCAAAGCTAGGCACATTTTACCCACAAGGAAGCCGAGGCTCAGAAAGATTGAATAACTAGCCTGGGTTTTCATGGCTCAAAACTGGCAGAAACAGGATTGACACAGACCTGCCTGACCTCAGAGTGCTCTCGACCACTCTACTGCCCCTTAAAGCAGCCCATCTTGTGCTTCTGGAAGGCTGCAGTCCTGGGGGCTCCACGGTCATAGCCCCCACCCCCACTGCCAAGACTAAAAAGTCTTTTAGGGGTCTTCAGGGCTAGGCGCCATCCCTAACTTCCTTCTGGAATGACCTGAACAGGCTGATTTTAAAGACTCTCTAGAAAAGAATGTCTCCAATGTCCTTTCCTCACTCATTCTAGCATTTAGTGACCCTGGGTACCTGAAAGTGTGGTTAGTTTTAGATCTAAGATTAATCACCTGGTTTGTAGTTGGTGAGATTCCCATGCAGACAGTGATGGCCTCTTTGATGTCGGGGAGGACCTGTTGGATGGGACCAGCCTGATCCTTTGGAGTAGTAGGTTAGTCTGCCCAGGTCTGGGCAAGTGTGAGCAGTGTCGGACAGGAAGGTGGAGGAAAGAGCCTTGCCGACTACCCACCCCAATTTGACCCTTCTCCACCTCACCTCAAAGACCTCCTGGTGTGTCCAAGCTCAGCCATGCGATTCTCACCCAAGAAAAGACCAGATGCTAAGCAGGTTTGATTTGGAAGCCAAGAAGTTGGCCTCTGGCTGCCCTGTCTCTCCCCTCTTATGTGGGAATTCCTTTCTGCAGCCAAGCTCCCAGCAGCCACATCCTCACCGCCACCTCCCCAGCCACAGGTGTGACCGCAGCCCAGCACTCGGCCCAGTCCCCTCAGGTCAAGTCCAGGCATGAGCAAAGGATCAAGCATCTCAGATACAATGGTGAGACAGCAAGGGAGGGTTGGATGCCACAGAGAAAGCACAGAGCGGGCAGATCAATGCAGGACGACTTCATTGTTGTGTAGCTTTCTGAACCAAGCCAGACATGGATTAGGCAAAGAGCCGGAGCCTTTGTTCCTTCAGGGTTTACTGACTTCTGTGCTGTGGCTTGCTGCCAGCGTGACTCTGAAAGCAAGAGCAAAATGAGGGTGACAGGGAGGGAGGGAGAGGGAGGGAGAGGGTGAGGTTGGCTGCCTGAGGCTTCTCTGGGAAGGACCTAGGGAAACCTCTTAAGCATGACAGTGGAGGGGGACAGGGTGGGACCTGTGGGGAGCCTGGTTTGCATCTGGATTGTCCAAGGAAGGCCTGGGGCTCTCCTCTCCACCCCCCCAACTCTACCCCACCCACCACATCCCCACTCTTTCATGCTGGTGGATGTGGGCGAAGCTGCTTGCAACCTCTAGTTTCCTTGGATAGCTCTGGTTCTGCATTTGCCTTTAGAAATCCTACTGTTACCACCCCCTGTACTTCCCACCTCCCAAGAAAACCTCAGCCTGGATCTGACAATTTATTTCCAGAGCTAGATAAGACTCCTTCTTCAACCCTACTTGAACTCAAAAGTGAGTTGAGTTGAAGGAAACATGCTGGCAAGAGATAAAGTCCCTTTTCTGCTTTTTTTGTGTGGTTCTGATATTTCATCAGGATTCTGAGGCCCATTTGGGTGGTAATTTTGTTCCACTTCCTCCTACTCAGTGGATAAAACATCCACAGACTAACCCCAGTTCTCCTTGGGATTAAAGCTCTGCTTGCTCAGGGAGGAGATTTCTGCATGGGTGACAGATCTAAGATCTATCTGAATTTTTGTCCCTTTTCATCTGAGTACTTCCCCTCCTATCACAAAGTATCTGGGTGTGTGTGGCTGAGAGGGCTAGATCTTCCTTCCCCATTATCCTTGATGTCCAGGTGCGTGCAGATACATTGCTCAAACGGTCTGTGTGCTCCTGGGTCAGGGACGGTAAGAACTGGGGAGAATGAGGAAGATAATGGGCCCAAGCCTGTGACTAGGTCACACCTGGTGGTGAGAGAAGGAAACAAGAAAGGCAGGAGGATCTCTGTGGAGCACAGATCCTACAGGGACACAGAAGATGCTGAGGACTCAGATTTGGGGTCAAAGGCCTCCAGTGCAGGTCTGTGTGGGTCCTATTTGGGAAGGAACTTGGAACTCTGGGGTAGAGGGGAAAGGCAGGATTATCAGTTCCTAGAGAACAGCTAGAGCTGTAGAGAAATTCTAGCTGAGGACTCTCTGGTAAGACTTTCAAAACGATAAAACAGAAGATGCAGGAGCTTCCCACATAGCACCAGGGGCACGCTGGGCTTCTCGGGATCACAGTATTTTAGGTGCCTCTCCAGGCCTCTCTGATGTAAATGAACCTGACTTTGATTTGGCTATGGGTGGAGATTGGGGCACATGGCATAAGACGAGAAGAATGGAGCCTGGCTTTTCTGAGAGCCAAAAAACCACTGAGTAGTTCTCACTTCACTCTGAGTCCAAGGGCAATGTCAAGTAATGTCTGGAAGATGGAGGGGTGGTCAAATCTCCCCACTCAGCTACGGAGAGGGAGTGAAGAGCAAGTAGGGAGGCTGTCCAGAGGTATGCATTCCAGAATCACAGTCCCTGACTTGTACCTTCATCAAAGGTTGAGGGACAGAGCACCATGTCCACTCAGGTAGCACCACGAAGTCTGACTTTGGTAAGTAGCACTGGAGGCCTGGGTGGCTGATATTGACAACCAGCTTGTCTTTCCCCGGTTTCTGCCACCTGCGTGCTGTTACCACTGCAGCAAAATGAAGCCTGGCTCCACCTTTTGGGACCTCAGTGAAGCAAGTGGACTATTTCCCTTAAAAAGACGTATTCTTCCTTCCCTTGTTCCCAAGTTCATTTTGCAGTAAGGATAAGGACTTAACCCCAGTAAAGGGTAAAGTGACTTTGCTGTCAAATATGGCCTGGTGATACTTCCTTTACAGAATTCTGAAAGTCCACCTATTTTCTTACTCTGAAACTCACATTAGCTTCAGTCTGTTTTGTTCCTGGTAATGTTTTAAAATCATGTTGTGATGTTCTTTACTGCAAGAGTAATAGCTTTTGGCCTAAAGTCATGGAATCCTGACCCCCAAATGGACTTCTCAGAAAAACAAGAGGGTGTGGGGTTGGGGGAGGGACCACATGTGCTCTCAGAGGAATGGGGTTTGTCTACAGAGTCTGTGATGTGGTCCTTAGCAGCTGCACAGGCCTATGGACATAATTACTTCACACAGACAGCTTCTTGAGGGCGTTGGGAGCATGTGACATAGAGTGTCCTTGAGTTTGAAGCTGAAAGAGTTTAGCCTCTTTGACACAGGAGACCCCTGAACCTACAAAGCCTCCCTCACTTCCTGTCTTTCTCAGGACCAATCAGATAAGCAGTCTCCAAGATCTACCCTCCTGCTGCCAAAGTCAAGGTGAGGGTGAGCCCTAATGTCTATGTCCTATGGGCCAACCAATACGGGTGCCTCTCCCTGGGTCTTCCCACAATCTTAGGGAGAAGGAAAAATTCCAGAACACAGCCTAGATACTAACTAAATCCAGCCCATGAATTATATATACATCAAACTATCAGCATTCTCTTGCTGTTAATTCTGCTGTTAATTCTGAAAGAAAACTCACATGACAGAGAACCTGAGAGTAAATCTCAAAACAACTTTTGTTATGAGTGTTAGTCCCTGATAACTCACCCTGGCCAGGAGGGCATAGCCAGGACCTGTGATGCTCTCTGGTTGCTCCCATCTGAGGGTAACCGAGGTCTTTCACTTCAGAGGGAGCCTGATATAGAGCCAGCCAGGAGAACTTGAGTCTATTCTTTCCCACCATCAAGTGGGCAGCAGGGGAGACGCCACCAATATAGAACATATTCTGAGAATGTCCTTCCTGGGAGAATTTAAATTCTGAGTTAATGTTTAAATGACTCACAGAATCATTCAATCTTTATGGCTGTCAATTTGGCATTTCTTGCTGCCATAACAGGCAATTTGCACAGTACCTCTGGTACCAAATGGCCAACCTGGTCATTCAGAAGACTGGAATAATCCCACTGTACATTTTTAGGAAGGTATTGATGGACATCTTAATAATTGTATTGGGTCAACCACTTGACCAACTGATATCCCGTGTGAATTGATCAATTTTCAGGGCAAAGCTTCAGTTATTGCAGCGTGGTTCTCTCTTAATTTGACATCCCCAACTTGCAGAAAAACCTTTGTCTCTTGCTCCAGTTATTAGATAAATGATGTTGTGAGGATCAAGTGCTCCTCTTTTCATTGACCGCAGCAGCGTTTCCCTTTAGTCTCACAAGATGCTAAGGATACGTCAAATAACTTTGGAGAATATCACAAGGTATGGCCAACTCTTAAAGATTCACAATTTGCATTAGGGTACTAAAGGCTATGCAAAGTCCTGCTGTAAATAAACCTTTTTATTCAACCGCTTTCCAATTCTGATTGAACACAGAACATTCTTCGCATAACACCTACTCATGGACTCAGCACACGCACTGTAGAAAACATTGGGTTATGGTGTGGTCGGGAGCTTTTAAAGAAGAGTCAAGCAAGATGTGTTTGTCAACCACCCACCTTCTTATATCAAGAGACCACCACACTGAGCACTCTACCCAGCTGTAGGCTCAGTCTCTCATTTCTGCCCTCTACATAGAGTCAGGAAAGATTCTGGTTGCTGGTGGGGAGATACTCTTGTGAAGAGCAGGAAACTTTCACTCTGATATCTCAGAAGAAAATGGTAAGTCATTTCACAAAACAACTTAAGACTTCAGCATTAAACTTGGCCATCCTCCCGGGCTGGTGGAGGTGACATCATCTAGTGGTAGCACACAGCAATGAAGACCTGGATCCCAGTCTCAGTACTACCAAAAAGCAAAATGATTTGGGGTAAGTTACCTTTCCTTGTTCTATATTTGTTTCTGAGTAGCTGATAAAAAGCTTGCTGATCCTCATGCAAAAGACCTCACCTGGACAGATGCCCCAAATGCCATGTCCCCATGAGTCACTGACATCTCCTAGTGGGGAACATCTTTTGGTTCTTGGTCCTTCTCTCTCTGCCGAATGCTTTGGTGTATCAGGTGGACAGAGTGAGAGGAATGGCTGCTCTTTCGGGTGAGGATCGCTGGATTTCTCTGGATAGGGAAGGAAGCAGATGCCTGGGGGTTAATAGACCCTCTCTGTCACAGCTGGACAGGGCCAAGTGGGAGTTCTCGGCAAGATTTTCTGACTTTGATCTCAAGAAGGCAGCTCTGCCTAACAGATAGTCTGAAATGTCAAAGAATAAATGTTAAAGCTTGAGGGGTCATTCTCCAGGGAGTTGCCTGGGCTGGCTAGGGAGAGAGAGGAGGAGGGAGAGAGGGACACAGCAGAATCCTTCACATAAAGATTCCAACTTGGTTTTGTGATATTTAAGAAAAAAGAAAACTCTGAATTATTTATAACACAGAAGATGGAAACAGGCTGTAGAGAGGTGGCTGGTCTTAATATGGAAGTTTACAGCCTACTATTTAGCTGCCCCAGCTTTGAAATGGTAAAACTTTTCTTGTTGGTGACATGCTATTGACCTCTTCTTAAGTTATCTATTATTATTATTATTACTATTATTATTATTTTAATTAAGAAAATTCACATCCTTTGATACATGAGTTGTGGGAGGCAATTTCTAGACTTTTGAAAAAAGCAGAAGTTTTATGTCTTTGCCTTTAAGGGTCTCTAGCACATCCTTCAGTGCCCCTATCACCTACCAGCCTGTGCCCCTTCAAGCAAGGATTCATGAGACCCCTGCTCCAGGAAGGGCGGGAAGCATCTTGGTTTTGGCCTGGGCACCAATTGGTCATGTGGAGCTGGGAAGGGGACTTTCATCCCCTGAAAGATGGAGGCAATTGTCCTGTGCCTCTTCTGGGTATGCTGGGCATATGAAGAATGCCATGTGTTCAAAATACCTTGGGACCTTGGGGGAGGTTGGGTAACATCTATATTATGTGGGGGAAGAAAATAAGTAAGAAATTTTAAAAGGGTAAATCAAAAGTGGTTGAAGGATTGGTGGTAAAACTGTGGGGAATGGGTTGGTTCATCACTTATTTTAGTCAGTGATGTTGTTTAGATGTTAAAAAAAAACCCAGAAAAACAAAAAAATAGTGCTTCTTGTTGATAACCATGTCCTGATTCTATAGCATGGGTAATTAAAATCCACCAATCATCCCCAAATTGCAGTTAAAATTAAAATCACAAGCTTCGTATGCTCTCCATTCCCTTTGTACAAATGATACAAATGCCCTTTTGGTCACTCTCCTTCCAGTTGACTTTACACACTCTTGGCACTCTCAGAGATGCAAACAAATGGAGCCAACTTTTGGACAGTTTGGGCGTAGTGAGGTGAAGCTAGTGAAAGTACAAATCAGATCATCAGTAAACCTCCAAACAAGCAATACTGTGTTCAGGAGGTATTGCTTTTATTGAAAATATCAATACTTTGTTTTTTTCCTAGACCTGTTTTTTCCACCTTGACAAACCTAGAGAACATTTTTTAGTTAAAATGTCACAGTGACACTCCTGTTATAAAACTCTGAAAATGTACTTATTTTTGCATTCAGTAACTTACTCTACTCACAGAAAGGTCTTCCAAATGTTTTTCCTCCAAACCTTACTTTCTGTGATGTAGAAGTTCGACAAGCATCATTGCTCTAGGGCAGTGCTTTTCACTTTTTGGTCATGGGACCTCTTTACACTCTTAAAAATTATCGGAGCTCCCAAAGAACTTTTGTTTATGTGGGTTATATCCATCAATATTCACTATATTTGAAATTAAAACTGAGAATAATTTTAAAACCCAAGCACATGCACACATTCCACTTAGTTGTCAGAATGATGACATCATCACATGTCTGGAAGCCATTGGACAATTTCATGAATAATACCTGAGCAACGGGAGTGCAAAAATGCATAGATCATCTTACTATTGCTAGGAAACTCGTTTTGACACATAAATTTTCTGAAAGGGTCTCGGGGCCATCGGGGGTCTCTAGACCACATTTTGAGACCTGCTGCTTTTGGCAAAACTGAGGCACAAGCAGATTCTGAAATCAAATCTACCAGTCATGCACTTTGATCCAAGTGTAGGAGACTGTCAGAATCCCATTTTTCATGCAAACATCACCAACTGCCCCGTGAGTGTTGACTTTGACCAAAGTGGATGCAACCACGCATGCTCAGTTGCTAAGAATGTGGGAAATATACAAGAAGGATGTCACCTATTATTAAGAAAACTGAGTCGTGGCCGTTTGCTTGTGCTGGAGAAGCACATGAGCTTGATGAAGCAGTAAACATTATCGGCTGATTGAAGAGACTCAGCACGAACAGGGTTTTCAAAATTCCACTGGCGAGAGCAGGAAGAATGAATGGCAGGGGGTGAGAGAATTTATAAGCAGCACCTTGCTGCTCAGGCATCCCATCATGTGCACTGTAGCCCTGTTGCAGATCACAGTTGGATTTGTTTAAGGAACGTGTGAGGCTCTCAGTGTCCTAGCCAGGGCCCATAGAAGTGTCTATTTATAATAAATTTAGAGACCCTGGCACCTCCCTCATTCTCCCAACCTGGGCAGCTTTGGTAGGGGAAGATTGGACTATGAAATGTCTAATGTCTTAGAGAGCTTCCTCAGGTTCACTCTATGTAGCTCCCAGCACACCACCTGGCAGAGGGACCTGTTTGATTATGACAGTGGGTGACAGTGTTCATGCCTTCTATTGTTCATCATTTATACCCTGGGGAAGCAAGAACTGCTCCTCTGTGTGATTATTTCACAATCCTTCACCAAAGACTAGGGTCTTTCAAGAATGCCTCTGAGATCATGAGTGGATATTGGTTCATTAATTTATCCTCCAAACGTATTTGGGGCATCTGCTCTGTGCTGTGCACTTTGCTACTAAGTAAACCAGTTGTACTTCCTGCTTTTAAGAACTTCATAGTGTAGTGTAGTGGTTTTCAATTTGGGGTGATCTTGTCCCCTAGAACATTTGCATAGAGCCATTTTTGGTTGTTACAACTGAGGGTGGGTTCTAATGACAGCCCCCCTACAACAAAGAATTATACAGCCCAAAATGTTAACAGTATGAAGACTGAAAAACCCCAGTCTAGTGATAATACAGATTAGTATCCATCAGTCTTGGGCAAGAGGGGTCTCCCCACTTTTTAGGTCCCTCCTTCAGTTACCAGGAGTCCTAGGGCCAAGGGAAGTGACCACCTGGAGTCTGCATCCCATCCCCACTTCAAGACAATGTTTTAGTTGCCTAAGCCAGGATTCTGTACCAAAAAGCTTTCAGCCCCCCTCGAGGACATGTGCAGGCCTCTTTGTTGGTCTGTTCTCCTAAGGGTAGGCTGCATTGCAGGTGTGCACACTGCTAAGCCCAAGAGTTGGCCAAGAGACCAATGTCTGGGGCAGTGGGAGTATGAGGGTGGGGTGATTAGGGGAAGATGGAGTTGCAGGCTGAGTGTGCATACAAGTGAGGTTCCTTTTGCTGTGGATGGAGATGCGGTCGGTAGAGAAAGGGAATGGGCTAGAGGCCAAAGCCTAGCACCAGCTGTCTAGACTTATAACTACAAGGAGCCTGAGACATTTAAAGTCATACCTGGCCCTTTAGGTCATCCTGAAGATCTATTTACCAGGGTAGGAGGATGGAACATATCTTATTTAGCAGTATTTAATATTATTTATAACTTCCAATCCTTAGACATGTGAGATGTGGGCTTCTAATTATTCCCTTGTCCCAGGTCCTTCAATGTAAGGTATAGCCCTGGTAAGGATAAATAAGTAATTATGAAGCAATATGATAAAATTATGTGAGAGGTAAGCATAGAGGAAGAACACCTAGTTCCTAAATGGAATTCTTAAAATCCATGGCGTGGATTTGCAGATGTATTAATATAAACAGAAATGGCAGTTCAGGGAATCTCACAATGAAAATGATCTGTTAAGACTTTAAAGGTTCCATTGTTTAGAGAGCCGTCAGTCTCTTCAAGTCTTGGAAAGCCTGCCCCGCATTGCTACATAACTAAATACCATAGTCCTTTGGCAGCCTCAGGCTGCCTGAGGCAGACAATGGTGGAAGTTCTTCTTGCTGGACCATCTCCACACTGGGGCAGTGCTCATACATGCCGATCACGTTGCCATGGAGACTGATCTCAAGGTCTCCACAATTGATTGGTATTTATTGGGGATCTGCAGTTTTCTGGATGTTGTGACCAGCATCATAAAGGAAAGAGAGGGGCTGCATCTTACCCTCCCTCATTTGTGGACTATGGTTAGGGTATCTTTCTGTAACAGAGAGGTAAAGACGCTGGAGAAATTGAATGGGAAGGATTTTTTTTCTTCTAATAACATTGTGCTTTTTTTCTGATTACAAAAATAATTTATATTCACAGTAGAAAATTCAGTGAAATACAGAAAAGCACACAAACACATAAATTATCCACTATTCCATCACCCAGAGACAACACTGTTAACATTTTAGCTTTCTGCCTTCTAATCTTTTTTATGTACTTATTTAATTATTTAACAGAATCAAATCATTCTATGTGCACGTGCACACACACACATTACTTTGCTACTCCCTTTTTTGTAAGATTGTTTGCATTTGCCATTTAACTGATCTTTTGCAATATTAAAAATTTTTATATAAGTAATATATCCACCACACAGTTCAAAACACACACACACATGTACACAAATGTTCATAGCAGCATTTTTCATAATAGTCAAGAAGTGGAAAAATCCAATGTCTATCAACTGGTGGATCGATAAACAAAATATGGTATATCCATATAATGGATTACTACTCAACAATAAAACAGAATGAAGTACTGTTACATGCTACAGCAAGAATAAACCTCGAAAAAACATGCCCAGTAAAAGAAGCTGGACCCAAAAGGTCCCATTTTGTATGATGCCATTCGTATGCAATGTTAGGAAGAGGCAAATCTATAGAGGCAGAAATTATATTAGTGGCTGCCTAAGTCTAGGGTTGGGAACAAGGATTAACAGTAAATGGACCCAGGAATTTTACTGGAGTGATGAAAATGTTCTAAAACCAGATTATGTTCATGATTTACTAAACTTGTCGAATTGTACATTAAAGTGGGTAAATTTTATGGTATGTAAATAATGCCTCAGTAAAGTTCATATATTAATATACTATATATAAAATAAATATATATGTAAAATAAAGTTTATATATATGAACTCAATAAAGTTATATATTATATATGATAAACATACATGTAAACTTTATACCTCAATATTATTATTTATCTCAAAATTATTGATACAGATCTATCTATCTATAAAATGTGAGCATTCCCCTTCCTACACCGGTCCCTCATCTACAGGTTCTTCATGCACCACCACCATTACCATACAGGTGACCACTGTTATTATGTGTCTTTATGAATTATATCTAAGCAAATTATATATAAACAAATATAAATATATGCTCTTATGTTTCTCCATTTTGCACAAATGAAGCTATTTATACGTACTATTGTGTATTTTTATTATAGTATACTCTGCACCCCCCCAACAGTTCCTTGGAGCTCTTAGAGAACTTCCTCATTCCTTTTTTAGAGATACATACTATTCCATTGTATTTATGTACTCAAATTTATTTAATTTCTTTATAATAGCTTTCTCTTATAAATAACTGCAATGGATTGATCATAAATATACTGAATCCAAATAAATATGGTTGAATCATATTTATGGTTCAATGTATGTGGTTAAATATAATATTAACACAGAGCCATAAAACTCCCATAAGCTATTTTGTGTATATAGATCATATGAGATTACATCAATGTGTACCCCAAGAGTAATAGAGATGCTTCTCAACCTATGATGGGGTTACATCCTGATAAACCCATGGTAAGTTGAAAATATCATAAACAAAAGATGCATTTACTACACCTAACCTACTGAACATCATAGCTTAGCCTAGCCTTTCTTAAATGTGCTCAGAACACTTGCATTAGCCTACACTTGGGCAAAATCATCTAACACAAAGCCTACGTTATAATAAAATGTTGAATATTTCATGTAATCTGTTGAATACTGTACAGAAACTGAAAAACAGCATGGTGTCTCACTGTCATAAAGTTGAAAAATCCTCAGTCAAACCATTGTAATTAGGGGACTTTCTGTATATGAGAATGAGGTTCCCCACAGCCTCAATAAACAGATGGTCATGGCGTGAATCTTAATGGCTGGGTAGTGTTCCACTGTGTAGGTATACCATATTTATTTCATTTGTCCCTATGTTTGGAAACTTGGATTGTTTTGTTTTATTTTTCCATTCTTCCAAATAACTGCACAGGTATTTAGGTACTTTTGGTAGCTAAGCTGAATAAGGGAGATGGCTCAGTGGCAGCTGTCACCAGAGGGGCTGCGTGTCCCTGCATCACTGCCTTACAGCCCATTCCAGCCACCTCTGGATCTTTAGAGATTCCCCAAGCAGGTATCCAGTGGATTCTTCTTGTGGACAGCTATCGTGTAACAGAGAGCTGATTTATGGAAAGCCATCACTTTTTGAAATATAATTGCTTCAGACCCCAAGATATGAGGTTGGTGAATACAGGGGTCATTACCTTTTTTCAGGAGACTTCAAAGTGTTCCCAAAATTCACATAATGTTTTTCTCCAAAAGCCCCTTCTAGCCAGAGCCTTACCACAGTTTAGGGCTGGGGCTTCAGAGCTGCCCAGTCCAGAAATGTTAATGGGATTCTAAGTGAAGCCTCTAATCTCATATGTCATACAGATGGCTAACCAAGCGTGACGCCGTGACTTTCTCAAGGTCAGGGTGAGGGTTGGGGGGCTGTGCCCATGTATCCTGACCTCCTGCTCTGGCCTTTAAGCAGGCGGCCTCCTGGGAACACATTGGGTGGGGCATGGCAGTAGAGATTGAAGCCGGCTGTAAAAAGGCCACAGACAATTCAGAGCGAGGCATTTCCAGCCAACCCATTGATCGGGGCTCCAGGAAGGGGAGGGGCCCAAACTGGAGAGAAGTCAACCAGCTGGAGGAAGTTCAAGGAAATAGCAACAGGAAAGATGAAGGGGTGGAGAGACTGATCATGAGATTATCTAAATCTACAGCTTTTGAGGCCAAGTGATAGTCATGTTTTCTCTAGCTCTCAGCAGAGACAGCAAAGCCCATGCTGTAGTTCCAACGCGGCTCCTCCTCTTTTCCTAACAGAGTCCTTAGTGTCCTTCTGGGGGTGGGCACGGAGGAGGCAGAAGTTGACCAGGCAGGAGAAATGTGTCCTCCCTGCTTCTGAGTTCCTGGGCTCTTGTCTGCTGGAGACGAGGTCCTAGGGGAAGGAAAAGTTCGTAGACAGCAGAGCAGATGATGCAGAAAAAGCCCAAACATGTGGGGGCACAGACAAGCATAAGGGGGTGATATTAAGGATCAAGATCTGGTGGCAACAGGAAAGGGAGAGAAAGGCTGGCTTTGGGAGGAGCACTGAAGTTGAAACCAACGAGTACAATTAGGTTTGTGTCACTTCCTACATCCCAAGCAAGCTGTTTGTCGGTCATCTGTTAGAGGTAGCTGCCAATATGCCATGTGCATTCCAGGATCCCTGGGTGCTAGTAGCCCTTCCTGTCTGCCAAGCTGAGAGAGGGACAGTGGATGCCAGCTCTGGAAGCCCGCTCGGGCATGTGTGGCCCACCATGTGAGGCTCTCTGGCATCCTCTTAGAAGTCAGGGTAGCTGGAATCAAGGAAATACAGCATGGGAAAGAACTTCAAAAGCCTGCTCTTCTCCCTCCTTGCAATGAGGTTGAAAAGAAGTAGTCGTGGGTGGATTGGAGCAGGAGCTACCTACTGATGGCCAGGCCAAAGGGAAGCCTGGTGCCCTCACCAACACACGAGTGTCCATTCATTTCTTAGCCCATCTAGGTATGCCCTGGGCAGGACCTGCCCCAGCTCAGGAAGCAGGAGCTCTCAGGGGGCACAGTGTAAACTCAGGAATTGGCCTTGCCACTGTAGCCACTTCAGACCAGTCTTTCTTCCTGCCTACCTAATTTTGCCCTCTCTCTCCCCAGTTCCTGCTACAGCTGGCATGCCAATCTGAAAATCTGCTAATGCTACAGTGCCCAGCACAGTGGGTGCTCAATAAATAATTGTTCATTTTTTAAAAGTTATTAACAAAAGCATTAATTAAATGTTCCTTTCCTTTTAAAAATCTCCCAGGAAGGAGTGTCTCTAGATTCCCTGGAAGTCCACCCATCCAGCTAACTGAGGTTTTTCATGGGTCAGTGGCACACCTTCTTCTTTTAATGGCAGTCAGTGGTTTAATGAGTATCTAAACTTAATGCCAAGTGCAGGCTATGCATCAGGGCTACAAAGAGGATTCCAAACTGGTCCCTGCCTCATAGGGAGATGGCCATGCACAATGAAGTCATACAGTAGATTGTGATAAGTACCTGCATGATCTGTGCTTCCTGGAATTTCAGAATCCTGATCATACCTATGTGTACTGAGATAAGTGAGTACCCCCAGTTAGGTGCAGTGATGGGAGAGATCAGGTAGGCTTTGGTCAGACAGTGAAGGACTAGAGATTCACCTGTGTGGAATGAGGACTAAGAAAAAGCAGTCGGGTCTGGGCATTGGAGATTGCTATGGCTTTAGGACCGATGTGTCAGCGGAGGGCAGAAGCAAGAGTGTAAAGGCTTGGGAAATGGGCAGGCGATGAGTCTGGCGATGAGGGGAGGTGAAGCAGTAACTTCCAGGGGAGACAGGGTCAAGGGAACGCTTTTATTAGGTTGGGGGACTTTACTCTGTAGATGAGAAGTCAGTGGGAGGGAGGGGTTAATAGTACGGAAGAGAGGTGAAGATTAGGTGGGACACTACCCAAGAAGGAGATGGGTAAAACTGGAGAGAAAAGCTTGGATGGAAGCTTTTTAATACTGGGGGAAAAGAAGAACTTTAATTCATCTAAGACAAGAGGAAAGAATAAAGATGAGGTAATTAGAATTGAAGAAAGAGGGAATTAAGTGAATTTCTATTTCTATTTTGTTTTTTTTTTTAGCTCATCTGAGAGTGAGTCAGTTTACACTGGGAGTTTTTTGTGGTGGTCCCCTTGAAAGGAGGTTCTGGATTAATCTTGCTTGAAAAGGGGACCCAAACAAGATATTGATGAGCAGATATTTGTTCATAATAGAGGCAGAACACTACTGATGTCCACCACCTTGAGTTCTGGCACAACTCAAACGCTCTTCACATTTAATTTTGGCTGATACCATAGCCAAAGTTTGGGTCTGGCTTCTCACTTTTCTTAGTAGAATGCAGTGGGGAAATACAGCAGGCAACCTCCTTCATCCCCAGTTCCCCACCCTGATGGGAATTCAGCTTGGTGGACATGTCAGAATATGCTGGCCACGTACAAGGATGCCTACCATGTGTCCCAGAAACTGGCCGAGGTTCCATGCCTGGCTCCCTCCTGGCCATTATCTGTGAAGAGATTCACGAAGCCCCATAATTGAACATGCTTGAGGACTTTCTAGTTGGCGAAATGGCCCTTTTGTGTTGGTGTCTGTGCTTTAACGAGTTAATGCTGTGATCAAGCTCTAGCATAGGGCCTCAGGTTGAGGAGCAGGTGGGATGTTCAGTGGGGATGGAGAACCCAAAGTTCTGATTTTCAGTAACTTCGACATTTATACATTTGCTAGCAGAATCTAGCCTCAGACGACTGTGGTTATAAGCCTGATGTTAATCCAGAGTTGTGATTGCTCTCCTGCTGGGCATTGCCCTGGTTTAATCACTGGCACGTCCGCCTTAGTTTATGAATTCAGGTATGCTGAAGCGGCAGCCACCTCGGCTGGTGCTGGATCTCCAGCCCTCCCTCGATGTTTCCAGAGAGTCCCAGGAGCCTGTGGAGTAATGATAATAAAAGCCACGAAGGCAGTCACTCATCTGCTCAACTAATACATGTTGAGCACCACTGTGCACCGGGTAGTGGTGGAGGTGCTGGGGAGCAGCACTGAGGGAGACTCAAAGAGCCCGAGCTCTCCCGGAGCTGGCATTCCACTGGGGGACCAGATGCTAAACAAATAGACAAATAAGTCAGTAAGGAAATGATCCGAGGGTGATAGTGCAATGCATGAGAATTGAAATGATGTCCTGCATTAGAAGTGACTCCTTTCAGTTGAATGGTTGGAAAGCGAGTGTTCAGGGACCGGTAATGACTGTGGTCATGGCTCTAAAGTGGCACTGAGCTTGGAATGTTTGGGAAGAGAATGAAGGGCAGTGGGTGGAGTGGAGAGGGGGTGGAGGAAGGGCTGGAGGTGAGCTCAGAAGGCCGGGCAGGATCAGAATCCGTAAGCAATGATGGAGTGTGTTTGGCTCTTGTTCTAAACTCTGATCTGAAGTAAGGAAGGGACATCAGTTTTCTCACGGTACAGGTTTTTAACAATGACTCTGGTTGTCTGACCATGTTCTAGAGTTGAGGATGAGGGATGAGAGAGGGGAAGGAGAAGAATGGACGCTCACTGAGGAGACCATCGTCCGGGTGAGGGAGCTCGTGGCTGAGCTAGGACAGTGGCAGCAGGATGGGAGCAGGGGATCTACTGCTGATGTGGACAGATTTGAGAAATGTCTGGGAGTGGAGTTGACAGGGTTTATTGATGGACTTTGGAACACTGCAGAAAAGAGTCACCAAGGAAAACTCCTGGATTAGGGACTTCAGCCCCCAAGTGAATGGAAATGCCACTTACCACATAGGAACACCCTGAGGAAGGTCAGATTCAGAGGTAGAAAAGCAAGAGTTCTTTATTGGCTGTGTTACATGTGAAAGACCACTGGACACCCAAGCAGAGCTGTCAAGCAGGGGTTTGGACAACAATGTTGATTTCACAAGCCAGATGGCAACTGAGCATACATCAGATGAACTTGTTGGAGTTCCACCCACCATAGACATTCCACCCACCCCTCTGAGGATATGCAGGTTGGGGTGGGCTGAGGGTGTCTTGCTCCTCTCCCGAAACCTTTGGAGTTTCTGCTTTCATTGAGCCAGTCAATGCAGATAGTCTCAGCATCCTACATGTGCCATGCTCTTCTGAATCTTCATCTCAGTACGTGAAATGATCCTTTTATGAACGGTTTCATGCCCCCAAAACATCACCCATATGAAGAGTTTGTGTGTGGATTGGCTTTTGCTGTAATTTTAATGTTATGTGGAAAGTTTATGTTGCAGCAACACAAATTCCCAAACATTAAGTCTTAGATATTTCTATCCCTAAAGGTCTTCCAACCATCCCACCAACAGGCCACCCCCAGCTAGGCTATGCTCCCCTTTTCTCTCTCCCAACTCTTTGGAGTTATCTTCACTCATCTCCTCCCAGGGAAATCCAGTTACCACACTTCAAGGTCCGGAGAAATTTAGTTCTTTCCTTACGCAGGCTGAGCCTACTTTTGAATTTACACAGACTAATTAATGTGCTTTGCTAAACAATGAGCAAACCACCTCAGGTCCAACTTCCAGCAGCACAAAGAACTCCTCGGAGCTTAAAATGATCTGTGTTCTTTCATAGTCTCTGAGAGGCAAAGGGAGCAGTCAAATGACTTATTTCTTACTTCCATAAAATCTGTCACCCCTCCTTATAGTTGGATTAGCTGAAAACAGCATTTGTTTCCTCCGTGTTAATCTAGTAGTGGTACAGCCACTACTATTTGCTGAGAAAGCTCACTTTGTTCTAGGTGCTTTCTCTATAGGATCTTATTCAATCCTACCACAATACCGTGGTATAGGAACTCTTATTAGTCCATTTTACAGATGAAGAGATTGAGGCTCAAAGAGGTAGCACAGCCAGTGGCAGTTGGAGCCTGGGTTTGGATCAAACTCAACTTCTTAATGATGCCACATGACCTCCCCCAGGGAGAGGGCCCCAGTACAGAGGCTGCCTCTGTGGGACTGTGGTCATTGTGATGATGAACTTCTTGGTGATAATGATGTGAAGACAATAGTGACGATGATGATAGCTGAGACCTGGTGCTTACCTCGTAGACTATGACATAGCTACTTTCCTAAGTGTTTCACACTTGCTAACACATTCATACTCAAAGCAATCCTGTAAGGCAGGCACCAGTATTATTATGCCTGTTTACAGATAAGGACACTGAGGACCAGAGAAGTTAAGTAACTTTAAAATCTCAGAGTGTAATGATTGTTGTAGGCTGGGGTTTTTGACAGTCTGGCTCCATAAGTCATGTTGCGTGGGGTTGGCTGGAGCTGAGCAGGTTGGGTAAGGAGGTGATAAAACCTACCGCTCTGCCCCAGCTACGGAGATTTCTAGTCACAGCCTGGAGAGCTGAGGAATGGTGAGCAGAACAGGCGGGCTTTCGTGAACAGCTCTCCTCTAAACGACCCCCCTCCCTCCACCACTGCAGCACAGTGCAGTGCAGTTTGTGAGTACAGGGAGTGACTTGCAGCACATTGTTCAGGCATTTTTATTGCTATTGTTGGAAGATGACAAAACTAGAACACTTTCCAACTGACTGTTGTGTGCAAGTCATTTTTACATATATTCTTACATTTATACACAAAAGAAATTGAGGCTCAGGGACAGTAGATAGCCTTTCCCAACCCCTCAAGTCCCAGTTATATACACCTGCCAGGTACCCCAGGGGTCCTCTCCTTATCCCACCATGGGGCTTCCCACAGTGTATTGGGATTGCCTGGTGACTCGGTGACTCATTTGTCCTCCCCTCTAGGCCAGTGGGTTCTGCAAGGACCAGGAGAGTCTCTTATTCCCCACTCTGTCCCCAGCATGTAGCCTAGTTCCTGACATACAGCATAAATTTAATGCACATTTGTTGAATACATTACAGATTGAACGAATGTGTGGCCCCTCAGCAAGTAAGCGGGTACTCTTGTTTCCACCACTGTCAAAAATGATCATTTTTATTGAACTGGCCTCTCTTCTGTCCAGTACCACCATGCAGGGGGCTGGGCTGGGGCCAATGGCTGTGCCTGCAGGCAGGTGTAGAGCAAGGGTTGCTCATAGGCCCTGGTATGGGTGGAAGTTTCCAGCTCTCTCCATGCCCTTCTTAGCTGGGACCCAATCACAGCCACTCACTTGCCAAAGTTCTGCTCAGCCACCCCTAAGGCTCTCGGTGCTAATGTAAAAGGTACTTGACAAGGTCACTCTGCAGATACCTACCACCTGCTGTGAGCTTATCATCTGTTGCCTGTTGCCCTCCAGTTTCCCTGAGCCTTGCCATGTCCGCAGATCTCCTGAACCTCTGAAGTGTGCAGCAGATAACAAACAGCCAGTCTCCATAAGCCCAGCAAAGGCCTCATTTGAACGCCTATGGCTTGGGGCGACTGGAGTTCTCCATAGTTCAAAGTGGCAGATGGAAGTGTCCACTGACAATTTCCTGCTTCAGGTGGACAGGTGGAGTAGGTGTGTTTTTACAGGAAGGACCTTTGAATCTGTGCTTGCCTCTGTGTCTACAGGTGCCAAGGTGAGTGAGTGTTTTTGAGGCAGCCCAAACTGAGCAGTCTTGGGTAAGAGAGTAGACATGAATCTTAGTTTTAGTACTTACTCCATGCCTGGCACTGTGCTAAGGGATTTACAGACTAATATTAACTTGTTTGATTACAAACATCACTTGTAGATTGCACTTACCAAATACAAAGTCATCTCAGAGAGGTTAAGTAAGATGCCCAGAGCCACACAGCTGGTTAGTAGCAGAGCTAGTTGTGCCTAAGGCCAACGCTGGGTCTTTAACTGCCGTGGCATAGGAAGTAACTCTGTAGCCCTGCCCTTTCCACCCCCACAGGACTAGAAAACTGCACCATCTCACAGTTCATACTCCTTTCTACCACACTCCTGGGAAATCTCTGGACAAAGAATTTCACATGAGAAATAGAAGGACTAAAAATAAATAAATAAATAAATAAATAATCAGAGCTCCTTTCAGGGAACTTATGAATGCATTTGTAGATGGTTTTATTTATTAATCTGTTTATTTCTAGCATCCACTAAACCAAAACAGTGAAGACAGCACATCAGACGAAAAGATGACATGGCTTTTCATACATGTTAAATTAATAACCATGCAAAACCACTGCAAAACAAACTCCATTTCCCAAACCCTGGCCTGCTAGAAACATTTTTGGGGGGCTGGAGGGAGTCTCTTCATTTCAATGAAATATTTATCAAGTGGTTTTTCTGTGTTGAAGATAACATTTTTTTTTTCTATGACTGGTCTTCTATCCAAATATTTAATTCCTTCCTGATTTTATAACTTAGATTTCTTAAATCATTCTGCCTAAGTTATGACCTGGAATAACTGGAGATTCACATATATTTGATCCAAAATCTCAGATAGACAGGAAAGTTATACAGAACATCCATGTGTAATTGACACAAGACACATTTGCAGGAGGGGGCCATAGCTGCCTGGTCATCCAGCTTCTGTACTTTTTGTACTGAAAATGAGAAAATGGAGACATTCCCAGAGAAAAGACAAGGAGAGAAAAAGTCCGTTTATAGGGTAAAGAGTGGTGTAGGAAACATCTTGTCTCACATAGTTCCCCTAGTTCCCATAGTTTATGGGGCTGGAGTGGGGTGCAAAGGGAGCTGTGCCCAAGGACTGGCCTCTCAGAGAGCTAGCGGGAGAGGGATGGCAGCCCAGGCCATGGGCCCTGTCTTAACCCTGCACAGTGGAGGTTCAAGGAGCTATTCACATCAGCCTGGAAAGCCTACAATAAGGATCTATTTCAGAGAAAAAGAAAGCATGCACACAACACATACATGCACCGCAAAGGTCAGGCAGGAGCAGAGCAGCTGCAGAAAGCAGCAAAAAGCAGGGCAAAAACAGAGGACAATGACCCCCATGGAGGAGGGGCAGGGGGAAAGGGGGTTGGAGGAGCTTGTTCTTAGGAAAAGAGTAGAGAAAGTGGAGTGGTCTATGGCAAAGGCAACCACAGGACACAGAGGGTGTGTAGATGTTACCACATCAACATTCTCTTCTGAAACATGAGAGGGGGGAGTCAGGGTCCATCTGCAGAGTGTGGAAGGATGACTTCTTTCGGGGTTCCTGGGTAAGTCCAGTGTGGATTCCTGAGGCTGAGGCCCCAGAGGTCCCACCTTAATGCTTTGGGGGACATCCAAGAGTGACCAGGCATATCAATAACAGGTGACCATTTGTTAGCAACACAGGTCTAGTGCTGTCCAGTGAAGACTATTCCCTATTCTCGATTTTCCACTGACAATTAGTCCCAACAGCCATGCAACCCTCAATTTCTTGGATCTTCCAAAGGACTGATAAGAAAAAATAATATTTATATCATTCAAAGCCCAAATTTCTACATGTGACTCTGTTTCTCTCAGTGCTAGGAAAACTATAAAGAATCTTCTGCTGCCCTGAAGCACCATCCGTGTAAGTGTTTGCTAATGACTTTAGCTGGTGCCTGAGAGGCATCAAAGTCAGAGCTTGGTGACCTTGAACAGACCCCAGGGGAGGGAGTCCAGGGGTCGGGTGTGGGCACTCAGAATCCCATCAGTTCTGACTTTTACTTATTTATTTATTTATTTATTTGGTACTAGTAGGGTAGGGGGAGGTTCAGGAGACAGGCCAGAAAACCACCGGCCAGTGTGTTTAACATCTGGTGTGGGGGAACTTTTGGACGTCAGCTCAGAGGATGTGGTGGGAAAACACCTGGCAGAGCGAGTGGCCTTCGGCAGGGGGAAGCACGGATCCAGGATCGCGGAGGCCGTGCGGAACGAATCTGCTGGCTGCTCCGAGCTCAGGCTGCCCACGCTGAGGGCCTGCGTGGCTGGGACCCATGGGCTCTGGCCTCTGACCTTGTTTGCTATCAGACACAGGGCTGAAGAGAGTGAGGACCAGAGCAGGAGGCTGGGAGAGGGTGGCAGGGGGGTGGAGGGGTGATTGGGGAAGCAAAGAGCTCCTGGCGGAAGCCTTGGCTCTGGGAGTGGGAGCTGGAAGTGGGAACGTGTACCTTGGAAGGGACCCAGCCGTGTCCTCCCTGGGCTCCCCAGCAGCCGCCGTGCAGTGCGGAGGTGGGCTGCAGGGGCTTCCAATAGAGTCTGGTACAGCCGGTGTCCAAACGCCAAGGGCAGGTGGAAGGAGCTGTGGCTGGGAATAGTGGGGTGCACCGGCAGCAAAGAGCACTTTAAAGCACATGGGAGCTGAGCTGCATGGGGAAGCGTGAGGGAGCTGTCAGCCTCCGGGTCAGCAAGAGGATGTGGGGAGGAGCAGGTGAGGTTTATCACAACACCCCTCCACGCAGCAGAGCTGCGGGAAGACAGGATGCTCCACCGGGGTGACCAGCACTGCCCAAGGGGAGGAAAGGGAGGCTCCCGCCCGTGCTCAGGGTGAGAGCCCTTTTGAGGGGAGCATGTGCTTGTCCTAGGAGGTCACAGATCGGATTTTAAGCACTGCAGGAAGCAGAGGAAAGATGCTTAAAGAAAGACCTTCAGGGTTAAGGACCCCACATGGGATATTTGTTCCTAAATGTCTGTGGATACCTTCCCTTTCCTCAAGACCGCAGGGCGGCTTTCTCTCTGGCATCTGAGCCCTGCCTCCTGCTTTCAGGAGTTAAACCTTCCTACAGAAAGGCCTCCCAGGTCTCTATTATGGGGGCCCCATGGCCTTACTAGGGGATCTATTCACTTCATAGGGTTCTTTGGGCATAAACTAAAATCTGCCCCATCATTAAGTTCATTGATGGGAGAAAGAATGAGAGTAAACAGGCTTCTTCAGGCCAGCAACGTATTTTTTTCTGGAAGTTGGTGAATGTGGGATATCCAAGGGCTGGGCCTATGCCCACAGTTGAACTGGAATCCTATGCCTCAATAAAACTAAATGATATCACGTAAAAATCTAATGGTGGTCTTTGCTAACAGCATTCACTCTCTCTAGTTAGGTAGCAAGGATGCTTTGAGCTTGTTCTCCCTGAGCCGCCCATGAGTTGAGCTTAGGTAGCGGGCAGCAAAATAAGCAGAGGTGGTCCCAGGACACCTTTTTTTGCATTAGGAATCGATGTTATAGGAGAGAAAGAGATCTTTTCAAGAAGAAAGAAGATCAGAAGAAGATCTTATGGAGAACATAGAATTGAAGCTGGTCTTGGGGAGTGGGTTTATTTCTACTGGAAGTGGGAAAGGGCACCCCGGAGGGAGGAATGCTGGGGTGAAGATCCACAGGCATGAGCCCCTGTGGTCACTCAGAGGATAGTGAGTGACCAGCCTATCCATCTGTTGGACCTATTGGATGCATCTGTGTAGGGAATTTATGGGGAAGAAGCATGAGGATTTGGGTCAGGTTGCCAGAGTTCTCAAATATCAGACTAAAGACTGCCCTGAAGGTATTGATACTGCAGGTTAAGGCCTGTTGAGCACCTACTATGTGCCGCCTGATTATTTTAAGCACTTAATCTCCATTCTCATTTAAAGATACCACAACTCCATGCAGTACACACTTGATTATTATTATGATGACCATTGTTACCTCTATTTTACCAGTGAGGAAACTGAGGCTCAGGGAGATTAAGTAATCAGGGAGCAGTGTTGAGGGTTTGAGCAGAGAGCAGGTGAGGAGGAGGAATTGGCATATTCCTTCATGAATCTTTACAGCCACCAGTCCATTCAACATGCTTCAAATGCATCACTGTACACATGTAATTTCATTGAATCCTCATGACGAGTCAATGAGGTGGATATTTTCTTAATTTCACTCATGACAACATCAAGGTTGGAGACTGTTTTAGTAAGTTGCCAAATGCTGCCTCCTAGGACGTGTCCTCAAGTGTGAATTGATACCCAGTTCTGCCTCATTCCAAGCCGTGTTCTTCCTCACCCACCTTGCTCTAATATAATACTAGTGTTTGGTTACAAGGTCCCTTTCCTGTCCTTTCTTCTTTTTGTATTTGTTGTTGTGTATTTGGATGTATTGCTGCCTCTGACTATATAGGTCTCTTCACACTCTTTCCTTCCCCTCCTGCCTGAAGGGGCTCAGTTTTCTTTTGGATCCACGGTAGTAGGTAGTCGTCAAAGACAATGGTATGTCCTGGGAATGGGTGATTGGGGTCCTCCGGTCTGCTCTCCTGTGGCTCGCCCGTGGTCCTCACAGGTGTTTTTGCTTCCTGACCTCCAGACTTTCCATGTGAAGCTGCCTCTCATGGTTCCAGGTGCCCTGCAGTCTATGTCTTGGCCCAGAGCTCCACGGATGGAAGGGACAACCTTGAACACATTATGCTCTGTGTTTTCTGGTGAGAACATGACATCACAGGAAAGGCCTGGGGGACAGAGTCAGATGTCAGGGACGAGAGGCTGAGGCAGCGTCTCTGGGCAGCTGCTAAGGAGAAGAGCCTCTGGGAAGATGTGTCCCTCCTCATATTGGCATTTTGAGTGAGGGTTTGTCACCATCAAGTTGGAAAGGAGACATCCAGGCCAGAAGAGGGGGAGGAAGTAGGGAGCCTGGCAAGTTGTTGGAGGGGCAGATTCCCAGTCAGAGCCTGAGACTCATCTTTCAGCACCTAACTTCTCAGTTCCAGATGGCTTTCCTTGGGGAGTTCTTTTGCTCTTTACTCTTGGCTCAAGCAGTCAATGCTTAATGAGAGCCAGAGGTCCTCTTGCCTCCGGAAGGGCCAATGCAACACAGAGACAAGGGAGTGGGTATGATAGGGCAGGTATTGTGTGGCCAGGGAGGCTGATGGCAAGAGCCTGGGGTGTCAATCTACGCGCTCAGAGGGGTAGCACCTGGGAGCAGGGACACATCTGAACTTCAGCCTCACTCTCTGAACTTCTTGTGTCGGGAAACGTGAGCTGGAAATTGCCCCAGAACAGACAGTCCTCTGCTGATCCTCTTTCTTCACTGCTTCCAGAAACAGCAGGGTGTCTTATTTATTTATTCATCTTGGTGGGAACACGATGTCTCAGTGTCCTAGACCGCTACCTCTCGCCTGAGGGTGCACACGTGCCCCGGAGTGGGACTTGGTGTTCGCCGAGCTCCATCAGACGCGCACTGCGGAGGCACTTTGTCTAGAAGTTGGAGGGGCCGGAGACTGAGGGTTAGGATG
The DNA here is from genome assembly GCA_023783475.1 of Daubentonia madagascariensis. Taxonomy (NCBI): domain Eukaryota; kingdom Metazoa; phylum Chordata; class Mammalia; order Primates; family Daubentoniidae; genus Daubentonia; species Daubentonia madagascariensis. The sequence goes on from JAKFHU010000144.1 coordinate 15,443,210, forward strand.
TGGGTCTCAGAACTGTCCTGGTTCAATAAGATCCGGGTTCCTCGGGCCAGTCTTGGAGCCAGAACATAAATCAGTCTGCTCTTAGGGACGTCCTGGCTCCTTTCCCGTGCTCACTCCTCTGTCTTTTCTTTATGCTACTCCCCCATATCCCCTTTTTCCTCCCTCTTTGTAGTGTCCTCCCTGCTAAAGTCTCTAGAAGTGCTTCAGAGGGAGTTTTAATTTATTCATTTATTCATCAAATATTTAGTGAGTGCCTACGACGCATTGGGCCCTCTGCTAGGCCTGGTCTATGAACTCAAGTGACACATGACACTGGCTTTTTGACTCGAGTGCCTTCTAGCACCCTTCAAAGCCTCTTTGCAAAGATGTCAAGCCCCAAAAAGAATGTGGGAGGGAAGCACTAATCTTTGAGAAACCTTGGGATGGGACAAGTGCTGGCCAGCAGCAACATCCGGGATCTGGGTTCTTAGGTAAACAATCCTGAGCCACAGCAACAGCAACAAACAGCGCCGATGTTCATTCAACCTGGAATCCATTCCCATGTCATTGTTACCACATTTGGTTAGTCATTTTATATTCTAGACCTCCAAGAAAATTCTGCAGAGTTCTGTCGGCTCTCAAGCCTTTGAAGTGTCTTCTCTTGGAAATGTCCGTGACAGGAACCCAGGAGAGCCTCTTTGTCTCCTAGTCTGTAAGTCATCCAGGGATTGCTTTGCAAGAGCAGATATTTGAGTAGTTTAGCCATGCTACACTCTTCTGTCCAGGTGGAGAACTGGCTATGTTGCCTGCAGAGAAAGGGTCTGTAGCTGGCCAGGGGACATGCTTGCTTGGTCATGCTCTTATGCATTACTGCAGGGGACATTGGCTCTACTTGTCTGCCACTAGAGGCATGAAGCAAGACCCAGCCGGGGATCGGGCAGCAGGGCAGGAGAAGGGGTGAGAAAAGGTCTGTGAGGAGGGGCAGAAATTCCTACCATGAGCTCAGGCATGGGCCCTGCCCTCTCTGTGGTCTCCAGCCTCCTGCAAGATTCAGAGCTGGTCCACATTCTCCCTCCTGCCACTTCAAACACCCACAGTTGGAGCTCCTGGAATGTTATTCTTTTCCATTTAAAGACATTCCATTTCATGTGTAATTAAATGTGTGGTATTGAATTAATGTTTTCTTCTGAGCCTTCTTGGCAGCCTGAGACCCTAGGGTCTGGTTAGTGCAGAGAAAACACACACTTCCCAGAGATACTCCCTTCCTCCCCATGTTCCCTCTCCTTCCTCTCCTGCCAAGAAGCTCCCTCCTTCCTCACACACATGGTCACCCTCAAGATTCACCTTGTAATGGGGGAGACCCTGAGGCCATGGGTACCCTTTGTTCCTCAGTGGGGCAGTGGAGTCTTGATTTCTGCATTCTGGTGCCATCCTCATCTCCAAAAGACACCCTGGCTGCTCACATTGAGCTCAGGTGGTGGCGACCAAGGGTGGCAAGAACAGCTTCCATGATGAAGTGACACTCTTTCTCTTTATAAATGTCCTTGGTTTCCACCACGTGCTGGTGCCAGTTCAGAAAGCAGACCTCCCTGTGGAGTAGGAGTGGCAGAGGTGAGCAGGCTACCATGACCAAAGGATGGCAAAGTGGCATGGTCTGCTCAGACTAGCCTTTAGAGTCTCAGGGGGCACCTCTGACTGCTGGGGATCTGGGGCAAATTACATAATTGTCTTGAGCTTCAATTTCCTCATCTGTAGCACAGGGACAGCAACACGTTGTGTTTGGAGAGCTGTAAAGATGAATGAGTGTCTGGTGCTCAGCCTGGTGCCTGGCTCAGTCGGTGGCAGTTATTTGTGTTAATAAGGGCACAGAGGGATAACAATATGCCAAAAATGACAAGTGCAGAGTGAGATGGAGTCCATGAGGGAAAGATCTGAGAGGTCTCAGTGGTGAGGAACTGGGTATTGAAAGGGGCCAGGGAAGAACAGGCAGAATGGGTAGGCACACCCACTTGTAGGACCCCTTAGGCCACCGCCTTCAGGGAAGGACTATCTCAGCACTGTCCACACGCATGGTGCCAGGGCAATGATTAGCCTAAGTACCGAGGTCGTGCACGAACTTCTGTTAAGGCAATCGGGGTCTGGCTGAGGGCGCATGCTCACTTTAGGGGACCAAATCTGCTGTGTGACACAGAGCAGAGCCAGGATCACCATTATTTATAACCACCGACCCCGAGAAATCTGTTTTTTCTCTACTGATCAATACCAATCTCGAGTAGGTGGCTGTCTCTGCCTTTTGATATCTTTATTCCATTGTCTGACCAACCTCCTCCCGCAAACTATTTTGGCCTCTGAAGGAGGAAGAGGTCGGACATCATGGTGGCAGTGTTCGGCAGACTGCTGGTGACCCCGAGTCAGGGCTGGCTCACTCCTGAGCAACCTCCTTCATGCCATTTTATTTTAGGAGAAAAATAATCATCCTTCTCCAAGTTTCTCTCCAAACCACTATTTTGTTTGCAGATAGGTTGAACTCTTAAAGTGAAAATTTTACAGAAATGAAAGAATCGCATTTGTTAAATATCTGTTACATTCTGGATATTTTCTATCATCTCTATTATCTAAAAATTTTTAAATGGTCCTCTTAACAGTTCTGCCGAGTTGATATCCGTCTTCTTATCCTATGGATAAGAAACTGGAGGCTTGGAGAGGATAGGATACAATTAGTAGGTGGCAGGATTAGAATTCCAGTGTAGACTTGTTTTTTTCCCAAGGTCTTCACTCTTTTGGCAGTGCCATTTTTGGCCAGGTTTTCTTGGTTCCCTGTTCAAGGGGAAGACTGAGCAGTTTATGCCGGCCACCCTCCCTCCACCCTCATTTGCCTGGAACAGAGAGGTGAGGCTGACAGTCGTCACCTCCGTGTCCAACTATGTCAGTGGATCCAGCAGCCCTGCGCATGTTTCACCTCCCACCCCCGCTGAGGCAGCCCAGGTGAGCAGAGGCAGGATGAGGGATGACCCCGCCTGCCCACTGACCTCTCGGGGCTCTGAGGTTTTCTGTCCAGAGGTGCTCGGTGACCTTGCTGGATTAAGAATTCTGCTGTAGGTCAAACTTGCTGCAGGCCTGGAAGACCTCCCAGAAGTGAATCCCACACATATGGAATAGTTATCTTGGTCCCCACTACAGAGGAAGAAGTCCCTGAAACACAGAAATCCTCATTCTCTATTTGTGTTAGATGAGCCAGCTGTCTGTCCTGTGGGAGCAAGATCTATAGGGGGTTTCCTCTTGTGGAACCTGGTTGGTGGCTGTATCAAAAAAGGAGTTAGGGGAGAGCCAGGCCAGAAGGCCCTAGGAACCCTTTTCATTTCCCAAAGAAGCCTCCCCATTACGGACCAGCCCCCGGCTTTCTCCAGCAGCCCCTTCTTTGCTGGAGATTGTGAGGTCTTCCCACGGCCTGGGCTATATCCCCTCTCTCTTCCTCCCTTTCCAATGTCTTGATGTCTGAGCCCTGTGACCCAGACTCAGCTGGGCCAGCCAGCCAGGCAGTAAAAGGAGATTGATGCCCTCTCCTTCTAGAAAAATCCATCACTTTTTGGCATGCAGGTCAGATGGCTTCACCAGAGGCAGCTCTGAGCAGCACTGTGTGAGCTAAAAGTATGCACAAGTAGGGACCCAAATAGATGTGTGGACGTCAGAAATGAAACGGCTCACTTCAGCCATTCCCCAGGGCCTGAGCAGAGGCTGTTCCTCCCACACTCTCCCCACCCACAGCCTCCTCCCCAGAGCTTTCTCTGCTCTGCACTGCCCTTTCCCTTGGGAAGATGCTATAATAGAGTCCCAGGATGAGCAGGGTAAGGGAAAGTTGGGCAGAAATAGAAGGTGGCAGAAGATGGAGGGTTGAGCTTCTGTGGACCAGATCATTTTAGCGGTCATAAAGTCTGGGAGCACAGAGTAGAGGCAGCCTAACGTAAAGGAAAGAACACAGGCTCGGGGGTCACAAAAAGAAGAGCAAGCCCTTCCTTGGCCACTGTTTACCTCTGTGAATTTGAAACATTACCCCTTTGTTTTCTCATCTGTGAAAGGGGTGGAATAACACTTATCCCTCGGGGTTATTAAGTTCAACGTTATAAACGTTGAATACATAGTAGGATTGGGTGCAAATTAATTCCCTTTGCCCTACTTCTTCCTTGGTAGGTTTGGGGAAAGAAGCTGCTTAGATGATATTTTGGAGTCTAGAGTCTTGTTTGTGCATGGGGTTGGCCACATGGAAGTGATTTGCCTTATATGTTTGGCCTAAATCCAGCTACTCTCTGCCAAAGCTTCCTGGTTACCTTGTGGAGCTTCTTATCCCTGTGGCCGGGGACAAGTTGTCTCGGGGGAGGATTTATGGTGGAATAGAATTCTGCCCCTTCCCAGACGTTACCACTCTGCCCAGTGCTAAGGACAGGCATTGGTGTCAAAGTGTTTTCACCCTGAAGACAACTAGAATGAGCCAATGCTATTTTATTTTGAGCCTCTGAGTATTTTCACATGTATAAAAAAGATCCGTTTGCACATTTGGGGAAGACACTTTTCCCATGGGAGGCTTCTGTTCAGCCTTTTTCATGCACTTGCAGAGAGCAGATGAGTTTCCAGTAATGTGCTCACCTGCCCCCTGCTACCTTCAAGGCTCTCAAACTGTCAAAGCTCCCCATGTTCCTGCAGCCAGGGGTTTGCAGTTGCTGCCAGGTACTCAATTCTCGGGACGTTGAGGGAGGGTTGGGAAACCACTCCCTGGGTGCTGCTCCCACATGGGTTGTGTGAATCTTTCAGGGCCCATGATTCTTGCTGCCGAGGGAGGGAGAGCAGAAGGAAAGGTTCCAAGATTGACCCAGGCACAGCAGCTGAGAAATAGAGTCTAGCTGTCTGTAAAGCTCCTCCATTCTCATTTTGCATTCACTGTAGCTGGGAGTGAGAAGTTCCAAGGGGAGCTGGCGAGTTCTCACAGCCCAGAGTTGGACTTAGGGACCCAGGAAAATATATAATAATGCTTTGCCTTTGTAAAGATGTTTCCAGAACATAAGAAGGCAAGTAAGGCATGATCTCCGTTGCACGGATGGGTAGTTGAGGCTCTGAGAGGGGACTTGATCCAACCTAGGCCACACAGTTAGGGAGGGGAGGAGGAGCTTAGAGGTGAACCGAGGACTCCTGACCTCCTCCTGGTCATCTGGAAATGAGGCATGACTAAACTATTTGTGGGCAAGGTATTTGTTGAGGCCAAGCTATAAAGCTGAACATCTTTCTTCAGCTGGCTAATTCCTTACCCCACCAAGGAAGTCCTGTTCCAGTGGTTCTCTAAGTGTGGTTCCTGCACCAGCAGCACCTGGGAACTTAGAAATGCACATTCTCAGGCCCCAACCTGGACCCATTGGATTGGCATCTCTGGGGGAGGAGCACAGCAGTCTGTTTTTACAAGCCCTCTAGGTGATTCTGGTGTATGCTCAAGTTTCAGAAGGATTCTCCTATTGCAATGCAGAGGGACAGTGGGACTGGGGAGGGGTCTGGGGCTAAAGGGGGCTCTTCCCCAGGTGACTTGGCATGTCCTTGCACTCTGGATTCCACACCCATCTCAGCCACCAGGTGGGGATGCCTGACTTGGCCCTTGTTTCCCCTATTTGTGCTATAATATCAATAACGATGAAAATACTAAAGCACAATCTACATTTTTGAGGACTTAAAAGTTTACAAACTTCCACATACTGTAGCTCAGGTAGTAGGTAAGTAGAACTTATATTATCCACCCATACCCATTTTATAGATGAGGAATCTGAGACCCAAGATCTTTTGTGTGAAGTGCACAAGCCCTTGGAGGAGCCAGGTCTTGAGCCAAGCACCTCTGGCTTCCCATTCCTTACCACTCCCTGCATGTTCAGAGACGTGGGCCTGGTGTTGCCCAGCTGCCACCACCAGCCCCTTCTTCACTCCCAGGCCATGCCAGGACACTCAGTTTGAAGGCCCCCAAGCGCCATCACTCGTCACCTGGGGGTGATTAGGCAGCATGCATGGATGCCTCCCAAAAGAGAGGTCCTGACCTCCCATTTTCTCTCAGTGGGAGACTCTTTAGCCTTCTCCTTCAAGCCCAACAAACACTATTCCTCGGAGGCTGGGAAATAGAGACAGAGGGTATAAAGAAGGGAACCCATTTTAATCCCCTTGCTGTAAAGATTGGGACATTGCAGCCCTGTGGTCCATGAGCACCATCCACCAGCAGCTGTTAGCCTGTAGGTCTGTCTTGGGGGGAAGAGAAGAAAACAGTCTACAAATGGTTCCTCCCACACATCCTTGCCAGGTAGATCATCTGAGATAGCACGAGGATACCAAGAACTCTGATGGAAAAAAAGAAAAAAAGATTTGTGAAGTATTCCAAAAGGAATCCCCAAACCAACCACAACACTAGCCTAAGCCTTCCAGCCACGCCCCTCTGTTCCTGTCATGTCTCCTCCACGGGGACAGTCTGTCATGGTCCTGGATCTTCAGCTTTCATTTCTTGACAAAGTCATTTGGGACAGTCCTCTTTCCTGGCTCTGCAATGCTCTTCATAATGTTAATACAGGTATTTAATGGGCTTCTGCCTGTTGAACGATTGCCGTAAAGGTCAGTGAGTAATCTCCAGCTCACCTCTCTCACCGCCAGCCCACTGCTTGTACAACTCCCTCGGAGCATTCTTTCCAAGTAGGTGGGAGGGCTGAGGTCACAGCTCTGCTTTCTCCTGGCAGACAGACTTTAATCAGGTTGCTAAATTGGCAGAAGCCGTGGCAACCCTTCTTTCTGCACAGACCCTCATTCTGGGGTGGTCTCTGAACTTGCCCTTAGTGATATCATTGGTCTTCCTCTCTCACAGACAGACGTGGAGGTTTCCTCCAAATAATTTTAGCTACTGCTTAGTAGTCTCTATCACGAACCAGGTACGGTGCTAGGTTTGTTACAGCCACAGGTTACCACAAGAGCCAGTGTGTTTGGTGTATGTGTGCACAGTGTGTGTGTGCGTGGTGTGTGTGTGCGTGGTGTGTATGTGCACAGTGTGTGTGTGTGCACCTGTGTGTCTTTAGTTTGTCCCAGGCTCTGGGCCAAGCTCTTTATATGGATTATCTCATTTAATCTTCACAGGAATTCAGTGAGGAAAGTGTACTTGTTAATCCCATTTTACAGATGAGGAAATTGAGGCTCTGGGGTTAAATAACTTTCCCAAGCTTAAAAAACTAGTAAGAGGGTAGAGCCAGGATTCAAACCCAATCTTCATCCACACCCTGGAAACCTTACAGTTTAAAGTGCCACCAACAGCACATGGATGTCACCTGGGAGTTGGTTAGAAATGTAGATTCTCAGACCCACTGACTCAGAATCTGCATTTTAACAAAACCCCCCCGGGGACTCATATGCACAATAACCATGGGGACTGCTTTATACTACCTCCAACAACTATAGCTAATTAATACCAGAATTCTGTGTATTTACTATTGACTCTGTTTTCTAGCAGAGGACGCTGTGGTTGAGAGAGGTTAGGGGCTAGGCAGGGGCAGTGCTGAGATTTGACTCTGGGTCAGAATCTCAAGTCATGTCAGTTTTCATGCCAAAGTTGGGGTGCTAGAGTTTGCCTTTCCCTGCCATGGAGTCAGAACCAGGTTCTCCACCCTAGACCTCTGTGCTCTCTTATCTCCCTGTGCCACAAACAAGGACAAGCGTCAAGGACTGACTTTGCTGCCCTCCTGTCTGTCCCTTCCTACAGATGTGCAGCACATCAAGAGGAGAGACATCGTGTTGAAGCGAGAACTGGGCGAGGGAGCCTTTGGAAAGGTCTTCCTGGCTGAGTGCTACAACCTCAGCCCAACCAAGGACAAGATGCTGGTGGCTGTGAAGGTAAACCCCAGAGGCATGTGGGCACAAGAAGAAGGCTGGCTGAGGGCACTAGGAGGGGGAGGGAGAGGCTCACTACATTTTAGAAGATGGTGTTTAAATGGGCTTTCTCAGGTGCAACCAGGGTACCTTGCTCCAAGGTCAGTGACGTTTCCTCTGGATTAAAACCAACTTATGTTGGCTTCAGAGGTCAAGAGCTGTGGCACTTAAGAGGGCTGTGCCTGGGGAATAACAAGTTATGCCTGTGGATAGATCTGGTTTTATTCTGGTGGTCCTGGACTCACCCCTGTCACAGGGCTGACCCTTCAACCTCCTGAGTGACTCTGCAGGATGTGTTGTCTATGCTTGGACAGTCACTCGACCATCCTTGAGGAGTAGAGCTGATTCAGGGTGGGCCATTCCAGGAGGCCTGGGGAGCCACTGCTCATGGGCACAGACATCACTGGGAATAAAGAGGGGATGGGGGGCGGGGCAGGCAGGTGTTTAGCTCTGGGAGAATAGCGTGTGAGGTTGAAGAAATTCTTAGATGCTTCCCACGGGACCCAGGTTCAGACCCCAAGGGGCTGCATGCCTGGGGGTAACCTCCTCTTGGCAGCTGCTGGTGGGTCCCTTAAGAACAGGGCTTTTGTGTTTCTCTGACACCCAGCAGATTTGCAGCAGGAGCTAAATTGCTTGCGGCAGTAGCGAAGGGACTTTGCTACTACTACCAGTTGCCCTCCCCGACCCTTTGACCCTTTCTCCAGCAGTGAATAACTTCTCTTTGTAAATCAGTGTTGGGAAAATCTTTGAACATGGTTGACACAAAAAAGATTCAAGTAGTCTCAGTGAGATGCCAATAGGTCTTTGGAGCTCTACTCTGGAGTTTGGGGCATGGAGTGGCTTCATTGGGTGCAGTGAGCAGGTTTCTGAGGCCAGCATGGAGTCTGCACAATGTCCTGAGATATGGGCTAACAAGTGGACTGGGAGCAAGAGATACGGCCCCAGTGAGGACACTCACTCAGACCTCAATAGTGTCCCACCCTTAGCACTGAGGGGTCTGGCTGAAACTTGGTCAAGAAGGCAGTTTCTTCTTTCTGTGACTTTTGGGTCTCTGTATTCATAGTCTTGGGCATCTGCAGATTGTTTCTGTCCACAGAGAGCAAATTACCTCCATGGATGCAGGCAGTGCAGTGCAGGGTCCTGGCACAGCATGAGCATCACAGAGCTTGGGTGCAAATCCCAGCTCCACCACTGATTAGCTCTGTGACCTTGTGCAAGACACTTAACCTCTTTGGGCTTCAATTTCCTTATCTGTATAATGGGAATTATAATAGCTCCTCTTTAGAATGTTGGTGATTAAATTAGATAATGTGTATAAAATCCTTAACACACTCCTTGGGACTAAGTAAATGCTCAATAAAGAGTAGCTGCTATTTCTTTTTATCATCATGATTACTATTGATGTTGATATTATCAAATGTGCTTAGATGCATGACATAGCACCTGCCAAGCTTGCATTGACTCTCTAGAATAGAGGTCACCAACTTTTTGTCTAAAGGGCTAGATAGTAAATATTTTAGGCTTTGAAGGCCCTACTCCACTCTGCCCATGTTGTTGGAAAGCAACATAAGTAATACATTAACAAATGAGGGTGGCCTTTTTCCAATAAATTTTTTTAAATAAAAATAGGCATGGTTTGCAAACCTCTGCTCTAGAAAATAAATAAGGAACTAGAGTATTTCACCTTAAAAGGCTAACGATGATTATTGCTGGAGGTTCTGTAAATAAACATGTTCAATGTGTCTCCATAGACATGGGATGGTCAGATGAACAATGGTGTCTTTAAACAACATGAACCAGGGATGTGGAAATGTTTCTAATTTTGTCCCTAACCTGAGAATCTGCACTGCCCCAGCATTTTCAATGTAAAAAATGACACTAATCCATTGGGTGTTCAAACATCCATCTGGGGACTGGCGAATGAACTGAATATTTTTGCACTTTGAGCAGGAAATGAAATGATGGCTGAAAACCCTGGGAAATGTTTCCCCCGAGTGGTCTGGCATTAAGGGGCAGTACCCAGACGGTGTAATGCAGAAAATGTGTTTCTGTTTTCATCCTTTTAAAAGCGTTTCTTTCTCTCCTCGGGTCTGGGAACCTTGAGGAAATGAGCGCTGTGGGATTTTACATCATTTGCCAATCAGTGGGTCCGCCTAGCGATCAGCCCTGGAGAAGCCCATCTCCTCCAGAGAACATCCCAGAAGCGGCACTTCCTGCTCCTTCTTTAGAGTTCACTGCTTTTTGCGGGCTCCTTCTTCTTGAGTTAGTTCTCTGCTGATGCAGGTTAATTTTGTATTTCTAGAGAACACCTACAAATATAACCCATGATTATGTTTCTTCAAAATTGTGGTTTTTAAATCAGTTGGCAAGAACTTTTTGCCCAGCAGTTGCTATGGTGCAAGCAAAGGAGCAGAAATTGCAGCCTGTTTTGTAGGTGCCTGCAGCCCTTGGGGGGACAAGATGAATATTCATGAGAGAAAAGGGGAGCAGGACAGGATAAAGCATAATCTGTATATCTGTGTAATGTAAGTGTGGCATTAAAATAACGTAATGCACTAGACTTTTGAATAGGTGGTGTGACTTTTAAGTAGTCACTTGACAAACAGAACATCTATATAACATTCAAACCCAGGCAACCCCCTTCCTTCCCAGAGGAGGGAATGAAGCCCTCCTGTCCACTTTTCTTATTTTCCCTTCTGTCATATGATGCTCTGTCCCGGATGAACCTCAGTGGTCTTCCAATTCAAGAAATCTTCTTGTGATTTAATCTGGTCTAGAGTTTTTCCTGTCTGTGGAGGTTTTTAACTTCAGTGACCATATATTTTATTTCCAAGACTTCTAATTTTTCTTAATTTTGTTGTTATCTTATTTTTATTTCTCCCTGATCTTGCTGTATACCTTCTTGTTTTTTAAAAAATAATTATTATTTCTTCACTCTCTTAGAGCATTTACTTATTTTAAAATCTTTATAAGCCTGGAAATAAAATTTATGTATCTGCAGGAAATTCACATTCTGGTTATTGGTAATTTTAGTCATTTAGATTTAGTATTATATTTCTTTCAATATGTCTGAACTTCAGCTTTTGGGTTCCTTTTGGTTTGGAGGGTTTTTTGGTTTTTGTTTTGTACGTGCGTTATTTCCAGTTTCAGTTACTTTAAATTGGAGCAGGAGCTTAAAACATTTGTGAAACAACCTGAGTGCAGAATCTCAGAGTTTAACTATTTTCCAATTTTTTTAATAGTTTCTCTTTCCACTCTTAACAGTATTTTTAACCACTGACCTTTAGCAAGTCTTTCAAAAGCATTCATCCCAGGTTCCATAAAAACTCCCCAATCTGTACTCCTTCTTCACTGGTTTCTAGAACATTTCATTACATTAAGTAATTACATTAACAGGTTTAACTGTCATGAATGATTTTGGGAACAATCACAGCTGACCATTGGTTAGCCCCTTTCTGGGACAGAAGTATCTCTCTGGATACCCAACTAGCAGGGAGCGTTCGGGGTCTCCTGCTCTGCAGAGGTCATGGGCAGTGCCAGCTAATCTGGCCAGTCATGTAGACATAGCTCAGTGGAGAGTTTTTCTGACCAAAGGGACAGCAAAGGCCCTGGGACAGATAAAAGTTTGGAGGGTACAAGGGACAGAAAGGCCAGTGAGACTGAAGCAAAATGAATGAGGGGAAGGAGTGTGGGGGAGGGGAGGAGGCAGAGGGAGATGGGGAGACCAGACCTTTAGAGGCCATGACTGAGTTAAGGAGTTTGAGTTTTATCCTAGAAACAGTGGGAAGCCAATGTCAGGAAGACAGACAAGAGCAGGGCACCCACAAATGTGATAACTACCCATCTTCCTCCCTGGTAAAATTGTTTAGGAATCTCACCAAGGGGAAGTGACAATGGATTTTGAGGGACTAAAAGAAAAGTGATTTTTGTAATTAAAGGGGGTTGATTGGGTGTGTGTGTGTACGTTTAACCAGTTAGGACTTTGAACATTTAGGAATGTGTATATCCCTACATGTATAATAAAAGGGTTTTGGGGTATTAATGAAATCTGAAACTGAACATCTTTTGCAATATATCCCCCCAACAGAAGAAAAGAACAATGGAAGGCAGCAGAACCCTTAGGCTGGACAAGATGAAGATGTTCAATGACTCTGAAGGAGTTGGGAGCTGTTGAGCAGTTTGTGTTCTTGCCGTCTAGCCTGCTTCGCTTCCACCCAGCTACACAGCCTTCCTGAAACCCTTCTCCCAGGGCAGGAGGTGGACATGAGATGGGTGCACATAGAGGGGAAGACAGAAAGGAAAGTGTCCCCAAACTTTGGAAGAAAGAGGGGGAGAGAGGGAGGGCAAATCCCAGCTCTCCGTTGTCCTGCGGATATTTGGATATTCGCAGGAGCTGGAAACCTCACCGTGAAGGCAGGGAGAAGGGTGCGGGAGACTAAAATTGTGCCCCACCTCCGAAATGGGGAACTCACATCTGCCTCGCAGTGCAGGGTGCCAGCCTGGGGGACGCTGGCTGGTGCTATTCGAGAGCTGAGAACGGAAATATCCCATGGATGTCACTGACGTCCAGACTGTGGGAGAGGATGATTTAAAGAGATGGAGAGAGGCCATTTGGCTGGCCCCAAATTTGATCCACTTCTCCCTCTCATAAATCCAGAGTTCACATAAATCTTTATATTCTCCAATCCCACCCATGCTGGGATTCCTTTTTTTTTTTTCTTTTCCTTCTTTTTCTTCATGAAAATAAATAAATCACTCTCAGTCATCCTATGCCCATGCCCCAGCCCATGCAGCTCAGGGCTGCTGCCAGGATCTGGGGCACCAGGAGAGGCTCTCTTTCACCATGACGCTCTAACTTTGCAAATGTCTTTGTTCTGGTTGTGGGTGGACACCACAGCCTAGTCTTTATTATTAGGTAGCTTCCCCGAGCAAGCAGCCGCAGCTGAAGTGGAGAGCACATGGGGTTAGGTCTGGTAAAAGTCAGCGGCGGGCTGATAGAATGGAAATCCTATTTACTTCTGTCCTTGGCCTGCCCTGCAAGCCTGGGGCCCTCGCTGGGCCCAGCTGCTCTGCTGGCAGCCCATGCCCCTGGTCTTTCCTGACCCTCTCCTCTCTCCTTCCACATCTTTTCATTCCTATGCCCACTGTGCCCTGGAGGACCTGCCTAGGGACTAATCCATCTGATAGATTAATTCAGGCAGGCTTGTTGGGCAGGAAAGTATCCTGGGCTGCAGACCCAAGCTATTGCCTGTTGCATGATCTTTAGCAGGCTACTGTCCCATTCCGAACCTCAATTTTCTCATCTGTAAAATGGGAAAGTTACACTAGATAACTTTCAGCATTTTTGTCAGTGGTAGAATCATTTAATCTAGCACGTATTTGTAAAACCTCAAAATTTTAAAAAAGAATGGAAGGCGGGGCTGGTTGAAGTTGGGGTGGGGATTGATCTCTGGCTGAGAGATGGTGCCCCCCTTGATGGCCCTAGAGGCATTGATACTGAACTTTGGCGCTCTGTGAAGCCCACCAGGAGGTCACTGAGGTCCATTCTAACTCCAAGTTTCTATCAGTCAAGATGTGTGAATGCTGGCTGATTCCTAAACAGGCTGTGCCTCAGTTACTCCAACTCCAGAAATGAGCAGGTGGGAGCAGATGACATCTAGGACGTTTTTTAGGCTAGGAGTCCATCATGTATGATATGTGCTGGTGACTGAGAAGTCTGAAGGGCCCCTAGATACACTTTTTTTTGCAGATTCACCCTATCGCAGTGCTAGAACCAAGGCAGCCCGTAGATACCAGCTAATGGGGCTGCAGTCTCAGGAGAAAGGGCTCTGGCTGGGGAGGACTTTTAGCACCTGCGTGATCTACAGAAGGGGTCAGTCTGCCTGAATAACCGGAAGAGGCCAGGTGCCTAGCGGAGAGAATGCAAACAGATTTCCAGTCTGTCCAGATTTTCACTAACCTGAGAATGGTGAGCAGATGTCACACACTTCCTCATTGCCCTGTGTTGTGTCAATTGAGGCGAGTGGATGTTTGGCCTTATTTGCCTTCTGATATTGTGGGGAAGGTGGGGAGACTAGAGGAAAGTGGGAGCCTATCTACACAGGCTGCTCCTCCAGCAGAAGGGGCCCCTCCCCATCACAGATCATCATCCATCCTGGCCAGCGTTGCTGCATCCCCATGGCAGTGCCCTATCCAAGGTCCCCCAGATGTGCTCAAAGCCTTCAGTGTTGATCTTGTGGTCCCCTTCTGGTGCTGGGAAATCCACATTTGTGACTTAAGGTCTTCCTGGGTGTATTAATCTTCCTGGACCCTACAGGAAGTGGCCCAGTCTGCAGTCACCCTCACACCTGGGTCTCCCACCCCTACAGAGGCTGAATCGACCTTCCCATCCTGCACTGGGACTTTGTGGCACTCTGCCTGGTGCTGGCGTATCTGAGGCTTCTGTCCATGAACTGCCATCCCTGTAGCTGCCCCCCCAACAAGGGCTTCCTCCAACCCTATTAGGAGAACACAAGTGCCCTCCAGAAGCCCAGGTGCTCACTCTCCTCTGCAGATACAGACTCCTTCACAATCTATACACAAAGACTCAAAAGAACAAGGAGACTTTGTCACTTTTGTTGTCTGCCTGATTTCCAGTAGGTTATGAGCATGTGCTAATTTACAAAGCTAAAGCAATTGGGGCAGTGGTTTTCACACTGTTTATTTTAGCCGTGGGACTGTTTCTTCAGAGGAACGAAGGAGCAGGGGCTTTGGCAAGGCCTTGCACCTCCCAGCCCCTCCCACCACATTCATCTCTGAGGAAGCCCAGGGGCTCTGACATGGACCTGCTTGAAATCGCCAGCCAGTGCAAGGGATGTGGATATGGGTGTCAGGAAGTGGGTTTCTATTTCTACAGGGATCAAAACGTTGGAGGAGGAAGAGGTCAGGCCTTGCAGTTGTGCTTGAGCTTCGTTGTCTTTAAATTCCACTTAAAAATCGTATTTATTGGGAATCCAGCACTGTGTGGCGCCAGGTTTCTTCCCAGGAGAACAGACAGCCCACTGACCTGTCGTTACTCAAAACTGGTGTCCTGCGTTGTTCCCAGGCCCTGAAGGACCCGACCCTGGCTGCCCGGAAGGATTTCCAGAGGGAGGCCGAGCTGCTCACCAACCTGCAGCATGAGCACATCGTCAAGTTCTACGGGGTGTGCGGCGATGGGGACCCCCTCATCATGGTCTTTGAGTACATGAAGCACGGGGACCTGAACAAGTTCCTCAGGTAAGTGAAGATGGTCGTCCCCTTCACCACCGATCCCCGGCCCACCCAACCCCTGGGGTTTTCTCTGGAGACACAAATCACACTTCCCCCTCTGAGCTCTGAAGTCTGAGGAAGAGAAGTGGGAAGCACCCTGCCATTCCTCTACATCTCCTTAGCAGGTGAACTCAGGCCTTCGTCCCTGATTTCTAGGGGAAACAAGTTGAAGACGCCACGCCAAGTAATCTGTACTCTTCTTCCTGATTCCAAACTGCACTGAGAAGAAGAGCAGGGTCTGAGATGGGTCCAGGGAGGACCAAGAGGGCCCGCCAGCCTGTGGCTAAGGTTCTAGGGCCACCCTTCCCCGATGGTGCAAATAGCTTTCCCCCTTGGTGTCTTAAGTTTCTCACTTACAAAGTGAGGCTAGTACCTTACGCTCCTCCTGGAAACCTTCTTGCCAGAGACTTTTTGATGATGCATAAGAAGATACAAGGTTCTAAACTCATCCAGAGACAGAGATGGTTGAAAAAAAGGGGGCAGATTTTCTTTGGGTAAATTTTAGAACTGTACTGTCTAGTATGGTGGCCACATATAGGCATTTTAATTTAGATTTACACTAATGAAAGTTCAATGAAATTTTAAAATTCAGTTCCTTGTTTGCACTAGCCACATTTCAAGTACTCGGTAGCCACATGTGGCTAGTTCCTACCATATTGGGCAGTGCAGTATAAACATTTCCATCAATAGAAAGTTCTATTGGATAGCACTGTTCTAGAAAGAATAGATCTGTTATAAGAAGCATTTCCCCAAGAGCAAGATCATCTAGACTTTGAGAGGCTCTTGATGAAACTGGTAAGAGACTGATACCCCAGAAAGAAGTTCTGGATGAAGTTTCAGGGTGTGGATATCCCTTCCCCAGAGAAGACAGCATCTCATCACCAGTGCAGAGTTAGGACTTCTCTACCTTCCACAGCTGCCACTTCTGAATAGGCCCAGATGTCGAAGGGGCAGCCCTGTGAAGGTCTGTGGAACTCAGGGTCTCAGGAAGCAGGTTGAACACTTGGGCCCTGTACAATTGGAGTGTGGTCTCTGCCACAGTCACCATTTGAATCCCATGGCTGAGAATGAGATTTTCGAAGTTCAAATGTAAGCTATAGAAGGCTCTAGCTCACTCATCAAAAACTGGTAAGCATCTCCTTGAAGTGGGACATTCAATAGAGTTTTGTGGTTTTGAGGGAGCAAGGGAAAGGATTGGTACCAGGTAACAGACTGGAGGAGTCTTTGGAGCACTGCTTATGAGCCAGGTTTAA
The DNA here is from genome assembly GCA_023783475.1 of Daubentonia madagascariensis. Classification (NCBI taxonomy): domain Eukaryota; kingdom Metazoa; phylum Chordata; class Mammalia; order Primates; family Daubentoniidae; genus Daubentonia; species Daubentonia madagascariensis. The sequence continues at coordinate 15,459,658 of JAKFHU010000144.1, forward strand.
AAAAAACCGGCCCTGGAAGAATTGACAGTATCTATAAGATGTTCTAAGTCTCCTAAACCTGGATTCACAATGAAATTGATTCTTTTCCTAGAGAATTCCATCTTTAGCATAAAACAGACTTGGTTTAAATCCTAGATTTGTCACATCTTAGTTACAACTGGAGCAAGTTATTAAACCTTAATTTTCTCTCCTAGAAAACATGACTATTAATAACTGCTTCGCAGAGTTGTTACCATGAGTATTAAGTGACTATATATGTATAATGCCTAGACAAGTCTTACAAGTAGCTCAGTGTTCAGCCAATGGTAGCTGCTCTTAAAGTTATTACTATTATTACTTTATGAGAACTGAGCCATGGTAGCCTCTAATCCAGGCAACACCCTTTCTCCATACTCAGAACCTTCCTTTTCCTGTGCTTCTGTTCCCCTGGGGTCCAAGGGCCACGCCACACCCTCTCCATAGATGCAGCAGTGCCTTCAGCCCCTGTGCCACCAACAGGGCTAAAGAGAGCTCCTGGGTGCCTCTCTGTACCAGTGTCAAACATGATAAAAAGGAAAAGGGAGTAGAAGGGAGATAACACATGAGAGGCTAGAGTAAAGGCAAGGGGTGGGAGAAGCAGAGAGAAAGAAGAAAAATCAGCACAAAAGAAACAGAAAGGAATACATAAGGTGAGGGGCAGTGCTGGCGCCAGCTAACACACCTCCTCCTTTTCCATGGCAGACAGCAGAGGGAAGACATGCATGTGAGCACAATTCTATAAGGACTTGCTGACACTCCTAAGACCTCTGCGTCTCTCTATGGGGATCCCTTCCTGAAGACAGTATGGGGGAGTCTATCCAAATCAAAACCCAACAGCCTTCCTGGGCAATTTTTTGCAACACAATCTGGGCTTTAGCCTCCACTGCAGAGCAGATGCCCAGTAGATATCATTAATCTGTCTTCCTAGGCACTATCAGTCAGGGGTGAACTTCTTCAGAACTCTCAGGGGCAGGAAGCTCTTAGCAACAGGCCAGCTTCTTCAGAGGTGGCCTGTGGGCTGCTCTCACAAGCAGCCCCATGGGATCTCTGGGATCCCCATGCTGGCCCTGCTCACTCTCGCATCTCCAATTTGGTGGTGTTCAGAGGCAGGCTGGAGTGTGCTCTCCTGGTAGACAGGCGTGAGAGCTCACCTGCTGACCCCCCTTCCTTGTGAGCTGAGCTAGCACCTCTCCTTCTGAGGAGTGAGGGAGGCAGAGCCCACTGGAGATAGTAAAACGAATGTGTTCATATTTAATGGTGCCTTTCAGTGGACATTGGAGAAGCAGTAAAGCAGGCAGAGGCCTTGCTGTACACTAAGGCTCCTTGGCCCACAACTTTATCAGTAAGGGCCCTGCGTGTGGTTATGGCTCATTGGGCTTTCTGGAGAAAAAAGTGAACACTAAAAGTGACCAATAATACAGGCCAAGGTGTTAGGATAACAAATCCAGGCCTTGATTTGGAATGGAGGGGCTATTGGGGCTCCTCAGACCTCTGCTTCAGGGTCAGAAGGTCTCTCTGTCCAGTCCAGCTACCACAAGAAGTTACCCAGTCCTAAGCAGCGTGGTGGAGTGGTTAGGAGTGTGGCCCTACGAGTGTCCTTCTACCTCTCAGAATGTGAACTGCTGGCCAGCAGCATCAGCTCCCGGAGCTTGTGGGAAATGCAAATGAATGAGCTCACCTAGCCAATCAGAATCCTAGGGGCGGGGCCTGGGAATTTATTGTAACAAACGCTCCTGATGTTCTTTTTGGAAGCTCTTTACAGCCACATGTCTGGTTTCATATTTATTTCAAAACTGCGATGGGAGGATTAAGTGAATTACTGTATTTAAAACAATCAGAGCAGTGCTTGGTAAATAGTAAGGGCTATGTGAGAGCTGGTTGTTGTTGTTTTATTAATTATTCCATAATAGACATCTAACAACTGGGAAACCCCTGGGTAGCAGTAAAACATTAAAAAGAGTATTCCCTGTTCCATTTGAGTATGTCTGTTGTCATCTTTGTTGTTGGTAATCAGGTTGTAGAGTTTCACCCATACCCACACTTAGATAATATAGTTTTAGGTAGGTAGAAGTAGGCCATAAGCAGGCTGTAAAGGGAAATTTCATTCATTTCTGTGGGACATTCCAGAGGACCGGGAACCAGGAAGGCCTTTCCCCTTGATCTCCTGATTTCTCTCTGCTTCTTCTCTTCTCTCCACCTGCTCACAGGGCCCATGGGCCAGATGCAATGATACTTGTGGATGGGCAACCACGCCAGGCCAAGGGCGAGCTAGGGCTCTCCCAAATGCTCCATATTGCCAGTCAGATCGCCTCGGGCATGGTATACCTGGCCTCCCAACACTTCGTGCATCGGGACCTGGCCACCAGGAACTGCCTGGTTGGAGCCAACCTGCTGGTGAAGATTGGAGACTTTGGCATGTCCAGAGATGTCTACAGCACTGATTACTACAGGGTAAGGTGACTTTCCCAGCTGTTGGACTCAGTGGCAGAGCTAACACCTTGCTTACATGTCTTTGTCATTGTCCATTAACCCTGTCACTTTGGCACACACATATACACACCTATGCCAGACATGCACTCAATAGTTACCTTATGACAACTCCTGGATCTTGATGTACCTGTTTATTATTTTCTCAATAGTCAACTCCCCCTTTCCTCTTAGACATTGAGCTGGACTGTATCTGTACACTGCAATAACATATGCATGGTGTTCTTACTTGCATCAATATTCATTCTTCATGTAAACATACTCATACATATATATGTGTATGCCCAAATGCACACCCAGATAAGCCCAACTTGGTGCTACATTTTGACATGTCCCAACCCAGTCCCCGATTAGCCTCACCTATGACACATTTTAGTCTCTGAAATTATCTTGTGACCATGTAAGGATTATCTTGTTTACAAAAGTAGATCTTGATGAGAAGAGGAACCCAAAGTAAAATAGAAAAACTGGTTAACATATTGCTGGGTAGATAATCCAAATGGCTTAGGAAAGATGAGTAAGCACGTTTTCTATTTCCAGCTTTGGAGAGAGGACAGGTTAGGCCTTAGCAAGAGCTTTCTAATTGTGCAGGGAGTTGTCTTGCTCAGTTTCACTTCCATAAAGGTATCTACTTTACATTAACAGGTGTCTTATTTTGATCCCAGAATCATTTTTTCCCATGAGTCTTTGGGAATCTCCTTTCCATGGATCACTGAGTGGTTCTGACAATGTTATTATTTCCAGGGAAAGGATGAGTGGCTATGAGTATAACTTATCGCAGAAAGGGGACACGTGAGTGCAACCTGCAACACAGAGAGGGGATAACTTCTGCAAGCTGATTGGGAGGCAGATGCCATGAAAATATGGAAGATTTCTTTATGGGACATCAATTGAATGGGGAAGGAGTTTGGATAGGTGGTATAAGGAGAGGGTGAGACAGTGTTTTGGAGGGCGAGGAGTGTCTTAGTCAATTTGGGCTGCTATAACATGATACCATAAACTGAGTGGCTTACAAACAGCAGAAATTTATTTCTTATGGTTCTGGAGCCTGGGAAGTTCAAGATCAAGGCACCAACAGATTCAGTGTATGGTGAGGGTCTGCTTCCTGGTTCATACATGGCCATCTTCTTGCTGTGTTCTCACATGGCAGAAGGGGCAAAAGATCTTTATGGGGTCTCTTTTATAAGAAAACATATCCCATTCATGAGGACCTCATCCTCATAACCTAATCACTTCTGAAAACCTCCATTTCCTAATACTATTACCTTGGGGCTTAGTTTTAACATATGAATTTTTGAGGTACACAAACATTCAGTCTATAGCCTGGGGCATGGCAGCCATTTGTCTCATCTTCTCTGTAGAAATGAATGATCATATTGTGAGTCAAAGAGCCCAGATATGATTGTCTTGTTTGCCTGAGCATGGTGGGCCAGGGGGCTGGGAAATTGAGGTTAGTGTGTGCAGATCAGTTCTATTTGGGTGCTCCTGATGGCTTTGCCTAAAATGAGATCACCCAGACATTAGAACTGACCACTCAAGACACTTCATTTTAGCAAAGTCTCAGAAAAAAATGGAATGTTTGAGAAATGATCTTTGTGGTTAGAAAGTGACTTATTTATGGTACAACCAAAGGATGGCAGACACATACCATCATGAGAGAACATGAGGCAAAGCAGACCAAATGTGGGGAAAGTAGAATGTCCACAGCAAACTGGGCAGCTTCTCTTGCCACTTGCCTTGTCCAATATCCTCAGGTATGTAAAAGGGGGCATGATTTGGCAGTAGCCACAGACTGATGGCCAGGGAAGACCTGCCAGAAAATATCAAAGTGTAGTCTTTCTTTATTGTCTAGACCATATTTTTCAGTCATTTCCAAGTGAGGCATTTGTGTCATTACCCATGGGTCATAGATTTCTTAGAGTCTAGCTGGAGCTGGCACTGTTTAATTTCCTTTCCACTGTGTGTAATGGGGTTTGCTGGCCTAGCTAACTAAGCTCTGATTTATGTTGTCAAAGCAAGGGATGGTTTATTGGTTTTTGTGGTTTTTTTTGTGTGTGTGTGTGTTTTTCTGTGCAAAGCAAATGTTTAATTGGGCCAAGCTGGTATGTACTTACTGGCTTCACCAGGGTCTTGTGAAGCCATGTCTGACCAGAATGTGCAAACTGGGCCTTCAAACTTGCTTCTAGGTGTGCACTTAATATTTCTTGATTCTGATTTAAAAGAGAGAAAACAAACAATAAAGGTCATGTCTGTAAATGATACTTCTTTGCCCTTGCTTTGACAATTGTGAGCTGTTGCTCTTTATGCCTGGAAGAGTTACAAGGAATAAATCCACCTCATTTCTGTAGGTGCCAGGGCAGATTGGAATTTAAGGAACGGAGACTGAGATGGGAAAATATGCATACTACAGGTATCCTTGACTTCTTCTTCATAGGTTCTAAGCCAGGTGTTAGCTGAAGCCAGCTGACTTGAAATGTGCATCTGTGGTCCCAAGGAAGTGTGAATAAGAAAGGATAGCTATTACAGTAAAAACTCAGCACACTGTTGGAAAGCTACGTATTCCACTGACAGTGGGTAGATATTATACTCTCCATATTCAAAGACAAGCTTGTAGCATAACTTCATGTTCACTAACTCATAATGTCCTAATGTATACATACCTCCTCTTTCCTTACTTTTCTGTAAAATGAAAGGACGAAGTTGATTTGGCTGATGTCACATCAAAATGAAACCCGAAGTCTTATTGTCTGTATTGAAAAACATTGGGGTGACAAGGGAGTTCTTGAATTTGGGCCCAATCTTACCTGTGTTCACATCCTAATGTGTGACCACCATTACCAGTCACGTGACCTCAATGCATTTCTTTCTAACCTTTATTCAATTTTCCTGCTTTTAAAGTGAGGACGGAAATATTCACTCAATAGAGTTACATTGATGTTAAGCAAGTTAATTTGTGTAAAGAGCCTGTAATAAATACTTACTGGATAAACTCTTATTTATAGTATCTTACTAGTCCCCTTCACACCCAAGGCAAGAGAACCCCAGGGATAATCTTATTTCTATATGCAATTCCCGGGATAGGGAGAGGGATTCCCTGACCACTGGAAAATAAACTAGATCATGCAGCTGCCCCAAAGGAGTAGGATCTTTGAGTTGACCACACCAGGAAAATGTCTCTCTCAAGGTTTCAACTTATGTAGAAATACTAGGTCATTATACTTGCCTCTCTTTTGGTAAGAGTTTATATGGTCCTGCTCATGAATCTTACAGCTAAGTTCACATTTGGGTGATTTATATGAGACTTTTGTTCAGTATACACTAGCTGAGGCCTTGGGGGAATGCCGTGATTTACCAGATAGTGAGAACACCGTGAAGGATTTGCTCTATGAGCTGACACCCTGGGACAGGTTTGTACCTGTCTGCTACCACTGATTACTAAAATCATTTGGGCCTAAGAGTTTGCTGAATTTTCATGCCTAATACTGCTAAATGCAGATAATCCAGGCGTGTGTGTGTGTGTGTGTGTGTTTGTCTGTGCTTGCCTGCCCAGTGCAAATTCCAGAGTGTGCATGCAAAGGCAGAGGGAGAAGTGAAGATAACTCCTTCTTACATTCTTTCTTTTTCATTTTTAATTTCTTAAAACAACGAGGCACCATCTGGCTCATAAGTGGAATGCAAACGATTTACAAAGGTGAACTGACTAATTTCCTGTTACATATTTAGAGAGTGAAAACAAATATCCATGCACCAGAGCAGCAGAGCGATTTGTTCTCTCTTCTTAAGATGGTCACAATGACACTTTTCCTCCTATGGATCTCTGACTCGATGCTTCCAAGATTACCTTTAAACTGGCTTTGACAAGGGTGGGTTTTTGATAGCGTTATACCTTTCTCAGAACATCAGAGAACACTAAGAGATTGTAGGTCACATCTAGAATTGAAGTTTCAAATGTCCTAAAGGGGAGGAGGTTGGGATTCCAGAATACAAATGTTTCAGATGTTTTGATGTGGGTGGGGGGAAGCAATATGCTGAGATCAAGGAGGGATGGGATGGGAGGGGATTGGTGCTTTGATCCTACTGATACAGAGGGCCAGGAATGTGCCTTTCTGTTCACCCTGCTGTCCTGTGTGCCTAGCACAGGGCCTGGCACGTTGTAGACAACCAATAAAAATATGAATGAATGAAGCCAGAGAGGGAATTTGGAGTTAGGCAGGAAGTGGGTCAGGCCATTTCAAGAGAAACCTAGATATGTGATCAGATCCTCACCAAGGTGAGGTGAGCCTGTGGAGATGAGGTGGGGAATCTGGCCACAGGTGGCAGGAACAAGTCTTATCCAAGCATATAGATGTGTAAAAGTATCTGGGGAGAATGTTCGGAGGAGGCATGTGAGTGGTAGCTAGAGTCAAGGATGACCCATTTATGATCAAAAGTAGGGTTCTGGTGAGGGATAGAGCCAAGTGTCTAGAAGATGAGGAAGGAAGTAGGCCAAAATCCAGACAGACACATGGATGGGGGCCATGAGGCAGGTCTGGCAGCTAGGAGTAAGGCACTGGGGTCTGAGTTGGAGACTTTGGTTCCCAGAAACTCTTGGAAAGACGATATCAGTAATCCTCATCATGTGGGACTAATTTAGAACAAGTTAATCTGGATGATAGAATTAGAATATTTGACTTTGTGGATGTCATGGTGCCCCCATTGCAGTGATGAAAATTGTAGGCTCTTGGGCCCACACTGCCTGGGTTTGAATCTCTGCTCCTGTAATTCCTGGCTATATGACCTTGGGTGAGTTATTTACCCTTTCTGTGCCTCCAGCTATAAAATGGGCTAATAGCCTCTATCACATGTGTTTGCTGTAAGGACTAACAGTTAATAAATATAAAGCTGTTAGGATGATCAATGCTCAAGAAATACTACTGACTATCTTAGTCTGTTTTGTGTTTCTATAACAGAATACCACAGATTGGGTAACTTATTTAAAAAAGAAATTTTCTCACAGTTCTGGAGGTTGGGAAGTCCAAGATCAAGGGGCCATGTTTGGTGAGGGCCTTCTTGCTGTGTTATAACATGGTGGAAGGCATTACATGGCAAGAGACCAAAAGAAGGCCAAATTCGCTTTTATAACAAACCCACTTTTATGCTAATGAACTCACTCCTCTGAGAACAACATTAATCCATCCATGAGGGCAGAGCCCTCATAACTTAACCTCTTAAAAGTTCCACCTCTCAACACTGTTGCATTAAGGATTAAATTTCCAACACATGAACTTCAGGGGACACATTCAAACCATTGCAATTGCTGTTACCATTATTGAAGCTGAAATATGAATGCCTTCTCAAATTCCAAATGTGCATTCTGAACAAGCCTTACCTAAGTGTATTAGTTAAGGTAGGCCAACTGCTGTATCAAATAGATACAAAAATACATAATGATTCCAACACAAATAGAAGCTCATTTCTAGGTCACATAACAGTATGAGCAGGTGAACTCATTGGAGGAAGAGCCCTCCTCCTCATGGTCATTCAGGCTAATGGAACTTTATCCTTTTCCTTGTGTGGTGTCCTTGGTCACTGTAGATGTTTATCCCCATTCCAGCCAGCTGGATGGAGAAACTGGCATGAAGGAATGTATGTGGGATGTTGTTAATGGGTTTGGCCTGCAAGTGGGGCCTATCGCTTCTTCTCATGGCAAGAACCCAGTCATATGGCCTCACTATTAGAAAGGGAGGCTGAGAAACGCAGCGTGGCTGTGTCCCACATAGAAGAACACAGAGTGTATTGAGCAGCTAGTGATCTCTGCCACAGGAAGGGTGAAGAGAAACTACTTTCTCCTTCAAAAATTCATCTTAACAGTATTTCATTCCATGTCTGATGATTTATCAGGAAAGGTAGGACAAGCCACTCTTACTTTCTACTGATGCTTTCATCCTGAATGTGGAGATGGCTATCCTGCAAAGCCCTTGTTTCTCATCTGCTTGCAAACTCTTGGTGCCACATGACATTCATAAGCCACAGAGGAGCTTGGCTCCACCTGCCATTTTGGTGAGTTGATTTGTCTTCCTGGAAAGCAGAAGTGGCACAACCACAAGAACATAGCCTATGGATTAGGTGGGGAAAGGAGCAATGTTCTAAATCAAAGGGAGTCTAGGTTAATAGATAAGTAAACACACCTAGGAGAAAAACAAGGAAGAAATACAAACTGGAGTAACTTCTGTTCCAAATTCATAGTAGTTAAGGGGAAATCCAGAACATGCTCCAAATTCTAACTGAAGCCATCTAGTACTGTCTAGAGCAGGGTAAGGTCCTTGACTAAAAGCCTGGGTTCTCCACCAGTAGAGGGTGGAATGGACTCTAAGACTTCCTGAAATTATGTGAGCAATGTTGTGTGGGGTGTTGTATTTCATTTTTGTTTTTTGAAGGCTCAGAGCTTTCACGAGAATTCCAAAGATGTTTATGGCCCACTGACTTACTGGAAATAAGTTTCCCAGAATGTCAGTCCTGAGAGAACAAGACAGAGATCCAGGGAGTATACCAACATGAGGGCTGGGGTGGGAAGCCCCCTCATTAATTTAATCAGAACCTGAGGTTAGAGTAGAGCTGAGCCTTGATCAGATGGTCTTTAAGGTGCGTTCCAGTTTTATGAACACCAAGAACATTGACTGATTACCGAGTCACCTGAGCAGACAACCTGGGGTCCTCCAAGTCTTGTTGACCACTTAGTCCTTGGCCTCAAGTGGGGAGAGGCCCTTAGGTGGAAGTCCAGTGACTGGCAGTGCATCGAGGAGACCCAATGGTCTATGAAATTACTTGTAATTTGCTTTTACCTTTAAAAGCTAGCAGTGGTAATTTAAGCCACTGACTTTCAGTATCACAGGGTGCCACTACGCTCCCTGCTCTTTGTTTGGGGTCTGGGGAGGCCCACTGACAGCCCTCTTCCATACCCAGACAAGGAGTTCTGAGTCCACTGAGGCAGAGAAGCCAGGCAAATGAAGATCATAATGTGTACTTGAGTAATGATAGAACATTTGCTGATGGTGGCTTCTGCGTGTAGCAACAATGTGCTTTCTACACAGAATCCCCAGATTGGTCCTTCCCCAGTCATAGCAGCCTGGAAATATTGCAGACTTGGCCCTGCAGAAGCAGAAGTTTTGCTGTTCATTTCTGCTGTCCATAGGAAGCAGATCCTCATCAAAAGGGGGAAGGGGTGTGGCCCCATGCCTGGCCCTCACCAATCAGGCAACAGTCCTGGATTGGACTGTTACTCCAATAGGTGTCCCTCTAGCTGGAAACCTGAAGCAGCACAAGGAGGGAGGGTCCCCCACAACCGCATTCGTCTCCACATGGGCAAGTGGCTGCCAACCACCTTCAGAATCATGGTTCCTTCCTTCAAGGCCAGGAGTAGGGAGACCTGACCCCAGCTAAACTGGCTGAGAAAGGAGCAGCAGCTGGGCATACTGGTCTTTGAGGGATGCTAACATTATTTGGAGAGGATTTAGCCAGATTTGTCATTGTGGTGGTTTTAGCCATTAGCTTCTCCTAAGTAGACCCAGGAACCATGGAAGGGAAAGTGATGCTGACTGTCAAAAGATGACGGTCTCATGCCAGCTGTCCAGTGGCCAGAACCCAGGTACTGGGCTTGATTGTTCCTTTGCTGTTTTTGAAATATCCTAATCATTTGTTACCCATGTTCCTTATTTATATAAAGGAGAATAATGGAGGAGGTTTGTATTCCATTCCTGAGGAACGTGATTTTCCCAATATTTTTTTAAATAAATTTTTATTTTGGAGTAATTTTAGATTTTCAGAAAAGTTGCAAAAATAGTATAGAGAGTTCCCATATACCCTTCATTCAATTTTCCCTACTATTGACATCGTATGTACCACGGTACAATAAAAAATAAAATCAACAGAGGCACAGATGATTAACTAAACCACAGACTTTGTTTGGGTTTGACCAGTTTTTCCACGAATGTCCTTTTTGTTGCCCCAGGATCCACTCTGGGATGTCACATTGCACTAGCCCATTCTTCCTTAAGGCAAGTGGGACTACTGTGGTCAAAGAAGGGGTGAGGGATGGGTCCCCCCACCCCACTGCACAATCTCTCCTTTGATGTCTTATGTCCAAGAGTGACACTCGATGCACCTTGAAGGCTCCACAGTTTGGTTTTCTGGAATGGGGTTAGGTGAGCTGTTGCCCTTCTGTCATACCAAAGCTCAGAGCTGCTGAGAAACCCTATTTTGTGAGCAACTTATAACTCCAGATTCTGTAGAAATTCTTTAGAATGGTGCAGTCTTGGGCATCCATCTTCACCCAGCAAGTGGACAGGGCTGGAGTTAACTTTCTCTGATAGAGCTTAGATTAGGAGGCTAGAGGAAGATACAGAGCCTCCTTAAATTCCCAGTCCCTAAAATATGTGCTTATTTTTTTCTTCGCCTTTGGGAGAAGGTGTCTGGTGCTAATCAGGAGACATGGGAACAGAGTAGACTTGCAGGCGGTGCTCAGAGCTTTAGTTGCCTGAGTGCCTGCTGTAGGACTAGGTGCCACAGTGTGCACATCTTGAGTGAATTTTGAAAAACAACTTAAATGCTAAGACCTATTAAACTGTACAAAGCTGTAGAGGGAATGAACATGGAGGAGGGTGTGTGGGATAGATTTATGCTAATTGTAGGTATTACAACCTTATTTCCTTGATTAAAGGCAGTGGATCTGCACACTAATTATCTACAAAATACCAGGCATTTTGGAATGTAAAAGTCTGTTGAGGGACAGGACTGATATTTAGGATGCTTTGGTTTCAATGCCCGCTCTGTGTCCATGTTGCAAATTAGAGACTTCACGTTCATGTATAAAATCTGAAGTTTGAATTCTGGTCTCTTTTAGGTTTTACCATCTATGGGACTTAGTTCTGTGTGCAATGGTACATGTGAAGAAGACTCGGGTTCTTTAGGATAGAAGGGAGACACGGCCAAAGGTAGAAGAGTAAAGCCAGAGTTGTCCGAGGCAGTCCCTATTGCAGCTGTGACCCCAGACCATCACTGTTCAATATCCTGGTCCCTTTTATTCCTTCCTGATAAAGCGAACAACTTCCAGTTTTGAAACAGGCTCTTTCCACATTACCTGGATCTGCTTTAGTGACTGAAGTTTAAAATTTCTGCTCTGCCTTCTTCTTCTGCTCTGAGATGTTTAGGGTAATGGGCCAGAAATCACCCAGGTAAGCAGAAGAATTACCTGAACAGAATTTCTTCACATTTTTGTAGAGATAGGGGTTATCTGAATTCTTCCTTCCACTTCTGCATCCCCACATCTCCATCCTTCCTAGGCCATTTTACACTTTATTTCAATGTAGCAGTAATGCCCGGGACGTCTGCCTGCAACTCAGGCATTCCACAAAGCACAGAAGTGAATACAAGGAAGGATCTGGTGTTTTCCACCAGGGGACACTCCAGCAACCTGGCGTGAGGACGACCTGGAGAGGGCATGATGACCAGGAAGTTGAGGTGCAAACAATGAGACTCTAACAATGATATGAAGTTATTTTGGGCATTTCCCCCTCCACGGCCTGGGAACACTAGGCCTGGGGAGTCCTTGCCCATCTTTGCTTATGGGTTCTTGGCAACCAGTAACTAATGGGGTAACTGGAATGCAGCACTAGAAGCCAGGAAGCCTGGGTTCAGTCCCTACAGTGACTCCTGACAAATCCCTTTCTTGCTGGGACCTGAGTTTTTTGTTGTCAAGTGCACACTTCTTGTCTTTCTTGTTCATTGTCTTGAGGTTTCTCATCTCTTCACAAGTGCTGACCACACCAATAGCATTATTTTCTGCCACTGCATGGAAACCAGGCTGAGAGTTTGAGGGATGTACTTAAGTTTCCCCTTTAGATGCATTGAGGGCTTCACTGCCCCTTTTCCTGGACTGGAGCTTAAAGGACTGGGTCCCAGGTCAGTCACTCAGTTACTTTGATGACATTGACTTTAGATCAGTGCTCTTGACTCTCATAAGGCTAAGTTAGATGCTTAGTATTTTTACAGCAGTAAAACCTTTTCTTCAAATGGAATCTTATAAAGCAGATATACAGACAGAGAGATAATAAACACAGCTGCTCTAGTTGGAGTGGAAGAACAAGGAGCCATAGCCACTCTGCTGCCCCCGGCCTGCCCCCAGTTGTGGAGGTCTTGCAGCACTTTTGGGGAAGGGCTTCCATGTCCTGGAGGGCTGAGCACCAGGAGCCCCTTAGCTGACTCCTCAGTTAAGATTTAGGGCAGCTGTTCTGGCCACAAATAATAGTGACAGTGATGACAACAAGAATGTAACAGTAGGGAATCAGTGAGTGACTAACTGTGTGTGGAATCCACCTAGTTCTCCTGCCTCTTTGTGGCTCCGTGTAAGTCCTCACACCCAAACCAGCGGAAGAAGATGAGCTCACTTTCTACTTGCTGCTTTTGGGGCTTTGGGCTTTCAAAGCAGCCTTGGCAAGGCCCCTCCATGCTCTTCCTGGAGAGGAAGAGTCTTCTGAGACCTTCCCAAAGAAGTAAGAGATCAGGGATTACTAACCTCCATTTCATACATGAGGAAATGGAGCTTTAGAAAAGGTTGGTGATGCGTTCAAGACCTTGAGATTTCCCAACGGCAGAGTCAGTGTTAGAGCATTTATACAACCTTAAGATGAGTGGTCTAGTTTGTACGTTTGTTCAACCTTGCCATGATGGTTTATTTCTTCCCCTCACACCAAATTCCCCAGACATTGACAAGGCCCATGTGTGGGTGACAGGATTCAATTCAATTCCCTGACCATGTGCTAGGATGAATAGAACACAAGGATGAATATTCCCAAGGAAATTAAAATAAATCCATAGAGAATATAAGGACGGATAAAAATGTATAGCTCTACTATACGCCAGAGGGAGGCAAAGCATACAAAAGATGATTACAAATTTCAAAAGCCCATCTACTTAGAGAAATTACATGGGTCTTGAGAGGTTGGTTGGCAGTCAATGGGTTGAATTTTAGGTGAGCATTCCAGTCGGGGGGTCAGCAAGATGGCTTGGAGGCAGGAACATGGGGAAAGTGACCTAACATGGTGTCACTCAACTGGCGCACACTGAGGATCCATGGAAGATGCACAGGAGGAAATGTCTGTAAAGGAAGGGCCACCATGGCAGCCCTTGAAAGGCCAACTGTTCTGACTTGGGTTGTTGATGGATAGTCATGGAAGGCTTGTCATCTAAGTGTAAGTGGGGCCGTGTGTGAACTAAGTCACCAGGCAGTGGCATGAGGGGTAGACTGGGGGAAGCCAAGATCCTGAAGGCAGGCCATCGCACTGGTCCAGGGAAGAGGCAGCGAGATCCTGTGCCATGGTGGTTGCAGGAGAGGATGGAAGAGAAGCCACTGGAATCAATGGTGCTTGAAAAGGTGGACTGAAGGCCAGGGCCCGGGGACCATGAAAAAATAACAGTGAAACTGAGGGTCAGGGTGAATTTTAAAAATTGCATCTTTTAGGCCACCCAGTTCATTCTGTGTCCCTAGAGTGTTAGACACTGAAGAGCAAATGCCAAATCATTCCATTCTGAGGAAACATGAAGCTGGAGGGAGCCTTAAATGTCATCCATCTCACCCCTGTGGCCTCAGGCAGAGTGGCACCAAAATCATGCCAGACACATGTTTGCTCACTCTATTCCAGCACATATCCTGGGGTTCCACAGATCTCCTTCCTTATTCCTTCCAGCTGTGGCAAAGGGAAGCTATTATCAGTGAGAGATTTATCTTTTTCTTTCTAATTCTTAACACACTTTTGAAGTGGGAAGTTCTCAGTTATGTCTAGCCAGAATGCTACCTGCTGCATGTTAGGTCGGAGCTGAGAGGAAGACACGCAAGCCTGGGGGCATGGTAAAATGCCATTTATTTTGAGCACCTGGGTGCAGGTGGGTGGAGGCCGAAAAGGGCGTCCACCCAGAGGAGGGGAAGCGTGGTGAGTTTTATAGAAAGTTTGGGGAGGGGGAGTTCTTTCTGGAACAGCTGCCAGTTTCTGCCAGCTCCATCCCAGCCTTTGTAAAATTCAGAGCTATCTTTACAACCTCCTGAGCCTGTGGGGGTCCTTATGTGACTTCTTCATCTACCCCATACATTGTTCGAGTTCCCACCCTGAGCAAGCCCAACACTGCAAGGTACGTTTATTTCACCCTATGTCCTTAGTGGAGATATACGTGGTTTATATTATAAAATAGACATTATAACAGGAAAACTAAGAAGAAGCTCCATGTGACTAAATGGCCTTGTGTTTTCATAGGTAATTGGTTATATTTTATTCATTAGTTGTATCTTGACTGGTGGGGAACCAATAGAATAAAAATATTTCTCTCCCTCACCCTGCCGAAAAATAATATCCTCCTTCTGAGAGCAGTTTCCAATAATCTCCTAAACTTAGTCTTGTCTCTCTGCAATTTTAAAATCCAGTTGTTTACTTCTGTCAATGTAGGTGGTGCAGGTATGGGGACTGATATTGGGGAAAAAAGACAGGAGAGATGCCCCGTTTGTCAGAACATTCCAAGAACCTGAAGCATGTTTATTTCACAGTCCATCCTCAGGAAAGGAGAGGAGAGGCTGCAGGAGCCCATTGGATCTGGTCTTGAATCACTCACTTCTCTCCATACCTATGAGGATTCCTTTCCTTCCTCAAGGAAGGAAACTGAATATATAACATATAAAGATACATAAATTTCCATACAAATATCTTCTTTACCCGCTGTAATTAAGATATTTGCATGTAAAGAGAACATTGTGTTCCTTTGACTTCCTCCTGGTGGGGAATTGTATTTCTCTCCTAATCCTCAAAGCCTAAGACTTTGTGATCCCTCTATGACTAAACAGGAGGAGAAGAAGGAGGAGGAAGCAGAGGACTGGATCAATACAAAGCAGCTGAAATTCAGAATTTGAAACACAGTTTTTACTCCTGGTTGTTTTTTCCAGGTTTAGCTAATTCCCACAGGACAAAGCTGGAGGTGGAGAGGAAGGTAGCCCAAGAGAAAGCCAGCAGAGCACCCACCAACTCCACAGTCAGGCAGATACTCATTTGAATCCCTGAGTTCTGCTTACAGCTATGTGACCTTATGAAATTTACTTAAATTCTCTAAGGCTTAGATTACTCATCTGAAAAAAAATGAGAACAATTTCTTCTTTTGTGCAGATTAAATAAGATAATGTATTCAAATTGCCTGGTACCTATTAGGCACTCAGTAGATGGTTATTATTATTCTATGTAAGTGAATAAGGTAGGAATTATATATAAGAAATTTTAAACAATTTTAAGTTACAAGCCAACATATTTCCTATGATGGGTCTTTGGTGCTGGATGCTAAAATTAAAGGGGAAAAGAGCCTACTTAAGAGAATTCAGGGAAATAAAAAACAAAGTCACTTACTCTTCCAGGACTCTTTTAGACATTGGAGTTGATCTGTTGCAAGCCCAGGAGAAAAGAGAAAGCACTGCTAGGTGTCCAAAGGAAGAGCTTTCCCATTGTGGAATTAGCAGCTTCAATCAGGAGCTAACTTTTGATAACCGTGGACCATGAATTCTACAGTAGGCAAAGGTCATCAGAATTAGAGCCCCGTTCTCCAGGCCTCTAAAGTGTGTGCCACCCCTTGTCACCCCAGAGGGAGATTTCAGGGTCACACACCCTGGAGCCTTGGGGATAGAGACAAAGCTGATTTAATTCCAGCCTGACCTCTTTTCTCTGTCTCTTTCTCACTTTTTAGAAACAGGGTCTCATTATATTGGCTTGCTGGAGTGCAGTGGCTATTCACTCCTGGGCTCTCAGGTGATCCTTTTGCCTCAGCCTGGGCAGCAGCTGCAACTACAGATGAGCACCACTGCCCCAGGCTTCCTTTCTCTTTTCATTTGCAGTATGATGGTCGTTGCTCATTATTGTGCATAACATGATATATGCAAGTGCATATGCATATGTACAATGGCCATGCAAGTACTTTGTAAACTGTTGGCTTGGGTGCTGTTGGTTTTATCACCACCCCCACCATTACCCCCACTATAGTCCCTGCTTAGTAAATAACCATGTATAATCTGGAGCAAATAAGTCACGTTCATCAACGTCCCCAAGTTGATTGGTAGGAGTGGTCAGTACTCCAACTCTCCCACTCTACCCGTCATCATGACAACTACGGCTGCCTCTCCTCCATTGAGTCACGCTCTCTGTCCCCTTCAGCCAAATTGGACCTTTGATTTGTGGCCTACTTTGTTTTTGTAGTTGGCTATTTCCTTACCCAATGGGTCAACCCCCAGTTTCCTGATCTTTGTTTATTGTTTCATGTCCTTGAGTCATTTGAATGCTTGTCTGTTCTATACCTCTCTAAAGCCTAAGTTCCCTTTTAGGCAAAGGGACCCACCCCATTTTTAGCATAGTGATTTTCACATAAAAGTGCTTAATAAAAGTGCTTAATTAAAAAATATACAACATTATGTCAGATGTTTGTAATGGGTAAGAAATAATGCCCCCACTGGCCTAATCATTTTAAAGTGGATCCTCACGGGTCCCCACTTGCCAGGCCCCAGTGGTCAGTCTGTGGGGACTCCGGGTAAGTACGTCTGGAAGATGCATTGCTGTCACCTAAGGGAAAGCCAGCTGGATCTGATTCCCCACCAGTGGTCCAAACATCCACTTATCACTGAAGAAGACTGAGAGAATGTCCCACAATAATTAAAACACCCACGAGAATTGAGTTAGCACCAAAAGGACAATTAATGTACACAGAGGACCAGATTTTTCAAAGGCCATATGACGAAAGCATTCACTCCCAGTAAGCTAGTCTATGTGGGAAGTCTGATCATAATGAGGCTGTTTAAAGAGAAAGAAATCAGAGCAAGGGAATCAGATGATGCAAAGAATCAATGACATCCAGCTAAGACAGACTGACAACAGAGTCCTTGGCTTCCCAGTGTACGAGGTCTGTCTGGAAAGTACCCAGCCATGGAATGTGAAAAATATATTAACAATGGCTGGATACTTTCCAGACAGACCTCATACTCAGAAATACTCCAGTCTTTTGCCTAAATCCTCCTCTCTCCTCTGTCGAAAGCCAGGAAGGGATGAGCACTGCCACCATCCAGTTCCAAGACTACCACTTTTTCAGGCCTCCATGACCTGCCAGTGTCCATTCTGAGAGGTATATTCTTTCTTCGTCTGCATCAGTTGGTATAATTGAGCCATGATAGCCTAAGTGCCACTCAGGCTTTTTCAGACCACCTTTAATATACATCTATGTTTTCCTCCATTTCTGCTGCTCTTAAAGAGATCACTTGTATTTTCTTCACTTTCAAATATTTGGGAGTCACTTTATTATTATAGTCCCTGATGCTTTCCATGTTGCTGAAATGCCTTCACACCTAAAAAATGAGTTCTTTTGTTGCTTGTAAATCTAACTGCCTAGATATCAAGTATTACATGCCCCAGGGATGGCAAGTAGATCTCAGAGACCAGTTCTGATTGACTGGTGGTGGTTGCCTGGAGTAAAGTGATGAGAAGAATTTGATGGCTGCATCTAGGGTCCTCAAAAAAGTGGTTATCCACTGGTGATGTCTGCCAGGACTGTGGAAAAGGGGATTGCTGGCACCTGTGTGCTGCTGTTCCCAGTCCTGGCATACACCATCCCAGTCAGTGCTCTTGGTCCAGGGATGCCGCTGGACCCTCTTAGGCATGCTCTAACCTTGGCTTCTCACAAGAGGAGGGATTCTACTATGGTGTAGGTGTGAGTTTACTGAATGCACCTGTGTTGAAGGGTCACGTACAGAGAAAGGTGTTTGGTAGGTCAACCTGCATTACTGGGGCCAATTTAGGTTTATTTGCCCAAGTTCACATAGATGGGATTAGTATCCCAATATCCTAAATTACCTTCTGCTGGCCTTTCCCTCATATTTCAATTAAGTAGTTGGTTTGTTTTTTTTTTTTAAACTTGTGTACAGCAAAAGTGCCTTGTTTCCAGGTAGATTTGGTTCCCTATACCACTCTGCCAAGGTTTTTGGCGGTCTAGAAACAGCTTTCCTACCAGCTCTGTGCCATCATCTCTGTGCCAACTTTTTTCAGTGTACCAGAAGTATCTTTATGTATATTTTTGATTTTTTGAAAAGTTGAACAGCTCAAGACCTGGGTTTGCTGCTGGAGTTCTGCTCTCAAGCAGAAGTTTAGCCAGTCATCAGCGTTCTTCAGATCTAGTCATTCCTTTGTCATGACTCCACCCAATTGGATTCTTTTCCTACATACATTAACCTTCTTTTTTCATAAGTATTCTATCCGAGTCCTTGAAAAATGCCTGTATGAAATTTGGGTAAGCATATACACTGACAAACTTGTGAAATCCTGGCTAGAAATGAACTTGGAGGTCATCTTGTCAAACCCACTTATTTGACAGATAAGGACATTGA
The DNA here is from genome assembly GCA_023783475.1 of Daubentonia madagascariensis. Lineage (NCBI taxonomy): Eukaryota > Metazoa > Chordata > Mammalia > Primates > Daubentoniidae > Daubentonia > Daubentonia madagascariensis. Next base: position 15,478,586 of record JAKFHU010000144.1, read on the forward strand.
ACCCCAGAAAGAGAGGACAGATGTTTCTCAAGTTCATGCATCTAGTCAGTAGTAGAGTTAAGACAAGAACGTTGGTTTCCCATCTTGCAGATTCAGTACTCCTCTCTGATCACCATCAAAGTACTGTGAGGTCGATTGGTTGGCATGATCATTCCTATTTACAGACGAGCAAACCGAGGCTCAGAGAGGTCAGTCACTGTTCCCCAGACTGCACAATAAATGACAGGCAGAGTTGGATCTGGTGTTCTGGCTCATAAATAAGGTTTTTTAAAGATGAGGGGTCATTTGTGAATAGAATTTTTAAAGAACATATTAGAATAGTACAGTCTTCATGAGGTTAGGTAGAGTTTATAGTTAGAAGTGTGAATCTATAATAATCCAGTTACATGAATTGTTTTTTCTAATAGGGCTTTGTGGCAGGGCTATTCAAGGCAAAGGAGGCAAACAGTTGGGGTGACTCAGGACTGGTGTCTTAGTCTGTTTGTGAGGCCGTAAAGGAATATGTGAGGCTGGGTAATTTATAAAGAAAAGAGGCTTATTTGGCTCATGGTTCTGCAGGCTGCACAAGAAGCGTGGTGCCAGCGTCTGCTTCTGGTAAGGACCTCAGGAAGCCTCCACTCATGGAGGAAGGTGAAGGGGGAGCAGTCCTGTCACATGGTGAGAGATAGAGCAAGAGAGAGGGGAGGAGGTTCCAGGCTCTTTTCAACAGAAGGGCACCAAGCCATTCCTGAGGGATCTGCCCCCATGACCCAAACACCTCCCACCAGGCCCCACCTCCAACACTGGGGATCAAATTTCAACTTAAGATTTGGAAGGGCCAATACCCAAACTCTATCAGCACCACCATAGCAAGCAAGGAGACCTTAATTTAGGAAGTTTGGGGTCTCCAGTGTTATATTACAGCAAGAAGCAGCAAGGTGATTTGGGCAAAGTGTAGTTCAAAGAATGTCACGCAGATTGAGTGAAACTGAAGGGTGAGAGGGGGATGTTAGAAGAAAGGGAGGTGGTGGTCAGAGATGAGGGATGTCATCCTGGCACCTCTAAATGTGCTGCAGGAAGTGAGTGTCTTAATGTTTATTGTGAAAATATATTCTCAAGGACTTCTGTTGATTCATATTTGTTCATAGTAGCTTAGAATTTCTCTAAGGGCAGCATCCATGCCTTATTTAAGCAATTATATAACCCTTGTACCTAGCACTGTACCTGGTTTATGGTAGGCATTCCATAAATGTCCATTAAATGAAACAAACAAGGAGACAAGTGTCCTTGGTGAATGACACTAAAGTTAGGAATACTCAGAACTCCAAGCCAGGTTTCAGTACAGAGATGCTCTAAGGGGTTGTCTTCCATTATTTTGGTATAATGAACGGGCTCTGCAACATGTTCCCTTACCCTCAGGGGTGGCAAGATTAGAAAACTCTAGGGATATTTCAGACTTGAGGGTGGTGAAGCACAGTGCCACAGGCAGTTACCCTGATTATGTGAAAATGGAATAGACCACCTACAAGATAGTGGGTTCTCCTTCCCCTGTGGGTTTCCAGAAAATCCATATAGTCACATTTTAGAGATGCTATAGAGACACGTGCATTGTACATGAGGTTGTAATAGATGACCTCAACATTTTGCTTTTCTCCAATTCTGAGCTCCTAAAAGCCAAGTCTATAATAGAGATTGCTTAAGTAAGTGCAAAGTGGCATAGTAATGTGAAGACTTGTCATCACACACGTGCAAGGAACTGTGTCAAGCATCTATCTCTGTGATGCTAGGAAATATTAGGCCAAATTCACCCTCTCCATATCTACAAATTCACACGTCTGCATCCTTTCCCACATCCCTTGCACCTAACCATCTGTCACCCGCCCTGTCTTTAGCTCATCTCTCTCTGTGACTATGTTTATCTTGCTCTGAAGCCTTTCTGGAAGCCTTTTTCCCTCCTTTGTACTTTAAAAAATCCACAATTCCTTCTACGTTAAAGAAAAACCTTCATTTGACCTTTCTGCCCTTTCCAACTTCCATTTGTCTTCCTGACTACAAAAAATAAGTACTTCTCATCTTCTGTGTTAATTTTTGGGCTTCTGATCTTATCACTTCATTGAATCTGCAGTTTTGGGGTCACTAATTGTCTCATTATGGCCAAATTCAAATGTCTTTCTTCAAGTCAAATCCTTTCTGAACTATCTGTTGAATGACGTTATTAATAACTGCCCCCCCCTCCATAATATTCTTGTTCGATGCCTCAGAAATGCCTTGCTCCTCAGTTTATCCCCTTTCTGGCCGTTCTTTACCTCTTCCATTGGTGTCTCTCCTTTCTCTCATTTCAAGTTCATGTGCTGCTCTTTTAGACGTCTGCTTTGCAAACCTCACACACTCACATGGCTTTAACCCCTTTTTACTTTGACACAGGAGCTGTTGGAATTTACATTCTCAACCTACATTTCTTTTCTCTTTGATTGCTTAATCGGTAAGCCTCCCCTGAGAATTCACTGGAGATTGAAAGCTGGCATGTTGGAAGTAAAACTTACCGTGGTCACCTCCCGCTTCTCCAAAGAGCATCCTCAGCAGCCATGAGCACCCGTGAAAACTCTCTTGGGAGCTTCCCCAAAGGGAACCGGTCCTTTCCTGACCTACCTGCTCTGTCTTTCTTTACAGCGTCTCAGGGCCCTTGTTCTTTGCATGTTGGCAGGAACTACCCCCGTCCACACCCTGGCCAGGGCAACACCTGGATCTGTGCATACATCTTCAGGCTGAGAGACATCCTGCCCACACTCCTCAACCTTCATCATTCTCCCTGCTTGTATAGGGCCTTGAGTGAATCCCAATTTCTTCAAAATATCCATTTCTCACCCTGGCCTAATAGACCCTCAGGCACTCTGCCAGTCTCCCTCCCGGCCCCTCCCACAGGAAGTCCCCTTGGTCCCCGCCAGCCAGCTGGAGGGATCAGATCGGGTGCTGGCTGTGTTGGTTCCTTCTGAGGCCTCTCTCCTTGGCTCGCAGACAGCTGCCTGCCCACTGTGTCCCCACATGGTCACCATCTGTCTGTGTTGTCTGTGTCCTAATCTCTTCTTATAAGGACACCAGTCATGTTGCACTAGGGCCCACCCTGTGGACCCCGTTTAACCTTGATTACCTCTTTTAAGCATCTCTCTCCAAATACAGTCACATTCTGAGGTACTGGGGGTTAGGGCTTCCACATAGTGAATTTTGGGGAGGACATGATTCAGCCCATCACATCTTCCCTTCCCAACTGCCCATCTGTCCTTTCTTTCATCTCCGTCTTTGTTCTTTCCCTCTGTCCATCCCTCACTGCCCTCAGAACCCAGTGACCCGCATTTCATGGTCTTCACTGAGCAGCCTCCTCGGCCTCACACCATGGGTTCATGCACATGGGCGTGTTGCTGCACGAACCTGTGTCTTCTCCGGGTCCTTGCAGTGTTGCTCCGCTGCCTCTGGCTCTGCTGAGAGCAGGGGCTGTGTCTCTTGTCTCTTGCACACAGCTCTTGAGAAAAGCCATTGCTAAGTTACTGTGGGTTTCTCCTCACACACCCCCGCCTCTAACGCTCAAGAGGCCTTTCAAGGGGAATAGGCTTTTCCCGAGTGGTGATGGAGACCCTGTGCGCAGCAAGGAGGAGGGGGGCTGAGTCTGCACACAGGTGACGTCCAGCCAGCAAACCTCCTTTCCAAATCAGGAAGGTGAGGAGGGGGTTCTGGGAAGCCCTAAGAGCGGATTCAGGAATTTTCTGCTGGACCCAGTAAGAACAAATATTCTCTCAGAAGCTTTGGAGAAAGTGCTATTCCTTTGACTTAAGGGGTTGAAAATTCTAGATGAAACCCACTTCCTTTCTGAGCGGTAGGCTAGCTGGGAGGCTCATCTGTCGAGAGTAGAACTGTGCCCATGGAGGGGAGCCCCGTGAGTCTTGGTGGCCCGCAAAGGAAGATAGCTGGGTGTCACGTGCTAGGCACGGTGTCAGGCTGTGTTTGCTGAGCGGCGAGTCACCCCTGGGTGGTCTCAGGGGCGGGGGCCTTGAAGCTGGGATGCTGCGGGCAGCCTTCTCCCCAGTGGTGCAGGAGAGGTGTTTAGAGGCTGCGGCCAGGAAGACGTGCCATTCGGTTAAAGAAGCCCCCGCTTCCCTTCCCCGCCCTTCTTTCATCCTGCCATGCTTCCTTCCTCTCCTTCATCCCTTCTCTTCTCTCTCCCCCTCCGCTCTCTCCCCCATTCACTGTCAGGAAGGGCCATGCCAGAAGGGCCCGTTCGGCGTGGCGTGGCAACAGCAGAGGCTGGCAGCACCGGCAGCTTCCACAGTGAGTCTGGATGTCATTTCTGGGGCCAGAGGGCTGGGCAGGGCCGTCCACACACAGACTGACAGCTTGCAGGCTTTGGAGAGGAACTTCCATGGGCCGGGGACTGCTTCCAACCTCTTTCCCTGCCTCCCTCCACGGGGCATCGTTTAACTTCCATGGAAGTTTCCTGCCAAAGCCATTGATGTGCTTGGGATGTCTCATGGGGAGGCAGCATGGTGAGGGGTGGTGGGGCCATAATCTGCTAAAATTAGGTGCACAGCCGGGAGAGCGGCCGGAATCCACGTGGCTGCCAGGGGTTCTGTCCAGGCCTGCGTGTGTGGTGGAGGCTGAGGGCTCTGCATGGACGATGGTTTGGCTGCTTTCTTGCATTTCAGAAGATGTGACCTTGAGTTTTGAGTATACTTTGGGTGCCTCCATCCCATAAAAGACTCCCTTTCAGGAACTAAGAATACCCTAAATACATAGGCTAGCGGGTCTGTCTGAAGAACTGGAGGTTTCCACGCCGACCTCAGACGAAGCTTGGTCTAACACATTTGATGTTCGGGTCAGTTGTTACAGAGCCTCCGTGACTGAGTCACATCCCCGAGTATTTAGGGGGAGGTTTTTATCCTCCCTATTTTAATTTATATGGTAATTTCTGGCAGGGAAATGGACATACTGCAGAGTCAGTCGATGTTCCATCTGTCTTGCCTTATCATCATGAGGAATTGGATGGCTTCCTTCCACTTTTTGCTTAGGGGCTTTTTTCTTCGGTTTTGGGAAATGGCCCACTTGGGAAAACAGAACCACAAAATGCACCTGCTTGGCCTTAAAAAATCTAGCCCAGGCTAAGAAGACACAAGTTCTACTTGCCATCTTGAGATGCTGTCCCATAGGCCAGATGCTGTTTCGAAATGTTGACTGGGTGTGCTGTAGTTGAGTTGGTTTTGAAGTGAGAAGCTTCCGGTTCCTGACACGTGATGTTATCATGATGCTGCAGTCTTATGAGCAGGTGCATGAACATGCTTTCACAAATTCATTCATTACTCTCATGATTTGGTTAGAGAGGTAAATTAAGCATAGCCTCCCAGGTCCTCTCAGGAGCACAGTTTCATAGGTTTCTCATCGTGACACTGCTCCTAATAACAGCATGAAAGTTTAGGATTTTTCATTGCTAACAGCTGTGTATAGCTAGAGTATGTCAGAACAAACCTGCTTGCCAGCCTTGTGAGAACTTTGCAAGCAGGACCATTATAAGAGATTAATCAATCTCCTCTCATGCTTTTAAAATATCATGTGTATTTTTCAGTTACATCAGATTCAAACTCTTGGTTTCAGGAATTGACAGGTTGTCTTAAAATATCAAATTAGTAAAACTTATTAATTAATTTCAACAAATATTTAATATTAATAAACTGTGCGTATTTGTCTAAAGTTGGACACTTCTGAGAATGAAAAGGGAAGCTATTAATAATTAAATAAGAACTACAGGCATAAATTTGACCTTTCCTGGTAAGTCGGGACATATAGTCACTTTATCCATGTATTCTGAGTTATGGTAGATGCCAGGGATACAACTGTGAATAAAAAGATAAAAATCTCTGCCTTTAATAAAGGAGATAGAAAATAAAGATAAAATAAAATATATAGTAAGTTAAAGAGTGATAGGTCCTTAGAAGAAAAATTAAGCAGAGAGGATAAAAAGAAGTACTTAGCAGCAGTAATAGTGGGTGGTGCTGGTGCTGGTGGTGCTGGAGGTGGTTGTGTGTGTGTGTGTGTGTGTGTCTGTGTGTAGATAGGGAGTTCAAACCAATTGAGTTGTGTAAAAAATATGATAGATTTTAGTTTATTTAGGTTTATTTAGTTTCTCCAAGAAGGGCTTTTGTGGCTTGGCTAGAACTTTCTGAAACAAGTCAGATCTGAAAAGTCTGAGCCCAAATGAAGAAATGCTCGCAAACTTTGTAATGACAAAAATCAAAGAGAGAATCAGGTGGCTGTGGCTTTGGAAGCATACCTTGTCTGCTTGGTAGTTGGCACATGTTTCATCCCCCATTGACATCCCTGAAAGGGCATCAGAAAGTGAATAAAGCTGTGGATTCACCTATTTGGGGAGCATCTTTGTAGAAAGCCCCTCAGTCTGTGACTTACACTGGCCATTCAGGATATCATAAGGCCCTTGCTTCATCCATCTGCTGTCCTTTGTGGTAATGGGTGAAGGCAGCTTACATCTGCTGAGCATCCACTCTAGTCAGGCTTTGAGTAAGTCAATCTATTCAATCTATACTGTTCCCATGAAGAAGTTATTATAGTCCCACTTTAGGGATGAGAACACTAACATTTGAACATAGAACTAGAGAATAGTGGAGCCAGGATTTAAATCTGGGTTGAACTGAGTCTGAAATCCTGCTTTTATCACTTAGTCTCAGCATCTGTCCATAGATACCAGTTGGCAGGAAGTGGGAGTAAGAAAAGAGAGGTAAGGCTCACTGGGTGGCCCTAAGTTCCCATGTATGGGCTGCTTTGCATGGCTGGATCAGGAGCAGCAGATGTGTTGGGGTGGTGGTTGAGGTCTTGGCTGATTGTGCATGAAGGCACAGCGACTTCTGCTGCTTCTCCATGCGTTGTTGTCATTGGGAGTAGGGACGGGCATGAAAAATTTGGGGGGCATGAGAGCAAGTCTTCCTGTTGTGGCTTCCATCCCAGGCAGAGGTAGAGGCTTAGCTTCAGTGAGTCAGGGTTCCTGGGTTTCCCGCACGTTGGTAGGAGGGACAGTGCATGGTGTCTGTGTATAGATGATAGTGGTGGGGAGAATGCATGCAGAGTTCTGAGACTGAACAAAGGTTTTTTGACAGGGTTTGAGTGAAGAGTTGTGTTTGAAGATAATCCTAAATTTCCTGTCTGCCTTTGTGAATGGAATCCACAGACTGACCTCATCCAGTCTTGGGATGCTATTAGCAAGAAACAGGATGTCTCTGGACCACATCTCAGATATTATGGTTATATTTAACATCAATATTACCATGTAACCTTGTATTTATTGGTGATGTACTTTCATGCATTTCCCAGAAAAACAAACTTAGGTAGCATCTTGCTTTATGCATAACCTGGTAAGCATGTGGCAAGCAAATCAACATTTAGATATGCAAGAGAGACCTGCTACAACAAAGTAAAGAATTATTTGGGGATGTCAATAACCCTCTCCACTTTTCATTTTATGCTAAAGGAGGATCTTTTCACCCACAATGCTATTATTTCCTTGGGCTTCTAAAACATATTTATCCCTGGGTCTCAATGCATGTCAAGGCAATGTCTCTTTTAGTTTCACAACATGTGTCATAAGGGTAGAGAGAAGTTATTACTCTTGTCATTTACTAAGGATTTTCTTCACTATCTCAATGTCAGCATCACAAGAATATACTCCAGGCACCCGAACATCCCTCACTGTGGTCTTCTAACTCTTGGATACGGCTTCCTCACCAAGTCCTGGTTCTTTACTGCTTACAGCCTGTTGTCTTGTTGCCTCCCTCGCTCAGATACTCAACGACTAAGGGGCAAAGCATTCATCTTCCTCCGTAGGATACTCCTCCTTCACTTATCTAAGTTCCCTCCCTGGTAAAAACAAGCATGAAAGCAAACTACCTTTTCTTCTAAAATATTAACCCATCTCAATATCAGTTGGCATCCCTATTCTGCATCTACATGCTCTGTGGAATCCCAGCTGGAAATAAGGGTAAAGATTAGAAATGTCTGGTTCTATTTCAAGCTGACAAGGATATTCCTTTTTTCTCTGGTTACATATGGCCCACTCTGCCACTCACACATTCAGGGTATGTCTTAATTCTCAGAAGGGCTTAGTTACAGCTAGAAGGACAATGCCCAGGCCTCTTAGACACAAGTCATCTAGGGCACTCGGTCACAAGTATGCCCCAGTCCAGGAACCTGCCTAGAGACCTGATTGTAGGCACATCCTTTACATCAGCATGCTGAGAGCTCAGGGGTGTATTTCCCACCCAAACAAACGCAGTTTTTCTAAGAAACCTGAAAACACACTTGTTTCTTTGCATGCCTGAGTTATACAGGAGAGCTTCAGACAAGCTTTTTTCATCCTTTTTGTCATGTTAGTGTTTTCCAGCCATCACTGAGGTTGTGGGGAGGTCTGGTTGCAGTGAAGATGCATAAGCTAGACAGTGTTCTAAAATGCACTAGGACTTTCACAGCTCAGAAACTGTGGAATGTGATTTCCCACCTTTTCATTGCTATCCCAGGTCTTGCAATTCAAGATCGTTAAGACTGGCCTTTTGGGGAAAACTAATGCAGTCATTTGTGCAAGATGCCTTTTAATTTACATGGTATCTACCCCATATCCTTATAAGTTCTGGAGGATCGGTTGTGTGTTCTCAGGTCCATTCCTCTGGGTTCTTGACTGGAGATTTATCCAGAGATAAGAACTCTGCCCATTAAATGGTAATTAATCTTTGAACTCCTAGTTCCCTTAGCATTTTGTTCTCTAGTAATCTGAAGAAATAGAGTGTTTTAGAGCAGAGCAAGTCCTTAGAACAGGATGATAAGAGTTGCTTGGAATGGGGTGGGGCTCAGGTCTTCAAGTGAAGGGGTGTGGGAGCCAAAGGGGGATGACAGAGGACAGAGGCAATCTTTCTGTTTGTGCCTCCAGCACTGCTCACTGGGAAGGTTGCCCTAGTCTTTGTGCTGGGATTCTATACTCCTTGTTCTCGGTCTTATCTTCAAAGTCAGTCAAGTCCATTTGGTTCTGCAATTCTTTTGGGACAAACGACTCATGAGAAATTCACATGCCAAGAAGAATTGTGACATGACCGCCGGTCGGCAGGGATGACATGAGTTCAGCTATCTCTGGGCTGGTGCCTACCTCTCTTGAGCATTAGCTAGTTCCTCTGATTTTTACTGCCTCCTCCCATCCCGCCACTTGTGGCTAACCCTAATGGAAAGTAGATGTCTGATGTGACCTCCGGGCAAATGCATCTGGCTGAAGAAGCCTGGCATCCGGGCGGATGCAGCTTTACAGAGAAAGCTTTCAGTTCAGATGCTGGCCTCTGAGCCACATGTTGCGATGCCCTGCGATGCTGTACAGCTGGTGAAGTCCTGGCATGTGGGTGCTGCCGTGCGTGGGAGGGAAGGAGAAAGGGGCAGTCCAGTGACAGGAGGCTTTATTGCCTCTCCACCCTAGCTGGGCATGCTGGTTTCTCTCTGGGATCTCTCTGAATCTTTCTTCTTAGGTTCATCTCTAGAAATAGACATTTTATTCCTAGAGATAGAGACTAACTTCAGAGTTGAATTTTCCAGTGTTTTGTTGGGATCCTTTCAGCTGCAAGTGACAGAAAACTTAACCCAATCTACCTTAAGCAAAGGGGCAATGTATTGTCTTAATAATAATAATAATAATAAAATTCAGGTTAAGGACTTATTTCTAGCGTTGGCTTAATTCTAGGACCCAATAATGTCTAGGACCCAGAGAGAACGGAGCTCATGTCATCCCTGCCGACCGGCGGTCATGTTACAATTCCTCTTGGCATGTGAATTTCTCATGAGTCGTTTGTCCCAAAAAAATTGCAGAACCAAATGGACTTGACTGACTTTGAAGATAAGACCGAGAACAAGGAGTATAGAATCCCAGCACAAAGACTAGGGCAGCCTTCCCAGTGAGCAGTGCTGGAGGCACAAACAGAAAGATTGCCTCTGTCCTCTGTCATCCACCAGGCTCAACATGTGTTGCTTCCTCCCTCCTTCCTTATCACCCCCACTCAGACGTCTTCCTGTAATTCCTTCATTGCTCTCTGCATCCCCCTTTTTTTTCCTGCTCAAGACAAGGACCTTCGAGAAAGAGACGTTAATGGGAAATAGATTTCCAAACAATCAAGGCTAATGAATGTTGAAAATGATGATGATAAATGCCCATGGCAGTTGAACAGATTATCTGGGACCTAGATGCTCGGTAGTGAAGACCTGCCCTTGTCAGGGAGGCCTTGCCATCCGGAGCCCAGCTGACCGGGCAAGGGATCGTCAGAATCACTTCTACAGGACTTGGGCTGGACATTATGCAGAGAAAAGCTGCAAAGGAAAGACAGAGGAAGCAAAGTCCATGACTGGCTGCCTTTTTTCCAGTCTGTCTGGGAGGAACATAAATGTTTTCTGATGTAGTTTTTATGAGCACTCTCTGGGTTGATGTAGTTCCCATCTTCCTTCATTGTATCTGCTGATTTAGATATTTCTGAATGAAAACTCCCCTTTAGCTTTTATGGGTGTTCTTATAAAAATCAAATCATAGCAGTTCTATCACATTTCCCAAAATCTACCACCCTAACCCATCAATTTACACACCTTAAAACATTTTTACTAGTGATCTTCCTTCAACTTAGAGATGCACAAGAACTTCGACTTGGGTGGATAAGAACGTGGATTTTGGAATCAGAATAATTTAGGTGTAAGGCTTGGATTTTTCACTCTTTAACCTTTTTGAATAAATTGCTTAATCTCTTCCTCCCTTTCTGCCTCCCTCCCTCCCTCTTTCTTTCTCCCTCAGTGTGATGCTGTTGATAATAATTTCCAGAGCCAATGCATATTGAGAGGATTGAATGAAGCAATGCATTTTAACTCACTTAACATATATCCTGGAACAGTATAAACACTCAATAAGTTCTCATTCTGTATCCCTGTTCAATGGGACAAGAACTCGGCCCACCTCTGGCCTTAAACTGGGAATGTTGAAAGCATCTCTTTCTAACTCTGTTATGGTAGAGGCTAGAGGTTTAGATAAATTAACATCAGGGCTCTATCCTTGGGGTTACCTACCCTAGCTCTTAGCCTGGCTCTGCCTCTTGGGTACTCACTAGATGACCCTGAAAAATATACTTCATCCCAGTTTCATTAGTCTGGGAACAAGAAGCCCACTTGCTCTAATTCTCCTCCTGTGCCTTTGGAAACATGAATGTGTATAACAGAGTAGGAAGGAATGCCTTTGGAAAAAAAGAAAACCCATCCAACTGTGATTGCTGGCTTAGCATTTAAGACTTTCTCCCAGGTTCATCCTCAGAGCAGTCTTCCCCTGCCTTTTGACCTTGAAGGAGCAGCCAAGAGGTAGGGCTTGTTTATAAAGGGAGGAGGAGCAGCACACAGCTGCAGGCCTCAGATTATGGCCTGGGATGCCAGATGCTGTGTGGAGGTACAGCCCCTCCATCCCTTTCATCTGAGACTGCTCTGGGCCAACACCCTTCACTGCCAAGAGGCACCCTGGGACCCAGTTGTGGAGTAACAGGCTATGTGGAACTAAATGGGCTTTAGAACTCTAACCATCTTTCAGGGCAGGGAGGAGCATCCAGAGGTTATCCAGTCTCTGCTTCACCGAATCATCCTGTTTTGGAATTAGATGATACCTCATGGTCAACTAGTCCAACTCTTCCTCACCCTACCAATTATATAGGTGAGGACAATGGAGCCTAGGGATGAGCCAGGAAGTATGATGTAAACTTAAGGCAGGGCCCTGGGCTCCTGAGTTCTGGCCCATTGCTCTCCTTGGCCTGCCTACAACATGCGCACGTGCACACACATGCACACACACCCCTTTGGAAAATTAGGCTGCTGATGCTGCTGCAGATGTTCAGAAGGGCCTTGAGTGAGCTCTTGCTCAGTGCTCTCTGTGTACTGACTCAGATAAGGAAATTATGCTTCGGACAATCTCATGCAGTTTTTGAGCAGAGAAGAATCTTAGCAATCCTCTAGTCCAACTACGTCGTTATTACAAGTGTGAACACTGAAACCAACAGGAAGCATAGGCTGCCAGAGCCACAGGGTGACATGCTGGCAGAACTGGGACAAGAACTCAGATGACCTGGGTCTCAATCCAGTGCTCTCGCCACTAGGTTCCGTGGTTTCCCCTGGTGCCAGATATCACCTCTGGTTGCCTCCCTCCCAGGGTCCTGGAGACGCCTGTAGTCCTTGTCGGGGCTGTGTGGCTGGGTTAGTCAATACCCCTTTCCTGGAATTTCTCAGGGGAAGGCCTAACTAGAAACCTGCAATGTGTAAAGATAATGGTAGTACTAGCTTATGTGGATTAATCACTTTGCAGTTCAGAGAGTGCCTCAACTGGCAACCTCAGACGTCCTTGAAAATTTAACCCTGTTATTTTCTCTAAGTTGACTCCCAACCTTTAAGTGAAGATGAAGGACTCTATCCACTGTTTCATGTTTGTGGTCCTGCAAGTGAGTGATCTGTGAGCTCTCTCCTCTTGGGCACCAAGTGTTCTTCCTTTAGAACTGAAGAGTCTTATTTCATGACTCAAAGAAGAGTCTCATTTTCCATCAGGTGAAGAGGTGCATCCAATTCTCAAGAAAGCTTTGGATGTGTGAAAAGGCTCCATTTGTCCACCTTCCTCTTGCCCTCATCAGAGCTCCTCCAGCAGCCAAGTCAGTGGATGGATTAGAAATTCATCTCCAGCTCAGGGAAGGGGAGTAGTTGCATATTCTTTATGTTATCTCCCATGATGCGCTTCCAACTTCCCTTTGCCTGGGGATGTATGTTTCTGCTGTGGTTATGTATTGTTGACTGAAGCAATTAAAATATGCAAAGTGTTCCCTGTCCCCTTTTTGGGCTTCTTCCCCAGCTACTTCTGTCATTTCTTGGTTGGCAGTTAATAAAACAAAAGGGGGGCCCAAAGGCTTGAGTCTCCCTCTAGCTAGAAGGATTAATTTGGAGTGGTTTGGAAGTAGCAGATTTTACCTCCAGCTACAGCCATGCCTTTCTGGCTGATCTGTCCAACCTGCAGTATGTGCCCCGACTGGCAAACTTTGAATACTTCATTAAAGGCATGGAACATTGAAGGTACAAAGCTTGAAGAAGGGAGAATAAAAGAGTCTAGGCTCTGGTTTGCTTATTATAGCAGCAAAAACAGGAAAGACTTCTTATCATTTCTTAGGACAGCCTTACATGGAAAGAGCTATGGTCAAGGACACTTGAAAATTACTTGCTAATCCAACCTAAATCTTTACCACCAAATATCCCCATCTCCCTGCACACATAGAAATTCGAAATCCATTCCCTTGTATGACCTAAATCCTGGCCTTAGAGAATGCTTCTTGCAAGTATTTGTAAGAGAGCAATACTACTAGCAGTACCACAACTATTGTTGCAACTGTTACTTGCTGACATATATTGGGGCTCACCAAATACAGTCACTGTGCTGAATGCTTTACATGAATTGTTTTATTTAATCATGGCCACCTTAGGAGGCAAGTGCCATTTGATGTTTAACAGACAGGGAAACCGAGGTTCAAAGAGGTTAAGTGACTTTCTAAGGTGACACAGTGTTATCCCACCTTTACTATAGGTCTTCTTAAGGGTGGGCAACCTTCTTTTCCCATCCCAGGGTCCTGTTTCTGCATCTACCAATTCTTCTAATGGAAGATCTTGCCCATGCCTGGCAGCACTGAGTAGAGCCAGCAGGGTACTGAGCTTGGCAGAAGTGTCAGGCCTTGCCTCAGTTGACCTCTCCACTGGCCCCAGACACACAGCTGTCTGCTTCCTTTCAACCTGTGCCACCTCCAGAAACTCCTAGTTCTGAGAGATGAGAGACATATGAACCACGTCATAATCTGAGAGTTCTCACAAGTAATATAGGACAAAACCTCTTTTACGGGCAGTTTGGAGGCAGCCTCTAATAATGACAGGTGTCAGGCCAATGCAGAAATCCCTGTCCTGGTAGGAAATCATGCCATACCTTAGCACTCCCAAGGGTAGTTTCATGTTGCTGGCTGTGCTATATAAACATTCCTTAATTAGTGCTCATAAGCTCTGTCTGAGATAAAAGGGACCAGGAGCATCAAAAAGAGGCTGTTTTAAGCTGTCTGCTTTTAGGGCAGCTGATTTGGGGGCCCAGCAGGGGATGTGCAAGGTCCTCCTGTCATCCACGCGTGGGGTCTGCATAACAGACTTTACAAATGGTGATTGAAAGGTTCTAGGCTCTGGAACCTTGGAATTAGAGAAAACTCTTCAATTCAGAAGGCCACCTAGTCTAGCATCCCATCCGAAGCTTGAAAGATGGGCACCTAGCCTGAGCTTACCTAGAGGTGGGGTATCACTGGCTGGTGAGGGAGAATATTCCACCAGTTATTAGACAAGCTCGTTTCTTCACAGCACCATTAGTGTATATTTGCTGTCTGTTTGGGGGCCCACAATTATATAATAAAACTAGAATCCATGATTGAAGAATCCAATGCCATCATCGTAAGGCTGGTGGGATATTCAATCAACAGAAGTATTATTGTTAGTGTTATTAATATTGCTGAGAGGATAACTTGGGAAGCCACTTCCTGGATGTTTGTCTTTTAAGAAAAAAGACCTCATCTTATTGTTTGCTTTATGAAAGCCAAATTTTTCCTGCCTTGAGGGCTTACATACAGAATACGCAGTCATCGAGCTTGGTCCAAAGAAGAACATTGCATATTCTAACCAGCCCAGTCTTGTCTTCTCTGAGATTCTCTTTAGCTGCTCTTCCTGAGTGTCTAAGTCCTGCTTTTGTAAACAGTCTGGATTCGAGGATCTAGGTTGTCAGGCACATGGATCTTGGCAGCTCCTTAAACTGCCCCCAATGCTTGTAAGTGGAATTGTCTTGAACTTATAAAACCCTTGAAGAGAAGAACTTGGAGTGTGACAATGGATTAAGTTCTAGCTTGAGTTCTACCTACCACCAACTGGCTGGCATTTCATCCCTGAACTGGTTTCTCATCCATTAATTGAGGATTGTTGTCTCATTGTTGTAAGAATCACTGGGCAGTATGTCTAAGTCCTTGGAAAAAATCAGAAGTGCAGTATCATAAACACAATGTTATCATTGAGAAATTAGCACCTTCCAAGGAAGATTTAGATTCAAAGTAATATGTATGTGCACGTGTGTTGAATACCTGCCATGCCTACTATCTCATTTAATTTCTGAACATGTTCTGAGTAGGTGTGCTATTCTCCCCACTCTGCTAGCTAAGCAACCTTAGAGAATTTATTTAACCTTTGGGCAAGTCTTCCAGAGGTTGAATAAATTCTCCAAGGTTGCTTAGCTAGTAAATAGCATTGACCAAGTTATTCGTTACTCCCTTTGTTCCTTTAAATACTCTGTTTCCTGATCCTATACACACATTTTTGATATCAGTTATAATTTTTAGACTTTTTTGGCATCTAAATATTTAGCAAATTCAATCAACCTTCTTTGAAAGAGGTTATCTTATTTTGGCTAAACAAGTCTGAATCTACACTGGAACCTAACTATCAATGCCTGAGCTGTGCACGGTAAATGTTTAAAACTCTAGGATAATTAGGAGGATTTATTCTGCCTTTCTGAATACGATAGCAAGAATTTAGGGACTGGGTGGATCGGTTTGAATCCAGTGTGATCCACGGATCTGAACTGAGTTGAGACGTCCAGCTTTGTTTAGTGAATTGAGCTCTTTGAACAACATCTCTAAAGTTTATTTCCACTAGAAGATTTGAGTGCAGCCAAAAGGCTCTAATTTAGGCATTTGGAGAAGAAAATAAGGGCTAAGTTATTTTCCACCCCACATCTTTGGACTTGCAATGTCTGCTCTATAAAAAATATATTGCTTGGGGGTAGTAACGGACAGTGAGGTCTTAGAATGAGCCCTTGCTGTTTAGGCAGGATTGAGAAAGGGGGAAACAAAAGAAGTTATAAAAGACGTGTGTTCCTGGGGCTTCCCTCTGAGAACTTTGCTCCTGGCAGATGCAGCTCTAGGTAAGAGAATTGGGGAGAATCACAATGGACCTATTTGTCCTCTGTGCTCACACTGCTAAACAGCTTGGCTCTTAACTCCTTGTATTTTTGGAAGACTCCAAGGATTTTTCCTAATCCTGAGGCGAGAGGCTCAGACTGAGACAGCTGTTCCACTGAGATTCTGCTAAATGGATGCTGTTTGCATAAGCTGTCACAAAGCCCTGCTCTGAGGGAGCAGTGCTATAATGATGTCTTTGTGAGTTTTCTCTGCACCTTCCCTCCAAAGAATCCCAAGCACCTACTCCACCCAGGGCTAAGATCTTCAATTTGTGTCTGTAAGAAGCTAGGTAATAGTCTGCTCTACTTCATTGGGAGGAGGAAGAGAGGCAAAAAGAAGGCAAACAATTCTGACCTGATAAGTCAGAAGTCCGATGTCACTGTAGAATAGTCTCAATCTCTTGCTTAAAGGTTTCATCCCTGGAGTTTCCATAACTGGGGTGAAGCCATAGATGGACATGTATTTGTGAGTACACACTTATGTGTTGTAGATCTAAAATCAGAAAGATACACAAACCAATACATCCTGAGGCATGTGCCCACAAAAACTGGAGGGAACACAGAGTTCTGCTGTGTGACCCAAAGTCTATGTACATCGGTGTGGAAAGAAGGAAACTATAGAACTGAAATTTAAAGCTCGTAAAGCTCAATCTGTATATTTTTGATTTGTTTGATTTTGTGTAGGTATGCTATATTCCAGTAATAGATTTACATTAAAAACAAGAACAAGACTCTATGGGACTTTAGTTCCATTTTATTTACTATTCTTAGTGCCTTTGGACAAGTTACTGCCTCTCTTCCGGCCAAGGATTCCATGTCTGGAGGTAGGCGAGGAAATTTCCAAGGCCTTGTCCAGCCCTGTATGTTTATGAGCTACAGCTTTAGTGTTGGATCTCTCCTTTCAAGCCTGGAAATCTGAGGAACTTACATTTGGAGAGCTGGGCAGGGTGCAGTTCCAGGGCATGGCTGGTCCTCCAAAGATGCGCCAGGAATCTAGATGGCATCTAAAGAGAATGTAGGCTCAGCCACCAAACAGATATGCCTAGGGAATGATCAAATGGGACTGGGGAGAGATCTGGAAAGCTGGTTCACAGTACAGCGTCCAGCATCTGCAACGCAGAATAGCCATGTAGAGAAAGTAAGGACAGAGCAGAGCAGGGGGAGGAGGAGAAAATGTAGGAAGTGTGGGCGAGCTTCTGAAGGTCAGGCTGCTATTTCTAAGGCTCTGTCGGCCTCTCCTATGTGGGGAGGGAACTAGTAAGGGAGCCCGACAGTTGGAGGTGGGGGATGGGGGGAATGAGAAGTGTTCATTCCAGGAAAAAGGGCTGTGTCAGTCATTCTGGAATGATTTGAAGCCATCAGCAAGGCTAATCAACTGGTTTAGAGTGAAACCATTTATTTTTGCTGCTCGGAAACAGAACACTTTAGAAAAGGACTTTGGGCCTTTTTTCCTACATTTGGGCCATTTATTTCCAGAAGTGTCGAAGGGAGGTTTCACCAGACCCATGTGATCAGGGCACACATGTGTCTGTATCTATGACTGTACATACAATGCACGTGCATTAACATGCACACATGTTCATTTAAACATCCTCCCCTGTGACGTATGGATGTGTATATGTGTACTACATGCAGCTAACTCTGATGTGCGGCCCATGTGTGTGAAATTCCCAAACCCTCTGGAACAAGAGTGGCAATGAATTTAAAGACTGTTGTGGTGGCTGCTGGGACTGCTGCTGGCATCATGTTCAAGGTGACTGCCAGCCCTAGGTGATGTTCCCCTCAAACACGGCAGAGCAAGGTGGAAGAGGCAAATCCCACTGGGGCATTTGGGAAACCAGGAGACTTCCCAGGGGATAAAGGAGGTGTATGCTCAGATTTTCATTTTTTTTTTAATGCACATGAACACTCTTCTATGTGCTGAGACATGCAGCCATGAACATATGTTGCAAAGTTTTTACAACTCTTCAGATTTGCCTCCTCAAAAGTAGATGAGTTGCTTTCTCATATACTTCAAACGGTTCTGACTCAGCCCATGCGGATTAGTGAATACAGAGGAAGCTTGAATCCTTCTGTTGGTTCCAGAAACATCATGCCCTGTGAATCCACTCTTGCTCACCTTTGCTGGGTCTCAGTTTCCTTATCTGGAATATGGGTTACTTTGTTTCCTTGGTACCTCATCAGAGTTGTGTGAAGATAGACATTTTGAACCTCTGGGAGAGAAGCAGGCTTCTGTGTTTTCTTTGGAATCCACCAGCTGTCTCCTTCTGTAATTAGACACGGAAGCTTGAGACCGTTGCTGAGTTTCTCTTTAACCCAGAGGAGTGGGTTCCTTCTAACTGCAGAAAAGTCAGAGTCACTCAATGGAAATGAGCGAAGCAGTTCCCTTTTCAGGAAAGCGAGCTTTGAAGAAAAGGGGCGGTTGTGGGTAAGTGGGGAGGTGAGAAGTCCTCAGAGAGGCACACCCTGCCCTGCAGTGCATTCTGCCTCCAGTAGGAACTGGAGCCCGAGCACGTGCAACCTCGGACTTTGAACACCTTCTGCACCACTTACTCCTGGTCCTCAGGGGCAAGGCTGAAAATGAGCTCTAAGGACTTGAATGAAGGCAATGGGGCTGGGGGTTTCAGGCAGGCACCTCAGGGCTGGAGCTAGGGTTGCTGCTCTTGCTCCCTTCTTTTCCAATGTGTTCTGTTTCCAAGCAGCAAAAATAAATGGTTTCACTTTAAACCTTCTTTTCCATTCTCCCCACTTACAGAGCCGATGGCCTGAGGATGGATGTGATACAGTCTTGGGGAAAGACAAGAGAGACAGGACTCCAAACTTTGCACCACTAGGTTCTTAGTCTCTAAACCTGTAGTCTTCAAATTTTGTGCCCCTAAAAGAATTTTGAAAAACCCTATATGCCCCTTGCACATTTTAAGTTGCCATCTAAAATCTTCAACATGATTTGAAATAGTTGCAAATGATACCATTTCCAGATTATTGTAAATATTGACATTAAAAAATACATCATTCCTTTAATGCATCTAATGATCTTTAAATACCAGAGCAATTTGGTATATCATCTATTAAACACATGAACAAGTTCTTAAACAGTCAGTTTTACATGGTTCTTTTTTATTCTTGAATTTTTATTTTCATTCCAGTTACCCCACTGCATTTTATCCTTATATAATATATTTTTATGCATGAAATCCTTTTATTAGCCACTCTATCATAAAAATATGTATGAAGATTTAAATTTAATTTTTAATGGCCAATGATCATATATTTCTAGATGTTAAGAGTTTTTGGTTTGAGTTATTACAATTATTAGCAATACACAGAAATTGGAAATTAAGTTGTTACAATTATTAGTGATATACAGAGAAACACAGTTGACCAAGATAACAGATATCACCACTTTCGATGACTATAAAAGATACGAAGTGAAATATTAGTAGAAATGCATTTCATATTTTCAATTAGTCCGTGTATTCACTAATGAATATTGTTTATTTTTAAAATAAGAAAGATTCAGGATCAATTCTACCGCTGTTTTTCCTTTTTATAGATGCAAAAATTGAAAAAACTTATTCACAGTAAACGAATAGATGGGAAAGAAAGGAGCTTTGTTATTGAAACGTAACTCGATTCTTTGAACTATTACCTAGTTATTTGCCTAAAATCACATACTGGCTTCTTATCAAAAATTACTTTTAATCTTCTCTCAGCTTATAATTCTTTTAGGTTTGTCCCTCTTGAGTTGTTTGCAAGGAATTGAAAACTACCGAACTTGCAAAAGGACTTTTTTCCCCAATCACTAGAGACATTCATTTGCAACACCTGTGCCAATATTTCCGGGTTCCTTCCTTTGTATTCTGCAGGTTTTTACTCCTGAGATGTGGAAGGGGTGAGAAGTTTGTCTTTCCTTTCTGAGAGTGGAGGGGAAGGGGGGACGGGGACAACTGAGGGAGGGAATTGCTGGACCACGGGGGGTTCTAAGTTTAATTTTAGAAAAAATCCGAGTGGGAGCAGTGGACCTGCAAAACTCCTCAAAACTACCCTTGCCTGAGTACATGTTGGAAAGACTTCATGTTATCTCCAAAGTTCTGCAGACTGTAGGTTGAGACCAATTGAGTGGACACTGTATACCTTGTATGCTACAGTTTATCTAATAAAGTGAGGAAGATGAATATCATTTCATATTTCATATTATGTAAAAGAAATTAGTGGAAGAATAAACTAAAAACAAACCAAAATGGTTACCTATAGGAGGAAGAGAACAGGGTGGGGAGGGTGAGCAGGGATGGAACTAGACTTTGCTGAAATGTACCTTGTTTTGACTTTGAAACCAAGTAGCAGTTTTCACATCATTATAAAGCAACATTAAGTCAAATGGAAAGTAAAAAACAAAGCCAGTCCTAAAAATAAAAAGCAAAATGAAACAAATAAGCCTAACTGTGTATTAAGTTGGTGGCTTCACCATGCAGAAAGGAGTTATTTCAAATGACTTTAAACACATAGGTATGTTTTCTGTATGTCCCGAGTAGGTTTATCCTAAAGACTAAAAGACCTGAAAAGATTGTAGGTTGTTTTCAGTTATCATACTGTTAGTAATAATATTCGAACTGTTGTTTTGAAACTCTCTCTGAGATATATATATATATATATATATATATATATATATGTATTTTATGTATATAAAATATACTCTCATTAGGATAAAGAAAATAAGTCATATTAATAGTATTATAGAAGTCAAGATTTTCAGGATAAGAGAAAAAATAAAAATATAAAAATAAAGGATTAAGTAAAAGCTCTGTAATCCTACATTTGAGTTTGGAAAAGTCAATATGAACTCATGATATTTTTTTTCTTAAGAAAAAAGTTTTTTCCCCAGATATTTCCACAGCAAAGACCTGGAAATAGTGACCACCTCAGTAGCAATGAGCACTCCTGGGATCCATACTGTGGTCTTTAAATTTCATTGTCCACCAAAAGGATCCAAGGATCCTTGGAGAAATGGCTGATTCCAAGGCTGGGACAGGAAATGTGCGAGATGAACCCAGAATATTTTTTCATGTCAGAAAGTAAGGATACTACCAAAGACTACTGGGGTTATGTGGGAGGATAAGGCACCATCTTTAAGAGACTTCCACTGGCTAAATATGGGGCATCAAGCATCAGAAATAATAACTACAATATGATAAAACACTTCAAATGTGTTGTTGTTGTTGTCATTGTTAATAAAAAGAACAAACATTGATAATGCTTCTCAAAACCAAACCAAACCAAAGCAAAGCTCTCATTCATTGGTCACCTTTGGTGGATGCTAGGGAATGAATTCATTAGTCCAACAACTACTAAATAAAGGGAAAGAATCAAGCATTTATCTTGCCTGTCTTGTATCAGCTGTTATCAGTATAGCCAAATTGCAGATGAAGGAAAGTTTTTATTGATAAAAGATTTCTAGCTAATATATGCAGAGGAAATGCTATAATTAGAATGTTATACTTTTGTAGGCACTAATGAAATAATGGATCTGGGCAGTGATCATCACTGGCTGCTAAAATTGTTAGGTGAAAGGGAACTTTATAACGGATGATAAGACTGAATCTGCCAATCAGTCTTAACATCACAAAAAAAAGAAAGACAACCAGACAACCTGTGCCTCCTGTTTTGTTACAGAAGGAAGCACACAGCACCATTTATGAACTTGGATCTGTTTAGGGCTCCAGATACCTGGTCAGGTATAACCAGGTATTCCTGATTGTAGGAAATGTGGTAGGTCAAGGAGCATGTGAAATGACCTATGCGGATATAATGAAGTAAACCAGAATGTGAGAAATTCTGTGGGACAGATGGCCCAGATTCTTCAACAACAACAACAACAAGAAAGTGGGGGGCAGGTGGAATCCTACTATAAGTTAAGAGACCCTAAGAAACATTACTAAATGCAATATGTAGATCTTTTTTTAGCTCAAACTTTAAAAATGCACTTGAAAACATTAGGAAATTTTAAGACTGAATGGTATTTGATGTTAAGGAATTATTAGTATTTTGGTAGTGCTACAACAAAACCAAAAGAGTCATTATCTTTGTTAAGTTAAAAAAAAAGTGTAGTTTCTGGTCCTCCTGTCTCTGAGTCTAATTTAGAGATAACCCAATTTTCTCTTTAAAGGAGCAGGTAGTAAATATTTTAGGCTTTGCAGGTGGCCTCTGTTGCAACTTTGAGATGGTCTCTCTCGCAGCTATTCACCTCAGCCCATGTAGCGTGAGAGCAGCCATAGAGGATATGAAATGAATGAGCATGGCTTTGTGCCAGTAAAACTCTATTTGCAATAACAAGAGGCAGGACATAATTTGTTGGCCCCTGGTCTAATCCACTGGGTTTGTGGTGAAGCCTAGGAATCTGTATTTTTAACAAGCATGCCAGGCACTTACCTGGGAGGTATATATATAATAACCCTGGGAGGTTATTATAGTTATTCTTTCCATTTTCAGATGAGAAAAGTGAGGCTTAGGCTGGGCAAACGGCTTGCCCAAGGATGCACATCTAGAAAATATCTGAGGTGGGTTTATAGGGAAAATCCTGGCTGCCATGCGTTCTCTCTCTGCCACACTCACCCCTGAGGAAGATGTTAATGAGAAATAGGGAGAGACAGCTGGAAAGAACACAGGGGGAGAGAGAAGGAAGCTTTGCTGTGCATGATGCACCTAACTCAGCAGCCTCCTTTAGGACGGACAGAGTGCAAAGCAAAGAAGAGAGAGAGCCTGAATGCATGTAGAAAGCCCTACAAATAAAAACAGGTTTTTCTGGAATATAATGTCAACTTCTCCACCTAGCTCTGAAAGGTAGGGTTGCCAGATTTAGCAAATGAAAATATAGGACACCTCATTAAATTTGAATTTTAGACAAAAAACACATTTTTAGTATAAGTATGTTCGATGCAATATGTGGGACATAATTGTACTAAAAAAACCTCTTGTTTATCTGAACTTCAAATTTAACTGGGTGTCCTGTATTTAATCTGGCAGCCTTACTAAAGTGTGAAGCAATTAGTAAAAGCATTTAGCTAAATATTGATGGGCAAGTGGTCATGGGCACCCCCTGTAAAGGGACTAGGAGTATCACCTGGAAGCTGCTTAGGGGGAACACTCAGAGGTCATGGAGACCGGACTTCTCTGGCCTGGCCAGATTTTGGGGTAGTCACTTGATCCCCTCTTGTAATTCCTTGTTTTGTGGTTGATCGTGGGATGGATCTTCTATAGTCGGAGTTGATTAGGTACCTCTGCTCTCCCTGTGCAGAATCTGTAATCATTCGGAACCCATCTTGTCTCTGAGAAAAAAAGGAATTTTATGGAGATAGTGACATTCTTGTTCTGCACCAGCTTTGATACCCTATATACCAGGAGTGATAGTTTTTCTGGAAAACAGACTTAATGTAAATAGAAGTACATTTTCAAATTAGCATGAATGGCAATTCAAAGGAGCAAAGACCCCAGTGAATCCTGGCCAGGACGGGTGACAAAGGCAAAAAAGGGAATTATGTCCCAGGATCTTAAGATGCCCGTAATTGCATCAAACTGACATCTTAACAACCCAAGCATCCTGACTCTCTGGCACTAACAAAGTCCTTCAATGGGCATTGTCCATTTCCCAGGTTTTTCAAACTCTCATCCTGTTTGTGTGTGCAGGGGGGTGGAGGAAGACAATGATGGAGAGGTGGAAGGTGTCTTCCAAGGTAGGCATGGGCTTCTCCCCCCATGCAATCCAAAGATCTGTTTCCCACCAAGTACTTTTTTTATTTCTAGAATCATTTCTTGGAATCTTTCTTTTGCCTTATGACTTTATATCTCCTGTCTCAAGGCTCAGCCTTAAGATTCTTAAGTATCTCATTGAGAGCTTGGATCATTAGCTAATATTTCTTATGCAATGCTTGGGCGAGATGGCTTATCTTCATCTGTGAAATGGGGGTAATAGAGGCTTCTGTTACACAGGAATGGAGAGAGGATTAAATGAGGGATGTATGTAACATCCCATGGTCAGTACTCATTGCTAACTATTAATAATTAGTATTATTCTTATCATTAAGATTATTGTTTCTGGCTGTGTTATGTCTGGCTGTGTTTTGCCATGGGGATATTTGTCAATAATTTTTACCAGGGACGGCTTTGATCACTACTTTTCCCAGACTGGGTCTCTCCAATGTGGGAGAATGATATAGGTCACCCTGGAGGAAAATTAACACGGAGTTTTACAGGAAATAAATTTGAGGAAATTAGGTTTGTTATGCTGCCCAGTATCATGTAAAGACACACACAGTTAACGGTGATTGTACTTTATGTGCATACCTTTGTACTTAAAGATATTCAATGGGTTTTTACACACATAATCTCACTTTAGGCAGGCCATTGCTTAACTTCTATTTCGAAGATAAGGAAATTGAAGTTCAAAGGGGTTAAGTGCTTGTCAAAAGTTATATCAGAACCCAGGGCTTCTGACCTCCAACTTAATGTTCCTTTTTGTAGTATCATAGCCTCTTGAAATATTTCAGTCCACTTCTGGAAGAATGCAGTATAAACTTCACGCACATTGGTGATGCTGCTCAGCAAGAATCTTGATAGGATTCTCCTTAGTGGGGCCCCTGTGACCAATTAATATCTTTCTGGTACTTTTCTGCCCAAATACTCATCATAGTTTACACCCAGCACACTTGAATTTCTCTCTTTGTAAACTTGGAGATTTCATTTTGGAATATCTTTTCTGGATTGTGTATAAAATCATCAAATGAAACACACATTAGCATCAATTTGGGGCACTCCATTATTTAAAATTTTTCACCAAGAGAAATGCTCCTATATTCCTGACTTCTATTTTTTTAAATCAAGAAACCAAGTACAATAAATCATTCTACCATATTCTATCACAAACATAATTTTTCTTTTAAAAAGTATTATCTTCTGATATAGAATTTAAATTAGGTTCACTGGTTTCTTTTTATTCATGTTTTTTTTTCTTTTATTGTTTTTAAATTTTCAAACGTGATATGTGATCATCATAAAATTTCAAACAGCATAGAAATACATATAGTAAAAAATGGAATTTTCTCTTTGGTCACTACTTACTCTCACTTCCCTCTCTAGAGGAAACCACTGGTTTACTGGCTGTCTGGACCCTTTTCTATGCATTTTCAAAGTTACACAGTATTGCTACATATTTGCTTATGTATCCACATACACATTTTTACATGGATGAGCATACTAAAATATATTTTTCAATGTCTTGTGTTTTCATTTACTATATCCTATACATATTTTCATACCAGTACACATCGCTCTACCATATTTCTTTTAACTGCTACAGATACCTTTTATGATATACAAATTTTGCCCTTAGAAACAATGAAATAAACATCTTCAATGAAATACTTTTGCTTACATGAGCAAATATTTTTCTAAGACTCCTAGAAGTGAAATTGCTGGGTTCAAAGGGACTTGCATCTTTAAATGTGGACATATTCTGCCAAGCTGGCCTCAGAAAAGGCTGACGCATTTCTCACCAGTGGCATTTGAGAATAGCTCTTTCTTCATCCCTCAAACACTGAATAGCATCTTTTTCAATGTTTTCCAAATGACATTCAAAAATGTGTGTCTGTGTTGTTTTAATTGGCATCTCTTTGTATTTTTGTGGCCATTTGTAGTTCTTTTGTGAATCATCTGCTCTTATCTGGTATTCATTTTTTTGTTGGGTTGCTTTTTCTAACTAATTTGAAGGAACA
The DNA here is from genome assembly GCA_023783475.1 of Daubentonia madagascariensis. Taxonomy (NCBI): domain Eukaryota; kingdom Metazoa; phylum Chordata; class Mammalia; order Primates; family Daubentoniidae; genus Daubentonia; species Daubentonia madagascariensis. Next base: position 15,504,431 of record JAKFHU010000144.1, read on the forward strand.
CTTTGTATTATATGGATTTTAATTCTTTGTCTGTTACATATATTGCAAATATTTTCTGCCATTTGTCTTTTACCTATGCTTATGTTGTCTTTTGCCATGCAAAAGTATTTAATTTTTGTAAGTTATATCTCTAAATCTTATCCTTTATGGCTTTTTGGACATGTGTCTTATTTAGGAAGGCCTTCCTCTCCTGAGGTTATGTAATACTTTTCTAAGTTTTCTTCTAATATTATTATTGTTTTGTTTTTATGTTTAGCTCTTTAATCCATCTGGAAATGATTTTTGTATATGGTGTGAGGTAGGTATCTAAGTGTATTTTTTTAAATGAATAGTCCATTGTCCCAACACTTTAATTACTAACCCATCATTTCATATATTAAATTCCAATATTTATACATGGGTCTGCCTCTGGACTCTCTAGTTTGTTCCATTAATAAATTTGTCTATTTCTATGCTAAAACACAGTGTGTTCATTACATAGTTTGATAAAATGTTTTGCTATCTGATAGAATAACTCTCCCTTATTGTTCTATATCAAGTATATATTAGTTTTAATCAAGTACTTACTACCTAGATGAATTTTGTATTCATCTTGTCAATTTCCATACACCATTCCATTGGGGTTTTCATTGTATTGAATTTTTAGATTAATTTGAGGAAAGAGTGAGAGATTTGTTATATTGAGTCATGCTAACCAAGAAAATGACACAAATTTCCATTTATTCAGATCTTCTTTTATGTTTTTCAACACTTTTCTTTAAATAGACCTTGTACATTTTCTGCTAAGGTTTATGCCTAGGAGTTTTAAACATTTTTGTTGCTATTGCACAAACAATCTTATTTTCCATTATATTTTGAAATCATTGCCACTGATATATGAGACTAGTTTGATTTTTGTGTGTTTCTCTCATATCTGGGTAGCTTACTAAATCATATAATGGTTCTAATTGCTTTTTAATTAATTGTCTTGGATAGTCATATCATATCTAGACAACAGGCAGTTTTGACTCTTCCTTTTCAACATTTCTACCCCATTTTAAAAATTCTTGCTTTATTGCATTGGCTAGGACCTCCTGAACAATGTTGCATAAAATCAGTGATAGAAGATACCTTTTATACTTCTAATGTTTTATCTGTAAATATGATATTTAGTGTGTTGAATAAAGGAAATTACCTTCTATTACTAATGCATTAGGGCTTTTAATCAGAAAAAGGTGTTGGAAATTTTTGGCATTTTTTGAAAGGATGATTTTTCTTCTTTTATCTCTTAATTTAGCAAATTAAATAATAGATTTCCTAACACTGAGGCATTCTTGCATTTCTATAATAGTATAAATCTTATTGAGTTATAATATAAAATTCTTATACTATACTCTTGATTTGATATGATATTTTGTTTATATTTGGAGAGTATATTCATAACAGATAGTTTTACACACATATAGATAAAATATCTATATTTGTATTTATATATTTAAGGCTGTGTGATAAGTTTGACCAATTTTGTCATCAGGGACATTCAAGCCACAGAGAGTGGTTTGGGAAAGTTTCTATCTGTTTTTGCTTTGGAAAAGTATAAATAGGATAGAAAACTTTAGTAGAAATCACCCATAAAACCATCCAAACCTTGTATCTTTTTAACATGTATTTTTTTTACTACAATTATTATTTTTGTATTCAAGTATTCTATTTTTCTTAACTTTTTAAAATTAATATTTTCTAGTAAATCAATAATTGCATCTATATTCTCAAATTTATTGTTGTAACATTCTTAACATTTTACATTTGTCTCCTCTACATCTCTTATTAGCCTTGCCAAAGTTTTATATAACTTTGTGGAAAGATCTAGCAATTGATTGCGTAGATCAAGTCTGCTTTTTGTTTTCCTTTTGGTTCTTTGTTTTGCTTTGTTTTGTTTTATACTGATTAATTGCTACTTATTTTATTTTATCTTCAATGTTTATTTCTTCTTGCTTTCTTTACATTCATTTTGTGGGTCTTTACTATCTTTTTGTCAAATCGTTATTTTATTTAATTATATTTTAACATTTTTAAAATAAATGCTTAAATGCTGTATTTTTTTTCTGCTATATTCCATAGTTTTCAGTGGATAGCACTTAAGTTATTATTATAATAAATAGTTTTAAATTTTATTTTCAATTTTTTCTTTACCAAATAGTTTAATTGCTGAAAGAGAACCTTTTAAAAATTATCCTTTTCTTGTTAATTTCTATTTCATTTTATTTGACATAGAAAATATTTCTTATTTTTACTTTACTTTTTTTTTTTTTTTTTTTTTGGCCAGCCACATGATGCTCATACTTTACTTTTTCTCTTGGAATTTCAGATTTCCTTTGATGTGTAATATGTGATTGGTTTTTATAAATGATTTTTAGGTAATTGCAAATAATGTGCAACCTTTTAAGGAAGCTGAAAGATACACGCAATTACAACACTCATATCTCTTCATTGAAACTCATTACTTGTATTTTAAAAATGTACCTTCATTTATTTTGTCTTCATGATCTTTTAATTTGTGAAAGAAGTGTTTAAGTTTTCCATTATAATGATACCTTTGTCAGTTTCCTTTTACTTATAACCTATTTTTACTCTTTATATATATATATTTATAAATATTTTATATATTGTTGCTATGTTAATTGGAGTTCATGATTACCATTATGGTGAATTTTTCCAGCTTTAAATATCATATTAAGTATGATATAAATATGATATAAGCCACTTTATCTCTACTTAATTTTTGGCATTCTGAATTCTTTTTTTCATATATATATGAAACAATATAAAACGTATAACAAACAATAAAGGAAATGCAATTGGCCATACATATCCATATATACACATATACATGTATGTGTATATGCACATATATGACCAATTATATTTTACTTTTATTGCTTATTGTATTTTTTGCATCCTTCCATTTTCAATATTTTCTAATATTTTGCTTTAGATATGTATTTTCTAAATAACATGCACCTTGATATTTTAACCTAAATTTTTTTTCTCATTTAAGAGGTAGTATAACCCATTTGTACTGATTGTCTGTAGTGATATTTTTTAAACTTCTTTTTTATTTTGTGCTTTTTTATTCATTATTATCCCACTCCCCCTTTTTGTAGCATTTTTGGTATTAAATATTTTTGGCTGTATTTTTTAAAAAACTGGTTTGGAAGCTATATGTACTATTTCTATTCTTCTAGAAACTGCTTTAAAATTTTAGCAAGTTATTTAAATTTAAACTGCTATAATCAACAATTGACCACTGTAAGTTCCTTTCCTTCCTTTCTAAAATATACAGCTTTTATCAGCCTTTTCATTATTTCTATATCTAGTCTTCTATGCACTTATGGTTGAAATTATCTGAAAGTTTCATTCCATATAAATATGTTAGTAGTAACATGGGTAGTACTATTAGCATTATTGGTATTGTTACTTTATGTCTCTATTTTACAGGAAGTCTTTATTAGTAATTGTATTACTTTTTACTACCAAATTAGCAACTAGATTTAGATCTAAATTGCATTTTTGTGGCTTATTTGCTTTACATTGTTATGTTCCAAGTCATTGTATATCTTGGATTCTTTTTACTGTTTTCTAGATTACATCCTAAATTAATTTTTGCTTCTATGTTTTCTGAAACGCTGTGAGTAGTAAACTTCCTGAGTCTTTGTCTGAAAGAAACATCTTCAGTTGTCTTTACACTTAATACAGAGCTCTCCTGATTATAAAATCCCAGGGTGGAAATAACATTTGTGCAAACCCATATTATCATTTATCTTCTAAAATTCTTCAAGTGCATAAAGAAAACATGATTTCCCTTTTTAGAAACAAGATTGCCCATCTCCCAAGTCATTCTTTCTTAAGTGATCATTATTATTATTCCTCCAACTGCCCCCCCATAGAAATGAGAGCTTCAAGTTAATAGTTCATCAGCACATATATAGAGAACTTTTTTTTAATCAATGTTAAACACTTTTCTAACAATAAATCCATATATTAGCCAAAAGGTCCAATTTCTGAAGCTCTATTTACTAATGATGCAGTTAGTTCCTGAGTTATAAAACATGCTGTGAATTTTCTTCCGTTTATGCTAATACCTCTAACCTGCTGGGCAGTGAGGATTTCCTTAATGTTTTTCTCAGGGAATGGCCCCCTAGATGTCTGTCCTTGTCAGTCACTTCCTCTTGCTCTTGGCTTTCAGTTTTGGAGACCTACAGATGGCTGATGTCCTTCTTGGGCTATTTTTAAAGAGTCTCCTTCCTGGCCATTGAGATCTTACTAAGAATTGTCATGAATTCTCTTTCTGTCTACCTGGTATCTTATTAGCGTATGATCTTCCACACTTTGGGAATGTCTATGTCCTGTCTGCCTGAAAGACTGAGTCCTAAATTGTGGTGAGAAATTCAGGATTGTCAGGTAGAAGCTAATTCACAGTCCCACAGATTAGATGCACATGGAATATATTGTTCCTGTGCCACATTGGCCAAGGGGTCTAGCCTGATGTTTGCAAATACTGATACTTGGTGACTTGCTCAGTAATTTTTCTGACTTCCCTCTGGAATTCCTCTTAAGATTAGATTTTACTGTAGTACCAGGTTCTGAAGTCTTCTGTCCCACTTCAGATCACCTTGTGATCTTCTTCACACTTAGTGCCAAGGAACCTACCTTCCTTCAGGTGTTATCTCTAATTGTTAGTCTAGCTGCCTCCAGTATCATAGGTCTCAGAAGTCAGCATCTCCACTCACCCTCTGATACAAGTTGCATAAAGTTGTGGCTATTTTAGAATAGGATGCCTTGAGAGAGTGCATCTACACATGAAGAGTGCAGATAGACACCACTCATTTTGGTCACTCTGTGTATCCCTGTCTTGATCCCTTTTAGGTGGGAGGACATACCATGCTCCCCATCCGATGGATGCCCCCTGAAAGCATCATGTACCGGAAGTTCACCACAGAGAGTGATGTGTGGAGCTTCGGGGTGATCCTTTGGGAGATCTTCACCTATGGGAAGCAGCCATGGTTCCAGCTGTCAAACACAGAGGTAAAGGGGGGCACATAAGAATCTTGATTTGGGGGAAGGCTGATAAGAGATATCTTAGGTCAGGACTTGGGCACAGTGTACAAAACATTAGGTGGGATTTGGAGCCAGCAGAGTGAACGTAGGCATAAGCGGGAGGGGAGAGCTTCTTAGAAGGGAAACAGAAATTATAACTATAGGAAATGTGGTGTAATTGTCAAAAGAGCATGAAATCACATGTCTAAATTGAGATGCAAATCATGGTTCTGTTTGTTCTGCTATACTTAAAAATCACAAATGTTTCATTAAGACAGAAAATAAAAACAAAGAACAACTATGAGTTTTTCAATTGTGCCATCTTGTGGAAACACCTACTAGTTAGTATGCCTGAATAATCTGGGTCCCCAAGGGTTCTAGGCATGCCAGTCAGGCCTGGGGATGTACAGGATGGTGAATTGGGAAGGCCAGTCTTACATAACTTGTCGCGCTATGGGTGGACTTGGAGGGCGGCCACCGTAGCCAGGAATAGAATAAACTACAGTAGTAAACATAATAATAAACACATATATTTTTATAATTTTAATTTATAATACTAAAAAATACTAGTAAACAAGTTTTAATAGTAGCTGACTTTTAGTGCCAGACAATTTTCTGAGCACTTTACCTATATTAACTCACTAATTTTTTGCAAAAACATCTGTTGAGATTTAGGTCAAAGGAAGGGGGGGGGGTCCTTGGGGTCCTGAAGTGGACTGGCCAGTGTCTCGGAGGTGAGAGCCCCCAGGGCAGGAAGAAAGCCTGGGCCATGATCCTAGGACTCTTTTGCCTCCAAAGCCCAGAAAGATGTTTCTCAGTTACGTGTGGACCAGAGTCATGTTGCCCTAGGGAATTCAGCACAGTCTGTAGACAGTAAGGAGCTCAGTCTCCCAACCCAGCAGACCTATAAAAAATTGCAATTCTTTTTATGATCTTCTGTTTTCTGGGAAAATGTAAACACAAGGGCCCTTTAGTATTGAAATCTTATTTGAATATTCAAGAAATTGCCTTTCTTCTTGGAAGCTGTGTTCATCTCTGTTCTCCTATGTCTTGACCACTTAATTAAGTGAATATCAAAGACTTAAAGGAAGACATTTCTTTAAATTTGTAGTATCTTGCCATTCACAAGCTCAGTGGGGCCTGACCACATTTCCCAAAGTAGCACAAAATATTTTAAAAACATTTTAAAATAATGAAAGAGTATATGTCAAAACTCATTTGTTATGGTGTTTTAAAAAATTGTTACTGTTTTCCTAGGAGGTGGGACGCACACACATGCACGCACACGCGCACGTGCAAATGCATGCCCCCGAACACCACTTCTGTGTGGTTTGTTGGCCCCAGTAAAGAGAGGATCTGGGCTGAGGTTGCTGTTGGTCTTAGCATAATACCTGTCCTGGATACTCGAGCTGGCTCATAGCAGCTAACAAGGTGGTTGTGGTCTCTCCTAAGATCACCTGTGAGGCATTGGCCTTGAAGGCAGGCTTTCTTCCCCTAGCCGCCTCCCCCACTGCACCCCCTGCAGCAGCCAAGTACTGGTAGTCAGTCACGGACCATGGGTTTCTCTATGGAAATCAACAACTTAAATAGTCCCACATTGCACCTGGCACTAGAGACACTACCAGGTGCCTTTGATCTTGGCATTAGCAGCCACTACTGCAGTTAGAACTGGATCCTTTTTCATGGAGGTGTAGGTAATAGAGGGTGGGGATGGGGCTGTAATAAGAATGGGGAATATAAGCAACTGGAGACCTGTCAGGCTGGCAAAGAAGTGAGCCTAGTGGGCCATCACAGATTCCAGGTGAGGATAGCCAGGAGGGTGCTGGCACAGCGGTGGTTTGGCAGGCCCTCCAGAAGTCAGAGTGATGTGAGACCACATGGGAGACAAGGCACTGTTGGGCAGCATAGATAGATACACAGGAGAAAAAAAGCAGTGCTCTTGCCTGATTCAATACAGACTAATGGGGACAGAGAAGGGAAATAACATTTGCTCAGTGGCTGAACTAAAGATTATTCTGTGTATTTTTGTCATCACATCCAATCTTTAAATGTAAAAACTGAAGTTCAGGGGAAATAACTCTCCAAAAGTTACACTGTGGTAGAATCAGGGAGAAGTTCAAACTAATCTGAAAACTAGCAGATGAAACCTTGAAAATGCACATGTTAGGTGTCAGTGAGGAAGTATCTTTGAGGAATTGGAAATGAATAGCAATTTCCACACTTGGTTCTCAGGTGGCCTTCTAGGGTTAGTCCAGCCATACGTTCCTTGTTTTCTTCCTATCACTCCTTATGTTTACTCCTTCAGTGTGTTGGGCCATACAGTCCCTTTTCCTGGTCTGATTTGGTCATTACAATGCTCCTAGAAGGTGGTCAAGACAGACATTTGACCTCCATCTTACAGACGGGGATGCTGAGACCCTGTGAGATGAACTGGCTTGCACTGGCTGTCCAATGGGCAGTGGTGAATCCGGCAGTTAGTCCCAGTGTTAAAGACTTTAAGACACAGCAGGATGGGACTTGCTGAGAAAGGGCCCTAAGTAATAGCTCACAGGCGAGTGTGGTGACATGCACAGAGCTGTGACGGAGAGGGGAGGTTGCCGGGAAAGGAAGCAGGGGTGAGATAGGGGATAGGCATGCAGGGCCCAGATGGGGCAGAGCTCCTTCAAAGGGGCTTCGAAGGCAGGCAGGCTCCCAGGAGGGGGAGGGACCGATCAGAAGCCAATCTCCACTACCAGGTGGAAAATGAATGTGGCTCAGTCATCCAGATGAGATTCAGGACTACAGAACAGGCATGAGGTAGAAAGGAAGGGTGTGTGGGGGAAGCCAGTGGTCAGTGTGGGCCTGGCCCAAAAGGTAGAGTCAAAGGGCAGCAGACTACTCCACCAGCTGGGGCTGTTGTTTGCCCCATAACCCATGCACAGGACAGACACGAAAATCGGTGCTGCCTCCAGCCCATGCTTGTGGGTACCTTGGCTCTGCACTGAAGCTAATCCGTGAAGTTTTTGCCTTTCGCTGAGTATGAGCCACAGGGCCAAGTCTGGGCTTTGGATGTAACTTCCTTGTTCTCCTCACTCTTTCAGGTCATTGAGTGCATTACCCAAGGTCGTGTTTTGGAGCGGCCCCGAGTCTGCCCCAAAGAGGTGTACGATGTCATGCTGGGATGCTGGCAGAGGGAACCACAGCAGCGGCTGAACATCAAGGAGATCTACAAAATCCTCCACGCTTTGGGGAAGGCCACCCCAATCTACCTGGACGTTCTCGGCTAGTGGCTGGTGGTCATGAATTCATACTCTGTTGCCTCCTCTCTTCCTGCCCCACATCGCCCTTTACCACTTCACCATTCCTTTCCTCCATCCTTGACTGAAGCAAACATCTTCATATAAACTCAAGTGCCTGCTACACATACAACACTGAAAAAAGGAAAAAAAAAAAAAGAAAGAAAAAAACGCTGGAAGGCAGTTTGGCATATATATATATACATATATATTTATATATCTAACTATCTATCTATATCTACAGAGAGATACCTTCTCTAATATAGAGAGAAGCTGCTGATACAGAAAACCACAAGACTTTAACAACTCAGAAAAAAGCTTAAATATTATTAATGCAAATGAAAATTCCCTTTGACTTAAGCTATGGCCCGTGCTTCTTCAGCTCCGGCTTTTCCGAGCAGAAGACCTTGACCATGCAGAGACAATCTTTGGGGTGGGAGCTTTGGGAGGGAGGAGCCAGGGCAGCAAGCCATCCCTGCAGAGGGTGCGCATACACAGCCCGCAGGGAAGTGACCCGGACAGGGGTCCGGTGGCACCGCTTGTCTCCTCTGATCGTTGCCTCCATACACTCTACCCTGTTTTCTCCACTTCAGGACAATTTTCTAATTTGTCCATTCTGAAAAGTACAGTCTTGATGCTTTTGGGAATTAATGATGGCGCCTACGGGTAAACACAGAACAAATACCACCATCATCACACAAAACCGTGATGAGAGCAGACCACATCCAGCGTGGGTGTGAGTTTCTTGCTAGATTTAGAAAGAATGTGTCATTCTATCCTCTGAACTTAAAGAACTGGACTTTCTGGACTAAAAGAACCACAGAAGAAAAAACGGCTGAAACCTGAACCCCGACCAGCCACTGCCACCTGTCTCTCCATCACTGGACAGACTTCTTGGCCCCACCTCCCGTTTTCAGGCCCTTGGGGAGTTTGGGGAGATTAGGAAACGGGTCCTTCCAATTGTCTGTGAATGTAGACACAGCAGGCTTCAGGGCTCCAATAGCAAGAGACTTAGTTGCTTGTGGGTCATTATAAGGTATGCCCCCCCAGGTCATCTCTTTTTCTCATCCTGCTTCCCTATATGCCAGCCCCCACTTGCTGTGCCTCCACCAAGTCCCAGGTAAACCCCACTGCTGGGGAAGGAAGCCAGGTCTAGTGAGAGGCTGGGGCAGTGTTTTAGGGAACCAGGCAGTGGAGTGGGCAAGAGCCAGCGGGGGAGAATTGACTTGGCACCTGCACCAGGCACCTTGACATTCTCCTCACGTTTCCAGCCCTTGGGAGGATTGATGCATCTGCCTTTGAGCTGCTGTGAAAATGCAGGGGCTGAGAAATCGCTTTTGTAGCCTGTGGTGGGGGGAGGGGCTGAAGCTTCCCTGGGAGATGTCCAATGCGTGGCCAGCACCACAGCCTTGGCATCATAATGAGGACCCAGCCCTGACCAGGGAGAGAGAACGAAGGAGCTGGGCTGGGGCCAGCTCCCTCTGCCTCAGCACCAGGGGAATCGCTGCCTTCCCAGCTGCTGCCAAGGACCGCAGCAGGGCAGATCACTGGGCCTCCCTGACACATGACAACGACATGCCGTGGAAACCAACAGCCTGGCCCCACAGGGCCCTCCTGCTGGGGAGGAGAGGATGTGCTCCTCCCAGGCCACCCGGCCCCTCCACCCTACCCCAAGCACAGAGCTACTGAATGGACTGACCTTTGCCTAACTGGAGCCTCCTGGGGGCCTCTGACTGCTTCCTTCTCTGCCAGCTGGAGGGACTGCCAGCAGCCTGGATGTCCTGCTTAGCTGAAGGCAGCTGAAGTGTGGGCATCCCCGTGTGGGGTTTAGAAATGAATTATGTGTTTGTGGTTTTGCTTCTTTTTTTAGACCCAGAAATGTTTTTATTCAAATAGAAAAGAGCTGTGCTCAGATTGTAGCCATGGTTGGGATTCGGGGTCAGCGAGGCTGCTCAGCTGGGCTGGGAGGGGAGGGAGGAGAGTAGGGTGGTGGTGTGGGTCTCCCCACGGTGCTGTGCACCCAGCCCCAGAGGACTTTTGGGGAAGGCTCTTTGGATTGATCACCTCAAGAGAACCCTTTGCTATCCTATGGCAGTTACTCCTCTTTTCTTTCCCCCTGGAGGTCTTTGGTCTGTGCTGGGGCTGTGAATGCTGGATGGAACTGCATAACCAGGTTTTGATTTGGACAAATGAGGAAAACGTGTTGAGGGAGGGAGTGATCTGGAGGGGCTTGGGGGGAAGGTGTCTTCTGGTTAGGAGTGAGGCTCCTGGTGCTTCTCTTCTCCCTTATCCTCCCCGAGCAGACGCTGTGTGGCTTCTGGAACTTCACAGTCACTGATGGACTGGGAAGAAGGGGAACAGGAAATGGGTTGGAGGCTGGTGGACCACGGGGAATACAGAATGTGCGGGGGTTTCAACTCAGGGCACGGAGTCATCATGGCCTAATGAGAGAAGGCCATTCCCCTGGGGGTGAGGAGCACTGAAAGAGCCTGCAGTTGTCAGATTGCTGGCATCTTAGTCCCACAGGCCTCCGTGTTGGCTTTGGGGTCATCTCTTCGCCATGTCCATTGTAAGCAGCTGCCTGTGGAGGGGTCCAAGAGGGAGGGTGGCACAGTAGGAAGGAGCAGAGAGGGAGGACTTGCCCTTGCTGTCCTCTCTGTATAGAGAGTCTACTTTACATGTTAATTTTTCAACCTCAGCAGGTAAAAAAATGAAAAAAAAATTTTGGAGAGTAAAGGAAGCAGAGAATAGGGCTGTGGGAATAGCAGGGGTATGCTATGGCTCTGGGGTGGGTGTGTGCAGTGTATTATTCCTCCTGTACCAGGACAGGACTGATAAGACTGACTCCACTGTGTCTTGGTTTCCCCATCTGCAAAATAAGGGGTGCATTTGCTAATCTCTGGGCTCCTTCTAGCTCTGAATTCTTACATTCTAACTACATTGAGTCACTGTGTCATTTTTCTCAGTACCACTCTGGGATGCCAGGAAAGCCCTCCTCAGGCCTTGCATGGATGCGGGGCAGTTGCCTCTGAGGGCTCACTGGGCCTGGGCAGGGATGAGTTCCAATAAGACACTCCTGTCCTCCTTTGTACCCATGTTACAACAATTCAGAGTCTGAAGTGTCTGAGACAACTGGGAGGGAGCATTTGGTCTTGTTCCCCATACTGGCATTCCTACATACCGGAAAAGCACTGTCAGTGGTTGGTTTATTTATTTATTTATTTATTGAGAGCCTAATGTGGTTAAATGAGTCTTGAAATGACATACCATTTGCCAATATGGCCACCCCAGTCCACCACACCTTCATCCCCCCACAACAAAATCCACATTCTAGAAGATGGTGCCGGATGGACTTTGAGAACTTAGCTTGAGGCAAGCTCCACTGTGACTGTTGGTGAATGTTCAGGGCACTCAGGCTGATCTCCCTGCCGTGCTATCCTCACCTGGTCCTCTCTTGGACTGAGCAAGACTGACTTGCTGTTGGATGTCTATCTTGGAGTAGGGTGTCATGGCCAGGAGTCCTCCCAGTTCTTTGCTTTGGATATAAATCCAATGCTGCCCTCTCATTATATTCCTGAACTCTGAGTGAACCTTGGGGGTCACTAAGCCTCCTCTAGTCAACAGACAAGACAAGGGACTTGCTTCCTCCACTCAGCAGATCATGCACAAATTATCCCTGGAGAGAGGCTTCCCACCAGAAGCAAAGGATCCTTGGTTCTTCTGGGTTCAGGTTGAACATTAAAGTTCTTCTCTGGTGATGCTTACTTTGCAGAATACCCTAGTGCAAGTCTTTTTTGGTGCTAAATACTATGGAAACCAACACCAACAGGAGAGCCGTCAGCCAGTTTCTGGGGCTGCATGATAAGGAAAAGCCAATCAGCCATGCCAGGAGACTACAAGATACATTAGAAGTTAGTTAGGAATGTGGAAAGACCATCAAAATTTCTAGTTTTGCTCTGAGTTACCTAGATGAGCTTGTCTAAATCAGATAATCTCTCGGATTATCAGATTTCTCACTTGAGGTAATTAAGAGGTTGGAATAGATATTTTTAGAGTTCCTTTTAGTTAAAAAAAATAAAGCTATGTTCTACTTTGTTTAAAGCTTGCTTGTTAAAAATAAGAGAAAAAGTGAAAGGTAAGAAGGGTGAGGAAGAAATGTTATCGATGGCAAGAAATTGATAATAGAAGGCAAGTAAAGAAGGTCTGATGACTGGTACGTTTGAAGGATATTGGCAGGGGAGGCAGGCAGACAAGCCAGAGACCCCATGTTTGTATTTGTCAAGGGAGGCTGCCTGCCTGGCGCCTTGGCTGCCTTTCTCCGGCTGTCCTCCTTAACTAACCATTCTCCCCCACTCAACACTGACGTGTGTGAACTTGGCAGAAACTATTCCAAGGTCCATAGAGACAGGCCTGCCCACCTCTCATGCAGACCACTGGTGATCTGAACTCTGGGTCAAAAACCAAGAGGTTTTTAACTTTAAATGCTTATTGTAAGCAGCCCGAGAGGTTGGAAAGCGGGCAGTGTCTTAAGTTGCAGACTCCTTTTCCATTCAGGAATGACTAATGGCTTCCTTGTTCCCCTTTTCCAAATCATACAGTGGCAGTATTATCTTGACTCCAAAGTACAGTTATTGTAATGGGTAGTCTTGAGATTGGAGGTCTTAGTGCTGTGCTCAGAGTCCAGAGCATAGAAATATCTATAGATGTTTGTTGAATGAGCCCACATGTCAGCAGTCCCGAGAGCTGCCCTCAAATGCCCTTGAGATGTTTATTGTCCTCTTTGGTAGAAAGCCAACCTGCTGGAAGACCCAATGGTATTTGCTCTACAGCAAAAAATGGCACCTTTAGGTCAGAGTTTGGGTGTGATAGTCATAATGCCTTTGGTTCCTGGAGCTCTACTTTCTACTTGGATACCAAATAAATTGTTTCAGCCAATACTTAATAGATTTTAAAGGAAAATTATAGGGTTTTGCATCATTATTAAGACATCAAGATAGGCTTCAGAAAACGTTTTGCTGTCACTTAACATTACTGGGAATGTCTTCCTAAGGAAAGTATAGGCATATGTACATTGTATACTTATATCTATATATTTAATTGGAATGGCTTCAAAGAAGGCCTGTTTGAAGTCAGAAAATTGATTCCAATTTGGGATTCTCTTTGAGGCTTACTTTTTCTTGGGGATAGGAAATCCAGAAATGGACTGGCTTCAAAGACATTCAGGAAGGTTCTAATGGGAAATCTGTCATCTTGTGAAGTTTGATCATTTGGTGCTCTCTGAATTAAATTATGCTGACAATAACATTCTGATCATCTGAAAATCGTTCTTCCTCATTGTTTGATAGATCACCACACAGGAACCATTTCTACCACATCTCATTGGGGGTTGATATTGAAGTCACCAGCACTGCAGGTGAAACCACCCACTGGGGGAGATGGGGTAGAGAGAATGTGAGATGTTGAAAATTGATTGTTCTTTCTGAAAGGCATTGCTGACCATAGGGGATGCAGGGCATATTTGTGTCACTGCATTGGGTATTAGGACTTTTGCTCTGAGCATGGGCTGCTCTACCCTAAGGACCTGAATCTTGGCTTCTGACAGAGTCTCTGCCTCATGCATTCTCCCCAAGCATAGTTTCCTTAACTGCCTATGTAAATTCTATACCTTGTGACAAGAAATATCTTTGGCCCAACTCTCAGTGTACCAAAATAAACACTTTTCTCTGAGATCTGTGGAGATTGGGAGACCCTTCAAAGTACTTGGAATTCTTGATCAAAGTAATAAAACTCAGGTTTCCCTTACTCTTTAACTAACTACTAAGTTCCAAATTTAAAACAAGGTCTGGTTTGATATTTGTAGTAGGAGATTATGTCTTAAACCAATGAGCTGGGCTATCTCCCTTTCATCATACAGAGGCAGGACAGTAAGTTATTATTAATTTTTCCTAATCACCCAGGCAAATATTGGTTTTTTTGCAGTGCCATGGCCCAGACTCATACCTTGCCAGAGATACTTCTGGCTGACAAAGCGAGAAGTTTCTAATAGAGGATGTATCAAGATAATACAGATGAGGAAAGGCCTATTGAACATCTACTTCTGAGAAGTGCCTAGGCACTCAGAGCTTGCTTTTCAGTATACTATCTTGTAAAAGGTGTTGGTTTCTTCTCATTTCAGGCAGTGAGAGATTTAGACATCCTTCCTGAAAGGCCAATGGTAGATTGAGAGCCCAAATATTCACTGTATACGTTGACATTCTTTTGGATACAACATTCCCAAAACCCAATGAGAAATGTAAACATTCAAGTCTAAGACTGGTAATTATTCTTTCATTTAAGAAGAGTATATATATATTTTTAAAATCCTAATTTTGTAATATGTTAAATGATAGGACATACTCAATTTTTTTCACCGCTGGAGATCTGTCCACATGCTATCTCCATTTACCAGCTACTTAACGTTTACTTGATGCCTCTGAGTCTACCTCTGGAGCAGATAAATAAACCTGGTCCAGGTGATTTGATTTCTGCTGCCCCTGTCGTGGGGAAGTAAATCTCAGTAAAGAAGTTTTATTTTCTTCTTTCTTTTTTCTTTTTCTTTTTCTTTTGGCTCCTATCCTCCTGCTTCCATGGGACTGACAATCCAGCCTCTCAAACTCCATGAAAGTCTTAATACGAGGTGAATCCCAGGACCCCAAACAGTTTGGACTTCAAACAGTGAGAAAATTGCCACTGAATGATTCCGCACACAAAGCAGAAAACTTTCATTTCCTGCAGGCAGGATGGAATTGACTGTTATATTAAGACTTCTGAAGGAGTCCTACCCTGGAGTAATTTCAGTGCTGTCAGATGATGTTGACATCTAGATTAACCTCTGTGCAGTGAATTTTACTGCAAAGCTCATTGAGATGCATGTGGTGTGTCTCTGCAAATCCCATCTGGAATCCTTGGTGGTCCACCCTCTACAAGTCCCCTCTCCCTTCCCCACCCACTGCTTTCTTGGTCTATGAACTTTTAGCCTCTGGAAGCAGAGGAGCCGTGGCTGGGATCTGACCTTAGAAGTGCTGAGCCGGGCTTTCTGCTCAGTTAGAATGACAGTGGTTGTCATCGTATTGGTTTTCCCCTGAGGGAACTGCAAATCATGGAATGAAAGCCACTGTGCTGATGACAAACAGTTTTGCAGCATATCTCAATGCTGCCCAAGTGAAATGTTTTATAAAGAATTAGTGTGCCCTGAATCATTGAGCCCTACTCTGGGCTTTTCAATCCTCTAGGGCTACAAGGTCCAGATGCAACAAGGTCATGACTGCAGCTAGGGGGAACAGATGGATTCTGATGGACAAAGGGTTTGTCTTTCGTCTTCCATGAAGTTCTTTCCTATGGTCCTTAAAAGAGAGGCAGCCCCAGCTCCTTTTTCTCCTGGTTAGGATAGAATATGTAGCTGTCCTCTAAGCACTAGTTTGTCAACTCTCTCCTTAAGGGGCAGTGGGCTCCAGAATGGGTCAGACCTCTTCTAACTCACTGTACGATGCCATGTTGCTACGTGGCAGCCAGATAAAACTCGAAGCTGAAATCACAACTTCTCTGCAAACTAGGGTCATTAATTTCATCAAAAGATTTGAGAAAAGGTCTTCAACTTACATTCAGCCACCTTCAACCTCTGCAGAGTTGCTCAGAATGATTATAGGCATTTTTGGAAACTTACCTCAGGATTTTAGACTACTTTACCCTGAAGTCTGCAGAACATATTTTTTTGAGATTTTACTGATTCTGATTCCTTTGGAATTGTTTTTCTTACTTGCCTCTTGTCTTTAATATGAGTAATAAGAATCTCCTTGAATATTCTTAGATATTTCTTTAGGAGCATTGGAAATTTCCAGCCAAGGGCGTTGTGTTTATGGACTGGGAAAATAGATTTCTGGGCTGAGTAATGTGACATTCATACAGAGGCAATCTTGAGGATTTTATTTAAAGGCAATTATCAGCATTGTGTTTTGTTCTAGATGCTCATGCTCACATAGTGCAAACTACATTCATCTTCTTTATCATTTATATTATGACACTTATTCACATAAACATACATGCTCACACACGTACCCAGAGGCCTCAACAATCCTTCTGGTATATGAACCAATATGCCCCACTTGTGTCACTTCCACTGATCTCTGTGTACATGCATGTGCAAATAAGTGTGCATCATGTGTGGTTTCTTAGACTTATCTATAAGTCACCTTCTCCTTTATTATTGACACACAGCTTTTGACTTTCTGCACTTTGGATCACTTAAGAAGTTAGGGCTATTTTCTTTTTTTTTTTTTTTTTTTTTTAATTTCAGAATATCATGGGGGTACAACATTTTGGCCATACACATTGCCCCTGTTCTGCCCGTGTCAGAGCCACAATCGTGGTCGTCTCCCAAACTGTGCTCCCCACATCCATTCAGTGAGAGTTTTTCCCATCCCTTCCACCCCCCTCCCGCCCGCCCGCCCTCTGATGAATGTTATTGCCCTGTGTGATGTAAGTGTTCATCAGTTAGTACCAGTTTGATGGTGAGTACCAGTGATGCTTGTTTTTCCAATCCTGTGACACTTCGCTTCGAAGAATGGGTTCTAGCTCCGACCAGGATAATACCAGATGTGTTAATTCACTATTGTTCCTTATTGCTGAGTAATACTCCATGGTATACATATACCACATTTTATTGATCCACTCGTGTGGTTAGGGCTATTTTCAAAGGAGACTAAATCCCAAGTTTCTCAAAACCTTCCTATTTAAAGGCAGGACTAGTTTTCTTAGAGAAACAAAAATCAAACTGAGCCTTGCTTCAGATTTTATTTAATTAATTTTCTGGGGGAAAGAAAAGCACTGAATTTGTGCCTGAATAATAAATATTAAGTGCAAATATAAATGTGAAGTATTTCAAGCAGATTATTGAGCCTGTCTTTGGGCTTAAACAACTAGTCAGATATAAAGTTCAGATATTCATTAAACATGAAGCGAAAGGGTTAGCATGGGGTGTGGGAAGAGTGCTCGGCTAGAAGCAAGCAGGCTGGACTGGGTGTTATGTAGCTGGGGAGTGTGAGCCAGTGACCTTGATTATCTGGGCCAACGTGGGTGTGTCCTTTGCTTAAAGTAGGCAGCTGGCAGCTGTTTGCAAGCCTGTGCCCCTTCTCTGATTCCAGTGATGGGGCAAGACAATGTATTTCTTATCCATTGCTCAGACCCGTTATCACAGAAGTACTGTATGTCATCTCAAGGTCCTGCCCAGAACAAGTTTGCAAACATCCCCACTCTGAAGGGTCAGCGCCATTTCCATGGTATGTTCAGTTTATCTCTTGCGGCTCTCCTTTGGATGCTCTCCAAACTCTGAAGGCTTATCATCCATCCCCTGCTCCACACACCACCCTTAAAGACTGGGCTTTCTTTCTCTGAAAAGCCAGGGAAAGCCCTTGTGGCTTATCTCCCTCTTTCCTAGGCTGTGCATCAACCAAGCTTGTGATTTAGCTTAGGTTTTCGGAGAAGAAAACAAGTGTGTTCTCCCAGCCATTGTCAGTCTCTTTCCAGCTCCATGGACCAAGTGATTAGCTCCTAATTAGTGCCTCATCAGTTGCTTTTGCACGAGAGACTCTGGGACAACAAGCCTATTACAGTGCCTCAGTCTGTCTTTTTGAAGTCAAACCATCCTTCTGGCTTGGTTAGGAAAGGCGAGCCTTCCTAACAAACATGTTTTCCTTCAAATTTCTCTGTTGTCTTCTGGCTGCTAAATATACTGATGAAGGGTAAAACATGGTTTTCATTTTTTCTAGGACCCCGTGAGAGTGGGTATGCAATATCTCTATGGATAAGGAGCTCCACATGCCAGCAAAGCATTTATTTATTTAGTGAAGCGGCTATAATATTATTGACACACAGATTTGCAGCAGCATCCAAATCTTGAGGGGGAGAAAAGAGTCTTTTTCAATCAAATAGAATCTTTACTGTGATGGCACCAGAAAAGTTTATACCCTAAGGACAGAAATGAGCCTGATAACATGCTCCCCTTCTAGGAATAAAGAGGTAGAAGAAATCATCAGAGATGCTGGGAGACCAAGCCCTCTAATCCCCAAATCATTACGTATCAATAGATACTTCAACTCTGTCCCTTAAATGCCTCTGAAAAACAAAAATATCCACATTTACTATTAAAAACAAATTCACTATGTCTAACTCAACCCCTTATTTAAAAAAAGAAGCAAAACTTTTTTTTTTTTGCAACTCAGGATAGTTCCATATTGTTTCTTTTCTTGGTCCCTTCTAATATTTATATTTTCAATGAGATTTCTAAATTTTTTCACTTTTATTTCTTTAGTAAAGGCTTGGGGTCTATTTTAAATGCTGTCTATAATAAAATAGCAAGACAGACTGAAAGTGAGGTCCGAGAATATAATGGGAGTAGGCGGTAGAGAACTTGTGAGATCCTATTTTCTGCTGAGTGACCTTGAAAAAAAGCATTTTGTCTTCTGTGCCTCAGTTTCTTAATCTACAAAAGAGAATTGCTATCAACTCCCTGCCTGCCATAGAGGGTTATTTGAGCACCAAATGACATCACAGCTGTCAAAGTGCTCTGTGAGCCTTACAGGGCCCAACAGATAGATAGAGCCCCCTCTCTGGTAAGTGAATGCTGCACACAGTCTTGCTGGGTGCTGAGCTGAGAGCTGCTTTTGAGATATGCCATGTTTTGAGGTGCACCTCCCTTAAATTCCTCCTGGTGTCTGGTTTCTAGAGGTTTTGTCATTAGTGTTTTTCTCTTGGAGCTCCCATTGAGTGCCTAGTGATGGAGAATGTCCTAAAAATTACAAGCAGAAAGGGGGATGTTTTACCTGTTTGGCTCTGTCATCGGAAAGGGACTGTTGGGGTAGATTTTGTTTTCACGCTTGGAAACCTGAGCATTTTGTAGCAAAATGGTATCTCCTGCTGCATTTAACTCCTTACCACCCATCCTTGCTTTCATGAGTTTCTGTTGATTTCAGGATAAGGCTTTGTAAACTAAAACTGTGTGAAGCTTTCACTATAAATTGGGTGGGATATCAAATTTTGCAGGGAACACTAGAAGTAATAATGATTTAAAAGCAGTATCACATTCACTCCAGGGCCAGCATTTGTACATGGGGAAATAACCTTAAGACAAGTGAAGACCAAATGCTAGACCATACTTCTAAAAGGACTGAACACCAACAAATAGGTATGAGTAGGATTCCCACTGAGAAATGTGTCCGAATGCAAGTAAAACCCCTGACAATAAATCCTGAGACCAAATTGCCAAGGTGATGGCAGTAATGTCATTTACAGCCCCTGAAAAAACCCCAGCTGTTTGCGATGCCAGCCACTATTATAATTACCTTGCAATGGTGACTACTTGGTAAGTTAATTTTTTCTCAAACGTTATTTTCCTTAGATCTCCAAGCAACAATCAGGTGCAATGTATCTGACAAAATGCTGTGCATTCTTTTTTTTTTTTTAAAAAAAGGGATTTTGACCACTCTGGAAAGAAAATATAATAAAGCCGAGTACCTGAAATCCTAAGAAATTCATAAATGTTTTGCTCAAGCTCAGACTATCTCAGCTTCTCTTATCTCTTTTTACCTTGGGCTCAATTTTTATTTTTCTTGTGTAGAAAAGCAACAGCTCTGTTCTAGACCAATGTGTGGGTGATTTTTCCCTGTAGTTGTCCAGCAGACAGAAAGCATCCTAGCTTTCTTTGTAATGAGAATCCAAATTGGGTTATGACTAGGATTTTAAATTACGATGTGAAATTTAAGAAGGCAAGCTGGTTCAGGGTGATGTTTCATAATATTCTGATAATCTTGAGGAGATGCCCTCCCTCACAGCACTGTTAAGGCTTGCCTTGAGCAAGTCATTTCACTATATAACTTCCTACGGACAAGACTGATTATTTAAGGACTTCAGAGGTATCATTTGAGAAATAACTCACTGGGTTAAGAAAGTTTGATCTAATATGTTAACAGGAACAACAAGAACTATTTCAATCTTTGTTTTCTTTCCCTTATTTGAGAGTTTGGCCTTTCTTAGGGGCCATTGGGATATTTCCTTTTCCAGGCTAGAAAAGATTGATTATAGTTCATGCCCAAAAGCAAAAGCTCCTCTAAGCCCATTGGAGTTGGAGGCAACTAAAAATGACCCATGTTATTTTTCTGTTACTCCACAGCATCAAGGCCCTTCTTGATTATGTGTGTGGGCCATGGTGGGTTAGCTCAAGGGAATTGTCAAATTAAAATGAAAAGAAAGCAAGTTGGGACAAGAAAATTCTCAGTTTGACTGTGAGAGAAAATAGCACTAGTGTTCTCTTTGGCAAAGATTTGTGTACTGTTAAGGGAAGATTCATGTTCTTTCTCAAGTAAGTTTTACTTTTTGAGATTTGTGTGTGTGTGTGTATCTGTGTTAGCTGGTGGGGGGAGGCAGGGAGAGAGTAGTTGTTTATGAGTTTAGACTTTCTCTTGAGCATGGTATCAAATAGAAGCTCTATTGAGTTTCTCAGAATGTGACAATAAAATTAGGGATGAGGAGGAATTCAGAGACCCATGTTTTAGTATGAAGTGAAATTTTGCCCAAATATTTCCTTCAGAAACATTTAGTCATAGCAAACCAAATCAATCCTATACTTGCAATTGGTATCAAGAAAAAGAAATCAGTAGGCAGTGCTGCAGACCTGATGCTGCATCCACTTAAATAGGCTTTTTTCCCAAGGGTTCCAGGCCCGTGATTCACATGAGGAAATTTTGGGTGAGCTACCCCATCAGTATTTTGGTAGTGCATTAACTCTGTCCCACAGGAAAACTAGGGTTGCTTCCGGGCTATTTTTGTTTGAAATGGCACACACACAAAAATGAAACTTTTGGAACATGTTTTGAGGCCTGTCACCTAAAGTCAGCCTCTGCTGAAAGAGTTTTCAGTTTGATAGGCAGGGTTTCTCGCTTCTCCCATCCCAGAGTATAAATTTGGCAGCGATTCCTGGGTATCTGTTTTCAGCACCAGGGACAGCAAACACCCCCTCAATTGAACCAAGGCCTGCCATCCCGACTGACCTTCTAGACTAGGGAGGGCAGATTTTTCCTTTACTTCCTATCCACCGGGGCCTCAACTTGGAAGACCTTGTTCTTAATTTAAGGTGCTTACATCTTTTATGTGTTCCCAAGCCTGGCTTAGCTGTCTCTGTCATGTGCTTGACCTGCTAACAAATAGTGGGGCCTGGACTGACGCTCCCAGGTCTCCTAGCTCAGAGGAGTGGAAAGAAAGGCACTTAGACACCAGTGGAGGGCACACTTTAGAATAGACACCTCCTGCAAAAAGTCTTTACATGATACCATTGACTTGCTGTAAACCTCCAAATGGAGGACTGCTTGTTCACAATCACTTTCTTTTTAAAATTTCTGCACATTTCTCATGATGTACAAGTCTATGTTTGACTTGGTGTGCATCTGGAGGCAATATTTCACAGTGGTGGAGCAGAAGCTATGAACTTTGAAGACAGAAAAGGGCCCAGTGATGCTGTTTTTAGGCATTTTGGAGACTCGGTGAGAGACACTGCTTAGAATCTCAGCATCCACCCTTCAACCCTGAGTGTTGTTCAGCAGCTGTTTTAGCCAAAAACAGTCTCAGTAAGAAGGCAAATGGTTCCTTGTGGCTTTCTTCAGACCGGACTGAAGGGGTGCACTGAGAAAAAGAGGGTAGCGGAAGCACATCTTGTCACTTTGCTTTGTGATTGGCTGGTTTTCATATAGCACGGTAATACACAGATGTCATCTTAGAAGCAGCACCATCTTTTAACTAATTGGCAGCATCCTCCCTGCTCATGTCAGGATGGATCCTGTGTTGGGAAGGCAAGACAGTCACTACAGATTCCATCTTAAATACTGTCTTCTATTTCACAGATGTTAGATAAATTCCATTTTGACTGTCTCTGGATCATCCAAGGCTCTGAACTCCCTCTATGCCCTCTCCCTCACTTTCTACCCCCCTTCAGTGTTGCTCATCATGACATCCATAACATTTAGTGGTGTAAGACCATAAGGGATTCCTTTTAGGGATAAATGAGGTGGTAGAAGCAGGCCAGAGGCAGATCTCAGAGGAGCAAGTTCAATGGAACTGTGAATTTAAACTTGAGAACGGGTCTGAGATGAAGTTGTCCTTTCCCTCCATTCCTTGTCTTCTTGAATGAATCCCATTCCAGTGCTCACTCTTGCCTGGCAAAAAAGGCCACGCCATGATTTGTTCTAGATAATTTGAAGACTGAGCATGAGCAGGGTTAAAAGTCCTCTGTTAGAGTCCTTTAGAATGGGGAGCTTTTTCTTATATTTAAAGCAAGGAACGGAACTATCCTAGTTTAGAAAGAATATGTACAGAAAGGACTGACCACTGTAGGAGAGATTAACAAGACTAATTCTTTCTCCTTAGAATAGAGAGGCAGGAGCTGCAAACCGACTGTCAATGGAGCAAATGATCTGCTGGCTGGGAAGAAGGTGGTCTGAGGCTGGAGGTTCAGAGCAGGCATCTTTAGAAGTAGAGGTAATGCCAATAGAAAAGCCTCAGGAGGGAATAGGTCAGAGAATAAAATCCTATAAAGGTTCTCAGTACTTTTTCTGGAAAATTCCTAACATTTTCAAGGGTACTTCTAGCCCTCTGCCTCTTTAGAGGTGAGCCCAGTGCAACTTCTGGGTTCTTAAGGCAAATGCCCTGCAAACACCAAAGTCTTGTATTTTCCACTCTCAGCCAACGCTGGCTGTCCTAAGTGGGATTTTTTTTTTCCCTTCCCAAGTGAAAGGGACCTGTTTTCAGGAGAAGTGTCCTTTAAACATCCAGCTTAAACTGGAGGTAATTTTTTGCATGAATGGCTTTTTACAGCTATGTCTAAAGCAGAACAAAACTTGTATTAAACTAAGTGCTACTTTACATATCTTATTTCAAGGGAAATGAAGGATTTATTGCCGTGTAAATGATATACACTAATTTGTTTCCTACTGGACATTACATGTCTCTCTATCTTTAGGCTGATGTTGTGCAGCAAACTTTCAATATCTGGAAAATCAGCTAGTACCTACTTCAGTGCACTGTTAGGATATTATGTTCCCCGAGAGGAATTTTGCCAATGAAGTTTAGGTGCTGTTGTAGCTGATTTCCATCCCCTATCCCTAAGCTTCTGTACTAAGTATATGTAAAGTGATTATATCTTGTCTGATACCATGTGTCTGTGTGTGTTTCCCAACGTTTGTATAAATATATTGGCAATCTGAAGGGCTGGTTGGATTATGGCAACTGCTGAACAATTGTGGGTGTGGCATATAGGACACATGGGATATGTGTGTACATCTGTTCTGAGGCCAAGCTAATCTCACAAAGTTTGGGGACAAAAACAAAACAAAACAAAATGAAACAATGTGGCTTGGCTTGGGGAAAGTTTAACAGTGGATACAGTATTGCCAAGCCATCATTCATTGGTGGAGACCTTGACAACAGCAGAGTTGAGGTGTGTTCAGCTAGATCTTATGTCCTTTATTTTAATCTCCATTGATTATCCCTCAGTTCTGTTTTATGACTGAGAAATATTTCTCCAGGATGCTTGTTTGCTTTTTCCCCAGGCCACTGGAAAGTGATGCTGTTGCTTGCTTCCCATCATTTGGATCCCAAAGTTGTTAACTTAATACGGGTGACCAAGGTTTTAGTAGAACTGGGTTTTACCAATGGTAAATTTTTCATTGAGGTACTGTTTGTTCCATTCTTTTCCTTTATGACAAATGAATGCACTGGCTATGCTGATTTTATTTGCATCCTGGAGAATCTTGGAGAGTCAATCTAGTCAAAACGATGACTGCATTCGCCTTTGGAGAAGACGTTCATGATCTAAGTAAAACTCTATGTGAAGGTGTCCTTTATGCAAAAAAAAAAAAAAAAAAAAAAGAAATCTAACTTGGTAAGATGGCCCCAGGGTAGGGGGAATGTGTTCTCAGTTGATATCAAGGGATGTGTTGAAAAGGCAAGTGCCCATCCTTTCTCTACTCCTCATCCACCCTTCCTTCCTCCCCAACCTCAAAAGAAAACAGAAAATTATTTTTTTAAACTGTATTAATAATTTATGTTTAATACAAAAGGATGATTTAATGGTATCACCAAAGGTTGTTTCTACCATTGTGCATGTCTTTCACGCTCGGCCCCGTACCCATCACCCCATTCTTCACCCTCATGTGTCCATCCTAAGACAAATACATGTCTTCATCGGAATCCATGGGTGTTGAAGTTAAACGTGGGGGCAGAGATTTAACACCATGATACTAATGAAAACCAACCATTCTTCACTTTCAAATGGTTAATTACCACAGGAAGGCAAACTCTTTTCTTGGTTTTTGTTTAAAAACATTTTATACATATATATGTATATATGTGTGTGTATGTATGGACATATGTATGTATATACACATGTACATGTATATATGTATATATCCATCTTCAATATAAATATATCATATGTGAGAGTTGTAAATACTCCTTGGTCATATGTCTGTCTTTCTCATAGTATCATATCTTCGATGTTATGTTAACGACTCCATTTATTGATTGGTGAAATTGTGTGTAGACCTGTATCCTCCTGACATAGTTTATGTAGGGTCTCTTCTCAAATAAAGTATAAAACAACAATGCCCTTGTTTTATTTGGATTCATTATGTATTAGGGAATTGTGTTGTATTTAAAGGTAGTTTGGAAGTGTGGGAAAGTCTGAATGTGTACAAAATTGTGAGATCCAGTATCATCTTAAGAGATTGAACCCTGCTTTGCTCAGGGTAAAAATAGTTTGTATGATTTTTATGGTAGCCCATAAGTTGAATATTGGATTAAAATTAGTGTTTTAAGCACATACATGCATTTGTGATTTGAGGCCAGGGCCCAAGGGAAAGATTGAATTCCCCCAGCTCTGTGTCATTGTGATGTACTGTTATTCTATACGTGTTGTTATTCAGCTTCCCAGTTACACGCATTAAGTTCTCAAGGTGGAGTGAAATATGTTCTCGTGTATATCTCTTTACCCCAATGATTTTATGATTCTTTAGCATAATTATTGTAAAACCACTTCCCTCTCTCCTCTCTTTTCATTCCAATTTTCCTTCCTTTCTTGACATCTTTTTTTCTTTTTTATTACATATGTTGCCTTTAATGAATTCTGTTGTCTTTACGTATTGAAATAATACTTATTTTCATTAATTTCTTTCAAAAGCATTGATGGGTTGTGGGAAGAAGGGTATGGAGGAGAGACAGGGAGGCACAGGTTGTGATTCCACTCATGAGAGTTTGGCAGAGATGGAGGAAGCTTTAAGGCAGGGTTTCTTCATCTTGACACTATTGAAATTTTGATTAGATAATTCTTTGTTGTGGGGGACTTTTCTGTGCATTGTGTGATATTTATCAGCATTTTTTTTATTAAACACATTAGCAGTCCTCTGTTCTTCTCCCTCCAGTATGTAAAGACCAAAAATGTCCCTAAGCATTGCCAAATGCTCCCTGGGGGGCAAAATTGCCCCATTTGAGAAACACTGGCTTAAGCTTTTAGATCTTGCCACATAGTATCACACAATATTAAAAGAGGAATCAAATTCAGGAAATGTAAGAGCCCAAAGTCAAGCTCCAGCCCTTTCTAGACCAGCTCTGGGCTGTCCCACGTGGTAAGCCTGCTGATTGTCTTTAGGTGCATCTCGCTTCAAAGCCCATTTCAGAGGACCCGGGTACAATACCATATTTGGGTTTTAGACAGCAATAGAAATACCCTCTTCCTCTCCATATATCAGAAATATTTTCACCCCTAGAATATCTGGTCATATCACTTTTAAAACTAAATATAATTAGTATGTGACTAATTACCTTTGGATCTGAGTGAAAAGAAACCCAAACATCCTTTTCAGTGGTATGTCTCTGGGAAAGATGCTGGCATACCTAAAGGACAGAGACTTATTTTTCAATTGTCTCATCATATTTTTCACCTGGCCTTTGTCACATGGTCACATAAATTACAAGGTCATAAGTAGACCCCTTATAGGCCTGGGACATACATCTCCAGAATAAACTCCTTTTGCTGAGTAAGTAGAACTTGTATCAAGTTTGTCCAGGCAAAGACTAATGTTCTCTGTACAGCAGTATGAGCACAGCACGTGTTTAATGGACATTTGCTAAGTGGCACTGGGTTTCTCATTCTCCAAGGCACAGGTTATTTGTACAGCCTTCAAAGTGCCATCATTATGCCACCTCTTTAACTCACTCCTCAAAACACTCAGGATCCAAAATTCTGAACAACCTGATAGCATGGAAAATATGAGGGAAATCTCTCTTCTCCCCAGCATGTGGCTGCCTTTGCATCAGTGGCTTCCTATGGCAGCATCTATAGCAGAATTGGGCCACCTGAAACCAAAAATAAATGTTTCTCAATGTGGAATTTTGACTGCCTTCTGGAGTCTAGGCCTAGAGGCTTGACCTTCTCATAGTCTACTCCAGTGATGGCACATGACCCAGGTGCAGCAAGAGACCTCTGGTCCCACCCTGTATATCCGACACCCTCAACCTTATCTTTCTCCAGGGAGTCCTTCCTACTCCACACAAAGGCCAAGGCAGCTGTGTGGGTTTGCATCTTCACTTTAGAATATCCTCCATACGATCCATTATTTGGCATTTATTTTGGAATGACAATCCAAGGACTAGATAGGGTCATGGACTTCTAAGTCTGGAAGGTTCCTAATTGATAATTTCATTCAACTACTTGCCTGTATCCAGGATTCTCAGGTAAACAAGAACTAGGACAACGTCCCAAATGAAAACATCTTCCAATTCTGGAGGGCCTGACTCAAAAAATCATCTTATAAAGACCACATGGTCCTAAACTATCAGCACCCCAGTGGTGACACAAAAAAGCAATGTTAAGACATACTTCAGAAGTTGCAACTGGCCATTGCTGAGACTGAACCTGGAGGCTGTCTATAATAGCACTGAGAGCAGAAGTGCCAGGAAGGTACTCATTAGACACAGGGCAGAGATGCAAATTAATCTGAGAGTTGATGTCCAAGATAAGGGTAACTCTTGGCATGGATATTAGAAATATATAAGAGTGGGCTCCCAGAAATACTACTTAATCTTTTCAGGACACATTCCCCTAGTATTTCAAGGCATGGTGGGGCCCCTTGCCCTGGGCCATGCCCTGTTCTTTGCTGGTGTTGGGATGCTCAAGGTTACTTAGCTACTAACCAGGGAGATGTTCTATTTTAGCCTCTCTTTTCCTCCATCACCAATGTTCTGAATTATTCAAATTGCCAGTGCAGGGCTCAGCAGAGGATCTAATTACTGCCCTACTTGCCACTTGCTGATGAGTTCCAAGAACTGGGGAATGACTTTAAAACAGTTAAATAGAGAGGGGCAACTTCTTTGGAAAGTTCTATGGGAATCTTTATCTTACTAGGGAAAGCTGGATGGTATAGCCTGGGAAAGTTTACAGGAAAAGGTCGTCTTCTGACTACGCATCCTTGCTGATAGCCATGACTCAAGAGAAGGCACAGTCCTTGGATTAAATCAGCCAGTCTCTATGAGTGTCCTAGACATTGTCCTTTTCTGGTCAGAATTTTGAGAACTTTTCCCACACCCCTTTTGTCAGTCAAGCTCAGGTAGTCTTAGCTGATAAATGCTAAGATATAATGGAAAGGGGCCGTGGAAAAAGGGAGGTGCCAGGACACAGTAATAAGCATCCATATTTAAGTCAAACATCACTATTTGCCAAGCTCTCTGCTAAGTGCTTCACATGAGTTAATTCTCTTAACAGGGTCAGGTACTAATAATATTACCATTGTATAAATGTGCTAATCATGCTTCAGAGGTTTAGGTAATTTGTCCAAGGCTACCCAGTTTCTTGAGGCAGAGCCAGGGTTTGGACCCAGCAGTTAGGTTTAATACGTATGGTCTTAACCATCACTCTATACCTCCTATCACATGGATAGAAGGCTGTGCCCAAAACCACAGTGGAGGGTTTTGTAAGCTGAAGAAAACAAGGAAAATGCAATTTGGAAGATGTATCTCTTTTAGGATAATCATTTATTTGTTCACTCCCTCATTCATTCATTCATTCATGTAATCAGTTTAGGAGTACTCTTAAGAGAGAGGTAGCACATCGTGCTGGGGCCTAAAGATGTGAAAGGGTTTAAGATCACCTCTCTCCATACACCTCCCTCCCTGTCCCCCACTCTGGATCCCACAGTGAACAGGAGGTGGTGCATGCTAAGAGCAAAGGTGTAAGACACAGAGGGAGGGCAAAGGAGGACAAGGTTTCCGTCCATGACTTGGATGATAGCTAAGAGAAGACTGTCTGACAAAGAGACTCCCCTTAGGCTTCTCCCAGAACAGAGCCGAGTTCTCACTCCCTGTGCACTTGGGCTGTGCATGGTATGTGCTCTGGTTTTTGAGATACACCTAATTGAAATTCAGTGGGAGACTTCGCGTTCTCCTGAATTTCACCCCAGATGGGGAGCCAGAACCCTTGTCCCAAGCCCTTATGCTACAATGGCCTACAGAGCAGAGAAATGTCTCAATCACGGTCTGACACCCTTAAGTCACTGCTCCAGGGATACACCGGCCCCGCTCATTCCCCACCTCTGTGAGACGCAACAAGCCACTATGTCCTGCTGCATAATGGAAAGCCCCACTGGCAGAGTTATATGCAATGGGGCCGACCATAAAGATGATTTACGGAGTTAGTTCATTGACTGCCTCCGACACTGGTCCCAGCTGCTAGGAGTTTGACTGACAATTTTTGTTTATTTATTTATCACTATATAATATCTGACTTCACATGATAAATTCTTCTGATTGGAATTTCATGGTGTCTGCTCTGGTATTTATTAATGACAAGCTCATTAGGGACTCTGTCCTTTTGTGGGATGAGCTGAGCTCTGAGCTCCTGGTTGTGTCTGTGAAGATGAGGCTAGGGCCCTGTCACCCCCAGAGTGAGAGGACTTTTTCTGCCTCCTGGCAGACAGCTGCTTTTATGTTAGAGATATGGTCATCTATGATGGATATCTCTTGTGATTCAGAACCAGTGGAAATAAATGGCAAAGAGTAACTCAGAGTCAAAGTGATGTGTGACCCCTTGAAAGAGGTCTGGAGGGGAAGGGTATGGCACGCCAGTTTCTGCCTGTGTGATGGCTAGTGTGTCCTTTTCTTCCCTCCTCCTTTTCTCATCCACAGGTGGAACCAAATGACAACTAGTCTTCAACCCTTGGATGGGGCTTAGGTTCATGCAGAGAGAAGAGAGTCGGACTCACCCATCTTTAGCTGATGCTCTCACCATGTGTAAGTTTCCACCATTCAAGCATAACCGGAGGAGTAGGCATGAGAAAGTCATTCTGCAATGTCCAAGGGCATCCTCATCCTAAATCAGGAGAGGTCGCATGTTGGCCAGCTGACCTCAGAAGAGTTATGATGGTGTTTTTTCTCCCCCTATAAATATAAGGTCTTCCGTCCAGAAATGACTGATCAGAAAATTTCTCGGAGAAAAATGGCGATTTTTTAAAAACATGGCTGAATATTGCTTGCAGGAATTTTACATTTTCTCGAGAGAAATGAGGCCTCTTTCCATCATGTTGTTTGTGTTTTTTGCAGTGCCACAAACCACTGTGAGGACCCCTCAGTTTCACTCTCAGTCAGCCTTACCAACCCCGACTCCTGTAGTCCAGGGCAGCAGAGGGATATGGGCCCCCCGCCGCGAGTTCCCTGCTCTGGCCCCTAAACAACGTGCCTGAGAAGGAAACTAACGTCCATTAAGCAGCTTCCATGTACCTCCATAAACTCTCGCTGAGTCATCATTACTGCCCCTCGTGAGTTATGTATTTTTGTCTTTACTTTTCCAGATGAGGAAACTGAGGTTTGGAGAGGCTAAGTCTCAGAAAGATTAATTTCCTTTCCAAAGAACACAAACCAAGGGTGAGGCAGGGACAAAATTCAACCCAATGTCTGTCTGACTGCAAAGTAAAATTTGTTTCTACTTGGTACTCCTTGTGAGAATTTTTCAAGGAAAACTTCTTATTTCTTCAGCATCACTTTGTTCCCCAAACAACTAGGAAGGAAAAATAGTTCTCATTCCACCAGCATCTTCCTCATCTGCTGGGGACCTGGGGTGAGTCATTTCATTTCTCTGGGTCTCAGTTACCTCATATGTACAATACACATAGTCATATAAATGGTGTGTTTTCATATATGGGATCTTATACCTAAAAGGCCCTGAATAAATGGTAGGAATCATTTATCATCATCATTATCAACACCATCATCATCGTCATCATTTTTCTCATCTGCTTGAGAGTGGGCTCCACAGCCTACCCCTTTTACTAAGAATTAAGAGCTGCCTTGACTGGGCTTGGATACTCTCTGGGAGGCTTTGTCTGAATGACGGTGGGCCCATGACAGCACTGACATTGCATTATTGATTTGTGCCTCCCAAGGCCAAGCTCTTTTAAGATTCATTAAATCAAACAATGAAAGAAAACCCCAGCTTTCACACTTTTCCAAGCATTGACCAAAATTATTCCACCTCTCACCAGCTTCCCCTAGGCTGGTCATGGATACTTGTCTCTCACTGTCACACAAGGAAATGGTCACTAGCAGCTACTAATAGATCCAGGAATAATAACAGCTCCCGGAGTTTCAAAACTAGAATATATTTTACAAAAGTGAAACTTTGTCCTGCTGTCAAAATCTGGGCACTAGAAAGAGACTAGAAGAGTAGAAGCTTCTACTAGAAGAGTAGAAACTGCCATTTTAGGTTCATCTGCTGGTTGTTTAGGTGAACTTTATTAATCCCATTTTCCAAATGAGAAAACTGAATCTCAGAGAGGTTAATTGACTTGTCTAATGACACCCAGTTCATAAATAGCAGAAGTGAAATATGAACCTAGGCTCACCTAATTTTGAAGCCCACGCTATTTTCACAATGTTCTACTGCTTTTATAAATGCGCTAGGATTTATAGACACATATATATCTGCACATGATTGTGTATATATTACAGTTTCCCCAGAGGTTTCCCTGAGCAGGAAGATCTGGGCTGGTTAGATGAACTTGCAGAGCAAGGGACTCCAAGGCCAGGGCCACCATTCCCCTCTCATGTGGTATCTTTATGAGCCAGGGATAGAAACTCTTTCCCAAGAGTTTTCTCTCTGAGTCATGGTCATAGTGCCCTGAGATCTTAAGAGCAAAGATGAGATTTCTGGAAAGTATGACTGTCATCCTAATCCTACTTCTGGGCAAGTATCACACACCACCCACTTTACTGGTCTTAAGACAGGAGCATGGCAAGGTGATATTCTGTACTATTAACCTGAATGGACAACAGACAACCAACATTGGGCATATTTGAACTATGGCCACTCTCTACCAATAAAACAAGGCAAAACATCTGAGTCTTTCATTTCATGAAATCAAGGTCAGGATCATTACAGGCTCCTCTGATCTAATGCCCAGGTCAAGTTCTCTGGCCACAGTGCTGGAAGGTGGCCTTCTCTCACACTTTTATCCTGGCACTGAGTTTGGAGGACATGTGTAATATGAGGCATTGACATAAAAGAAGTCAAGCAAAATACATACTTGCAATTAAAAAAAGGCAAGAGGATGCTCTTCCCAGAAAGGGCCAAGGATTCATTACAAAAAAAAAAAAAAAAAAAATGAACAATGCAATGTTGACAATAAACAAACAAAAGCAGATGATACAGTAGGAGTCAGCAAAAGACAATGCTGCCCACAAAGTGAATTTAACTTTGCAATAATTTTAGGTCAGAATAGGTGAAGTAAATGCTTACATTCATACAGCTATTCAAAAATTATAATATTATTACTACTAATAATGGTGATGATAATAAAAGGATTGTCACTATATTATTATGATTATTAACATTAAAAATCTGCCATCTAATAACTGTCTTGGACAGGTATTATGCTCACTTTAAAGAAAAAGTCATGAAAGCTCAGGGAGGTTAAAAAAAATTGCCCTAATTCACTCAGCTACTAAGACAGGCTTTCTCAACATTGGCACTATTAACAAATTGGACCAGATAAGTATTTGTTTTAGGAAGCTGTCCTGTGAGTACATGGCTCAGCACCAGACTGTGTCATTGTAAGATGGCACAGCATCCTTGGCCTCCACCCACTAGAGTCCAGTAGCACCTCCAGGTCATGATAATAATGTTCCTGGACATTGTCAAAATTGGCCCCTGTGGAGAACTACTGCTATAAGGGATGGAGCTGGGTTTCACACCCAGGTCTAAAGGTCTTCTAAACCCAAGGCCATTGTGCTGCTTAAAGGAGCATAAACTAAGAGGAGATTTCTGTATAAAAATGGTGTAATTAAGCACAGGCACAGACTCTTCCTCTAAAAAGAGAAATAAGCAGAAAACCACTTACTAGCAAGAAACAAATAAGGAATGGGGTATAACCTCATGCCATAAACTTCAAAAAGTGGTGACTATAGTGATAAAAATTCTGGTGCAATTGCTATGGTTTCTGTGTTGCCCCTCAACTGCTAAAAGTAATGCTGGAGAAAGAATGTCAACTAAAAAAAAAAGGCTGAGATTTGCAGAGAAGTGGCCTGAGGGAGCACAGGAAAGCTGAGGGCAAATCCTTGGGTGTAGAGGCCTTGTTTACTTGGTGAGGCTCTCATTAAAGGCAGGAAAGTTGGCTGGAGCCCCCCTCAGTCCCAAGGCTCCACTCTGTCTGGGGACAGATCCAAGCACACCTCTAGTGTGTCCAGTTCATGGCTGGGATATCAGCCAGATAGTCCATCAAAGGACATTTTCACCCAGCCAAGTCCTCCAAAATTCCAGTCCCCGCTGGGCAGTTCCTCTTTTCTTTCCAGATTTTCTCAGACTACAGAAAAATTGATGGCTCACAATACTCAACCCTCAAACTCCTGCTGAGAGATAAAAGTTTCAGTTAAGGTGGGAAGAATGTCAAAGAGCATTCACCCACTGTAGATCAGACTAAATAGAATATCTGGACCTAATTGCCCATGTTAAGAAAGACCTAGTAAAAAAATTCAATGATAAAAAAATACATATATATATGTGTAATCTTATTTCTATATAACATATAATTTTGTTACCTACAATTTAGATTATAAAATAAAGAGAAATGAATGAATGATGGATAAATAGATAGGAAAAAGGAAGGAATACAGCATTCAAAACACTTACAGAATCAAGTCTAGAAGAGAAAAAAAGAAAATTTTCCAAGAGTGCTTGAACTTATAGAACAAAATAATAATAGTAATTTCATAAAATGAGCTTTATAATCAGATGATAAACAGCAGATTGAAAGAGAAACAATGATCTTAAGAAATTAAGGAAGCAAATTGAAGACCAACAACAGTATCCTTTCAGGAATAATACATTAATTAAAAACAGTAAGGGACATAAGGGACATGGTCAAAAATGAAATTACTGATGCAGAAGAGGAGCTTGAAGAAATCACAATGTGCAAAAGGAAAAGGAATTTAAAGCAACTGCAGACAGGAGAATAGATATCGATATCACAGGTAATTTGACTCAGGTTAATTGATGTCTTTTAAGATGAGAATCCAATAAATGGAATAGAAATAGTATTTGAAGATGCAATAAAATAAAAATTATCCTCAGATTTCAGAAGAAATAAATTTGAACATTGAAAGGTTAAACTGTGTTCCAGAAAAACTCAAAGACATTTTCTGTGTAAATTATTAAATTGTGTTTACACAGAAAGAACTTTGAGGCAGCCAGGAATGAGAAAGCAAGTCTTCCTCCAGGGGTAAAAATTAGTCTTATCTCATATTCTTTCACAGCAAAACCAATGCATAGAGGCAATGGGACAGTGTCTACAACACTCAGTGGGAGAGAAAGTGTGCCACAAAGATATTACAGGCAGTTCTGGTGCTTTTCACATTAGTGTCAACATCAGGTGGACTAGGGTCTCTGCTTAAAAACTCTTTGAGGATGAAATCTGCTCACCCAAAAGTTAAACATAGAACCATGGTTAAAAAAGGAAATGCCACTTAAACCCTCTGTGTTTGAAGACTGCAAAGCAATTGCTACAAGGTTTATAAACAAAAACATATACCCTAAGAATTTTATAAATTCAGGTAAATTTTCCTTCAGACACAAAATTGAAGGGAGCCAGGGTCACTGTGCTGCATAACTCCTTCTCCTCTGCCTCACCCACTGCCCCAAAACAGGGAAACAGTTCCAAAAAGGAGACCCTATAAGAGTTAGAGACAAATTCTTTTTAATCAGAATCCAATCTAAATTGCACTTATTTAAATTATTGTGAAAATAATGCTTTAAAATCATGAAATAATATAAAAATTATACTGTAAGTAATAAAAATTGGTAGGAGACAATGTAAGAATTTCTCCATTTCTCCTGTAGGGTGTTAGTCAATAATATCTAAGGTGAAACAAGTAATTTAAAAAATGAGTCCCCATTTTCTTTATCTGTTCACCTGTTGGTGGGCACCTAGGTGATTCCATATCTTGGCCATTGTGAATAATGCTGCAATGAACATGGGAGTGCAGACATCTCTTCAACGTACTGATTTCAATTCTTTTGGATACATACGTAGAAGTGGGATTGCTGGATCTTATGAGAATTGTATTAGTTTTTTGAGGAAACTCCATACCGTTCTCCATAATGACTGTACTAATTTATCTTCCCACTGACTGTGCACAAAGGTTCCCTTTTCCCCACACCCTCACCAACACTTGTCATCTTTCTCCTCTTTGATAACAGCCATTCTCACAGGAGTGAGGTGATACCTCATTGTGATTTGAATTTGCATTTCCTGATGATTAGATATGTTGAAGTATTTTGTTACAAACCTGTTGGCCATATAAGCAAGGCACAGAAAGACAAATACTACAGGATTTCAATTACATGTGAAATCTAAAAGTCAAACTTATAGAAATAGAGAGTAGAATAGCGGTTTCCAGAGGCTAGGGATGGGGTGGGATGGGCAATGGAGAGAAATTAACCAAATACAAAGTTCCTGTTAGACAAAAGGAACAAATTTTTTAGATCTATTTTAGAGCAAGATGACCATAGTTAATAATACTGTGTTGTATATTTCAAAACTGTTAAAAAATACATTTTAAATGTTCTCATTACAAAAATTATAAGTATGTGAAGTGATAGATATGTTGATTAGCTCGATATAATCATTCCACAATGTATATGTATGTCAAAACATCACACTGAACTCCATAAATATATACAATTATTATTTGATAATTAAAAACTTTTTTAAAAGACAGGAGACACATAAAAACAACTCCAACATTTTCATTTTTTTAGTAATCTTTTATGTCAACCATGAGTCAACTTTTAGGCAGTATTGTTTCTTATAGCGAGTAAACATTAATAAGGAAATTTCACCCATAACACAATTCAATAATTTTATCTAAAATGTAAAGTACATTAGAGCCCATTAAAAAATGTTATCTACATACTGCACGTGTACAGAGGGAGGCCTGCGACAGGGCTCATCTGATGGGAGTACCGCTTCTGCGTGGTGAGGTATTGGATGATTTTCTCTAAGATCTTAATTTTTTCTGTATTGTCTACATTTTTATAGTGTGCATATATCACCTTCACAAATAAGAATGGACTTATTGAAGAAAGTGCAGAAAAGAGGGAAAGAGGAAGGAAAGGAGGCAAGAAGGGACAGAGAAAGGAAGAAAAGAGGAAGGGAGAGAGAGAGGGAGAGAAAGGATAAGGGGTTGCAGGGCCGGTGTAGACGGAAGATGCCCTGGGGGGACACGGTCCATTTATGCTGATTTGGGGGGGTGGGAAGATATAGTTGAAAATGTGGCATATGTGTTCTATATGGCTTTGGAGTTTTACAGACCCAGGTACATCTTGCACCTGCCACTCAGCTGGAGGTTCAAGTTCACTAAACTGAAATTTGAAGTTTCCTCAACCACAGGAAGGGAATAATCATGCCTACTTAGCAGGGTTGCTTTGAGTTAGTGATGGTATATGCAGCACAGTGCCTAGCCCCAGACAGTCCCTTAACACAGCAGTCCCCAACCTTTTTGGCACCAGGGACCGGTTTCATGGAAGGGGGTATGGAGCTCAGGCAGGGATGCGAGAGACAAGGAGAGGCTGTAAATACAGATGAAGCTTTGCTCACCTGCCGCTCACCTCCTGCTGTGCAGCTGGTGGCCCGGTCCCTAAATTTCACGGAAGACAATTTTTCCATGGCCTGGGGTGGGGGGAAGGCAGGTAGGGAGGAGAGAGGTGGAGCTCAGGCAGTGATGCACAGCCAGGTTCCCAAAAGGCCACAGACCCGGTACCAGGCCACGGCCTAGGGATTGGGGACCTGAGCCTTAACAAATGCCAGATTCCTTTTGTGTTTCTTCTGGTCATTCTTTTCCCATCCATCCATCCACCCATCCAAGAAGCTTTTGTTGGACAGGTGTTTACTAACTGCCAGGAACCCCTCAGTGTGAAAAGATACAGCCCCTGCCCTTGGCAGAGAGAGCAGGCCAGGCAGGATGAGAAGAGGGAGGCGGCGAAGCTTCAGGGTCAAAAGAGGCAGGTGCTTCTGCAGAGAAGCCCACGCAAGCTTTCATTAACCGTTTCTTTCCAAGGGAACCTCTTGGTTGCTGGCCAGCTCCCGTGCCCTTGCTTGGCCTGTCAGAGTGGCGGTGTTGTTCTGAGATCTCAGGAGGCAGTTGGGGAACGTGTCATTTTAGTTTCCCTCTCTCCCTCCTCTTCTGCCTCTGTTCTGACTCCCACTGTTAAGTGCTCTGGCTCTTTATCATGGCTTTGAAATCGAGAAAGACACTTTGGAATTCAATTAGCCGCACAGTTACCACAGCAACGAAAACATACAAACTTAAATGATTTATACGCACAGACAACACTTCAGAAAAGAATACATTTAATCTTGCAGCTGGGAATGAAATGGATTGTACAATAAGAAAATTGTATTCTTCTCTCCCAGATGAGAGGCCTCCAGGTCTTGATGTGATGTGGATGAACACTGAGGGGGAGGGAGGCATGTGGCCCACGAACATCTCGTGCTCACTCCAGGCGTCGGGGTTCATGTTGGGGTTCATGCTGAGAACTAGCCTGCCCTGCAACAGGCATTCTGGCATTCCGGGCCAGCAAAGCCAGGTATGACAGTGGACATTATTCCATGAACCGTAGCATGTCCTCCAGGGCATATTCCTCTCTTACTACTGTTTTGCATAGTTTATGCATATCCACGTGCACAAATCCTGAGATTCACTTCACATTAAAGTGAGATCCTTTATAGAGTCACAGAATGGGAGGGGCTGTACCTAAAAAGTGAAAACCAAACAAAACATGCAAATCAGGTATTTTGTAACAATTTCTGCCTTACTCCTGCATGGGAGATGGCAGGACTAATGCAGCCCCATCGCTGCCATTGGGCTAGCGGCATTTTTTAAGATGGCTTAATAACTACTCAGACTGTGTCAGGAGTTAGAGTACTTTATTTCTTTAATGAGAGAATGTTGTCTTCATAGGCAATATATATAAAAATAAATGAAAGCAGATAGTTTCTTGAAATATTTATTTTTTATTTCTTATTTCTTTTCCACATTTTATATATATTGGCCCTTTGCAATAACCAAGAACAGGAGTTTGTGAATTTTCTTCTATTGCACATTCCTATCAGTTGAACAGATATATGTGTATATACTTATAAAACATATAAATGCATTGCTACTGTTGATTCATATATATTCAAAGCTAATAAAGCATATTTTTTTTAATTTTTGAAAAAATATTGAAGTTGTAAAATTTTATCTCACACCTAAATGAATCTTCTTTCATCCCACTTTGGAAACCATTGAGTTAGAGGCATCCTCATGGTTTCAAGAAGAATTGGGGTGGTTAAAATGGGAGCCACAGAGAAAAATAACTTTACTTAATCCTCCAATACAAGATCTTGAGGAACAAAATGGAAGGTCGTGAGGGGACTGGGCACAGTGTGTTCCATAACAAGTGACTAGAAAAGAAGAGAGTGAGGGTACAGACAATACTAACTCTGGTGTTCTCCTGGAGGACTTGAGAGGGTGCCTGGCCCTAGGGAGCCAGTTGGACACAAAGCCAGTGTCCCCTCCACTCTCCACCAATTGGATGGTCATTGTGGCACTAGACTAAGGAGCTGTTCTTCAGTAGGTCACTAACTGTCCCATGAAGGCTGTCCATCAATAGTGACTGCAGGTGGCCACTGGGTGGTCCAGGTGATGGAGACCACCCGAGACTTTGCTGAGTACATCCAAACTGCCTCATCTAGACAACTCCATCTACAAGGTCCCATGATATGTAGAATTACTCCCCTTCACAACACCCATATGGAAAATAGTGCCAGGGAATCCCTGACACTCATAGGATGGGATTGACTGCATGTAAGGATAAGACCAGCACCATTTCTGGATGGGACTGATCAGTGATGAAACCACCCCTATGACATATCACTCAAACCTACCAATTGACTTCCATAAATTTTGCGTTGTTGACTTTCTACACTGCTGAATACTGAAGTCATTTTTTCTTTGCAAATAATTCCTTTTCCAGTAGTGAACATTTATAACACAAATCAGCACATAGGATCTCAAATTCCAAACAAAACCTTATCATGAAATTTATATGCAATGCTTCATACCTGGGAGCTCCTATTAGGAAATAGTCTATTCACTAGCTTTAGTTAATGTATTTGGATTAAAAAAAAAAGTAAACTCCAGTAATTTATTTATATTCTACAATCGAGGATTTTCTCTCTTTCAGACAGTACTTGCCCCAGGTATGCATGGGCATGGATGTTAGAGAAAGGGTCTAGATCTCTGCTCTACTACATACCAACTCTGTAGTTTCAGGCAAACCATTTAACCTCTGAAAGTCTCAGTTTCCCCATCAGCAAAATAGGGATGACAATATCACCCTTGTTGAATTGTTGTTAAATATTTATGATCAAAAGCATCTAGCATCATGCCTAGCACTCAGTGACCACTCAAATTGTAGCTGCTTTTGCTGTGGTAATTAGTGGAAATGAATGAGATTTCCCTCCACATAAGCCATGACTTCATTCATATGTATATGTTTTCATGTATTCAAATAGAGTACATGCAAACTCTCTATGTCTACATGTATATGAGCAGGGCCATTGGGTTTTAAAGGGACAGATGCTTTTTACTGCTGCCCATTCATTGGGGTTGGGTTATTCTAGGCCTGAAAAAGGATTTTGAGCAGTGCTAACAATGGAGAGATGCAGAGGTGGACAGCTCAGTCAGTGGACACCTGAAACTGCTCTCCCTCCTGCAAGTAGGGACAAGCCCCCTGCTTGGCCGGCAAGACAACAGTGGATTACATTTTTTATTTTTCCATTTTTTCATTGTGATAAAATACACACAACATTTGCCCCTTTAACCATTTTAAAGTGTACAATTCGGTGGCATTAAGTAAATTCACAATGTTGTGTAAACGTCGCCACTTCTAGTTCCAGAACATTTTCCATCACCCCACGCAGAACCCCCATGCCCATTAGCAGCCACCCCCCACTTCTGCTTCCACCAGCCCCTGCTACCAGTAATCTTTCTGTCTCTATGGATCTGCCCATTCTGGACATTTCCTATAAATGGAATTACACAATGTGTGGTCTTTTGTGATTGGCTTCTTACACTTAGCATAATGTTTTCAAAGTTCGTCCATTTTGTAGCCTGTGTCAGTACTTCATTCTTTTTTATGGCTAATAGTATTGTGTTGTATGGCTATACCACATTTTGTTTGTCCTGTATTTCTGTGGTCCCCAACCCCTGGACCGTGGACTGGTACCTGTCCATGGCTTGTTAGGGACCGGGCTGCAGAGCTCTGCTGCCCCCCACCCCACCCCACCCCATTTGTGGAAAAATTGTCTTCCATGAAACCAATCCCTGGTGCCAAAAAAGTTGGGGACCTCTGCTGTATTTGCTTTTCAATCCCGTTATCACAGGTAGAAATCATGACATGATAAGAGGACTTTGCGTCAGGTAGGCCTCAGTTCAGCGACAGGGTCTTAGGCATTCACCTCTTCTGAGACTTCGGGCAAGTGCCAACATCTGCAGGTGTTTCACTTGCAAAATGAAGACAATGGTTATCGTCACGGTTATTGGGACAATTAAATGAGATGCACAGAACATGAATGCACCTGGCACACTGGAGGTATCGTAATCCACTATTGTTTTCCTGCAAACTTTTTAACTTCATAAACATTCTTGATAAAACAACCATCATGGAAATCAAGGGCTCCTGGGGGTAGGGATGGACCCATGCTAAACTGTGGCTTTGCACCTCATGCTGGCTCTGGGGCAGGGCTGGGCCCTCACTCAGCCCCTGAAAGCTGCTGCCTTCTCCATCAGTCTAACAGGCCATCCTTGTCCTCCCTCTCCATGCTGCTTCCTGAAGCTTCCCAAAGCTCTCACCAAGCGGCAAGACCTGGGGTCTGACAAGGGGTGGAGGCAACAGCCCTAGCCCTGGGCACAGGCAGAGTGGGTAGCATGCATCCTGGGACAGAGGCCTGCCACCTGCTGCTCCCACACTTTTCCCTCCTGGGGACCAAGCCCTGGGCGCCAGCTGGGAAGTAGCCACCTCTGCCCTTGTGGGGATCTAGCACACTGCCGGCCTCCATCACTTCCCTCCCCACGGTCATCAGCATTCCTCTTGGCCAGGGCCACACTGAAGAGCCCAAGACATGTGACACTTCCAGGGGAAGAGCTCACAGAATGACCTTGGCCCAGAGTCACTGGCCCTGGCTAATGAATAGACTGGCCCTGCTATTCTGCTCCAGTTTCCTTTCTCTCCAGCTGCCTAATTGGATGCTGCTTCTGGACTTTCCTGCTCTGGCCTGTTGCACTGGCTTTGGCCGAATGGGCTCTAGGCCACAGTCCCTTACTGCTGACACTTCTCTCAAAGCCATTTCAGTCTCCAGTAACTCCCCAGTTTGGGATCATGGGCCATGTTGGCTGCTGTGTCTAGTAACAGGCCAAACATGACCAGGTTAACTGCAATGGGATTATGTGCCTAGGGATGGGGTGAGTTCTGGAAGTAGGTTGAGCCACCAACCAAGGGAGGCACAGCTACAGGTGTCAGGAGGAAGGCCAGGCCAGGCAGAGCTGCCTCAAGGGCACAGTGGTGAGAAACAGGTGGTGCAGGGCAAGCGGTCAACCAGGGAGAGTGAGAGCGGCCCCAGCAGAAGGGCAGAGTGTGGTGTGAGGAACCCCACTGTGATGGTTAACGTCAGGTGTCAACTTGACTGGATTAGGGGATACCCAGATAGCTGGTAAAGCTTTATTTCTGGGTATGTCTGTGAGGCTGTTTCTGGAAGAAACTGGCATTTGAATCAGTGGACTGAGTAAGGAAGATCTGCCCTCAGCCAACGGGGGTGGGCACTATCCAATCAGCTGAGGGCCCAGATAGAACAAAAGGACAGAGGAAAGGCAAATTCTCTCTCTCTCTCTCTCTCTCCCCCTGCCACCCCAGAGGTGTGACCCTCTTCTTCCCCTCCCCTTGGATGGCAGAATCCCAGGTTCTCAGCCTTCTGCCTAGGACTAAGATTTATCTATCTATCTCCTCCCTGACTTATACACCCACTCAACTAATTCAAAGCTGTCTAAGAAGCCAGCACCTTGGACACATCAAAATCCAAGAGCTTGACTCCAGCACCTGGACTTGTATTTTTATTGCATCTATTCAAGATGTGCAACATGATGTTTTAATATATATTTATATATATACATACTATGAAGTGATTATTACAGTCAAGCAAATTAACATATCCGTCATTTCTCATAGTTCTCTTTCTCCTTCCTTCTTTCCTTCTTTCCTTCCTTCCTTCCTTCCTTCCTTCCTTTCTTTTTAAGAGCACCTAAAATCTACTCTCATAGCAAATTTCCAGTATATAATACAATACTATTAACTATAGTCCTCATGTTGTACATTAGATGTCTGGACTCATCCTAAAACTGCAACTTTGTACCCTTTGACCTACACCCTCCCATTTCCCCTGCCCACCTCCCCCCCCCGGTAGCCAGCATTCCCTATTTGTTTTTCTTTTTTTTTAGATTCTACATATAAGTGAGGTCATGGGATATTTTTCTTTCTATGTCTGGCTTATGTCACTTAGATGATGTCCTCTAGGTTCATCTATGTTATCGCAAATAGCAGGATTTACTTATTTTTTTAAGGCTGAATAATATTCCATTGTATGTATGTGTGTGGTATATATATGTACACACACACCCACACACAATTTCTTTATCCATCATTTGTTGATGGAAATTTCTGTAATTTTCATATCTTGGCTGTTGTGAATAATGCTGCAATGAACATGGGAGTGCATATACCTTTATGAGATGATGACTTTCTTTCCTTTGGGTATATACCCAGAAGAAGGATTGTTGGGTCATAAGGTAGATTAAATATATTTCTTTAGGAACCTCCATACTGTTTTCCACAGTGGCTGCACCAATCTGTATTCCCACCAATAGTGTACAAGCGGTCCCTTTTCTCCACACCCTTGCTAACACTTGTTACTCTTGTCTTTTTGATAATATCCATCCAAACAGGTGTGAAGGTGTGAGGTGATATCTCATTATGGTTTTGCTTTGCATTTCCCTGATCATTAGTGATGTTGAGTACATTTTCATATACCTGTTGGCCATTTGTATATCTTCTTTGGGAAAATGTCTATTCAGGTCCTTTGCCCATTTTTTAATCAGGTTATTCATGGATTTTTTGGGTTTTTTTTGTTGTTTACTATTGAGTTCTGTGAGTTGCTTATATATTTTTGATATGACACCTTATCACATATATGGTTCAAAAATACTCTCTCCCAATCCATAGGCTGCCTTTTCACTCTGTTGTCTTCTTTGCTGTGCAGAAGATTTTTGGTTTGGTGTAGTGCCACTTGTTTACTTGTGCTTTGGTTGCCTGTGCCTTTAGTGTTCCATCCAAAAATATCATTGCCAAGACCAATGTCACGA
The DNA here is from genome assembly GCA_023783475.1 of Daubentonia madagascariensis. Taxonomy (NCBI): domain Eukaryota; kingdom Metazoa; phylum Chordata; class Mammalia; order Primates; family Daubentoniidae; genus Daubentonia; species Daubentonia madagascariensis. The sequence goes on from JAKFHU010000144.1 coordinate 15,547,855, forward strand.
AGCTTTTGTATATGTTTTCCTCTAGGAGTTTTATGGTTTCAGGTCTTTGATGTGGGGGCATTGTAAATGGAGGAAAATACTAAAAGAATTTTACCTGTGCACTGTAGGGCTTTTGGTTTGGAGGTTGTGCCTCCAGCTCCACAGAGCTTGTCTCCTAAGAGGGAGACCTTCCATTGCCAGAGTCCTCCCTGTGATGTCAGATGCACCCACTGAGCTCTCCTGAGCATCTCGAGTGCCACGTGTTTTAATGGATGTAAAGCATCTAGCACCTGTCAAGCCACAAGAAATTGTATTACTTCCCTTCCCCTCCCTTTAGGACAGCAATGGTGTCTTACTTGTCTATGTGCTCCCAGAAGTGCCTAGACCAGGGTCTCGCACATAGAAGTGCTCACTTAAGGTTTGGCAAATTGAGGTGAATCCACAGACCCCGCTGGCTGAAGCACCACTCCCCCATCAGAACAAACCGGATGGACCTCAGTCATCTCCCCTCAGGTTCAGGTCCACAGAGCCCACTGGGGAAGAGTTGCATGTCCCTTGGGGCCCTTTCCCCTAGCAAATGCATGTAAGTGAGTAAACCTAATAAAGCAATCACCTTGGGAGCCAGAAAGGGTGAGGCAGCTCTAGGAGGGCCCAGGTTCCCACAGTGGGCAAGGCTAATGAGGTCCTTTGGCACAGGGGCAGTGACTATGGCCAACTCCCTCGGGGGCTGGATTTGCTGAGTCTTGTGAAAAGAGTCAGTGCCCTGCAGGAAGGTCAGGGTGGATGAGTGCACATGGATGGGCAGTCAGTCGTCACAGCCCAGAGCTCTCCAAGGCAGGGCTGTGCTGCCAGCAGGAGCGTTGGCCACACCCCAAGCCCCTCTGGCTGCTTCCTGTATGGGCATCACTTCAACTGCCCAAGCAGGCATCAACAGGACTTCCTTGTTTTTGTTTTAAAGAAGGCCACAGACAGCGAGTTTGATACTTTCCTGGCAAATAGAACAGGCCCTCAATGCCTTATCTGCAATTCTGAAATCCACAGAGCTCAGAAAATGGAAACTTTTCTTATAACTTAATTGGCAGCAAAACCGGACCTGATCTGAACTCATTTGGCTGCAAAACTTGACCTTATCTGATGTGAGGTTATCCGTCTAGTGTGAATATTCATACATTTCACCGAAGGAATATTTATGTGTTTGCTTTCGGGTGCTGCCCCAGACCCTGCTGAGGGTGCTGTAGAACGTGCAGTATATGTATGCATGCGTTCCCTTCCTGAAGTCTAAAATGATCTGCATCCTGACACGTCGCTGGCCTTGAGGATGTCAGAGGAGGGGCCATGCGACAGGACTGAATACTTTCTGTAGTTTTCCACTTACACATCGGCATTGAGGAATGGCACGTTCATCTGTTAAGAGTCCGCTTTAGCTGGTGCCTTCTGGTTGTAAGGAATAGGGGATGTTCAAGTAACTTTGGAAAAGGGGTTTTGTTGCTTGTTGGGGGTCCATGTTAGTGGGAGCTGGATGAAGAATGGAGGAGTCGTCGTAGACGGGAGCAGCTTTAGGTTCTCTCTCTCCCCCATCTCATTTTTGCAGTTTTCTTTTCCACTTTCTCTCCCATAAGGTTGCTGCATGGTGTCTTTTCTCTCCCTTCCCCTCCCCTCCCCTCCTGTCCTCTTCTCCCCTCCTCTTCTCTCTTCTTTTCCCTCCTTCTTTTCTCGTGGCACCACTGCTCCTGTCTGGGCATCTGCTCCTTTCTCTCCCCAACCTCCTCTGCTCACTCATCATTTTGGTTGCTCATAAACTTGGCTTGCACACAGCTCATCTGTATCCAACTATATTTCCATGCTTTGTGTCATCATACTTCTTGCTGCCATGTGCTCCATCTTTCTGTGTGTCCCAATTGGACAAAGAGAATTCTAATTGTCTCAGTTTATCTTTTCATGCAAGTCTATGGAAGGATTACGCTTGCTAGGTGCTCACTCTGGTACTATTAGATGTGTCAGGGGGTATCACGTGACACAGGATATGGCTGTCTAAGCCTGACCCTTGAGTGGGTCCTGGTGTTTCACTTAGAAGGGGCTATGGCTGAGCAGGTCCCAAAAGTCTACTACATGGTCCAAACTCCAACATTGTTGAAGGATGCCAGATAGAATCAGAGATTGGAAATATTTTAGCAAGCTCCAGCACCCCTAGTTATATCCTTCTTTTTTTGCCATCCCCCAGTAGATGCACAAATAATCCATATCTTCTGCTGCCCTAAGATTACAGGGTTCCTCTCTTTACTGGCCAGAGCCACATGCCTCCAAGACTCATCATTGCAGATATTCCCCATCTGGATCAATGCTTGCCAATTCCCATCCAAAAACAGACCAGAGAAAACCCAAAACAGTGTCTTCTATATGGTATGTATTTAACACATGTCTGTTGAAGTCATTTAGATGAATACACCAAAGAAATTCAAAGAGTCAATGAGTACTAATGCCTTTGTGTGATTTTACTGTACTTCAGCAGCTCCTAGAAATGCACTTACCCAAAGTGGGGATAATGGGTTTTGCTGATGGAATAGACATCATGGGAGTCTTTTAGTAGCATATCAAAGAGGTAGTCCTTCTGCATCTATGTGTAAAGCCAAAGCCAAGAAGGAGACTAGGATTGCTAAAATCACATGCAGCCTGACTCTGGGAGTCTTCTACTCCACCCCCCAAGAGCTGACAGATGTGGGAGATAGTGGGGTGGCAGGGCTTGGGCAGAGCAAGGTTAGAGGCAGGCACCTTGGAGCTGAGCTGGGCAGGAGCCCATGCCCAGCTGTGCCATCAGAAGGGCTCTGAAAAAGAATCCTCAATGAAACTGGGGAGGCATGCTGTGTCAGCAAGCCTGTTTAAGTAGATTTTCTTGCTGGCAGGGTGCTAATGAGGTGCTAACACAGGGGAGGGAGGCAGGCGGGGCTTTCTAGAAGAAGGAGCAGATGTGAGCAAGGCTTCAAAGGAATTGAGTTAAGAGCCTGAGAAGGCGGCCCTGCCCACCTGCCCTGAGTCAATCTGAAGGCTCCTCTTAAGAGAGCTGAAGAGGACAACTTCTTTTCAGCTGAGAACAGATTCTTTTGCTCTCTGTCTCATGAGTTTTCAATAATCCTCCTCATCCTTTAGAAGCCAAAGTGCTCACTCACTACTGTGTTCCGGACCAAACTCCACCTGAGACTCTGCCTACACACGTAGGTGGAGGGCTCAGCCCTCACCCTGGGTCTTGCCTCACGTCACAGAGGTGGGCTCTGGGACCCTTTCCTCCCAGAGGGACTCCATTTCCTGGGCTCCCACTCCTTTCTTGCCAGGGAAGCTGCAAAAGGCATACAGTTCCATAGCTCTTTCCTGCTGAATTTAAATGTAAAAAAAATTATTTTAAAAATTCTCTTCTAGGAGCTTAGCAAGATACCTTTGTTTACCTCTCTCCATTTTAAGGACAAAAGAGTTGGCATCTATTAGATCAAACTATATGAAAGTTCCATTTTTGTAGGTCAGAAACAATTTTGTATAGGCAGCATCACACAGTTCAAAATAACACATCTGCCTGGAGCTGGGCATTAGATAGGTGTCCTCTGGATGGTGTATATGATGCTCTGGCTAGAGGAATTATGAGGGTGGGCATAGCGGAGTGGAATTGGAAATCAAGAAAGGTAATAATGATAACACAGAACTAGTGGTCACAGAAATAGAGCTTTTACTCAGTCCTTACGATATTGAATAATAAGAGTTTTATATGTAATAACTTGTTTAATTCTTACCACATCCCCAGGAGGTATTTACTATCTAAACGGAGAAATTAAGGTCAAGGAAATTAGGTAACATGCCCAAGATCACCTGTGGGGACACCAGAATTTGACCCAGGCAGATGTGTCCCAGAATCTCCTAAGCTTTAACAGAGAAGGAGGTACATCAAATAAGAAAGGTGTTCCAGAACCCCCCACCCACTCCCTGGTTGTTTCCCAGCTGGGCTAGTCAGAAAGTCCAGGCAGAGTGCTACAGGGGAAAGAGGGAAAGAGTAGCCCCTTAGATGGGAGACAGACTTGGGTTTGGATACCAGCCCTGCTTTTTACTATCTCTGGGACCTGAGAAAATTAAGTCGACCCACATGAGTTTTAGGTTTCCCAGGTTTAAAATGGGGCTAATTATAAACTCCTCATGAGGATGTTGTGAGACTTTCATGCAATAATGCTCTCCCTAAACTAGGAACTCCCCCCCAGGGGAGGTCAATCTTATTCATGTCTGTGTGGTCCTTTGTTAAGAGCCCAGTGTATATTTGCGCTCTGTAAATATTTGTTGAGTGACTGGGTATTTAGGAGAGATCGGGGTGGTATGACTGGTGTGGGGAATTTGGAAAGGCATTGTGAGCTATTAATGAAGAGGAAAAATTGAAAAGCGAATGTGAGGGAGTGAATGAGAGAGGACAGTAGACAGAGGATGTGTCAGGAATCCCTGCAATCAGAGGGAACCCTATTGGAGAAGACCTTCCACTCATCGTTCCAACAGCCCAGAAACATGCCCTTTTCCTGGGTATTAGTTTCCAAGGGCTGGTGTCACAAATGACTACAAACTGGGTGGCTAAAACCAACAGAAATTCATTTTTACATAGTTCTGGAGGCTAAAAGTCAAAAAAAAAAAAGCATCAGCAGGCTGTGCTCCCTCAGAAGGCTCTAGGGAAGAATCCCTCCTTGCCGCTCCTAGATTCTGGTGGTTGCCAGCAATCGTGGGCGTTCCTTGGCTTGTGGCAGCATAACTCCAATCTCTGCCTCTGTCCTCACATGGCTCTCTCCCCTCTGTGTGCCTCTCTATGTTCAAATTTCCCTCTTCTTATAAGGACACTAGTCATTGCATCAGGGCCTGCCCCAACCCAGTATGATTTCAATTTAAGTTAATTACATCTATAAAGATCTTATTTCCAAATAAGGGTACATTCATGAATTCTGAGTGGACATGAATTTTAGGGGCACACGATTTAACCCAGTACACCCTGCTAGTCATCAAACTTAGCTTAACACTAATTCATTTATTCAACTAATATTTCTGAACACCTACCCCTCTGTCAGGCACCATATTAGATGCTGGGGACATATGTTGAATACGTCAAGGTCCTTCTCCATAAGGATCTCACCAACTAATTAATGAGACAGATGTGTGCACAACAAAGCTCAATAGAGGTTTATAGAGCCAATGATTAGACCCAGTTTACACGGCTTAGGGGGAAGGGGTCAAGTCTGCCATGAAATAGCATTGGTCTGGGCAGGTTTCATGGGAGAGATGGTGCTTGTGTTGAGTCTTTCCTGAAATCATCAAAGAGGTCTGCAGGATGGACAAAGGTGGGGAGGTGCTCTAGGTGGTGTGTGTAGTGTCATCAAAGGCTGGGGACCTTGAAGCTGCCTCTTATGTTTGGGGGTTCAGCAGGTGTTTTGGCAATAAGGCTTGAGCAGGGCTACGGGACTTACTTTAGGGAGAAGGGGACAGGCTAGGGGAGGTAGTGACTGACCCTGAAAGCCACTGATGGGTCACGTGGTGGTGACAATAAGCCTCAACTGGGGACAGGGCAGCAGTAGGGCTAGAAGCATCCTGTCCTTAAACCAGTTGCCTTTGGCACCACTAGCCTGGCCAGTTGGCCCTGAGAAAGAAAAGGAAAGACAAGAAGAAAAGAGGGAGGGAGGCTGTGTGGCCACTGATGATCATGACAATCCCATTTTATAGATTAGAGTATTGAGGTATAGAGAAGTTAAATGATTTGCCCTAAATGAAAAAGCAAGTAAATGGCAGAGTGTCAAACCTCGATTATTAAATTCATTCTGTGGATTGTTCCCAGTGCTCTACACTGCCTGCCAAGCAAGACTGATAGAGAAAGAAAAGAATCCACAGTTAACCAACCAGGCCAATTAAAAGGCAATTATTTTTATTACACAAGGAGTCTTTGGCTTACCCAGGGATTCCCCACAGTGTTATGTTTAAATAGCAGCCACCTAATAACAGCCTGCCCTCAACAATCTCCCTTCTCGGATAGTTGAATGTGCCCTGATAGATCACAAACTGCTTATTTTAGGGGAAGAGAGTAGAAAACTATAAAGCCAAAGCATTAAAAGCCACCGCCAATTAAAGACCAATCAGAAATGAAGAGGCATTAAAACTTCAATGGATTTATAACCAAAGTCAATGAGAAAATGTGATTTCATTTAAAAAAACCCATATTTCATAAAACCAATTTCATTTAAAAAAACCAAAACTGCTAGAGCAATGTTATCTGTGGATGCCTTTCCAGCATGGCTGCCACCAGGGCTACCCCTCAGTGCGAATCTGTTAAAAGGAGATTTGGATCCAAAGCATATACAATATGCAGTAATCGAATATATACAATTATTCAGAAACACATCTTTGGTGTCAAGTGAGGCAGAGTGTCCCAGAAATTAGGAAACAGCAATAACTCTCTGCAAAACTCTGGCATCTTACAGAGGTGCCTTGGCTCTGGTAGTTGTGATGGCCAAAGGGGCCTTGGTTGGAATTGGTGATGTGTTGGAGTTACCCTCAGCATAGTCAAAGCCCTAAAGACCCCAAACACCATTGGAGGTCCTTGGAATACATAAACAAATTACTTATCAAGAAGGCTGCATGCATTGTAGCAGCCCTAAATAAGATTATTCCAGAGTAAGAATGGATCTTTGCTTCCAAAGTGGAATGAAGAGTAGAAGAAACTCTTCTAATGTGAATCAAGAATAAAAGCCCCAAGTTCAAGTCCTCACTCTGTATTATCTGGATGGCATTGGAAAAAGTCCTTATACTGCTCTTGATCTTTATTTCCTCACCTGTTAAATGAGCAGGTAGAATTAGATGCTTCTTTTATTCCTCCCAGCTCTGACACTTTATGATCTGTGACCAGGCAGGTGTGATGCCAAAGGTCTTCACGTGGAACAGCCTGGTCGGGGGCTAAAAGCTTGATCCATCTGGGCCACGCTTTGATGTGACTGGTATTGAGGCTCCTGGCTGGGATGGGGACACAAGTTACTAAGGCTTTTTAAACTTAAAGACTAGGAGGAAGCGGTCTATGGAAGTCAGATGGAAAAGGACATAAGCGTCAGGGGAAATGTTATTGGCAAAGAGAGACGCTTAAACCCATGAAACTGGAAACTATAAGGCAAGGACAATGAGGCCTTAAAACCAAGCAATAGCATCAGCAATCTGCACTTGGCTGGCTTCACGGAGCTTCGACAAAAGAGGGAAATAGGGCCTTTGGAGGTGCAAGGGGTGTTAAATTGCCTCCTTGTTTGCTTGCCAGGTTGTGTTCCCCTGATGTGAACTCCCTGCATGCCAATCCACAGCTCCCTGCCCCCCAACTCCTCTTGTCTCTCTCTCTCTCTCTCACACACACACATACACACCCCCCACATCCTTGATAGGAATTATTGAGTATGTGGCTTTCTGAATGAAGCAGAAGACATTTTATTATTGGAATCTACCCTTCCCTGTGATTCTCAATGACACAGGGAGGGAAGGAGAAGCCTTGCCTTTGATTAACTGCCACAGGCCAATTCCAGAGTCAAGAAGAACTGAGTAACTTCCTTTTCTAAGGACCTCCAGTGGGATAACTGAGAAATCTCATGGACAAGCATTACCACTGTTAGGGACAATGACAGTTGTCATGATGTGAACAGCTGTCGTCTATAGAGTATCTACTTCATGCCAGTCAGTGTACTAGGTGATTTACAAGTTTTGATGGGTGTAGGGGTGCTAGTTTTAAGCTGGAATCAGCCTGAGTCTGTTGCTCACAATTGTGCAAAATTTCTGTTAAGGAGAAAAGGAGCCTTATTTTTTTAGGAAAGTACTTTTTTGGGGTTGGTGGTCAGGAAATATGGGCTTGACTAGGTAAGAGTGGGCTGAGATTAAGAAAGAGTGAAATCACTCTACTGAATAACGCAACAGGGCCAGGAGGGGTGAGAAGGGTGGTGGGGGCTGCATGAGAGGAAAGATGGAGAACGGCTCAGAAGCAGCATTCAGGGGCTCAGGAGAAGGCCCTGTGCTGACCTTTACACCATAGTCTAATAGCTCTGCAATGTGACCTCTGTCACGATTGTTCTCAGAGTGGGGGGTGTGTGCAGAAATTTTGTCCTCCATTCGGTAGCATCTGGAGACATGTTTGGTTGTCATGGTTAGGGCAGGGGGTGCTACTTGCATTTAGCGGGTAGAGACCAAGCAGGCTGCCAAACATCCTACCCTGCACAGGACAGCCCCACAATAAAGCATTATGCAGCCCCAAATGTCAAGGTTGAGAAGCCCTGCTCCAATCCCCCGGGAAACTCTGCTTTACACTCACAGCCTTGGGTCAGCCAAGCTTCAGGAACAAAGGAGAAGAGGCCGTTTCAGACTGAAGCAGAGTTGGGCATGAGAGGAGAACAGCCACAGGCTCGAGCCATCGGCAGGATAACTGGGAATCCACCCAGCAGGAGGACATAGAAGGAGCAGAAATATGCATCTGGTGCAAGAAGTGACAGTGAAACCTAAGTGGCCACTTCCTCTGCTCCAGGAACCCTTGGAACCATGGAGATGGTGCTGGATGTCCCCCTCTCTGTGGGTGGGTGAGCTCTTGCCATTTTTTCTGAATATTAATGGAAAGGGAGACTCTTGAATGCTATAGACTTGAGGACACTGGTTTATACACACATTGTCTCTTTTTACCTTCACGAAAGTCCTGTGAGTAGGTCTCTCAGCTCCATTTATAGTGGAGAAGGACTCAGGCCTAGAGTAGTGGTAGGCTGGTGATCACACAGCCAGTCAGAGCTGGGATTTCACCCGGATCTAGCTTACTGCAGAGCCCGAGCTGTCCACTATCCCACACGGCCCCGAAGGCACAGGAGGATGTGTACATGTGTTCACACATAGGGCTCCAGGCAGACACACCCACTTTAAGCAGCATTCTGGATGTCAGCACACGCACGGTTTGTGGTAAGTTTCCAAATCACTTGCGTGTGTGGCAGACGATTGTCAAGATTTTTTTAGGAACATATTAAGTGGGTACTAACCTTCAGATGCTTTATGAAACCGCCAGATTGTTTTTATTCTGAAGTTTATATGGGGGTATTGTTTCCAAGTCTAGTTCCTTTCTTTTCTTCTATCTCTAAATTACATTCTCACCTTCATACCATTTGGGGGCAGGGGCATTTATTCCCAGGAAATAAATCTCCTGCCAGGAAGTGGCTACGAGAGTCCTTTCTCAATGGAGGAAAGACGTCACGTGTGAGTGCATCAGTGGAGTTGGGGGGCAGTCCTGCTCTCCATCCTGCAGACTGGGCTTAGAATCTTTTTGAGAGTATGGAAGGCCAACTGTTTAGAATGCCCACACCTGGTTATCTTGCTGAAGTCTAATTTGATATCAGAATTAACCACAAAAATTGCTCCATCAACTAATATTAACTCTGTACTTTCTCCCACAGGATTGACATAGCTATAGATCTATCCAGGCCTGGTGGTGTTTTTATATTGGGTCAAGTGGAATCTCAGGCTCTGCCTTGGTTATACACTTCTATAAAATGTTTTTAGGTCAGTAGCCATAATACTGCCCATTTGCTGTGACAGTAATTTATTCATAAATTATATAAAGAATTAAATTAAATTAAATTAATATGATTATAATAATAAATTCTTTAACTGATTATGAAAAGATAAATCATGCCAATATATTCAGTAATGTTTTCAAATGGATTTGTATTTATTGATCACAACATCAACTACAAACGTTTGGAAAATGGCAGCATGTGCACACACATGTACGGGTTTACAGATTTGTGGCAGGAAGTTAGTTCTTGCTGTGACCGTCCCACCTCACTGTTCCCTCTCAGGCCTTATAGCCTGTAAGTTGAGAATACTATAGTAGATTTCAGCTCTGAAACCCTACATCTCTTCCCTTCCTGAAACAAAACCTGGGTTGTAGGACCTAAAAGTCAAACGGCTGGGTTGTGTTGTTTACACACTGCAACACCAATGATATATGATTGTTCTCAAACCTTAATTCTTCTTAATTCTTCTGGGTCTGGAGAAGAAACAGCATCAAAAGGAAAGAGAACATGTTCTCTCATGCTATGGTAAATTCCTGTACATATTAATTCAGATGCATTTCCAGCTCTCTCCATCCCTCCCCTCCGTCATGTCTTGTCTCTTTATACCATAGTTCAGGGGTTCCCAGCCTCGGTACTCTTAGCTCTGTAGGTCATATACTTCTGTGTTGTGTGTGGGGGTGGGGGGTGTCCTGTGCATTCCCTGGCCTCTCCCGCTAGATCCAATAGCACCTCCCAGAAGTGACAACCAAAAATATTTCTAGACATTGCCAAATGTCCCCTGGGAAATAAAATTGCCCTCAGTTAAGAACTACTGCCGTAGTGGATTGCCCTTCTTCAATCACTTGCCTTATGTAAGTCATGAAAACTAAACCCTTTAAACAAGAGTTTCCAATTTCCAGGGTTTATAGATCTAAAAGCAAAGTGTATGCTGGCAAGAACATTTCACTTGGAGTAAAACCCAGACTTGAATTTGGATTCTGCCGTATGTTAACTAGGCAAGTTAAATTCTCTGAGTTTCAGTTACACCTACCATGAAATGAGTGTAATAATGTTCACCTTGCAGAGCTGTTATGAAGATTAAATGACATGCTAGAGGTAAAGCATCTAGCACCACGCCTGGCACAGAGCAGGTGCCCATTGAAAGCGGAATTCAGAACTAAATTTATCCCACTTGATATGTTGCATGCTTGTCCTCAATTCTGTGCTAGATAAAGCTTGCTTAACGTGGGTGTGTTTCTGGGAATTTGCTAAAATAATGGAGAGGAATTGATTCCTGAAGACCATTATTTCAAAGTGAAATGGAAGACTCTGAATCTCATAGAGTCTTACTGTTGGAGGGAAACTCAGAGAAAATGTCGTTGGTTAAGTGAAATCAAGTCAGGTTCCATAACGTGGGGAATTCCCTGAGTTGACGACTGGCTGACTTGGGGGTAATACCCAGCTCTGGTTCATGGCCATGACCTTGACCTGCCTCTCACTATCTATTTAAATGACCGAACTGTGGGCAGTATGAGTGGGCTGCTTCCTGGAGTGACTCACTTAACTGGTATGAGCCTCCTAGAAATACCCCTAATACCCAGGAGGCTCTTGTTTTAGCTCTTACCCCAGGCCTTCAAGATAAAAGATGCATCTTGCATTTTCTAGGGGTAGGAGGGCTGAGTTCTGTCCTGCAGCCCAGGGAGGCCATGTCAACGTGGCTTCCTGGGCACAAGTCTGGCCTATTAGGCCTGAGGTGGCCTTCAGTACAACAATCATAAATTGCATGGCTTGTGGTGTTGCCTTCAACAGTGAGACCACCTGAATCCCTAGGAGTCAGTGAAGTAGACAGATATATAATACAGAATCGGAATAAACACAGAATTCATGAAGAGGAAGAAATGGGTAGAACATGGATTTTGGAGTCAGGCAGACATGATTCCAGTATTGACCCCACTGCTTACCAACTGGTGATGTGGGCTACTACCCAACTCTGAGCTTTGGTTTCCCCATGTGTGACGTTCATGGTAAGTTTTGAGATTTGGAGGTGGTGCAGGCATAGCATGTGACACAGCATGTGCCGCACAGTGGGAACCAATAAATACAAGTTCCTAATACCACTATTGCTACTCCAACGATTGTGTTTGAAACAAGAAAATTGGCATGAAGCTTGCTCAAAACTTTTTTCTGATGTGGTAATTTCTCAGTATGAAAGACTTGTTAGTGAATGCATCTAGAGAAACACATGTTTAGTTGTACATTTCTGTGCTGCTTTTAATCAAATGAGCAAAGTGCCTGACATGGGAACTGAACAGGAAAATCTAAGATGTAGAGACCCAAAGTCGGCCAACAAAAGACTGAGTTAGAGAAGCTCTTTGAAGTCAACTTTGAGGGGACACTAATCATGTTGGCTCTCTACTCCCGTCTCAGTGCCATGTTTCACTCCTAACTCAGACTCCTACCTGCAGCCCTCCTGTCAGCATCCCCAGATCCCGTACTACAGAGAATCCTTTTACAAAGACTTTTATCTCCCAGAAGCGGACTGCTCAGCCTGAGAGCATTAACAGATGGATTGGAGGTAAACTCTGGCTCTCCATGTACATCTGATATTTTTTTAACGACTACAGGTTATTACTTCTGAAAACTGTAATTGACTAGTTCTGTCAAAGCACACAATATCCCAGGCTCTAGCTTCTCCCTTATTGTTGACAGAAAGGCATTTGTCAAATTCCAAATGTGTTTGTTTCTCAGCCTTTCTCTACTATCCTTGTGAATTTGAAGGCATAAATGAATACTTCAGCATTAGAGGAAACCGTTGTAGTCTGACTCACTTTACAAAGGAAAAAGCCATGGAAGGGAAGGGACTCTTTTGTCTGAATTTATTTATTTGGGAGCCAGCTGAGTTCCACTCCCTCATTCGTAGGGAGAGTCCTGACTGGGTTGGTGCAGCTAGGGCTCCTACAACATTCAAGCTTAAGAAGTTTAAAGAGTTAGAAGCCTCCTCTTCACTTTTTCTAGTGTTTTATTGTGAAAAATTCAAACATTCAGCAAAGATGGAAGAATTTCAATTTTGAGAGAACACCCATATATCCACCATTCAGCTTCTACCACTACTGTTTTTATATTTACTTTATCAGATATCTGTCTACTTATCCATCCCTCTTTCCACCTATTAATTCATCTCACTTTTGGGGCATTTCAATGTCGAGTGCAATATCAGTATACCCGGATAAATATTTCAATATTTATAGGTCAACCATGCTAGTTCAACATTTATTTATAGTATTTTTTCCTTTGAAATAAAATTTACATACAATGAAACGCACAAATCTTGAGTGTATGTGAGTTTTGACAAGTGCATTTCCAAACTATAACTAGATACCTCTACATATTTGCCAGAATGGCTGCAATTAAAAATGACTCTGACAACACCAAGTATTAGCAAGATTGTGGAACAACTGTAACTCTCATTATAATGTTAGTGGGAATGTGAAATGGTATAACATCTTTGGAAAAGGTTTGTCAGTTTCTTATAAACATATACATACTTTATGAAGCTTACATTCTTATAAAGGAATATTGTGTTGCCCAGATTCCTATAAAGGTACTGAACTAAACCATCACCTCAGAAGTTTCCTTTGTCAGTTAGTATTTGCTCCTATCCTCTAGAGGTAATGACCATATTCGTTATTTTCCACCATGGATTAAAATCTTTGTCTGTTATTGGACTTCATATAAATGGAATCTCACAGTATGGACTCTTTTGTATAAGAGTTCTGTCACTCAAAATGATGTTTTTGAGATTCATCCATAATGTTGTGGGTATCAGTTATCTATTATTTTTTATTGCTGAGTATTACTCTGATGTATGAATATATCCTTGTGTGTTTATTAATTCTCCCATTGATGGACACCTGGGATGTTTCCAGCTTGGGGTTATTATGCAGAAAGCTGCTATGACTATTATTAACAAGTCTTGTTGTGTACATGTATTTTCATATCGCTTATGTAAGTACCTAGTAGTGGAATTATGGTTCATAAAGTAGGTGTATGTTTATAAGAAACTGACCTTTTTCCAAAGATGTAACATTTTATATTCCCACTAACCTTGTATGTGAGTTATAATTGTATAGTTTATTTACATTCAAGATACCAGTCCTTTGTCATATATATGATTTAGACATATTCTCTCCCAATCTATTGCTTGCCTAAGCACTTCCTTAATGGTGTGTTATGATAAGATAAAAGTTATCCATATAGATTTTTAGTGGAATTACTATTTTATTCTGCTGGTATATTTATGTATTCAAGTGGTCAGCAAATTACAGCCCCCTGTCAAATCCAGTCCACTATCTGGACACATGCAATCTACCAAGATTGAACCAAGAAGAATAGAAAATCTGAACAGACCAATAACAAGTAACAAGAGTAAATTAGTAATAAGAAGTTTCCCAACAAAGAAAAGTCCAGGACTGGATGACTTCACCACCGAATTCTACTGAGCCTTTAAAGAAGAATTAATACTGATTTTTCTCAAACTATTCCAAAATATTGAAGGAGAGGGACTTCTTCCTAACTCATTCAATGAGGTCAGCATAACCCTGATACCAAAACTAGACAAGGACACAAAAAAATAAGAAAACTACAGGCCAAGACAATATCCCTTATGAACATAGATGCAAAAATCCTCAACAAAATACTAGCAAACCAAATCCAACACCATATCAAAAAGATAATGCACCATGATAAAGTGAGATTTATCCCAGGAATGCAAAGATGGTCAACATATACAAATCAATAAATATCATACATTACATCAATAGAATGAAGGACAAAAAAAATACGATCGTCTCAATAGATGCAAATAAAGCATTTGATAAAATTCAACATTGCTTCATAATAAAAGCTCTCAGTATATTAGGTATAGAAGGAAAGTATCTCAACATAATAAAGGTCATATATGAGAAACCCACAGCTAATGTCTTAATAAACAAGAACAGCAAGAAGACAAGGATGCCCACTCTCACCACTCTTATTTGACATAGTGCTAGAGGTCCTAGCCAGAACAATTAGGCAAAAGAATGAAATAATAGGTATTTAAATTGAAAAGGAGGAAGTCAAATTGTCTCTGTTTGCAGGCAACATGATCTTATATATAGAAAAACCTAGAGACTATCAAAAAGCTCTTAGAATTGATAAACAAATTCATTAAAGTTTCAAGATACAAAATCAATGTACAAAATTAGTAGTGTTTGTATACATAAACAAATTAGCTGAAAAAGAAATCAAGAAGGCAATTCCATTTACAATGGCTACAAAGAAAATAAAATACCTAGGAATAAATTTAACCAAGGAGGTGAAAGACTTCTATAAAGAAAAGTACAACACATTGATGAAAGAAACTATAGAGGGTACAAACAAATGGAAAGACATCCTGTATTCATGGATCATAAGAATTAATATTGTTAAAATGATAATACTACCCAAAACAACATGCAGATTCAAGGTAATCCCTATGAAAATACCAATGACATTCTTCACAGAAATAGACAAAAAAGCCCTAAAATTTGTATGGAACCACAGAAGACCCTGAATAGCCAAAGCAATCCTGAGCAAAAAGAAAAAAGCTGAAGTATCACACTATCAAACTCCAAATTATACTACAAAGTTATAGTAACCAAAATATCAGGGGACTGGAATAAAAACAGCATATACACCAATGGAACAAAATAAAGAACCCAGAAATTAATCCACATATTTACAGCCAACTGATTTTTGATTTTTTTTCCCCAAAGGTGCCAAGAACACTCTGGGAAAAAGGAAGTCTTTTTAATAAATGGTACTTGGAAAACTGGATATCCATATGTACAAGAATGAAACTTGACCCCCACCTCTCACCTGACACAAAAATCAACTCAAAATGGATCAAAGACCTAAATGTAAGACCCAATGTGATAAAGCTACTAGACGAAAACACAGGGAAAACACTTCAGGACATTGGTCCAAGCAAAGATATTTTATGAATAAGACCTCACAAGTACAGACAACAAAAGCGAAAATAAACAAATGGGATTATATCAAACTAAAAAAGCTTCTGCACAGCAAAAGAAACAATCAACAGAGTGAAAAGACAAACTATAGAATGGGAGAAAATATTTTCAAGCTATTTATCCAACAGGGGATTAATATTCAGAATATATAAGGAACTCAAACATCTCAACCGTAAAAAAACAAACAATCGAATTAAAAAATAAGCAAATGATCTGAACATTCATTTCTCAAAAGAGGACATACAAATGGCTAACAAATACATGAAAAAATGCTCAACATCATTAATCATCTGGGATATACAAATCAAGACCACAATGAGGTATCATTGTACCCCAGTTAGGATGGTGCTTATCAAAAAGACAAAAAAGAACAAATGGTGGTGGCAATGCAGAGAAAAGGGAACTTTTCTACACTGTTGGTGGGAAAGTAAACTAGTACAGCTACTATGGAGAACAGTATGGAGGTTCCTCAAATCACTACAAATAGAACTGCCATATGATCCAGCAATCCTACTACTGGGCATTTGTCCAAAGGAAAGGAAATCAGTACATCGAAGAGACATCTGCACCCTCATGTTTATTGCAGCACTATTCACAATAGCCAAGCTATGGAATCAACCTAGGTGTCCAATAACAGATGAGTGGATAAAGAAAATGTGGCATATATACACAATGGAATACTGTTCAGCCATAAAAAAGAATGATATGCCATCACCTGAGGCAATGTGGATGGAGCTAAAAGACATCATGTTAAGTGAAATAAACCAAGAACAGAAAGTTAAACACTGCATGTTTTCACTCATGTGATAGCTAAAAACATTGATCTCATAGAAGTAAAAAATAGAACAGAGGATACTAGAGACTGGGAAGGGTAGGGGGAAGGAAGGGATAGGAAGACATCTGTTAAAGGATACAAAATTATAGCTAGATAGGAGGAATAAGTTCTAGTGTTCTATACCACTGTAGGATGATCACAGTTAACAATAATATATTATGTAGTTTCAAATAGCTAGAAGGAGGGTATTGAATGTTCCCAACACAAAGAAATGATAAATATTTGAGATGATGAATATGCTAATTACCCTGATCTGATCACTATACATTATGTGTATTGAAACATCACTGTGTGTCCTATGAATATGGACAATTATTCCTTGTCAATTAAAAAATAAAATAAAATAAAAATAAAAGAGAAAAGGAAATGAAGCTATGGATGAAAAGTACAAGTGAATACTAATTGTGTTGCAAATATAGATGAAATATATATGAATTTTAAAGAAAATGTACATTATCATATTGGCTTATGAAATAGGAAACCCAAATAGAGAGTAAATATAGAAGTAAGTCTAAAGGTAGTCACAGATTTATCTCTAAAAATGATGCTAGACATAGTCAACTTTGCAGATTAGTTCTAGAAAACATTTAAAGGAAAAGTAATTCCTGTATTACATAAACTCTTCTAGAGAATAGAAAAATACGGAAAAGCTGGATAGCTCATTTAAGAGGCTAACTTCACTCCAATACCAAAACTTTATGATGACAGCATATGGGAAGAAAATCATAGTTCAGTCTCATTTGTAAAAATAGACACAAATATACTGAATAATGTATTAAATATTATTAGATTTATTCCAATGATGTATTAAAAGGATAATCTACCTTTACCAAGAAAAGAATGAAAAGGTAAAGAAGTATTTGAGAAATTATTCATGTAAATCCCTGCACTAATGGACAAAGGAAAAAAATTATTTGCTTAAGCCAATGCATGTAAAAACCAAGAATTTGTTCTATTTCAACATTCACTCCAGTCAATAAAAAAACCCACTAATCAAAAGAAGCCTCTTTGAAAACCAGGAAGAGAGCAACTCCCTTTACAAGATCATGGAATCTGCTAGAAACATCAGCACGGTACTCGGGGTCCTATTTAATGTAGTAAGACAAGAAAAAATGTTGTAAATATTGGAAAAGCAGAGACAAAAATATCCTTTTTATAGCATACAGCTTAATCTTCTACCCAGACTACTGACAACTATTAGACCCAACAAGAGCATTTAGTAATGTGATTCAAGATCAACAAACAAAAATAGGTTAGTTTAGAAAGCAAGTCAGTGCAAAAAATATATCGTTAAGAAATGCAAAACTTTACTGAAGGATGTAAAAGAAGCCTGATGGGATGAGCAGATATAACTCACTGTTGATGGGAAAATTTAGTTTTGGAGGGATGAGAACAGAACCCAAATTTATCTATAATATCAATGCAATCCCAATAAAACCTAACAATTTTTCATGGAACTTGACATACTGACCCTCAAATACACAGAAAAGGGAAAAATATAGAACCAAGGAAATTTAAAAAATGGGCAATGAGGGGGAAACATGCCCTATTAACAGAGCTGGATTTCTCACAAAGCTAATGAAGCTTGAATCACAGGACTCCTCACTTGCCAGGCCCCTTCCCAGGCCCTGGAAGGCATGTAGCTATGTGCTGACATGGTCTTACATTTTTGTATAAGTTGCCAAAATAAGATTTCCCAACCATACTTCTCTTTTGGCTCTGCCTTCCCTGCTGTCACACTCTAACTAGTGCCCAGTGATGGTCGAGTGGCAACAGGACAGGTTCAGGATGGGTGACAGGCACAGTCGCTGTTCCTGGAGGCTTTTGTTACACCGGATGGCTTACCAATCACCAAATGGTACACAGGAGTGACTGTGAAACCTATGCATCTATCCCAAAGTCAACGTCTCCTTAGCTTGAACCAAAAAACACAATGCTAAAGCTATGCTATATGGTTACGATGATATTTCCAGGTCTCTAAAATTCATTTATTCTTATTAGTAAAGTTGATAAAGCTTGAATACACTCTTTTAACTGCAATTAGGGAAGAAGTTTTGGAGCAATTCAATAAAAGAGAAATTATAGACTCCTGATTTGGGTGCATGTAAAGGGTAACTTCTTTTGTCATCTTTAAGTTTATTTATTAAAGAATAGAGAGAGAAGTCTAAGAAAAAATGAAACAGCAAACCGAAGCAATAGCAATGAGTTATAAAGTTAAGAGAAATTATGCAGACACTAGGAGAAAATTGTAACAAAAATTTCCAATTATATAAAAAGTCATAATTTTCAAGAGAAAGAGCTATGTTTTAAGTAGAAGTTATGAATAAACTCATAGATTATTTGATAATCCAAGTAATGAAGATGAGTGAATCACAGGAACACACCAGGAAAATATTTACATTTATTACTGATTTGACACAATATATCAATATAAACAAAAATAACTTGAACTTATGATTTGCCACTACAACAAGAATATTGACATGAAACTGGTTAACAAGGCTTGCCAATTTAGAGTGCTTCAGACAAATCATAGCCTGAGAAAATATGAAATGCTTGAAACCCTACAGCTCAGGTATAAATGAAGCCAGCTAGCAGTTTTTCTAAAATTGGCAAAAACATTAAAACTTTACCTGACATTACCAATAACTAAGAGTGATGCTGAAAGAAACATTTTTCTTAGCTATCAATAGTAAAAAAAACCCTAAGTTTTCATTAACTATGTTAAAGGAAAATTTGAACAACTTTTCATTCTCCCTGTAGAAAATATTGCAGAATTGTTGTCATGTTGAGGAAGATGATAAACTCTATCCAGCCTAAACATTGAGGGGAAAAACGTGTCACAGAGGTGGCTCAGGCAGTTACTTAATATAGAGAGAATATTATTTTTCTGAATTTTGTGATGTTTGTAGTATGTTCAAACTTTTTAAAGTGTATAATGTGTTGTGATCTTTTTTCTCATTCTCAATAAGCATTCACTTTTATATTTAGTTTTCTAACTGTAATTAATTTGGTATTTTTTTTAAAAGAAGGCCTGCCAAATTATATCAGCTCTAGGCCCCCCAAAACTTGAATCCTCTCCAGCCTAGCAAGTATTAAAACATTTATAAATTAGAGTAATTTAAACAATGGTATATTGGTTTTGGAATAGATCAGGGATGAGCAAACTTTTTCTGTAAAGATAGTAAATATTTTCAGCTTTGTGGGTCATATGGTTTCCATTGCAATTACTCAACTCTGCTGTGTGAAAGCTGCCAAACACAAGGCATAACAAATGAAGGTGTTGTGTTCTAGTAAAACTTTATTTATGGATACTGAAATTTTAATTTTATATATTTTTCATGTGTCAGGAAATATTCTTTTGATTGTTTAAAAACAATTAAAAATGCAAAACCATTCTTAGCTCATGGGCTGTATAAAAACAGATGGTGGACTAGATTTGACAGTGGGCTGTAATTTACTGACCACTTGAATAGATAAATATACCAGCAGAATAAAATAGTAATTCCACTAAAAATCTATATGGACAATTTTTCTATGATAGATTTAGCATTTCTGAGTCAATGGGAAAAGGATGAATACTCTAATAGGGTGGACACAGTTGGCTATCCATTTTTTAAAAATAAAAATCTTCCATAAAGCTAAACTTAGGATTGATTAAAAATTTAACAAACACAATTTTTAAAATATTAGAAGGAAATGTAGGTGGACAGGTTCTTCCCTCTACTGTGCCATTTTCTCTTTTCACTTTCCTTAGCCAATCCTCAACAGCCTTAGGCAGAAACTTGTTTTGACATTGCAAAAAGGGATACTGTAAACATAGTTAAAAACAACAATAGCAACACTAGCAACAGAATATCAGAGTTTAAAGGCCAGATCAAGAGTTGAAATGTCAGGTAAAGGATTTTAGAGTTTCTGTTGTAGACAAAAGATTTTGAGCCAGAGAGTAACATGATCAGATCTGGGCTTTTGAAACTGCACTTGTCTGACAATGTAGGGGATGGATTAGAGGGAGCTGCTGCATGGCTCAGAGTGTGGGTTGGGGACAGGGAGGGGAGGGGAGGTATATGAGGCACCCAAGTCTCCAGGGACAAGAGCATGGCCTGTTGGACTCACCAAGGATGCAACACTTTCCAAATCCCCCATCCCTCTCAAACTGGCTGGCTTTGTACATTCTGACTTTAGCCCAGGCATTCTGAGGTCTATAAACATGCATTGAGAAACCACTGATTGGATGTAGAGGCAGCGGCAAAAACAATTCCTTATATGTTGTGGGGATGGATCTAACATGGAAGCAAGGGAGCAAAACAAAACAACTAACAGTAGACCCAGAACCTTCCTGTGCTGAGATGGGAGCACTGTTATGAATCCACAGCTCCTGGGACCAGAAAACTCATGTTCTTGAGAGAGTCGCCCAAAATCCAGTTCAGGCAGACAGGGAAGGCTGAGGGCAGATGGGATCCAGGACGTCGGCAATAGAAGAGGCCAGGGGTGATTTAGACTTCCATCACGAAAACCAGGCTGCAGGGTCTCTCCCCTACACCCTCCCATATACTCACAGAACCACGAGGTCTCAAGATTCTAGCCAACCCGAAGCCTCACAGCTGTACTCTGCAGAGGCTTTTAAGAGGGGGGCCCTGCCATCTCTTGACTGTTTCACCCACTCATCCCCATAGAAAGGATCCCCCGACCTCCTGTGTGTCCATTCCCTCCAGTTGCGAACTGCTGTTCAGGACAGAGTTCACTTCTTCCTACCGATCCCCACCCAGGTACCTTTGCTCCCTGACACAGACAGATAGGGCTGCAGAGCTGGTGAGGGAAAACACGCAACCTTTGCGGCTGGGTCTGGAAGACAAGATCAGTAGCCCCCTGCCAGATTCTGCCGTACTAGGCTCTTTATTACAGGTTATTTTGTTTCAGGTGAACTTGATTTAACCCTCTATTTATTTAGAATCTATGAAATCATAAACTGTGTTGTGTTTGCACTTGGCAGATGCCTAGGGGGGAGTTTCTCTTGAATGTTTATATCAGGAGACTCCAGGGCTCCCCTTCACTCCCGACGTATCCACACACAAGTATGCACAGGAACAAACAGCCCACCTGCCCACTCACCTCCCCACACATCCACATCCGGCTTCCCACCCCCCCCCCCGTGAAAACACACAAACACACACACACACACCACACACACGTTGCTTGTAACTCCATGGACACTTGTTTCCCAGCCATTCACACACTCACTTGCACACAAATTCTCACTCACTTGCACTCTACATCCTACACTCATCCATCAATCACACAAACATACATCTAGATTTTCTCCAAACTATCTGCCCCCTCAACACACACACACACTCACATATACCCAGAAACACACAACACACATACTAGTCTGGCATGTCAGCAAATTTTGGGAACCCATCCTTTCTTCCTGTTGTGGCTCTTATTTCCACAACTCCCTCAGAATTCCTTTCGAGGTTTCTCAATTTGGAAAATGTTTGTCTAGGCAGGTGCCTGGCTTTCCTCCACAACAGATCCATATAAGCCAGGGAAAAGGAATCACTGCTGTTGACAACTTGATTCAGGCATCCCCCTAAGTGAGGCTGAAATGGTTATGTGAAGACAATTTGTGGGTTAAGTCCATGGGCAGCTAGACCTGGGTTCCAATTTCTTTACTGTTAAGGGTCCCTTTTATTATTTTTCCCACATAGACCCTATGCCTTAAAATATTTTGTCTAATGAGCCACCTGCATGTATAACTAATAGCGTTTCTCCTTTCTTATTCATCAAAGGCACATATGTACTCCAATTTTAGATCAGTGCCTGATAACCAAAGCTACACAATGAACTGATAGGATATGGCCAAAAAGCTAAGCAACTTGACATTTTAGTTAGCCTGTGCAGCCTTATCTCGGATCATATACAATTTCTGCCAGGCTTTTGGAAATATTGAAAATAGCTCAAAGACCTCCACTATTCCCTTCATGGATCCCCACAGGTCTAGAGACCCCAGGTTGGGAACCGCTGAACTAAACCTTTGACCAACTTGCCAGGGTGAGTAACAATGTAAAATTGGAATAGGAATAGGGGGGAAAATAAAAGGATGTGATTAATTTTAGAACCTATGAGCCTTCTGGGAGGTAGTTAGGCTAGCTGAAAAATCTGTACTGGATTTTTCTTGCAAAGTCTAATTCCTCCACAGTGAATAGGAAGTTAATTCACAGGCTGTACTATGACACTGGGTTTGTGAATCTTGCCCTGTTCTAATGAGAGGGGGAGAATAGATTGCCTGATTTCCTATGAGCAAAGAAAGGTGGTCAGAGACCTGGCTGGCACTTAGCAAAGAGCAGCCATACTACTAATGAGTAAGAGCTTGGGGACCAAGCCCAAGACATGAGCTCTAGTCAAGGCATGTGGAAGGAGAAAGGGCTGGCTGGGTGAAATCTGAGTAGTGGCTGAGTCTCAATTTGGTAGTCTAGCATGTGTAGTGTCATTTGTAGTCTAGAAGAGATGAAGAGACCATCTAGTGATGATTTCCATTGTGGAAGGGTAAAGTGAGACTCAGAGACTGTACTGACTTGTCCAAGGACACAAAGCTAGGAATCGTGCCAGAGACTGTGCTAGCACTGAAATCTATGTATTCTTTGATTCTTGGGAAACACCCACTCAGGAGATATGAGGGCAGGAATTAGTTATGGACTGCTAGACTTTGTATGGATGACTGAAGGAAAGTTTCCCCGGGCAGTTCTTTGTCCTCTGGGTAGAATGCCAGATGTCACAGGTTCTGCAGATATGGTGCTTAATTCATGCTTTTTTTTCAAATTCACAAAGCCAAAGGTGAAACAGGTTGAAAGAACCTGGACCGTCCCTGGAGACAGAACAGTCCAGCCTGGCTACTCAGCAGCATTACCTTGGGCCAGAACTGGATGCCATCAGCCCTCTGAGAACATCCTGGCTACTAGAGAGGGCACAGGCAGAAAACAAAATGAGAAGTCTTAAGGAGGATGGCTAGTGGAGGGTCAGATGTTGTTGGCAATGCTGTTCAACTCTTCAAATAAGGTGAATGCTTGTCAAGAATAAGAGAAAGCCTTTTGCATCCTGTTGCACACTCCTAACCACCTGTCGCCTCCCCAGCATGGGAAGAGATCCCTGAGAAGGACAACAAAGTGGGCTATTTATCCTAGGTTACCCAACTAAAGAGAACTTGGAGCACAACTGAGCCATGATTCCCATTTTACAGACGGGATGAATGAGACTCAGAAGTAACTGAGAAGCCATTTTACATCCCTGTGTTCGCTGGGGTTCTCCAGAGTGCGCGCATGAGAGAAAGAGGGAGACAGAAAGGGAGATTATAAGGAACTGACTCACACGATCATGGAGGCTGAGAATTCCATGATCTAGAGACTCAGGAAAGTCAGTAATTCAGTCTTAGTCCATACGCCTGAAAAGCAGGAGAGCTGATCACGCACATCCCAGTCTCAGGGGCACAGGAGATGAGATGGGATGTCCCAGCTCAAGCAATGAGTCAGGAATAAAGGAGCAAACTCCCCCTTCTTCCGCCTCTACCTTTTGTTGTATTCAGGCCCTTAGCGGATGGGGAAGGGCATTCACTCTACTGTGTCCACCAATTCAAGTGCTAATCTCACCCAGAAACACCCTCAAACAATGTTCAATCCAGGCACCCCCATGGCCCACTCAAGTTGGTGCATAAAATTAACTGTCACAATCCCCGAGGGTCCTGGTGGCTTCAGGTGGTAGGACCTCCTTCTCTCGCAGCAATCCTACTTTGAATGTCCAAAGGTCAGGAAGGCAGTTGGTGCCTCAGAGCCTTGGACTGGTGTCATGAATGGAATTTATTTTCCAGTTCCCTCATCTTGTATAATCTTTTACTCCTGGAATCTTGGAGTTCATGGGGGATCTTGGGACTCTACACTTTTTTGAAAGATACAGGTGTGGAAAGGTGCATGCCACACCATCAACATTGGTGGCATGTGGGGTGAGCACGGGGAGACTATTAGCTTTTATTTGTGCATCTCTGAATCATCTGATTTGTTACAGTAGTCCTGTGCCCTTGTAATAGAATTTTTTAAATTTAAAAGAAATTTCTCCACGGGCAATTCCTTTTCTGGTCCTGACTGTACAGTAGTGCTCCAGCCGGTTATTTAATCTACCTGAACCACAATTTTCTCTTTTATAAGATGGGAACAGTAATACCCACCTCCTCATGCCCGATGAATGTTGTGAAGATCAAATAGGAATCGTAAACATTATAGACACATAAACAAAGTATTACTGTTATTGGGAAAACCCCAAATGATAGAATTATAAGGAACATGATTGTGCTGCTTCGGTTTGCTTTTTTCTCATCCCTTTAACCATCTTTGCTACTTTTCTCTAACCAGAGGGCTGTTTTCACTGATTCTGAAAAGATTTATATGCCTTATCTGGAAGGCTGCATGGAAGATTGGACTGGTGAGAGGTCACCCTCACACCCTTACGCTACATTCATTCTTAGTGGAGGAACCCAGAGAAAAGGAAACAATTTAAGATAAAATAGAAATTGCTATAAGGGAGCTGTCACATTGACCGACTCTAACAGGAAGACTTTCCAATTGATTTGTAGTTTTTGACCAACATTTGCTTGGTGAAGTGAAGTGGTCATTCCTGTTGGGGGACAAAGATTAAAGGAGCATGGAGACACAATTTCACTGAAAAGAGAGGGAGACTTAACCCAAGTAACTTTTGAATTTCATACTTTGACTGTATACCCTCAGGTTGAAGACAAAAAAGAACTGTAAACAAATAGTGAGCTGTAGTTAGTAGATCTGTTTACACAGGGACATGGACTAGCAATTCTAAAGAATACTTTAAATGTTTTTAGGGTTGAGCAAAGGTGTAAAATATACTGTGGATAATGAGAGCTAGAGTTCTCAATGTCAGAGGAAGGAGTAAAAAATATGGAAATGGAGAAGGTTAGAATAAACTCTGTGGTGTCGGATTGGAATTGGCAGTATCAGCATCAACTCATGGCTTTTGACATATATAGATACATATAGAAATAGACAGATCAGTGGAGGGGTGTGTGTGTGTGTGTGTGTGTGTGTGTGTATGTTTTATAAGCTTTGTCCAATGAGAGAACCCTGTAGCAATGAGCATACCAAATATCCAAATCTTAGCTTCTAGATATTATTCTCCAAGAAAAGAAAGTAGAATGTTTCAGGAAATACCTTATTACAGGTCTGGGCAGGAAAATTACAAGTTGAATCTAGAACATCTTGTGCCAAGAAACATGAAAGTGTTCAAAGAATGATGAAGACAGGTCAAAGGGACAAAAGAAGAACAGGGGACAAATTAAAGGAGTGCCCACTGACCACATCTTGGACAATTTGAGAGGCAAAATCAATAATGTAACAGATTATAATCCATTGAATAAAATAAGAATTCATGAGTCCATACCAATTGTGATAGGCAGAATAATGGTCCCTAAAGATGTCCACGTTGTAATCCTTTTAACTTACAGATATGTTACCTTAGTCTGTTACATGGCAAAAGGGACTTTGCAGATGTGATTAAATCAAGGATTTTGAGATGGGGAGATTGCCCTGGGTGATCCAGTTGTGCCCAGTGTAGCCACAAGGGTCCTTATAAGTGAAAAGGGAGGCAGGAGAGGCAGAGAAGGAGGAGCGAGGGCGGGGGCAGAGTTGGAGTGATTGCTGGGGAGGGCCCATGAGCCTAGGACTATGGACAGCCTGTGGGAGCTGAAAAAAGCAATGACTGAGTTTTCCCCTACAGCCTGCAAAAAGAATGCAGGCCTGCTGACACCTTGATTTTAGCTCATTGAGACCCATTTTGTACTTTTGGCTTCCAGAACATTAAGATAAGACATTTGTGTTGTTTTAAGCCACTAAGTTTGTGGAAATTTGTTACAGCAGCAAGAAGAAATAAATACATTGATATACATAAATTCACGCACACATACATATATGTTAAATCCTCGCTTAGTGTCATCAGTAGGTTCTTGGGTACTGCAACCTTATGTGCAACAACATAAAATAAAACGAATTTTACCATAGGCTAATTGATACAAACAAGTTAAGTTCTTATGGCATCTTTCTGGTCACAAAAACATCACCAAACTTCTAAATAAAAACCCCCAACACTTCTAAAATTAAACATTGAAATAAATGTGAGCTATACATGCATTTAAAAGAGATTAATGAAAACAAGTGAGATAATTATTTACCCAATTATTCCAGTTCAGGGTTCAGGGTGGCCAGAGCCTATCCTAGTAGCTCAGGGTGCAAGGCAGGCACCAACCCTAGCCAGGACGCCATGACAACTCATTTAGACTGTGACAGTTTAGACACGCCGACTAACCTAATTTTCACATCTTTGCAATGTGGGAGGAAACTGGAGAAAACCCATGCAGACATGGGGAGAATGTGCAAACTCCACATAGACAGTGGCTCTGGCTGGGAATAGATTTTTTTTTTTCTCATCAATGTTATAATGAAAGGACATTGAACAAAATGACGTTATTCAAGGACACACTGTATACATAAATAATGGAGAAGAGAAAGCTCTTTCTTATAGTAGAATTCCAGCTAATAAATAAAGAGAGAATGATGAAATTAGAAAATTACCATTTGGCAACCACTTACAGTAATGATTTTTCCAGGCAAAAATCATCAAAGGATGCTAAATTTAATGAGTGAAATTTTGATGAGAAACATAATACCTATATAGTCTCAGAGTACCTCCTCAGAAAGCACTTATAAATTACAAAAAGAAAAATAGTACTTTTGCAGTGGAGAAAGCTACCAAATATTACCTTAACCAGGTGATCCAAGTTAACATCACCAATTCTGGGACAAATGGTTATCACGTGCCTCCTGACATGATGCACTGAGAGCACAGCATCATTCTGTGTTATTTTACCAAAAATGAACAACTTGAACCAAATCATAAGGAAACAGACAAACCTAAATTGAGGGACTGTCTGCAAAAGACCTGGCCTGTACATTTAAAGTTATTAAGGTTATGAAAGACAAAGAAAGGTTGAGGGACTCTTTCAGATTAAATGTGCTTTTTAGAAATTATTTTAACTAAAGGTCTTTATAACAACAAAAAGATTGAGAAAGTGCTCTGTGCTGTGGAATGATTTAGAAAAATGTATTGACAGTTAACAGTTACAGTTATATGTAAAAATATACACAGCAAACAATGTGTAATGTACAAATATACTTAAAGTGTAGCTCTGGTGTTAATTACAGCCGCCATTCTTACCACATCAATGGGGAAACATTTACCCAGGATGTTTTCTGATTCTCATTTGAATCCTAATCCTTCTCCTCCTCCTCCTCCTCTTTCTTCCTTTCCTTGCTTCTTTGTTTCTCATTGATTGATCTCTTAGGCTATTCTGTGTTAGACTTGTTCTTTTAAAATTTTTTTTCTGCGACAGAACTGACATGCTAATAGCTGCGTACTCGCGTTCTCTATGCCTGCAACTGTTCGGTGTTTGAAGTACGGATCCTTTTCATTTGACGATTCCTGTTGACTAGGAGTTTCAATTCTACTTATTATTATTATTTTTGCTTTAAAAAGTCTATGTTATCATAGGGCAGATGCTGAAAAAAGCCAACCAAGAAAGCACATATCTTGCTGTTCCAATAAATTGCTCTTTGGTGAGGTGTTTCAGAAAGATCTGTGGAGACCACCTGGGCCTTGGTGATCCCAGGAAAAGAGTATTTAAATCTCATTTAGCATACCACTACATGGAAACCTGGTGCTGCTTCATGTGAAGGAGAAATTTGTCCACGGGTTATATGAGTAAGATTTATTGGTTCCCTATAATTTTCCAAGTACTGTGTTAAGCTCTTTACTCATGTTATAATATTAACCCTCACAACTGTATGAGGTTTTATTTTATTATCTTTCAGGTAGGAAAATAAGACTTAGAGAGATTAACAGGCTCCCAATTATGCAGATGGTCAATGGTAGTTTGGACTAGAATCCAGATATGTCAGGCTAAAACTCTAAAATCACTCAACTACAACAATAGTTCTCAGTCTTTATGTTTAGGAAATCTGGGGTAGAGCTGTGAATTTGCTCTTTTAATTAGTATTCCAGATGATTCTATGGTCAAGCACCAATTGTCTTCAAAGTGCTTCCCTACAAAGAATCACAGAAAATGATGGGAAATCTAAACCAAATCAACCAAACACATAGTGACTCAGCAATCATTATGTGTAAAGCTCTATCTGGCTTAAAGGTAGATACAAATATGACACTTTGTTTTTGTCAAGGAATTTTTCCCCATAAAGATGTGGATAGGGTAAAAGTTAAATAGTAATCAGGTATGTAAATGTCAGCTTATTCTATCAGTAGGAGTGATATCACAAGACTATACGTGATTCAATGACAAATAAAATAAAAGGAAACTATTTTCCAGAAAAATTCAGAGGGGAGGCAATTTCTTCAGATTGGGGTGTTCAAGGCAGGATCCAAGTGCAAGGTGGGAGGTGATCTGGATTTTGGAGAATGAATGGACAAGAATCGAAGTGGGGGAACATTCAATGGATAGTGATAGTGTAACCCAAATAAGGCTCCTTCCCACATATGGCTCAGTCTTTGCATGGTGCCACATCCAAAGAAACATGCTTTAAGAACTGAAATGTAATTATATGTAATTCTAATCTCTCCTCGCATCTCTCAAAGAATATTAAAAAAGAACCAATTCCCGAATCTACTCTTGGGATTTGGGTGACAAACCATCCACGTTTTCCCAGAACTGAGAGGTTTCAGGATTAAAACCAGGAAAGTACTGGGCAAATTGGGAGAAGTCGATACCCTAATTGGGAGATTTTGATTCCTTGTGATTAAAGGGACCGGGGGGAGGAGATTCTGTGAGTAGCAGTGACCTGATCCCAGCTTATCCACAGCATGGGGGATGGAGTGTGGTTCTGAGATGCTTGTGTAGACTCTATACCACATGCTGTAGCCTTGCAGCCTACAGGAGGGTTCCTTTGTGGGCAGTAGAGAAGAGAGTTGTAAAGGGCACCTTTGAAGACTACTCAAAACAGAAGTGCCTGACATCCTGGAATGTGGGGGAGGAGTGATGTTGACAATGGCATTGTGTAGCAGAGGCAGCTCACAATGGCAGTGACCACAAGGGACCAAGAATTAGGCTTCTTTTTCATTTCTTAGAGACACCTTAACTCAGGAGTTCTTTTATAATTCAGTGGAGGGGGAGGAAAAAACCCAATAATTTTTTTTTTAACCACTCATTTCAAAATTTTATTAATTTTATTCTATAAGTTATTTGACATGCATCATGGCACTTTCCCGCCTCACTATTGCTGCTTTCTGCCTGGGATGCCTTTTCCTTCCTCCTTGTCCCAGCAAGCTGGACCCCATCTACCATCCAGGATACCTTTTCCAGCAGCCACACCACAAAACTCTTCCCTTTTGGTACACTCATCTGTCTATTTCACCACTTGTCACATGATAACAATTGCTTGCAGGGTGTCCCTTTCATAAAAAAGTAAGCTTCTCCAGGAAAGGTGGGACTCTGACTCCTCCTACCTTTAGCTGCTGAGCACAGAATTTGGGACAATTTAGTGAGAATAACAAGTTTTGACAAATTATTATTTAAAATCAGTGACAATTTGGAAGGTAAATCTTACTACAGACACAAGCTAGTGAGAATTTATCCACACTGATATCAGGGAGGTGACAATGAACTTTTGAGCACTCTAGAGAACAAACTATGTTTAAAACTCTTTGGAAGTATCCATTTATTTTCAAAGAGTCCAATAGTCAAATAATAAAACAGCCTAAACTATAAGACAGTTTTCTTCCTTAAAAATAAGGCCAATAACCAAATGTCAGTTATGGAATAGTTGGAAGTAACAGCACAATTCTTTAAAACCACACAATACCAATGATTTTAATGCCTTTAAAATGAAACTAATTCAGATGAGCCTTCTTTCCTCTGATTAATATGATGGTTTTTAACATGTTGTCACATTCTCCTATCAGTATCCCCCACTAATACATGAAAGACAAGGCAGGGAAAAGATGTAATTGTTGCATTTAAAAGTACACAGCATTTAAAACTGCCAGTAACCAATAATAAGAAATGTCCACACCATCTAACACCATTTTGTTTCAGTTGTTTCTACTGCAAAGTCACTTATTCATTATTAACAAAATGTCTCAGATATTATATT
Organism: Daubentonia madagascariensis; assembly: GCA_023783475.1. Classification (NCBI taxonomy): domain Eukaryota; kingdom Metazoa; phylum Chordata; class Mammalia; order Primates; family Daubentoniidae; genus Daubentonia; species Daubentonia madagascariensis. The sequence continues at coordinate 15,578,501 of JAKFHU010000144.1, forward strand.
TTTGATAAGTATTACTATTTGGAGGACCAAATTTTCCCTCAAGCTAGAAATGTTTTAACTATATCTAAACTCTTTTGTCTTTCTTTTTTTTTCTCTTTTAAATTTCAGAATATTACAGGGGTACAAATGTTTTGATTACATATTTTGCTTTTGTGCAGTTTGAGTCAAAGTTATAAGTGTGTCCATCACCAAGGTAGCATGGATTATACCTGTTAGATGTAAATTTACACATCCCCCCCCACTTGGTTTCTATTGAGTTTTAGTACCATATGTGCTGATGGGTGTTGATCGATTAGTTCCAATTTAATAGTGAGTACATGTAGTGTTTATTTTTCCATTCTTGCGATACTTAGCTTAGAAGAATAGTCTCAAGTCCCATCCGGGTTGTTACAAAAGGTATTAGTTCACTTTTTTTTTGTGTCTGCATAGTAATCCATAGTATACATATACCACATTTTATTAATCCACTGATGTATTGATGGGCACTTGGGTTGATTCCACATCTTTGCAATTGTTAACTGTGGTGCAATAAATATTCAAGTCCATGTGTCCTTTTGATAAAATGACTTTTTTGGCTTTGGGTAAATACTCAATAGTGGGATTGCTGGATCAAATGGTAGGTCTACTTTTAGTTCTTTGAGGTATCTCCATACTATTTTCCACAGAGGTTGTAATAGTTTGCAGTCCTGTCAACAGTGTATAAGTGTTCCCTTCTCTCCACATCCACACCAGCATCTGTGTTTTGGGACTTTTTGATCAAAGCCATTCTCACTGGGGTTGGATGATATCTCACTGTGGTTTTGATTTGCATTTCCATGATGATTAGAGACCTTGAGCACTTTTTCACATGTTTATTGGCCATTAGTCCATCTTCTTTTGAAAAGCTTCTGTTCATGTCTTTTGCCCACTTTTTAATGAGGTCATTTGATTTTTTCTTGCTGATTTGCTTGAGTTCTTTGTAGATGCTAGTTATTAGCCCTTTTTTGGATGTATAGCATGCAAATATTTTCTCCCATTCTGTAAGTTATCCATTCACTCTATTGATCATTTCCTTGGCTGTACAGAAGCTTTTTAGTTTAATAAAGTCCTATTGCTAATTTTTGTTTTTGCTGGGATTGCCTTTGGGGCCTTCTCCATAAATTCTTTGCCTAGGCCGATATCTAGAAGAGTTTTTCCAACATTTTCTTCTAGAATTCTTATAGTTTAATGCCTTAGGTTTAAGTCTGTTATCCATTGTGAATTAATTTTTGTAAGTGGTGAGAGGTACAGATCCTGTTTCAGTCCTCTATATATGACTATCCAGTTTTTCCAGCACCATTTATTGAATAAGGGTTCTTTTCCCCAGTGTATGTTTTTGTCTGCTCTGTCAAAGATTACATGGCAATATGAGGATGGTTTTATATCTATGTTCTCTGTTCTGATCTATAGGTTTATGTCTCTGTTTTTGTGCCAGTACCATGCTGTTTTGGTTACTATAATCTTGTAAGTATAGCTTGAAGTCTGGTAAAGTGCTGCCTCCTGATTTGTTCTTATTGCTTAAGGTTGTTTTGTCTATTTGGGGTCTTTTCCAGTTCCATATGAAGTGTAGAACTATTTTTCCTAGATCTGCAAAAAGTGGCTTTGGTATTTTAATGAGGATTGCATTGAATCTTTAGATCACTTTGGGTAATATAGACATTTTAACAATGTTGATTCTGCTGATCCATGAGCATGATAGGTTTTCCATCTGTTTATATCCTCTGCAATTTCCTTCCTCAGTGTTTTGTAGTTCTCCCTGTAGAGGTCTTTCACCTCCTTACTTAAAAAATTCCTAAGTATTTTATTTACTTTCTTGCTGTTGTTAAAAGTATCAAATCCTTGATTTGATTCTCAGCTTGACTACTGTTGGTGTATATGAATGCTAATGATTTGTGTACATTGATTTTGTAACCTTAAACTTTACTGAATTTATTTATCAATTCCAGGAGTCTCTTGGTAGACTCTTTGGGGTTTTCTAGAAACAAGATCATACGATTAGCAAAGAGTGATAGTTTCACCTCTTCTTTCCCCATATGGATATGCTTGATTTCCTTCTCTTGCATGATTGCTCTGGCTAGGACTTCCAGCACTATGTTGAATAGTGGGCAAACTTGTCTGGTTCCAGTTCTAAGAAGGAGTGATTTTAGTTTTTCCCCATTCAGTATGATGTTGGCTGTGGGTTTTTCATATATGGCTTTTATCATTTTGAGGTAAGCCCCATCTATGCCTATTTTGTTAAGTGTTATCATAAAAGGGTGCTGGATTTTGTCAAGGGCTTTTTCTGCTTCTATTGAGAGGATCATATGGTCTTTGTTTTTGCTTCTATTTATGTGGTGAATTACATTTATAGATTTGCATATGTTGAGCCATCCTTGCATCTCTGGTATGAAGCCTACTTGGTCATGGTGGATTTTTTTTTGATGTGCAGCTGAATTTGATTTGCTAGGATTTTATTGAGAATTTTTGCTTCTAAATTCATAAGGGATATTTGCCTGTAGTTTTCTTTTTTTGTTGAGTCCTTTTCTGGCTTTGGTATCAATGTGATATTGACTTTGTGGAATGAGTTGTGGGGGGTATTCCTTCCTTCTTGATGTTATGGAATAATTTTGACAGTACAGACACCAGTTTCTCTTTGAAGATCTGGTAAAATTCAGATGTGAAACCATCTGATCCAGGACTTCTTTTTGTCAGAAGATTTTTTATTGCTGCTTCAATTTTGATACTTGATATTGCTGTGTTCAGGAATTTTATTTATTCCTGATTGAGGCTAGGGAGGCTGTGTGTTTCCAAGAATTTGTCCATTTCCTTCACGTTTTCAAGTTTATGTGCATAGAGATTTTTGTAGTACTTAGAGATGATATTTTGTATTTCCGTGGTATTAGTTGTGATTTCTCCTTTTTCATTCCTGATTAAGCTTATTAGAGTTCTTTCTTTTCTCCTTCTGGTTAATCTAGCAAGAGGCTTGTCAATTTTGTTAATCTTTTCAAAGAACCAACTTTTTGTTTCATTAATCTTCTGTATAATTATTTTGTTATTGATTTCATTTAGTTCTGTTCTGATCATGGTTACATCTTTTCTTCTGCTGTGTTTGGGATTGGTTTTCTCTTCCTTTTCCAGTTCCTTGAGATGATTCATTAAATTGCTGATTTGTGATCTTTCTGCCTTTTGGATGTAGGCATTTAGGGCTATGAATTTTCCTCTAAGGACTACTTAAGCTGTATCCCACAGATTTTTGATGACTTGTGTCCCCTTTATCATTTAGTTTGAAGAATCTTTTGATTCCCCCCTTAATTTCCTCCTTGACCCAGCTATCATTCAGCAATGAGTTGTTTAGTTTCCATGACTTTGTGTGTAGATGAGTGTTTCTGTTGGAGTTGATTCCTAATTTTATTCCACTGTGGTCTGAGAAAATGCATGGTATAATTTCTATTTTTTTAAATTTGTTGAGACATGTTTTGTGCCCTAGGATGTGATCAATCTTAGAGAATGTTCCATGTGCTGATGAGAGGAATGTATATTCAGTGGTTTTTGGGTAGAATGTTCTATAAATGTGTTAGGCCCATTTGTTCTAGAATTCTGTTTAAGTTCATTGTTTCTTTGTTTATTTTCTGTTTGGAGGATCTGCTCCATTCTGTCAGTGGGGTGTTGAATTCCCCGATTATTACAGTACTGTTGTTTATCATTTTGTTTAGATCAAGTAGGATTTGCTTTATGAATCTGGGTGCACCTGTGTTAGTTGAGTAAATATTTAGAATTGTGTCTTCTAGTTGAATTGTTTCCTTTACCATTATATAATGACCATCTTTGTCTTTCTTTACTTGTGTTGATTTGAAGTCTATGTTATCTAATACGAGAATGGCTGCACCAGCTTTCTTTTGGTTTCCATTTGCATGGAATATTGTTTTCCATCATGTCACCTTGAGTCTGAATGAATCCTTGTGGGTTAGATGTGTTTCCTGGGGACAGAAGATACTTGGCTTATATTTTTTTATCCATTAAGCCAGCCCATGTCTCTTGAGTGGGGAGTGGGAGTTCAAGCCATTCACATTTATTGAGAGAATTGTTAATTGGGGTGAATTTCTGTTCTTCCTGTTGAGTAGAACTCTGTTTTACCTCTTTAGCCATTGTGGTATCTGGGCTCTGACCTTTTTCTTTTGGGTGATTTTACACCAGTGGGTATTTATTGTATTGATCTGTGTATAATGCAGTTCTGAGTACTTCTTGCAGGGAAGATCTGGTGTTGACAAATTCCCTCAGTGTTTTCTTGTCTGAGAAGATCTTTATTTCTCCCTCATATAAGAAACTTAGTTTTGCAGGATACAAAATTCTAGGCTGGCCATTATTCTGTTTGAGAAGACTGAGAATGGGGCCCCAGTCCCTTCTGGTTTTAAGGTCTCAGTTGAGAAGGCTGCAGTTAGTATGATAGGTTTTCCTTTGTACGTTACTGATTTTTTCACCTGACTGCTCATAGGAGTGCCTCTTTCTTATTTACTTTGGCCAGTGTGATGACTATGGGTTGTGGTGATTGCCTCTGTGTGATGAATCTCCTGGGAGTTCTTTGGGCTTCTTGTATCTGGTTATCTAGATTTCTAGCAAGGTCAGGGAAATTTTCCTCAATTATTCCTTCAGATAGATTTTCCCACCCTTGTGTATTTTCTTTTTCACCCTTGGGGATGCCTGTGATTCTTATGTTGGGCCTCTTTACATAATCCCACATTTCCTATAAGCATTGTTTTTTCCCCTTGTTTCTCTGTTCTTTCTCTTTGACTGACTTGCTTAGCCCAAAGTTGTTATCTTCAAGCTCTGAGGTTCTTTCTTCTGCCTGATCTAGCCTATTCTTAAGGTTTTCCACTGTGTTTTGTAACTCCTCAAATGAATTTTTCACTTCCATAAGTTTTGTTTGGTTTTCCTTTAATAATTCAATTTCTTTAGAGAATTTTCCATTCATTTCCTGCATTGTTTTTGTGAATTCCTTGTGTTGGGTTTCTATTTTATCTTGTATTTCATTGAGCTTCCTTACAATCCATATTTGAAATTCTTCATGTGTCATTTTAATCCTTTCATTTAGGTTGGTATCCATTGGTAAGGAGTTATTGTTTTCCTTTGCAGGTGTCCTTTCACTTTGTTTTTTCATATTTCCAGAGTTCTTTCACTGGTTCGTTCTCATCTGGCCTCTCAATCAAGAGCTGAGGGTGCTAGGGCTGGCTTATGATCCTGTCTCTGAGTCTCTGAAGATTGGTCTCTGACCATGCCAGGGAGAGGAGTGTTGATCCCGAGTTGCCTTTGGGGTTCTCTAGTAGGTTTGATGGATCTCTTGGGTTACCCCACTGTTGTGGCTCTGCTCTCAGTGGTGGGCTTTGCCAGGAATGTGCCCCTTCTGCAATGAAACAGGCCTCTCAGCACCAAGCACTCTTGCGGTTGCTATGGAGGGGAGGGGCTGTGGTCTCCCTGCACCACTCTCATGTCCTGGGGGCACCAGGTCCTGCCTGCCTGTCCAAATCACCAACAGGTGATCCCACGAAACACCACTGCTGTGACTCCACTCTCAGTGGCAGGCTCAACTTGGAACATACCACTGCCGCAGAGAAACAGGCTTCTCAGCACTGAGCACTGTCATGTGGCTATAGGGGGGTGGAGCATGGTCTCCCTGAACTGCTCTTGTGTCCTGGGGGCACCGGGTCCTGCCTTCCTTTCCAAGCCACCAGCATGTGATCTCATGAAATGCTGCTGCTGTGGCTCCACTCTCAGTGGCAAGCTTGGCCAGGAACGTACCCGTGCTGCAGAGAAACAGGCTTCTCAGCACAGAGCACCCTCACTGGTGCTATGGGGAGGGAGGGACTCTGGCTACAAGCTGGCTTGAGCCAAAATTACTTTCTGTGGTCTCAGGAGTTGAGGAGGTGCAGAGGAGGAGGTGTCTAGGTGTAAGAATTGTAGCTTTCTGGTGTCTCATGGCACTCTCCTGGGGGGGGGTGAGTACTTTGTATCCCACTGCTTGCCAGAGTCACCCACATGGGGAAGGGCAGCCCCCCTTATGCTTTCACTGGGTTTCAGGCCTCTCTGGATATGGTCCACCACTGTCCTCTCTTCTCTCTCTTCCTCTTTCTCAGCTTTGCCCCCCTTCTCGGTGGGGTCCCTGGACACCTCTGCTGTCTCTCCCTGTGATCCAAATCTGAGCTGCAACTGTTCTCAGCTCTCCTCAGTCCAACCTTCTACCCTTTAGCTGGGACTGTCTGACAAGCCATGTCTCTAGTTGGCCATCTTGTCTCCCTCGTCCCAATAATTTTATAGTTAGCTAGCTAGTCTCCCTAGCCTTGTCAAGTGTGGGATCAGAGCTGGCTTTGCTCTGAGAGTAAGTATGACATCATCGAAAGCCTGGGGTTGAATTCCAACTCTGCCTCTTTACTAGCTCTATAACCTTGGGCAAGTTACTTAATCTCTCTAGACCCCAGTGTCCTCTGTAAAGTGAGACTACCTCATAGGGTTGTCATGTGAAATAAATAAGTTAATATTTTAAAGGCACTCAAAATATTGCCTGACACATTGTAAACCCTGTTTAAGTGTTTTTAAAATTAATTTAGGAAAAAAATGCCATTTCTTGGAAAGATTAGGAAACAAATTTATATCCATGAAATCATAGTAAAGCCATTGAATTTGTGATTGGAAGGTGATTTGTGACCTTAATACACACAGAAGGCAAATTGCAATGAGTTAAGAAGAAATGAATCATGAACAATAGAGGCCCCTTTCATATATTGCACATTGAGTGTCTGGTAGGGCAAGAAAAGAGAGGGCAGTAGATGCAAATTGCCAAGAGGTTTCTGTAGTGTTTCTTCTGTTGGGACCAACGATTTCTCTTCCCTTTGAGATCTCTTTTCTGTTTTCCTGGTCTTCCAAATGAACAAATCCCCATTTGGGCTACCTCTGGTCTGGGGCCAGGCCAGGGTGGAATCCAGCCACTGTGTCCAGGGTTCTGTTTGTATATAGTAGCTTAGGGTCTTACAGAATGGGAAATTGTACAAACGCACAGATAAGTCTCAAAGACTCTGCTTTCAAGGTCAGAAACACCATTATCCTATTGATTTATGATTTTCAGTGAGAGCAGACACAGTTAGGGAGATGATCCCTCATTGCCCAGTGGCCACACAAAGAGGACAGGAAGGGGCAGGTCTGTGATCCTGAGGGAGGCATCCTGGGACAGTGGAAGTCAGTGGGGCCCTGGGGTATTAACCAGAAGGCTGAGAGTGTCCTGGATACAGACAGCTGCCATTTGTTGAACATATATTATGTGTGGACATTACACAGATACATGTATTGTATATATATTATGTAACTATTATGTGTATGTCACTACATATACGTTATGCTTTATCCTCACCCAAAAGCCTATTTTTGTGTAGGGAAACTGAGTCTCAGGGAGTTAAGTAACTTGTCCATGGCTATAGTGATGTGCATGAGCTACAGCTGAGATTTTTCTTTCTTTTTTTGTTGCAAACTTCTATTTTATCCACTCCAAACTCCACAGTTTCCAACTGTGGTCTGTTCATTGGTGCTGGGCTGGCCACATATAAGGCCCATAGGAAACAGACTAAACATATAAACTCATTTCCAGTGATTCTGATTAGTAGGCCCAAGAGGGACCCAAGAATCTGTGCTTTTGAAAGCTTTCCAGGTGATTCTGTTGAGCAGGCAGGTTGGGGAAGCCCTGCACCAGGCCATCCAGGCTGTTCCATAATTCTTTTTGGTCTTTCTAACTTCAGAAGGAAGGAAGGAAGGAAGGTGTCATGGCAGCCCAAATCTACCACCCTTCCTTTCATCTCAAAGAAAGTAAAAGCACAGGAAGAGAGGAAGAGGGAGGAGGGAAAAGGGAGCAGAGGATGGAAGCTCATGACCCGTACTTACATTTGCACCTGTTGTTTCAGCCTTTAAAGGTAGAGACAGATTCTGGGGCAGCAGTGGCTGAGCTCATGCTAGGGGCAAACCAAGGAGGGGCAGAGGTTGGATGTGAGAACAGAAGTAAATTTAGCATTTCCCCAGGAGCCTAGAAATCTAGGTTGCAGTTCCAGCTGTGGGGATTTTGGCAATCACTTACTCTCTGAGCCTCAGTTTCCACCATTGTGGAATGAAGGCGCCAAATCAGATTATCTCAAAGGGACCTTTAACCATTGACATTCTATGATCGCAAGCTTCTCAGTCAGCAAGAAGGGCTGTGGCTCTTCTGTTCAGACTTTAGAAAGATAGAAAAGAAGGAGGAGGAGAGAGAGGAAAGAAAAACAGACAGTCTTTGTGCCCCAGAGTGAGACCCTGCCTCCTCTGGACAGATCAGCGCCTGCTGGGTGAGAGGGTGGATGGGGCTGGGGTGATGAGAGATCAACCAGCTGCTATTTCTCTGGTGACAGAACTCTTCAGAGCTAAAGAAAAGTAATTGAACTTAATGTCCAAACACAAAACCAGTCCATAAATCCAGGTGCTGTCTGTTGGAAATTTCATAAAGGCTCTGCGTCCCTTAATCTTATCGCTACCAGACAGTTACTATGTTCTTGATGTAATTAGAGTGATAAAAAAATGTGACACAACTGCTGGTTTCTGTCATGGCATCACCACTGTTGACTTAAATGACAAAGTAATAATTTTATAAGAGGCCCTTTATTTTTATTTCCCTCTCCATTGTGAATGGGTGTTTTCCTAAGTGGGGTGGGGGGCATATCTTTCTAGATAAGTTCACAGACACCATATGCAAGGACTGCTTCATTCATTATCATTTGGTCAAGAAGCTACATCTCCCAGGGGATAATTGAGGTTATTTTTAGTAATTAAAATCACAGGACCAGCTATGGATTTTCAGAACTATAGCACATTTTCTGCAGAGCTGTGTGATGTATACATCTTTTAAAAGTAACCCTGGAGGGAACAAGGCTGGCTTTTCCAGCCAAGCTAATGTGGGCATGTTTTCCATCTATTCCATAATAAAGACTAGATTTGCCTAGACCCTGTGCCCATGAGGGAGTTGTCCAGGTGGATATGGCAAAGGGCAGACATTCCTGACCTTTGGGGTCAGACCCAAACCATCTAGAAAACAATGTTCCTAGACAGTGAGGAATGGAGATTAAAGATCCAAAACAAGTTTAGTTTAAAACTAAGAAGGCATTTTGAGTGCAAGGACAAACTCAAACCATCTTTGGAGATGCAAAGAACTCAAGGCCCATGACTGAGTACAATTTGCACTTCTCTGGGAAGGCACTTTGGTGGGAGCCCACATTCCAGCCAGATTAGTCACAGACCCACAGTGACAGAGCCTCAGTGCTGAGTCTTCAGCACTGGAGGCCCCAACACTTTCTTGTCAAGAATAAAACTTGATGCAGAAATGCAATATTTAATTATTTGCAGATATGGCTGTGCAGGGCCCTTGCAGAAACTTGATGGCTGCTGTATGTTCTCAGGAGAGACTTTCTCCACTGGCTGGAGGGCTGAGGTGCAGTGCTAAGACCTAGGGACAACAGCAATCAGAGATGTTCCTTTATTCTACCTCTCTTTATTTCAACCCTAGAAAAATTTTCAGTCTTACTCCATATGGATGGCTCGTTGCTCCTCCATTTCTCAAGAGAGCTGGCGAGGAAGACTCTTTAACAAACGTGCAGAAAATGCACAAAACGTGCAGAGGGCTAAAGACAAGTTGTGATTGAGACTGAAGGTCTCAGTGAGGCAATTTTCCCACCTAAACACAAGGGGACATCTATTGCTCTGTCCTGATGGCCTTTTTAGGCTTATTAACTAGGAAGATGGCTTTTTGTGGAAGAAGAAGTGGGGAGATCTCATGAAGCCTATTCCTAGAAATAAAAGTGGTGACCAGGAAGCAAACAGGGACACCAGTTGCCATGCTTTATAGAAAGTCAAGACTTTTACAGACAAAGGGCCAGGTCTGTAACAAATTTATGAGATTCTTAAACCTTGTCAATTTCCTAAAGTAAATTATCTATAAAATCCTTGAAACAGAAAGGATTCATGGCCTTGTCTTTAAAAGGAGGGAAAAAGTAGAGAACTGAGACTATCATGTCATATTCTGTGGCCAGCCCCAGGGTCAGGCGGAAAAGCCCCAGAGGAGGGAGTACATGGTGACCCTGGGGAAGAAAGGAAAATGAAAGCCCCTAGGGACCGTAGGAAGGAAAGGAAGGGAGCCCAGGGAAGTGGCCCACATCGCAGAAGGAGTTGTGGAGCTAAATCTGCCTCCCTGAAGCTTTTACAGATTCATGAATTAATATTCTCTTTCCTTCCTATGACAGTCCTTCAACCATTGATGAGACCAAGCAGGTCTCCGTGAGTGTTCTGAAAGCTAAAACTTTCCAAGTTTTAGTCAATGGGGAAAACTACAAAAATACTCAGTTACTTACTCTTCCTATTAAACCTTATCGAGACACCTATTTCACATATAAAATAGGTCTCAAAGGAAAAATACTGGTGACTTAAACTCTAACTTATAATAATAATCAGTGCCATTTATTCAGTGCTTACCTTGTACCTGACAACAGCCAAACACATTGCATGTGTTAGCTCATTTTGTTCTCCCAACAGCCTGATGAGGTGATTACTGTTATTGTCATCCCCACTTCATGTATGGCAAAACTCAGATTCAAGGAGGTTAATTAGCCCTAGGTCACGCAGCTAGTAAGTTACAAAGTTAGGGCTTGCATCCACTTCTGTCTCCTCAAAAGGCTGTAGGTATTATTTGGCCCTATGTCAAGCTGATATATCTGAGTAGTTTCCACTTTTTACATACAAGGCTACTGGAATTTGGAAGTTTCCAAATTTTACCCTCTTAAATAATTTTCAAAGTGTCTGCCACTTGGTTCTGAAATGAGCAGAATCACCACCATATCCAAATAAGAGCAATTGAAACTTTCCAAGGTGTGGCTATTTGACATGAATTGGGTCTTGACGCTCTTTTTTGCTAGCATCCACTTTAAACCTTCTGTACATCTCCAGGTCCTGGATCCTCCTTTCTCTGAATATTCCCCATTCTCTTTCCCATGCTCCAAAGTGGACCTCACCACTCTGGGCTGCGGCTGGGTCAGCTGATGTTCTTCTCTTTGTGCAGAGAGGCCACCCTCCTTTCAAAGGCCAACCTCTTGACCATTGGGTTTGGTTCTACTCTGACCTGCCCTTTTGCTTATCTACTTCTCTCTGATGTTTGTATCTATGTGTGTTTAGACACAGATACAAACCGTGCCTCCTTTACCTGCAAACTTATGGGAAAACTATCCCATCTCAAAAAATTCCATTTGATTTTTCACAATTTACTCTCAAAAGGACAAAGGAAAATATGAGCTTAACAATAGCCATTAAAATTATCAAGGAAGAGATAATCTTTATATTATGCAAACATCTTTGGAGGAGAAGAAAAAAGGAAAGCTCCCAAATAATTTTTTAAATTTTTAGAGGATGAAAATCTGACAGCAATAAATTTGAAATGTAAAAAATAAAACAAAAATTGAGTTCATCCCAGGAGTCTAAAGTTGGACTAAAAGTTAGAAACTATTAATCTAATTAACCATATCATCATCTCAAAGGATGCTGAAAAAAAAGCTTTTAAGAAATTTGAAAATCTATTGATGACTAAAACATACCGTAGCACACTAAGAAAGGAAGGGATCTTCTTGAACATGACAGAGAGTATCTACCTAAAATATATTTACTAGTGATACTTAGAAGTGAGCCCAATTCAGAGACAATTACAGGATATTCTTTCCTCATTATTACTACTCTATATATACTGAAGGGCACAGCCAATGCTCAAAGACAAAAAAAGAAATGAGATATAAGGGTTAGAAAGAAAAATTTTATTATTTACAAATGTATGAATGATTGTCTATATAAAATATAAAAGAATCTACTGAAAAATTAGAATAAGTATAAAATGATGGCTATAAGATCAACAGACAATAATAGGATTCTATACCAATTAGATAATGAGCTTTACAAAAAAATTCATTCATAAGAGCCACAAAAAATGTAAAGTAACGAGGAATAGGTGCAATAAAAGATATGCAGAGAAAAATATGGAGAAAATTATGAAACTTTATTAAAGGACATAAAAACCTAAGTAAACCCAGAAATATATCATGGTCATGAATGGGAAAGCACGATATCATAAATATATGATTTAGATAACAATCTATGAATTCAATAAAATTCTTTTAAAAATTTACATAGGACTTTTCATAGAACTTTACAAATTGATTTTGAAGTATGTATGTTTAAGGATGGCTAAGGCAATTTTGAAACACAATGAGGATTATTTTTAAGGAGGATTTTCCCTATCTAGTATCAGTACTTATAAAGCCATGGTAATATTTTTAAGTGTGTATTAGGACCAGAATTGAACACAAAGACCAATACTATAGAATAATCTAATAGAATTTTCTGCAATTATGGAAACGCTCAATCTTTAAGCTGTCTAAAATGGTAACCACTGCCCACGTGTGGCTATTGAGCACTTGAAATATGGCTTGTGTGACAAAAAATAAAATTCTTAATATTATTTAACGTTGATCAATTTAAACTTAAATAGCCACATATGACTCATGGCTACCATATTTGGTAGCACAGCTCTGTAATGGAGGTCCTACAGCCTGAGAAAAACAAATATGGTAGCACAGTATCAACTGAAGTGCTACAAATCGGTGGGGAAAAAGGAATGGGTTGTACCTAGGATAAAAACATATATGTATACAAATTTAAATCCCCACCTTACCCCATCTGCACAAATAAATTACAGATGAATTAAATTTGAAAACTAATTTTAAAAATCAAAATTTTAATAAAATTTTTAGAGACAACATAAGAGAATACCTTCTAGATTGTGACGTATGAAAAATCTTCTTAAGCACAAACCAGAAGTACAAATCTTCAAGGTATTTATTGATAAATGTGGCCCCAATATTAAAATTAAAAACTTCTGGATAAGAAAATATGCCATAAAATAGAGTAAAAATATAAACAACTTAACAAAAGAATACATTTGCCACCTATATAACTGACAAAAGATAATTATCCAGAATATACAAACAACTACAAATCAATATGAAATAGCAAACAACTCAGTGAAAAGTATAGGCAAAGTACACAAAGAGTGATTTCCAGAACAGGAAACCCAAATGGTCAATAAAAATATGAAAATGATGTTTGACCTCCACAGTAAGAAGGAGATGCAAACTAAGCCAACAGCAGCATACTGTTCGTACTCATCAGAGTGTCAATATAGTGCATAATTGCCAATCTTGTCCACCTTGCATCTAAACTCACTTCCTATGATTGAGGAATTCCTAACTTTTTGAAATAAAGCCAGCCTTCTAAGAAGCCAAAAATGCCAGATGATAGTGGTCCCAGTTTCCCTAGCAGCTAGGGCATGGGCACTTGACCTAGGCTCTACCAATCTGATACTGCTGACTATGAGTAACTCTTTGAAGGGGTATTGATGGTGATGGGACAGTAGACTATGAGTAACTCTTTCAAGGGGTATTGATGGTGATGGGACAGTAGAGTGCTGGGTCCACAGTGGCAGGGTCATGATAGGGGCATGCAGTGTTAGGAGTGTTAACATATAGCTGCAGTGAGCTATGCTTGGAGTTGATGGCAGCCTGGTAATGGTGTCCTCACTGGACTGGATTTTGCATGTTATACCTGGCTAAGCAGCACTGTACTTGGTTCCTCAGTCCTTGTGGTGAATGTTTCTGTAAACCACCCAAAGTCCTTTACATATTCTTTTTTCTCCTTGAATCAACCAGGGTTTGTTTCTATTGAGTGTAATATCTAATAATGCCAAATGTTGATGAGGATGTGGGAAAATGGGATCTGTCATACACTGTTGTGGGGAGGTAAGGCATTTTATACAGACACTTTTTAAAAGCAAATTGTCATGCATATGAAGATGAAGATGCATGTATCCTAGGACCCTAAATTTTTACTGCTAGGAACATAGATAGAAGGTCTCATTCTTATGCACAGGTGGATGTGTATAAGGATTTCCACTGTAGTGATGTTTTCAGTAATTTACAATGGGAAACAATTTTCATCAATGAGAAAATAAATGCATCAGGTGTGGTATATTGACATGCTGGATTTAACTGTAATAGTACTATATGAAATCCATATTCTTTAATATACATGAATTTCACAGAAGGAAGTTTCTGTGTGATACCTAGAACATAACATTGTGTATGTACATTTGCAAAACATATGAAGCAATACTCTATGTGGATTATGCATAAGTACATGTATATAGAAGTAGTTATAGAAAGGACTGAAATAATGGAAACAAATTTCAGTACAGTGCTTGTCTATTGAATGAGAAAGGGAGAGGTAAAAGACATCTCAGTTGGGTTTCTTTAATTTAAAAAAATCTGAAGAAAACACAACAAAACTTTGATATTTAAAAATTCTGGGTGGTGGTATATGGGTGCTTGTTTTATTCATTCCTCTCCCTACTTTACTGTATATTTGAATTATTAATGAAAACCCCAAAGCTTTTGAATTAAAAAATTTAAGACCTTTCTATTTCATTTGAAATAATGGTCACATATTTATTGGGTGTATGGTATTTGCCAGGCACTGCAGTAATTGTTTTATCTATATCATCCCATGTAAGCCACCGTATAGCCTTATGAGGTAGACCAGTGGCTCATTTGAATCACCTGGGGGATGTTTAGAAAGACTGATACCTTGACCCCATTTGTAGAGGTTATTCTGGTGCAGCCTGAGCATTGAAGTTTTTAAAATTCCCCTAGTAATTGTAATATGAAGCCAGGGTTAAGAACCCCTGAAATAGTTTATAGATATGTTTCCCAAACTCTGTCTGATTATAAGAATCACCAAAGGCTATTACAAACACAGTTTCCCAGGCCCTATCCCAGATCCATGGAATCAAAATCTCTAGAAGAGATGCCAGAATATTAGATTTTTTATCAAATTCTTAGATGTTCCCTATGATCAGGCAAGTTTGGAAAACCTTAGACCAGTGTTTGCACTTCCGGAAGGCCTGAGTCAGCACATGCCCATTCCCCTCAGCCCATACCCTTCTCTTGGGGATGTGATTCAGGAGATCTCAAGTGGGATCCAGAAAACTATTTTCTTTAAAAAAAAATCTGTCTGTAGATAACCAGTCATGTTGAAGACCCACTAAAGTACATATTACTATTATTACAGATGCATAAACAGAGACTCGTGAATGTAGTGCCCGATCTGTCTGGTTCAAAAGCTCATGCTGTTTCCCTCGCTCATTGCTTTGATGCCTCTGTGCTTGGAGTCAGTTTCCCCAGGTTCTGTCTCTGTGCTGATCCTTGATCACATTCTTCTTTCTGTCAGCGTACCCCAGGATTAGAAACACAAGTTGTAGAACATGGGCCCTTGAGGAGGGACTGGCACCATCCTCACCCGGAAACGGGGCCCTGGCTAAGCAGGCTGTGGTCCAGGACCTGGCTTCAGGAAATTGGGGTGCCAGGCAGGTAAGCAGAAGCAGCACCTGCAGGAGAATGCTGGACCAACCTATGGTCACCAGAAGAAAGTGAGACTCACTGGGCTGCTGTCAAGGTTGACCCTGTCCTGGTCCTGTCTGGCTCAGAAAATGTGTGTGTGTGTTTGTGTGCATTGCATGTGTGAGTTGGGGAGAAGGGGACAGGGATTATGGGGGGACATGCTGATCCTGCTGAGCAAAGGCTGAAGAAACCAGGGCTCAGAGTCCCTTCTTTTCCAATTCTTAACTTCCAATCCAAGCTCCTCTTTACCATCAAATCAATCAAAATAAAGGTACACTTTCCAAAGTATATTCTGCAGAACATAATCCCAAGAGTGAATTCTTGAACAAAACGAGGGAGAGGAACTTCCACTGAAAAATATGAAAAAAATATCCACTGAAAAATATATATCCCCCTCCTGAAGATTCACCGTACTCATAGCATTGAAAACACCCCTGAGAAGTCCTGTAGTTATCTGGTATCTGGCAGTTTTGTATAAACCAGTGATAGACCCCACCTTTGTTACAGAAACATCTTAAAAGTTTATAGTTCTAATCTAAGGAAACAATATCATAAACTATCACATCACCCTTCTGCTGAGATCGTCAATGAGTTCTGTTTTCTGCAGTAGTGGCTCCCAAATTTGGACATATGCCCATATGTCAGAATTACCTGGAAAGCTTTATTTAAAAATATCTATACCTCAGTCCCACCTAGACCTATGTAATCAGACAGTTGGTGATTAGGGCCCAAGCAATTATATATTTAGAAAGTATCCCAAGGTAATTCTGATGGGTGCCTAGTTTAGAACCATTAATATATAAAAGAAATTCTGAATTTGGTCCTTGGCTCTGACCACGCATACAAAACCCCAGACTGTCTTTTTTCCAACCTCTCTCTACTACACCCCATTGCAAGTTATCAGCCCACTTATCCTTATGCCATGTGCGTCTGTGGATTGCTTTCCTCTCCTCTGTCCAGTTTTCTGAACAATGCTCTTTCTTCTTAGGCAGCCTAAGTCCACCTCTTATGTGAGAAATTTCCTGATTGCCTCAGTCTCTGAAGATTGAATCTTTTCTTTATCTTCTTATAAAAGTTTTTCTATAAGTTTAATGGGTGGTTCTCTCTTTTCCCCTGAATATTTTCTATTTGTCCAGCCAGATCTTCATTCTCTGAAGGGAGGCAGTATCCTGTACTAGTTAGGCACCCAGGCTTTGGACTGCAACATTTCTGAGTTGGATCTCAGGTTGTAGTATGACTCTTACCTCTTCAAATTCTCAGTTTCTCCATCTGTAAAACCAGTAAAAAAATACACCTTGAAGAGTTGCTGTAAAGGCTATAGGGAAATAACAATTCCTAATGCTTAATAAGTGCTCAATGGAAAGTTGTGCTAGTGATTGCTGTTCTTATAATCATTAGGATGTACATTCCTTAAGGACAGGAATCTTTGTCCATTTTATTTGTCAAAATATCCCCTCCTAAACAAGTGCCTGGCATAGTGTAGCTGCTCAACCATTCTTCATTAATGAGTTGATCTATTTGATTGCCTTCTATGTCTGTATCCTCAGGTCTTTGACTAGCAACTCATATAAGGTGGGGCTTTAAAAACTTTTGTTGATCATGTTGATGACATCCAAATTCCTTTGCTTGCCACCTTTTGTGACCAGGTTGGTATCTACCTGAAGTAGCCCAGTTGTTTTGACTTGCCACAGGTAAAAACATTCCATTCTGTTTCTTTTTTTTCTTAAATAGCATTTTTTAAATTTTTAAAAAATTTATTTTGATAGATTTAGAGGGTGCAAGTGTTTTTTCTTATATGGACGAATTATATAGTAGGGAAATCAGGGCTTTTAGTGTACCCATCACCACAAGAGTGTACATTGTACCTGATAGATAATTTTTGATCCCTCACCCCCTTCCCACCCTCTCCCCTTCCTAGTTTCCAATGTCCATTATACCACTTTGTATGACCATGTATGTCCATCTTTTAACTCCCACTTATAAGTGAGAACGTGCAGTATTTGTCTTTCTGTTCCTGAGATACTTCACTTAGGATAATGGGCTCCAGTTTTATCCAAGTTTCTGCAAAAGACATTATTTTGTTCCTTTTTATGGCCAAGTAGTATTCCATGGTGTGTGTACACACACACACACGTACACATACCACGTTTCCTTTATCCACTCATCGGTTAATGGGCACTTAGTTTGATTCCATATCTTTGCAATAGTGAGTTGTGCTGTGATAAACATTTGGATGCAGATGTCTTTTTGATATAATGACTTCTTTTCCTTTGGGTAGATACTCAGTAGTAGGATTGCTGGATTGAATGGTAGGTCTACTTTTAGTTCTTTGAGGAATCTCCACACTATTTTAACTAGAGGTTATACTAATTTACATTCCCACCAACAGGGTATAAGCATTCTCTTTGTTTAGTGGAAGGACTCATACCCCAGTTTTAGTCTAGGAGGAGGAACATGAGCTATGTTTGTCCAATGAGAACATTCAGTCTTCTCAGCAGGGCCAGATATGAGCATTTGACTGATGTCAGATTATTAGAAACTCAGTTCTGGAACTTTGAAACTGTTGAGACAACAAAACTCTCTCTCTCTCTCTTTTTCTGGGATTTCTGGTTATAATAATATTGTCAGTTTGAAATGCCAGGGAAACTAGATACAGAAAGCTTACCTGAGGATAAAACAAATAGAGAATAAAATGGAGCTTGGAAATTGAGAAAGAAAGTGGCTAAATGCTGATGACATTGTCTAAGCTCCCAGATGCAGCTGTGCCTGAAGCCAACAGTTGCTCTGGAATTTCTGGTTACAGGGAGCCCATGACTTGTGACTTGGCTCACCATTTTCTTTGCTGAAGCCAGTTTGTGGTGAGCTTCTCTCACCTGCAGTCAGAGTACTCTCTGATATGGTGGCTCTCAAAGTGTGATCCCCAGAGCAGTCACACCAATTCACCCGGGAACTTGCCTTCAACCTGTATTTCCCTCTGATTTCCTCCATCTTTACTTGTCTGAGGCCCAACCCAGGTGACCCCCTCTTGAAACCATCTTAACCACAAGGCCACAGTAGTCTGTTTTTAACTATAATGATGCCTACTATGTTATACCACTTGCCTCCTGTCTTCTTTTGTCCACTAGAGTATGAGCTCTAGGGCCATTGATGTTACCTCATTTATTTTTGATTCCTTCATTGCACCCAGAACAGGGTCTGAAAAATGGTCAAGCTTAAGTCTCCCGACTTGTATTTTCAGATAACATCCTTTTCAAAAGTCTATTTAAGTAGGCAGCATCTTCTTAATTAGAGCTGTTAGCACCCAAAAGTGTGTTTGCAGAGCCTGTGTCCCTTGGGCAATTTAAGGTTATGAAGTACAGACCCTTGTTAAGAGCATTTGTGAAGCAGTTTTCCTAGCTTCAGACATGGGTTGCTGTAATAGACAGCACAGGAGAAACATAATTTGGGACCTTGCTACTTGTTCTTGCCTTGCTGAGTTAGACATTAGGTCCACATGTGACTGAAGGTTGACAGAATGAAACAGTCCCTCAAGGAAGCTAATAGAAAGTCAATTACTCTGGCCCTTTAAATTGCTTTTGAAACAGACCCTTGCTGGGCTTTGGAGGAGGGAGCTTTCGGCACTCATCTCTGGTGGGTAGATGAAGGGCCTGAGGATCACTTTGGAGCCTTGTCTCATGCTGCGCTAGGAAGCACCTCTCTTTCCAGCACCATAGACAGACACGTCATCTCTCCTGGCTGGGGCACCCTGACTCAGCCCCTCAGTCTGAATCTAAGTGAACAGATGACTTGTATGTTTTGCAGGCAGGGTTCCCGTTAGCCAAAATAGACAGGGGACTGTTCAGGAGTCTTTCAGAAGTGAGCAGGGCTCATCCACACCGGGGAAGGCCATTCAATCTGGCCTCCTGGCCAGAGGGGCTGCACATTGGGGATCGCTAGCAGGGGTGTCCCAGCTCTTCATCCCTGACTCTAGCATTGACTCCGCGTCTCCCATCAACTGCAAGGCCCCATGGCTCAAGGCTGATCCTGGCTCCAGAAAAGGTGTGGCTCTTGCTGTCCTCACCCAGCATATTATAGCGCCGTTGAGCTAAGTGTGAACAGCTTCTTGTTTCAACAAGTGCTCCGGACACCCATCTTTCTTGTTTCAGAAAAATGCAGGAAAACACTTTGGAAATAAAACTTCAGCCCTTGGCAGAGAAGCTCTCATTACCCAATAAATGAAAAAGGAGGGGAACCAGCCAGAGGTTAAAGGACAGGGCACCCAGAATCGGCTTGAGGGAAAGCCCAAAGGTTGTAGCTTTTTATTAAGAAGGACTGTGTACTCTTGGGACACAAGAAAATTTGCTTTCATTTCAGTCTGGCTGCAAACACCCTACCAACAATGTCTCTGCTTCTATTCTCATTGATTTTTACTCACTTTGAGCCCATTAAGGCATGTTCTTTTCTTGGAAAAAATAAGGACTATTCAGAAGCTCAGAAATGAGGGGCCATGTAGGAGGTTGGAAGAACATAGAGGTGACTAAAACTGGTTTTATGGGAGTGACAAATATCAGAGCAGGTGTGCGGGGCAGGCAGCAGTCTGCTCTGGGCTTCTTGTGGTGACCTGGGGGCCTGCCCTGCTCCTAGCTTACAACAGATCTACCCTCAGCCCCCTGTATAGAGGGTTGAGCTCCTGAATACCTTGCAGGTAAGGCCCAGGCAACCTTTCCCAGCCTCCTTTTCAACAAAACCAGGCAACAAGAAAGAGATCCTCCAGAACCTCTCACCCCCCACTCTGTGACACATCCCCTTTTCTAGGTCTTTCAGATTGGGGGGTTCTGATGACCTGAAAGGGTGATCCACTCTAAGAAAGAGCAGTGTTTGCCTCTTCATTATTATACAGTGTATTCAGCTGCTCCTTAATTTCTTCCCGTGTACCCTTGGTGCTGTGTGCGTGTGTGCATATGTATGTGTACATGAATGTGTGTGTGTGATGGCGAGTTAAGAGTGATTCTGAGAGAGGAGAGCTCAGCCCCTAACCTCATGGATCTATTCCTGCCTCTTCTATTCCTCTGCCCCTATACCAGTCTTAGAGTAGCAAATCTTTTTGGTGTGGGGGTACTGCCAAGCACTTCTATTAGATCAGTACACATTCTGTCTCTTGTTTGCTCCTTCCTACAGATTGGGGTGGACCAGGGGGAGATTTGTACCTGCCGCCAGAACTGTGGACAGCCAGTTCCTCCCGGTTCACAGAAATGGTTGCTCACAAGTAAGGGTAGAGCGGCCGTCAGAGGTAGGAGTGGAAGAAATCAGAACTTTATAAAACTTAGGAAATCCCTCTGACTGCACTGCTCCTGGGCCTAGACTGTTCTCTACTCTTCCTCTTTATACCAGGAATGTAGCCTTTCCTTTCGGGAAAGTATAGGCAACTTGTCACGTATAGGTCAAACCCTGTTTGCAGTTCTTGTTGGTGGTAATAAACTTCGCAGAATCTTTAAGTCTTTTGCCATCAGCTTGGGTCACCTTCATGTAATGTCCATTCCAGGCGCTTGCTGATGTTCTGGGCATTTCAATCTGTGCAGTTTAGTTTGGCTGAGCTGGGACTCTGAGGCTGGCAGTGCAGACAAACCCAGTCCATGCCCCCCACTCCCTCTGCCCCAGCCTACTTATGGACAAGGAGGTAAACAGGAGTAAGAGTGGTAGAAGGAATTGTGGTTGAGAGTAAGGGCAAGAAGATGAGGAAGAGAGGTAGGGGTCAGAGGAGTGTCTTTCCCATCTGCCCCTTGGGCTGGGTTTGGACCCTCATGTTGAAGGTGTGTAAGTCAAACGTTGATAGGATTGGTCTGAAGGCGCCGTGCAAGACTCTGCACCCCAAGAGGGTGCTATAGAGCTGAGGGTCCTTAGAGTGGGCTGCGAGTTCCCTGCTTCAACTTGGAAACCAGGACAGTCCTGACTCCCTGAGGATTGTAAATTTGAGAACACGGACATCGGGGTTCCCCTCAGCAGGGAGGCTGCATGCTCAGGCCATTGAAACTGACACGCGGGAGGTGGAGAAGGAGAACAGGAAGGTCCGTCTGTAGTGAAGACAGGGGGTGCACGCGAAATCTTTTGGGGACAGAAGATACCCTGATGGGGGTCAGTCCCTGTTTGGGCAGGGAGATGAGGACTTGGAACCATTGCGATCTGAGCAATAATGCGAATGGATCTGGCACTGTGAAGTGATAAACTGGCAAGAGACTGCACATCCCTGCCACACGTAATGAACCAAACCAGGAAGACTGGGGCCCCGAAGAGGACAAGT
Organism: Daubentonia madagascariensis; assembly: GCA_023783475.1. Classification (NCBI taxonomy): domain Eukaryota; kingdom Metazoa; phylum Chordata; class Mammalia; order Primates; family Daubentoniidae; genus Daubentonia; species Daubentonia madagascariensis. The sequence goes on from JAKFHU010000144.1 coordinate 15,600,320, forward strand.
GCATGGGTCAGGGAGGAAGCAGAAGTGGGTTCTGCCAATGGCTTTGCTAACAGGAGTGTCTGCTGTGGCTGGGATGCTGCTGCCTACCCCTGGCACAAGCAGCTTTCAGCAGTAGCTCAGGAGCGTTCAGGGCTAAGGAGTGGGGTGCGGTCCAGTTCTTCCTGAAGGAGGTCACTACAGTGTGGTGTGTGTGTGTGTGTGTGTGTGTGTGTGAGTCCACTCAAGTCATGAAGCATTCATTCATTTTATTCTTAAGTGTTGTGAATTGCAGAGAGGGATATAGACAGTTCTCTCAGAAAAATACACTTCTTTTGTCCTGATTGGGTTTGAGTTGCTTACATTTTGCATGCTCTTCTTGACTCTAAGTGGCTTCTCTTCCATCCCCAGTCACGACTCCTTCCTTCTTTGGAACATCGTTTCTTTCCCCCTTGTTCCTTCCCCTCCTACACATCCTTTTTCTCCTCAAGCACAACAACACTGTTTTGCTTTGGCTTGGTTTGTAATCACAACTTGCTTTCAAGATGCTTTAGGGGAGTCTGCTATGGTTATGCAGCACTGCTGTCAACAGTGACGGGCGGCTGCTCAGCTCACAGTCCTTTGGCCCCTCATGGCCCATGCTCATGACCTTGTTCCACACCACAGCTGATTGCTCTGATGGGGTCAATCACATTATCTCTGTCCTGGGACCATGAAACTTGGTACAGGGAATCCAAAAGTGGAGCTGAGACACCTGACAGCAGTGCCAGAGAGGGAAGGTTCATAATAAACTCTGCAATTGTAGTGTCTGCTGCAGCTGTGGGCTTGTGTGTATGCCAGGCTGGGCTGGCAGAGAGGAAAGCATTCCTGCTACACTACATTAGACAGTTTTGATGCTGTATTAGAGTGGACCGTGCTGCAGTAACAAACAGACAGATGTCTCAGAGGCTTACACAAGAAAAGTTTATTTCTCGCTTCCCTATGTGCAATGGTTGGTTGGCTCTGCAAAGCTGCCCTCCTCTAAGAAGTGACTCAGGTTTTGGTGGCTTCCATTGGGTGGACATGCCAGCTGGGACACATGTTCAAAGTTGCTTTAACAGGGAAAGAGAGAGGGGGAGGAAACGCATCAGCTGTTCACTGCAGGGGCTCAGAAAGATCACACTGAAGTGTCACAAGACACTAGCGCTCCCATTTCATTTGCCACACAGGTCACGAGGGCCCCTGGGAACCACAGGTAAATGCGCGGCTATTGGGTAAGCATTACCTCTGTCTGCCCCACATGATTTTTTTGGAAGATGAGGAGAAATAAGCTGTTCTCTAAAATGTGGAAATTTTCATGTGATGAGAATGGCTCTTGACATAAATATTTTAAGGCCAACAGAATCTTTACAGTGAAGCAAGATACAAGATGAAAGATATTATCTGGTTGGAATTCAAATGTGCCAGAGCAAAGATAGGCACTGGTTACCCCTACCTCATCCTTCTGGTCACTCAAAAGACAGGTCAGCTCAACCCCTTGAAGCCTCCCCATCCACAGAGTTGCTATTGGGGTACTGGATGAAATGGGGTGGGGGCTGTTTTTTTTTTAAGTGAAATTTCCTATTTGATTCCATAGACCCAGGAGGATGTGTCTTGAATCACGAGGTAGCTGTCAAAATTTCAAGTGAGAGAGGAGCAGGAATACCAGACAGGAGGGTGGGGCAGACAGAAAGGGTCTGGGGAGAGGGGCAGGTTGGAGAAACTGGTGGGTGGATGGATGCGGGAACCCCCTGGCACGAGGCCTGTTGCAGCCGTCCTGTGGCCCAGGAATACGTGGGAACCTTGGGAGAGTACTTCCCAGCTTGTGACTAGGAAAGGAAAGCGTCAAAAGAAAAACCTTCGACAAATTAAATTTAACAGAGTTTAATTGAGCAAAGATCAATTTGGGAATCCGGCAGCCCAGAACCAGAGTAGATTCAAAGAGACTCTGGGGCTGAGGCCTGGTGGAAGAAAATTTATGAACACATAAAAGGAAACTGAGCTATAGAAAACAGAAGTAAGGTACAGAAACAGCCGGACTGGTTACAGCTCTGCATTTGCCTTATCTGAACAGTTTGAACAGTTGCCTGCCTTTTGATTGGCACAAGAGTAGGTTACAGCCCATTTGCTCACCCAGTTAGTTTACAGTTCACTATGTACAGAGAAACCTTTAGGCCAAACTTAAAATATGTAAGGAAGCAGCTTTAGGCTAAACTTAATTTAACAAAAGGAATTGTGGAAGAGGTCTAGAGAATCTTCGTTAGATTCTTCAGCTCCTGCAGCCCACCCCCTTCCCCGCAAGCCCCCTGGATAGGTCTCAGAGTTGCAGGACACCCCCTAAGAGACCAAAGACTCCCCTCTCCGATCCCTATTGCCCAGTGCCCTAAGGATTCAGAGGCAAGGGCTGTGTTTTCTTCCCTGAAGATTTACTTTATAGTATCATGGTTCTTGCTGCAGAAGATGCTAAGACAGAAAAATAATAAAGAGCATTTCTCTTTCATTCCAGTTTAACTGAAAAAATAGGAGAAGGACTTGGCTCAGCAGCTAATTTTGTGGCTGAAAAAAATTTTAAGGATACTTTTAAAAATTCAAATGAAGAATCTCATTTACCTAGGCTTTTATTCCCCCTTCTTAAAGAGCAATTGAATTTTGTCCCACCATGGCTGTTCACATCTCTGGCTGGAGAGGAGGACTGCATTCTTCTTCCTGGGCTTGGCTTTTACATGGCACTTTGGAGGGCATTGTCCTCATTCCTGTCTGCCTGTACTGCATGCTGCCTCCTCCAGCCTGCTCTCTTTCAAGAAAATCACACGGTTTGGAACACACGTTGGTTTGAGCCTTCAGCCGGTGGTGGGGTTAGTGGGCAACACAGCATAGTGGAAATAACGTAGGCACCAGTCAATGGACCTGAACTTGAGCCCTGGCTCTGCCCCACGATAGGCTTAGGGTAAGTGAATTCATTCCTTCCTGCCTTTATTGTCTCATCTCATCTCTTCTGGGGACTATGAAACTTACGCAAAGCATTTGTCATTATCCCAGCTGCATAGTAGGGACGCACAAATAGAAGCTAATGTCACCATTATTTGGGGGTGGAGATGGGGCTTAACAGGGTCTCTGGAAATTTTTGACTGTATAATCTTTCCAGAAGAGTTGTTTTGAATCTTACCTGGGTCACAGACTCATTCAAGAGTCTGATGAACGCCCTGATATCTTTTCCCAGAAAAAGGAAATAGGCAGATGATACAAAATTTCACATTCATTTTTATCAATTGTTTACTATAGCTCAGTAGTTCTCAACCTGTTTGATATGAACATCCCTTTTTTTAATGACAATATGTTTTGCCTTCTACTCCCCTCTCCCAACCTGATATTAGTGGCACTTCTTAACCTGTTGATGGAGAAAATACCTAATGACACACAGCTACTCTGAATTTTGTAATGCTTTTAAATTATTTTGCATTTTGTTAATCACAGCAACATCTACATAGATGTGAAAGGAAAAGTTGTAAATATATCTATGGGCTGCAAAATTGATTCCATCTGCATTCAATGTTTGGTACCCATGTGCATTCCTCCATTGTTGGAAATCTTTCCCATAGACAGGTTTATGGAATCAGAGACTGGAAGGAAATCAAAGGACTGTTCAATCCAGCTCCATTATTTTATGTAACACAAAGGTCAAAGGAGAGAAAACAACTTTTCCAAAATCACACAGCCAGATGGTATTAGAGGGGAGACTAGGACCCCAGATCCCCGTGGCCTGGTTGCTGCCTGAAGCTAATTCTTTCTGGTAGTTCTGGGTTGGTAGAAACTCTTCCTTTTCTATCAGCCAGTGGCAGTGGCTTGTGGGGAGTGAATTGGGAAATAAAGGCTTGGCAGGTAACTCCAGTTTCAAAGCTAGAGTGACTGTATAATTTGTCTTCCAAACTGGGACATGTTTGAGATGAAAGGGAGTACTATTAATAATTATGCCAGAGCAATAGGTGTAACTGGGACTGTTCTGGGCAAGCCGGGACATATGGTCACCCTACTAGAAGCCCACAGAAGCCTTCCAAGGGCCTATTTCACAGCATGTTACGAGCCATTCCACAATAGGGATGTCTCCCTTGGAGGAAGTTGGGTTCCGTGTCTATCTGTGCATTTTGCCAGCTTCATGTCTTGAGAGCACAGCAAAAAAAAGCCTTGAATTCTGGAAACTTATTGGGAATTCCTTGTCTCTTGCTGTAAACTTCCAAGAGCTTTGTAGTCCCCTGTTTCTCACCCCTACTCTACCTTGAAAATGCCTAGTTTCCCAGCAGAGGGGCTGGGGAGGAGTTGATACTTATGAAGAGAAAGAACTAAGGAAGAGATGGCCTATGCTGCTGATTAGACCTTGGCAGGTGATCCCATGCAGGCCACTGCCTACAGACCTGGAGAGGGGTCTTGCCTGGTGGGAAGAGAGCACTTTCTTCTGGCTCTAAGGTCAAAGGGATCCCTGGTCCTTATAGACATAACAGGGGTATGGGCCTAGTGTCCAGGAGAGTGTTTGGGACTGGGTGCCCTGCTGGGTAACCTTGGGCAATCATTTCTTCTCTACTTAGTTTTCTAATCTATGAAATTAGAGGCTGGACTAATTTGCTGGTGCTCTGTGTTAGTCAGAATGGGATGGTCTGTGTTGTATTAACAAATAACTCCCAAATCTAAATGAGTTAACAAACGAGGCTCTATTTCTCACTCATGCTACCATTTAATATGGGTGGGCGGGTGGGTACTGTTCTTTGTAGCCTCTCAGGGTCCCAGCTTCCATTCCATGGCACATGCTTCCATGATCACTATGGCAGGGAATAGGAAAGCAGCAGTTGAGGGCTGGCAACTAAATATTTGCTCCTGAAAGTGACACGTGCCATTTGCATCTTATTGGCCAAAACCAGTCACATGGCCATACCTGACCTCAAGGAGGCAAAGAAGAGTAGTCTTACTGAATGTCCAAAGGCTGGAAAAACAGAATATTTGTAAATACTCCCATGAGTACTCCACCCTCAATTTTTTTTAATTTTAAATTTTACAGTGGAAGAATCATTTTCTTCTTACTCCCCAAATGAAATCTAATTGAGAAGCATACAATATAAAATAGGTAGAAGTAAAGCTAATCTGGCTGAAATGGGAGTTGGTAACCCAGGTCTTCACCCTTTGGTGACAACATGATCATTGCTGTCTTTTTAGAAAGACCATTTAATAACATTGGAGACAATGGATTGGGGTTGGGGGTACAGGGGAGAAAGGAGACCTGTTAAGTGACTTCTTAAAATTTTTTAGACAAAGGAGAATGGGGGCTGGACTAAAGGATGAAATGGGAAGGTATATTAGTTAGCTATAGCTGCATGAAAATTATCCCAAAATTAGAGGTTTTAAACAACACATGTTTAGTAACTCAAAGTTTCTGTGGGTCAGGAATCTGTGGGCCCTCTGCTCCAGGGTTTCCCCCAAGCGGCAGTTAACGTGATGACCAAGGTTGCTATCATCTCGAGTTTCAGCTGGGGCAGGATCCCTCTCCAAGGGCTCTCAGCAGCTGTTGGCAGGATTCAGTTCCTTGTGAGCTGTCGAACCGAGATCTCAGTTCCTTGCTGGCTGTTGGCTGGAGGCTGCGCCCAGTTCTCTGCCCTGTAGCTAGCTCTCTCCATCAGAACAAACAGAGCCAGAGAGAGAATGGGAACAAGAGGGAAGTGTCAGTATTTTGTAACCTGAGGACGGAAGTGACATCCCATCACCTTTGCCATATTCTATTGGTTGAAAGTCAAGAGGTCCAGCCCATGCTCAGGAGGATTGTGCAAGGGGATTGTGCAAGGGTGTGGACACCAGAAGGGGCTGGGAGCCACATCAGAAGCCCCCTGCTCCAGGAGGACTTGGGAGAGCTTGAGAAACCTGAACATGAATGAGACTGAGGGCTCGTGGGCTACGGGGATGAAGGAGGAGTAGATGATGCCTCCAGAGCTTCAATTTGGACAAGGATGACTGGTGGTGCCATTATGTGAAATGGGCACGGCAGAGAGAGGAGACAGGGCAGTGAGTTAAGCTTGGGACATTAACTGCCAACTAGGCATGGGTCAGTCCAGGCCTCTGACTCCTCAGAAACCCAGTAGAAACTCCTGACTGGACACCCACACCCATCCTGCTCTATACTTTCTTGTCTCCTCTCTGCCTTAGAGCTTGTACCTTCTAAAGGAATTAGAAGTGAGGGTCATAGCAAGCAGAGGTGATTGAAGTGGATTTAACATTTCGATCCTTTCCATGGACATTGCTAGGCTCTGACTCCTGCTCCAGGTCCCCACATCTGCTGCTAGAGCTGAGGAACCAAAGGGGCCACAGAGCCAGAATTTGCATGAGGCTTTAGAAGAAAATGAAAAAGACAGGGCTGTACATAGTCAGGCCTGCCAGGATCAGCTCTCTATGAGAAATATAGCAAGTGGCTTATTTAACATTTTTTTTTCCATGTGTGTAAATTTCCTAAAAGGTTGACCTAAATGAGTTCTTACCAAGATCTGATAGTGCAGGACAATGGAATAATCCTTTTTAATAGGATTATAGACCCTGCTGAAGGAGACTGGCAGCTTTTAGGCTCTGCACTGTAATATGTGCTCAAAGACAGCACAGGAAAGAGAAGACAGAAGACAGGTTTCCTGTGTTGGTCTATACTCCCTAAACTGCTAATATCTCTAGCTCAGAGAATCCTTGGCTACTCAAACCAAGGACATCTGGGATCCTCTTCTGGCATCGTCTCTAACTAGTTCTGACTCTTTAGACCTCTCTGGACTCCCATGAAAGGAGACAGTGAACTAAATGATCCCTCAAGGACAGTAGCAGTGGGTCTTGATTTCTTCAGGTCGTCCTTCCCACAAGGTCTCCTCCTGTCTCCATTATTTTAGGTTCTTTATTGCATGGATCAGTGGGGAAGAGACCTCAGGCCTGACCCAGGGAGTCTCCAGATGAGACTCTGTGTGTTGGAGCGTGGGCTGTTCCTGCGTCTGATGACGCCAGTCATGGGTGTTCACCGATGTGAAGTCTCCGCATTTGTTGTAGAAAGTGCTGCATGTGGGGAAGGAGGTGTGTAAAGGGTTTCTCTAGTGCAAAGCAACCTTCTGAGTAAGAGGCCTCCTCTCCTTTACTTTTGTTTGTGGGCAGGGGTGGGGGTGTGCCGGCTGACATACAGGAGAACCTGCTCTGAATGTGAAAGGGAGTTCCTTCTAGACCGAGGCATCCTGTGAATGGCAAGGTCAATCAAGAAGAAAAAAATTAAATTCCATCCTCACAAAGGCAGGTGAGGGCCGTGTCAGATCAGTAGCAAACTGTTAATTAAGAATATATTCTGCAAAAGGGCCCACGCTCAGTGCACCAGAATGCCTTAAGTCAGCACTTTAAAGGCAATAGAGCTAATTTGAAAATATATTCATTGAGTCATAATGAGTGAATGAAAACAATATTTTGTCAAAATTTCATTCAATTAATGAGACACAAAGAGGCTATTTTATTAATCACTGGCTTTAATGTTCTGTATATCAACTCAGTGTTTTTTTTTTTTTTTTAATCCTCAGCAAGTTGTTCATGTGTCTAGCAAGATCCAATTTGCTTGTTTGAAGAAAATGATTTTTTTTCTGCATGTGGAACTCACTTATACAAAAGACCATTTCTTAATCACCATTACCTGGGTCCACACTTTGGGTTTTTCTCATGTTGCCTTGAGAGTGAACCATACATTGCTTTGCCCACCATGGCTCAAGACCAAAGGTGGATATTTGGGAAGATGAGTGAGTGAGGTCACACATGGAATCTGAGGCCAGGGGATGGCAGAATAGAAGGAGCAAAATCAACCAATTAACCAACACCCTTTTATTAAGCACTTTTGTTGTGTGCATAGAACCATAGGATACAGAAGCATGAACCAGAATGCTTGCCCCCAATTGGTTTTTGGGGAAAACAATGTCAATGAGTAGAAGGTTAACCCTGGAGCAAAGGGATCATGCCTATCTTGTTTGTGGCTGTGTGTTCAGTGTCTTGAATAATGCATGGCACTAAAAAAAATACTGTTATTCAAATGACTGAATGTACAAAACAAGGAGGGCAAATGGTGTTCTGGAAAAGGAGACATTGGTTTGGGATCAGGAGCCAGAGCACATGCAGGAGGGGCATATGCTCTGAGCTTACATGCCCCTGTGCCTGGATCATGCTATCTCCCTCACTGCTTTTCTCTGCCTGCCAAATCCATCTAGTACTTCAAAGCTCTTTTGGCATTTTCTTGAAGTTATCTTCCTCCATCTTGAAGCCAAAAGAGATCTTCCACTTTTTACACTCCAGTAGCATTTTATTCTAACTAGTAACAAGGCATTTATAAGGCATTTATCATACATTTCAATGGAAGATAGTTGGGAGAAATGAGTTGGACTCTTTTTGAAAATATCTCATTTAATTTTTACAATAACCCCAAGGGAAAAGTAGTATTATTACCTCATTTTTAACAGCGGTGGATATAGGCACAGGAAGGCTGAAGAACTTACCAAAGAGCCCAGAGCTGATAAGAGGTGGTCCAGAGTGGACTCAGGATTGCCAGGCTCCAAGTCCCAGTTTATAATTACCAAGTCATGCTGCTCTCTCCCCTTCTCTCCTCCATCCTCCTATTCCTGATCCTTCCTCTGGAACAGAAGTGGTAGATTCACATATAGTATGTAGATTTTACACTTGTGGAAAGCAGTAGGCATGACATGTCTTGTTCTGCATGTTCACAACTTGGCACAAGATAGATACTCAAACTTGTCTGGTAGATCAACAGAGGATGAGACCAACCACACATGAACTGTCTGTACCTCAGCCCTCGTTGGATGCCTTCCCTGCTTCTATTGTCCATATAAAGCCCATAATTACCTCTGCTTCTTGCCAGCCTCTCCAGTCTCAGCTCAGAAGCCAATCCAACATGGGAGGGCTGGCACTTAGTGAGACTGGGACTCCATATCTGATGGACCCACGCTCCATTTCATGCATAAAGCTGATACGATGAGTCCAATGTTATATGCATTTTAGAATTCCAAATTCAAATCCAATAAATATTTACTGAATACCATGAGCAGAAACACAGTCCTCAAAGATTAGAAGAGAGAGAGGGACAAGAGAAATGAAAGAGAAGATTCTGTGACTTCTGGGAGGCTGGGAGGGTGGCAAACATGACACAGAAATAAGGCTAGATCAGATGGTTCCGCAAGGCTTATTCAGCCCTGGGAACTGTGTTTTCTGGGCTTCAGACTGTCCTGCCTGGGAGCTGTTGATGTGAAAACTGATATGGGTTTGCTGTGATTCCCACACCCACCTGCCTGGCCTGCCTCTTGCCCAGGAGGTGCATTTTTCACACCTGCTTTCCACATTTGAGAGGGGGCCTGTCTGTGGTCACAGGTCAGATGACATTGGCTGGCACTAGTGGAGCTGAATTCCAAAGTCTTGGCCTCCTTGGGGTTATTCTCAGATAATGCAGCTCTAACTGCAGAATGTGACCCTGGCCTCTTCAAGGATAAACAGAGGTGACCCAAGAGTTCTGATTTGGATGGAAACCACATTCATGAGTACTGTCCTCGCTCAGATTCGGTGGACCTCCAGTCTTAATTACTAGCCGGTTCTGCATGTCCACTCAGGCTATTTTCACTTTAGCCTTAATCTTCAGCTTTATCACTTGGGTTTCTGTTTGATTTCTCAAACCTTTCTCTCTTTGTCCCATGGTTGACTTGATTGTCTGGTTGGAGGAGCTCCTTTGTGACCCTTTGGCCCTATTTGCTTGTTGTACTTAAGGTCCTGACCCCAGACCATGGCCTCAGCCTCAGACTTTGTGTTTTAAGAAGGAACATTCTTGACCAAAGCCATCAGTCCTGTCTCAGCCCAGTGGCAGCCCCTGTAATTAGATCCTCTCTCTAATTAGCCCCTCCTGGGTGTCCACATGCTTCTGTGAGCCAGGCCATTCTCCCTGCCAGCCCTGCCCAAAGCCAAGTTCACCCTTGAACTTTTTTGCTTGAGTCATCAGAAAGGGACCTTCAGTGCATTCCAAATCTGTAAGATAAGTTTGCAAAGATGCTGCTGGGCTCCTTCTCGGTGATGATTTATGCATGGTGAGTGGAAAAGCATGCTGTTTTCACTCCTTTTAAAACCCAGCAATGACCTAGGGGGAGAACAGTGTATCTATATCTGTATCTGTTCCTTTCTTTATATCTGTGTCTCTTTCTCTATCTAAATCTGTATATCTACATCTACATTTGTATGTATAGGGATAAAATGGTGTGAATTTAGTAGTCTAGTATGGCTTTGTCATGCCATTATCTATTATTTATATTTGACTTGGTAGAATTTGACAGTTATTTGCAATAGAAAGATGCAAAATCACAGTATACCCTTCAAGAAATATATATGTAAATATAGGCCAACCCCTTCAAGTGAAATAAAAATATATAGTGTTTGTCTTTGTGCTATGGAGAAGCACATACTAAAATCGTGTCAGAATGATGCTAGCTGGGAAAACAAGACTCTAATTGAATGACCTTGGGCAAGTCCCTCAAACTTTCAGAACCTCAGTTTCCTCATTAGCTGAAAAAGAAAGGATTTAGACCAGATGATCTCTGAAGGAAGCTCAACTCCTGTGATCCAGAAGTTTTTGATATTTTGGCTGCCATGGTCTAATGAATAGTTTTTACTCAAAATCTAGTCTTACAGAATGTTTTTATAATATTATAATTGCGTGGAGAAGAACAGAATCCTCCTGGGTCTGGGTTGCGTATCATTCAAGGTATAGTTAGGAAACCCATGCCAGGTAGTTCAGCAGAGAGAATTTAATAAAAGGAATCAGTTACAAAGAATTGCAAGCATGGCAAAGCCAAGTAGGAGACAGAGAAGAAAATCAAAGATTAGCAACAGCAGGAAGTCATTATAACCCTTGGGTTGTAGGGACAAAGGAGGAGGTAGTTTTGTCGGCGCATAAGATCCAAGGCTTCTAGGGGGAGGGGGGGAATGGAGAGAGGGACATGCTAAGGAGATGTGGAACTTCGGGACATAACTACTGACAGGAGTGTCACTTGAAGTGTAAAGGGAAAGAGAAGTAGAAATAACATGGTTGTTTTTTCCCCTTTCCCACCATTTGATCCAGGAAGCTAAAGGAAGCCAAAGGGCAAGGGAGTTTGGGATGTGTTGCTGGCAGTAGTCACACCCCTGCAATACAGAACAGGCGAGGGAAGGGCAGGGGATAGATCTGAGGGCACATCCATATGACTGAGGGCACATCCATATGACTGGGCAATGCCCTCTAAAGCCTTTGAGAGTCCCATCCTTGCCTGACTTTCTGATCCCTGGCTGCCTGAGAAAGGGACTCCTATGTGGAAAGATGTTTCTTAGGCTTTTTCAACCCCTAACATTTGGATTGACCTGGTAAGCAGCTTCTAGGTTCTCAGTTACAGCAAATTTGTGAGATTACCAATTAATAACTATAATTTCTGAACACTTGATGTGTACAAAGCAGTTTATATATGATATTCCTTTCTATCCTCTGGCAACCCTGCTTGGAAGATATAAATACCTATATTTTAAAGAGTGAGATGGAGCAACATACCCAAAGGCCACAGCTGGATGTGTAGGAGGTGGATGGAACACAGGGAATTCTGACTCCAACGCTCTTTCTTAAATAGAGGCAAGGCCAAGTCAGGAAGAGTTCACCATTTTATAAGGAATGCCATTTTGATTTCTGGAAGCAATGGCTTTGAAATGCCAGGAAGCAGTAGTAACAGCAAACACTCAGGGAGAGAGTAACCACTGGGCCTCAAACCTTCCAAGAAACATCTGCCTGGAAAGCAGTGCCCCACTGCGCCAGCCCCTCCCAGCCAGGGGGCTTCCACTTCCTGGCAGCCTGTTGGGATCATGGGCTTCTTGGCCCTTATCACCACATTTCTTTATTTACAGAATCACACTCAGCTGGTAAAAGCGGCTGTGGAATATAGGATAATACGGATGCTATTTGGAAGAAGTTGCTGAGTAAGGCCATTAAAGCCAAGAGGAAAAATGAGTGGCAGAGGTAAATGGATTGTTTTCCCCCTCTGAAGAGAAGAAAGGCTGGTGGCCACGACAGTGATGAGCTGGAGCGCAAGCGGCTGAAGGCCGAGGCAGGCGAGAACGGGGTGGAGATGGCATAATGCTAAGTGGTAGACGTGAAACAGGCGGATGAGCCCTAGGAGCTGACGGTCTAGGATGTGAAGGCAGGAAGCAAGAGCACAGCCATGGAATCCAGAGAACCCAGGTACGTGGGTCCATGTTCCCTTTCTGCTACAGGAGAAAGTTTTTGGGATGAGGATGAAAGGGTCATAGATTAGGGTAGACCTGGAACAAGCATCCAGGAGTATTTGGGAATACTCAGGGAGCACCCACGAATTTGAATAGGTTTCAGCACTTATGAGTAGTGCTATGGTTTAAATGTGTCCCCCAAAGATCATGTATTGGAAAGTTGATCCCCAATGCAACCAGGTTGGAGGTGGGTCTAATAAGATGTGATTAGGTCATGAGGACTCTGCCTTCACAAATCGCTTAATGTTATCCCAGGAGTGGCTCAGTTGTCACGAAAGTGGGCTTGTTATGAAAGTGAGTTTGGCCTCATCTCTCTCTTGCTCTCTCGTGCCTTCTCTTGTTCTTCCACGTTCTGCCATGGGATAACACAGCATGAAGGCCCTTACCAAATGCTGGCACCTTGATCTGGGACTTCCCAGCCACCAGAACTGTGAGAAATAAGTTTCATTTCTTTATAAATTACCCAGTCTGTAGTATTCTGTTACAGCAGCACAAAACAAACTAAGACAAGTAGGATCCTCAAAAATGGGCCACCTAGCCTCCCTGAGCTTCAGATCCTTTCTTTAATTGATTAATGGTGTTAATAATACTTCTTCTCTCATACGGCAGAGATGAAGATTGTTTGAGGTAACTGACATGAAAGTGCTTTGTTAATTGGTAAAAACTGTGCAGAAGTTATTTCTGGGTTAGGGTTATGTCTGTCCCACACCCTAAAGTCTCTTCCCTTAATGGTGTTCAGAGTGTGGGAGGTGGTAACACCATCCCATGCTAGTCAGACCTAAAATAACCTTTCTTCTCTTTTACAAGAGATGTGGCCAAGCAAGAGGATGTAAGGCTACCCCCAGGTGCGGTGGCAAGCCCAGCAGTGATTGGGGGCTAAGCGACCAAGGACATGAAGGACCTCATGTGGTAGATGTGGGTCAGGGTGGAGAGACTGGCAGGATTAAACAGTCTGTGAAGCTACACAGGGCAAAACTAGGACTAATGTTTAGACATTTCAGAAAGGCATATTTCAGTGCACTTAAAGGAAGACTTGCTAATAAATTGAGTTATCCAAACATTGGATAGGCTACTTTGTGGATTAATGAGTTCCCCACCATTGGAGGTATTCAAACTGAGGCTGAATATTATGGAAGAAATACTTGTGTATAGAATTGGGTTGTACTAGATGGTGTGGAAGACCACTCACAATCTTACTGTGGCCACTCACAAACTTTCTGTGATTTTTTTTCTGACTCTACCCAAATATGACACACTTCTCTGCAAGGATTCACCTTGGGGGTAAGAAGTTAACCAGGTAAGGAAGGCACAGGGATCCCAAAAAAGGACCAATTCACTCCCTAAAAGCAGCTAAGAGCTTTCACAGGAGACAAAGCTAGTGATGGTGTTATGCCCAGCTGCTGGGAGTAATGGTAAGAACCTTTTTAGCTCTGTGATATAACACTTTCCACCCCCAATGAATTTTATGTCTATCACTGATCATCCTTTCAAGTATCCTGGAGAATAAAATGAGGCAGATAGTAATACTCTTATTTAGCAAGTGGGGCAACCAAGAATCAGAAAAATATGCGACTGCAAATTGAGGTTGGGCCCAGTTGGGATCCGAAGAGGTCAGTTATTCCAAACCATTCATTTTACTGGGGTAAAACCAAGACCCAGAAAAATAGAACCACTTGCCCAAACTTTATGATTGGTGCTAGGGTCAGGGATGAATCATCCTTTGGCTCTGTGTCACACACATCTCCCAGTTCATTATTGTGGAGTTGGACAAAGGGCCTAATAATATGCTTTCATTGAAGCAGTCAGATCAAAGAGCAACTGTGGACCTTCTTTTCTGATCTGATGTCCCATCCTGAGCCTTTGGGGAAAGTGTTCCAGGTAAATGGAGAATTTCTGGAGCCCAGCAGAATTTGAGGTCCGATGGAGAAGCAGCTGCAGATGACCAGGCTGGCCACCGGCCCAGCTTTCATTCACTACGTGTGGGAGTAGAAAAGCCACATAACATGCCCTCCGGCTGTGGGTGATTGCTGGAACGGCAGAAGGTGGTGGAGGCACCCGCAGCAACAGCAGCAGTACGTTCGGGATGATCTGTCACGCTGCACAGCGTTATCAGTGTAATTACATCAATAACAAGTTTTCTATTTGAAAAAGGAGCTGGAGTACAAGAGGCACCTCCCTCCAAAACAACAGGCACATTGGCAGCACCTGCCCCTGCTGCTGCTGCTGCTTCTGCTGCTGGTGCCCTGGTGTCTTGGCACAGGCTGGCTTTGCTGGACCCTGGCCAGACAGAATGGGTAAAAAGGCCTCCACTCTGCTGACCCTGGGACTGTAGGTGGGGAGGCAAGCTTCCTTCAGTCACTTTCTAGAATTGTCACTTTCCTTCCTCACCAGAAAGAGAGAGAGACAAAAATAGAGGCAGACAAGGAAGTTTGAGAAAGGGGTAATACATGTATTCCAGAGGAACTGGCAAGATGATAAGGCCCAGAAGCCCCCAGCAATGCACACCTAAGGAAGGAGAAGGCAGTATTTATATTTTGAGATTGTGATATGAAGGAGAGAAGAAGATATTATCCATGACATATTTTATATTTATGTAGACTATTATTTTCTCCTAGAATGAGTAAAGGACATCAACAAGATGAACTGAGTCCTGAACGAGAGGTTGAGTAGGCTGGTGGCACTCCCAGGAAAGTACACAGGGAAGCACAGGGAGATGAGGGCAGAGTGGGAGACCCCCGCATGCTTCCTCTGGGTGTGCCCATGGGAGGCCAAGCACAGAGGGAAGGTAGAAGGGGACAGGATGGGAAGAATGCTGAAGACAAAGTGTCTACCTTTGCGAGCACTAAGTGCAGCTAAGAAAAGCCAGCCCTGGATTATGAGTTATGAGACCTGGGATTGAACCTGGCCCCTATCACCAACTCACTGAGTAAGTAGTCTGGGGCTCAAACTCTTTCGAGTCCTGCTTTGTTCATCTACAGAGCAAAATAATGCAGTGTTCGTTATCTATGTTATAAGGCAGATGTGAGAATTAAATGATATATGGCATGCAACATATTTTTCAGTCTACATACAAAGCTTATTAAATGTTTCAGAAGTATTATAAAACACATAAACATATAAAACTGTGCTATTTTCTAAGTTTCCTTCTACCAATTCAGTGCAATTCAATTCAGGAAGTGTCAACATTTATTAAGGAGCTAACATGTACAAAGCATTGTGCTTACTTATGTGAAACATGCCTGTTGAAAAAATCCACATCTTTCCCTTAAGAGGCTTAATGATTTGTTGCATGGGGGAGAGATACAGATACATTCACAGCTAACCATGACACTGGGTGGCCAGTGGCACAATAGTCACCTACACAAAAAGCTATGGGAAAGTTGAGGCAGAGCTGAATCCCAACTGGTGGGATGAGAAAAGCTGGATGGAGAGCTTTGAAACAAACTTTGAACCAGCTTTGAAAGGTGAGTGAGAAGTGCTGTGCTTGGGGCTGGAAAGAATTTCTGGAAGCGGGAAGGGTAGGATTTCTGCCTGCCAGCAAGAGGGCAGGCAAAGTGCATCTTTATTGAGGACTTTGAATAGGGCATCTTCTGGGGTGCAGGAAGAAGGGAAGCACCATTTCCGGGATCTCTGCCTCACACATCCCTCCTGACCCAGATGTAAACCTGGTGGGCACCTGCTCTCACCTGAGACGCTTAGGGAGTTTGAGACCTGAGCCTGGTAATTGAGATTCTAGCTGAGTCCCTAAGATCTGGGTTTTGTATTCTGTTTCTGCTTCCCGCAGACTGTCTAACCCTGAACCTCTGTTTCCCTTACTGCTGCACATACGTCATAGCATTTGTTGTAATTATTAAATTACACAAACACGAACACACATTAAACATGACGCATACATCTTACCTTCCTTTCATGTATTCCGTAGATTCTTTAATGGAGGTTACAAGGGAAAAAAAAATTTCCTTTATATTTTAGTTGACAAGATCAAAAACAAGGATCTGAGAAACTCTCATGGAATACACTGAACCAGCAGTGAAGCTGGACCCTGTCATTATCAGGAAAGTACCCAAGAGCTATCTTCATTGCTCACTTAGGAGTTTTCTTTGCTGTATGCTGGAGGTTATACCTCTTGGTTTGCAGAGACATCCTTTAGAATGTGCAATTATTTGCAAAATTAATTTTGAGCAATTGAACTTGTTGCCAAGGACAATACAAATGGGGAGGTAGTTATGTTTTTCCTCTTGTGATGTTTTGGGGGCAATTTACAATGGATAAACATTTTATTTAAGAAAGGGAGCAGTTGCTTTTCTCTCACCTGCGAACTCTGCATAGGTAGCAAAAAGTAACTCAGGTCTGATGTGCAAACGCTGCACATATCGTGCTGTAGAATTCAACACGCATCAAGCTCATTTCGTGAAATTGCCTTACCAGCTCTGAAAGAGAAACTAGAGAGTATCCCAAACTGGATCCTGGAGCGCATCCAAAATATTTCAAATATTTGATGTGACATAATATGAGTGGGGTGTTTTATTCCCCCAGGGCTTGGAGGATGGAAATTCCTGACCACATAATTATATTCTGACCTCCTGAAATTTACCCTGCTCCTGCACTTTGCACGGGTAATGCTATTCTTTCCTTTCTGACTGGGGGCCTTGTGCTGGATGGAAGGACACTTCTCATTTAATCCACCTACCCCTCGGCTGAAGTGGCTGCTTTCTACACTAACAACGTCAGTCTTCTGCATTGTGTAAGGACTTAGGATCTGGTGCGTCTGATGTTAGGTGTGCTCTGAACTTAACGAATTGCACTGGAGCAAATCAACAACGCCCTGTTGATATAAAAGCAGCCTTGCATGCCCGAAACACAGGCTGGGAATCAGGACCCAAACGTACATGTTGACAGGACAACTTGTCCAGATGTAACAATTGCAATTTCTAAAGTCAAGTACCAACTGGTCTGGAAAAAGAGAGACGTGGAATTCAGTTAAATAAAGAGTTAGCTGTGCTCGCATTTGACTGAAGGCATCTTGTTCTTAAAATAACTGCACAGTTGGATTTGAATTGTTTTTTTTATGTTTGGTTTTGTTTACATTTGTGTTTTTTTCAAGTAGTGCTTTCAAAAGATAATTTATGTCTGTAATCACATCCTTAGCAAAACTAGCTAATCACCCAATTAAAATAAACATTTCAAAAATAGGTAAAGTGAAAAATAGGTTGTTTTCATTACTACCTTAGATTATTTCAGTGAATAACGCTGGTGACCTCCTGAAGACAATCTTATCCTTTCCAGAGCATAAAAGATTCCCCAGAATCAGAGGAAGCACAGACAAGCCGAACTCCAGCTGTGGTTCTTTGATCCACAGATTCTTCAATACTAGGGACTTTTTATTTTTAGAAGACTGTCTCTCCAATGTCGTTCTTAAGTTTGTAATATGTTCATAAATATAAGATATTTTAAGAATAAAGTTGTATTAATAGATTGAGCTTCTGATTTGCCTTATTTCTATCCCTTCCGCTTCTTCAATCAGATTCCTCTCAGTAGAGGTAACCACTATATTCAATTGAAAAACTATCCATACAGACTTTTAAAGAGACATATAAATATTAAATCTGTTGTGTATTTTTTAACTGTACATATTCTACAACTTAATTTTTTCACCTAATGCTATAATTGTAGGAGATCATCTCATGACAAAACATATAAGGCTTACTTCCTTTGAAAAAACGACATTGAATTCCATGGTATAAATATGCCATAGCAAAGCCAGTCATTTTCTTATTGAAGGACATTTATGATGTTTTAAGCTTTTTCCTATTATAATTATACAATGAAAATCCTCGCATGTGCCATTTTGCATCTGTGACAAGTATTTTTCTAGGGTAGGTTCCTAGAAGTGAAATTTCTGGGTTGAAGGATGTGCATATTTTAAATTTTAATAGAAACTGCCAAACTTATCTCTAAAAATGTGGTACCAATTTATACTCCCATCAACAGTATTTAAGAACTTGTTTCTGTATACCTGAGCTGATGTTTTCTGTTATTACTATTTCAATATTTTATAAAGTGATTAGTGAAAGTGTATCTCATTGTTCTTTTATTAATAATTTGCTTTTTAATTGAGTTACTAATTGAGCAACTTTGCATCTGCCATGATCTCTTTAAAGTTATTTTTTTAAATTGTATTTTATTTAAATAAATGAGTGCATGCCTATGGTATAAAAAGCCAGAGAACACTCAAAGTGTTATAATAAAAAGAAAATATCAACTCTCTTATTCCCTCCCTTTTAGGTTTTCTTTCCCCAAAGATAAAATCTTTCAAATTATGATTCCTTTTGCCTCCATATTTCTAAATAATGTTTATGCATTGCTATCTTTTGATTCTTCATTTTTTCTATATTATCTAATGACTTCTGAGGCAAAAACTGTGAGTTTTCTAGCCAAAATACATTCTCCCATTCTTGCCTACCAACAGTCTTCTATATATTAGGTAAGGGCAATGTTTCTAGCTAAGGAGCTGTGTTTTACTACCTCCCTTATAGACAGGGTGGTTGATGACTTGTTAAGTGGAAGTTATTTAAAGATCTTTTAAGGGGAAAAGATCTTTAAAGGAAACTGACTCAGATTGCATATAGGTGAATTTTGGCTTTTCCCATTCCTCCTTCTTCCTGCCTGGAACACAGATAAAATGGCTGGAGCTTGAGCAGTTACCCCGTGACCGTAAGACAAACTGGAAGATTGAATTATCATAGTAAATATGATGGTACAGAAAAACAGAAGATCCTTGGATCCTTGCTTTCCATGGAACTTGTCCATTCACTTAGCTTTGACTTTCTTACACCCTGATAATCATTTATTATTTTTGCACCTGTGTCTTAATTTTACATATCATGATCACATTTAAAAATATTCTCTAGTTTCATGGTAAATGAAGATTTTGTTCCTGTTTCATTTTCTTCATGTTGTCTTGTGGTTACTTTCAAAAGGCTAAAAGGCAAAAATGTCTTTTCTGCACTACCTTGAAACTAGAATTTTAGTAAATTTTTAATGTTCTTATGCATATTGTACGTTGTTTTCTACAAAAGTTAGATTTATTCACACTCACAGTAACATATCTATCTTACTTAACTGCTATAAACATTAAGTATTATCATATTTTTAAGTGGTTTCCAATTTATAACATCTTTTCCCCCATTTCTTTTATTACTAGTGATATCTGAGCGTTTAAAAAAACTCTTTATTAGTTTTTATATTTCCTCTCCTTTTTTAATTTTTAATAAACTGAAACTTTGTACCCCTTGACTGGTATCTCCATATCTTCCTCCCCCGAGTCCCCTGGTAACTACCTTTCTATTCTCTATGAGTTTGTTTATTGTAGATTCCACTTACAAGTGAGCTCTTCTGTATTTCTCCTTTTGTGAATTTGATTTTTATCTCCTTTGTTTATCATTTTTTTACTTTCCTTTTTATCATTAGTTGTTTTATTAGTTTTTAAGAGCTATTATATTTCTGTATTAACATCATTAGCCTTTTTCTTATTCATTTTGTTGTGAATATTTCTCTCTGGTTTTTCACGTTTTCATTTTATCTATTATTATTTTTGGGTTATGTGAATTTGCATTTTTATGTAGTTACATTTATTAGTGTTTCTTTTGTGGTTTCTTCTACTGCTTTTTTGTTTAGAAAAATATTTTTCCCATCCAGGGAGAGCTTTAAGATATTTATTTGCATTTTATTTTAATTGTTTTTACATTTAATTATTTAGCATAACTGGAATTTATTTTGATGTACATGTATACTAAGGTTTTGACTTGTTTTACAAATAGTTTAACATTTTTGCAACACCTTTTAATTACTAATAAAACCTTTCCATATTGCCTTGTAGTGCCCCCTTTAACAATTAATAACTTATTACTTAGTTCTGGACTATTACTTCAGTTTCAGTAGGTTGTCTCTTGGTTTTTTGGCCAATGTTATGCTTATTAAATGATCACAGCTTTGTAAGGTAATTTGGTATCTGTAAAGGTAAGTGAATACCTCATATTCTTTTCCTCAAATTATAGCTATTTCTTGACTGTTTCTAGAAGAACTTTAGAATCATTTTGGCAAGTATTCAAAATATCTAAGTGGAATTTTGATTTAGACTATATTAATCTTAAGCCTCACTTTTCTTAAATGCTAACATGTTGGAAAAATTCAGTCTTCCCATCCAGAAATATTGTTTACTCAAATCTTTATCTCCAATGTGGTAGTTTCTTTTATAGAGAGTCCTTGCGTATCTTTTTACGTTTTTTTTTTTTTGGTAGGTAGCTGATATTTTTTGCTTACTTCTGTAAATGCAATTTTACTTCCATTTTGTCTTTTAAATGGTTATTGCTGGCTTATAGGAAATCTGATCTTTTTCACATTTTCATGTTGTTCACATTGCATATGGCCACTTACTGAACTCTAATAAATTATAAGAGCTTTTAAATTGATTCTCTAGTGTTTGCTGGGATATAATTAGATGTCAAATCTGGCTATTCTTTAGCTTGTTATAGTTTTATTAATTGCTCCTGAACTGCACATCTGAAGCTCTTTTATTCTCCCATACTGTAGTGGAGGGTGGGGGCTGGGGGAGGGTCTTTGATGAAGTCTTCACCAAGAAGGGGATGTTAGAAATAAATCTTGAAGGAAGATTAAAATGTTGTCAAGACGAACAGACTGAGTCCATTCCAGGCAGAAGAAACAACATGGGCAAAGAAACAAAAGCATGAAAGAGCCAGACATAGTAAGGGGATTGTAAGCAGTTTGGTATGGCTGGATGTAGGGTGTACAAATCAAATCCCAATTCCTTAGTGTAAACTATCCTTCTCTAACTCATCTGTCCTTTTCACGTTGGTCCTGTCTTCTACCATTTCTTAGCATATTACCTATGAACAGGCCACACTGTGCTTTTTGCCATTCAGACTCTTTCTGGCTCACATTCATGCTGCAAACTCCTACTCACACTTCAGTGTCCTCCTTGATGGTTTTCCAGGCCCTTGATGTTAAATGAAGCAATGATTAGTATTATGGTAACACAGTTTTCTATAACTTTAGCATATCTGCCTCCCATCTTAACCAGAGTGCAAAAACTGTGTCTGTCTTGTCTCTCCATCTTTCAGCATCCAGCCAGTGTCTGGCACGCAAAAGGCAGACTTAAATTGAATTGGGGTTTTTACAATTAGGAAGGATATTACAGTTGCCTACTATATGCACATGATATTTCTTTCCTAGATTTACCCTCATTGAAACCCACTATTTTATGCCACTTTTTGTTATTCTTCTCTAGCTGTCTTATCAGATTCATGATGTTTTTGGCATTGCCCTTTGCTTCTCAGATGTTGGCTTCTGAACTGTTGGTTCTGTCCTAGTAGGTAGAAGGAGCCAGAAAAACCTTTTATTACTTTTCTAACATGAGACAGACAAAACTCATGGATTAGGAAGGAAGGCCAAATAGGAAAATCTAATGAAATGTCTGTCCTCAGCAAGAACAGCAACTGATCATATCGTACAGGACATTTTTGTTTGTTTGTTTGTCTTAAACTTTTGCTTTTATGATAGGAGTTAGCTTTGTTAAGGTAACAGAAGTGAAGGGCCACGTGTAACATAGAGAGAAAAAGGTATTTTATTGAGGATTTCTTTAATAAGGAAAGTTTCTAGTCAGCTACTCCTGATGCAGTCACCCTAAATATTGCATTACCAACTCTGCAGGTTTTGGGAAGAATGGAAAAGTTGAAAGATTCAGCAATAGGCACATTTTTTTTTTTAAAGATGTTCACTGGCATTACAGGTGTGTCTAAATAAGACAATACAAATTGGTTTAAAATGGATAAATTATGTCAAATGATTGTCATCTTCACCCAGTGCCAAGGAACAGTTGGGCTGGATATTGGACTGATCCTGCTATCTGTTTTGGAGTTCACCCAGAGGAAGCTGGCTTGACCTTCCTATTGGTTCATTCTCTCTCTTGGAAGGCAAGGCAGGGTGGAGAGGCTGCTCACTGACTTGGTGGACTGCCGTGGGAGATGGATGGAGGGAGGTTGTAACATGAGGTGACCAAAGGCAGATGGAACTGCAGAGGCTGAGTGCAGAATCATGCCCATGGGGGAGTACCAAGGGGTAAACTGGAGAATCAAATCTGCAGTCAGACCCATGCCCAAGGCAGGGACAGAACCAGGGTGAGCAGCATGGTGCAGGCAAGGCACAAGGGACCGGGGCCTCTCCTGTGACTGGGCCCAGAGCCCCCAGCTCTCTCCTGATGACCACATGCAAGGTTGGGATTTGGATAGAAAGATGCTGCTTGGTGCCTGGGCAGATTGATGGGAATGTTCTTAATTCTTCACCAGGCCTTTGATGAAGATATTAAATCATGTTGACCTCACATACCCACTCCATGAGGCATTATGCTACTTAAACAAGATGACAGGTACTTCAGCTCATTGTGCTTGGATGAGCGTTTACTCAGTTGCTTAACACTAAATTAAGTGACAAAAATAAAAGGAGGTGAGAAGTAATGTAGAATCAATCTCTTACCTATTTATACTCAATTTTATGATACATAGTCACGTGGATTCCATTACTGAAGTGTGGTTGTTAGCCACAAATTTGAAAAATGAGGATGGGTTGTCCTATGATCATACCAAAAGTATGAACTGTTAACCTGACAAAGAAGAGAGAGAAAAGCTATAAAAGGAAGACACATGTTCCCACAAAGCACCCCAGGGATGTGTGGAAGAAACAGGAAATTTTAGACTTCAAAACCTGTGGTGACATTACTCTATGACTTCATATGTCATTTATTAATAACAATGAGACTTGTTAACATTTGTTGGATGCTTATTCTATGCCAGCCACTCTTTCAAGTACGTTGCACATGTAGACTTTGTTAATCTTCATAAGATCCCTAAGAGTTAGTTAATATTATTCTATTCTACAGGTTAAGAATTGAGGTGCAGGGAGGTTAAGAAACTTGCCCAAAGTTACACAGCTGGGAAATGACAGAGCCAGAATCAGGATCTGTGCTAAAATCTTTTCATACATTCTTTTATTTAAATATCTCATAAGAAAGAGATAGTATTATTATCTTTATTTTATAAATCTGGAAATCAAGGTTCAGAGAGGTAATGTAAATTGCCTGAGGTCACATGGTAAATAAAATGATGGAGCCCGGAGTCACATCTGCATCTGTGTCACCACCTGATGTGGTACATAGAGAAGGAAACACTGTTATTTCTGTAGTTTTCTGGCCATAAATACATAGCCTGAATCTAAGCATAGGGAGACAATCAAACAAGTCCACACTGAAGGATGTTCGGCAAAGTGACTGGAATGGACTCCTCAGAAGTGTGGATGTCATGAACAGCTACCAGAGCTGGGATCTCTCTAGATTAAAAGACACTGGAGACTGTAGAGACACACCAGCTAGTTGCAATGTCGATTTTATACTGAACCTAGATTAAAATACCTCATCTAGAGAGGAAAGCATTGGGACAATTGGGGAGATTTGAATACCAACAATTTGTTAGACAACAGTATTATGTTACTGTTAGGTTTCCCCAAGTGCAATAGCTATCTTATGATTTTAAAAGAGAATATTCTTTTTCTTTGAAGAAACCTGCTGAAGTATTTAGGAGTTAAGTATCATGATGCCCATAACTATCTCTGAAATGTTTAGCAAAAAAAAAAAGTATGTGTGTGTGTGTATATATGTGTGTATGTATCTATACTTACATGTAAGTGTTTACAGGTGTGTCTATATGTGTCTACATATATATCCATGTAGGCATATATCTATATATATACACACCCATGTATATTTGTGAGGAGGGGGGAAATTTAATAATTGGTGAATGTAGTTGAAAGGTATAAGTGTTTGTTGTATTATTCTTGCAAGTTTTCCGTGGGTTTGGTTTTTTTTGACAGTATAAATGTTGGAGGAAAATATCTGTGTCTGTCTGACTCCCTAACTCCACTTTTAACCTTACTCTAAACTGTCTGCCAAAGTTCATACTGATGATCTGGTCTTCAGTAGAAAGATGGATTATTATTACCTCTACATATAAAGATACCACTCCATATTTACTATGTATTCAATCAGCAAATATTTTATTGAGCACTTACTATATACTTGGCATACCTCTGGGTCCTGAGGCTACATAATGATAAAATAAAGCCCCTGACCTTGGGGATATGGGGAAACTGGTGTAGGAGAGAGACAATAAATAGCTGAATGGGGAAATGTTTAATATGACTTCAGCCAGAGATGAAATAGGACATAGCTCATAGTGATGGGGAAGAATGTAGGGCTATTTAGATAAGTGTGGTCAAGGAAGGCCTCTCTGAAGAGGTGACTTTTGGGTCGAGACCCAAATGAGATGA
Source organism: Daubentonia madagascariensis (assembly GCA_023783475.1). Lineage (NCBI taxonomy): Eukaryota > Metazoa > Chordata > Mammalia > Primates > Daubentoniidae > Daubentonia > Daubentonia madagascariensis. The sequence continues at coordinate 15,625,040 of JAKFHU010000144.1, forward strand.
AGAAGCAAGTCTGAGGCAGGTGTGGAAGAAGTGTGATCCACGCACGGGACCCAGTGAGCCATCCCGGGAGCCACCCCTGGCACTTCACATCTCTTTTCATGTCACCTTAACCTTTTCCTGTTTTTGTTTTACTTGTTTTTATTTTTCAAAACGTGCAATGCACTTCAGCGAAATTCTCTTAAAAGAGCATAAAATGACATTTTTCCTTAAGGTACAATCTTTTGCTCTCCGAAAATGTAGGCAAGGAAATAGAATTACTGTTGAAAGACATTCAGGTGCAAGAAATGTCACATTTCTTTCTTTTGAAAACTAAATCTAACAGATTAGTTCACCATATTCCCAGTTTGAAGAGAATATATTATTTTAGTCCTAATCAGTCTTCTCTGGGTTGCTCTAATCTGCTGAACTCTACAGGAGTTTGAGGATTCTCATAGCACAGGCCACTTGGGGAAGGGCCTCTGCATTCCAGTTATCTGCTGAAATGCCCTTTCTTTATATCTGCTTTTCCCTGCCTTTTTTGTATTGATTTGGAAGAGTAGTTTATACACTAAGTTGGAAAGTTATACATGTTACAAACAAACGTTCTTCCCAATCATCATTCAGTTGTGTCTGTTGTGATAATCTCTGCATACGCTGTTTGGATTTTTATGTCCCAAAAGCTACCACTCATTTCATTTTTGACTTTTGCTTTTGACAATCTACTTTCCAGATTATATAAATAATAACATATGCATTTTTTCTAGACTTTTTATTGTTTTATTACAATTAAACCTTAAATTTATTAAAACTAACATTGTTATATGACAGGAGACATGGATCTAATTTTATTTTATTTTACTGTAAAAAAGCTCTAAAATTGGTTGAAAGAAATGGGATTTTTGCAGTGTAGCCTGCTTGGTCAGGAATGTCATGTTCACAACAAAATCTTATACATATAAGGAGAATTTGTGGTAGGATAATTTATGTTTAAGGACTTTTGAAGGCCTTTTCAAGGAACTGAATCTTCAGTTCTATAATCATGAGTGAACTATTAACAGGACAAAAATAATTTTGCATTCTATGAAAACAAAGCAATAATGTCAACTCACTAAGTAAATAGATAATCAGTGACAGTTTACGCTATTGACAAGTAGTAGAAGACAGTCAACTTTCTTTTATTCTCCTTTGTAGTTTAAAAACTTTTTGAGACCTCCTGTCTTAGTCCATTCAGGCTGCTATAACAAAATACCATTAACTAGATCACTTATAAGACACAGAAATTTATTTGGAAGAGAAATAGTTCTGGAAGCTGGAGAGTTCAAGATCAAGGTGCCGGCAAATTCAGTGTCTGGTGAGAGCCTGCTTTTTGGTTCATAGACTGACTTCTTGCTGTGTCCTTATGGTGGAAGGAGCAAGGCAGCCCTCGGGGGCCTCCATTATAAGGACACTAATCCCATTCATGAGGGTTCCACCCTTATGACCTAATCACCTCCCAAAGGCCACACCTCCTAATACTATCACATTGGTGATTAAGTTTCAACATATGAATTTGGGGGAGACACCAACATTCAGACCACAGCACCTCGATTCTTTGCAAATTTAATGAGGTGCTTATCATTTTTTAAAAACTGTTTTTAGATGTTACACAGGGTAGGAGACATTATTTTATGTGCCTTGTCCTATATCCAAACTTGCAAATTATTTTCCTTTGTATTTAAAAATTATTTTACTTATTCTTGTAAATATTATAATACACATTCCATGGGGTCAATATAAACTACAAACATTGAGAAATTAAAAATGGCTTATCTTGCCACCATTCAGAGATACCTAATATTTTTCATTTCAGCTCATGCCATTCTACTCTTTCTTCCATGTAGGTATATTCACAGTTTAACACAAACTTGATTATGTTTTATATTGTTTGGTAATCTTTCATTTAACCTAACTCAATTATATATTGTGACATCTTTCCATGTTATTAGATGTGATTTTCCTATATACGTTGCAGTGCATTTTAATTTAATAACTTAGGATGACTTGTGACTTTTATATACTCAAACTGCAATTCCCGTTAATGTGTAAAAAGTACACAGAATTAAAATCACATATACTAGAATTTTGCATAATGAGAATTCACAGTAGGGGAGGAAGTATTATAATAATGGAAATTAGTAGATTCTAAGTAGATAAAGAAACATTGTTAAGGTCTGAGCACTTCCTGTTGAGAAAATTGCCCAATGGTTTCTCTATACACAAACAGAAAGTGTGCAGTGTGTGCAGGTGTGCACATATGTGTGTTTGTAAATAAACTGCCTCTTAAGAACCCTTTGTCCAGGCATGGCCTCAGTTCTCTATAAAAGAAAATGGGGGGGAAGCAAAATAAGGAACTTCAGGAAGAACAATAGAAATGATTTGATTTGGGAAATAAGTCCCCTTAAAAAAGAAACCAAAGGAAGATTATGAGTTTGAAGAAGAGAAGATTGAAGGGAAATTTAGGAATTCCTAAAAGGCTTGTATTTCACACAAACATAGACAAAATGATGCATGACTTAAGGTGTAGTAAGAGGGAGTTTGATTAGGCCTAAGAAGGAACTTTTGAATCATTCAATTAAATACTAGAATTCAGCATCTAGGATCTCTAACCAGAAATTTTAAAAACTAAAATCTACAAATAAGAATCCTCACATTTTAGATCCCTAGGTGATTCAGTCAAGGGCAGGCTAGACAACAATCTGTTGAAATTTCTTTCAGTTATAAAACTTACATGTTTCCTTAAGAAAATTCAAAAAGTGTAGAACATTTGAACATAAAAAATGAAAGTACCCACTCATACAGACTTTTTTAGATGATACACAAGTTTTCCTACACAGAATCTCATAGTACATACTGATTTGTGTAACTCCATTATTTTTTTCATGTAGCAGTTCAGTATGTCATATGAATTTCCTTTATCATTAAACACTTTCACGAAATCAATTTTAAATGGCTGTGTAGTATGCCAGTGTGGCTGTGCCCTAGCTTATTCCAGTCCCTTGTTGCAGCATCAACCTTGGTGTTTGGTGATGCTGGTGCGGGGGTTTGAGAGGGTGCTGGTGTTGGGGTTTGGGAGGCCTATCTGCCTTTAAGGAGGATCCTGCCTCTTTAACCCACTCTTGGTGTGGTTCCCAGCGAGAGCGCTCTCTGCAAGCCTCCCCAGCTGCATCAGTAAGCATACATTTCACATCCCCTTTGAAAAGCTATTACAGATAAAAGCGCTCTATCTTCGTTCAGTCTGGCCTCAAAGAAAATGATGGGGGCTTTCAGGAAACCAAATGGCCCTCAATGAGTTTCTCTTCTGAACCAAACCCATTCTACATGCGCTTTTTTTTTTTTTTTTTTTTTGAGATGGGAAATCACTCCATCACCCAGGCTGGAGTGCAGTGGTGCAATCATAGCTCACTGCAGCCTAGAACTCCTGGGCTCAAGTGATCCTCCTGCCTCAGCCTCCCAAGTAGCTGGGACTACACAGGTGCGTGCCACCATGCCCGGCTCACACAAGCATTCTTTCTGCATTTTTCTCAGACTTGAGTCTTTCCAAAGTCACTCGTTTGCCTCTGCTGTCTCTGCACTTAATAATAAATTTGTTTTTATTAAGAATTTCCATATTCAGATTTGTCATTAATCAGCCACTTTCTGAACAAGGTGTGATATTTCCAGGGTAAATGGGGAAGGAAAACACTGTTGTCAGCTGAGAAATCACTGACTAAGCCTCTGCCGGTCCACTATGAGATTTGATAATACCAGTTCTAGAATTCCGTGGCAGACCCGTGGGTGATGTGAGATACAGTCCTGTACTTTCTGCAGTCAGGTATAGAATGCAGGCATCCCTGCTTTATCAAAATACATACATCTCTCTATAGAACAAGAAAACATTCCACTTACTCAGCTTAATAATGTTTTGGCTTTTTTGATGTCCATAGAACATTGATAGCAAATTCAGTTTGTAAATGAGAATCCCACATGACATTTTTGGGGTGAGGGTATTACATACAGGGTGGTGAACCTGGGGTGCAATAAAAGGAGTAACACCTAAAGCTTAAGAAGGCAGCCTGGGTCACACAAATTCCTGGTAGAGATCAACATATCTGGGCAAGGCAATCAGAGGCTTTTTTGGACCTATATCCACTTCTAGTTGCCCAGGTTTAAAAAGATCACCAGGAATGGAAAAATATTATAGTTAAAGAACTTATTCTAACCATAGAAAAATGGTTAACCCAGGATATATGTAACCTAGATGTGAGGAGATGATGCATACCTGGAGCCTAGCATATTTCAGGACATGTAGTAGCACAAGATACATTGATTTGAATTGAATTTGAATGTGTAAATCAGGATTCAAAATGCCAAAATTTTAGCACTGCCCTACCTCTAAGTCTGATTTCTTTCTGGAGTTCAACTTTCTCACCTCCTCCATGAGGGGCTGAAGGTAGATCAGAGTTTGCCTGACCAGAAGTTATGGGTCACTGTTGGCTTTTCTGCTGTGCCCCGAATGGCCTTAGAGTCTTTCTGAGCCCAAAGCTCCAGGAAGCTGATACCAGTCAATAGAGCTGGCGCAAGTTGAAACTAGTTTCCCAACTCTAGACTGAATCAGCTTGATGGCCCCTTCCATCACTTTCATTCTATTATCCGACATTTAGAATTATAAATCCCTATTTATTAAAACAGTATTTATATTTGTCAATTTTTCTAGCCTTATTGGAGAAGGCTGACTCCTGCAGTGTCTCCAAGAAGAGGGCTTCTGAGTTCTGTCTCCAGAGCCTTCCTGGAGAGACCAGAGAGCTCTTGGCTTCCTTGTGCTCTGCTTCCCTTGACAATGATCCACTTCTTGCCATTTATATGAGTTATCTTAGGGTAATGAGTCTCAAACTACAGCCACATGTGCTGAGATACTGGCAGCCAGGCCAAGGAGCTCCCCAGCTGAAACCAAATACTCACATGTTTTCCCATTAGAAGAAAAAGATAAGTTGACTGGGAAGAATTCTTTTTAAAGTTTAAGTACCCACATTTTGTCTTAAAACGTTGATACATTTACCATTTGTTTAAACTAGTAGCTAGTATGAGGAGGTTATAATTGAATTTACCACAAAAATATCTATTTGGTTATTACAAGTTTAATATATTAGCAGTTAAAAATGTTCCACAAAGCACATTCCAGGTGCCTGGCAGTTGAATGTGTTTGAGAATCATTTCCTTGGATTGTTTGCTTTTGGAAAGCCAAGGCCATGCTGGGATGAGCTTTGGACCCGAGTGAACATGGCACTTCTTCCAAATGCTCTTTTATTGAGAGTGGCCAATCTCCAGCCTAGCAGTTTTGGATTGGAGCCAGGAGTGGGAGGACAGGTGCTGCCATGTCTCAGAAGCAGAAGTGACTGATCCCATTCAGTCACTATCACTCTTCTGGTTACAGAAGTTATGACAGGCCCCAAGTGAAGATTGTTGCCAGCCCTAGCCAGGTCACAGGAGTCTACAGATGAGAGAGTCACTTCCAGGATCAACTCTGCTCAAACTCTGAGGCATTGGAGGTACCTTGTCCCATATCCTGCCACCAATCAAGGGATGTAGCAAATAGCCTATGGATCTGACATTCATGGTCTAGGAATTCAGGCTCTTAAGCTCTGGAACAAGAACAGATTCAAGAGAATTCTCTTACTTCTGTCATTTGTGGTCACTTACCCCAAGTATCTATGATGACTTGTTTCCCAAGCCCTGGATACCCTCTGGGAACATCCTGTTACACAACTGTAGAACATGGCTTTCTCTTCTGCTTGTCTAAGGACTTTATTTGCTCATATTGAGTACCATTTATTTCTTGAAATCTGGTTGTGTTTCTGTCTTATGAGATAGAACTTGTTGGGCTTCCCACAGACCTTGGCTGGTCCCCAGGGCACCATGCTCTGCTTGGAGGACCTCAGCACCCAGTTTGCCCTCCCAGGGGAGGAGAGGCTGCTTCTGTTCCCTAGTCTGTTTTCTCCAGCACCTGCCTGGAACCAAACCTTTTCATGCTTTCTCCAGGTTGGCATTACCTGTTGCCAACCATGTATGGCAATACATGGTTGACATCTTCCTGGGAAGGTCAAGTGCATGGAAAAAAAGAAAGTCAATTCAGGAGGGAAATTAAAACACATCAGTCAAGTGAGCTATTTGGACAAGTGTAGACAACCCCTCCTATTTTGTCTTGGCTTGCTGTAACATGTTTTGATTGGTGGGTGAGCCACTGCCGATATTAAACTAGTCAGCTACTGGCACTGGCACTGGCACTTAAAGCTTCAGGCTGCAATCTCTCGAATTGTACTCTTCAGATTCTCTAGGAACTCCCCATCCAGCATCCAACTTATGCCTCTGGCAGAGGTCATCTTTAAAGATCTTTGAATTCTGAAGGTCAGTGGTCACCTGCCTTTCCCCTCCCGAAGATCCCCTTCAAGCTTTCTCATTTTAAGTATCTCTCAGAAAATGCTGGCATGAATGGATTCTAAGAGTGTTGGGGGCTCTCTCCAGCAGAGATATCACAGAGAGGACCTAGAGTAATTTGTCCTGACCTTAGCAGGGCCATTCTTTCTCCTGAGCCTGAACTACAGAGTATAGCAGACCCTTTCTCAGCAAAGCAGGGTGCTCTACTTCTGCTATTAGGAAGGGCATACATTGTCTCTGTAGGAAAACAACTCCATTCACCCTTATTCCACTTTCTTAAGATGTTCAAGGGAAACCTTGGTCATTCATTCCCAGGCACCCTCCACCTTTACCAGAGATAGTAACAATACCCATTCTTTATCAAGAATTCAATGTGCGCCAGGCTCTGCTAATATGCATTATTTCATGAGACCCTCACAACAGACCTATGAGAAATTCCCATTTTATGAACAAAGAGACTAAACTACAGAGTGAGAAGATCACTTGCCCAAGGCCACAGAGCTTAGCAGTGGCAGAGACAAGATTTGAACCCGGGGCTCTTGAGCACATTCTTGGAACCACCATGCAACTTGCTCTATCTTCGAAAGTTGTCCTTGATTCAAAAGTTGAGAAAGGAAAGGGAAGGAAACACAAATTACTTGAATCCCCCCCTATTTTTTTAACATCTATACTTTCATTGCATCCTCATGACCCAGTTCTCTATGTGTGATTGTCGCTATTTCACAGATGGGCAACCTCACAGGAGATTGGCTGGGTGGCCGCGTACAAAGGCACAGATCTAGAGAACGGTAGAGATGGGTTTTAAACTCAGATCTATGTGTTAAAAAGCATGTGCTGCCTCACTGGGCAGAAAGAGAAAGCAGGCAGAACATACTTAGTCTTTCCACGCAAGCTCTCCATCCTGTCATTCAACAAATTCGTGCGGGCACTACAAAGTGCTGACGCATTTCTAGGGGTGTGGGATGTGCTTCTGAGGGCAGGGTCTCTGTGACTCACCCACTGCCTTCATGACATCTGAAAAAATTGAAAATAATAGGTGTGTAATAGATTCTTAACAATTCATGGGGCAGGCAGAGCTTGATTCTGTTTAGGGGTGTGGGTAAACCAGCTGTATGTTCTAGGATTGGTAAACTGGCTCAAATGAGAGACAGAATCTCGGAACTTCTGGTTTCCCTGGTGCCTTTAAAGAGCTGCTGTTGTCAGGATCATGATCATTTCATCCACGTTCCTCAGATCTGATTCCCTTTTCTCCTCCTTGCCCTGCATAGTTCTTGAGCTATGCAGTACTCCCAGCAGATTCCACCATGGAAGGTTTCAGGCTGTATTTTCATCGAAGGGGGAGAAGGCATGCGGCAGAAAAAGGAGTTGAGGAGGCAGCCTTGCTCTCCATCGCTGATGTGCTCAGAGCACACTCACACCAACGCCCAGATGTGTTTATGCACACGCCTGGAGACCGGCACACAGACACGCTATCTAAACTCAAGCAACGATAAACAAATCAACCCTCCGATCCTGAGGGTGATGCATACATGGACACACACGTGCACTACACCCACAACCAATCACATGTAAACACAGTTTTGCAATGTGTCCTACACACCCAGTTGCTCTTGTTGACGTGTCTTCTGATATTCCTAAGGTTGGCAAGATGCAGTAAGTTCAGAGCAGTGATTGAAAGGAATCCTTCCAACGTTTGAAAGAAACCCTCTTCCATTCACCAACAAGGTGGCTGCTTATTATTTTGTGGTGGTGGTAGTTGTTTTTGCTTTAAAGGAAGAAGTGTATCTCCATTAGGCGGTGGGATCCCTATGTGAGTGGTATGTTGTGTTCCTCAGCCACACGCTGCCCACAACTCAGAAGATAAACAGACACCTGGGCCCCGTCATCCTTCCTCTTTCCTTTATGGCGGGAGGGAACCACTCTCACCAGGACCCACTCACCTCCCAGCTCTCACCCTTCTGAAGTAAGGACAACCAGGAGTTGGCTTCAGAATTTTCACTTCCTCCAGGTGTCAAGCAGCCCCCAAATTTCAAAGACCTGCTTCCAATAATTTCACTTTTGCCACACTTCCCATTCCGAGGCTGGTCACGACCCGGGGTGAGGTGGAGAAATAACACTCATCTGCGGGAGGGTGGGGAGGCCTCTTCTGGGGGCCGTAGCCCTGCCTGTTCTGGGACAGACCTGTCTGGAGGCCCAGCCAGTGTTTTCACAGCTGCGGGATGGGAGGGCTGCTCCCCGAGCTCCTTGCACACAGTTGGCCTGCGACCCAGCAGCTGTGCACACCCAGGCATGACCCCGGGCCCCGTGGCGGGTGGGGGAGGCCTGGCCAGTGTGCCCTGACCACAACTGTCCAGCCCCGTCGGGGCAGGCTGCATCTCACACTCCTGACCCACTTGGTTAATGCAGCTGTTAAGTGGTTCTCACATGGCTTCCCCGGCCTTCTATTAACTCCCCAGGCGGCAGCGACAGCCTTATTAACTGCAAATGGCTTCTCGTGGCAGTGTTCCATTTCTAATATTAATAATCAGGGTTTAATAAAAACAAAGAGGGGGAAAAAACAGACTACTTTGCCCCTTTCTCGTTTATCACCCTGGCGGGAGTCCACAGACAATGCCAGCAGCAGCAGCAGCTTGGTTAGCCCCTTGCCAGAGACACGCAGGCATGTGCACACGCACATGCACACATGCACTCACACTCACACGCATAGGCACACACCTGTTCCTGGAACGGCACTTCAGTCACCGCTTGGTCGAAGTCAGGCTTAGAACCTCCTCCTCCCTCCCGCCCCTTCCCACCGCTCGGTCCCCAGTCTGGCATCTGTGGTGACTAGATGGTCCAGAACGGTATGAGTAGCTGACGTCTTTCTACGAAGAGAGGAGAGAGGGGGCTGCTGGCTCTGGCACTGAATCTTCTCTCTTCCCATCAGGTCAGTCATCTGTAAGACAAATGTCCTCCTCCTGCCAAGGCTGAGGAGAGTGGAGTTAAAATGTAGTTAATTAAATTTACTCAAAAAGATCAACTCTCCAGATTAGGAGCTGGGTTTATCGCCACTAAAAATAAACAGGGCAGGCGGGACAGGAAGGGAGAGAGGGAGCGGGGAGGTGGGTGGGGTGGAGAGGGACTTGGGGCTTTGGATGCTTGGACACTGGGCTGATATTTAAAGACCTTTTACATTGTGAAAGATCTCAGAGAACAGCTGACATCTCCTGGGGACTCGGGGAGGTTTTTATGATAACAAACAATCCCACTTCGAGGGTGAGGGGACTGTTCTCTTTTTGAGTTTGCCGAAGCCTGGAGAAGAAGGAACTCTTTGTTTGAGGTGAGGAGTGTGTGTCTTCAGTTTCCTCCGTGGCCTCCCATCTGGCACCACCCCCCATTCTCTTCCTCTACCTAAGAGCAGAATTAGTTATAAGCACGAAGCCTATGCATAGGCAACAGGCAGGCAGGGGGCCTGGAGGGGGATGTTCTTGAGGTCCTACCTTTCCTAGTATATCCCAGACCCTGCACTGCCAGGACACGCTCCCTCCTCCTCTGGGGGTTGAAAAGTCCCCCGAGTAGGGTCAAGTGGCAAAGGACATGTGGATGCCTTTGAAGATTCACTCAACCAGGCTCATCTGGGTGAAATCTGGGTCCTGAGGGAGGGCTTCTCTGTCAATCAGAGTTTGCACTCTGCTGTTTCACACCTCCATGGCCTTGCACAGGCTGCTCTCCCACTGCAAGGCTCCTATTCCTCCTTCAAAACCCTACATAGGTGTCACTTCCTTAATCCTTCCTTATCAACTCCTGAGGCAAAGTTGATCTCTCTGTCTTCTGCTAATTCAGTCCCGACTCTCCCTGTTGCATGCTTTGCCTTCTTGCCCACCTCCCTACCAAAGCATGAGCTTCTAGAGGGCATGGGCCACATGCCTCCTCACCTTGCCCTCCCCAGCATGTCCTGATCCTAAGGGGAGCTCAAATGCTGGTCTGGGGGTGGGGAGTCTGAGGGGATAAGGGGGCAGTGTCTGTGACAAATTGGGTTTGCATGCTGGTGTAGCCATGGGTGGCCTGAAACCAAGGAGCCATGTGAGTTCATCAAGGTGTCAGTGACCACTGACAAAGGACTTCTTGGCTTGAAAAATGGGTGTCACTCTCCTACCTTGAGCTTTACCATGGAAATATTGAGAGAATAAAGTCAATGCCTTTCAGATTAATTTACTCATCAAAATGTCATTTGCAAAAGCTATTTGCTAGCTGTGAGTCTCTCCAAGTTCCCGGGCTTTGAGCAGGGAACGTAAACACACGGGGATTCTGGGTGAAGGGGCCTGTGTTGGGGGCTCAGCATCCCTGAGGCAGAGGCGGCTCCCCTCCACCAGCCCCAGGCTTCCAGTAGCACTGCCATCAAGGCATCTGCTTGTCATGCCCTCAAGGGCAGGCTGGGAGAGAAAAGAGGACAGCAAAATAAACCTGGACAGGGAGAAAAAGAGAAAAAAAAAAAGACTCATTCCTATGGAGAAGATACACAGCACATCAAAGTTTGTTTTTTGTTTTTTTTTTTCAGAAAAGCCAGACATAAGCTCAAAAAGCCATCATCTACCAGGATATTAATGTCGTTACTTTTTCATTTCTTATATTTAATATCCAAGGAAAGACAGCAGTGCAATAAAGCTATACTACGGAAACACCACCGCAAGGCGAGGACAGGGAGGAACAGGGTTTCCGAGTCCCACAGTCTGCTGAGCGCTGTCGCCCAGTCACAGACACACTCCAAAGGGCAGTGTCTCTTCAGCCACTGTTGGCTGTTCTGCAGAAATGAAAAACAGCAAGAACCAATCTCACCCCCCGCCCTAACTCAAGGCCAACTCCTTCAGCTTCCTGGGGAGCGTGTCAGATAATCAGAACACAGCGGAACACAGCCTCTCTGCGAAGGCTGCCATGCTTCCCAGACCTGGAGAACACACAAAATAAAGTTAGGCTTCTAACCCACCCTGGAGAGAGCAGCCCTGTTCAACCTCGGTGTGGGATCTGGGCCTGGGAGCTATGTTAAAGTTGGGCCCCGGTCACCTGACTTCTTGGCCTTAGACACACCACTCCCCATTTAGGGGAGATGCTTTCTGCAGGTTCCACCTTTGCATGGGGCATTGCTTATTCTCTGCATGCGTGCAAGGGAATGTATGTGTGTCCAGCATACAAAAGACATAAAGTTCTTTAGAGAACCCTGCAAGAGGAAACAGAAATCAGTATGCCTGTCCAAACAATTAGAAAGAGATATTTCCGAGTCTCTCAAATCTATCTGGCATGTACTAGAGGCATGCTGTCAGGCTGGCTGTCATTAAGCAACTTCTAAATAATGCAAAGACAATCATATGTACAAATAAGCAATTCGATTTGGGTGATTGATTATTGGAATAATGCTCACGCACCCAAGGCATGACATTTCCAATCACATCTCCATTTCATTTCCCAGGCGATAATGATCATTCTACCTCTACCTGTGGAAAGAGATCCCATCGCTGGAGGTTTGGGACATGGACTAATACTCTTGGGTTCTATGCTTGATTGCTCATTTTGCTTGAATGCTCCTTGGACACATGAAACAGGTGTGTATTCTTTGTTTCTTTTCTACAGCACGGAAATGCCACCAAATATATGCTATACTCTCTCAGACAAATGCAGAGCAAGTGTTTAGAAATCTTTGAAGTTAGAGATCTTGCAGATGACATTAATATGACTTGGCTTTCATACCCTCTGTCCCTACTAAATTTTTTAATGTTTGCAGCTCTTGGAAAAAGCATACTGAGATCTTTTCAGTGTTCTTACTGTTTGCAGTTTCGTTTCTAAAGGATGCTGATACAGTGCTTATATAGTATGGGGATCTCAAAGAATTATCTCTGAGATGGTGATGAAATAAGTTGTTGTCTTTGCTGAAAGCAGAGAGTCTAACTTGAGTTCTATAAACCTCAGACCTAACTCCTGCCTTCCAGCATCAGTGTCAATGGATGAAGCTTCTCCCTCCATTAAACCCCATCTTACACACTCACAGCCTTTTGGAAGGTGGTCTGGAGAAGGACCCCCTTGAGGATTTGAGATGAAGGCATTCACAGGAGTTAGCTCATAACATAGCATGACACAGACTCTCTAGCTCTGAGAGTCTGGCATTTGTCCTTGGCAAGGGTCAACTGGTACGGATAAGACATACAAACTCTCTAAGCCCTGGTTTTCTTGTCTAAGGAAGCAGAATTCTGTAGTACGTTAGTCTTAAGGTAGAACTTCCCATGTGACAAATGGGCATTTGTCTAGATTAGAACTTCATTACTCAAAAAGTGTGGTCCCGGGGCCAGCAGCATTGGCCTCGCCTCAGGCCACACCCAGACTTACTGAATCGGAATGTGCATGTTAACATGGTCATCAGGTGACTCATATACACATTAAACTTTGAGATGTGCTGTTTTAAAATCTATGAGTAGTGTAGTAGAAAAAGCTGGGCACTGAGTGTACTATTTTCTAGGGTGATGTAGGGTAGGCTACCTGCCTTCACAACATTACCATCTTGACCTGTAAAATTGAGAGTGAATTTGAAGCCTACTTTACATGACAGCTTGGAAGCTAAATTAATTAACATATGGAAAGGATCCAACCCAGAGCCTAGACCATCTTGGGCCCTCAGTGATAGGTGGATTGTCTTTATCAAGTCTTTGACTTATGAAATAAACAATTATTAATACTATTACTTACCCATTTGTAGTTTTCTATGCCTACGGAATTGATTCATGTCAATAAAATAACTATAACAGTACCCAGTAGACAAAGTGATAAGTAAAGCTTAATTGTCTTCTTTCCGTTCTCTGAATGAAAGATAGCATGCCAAGGCTTAGAACAGTGCCTAAAGACAGAATAAACACTCAAAAATGGTGGCTGGGACTATTATTAGCAGTTCAGGAATTTACTGCATGGCAGAGTCTCTTGATCAGCTCCACCCTTGATTTTGCAGTGTTTATTCTAATGCTTTCACCAAGAGGGTGAAAGAAAGCCCTGGGAAAGTTCACATGTCAAGACATCTCTACAAATGGTGCACTGGAAGAACACCTCAACCTGGAAGCAGGGAGATAAATATCTACTCCTTGGTACGCTGGTAGCTCTATGTGTGCCTGGCTCTATCTCCCTGGACCTGGAGGTCACCTCCCCTAGTGGGATATTGTCAAGGTGCTTTCTTTGCCCAACTCAGACTCTTTAAGACTCAGTTTAGGTACCACCTCCTCCAGGAAGACTTCCCTGACTCATGTCCCAGCTCACCTTAGTGTTCTTGCTCTGTACTTGCAAGGCACCTGTGGTTGTTTTTGCTCATCCCTGAGCAAAGTCATCTCCTCTGCCTCTCCTACTGGACTAAAACCCTTACAGCCCACACTATATTCATTTGTACCCCCAGCAAGGAGCCTGAACAGCACAGCCACAGAAAGGCAATAGCTGGTATGTCTGTTCTCTTTGCCCCCAATCCCAATCCAGGCTGCAAATGGTTGTTCACTATCCTCGGTAATATCTGAATTCCAGATATTTTAAGCCATTTATTTCCACTGCTTCCAGTTGCTGTATTAGGAGCTAACGATGCCCCAATGCAGAGAACGTAGTATTCACCCTGGGCTTCTCAGGCCCCTTCCTGACAAATCTCATGTCTTACTTTCTTCACCTGCCTTGTGCAAATTCAGAAGACGAACTCTCCAAATCTCTCATGGTTGTGCTTTGTTTTTCTTCCAGCACTGTCTGTTTTCTCACATGCTATTCCCCTCCAAACAACAACCTCTCTCCTCTTTTCCCTGTCTGCAGCTCCTTTTCCCCAAAACACTTCAAATGCAAGATAAAATAAATCATATGAATACTCTTCTCAGGGTAAGTTGTGTAAATTGAAGTAAAATCTTAAGCCAAAGGAAACCATCTCTAACTGGGAATACGTGGTTTAAGCAAGCCATTTCACGGACTGTAAGATGCATAGTGCCCTGTGAAATGCTTCATCACCGCAGCCCTGCCGAGTGTACATTGTATGTGTGTCCCCGAGTGCTTCACATACAACAGTAAACAAGACAGATATGCTTGCCCTCGTGGAACTTGTATTCTGGTGGGGGAAACAGCACAGTAAACCTACAAGTAGCAAATAAACTTGATACTTACATTGGAAAATATATCTAAAGGAAATAGATGGGAAGATATGATAGAGAGTAGCTTGGGGAGGCCCCTGTGAGGACGTAAGGAGACACACCTTCTGAGCTGAGTCTAAAAGGGCGATGATAGTGAGCCCAGTATGTGAAGGGAGGGGGGTGATGAGCCTTCTGGGAAGAAAGAAAAGATTCAGAGGAAAAGGTCATGGTAAGTAAAAGGAGAACAGAAAAGAGGTGGTTCTGATCAAAGAGAGTACAAGGGACATTCATGTGAAATGAATGTAGTGGTATCAGTGGGCAGTGGCTGGATTATTACAGGTTTGGGAGACCATGGTTAACATTATTTTATGGGAGCCCCTGGAGGGAGTGACATGATCTGATCTACATTTGTAAAGGATCACTGACCTCCATACTGAGAACTAATGGTGGAGCAGGGTGTGACTGTAGAGAGGGAGATGTGTCTGTGGCCCCTCAGTAATTCAAGCCCTATAGAGCTAGAATAGCCTTGAATAGACCCGTTCATGAACCACCATGATAAAGACCATGGGTAAATTTGAGCACCTCCACAGAGGATCAAAGGTCTGATCTTTGGCCTGCAAATTCCTGGGGACAATGGAATTATTTCAGGAAGTCTTGGGATTGATACGTGTACCAATCATTATTGATAGAGTAAGTAACATGTCTCATTCTAATATTATTTATAATTATTATTTTTCAGTGTAAATATAATTGTGATTAATAAAATTACATGTATTTTTAAAAAGCTTTATTGAATCCATAGGGATTTTCTGTCATTATATGTTACCCAGTTATAGTAAATGAATTCTTTATTTGGTATGGAATCTATAAAATGTTTTGCATTTAAAATATATCTTGCTAAGTGAGTCAATTTCTAGAATTCATCCTTGACCCAGAGAACACTATGTCTTCACTGCACCAATTCCTCTTCCTGGAAACCCTAGAAGATTATATTTCCCAGGTACACTTGTGGTTAGGGTGAGACCATGTGATTGAGTTCTCACCAATGGGTCTGTGAGCAGATGCAATGTGTTACTTCCTGCCTGAGCAGGTATGTGTTCTTATGCTGTCTCTATCCCCGGTTCACAAGGCTGGCAGCACAAGATCTCTAAAATGTAGAGGGGCAGTTTAGAAGTAGCTGGGGTCTGGGATCCCTGAGTCAACATTTAAGGAGTAGAGATGCCAAGGAGCGTGGTCTCATTTGCATTGGACTGGGACTTAAGTGAGAAGTAAACTTTCTGCTGTATTAAGCTACTAAGCTGTTGGAATTTATTTGTTACTGTGGTCTAGTTTAGCCTAGGCTGATTAATAGTGTCCTTCAGATATCTTTGCACCTGTCACCAGAGTGGCATATACAAGGATCGTCATTGCCATAGCATTGTGACAGCAAGAGATTAGAAACTTCCTAAATGTCCATCCATGGTAAGCTGGTTCAGTCAGTTATGGCACATTCATAAGGCAGAATATTATCCTACCATGATGAGGGAGCACCATAAATTATACTGTTAGTTGAAAAATGCGAGGTTCAGTAGAGTGTGTATAGTATGTAGCCATTCATATATAAAAAGGGTAAACTTATGTAATAGCAGCTAACGTATATTGGGTTAATGTGCCATTCAGTATTTTAAAGCTTTACAATTATTAACTCAATTAATCTTCATAACATCCCTCTAAGGTGGGCCCCAGTATTATCCCTATTTCATGAACAATCAAAATGAGACACAGAGAGGCTAAGGTACCTGGCCCAGGTGACATAGCTGGGACATGTCAAAGTAGGGATCCAAACGCAGGCTGGAGGTTTTAAGGTGCACACCCTTAATAACTCACAGCAGTCCACAAATGGGAAAGCTCATTTCAGTGGAGAATTTCTTTGGGAGGAAACCCAAGAATCTGGCAGGAATAAGTGTTTCTGGGCAGGGGAGCAGAAAAGTTGGGGACAAGGTTGGGAGAAAGATTTGATTTTCAACATATACCTTTTAGTACCTCTTGATTTTCTTTTTTAACCATGTGCAGATATCATCAAAACATAAATAGTTTTTTAAAGAGCTAAGATATTAGAAGATCATCCTAATTTTAATATCATATCTCCTGTCTTCAGGACCCATTGACTTCCAACCCAAAGGAAAAATTGAACTGACTTATTTCTAGGATGGCAGAAGGAGCCTGCAGACTCTCGGCAAAAACCTCGTCCTCTCTCAGGCCATTATTTCTTCCTGTCCTCCTCCCCCCAGCTCCCCAGGGCCCGGCGACAGAAAGGAACACTGCGCCACTGTCTGAGAATGCACTCCTTGTTCAAAGAGAAGTCTTCGCTCGAATAGATTTTTGCCTTTTGCAATTATGTCATTAAAAGTGTTCTGAACTTCAGACTTGAAATGAACTCCAGAAAGGGTCTGCCCTTTTAGCTTTCTGGCTTTACATAATTTATTGTTTGAATCTTATTAAAAAATGCAAAAGGTTCTCAGAAAAGGTTTCAAGCAGGCACACACAGACACACATCACTCTGCCCCTCTCAGCATAGTCTCCATCAAATTTCTCTCCCCAGAGTGGAGGGGGCACCGTCCTCAGGATTAAAAGGTCTTAGTCTGGCTAATGGGAAGAAGAGAAGCATGTGGAAACTGGCACTTAGTGCTCCTGCCCATTCCTTTGGCTCCTCTGCTCTCAGCTGTTGTATTCCCCCCGAACCCCTCCTTTATCAGTCCTGCCTTCCCTTCTCCCCTTCCCCCCTCCTCCCTCTCCAGCTCTCTCCCTCTCCCCTCCTCTGACTCACCTGATCCTGGGAGTGTCACTTCAGCATTCAGGGGAGTAGACAGGACCAGAGGAAGGGGATGCTTGAAATCAAATCATCTGTTTTCTATTCCTGGCTCTCCTGCTTTCCAAACTTGTGCCTCTGGGCAAGTCATTTTAACCTTTGAAGCCCAGTTTTGCCCGTTTGTGAACTAAAGCTAATATCTTAAAGGTTCTATTAAGTAGTATGGGTTAAACGACACCCTGAGAGTAAAGAACTTAGCACTGTGCTTGCATATGGTAAGTACTTAATAAATATTAGCTTCATTATTATAGTGAAGCCGAATGGTGTTGTAGGTAAGGTCGTGTCCTCTGGGGGCAGACTATCTGAGTTTGAATCCCTACTCTGCTGTTTAATGGTTGGGACATTTTCAAAGTGACTTCTACTCTCTAAGGTCAGTTTCCTTATCAGAATAATGGGGATAAGGATGCCGTTTACCTGCAGGATTTCTGGGAGCAGGAATGAGACGGACATGCACAGGGACCGGCACAGAGGAGGTCTTCAGTACATGCAGGTTTTGGCATGGAAATTTTGTGCCCTGCAGAGGAGAACAAACAAACAAAAAACAAACAAAAAATTTCTCTAATCCCCTGAAAATTATTGCATCTAATTATTTAGAAGAAAAGGTGGCCTCACCCTAAGCTGGATCCTCAGCTGCAAACCCAGCCCTGGGCTGAATTCTTTTACCTTTAGCTATGCTGCCTGCCAGAGAAAGCTCCATACCCAGATCTGTGACAGTTTTCAGGATGAGGAAGACACCTGCATTGTCACCTGGTGACCTTCATCTCTGTCCCCACTTTGTGGTGGGGGGACCCTCTAAATTTCTCTCCCTTTGGGACCTGCTCTCCACCATGTCCTGCTCAAGTTCCAGATAAGGGGGACAGTGGCTGAGGCTACGTGGGCCTGTGGGTGTGTGTGTGAGGGCTGGAACAGGGGTTCCAGTGGGGAGGGCCCACGCCTCTGGCCTCTCTCAGCCTGGAATAAGCTCAGTGCTCAAGAGTCTGCATATTGTGCCTTCTGACCCCAGCCTTCTGGCTGTGAACTCTGGCCAAGTCATTTAGTGCCCCTCAGCCTCAGTTTTCTCAGCTCTGAAACTGAGAAAACAGCAGTGCATTCCTGAGACAGTTGCTATTGAAATAATGCCTGTGCATAACCAGCTTAGCAAACAGTAGAGGGGTTATGATTGGTGCAGCCTTGAATGGCAGGTCCTTGGAGCAGCCAACAGAGGGTCTGGGTGGGTGGGGGCCTGGGGATAGAAGGTTGGATCATTTTAAGATCTGAGGTGTCCAGTGCATTTGCTCCCCTCTAGATCCAGTGGGGATGATCCAGAGGCAGGCTGCTGCCAGGAGGAGGTCCAGAATTGGGAGAGAGAGGTGGAGAGGCGCTGATTCGGATGCGGGGCTCTGCAGAACGTCTGTGGAATTCGCCAGCAGGCCTCTTTTCTGTAGGTGCTGCTTGAGCAAGGAGCTGGATGTCATTCTCTCCACTGCCCCTTGGACTTGTTCCTTGCTTGCTGTGTGCCTTCTCAAGCCAACAGACAAATCTTGCACCTCATTTGGTAAAATAAATAAATAAAGAAACTGGGGAGGTGTCAGGTGTCTGTGGTGGGACAGACTCAGGAGCTCTACCTACCACTGCCCTTAGCTGCCCTGGCTCCCGAAGGCACCAAGCTCCCTTGCCTTGCACTCTCTTAGATCCATCCCGGCTTTTATTTCAGAAAGCATTAGGATTCTTTCATTTTCCAAGAGTCCCTTGGAGCAGAATAGAGAATCACAGACTGTCAGAGCAGAAATGTACCTCAGCGATCATCTCCTCTAGAGATTTACAAAATTGCAGCCTATGGCAAATCTGAGCCACAGGCATATTTTGTTTCGTCCACACGTATTTTTCTTTTTTTTGAAATGAATGATATGCCGACATTTAATCCTGGGAATTCCTTCTGGATGTCCAGTTTCTCTTACGAAGTCCTACATCTGGCAGTGCTGGCTTGCATCTCAACATGGCCGCAAGGGGATGGACGGGGGCTTGGCAGCCCCTTGCATTGTGCCTGAGCCTGGGTCTACCGCAGTCCTTACTGCTCCCTATCGTGTGATACTTGGCCCCTTTGGTTCCTTATCTGCGTGGCTCCAACTGGCATTTGAACTTGCAGCTTTTGATGTAATGGACTCCCCATTGTATAGCTAGGGAATCTGAGGCCTGGCCATGAGAACCTGCTCTGCCAACGACACTGAAAGAAAAAATGCCAGCAGGGGGATTTGAATCCACCATTTCCAGGTCAGAGCTCTCTTCAAAGAACCCAACATGTTAAGGACATGGGGCAGCCCGTTGATATGGCCTGTGCCTTGGCATTGATGCTGTCTGGAATAACCCCATGGAGTTTTGTGTCCCTCTTCTCTAGCCATCATGCCTCATGAGTGACGGGTTTAGGTTGGGGTGGCTATTGGACAGGGCTGGATGCTGAGTTTCATCTGGGCCTCTCTCCACATGGCCAGGACCAGAGAAACAGGCCCAGAGACAATCCTTGCCTTCCTGTTGAATGTTTTGATCCCTTCTTTATAATCTTTTCTCTTGTCCTTTTCCATTATCCCTGTTATATAGGCTGGTATGGTATTTTCAGTGTTTTGTGTAAACTGTGGTTAAGAGAAGTGAACTCTCCAGGTGCAAGGGTGCCTGGCAGCCCCAGGACTCAGTCTTACTGCCTCTCATCTCCCATTTACTGATGAGGGCATCAGACCCGAAAAGGGTGACCTGACATTGGCCCTGCAGAGCCAGGATGGTGGCTCAACCCTGGCCTTGCTCTTCCAGCACTCAGTCCCCAGGGGCACATCAAAGGTGCTATGAATGACCAGCACTGACTCTGAACAGGCCGAGAGGAGACTGGCAGACAGCCGCAGCAGTGACCTCTTTGTCCTCTACCTCTCTGGGGCCTCAGTGCTCTGCAGAGCCTGTGACAACAGGTGGGGGGTGGGGAGGTCAGTGCTTGGCAGGTCGCCGGCATTAACATGGGTGCTCAGAGGCCCTGGGGGCTGGTGGGGCTGCAGGGGGCGGGTCCTGTGTTTCTGTTCTCTTCAGGCAGCCGCAAATCCCCATCTCTGAAAATGAAATTAAAAGCAGCAGCTGGGAGATAATGCATACAGTAGATCCAAATGTAAAATGCCTTCCCCGTCCCTCTGACAGGGCTGCTCCTAGGACAAGCAACGAGGATTACACAGTAATCTTATTATACGGGGTCTGCCAAGGGCAAAGAAAGAGTCACTTTTCTGTGCATGGTGGAAGAAACCCCATCCCCTACTTTCCTACTCTGAGCCACCATTGACCGGCTTTTCCTGCTCAGGGAAGGACGGCACAATCATGCTTGTACCCCGGCTTCTTTCAGGCCAGTGGGGTTCCTGGCTTCCTTATCCTGTCTCAGGGAAACTCACCTGCTACCCCCAACCTCATTGACTGTCCCCACAGCTTGAATGTGCTGCTGGAGTTTGGACTTCATCATTTATCAAAAGAGAAAACTGTGTAGGAGGGAGAAAGTGCGTTGAGACCAAAGACTCCCGGTGTCCGGCCTGTCTAGGTATCCCAGTAGCAGAAGACTGGTCTCCCTTTTCTTGGGACAACTTGACAAAACAAAGGGTTGAGATGAGTTTCTACCCAAAGAGACAGCACTGGCAGAGTGAATGCAGGTGCAGAGTGGGGGGTGAGGTCTTATGGCTTCCGACTCACCTGCCTGCTTCCTGAGGAGTGAAGTATCAGGAATCCCTGCCTGGTCCCTTCCTAGCTTCCTCTTCTCTGGCTGTCGGTAAAATGTAGTCCCAATCCCTTCACACATGGAGCATAACTCTGGGACATGTGTGTTTGTTGTGGGGAGCAGGGGAGGGAGGGAGAGAGAGACTCAGCAAATTGCCATTGTAAGTCACCTAAGGATGGGAAAATACAAAGACTTTGGCTAGTGTAAAGTAATAAGATCTGGTATTTACATTGATTTTTACATACAAAGTCCAAGGCAGTTTATAGTATCACATGCACCTCCGTTCTCTGTGCCAATGGATGGGAAGAAAATAGGCGATTTAAGAAAATGATAAAACCATTGTTTTGAGTTTCATATATATTTCATTTATATGTGACACTGGAATACAGATTTGTGCTTACATTACATGAAGTCATGTTTAATGTGCTCACATTACACAAAAACATCTCCAACTGCTGGGTGATGACTTGAACATAGCAGGAGCGCCATCAGGACTCGCTAAGTGAATGAATGAGTGAATTATCACTGAGTAATTATCACAGGATAATTCACGCACCGATAGACACACAGATGCTCCCCTCTCTGCTGAAGTCCTCTGAAGTATTAAAAATCAGGGGGATGAGGAAGGATCTTAATTACCTTAGACTCTAAACCAAGAGTCAGCAAACTTTTTCCGTAAAGGCCCAGATAATAAATATTTTCAGCTATGCAAGCCAGAAAGTCTCTGTTGCAAATACCCAACTCTGCCTTTGTAAAATGAAAGCAGTCATAGACAATACAAAACAAACAGGTGTGGCTGTGTTTCAATAAAACAACTTACAAAAACAGGTGGCAACCTGAGCTTGGCCTAGGGGTTGTAGTTTGCCAACCCTGATCTAAACCTTTGGTAAGCTCTGATATCAAGGGCTATGTTAAAAACAAGACTTTGGTGAAGTCTGGTCATGGATAGAGGATTGGACCCAGCATATTACCATAAAAAAATCATAAAACTGATTTGTCAGGGACACTGCATTCTTTTCCTGGTTCATCAACCTAGGGTGAGCACATAAGAAAGACACTTTACTTATTGCAGCCTCAATTTCCTCCTAAATAAAGTGAGAGTTTACACCAGAAGATCTTTAAGGCCTTTCATAGAATATATAGGACTCAGTATTATACACCCTCCTAACCTACCCACCATTATTATGATTATTATTATTATAATTTTTTACATTCGATGAACTTTCGGAAGCTCAGCATGGACCTCATGGGAAAAACCAGTGTTAGGATTGTGGTATGGAGGAGAAAAAACCTAACTGTGTCTACATTCTGTGGCTGGAAATAAATAAAATAACCATTTGCATGTATAAAGTTTGTTCATAGTGCCATTTTATTTCTGAATATAAAGGACATGCACCATAACTTTTTGGTGACCAATCTCAAGTCTGTCCCTACTGCTGCAGACTCTCCTGTTGCCTGCATTTTGATAGAAGGCAGTGCCCCATACCAGCATCTAGGACTCTGGCATGCACCCCAAGTTAAGGAAATTTGACAATCTCACTGCAGATTTTGAATCTTCAGAAGTGGGGCAAAGACATAGGGGACATGAGAGACATTATTCATAGAGCCAGTGGCAGTGAGGCACCAGTGGTATTCAGCAGGACTCTGCTGGGAACAGGGCCAGCAGAAGATCCTAACCAGACTCTTCCTTGGCCTGACTGTGGCTCTGGTTTTTGGGCCCAGACTCCCTTGGTTTCTGCCCATTGTCTGAGACTAAGCTTTTCCACCACTTCTCTGTTGATATCTTCCCAATGCATTTAGTTCATTCTTAAGTTAGATAGAAGAATCTTCTGTTGCTTGTAGTCAAAATCTTAGAGTGAAATATCAAAGATACAACTCTGCATTTAATTTTCATCTTTTAATTTTTATTTCTTAAGTTGGAATAACCTCTTCCTAGAGCCAGGGGTCATACATCATTAGCATGAACTCTAAGCTCATCCTCCTGGGCTCCCACTTCCCTGGGGAAAATGTCTCCCATTTGCACTGGGAAGCCTTCTCCTGGAACCCACAGCTGCGCGCTGTGCTAATTTCAGAGCTTTCTAAAGGGCTGGCACTCTAGGAGTGATAGCTTCTTCTTTGCTGCCTTCCTTTACCCGCCTGTTAATTCACTCATGTAATCGTCTATTCCGTTAACATATATCTAGCACCTACTATGTATTAGCACTACATAGGGGACTATCCCAAATAAGCAAGGCAAGAAGAAACTTATAGCCTACGGGGAGCATGGACATATACTTACACAACTAATTATTTAATTGTTCTTTTTTTTAAAAAATGGGAAACCTAGAGAAGTTTAGGTTCTTTTAACCAGGGGTAGCAGGGAGATCCTCTCTATTTGTAAGAAATAGTGAGGAAAACTTTGCAAAGGAAGGAACATTTGAGCTGGAGGTGAAGAATGAATGGGCATGAACTGGTTGAAGCAGGGAAGGAAGCAGAGGAGACAGAAGTGTGACGGGCCAGAGCAGGCAGGAGCATCCTGCATTTAGGAACAGAAAAATGACCAGGGGGTCTGGAGTTGAGTGAGTCTGAAGAACAGGGAGGTGAGCCCAGGTTGGAGAGGCACTTGTGCCTTGTTGTACAAGGTAAAAAAAATAGGGGTGTTTTTAGCTCAAGAGCAATTGGAAGCCATTGAGGAGTTTTATTCAGGAGGGTGATATGATTGGATTTCCATTTTTCAAGGATCACTTTGACAGCTGTGTAGAGAATGAATCAGGGCTCCCAGCAGGACGATGAGGAGGACAGTTAGGAGGGTATTTCGGTCCAGCTGGCAGTACTTTAGAGTAGTGCGGTGATGGTGAAGGTGAAGAGAAAAGATTCAAGAGAAGTGTGAGAGGTACGATAGACAGAACTCCGTGGCTAATTGGTGGAGGGTTTCTGTAACGAACGCAGGGTGGATGGAAGCGACCTTTACTGAATGGGGAGTTCTGGAGGAGAAAGGGTTGGGGTAAAGAGAGGGAGTTTTGTTTAAGTCATATCAACTTCTGTTACTACGTGTTGGTGCCAAATTTTCCAACTTGGCTGCACCAATAAGATAGTTCTCACCAGTGTATATTATTACTGTCCTCACTGGTTCTTTCTTGGGGATATAGGATAGACATCATGCAAAAGCACTGGGTCCCTCTGTTTCCTAGATCATAAGTCCCTGCACTTCTGAATTTCTTGGTGTGAGGTTTATGGTCATTTATACCTTTGGGAGGCTCAGGACAAACGGCTTCCTTGCTTTCTCCTTCCCTATTGGATACCCTTCTGCATCTTTTCATGAGCAATCCACTTGTAGCTTCTTCCTGACTCTTCTTTCCTCTTTTTTCAGGAGTGTAACTAGTCCTGACCTCCCAGCACCCTCTGTATGAGCCACTCCTGAATTCTTGCCTTGCTCCTTAGGTATGGTGGGACCCCAACTCTAATCAGTATGCATGTAAAAACTCTCACAGATTCAGAGTTTATTATCCACTCAGATTTCTGGCTTCTTCCCCTCCTTGCTCTTTGGGTCAAGGTCCTGGTCACTCTAAGGTTGACAACACTACAACTGAAAACAGAGAAAAATTATGAAATTCCAATCATGGGGCTATTGTCAAGAATTCACCGGGACATGTTTTTTGGATGACTTGTGAGCAACATTTGTATATCCTCCCTCTTTTCCGCCTTGTGAATAACTGGGGCTGCCTGTCATAATTGAATCAATGATAATGATTGCCAAGCCATTAGAAAATGTCATATACTAGATATGATAATAAATTCCACCCAGGGAACTCTAAGGGTAAGCCTGGGCTTTTCTCTCTACGCTTTACAGAAAACTTAACTTCAGAAAAATCCCATATGGTCCAAATGGAGATGCTAACCTCCCTTCCTTATCTGGAGGCACACAAACATGACGTCCTTTTATTCTACCATATTTTCCACTTTTTCCTCTATTAGGAAGGGCATTATATTGAAAGAAATAGAGCATGGTTGCATCCGAAGGACACAGAAGGAAAAATCTACCCCACAGGCAGAGGAGGGATGGAATGAGTAAGTGCATTAAAATATTATTGAAAGTACAAAGGAAAAAAGCAGAATCCCATTAGCTCAGCAGTCCTGGATTACTTCACTACGTGGCACCAAAAGCGAATAAGATACTAACCAATTAGTTTTTTTTTTTTTATTATTCCACATAACTCTTAGTCAGAATGAGAACATCTGGAGTTTGAAATCAATTGTCCAGAACTAGCTGTTGTGCTAATTAATATTCGCTCAAATGGCATCCCACCAAGGTGTCCCTTCTTGCACCTCTGTCCCCTGCAGGCACCAGTGTTTTCCCATCAACTTTATCCATCTTAGGAGAACCCTGGTTGGCCAGTTCAGGGAGGAGAGGGAAGAGAGGTGGGTGATAAAAGAGCCTGCAGCATGCCCTTCTGTCCAGACAATGAACATCCCATTCATTGGAGGAAGTGCTAGAAAACAGGAGAAGGAACAATTCTGCAGAGTGAACAGGGGTCTCATCAGCTGGGTTGCCTCCCCACTCTCTTCAGCATAGAAGAGGGTGAGTCCCAGAGTAATGTCATGCTTGCATCTTGTCAAATGAGGGAAGGGGCCAGAATTAACCTTTTCTTAAACTGTAGACTATTCTGGCTTGGCCAGTTTCTCTTTTTAGTGAGGAAGAGGGACAGGTGCTACAAATGTTTAGGAAATGTCATTACCAACAAGGGTCTGTCCATACCATTCTGAATCCATCTCAGTTAGCTTTTCTTATGGCTTGCACTAGTTGTTCTTTATTTCCACTTCATAGTGCATAATTTGAACAGAGATTGGTATAGATATTAGTACCCCAACAGACCATTTCATCCAATTCCCTGGCTTTTTGGTGATTCACTTTGTAGACATGGACAATATGGTAGCCACATGAAATGTGGCCGATCTAAATTGAGATGCGCTGTAAGTATAAAATGTACACTGCATTTCAAAGCCTTAGCGTGAAATAAAGAATGTGAAGTATCTCATTACTAATTTTTATATTGATTGCACATTGAAAGATAATACTTTAGATATATTGGATTAAATTGAATATATTATTAAAATTAGTCATCTGTTTCTCTTTACCTTTATAATGTTTCTACTAGAAAATTTAAAATTATATATGTGGCTTACATTTGTGGTTACTGTATATTTCCACTGGAGAGTCTTAAATCTCATTTGATGGAGTTTCCCTCAGTTTGCTTTAATGAAATAGCTGCTATTTACTGATAACCTAACTTGATGCACCTACCATGGGCATACCCCTATTTTAGGTACTTATACATAATAATGGCAGCCCTACAATCTATGGATTACCAGCCTCATTTTACAGATGAGGAATTTGGGCTATGAGAGGACTTGTGACTTGTTGGACCCATTCCATTCAATTCAACATTTATAGAGCATCAACTGTATGCTCTACATTGCTGCAAACACCGGGGGGTCCCAGGTTTTTGGAGTTAACACTCGTGGCTGACTTGTTCGAGACCTGGGTTCCCTAGCTCCAAATCATTATTTCCCTGAAACTATGTGGCTGTTCTTGCAGTTTTTCAGTGTCAGGAAGATGGGATTTCTAGTCACTGTTACCATTTCTTTTTTCTTTTTTTTTTTGCTTCTCTTTTTCCTAGAGATCAATTATGAGGACAAGGCAATCGGATAGAATTAGAACCAGAGTCTGAGTTTGACTTATTGTAACTCTCTGCCTGTGCAAAGTCTTTCCTGCACAAATTGGTATTTTCAGTGGTCTACAGGTGTAATAAGCTGAAGCGTGTAGCCCTGCACTTGATATTTATATATGTCAGCACCAGGATAATTCAGGAAGAGCTAGGACTTGATGAACTATGTAGTCTTGGGGCAGGAGGTTTCATCTGGGGCCCTGGGCAAAAGAGCATGAGACATAAGCATCTGCAGGCACCATACAAAGGAAGCAGAGTCAATGGCAGGGCCTGTGCCTGGGCTAAACAGTGGTTAGCTGTTTATGCAGCCT
Source organism: Daubentonia madagascariensis (assembly GCA_023783475.1). NCBI lineage: Eukaryota > Metazoa > Chordata > Mammalia > Primates > Daubentoniidae > Daubentonia > Daubentonia madagascariensis. The sequence goes on from JAKFHU010000144.1 coordinate 15,652,153, forward strand.
CTGATTGGTAGGCTGGGGGCTTGCAGTAGGAGGCCCAGTAGTATGCGAGGGCATTTGAGCATAGAGGAGGGAAATATTTGAAACCTGTGTAAGGGACCAGACAGAGAATGGAATCTGGAAAGAGAGATTGGAAATGCTGTCTATGACTCTTGAAAAGGCAAACATGTCCATCTGCAACACAACCTGAATATGAGCTTTTGATCTCAGGCAAAAGCTGCTGTGGTGTTGAGCCCTATCTTGGTGTAGGAAATCAACAATAATAGTGGTTATTTTGTCCCCAGCATGGGGCCAGAACGTTTTTTATTTAGTTATAAAGAGATTGTGTTCAGTTACTTATTTAATTCTCATAAAAAACTCTAGGAGGCAGGTACAACTTTTTTCATCTTCTTCATATTGCAGATGAGGAAACTGAGGCACAAAACATTTAGGTAATTTTTTAACACACTATTGGTGAGAGATTGAGCTTGGATTCATATCTAGAGCATCTACTAGTCATCTATTGCTGCATAATAAATTACTCTGAACTCAGCAACTTAAAACAATACATGTTTATTGTCTCACTGGTTTCATGGGTTGAGAATCATGAGTCCTTTGCTCAGGGTCACACAAGGTTGCAATCAAGGTGGCAAGGTGGTGGGACTACATTCTCGTCTGCAACCTTGGCTGAAGAAAATCTATTTCCATGTTTATTCTGGCTGTTAGCAGAATTCATTTCTTTGTAGCTATATGGCTGAGGTTCCTGCTTTCTTACTGGCCAGCAGCCAGTGTCCACTCTCAGAGCCCAGAGACCACCCTCGAGTCATTTCCATACAGGTCTCTCCATAGTTCCTCTCATAGCATGTCAGCTTCTTCTTAAAGACTGGTGGGAGAATGTCTCCTTCAAATCTGCTACAAGGGTGTCCTATACAATGTAATGTAATCATTACAGTGATTATCTCATCACCTTTGCCATATTCTCTTGGCCAGAAGCAAGTCACGGTTTTACCTATACTCAAGGGGAGGGGATGGTACAAGGGTGTTGCTTATTGGGACTAATCTAGAATTCTACCTACTAGTGTGAGTGCCAATCCCAGAAATGAGAGATGGGTGCTAAGTGTGCTGCCTCATAGAACCAGGCCAAGCCTGTCCTGTTCTACCTGTTCCATCCCCACCTGCTTCTGTAAAGAAGATCTTCAGGCCACAGAACTAGCTCTGCCCAGCTGCTGAGTCTATAAGTGCCAAGCCTGACAGCACCTGCTATCAGGAGCCCCCCTCACCAGCAGGCAGAGTCTGGAATCCTCTTGCCTCCCTATGCCTGGAAACTCCTATGCCTCAGATGACCATTAGTCTTAGATTCTGTACATTTATCTGCTCATTCCTCTTCATGTACCATTGCCAAACTCTGTGCTAGGTGTATAAAGAGCCCTCTTGCTTGGTAGAATAGACTCTATCTTCTAGCTGTTAGATGCAATCCTGCTTCAACTCAGAAGATACCTTGAATTCCAGGACTAGTACCCATAGATGCTTGAACTCTGCCCATGCCTACCCTAACGGATTCCCTAAAGGTCACTGCAGCATACATTGTATTTTTAACTTTTGTCCAAGGTCTTCAGAGGCTTCCCACAGCTGGGTCAGCCCAGCTTGCCTGCTTCTCTTTCTCCCCTACTTCCTTCTGCCCCATTCCACTTCCAGGATGCCGTCCCTCAGGGCCTAGAAGAATTATGATAAACCCCAATTGTATTTGCAGCTAGAGGCTTCTACAAGAAGTTGAGTTCATTTATAGCTAATGAATAGCTTTAAATAAAATCATTGCTGTGTTTTGTTAAAATGTACTTTTACCTTTGGGGGTTTAATGAGAGCAATATTAATAATAAAGAGATAAAGTCCAAAGCAGAAGTCTCTGATAGGGATATGTGCTCCTGTCAGCTTCCTGCTGCGGCAGTAGGAAGAAAGCCTCTGCCTGAAGTCCCAGTCTCCCCCAGAAGGGTTCAGCTACAGAACTGTTGTCAAAAAGGGAGGGTTCCAAATAGGGCAGGAAGCAAATATCCTCTGTCCTTCGTTTGGTGGTCAACACTTTGATTATTGCTGCTGTTAGTCAAGGAGAAAGTGTCTGCTTTGTTTCTTGGATAACCAGCTAGTACAGGACTTGGTAAGTATTAAATATATACATATGTAGAAATGAATGAATGGATGGATGAATTATTTTATTCATCTATCGTTTGTGTATCTATGCATTTAAAATATACTTATCAAGTGTGTTTCTTCTCCCCATTCACTTTCCCCCATTTTGCCAATTGCCAAGAGCCTAGACTTGTTCTTTCCTAATGGACCTATGGTCTTGGTTTTCTTTTGCATAAATGAACTGACCATCTGATCCCATCTAGATCTGGACCATCTCATTAAGTACTTCTGCTCTGCTAAATCCTAGATCTGCCCTATCCTGACCCATTCTGTCCCCTATAACCTGTGCTTTGCTGTGATAATCTTTCAGTGTCCTTCCTTAAACCAGGAACCTGAGATGAGAACCACTGAAATACACAATGAAAAGGTGGTTTGATGTCAATACACCATAGTTCTCTTGCTTCTTGAATTACCTGTGCTGTTGCTTATCAAATAGATGTTTAAGAATGTTGGTATAGGAGAGTGGTGGTCCATGACAAATTCTTGGGAGTTCTATGAATTTTCCAAGATGATTTCTAAAATTTGTGATTTTATATTTATTCTAAATTATATTAATAATCTTATAGGAGTTTTCTAGAGCCTTAGCATGACCACCATTTAAGGAAATACTGCCCCCATTCCAGTGACCACTTTTACAGTTTGTTTATGGTCACATCAAAGCCAACTAGTACTATTCTAATTATCTGAGCAATGGAGGAAAGAACAGAGGTAGAATAAGGCATAAAAAATGTTTTCCATCCAAGTGATGTCACTGCATACTGCACCAGGGATGGTTTTGCAGTAGTTTGCCAAGAAAAAAAAAGTAATGAGAAAATTGAGTCATCGCAGAGCCCACATTAGTATTAGCATGCTAACTTCAAAATAATTTATTCCAGAGCAGTCAGCAGCATATTCACATTGTGAGCTGAAATTTAGTTTTAGCAAAAGAACTGTATCTATCACATTAAATTAATGTTGTTAATTTAAATATTATTGACTTTGTATTTGATTTGTGACTTTGTTTTGATTTTATGGTTGTATAAGAATTATAAGCATAAAGAGTATATACTTAGTTTTATGTCTTTATATATTAATATTTTAGTGTGTCAGGAATAAAAGAATAAAGTGTAAATATTCACTGTCTCTCCCTAACAAGTATTGCCTAATAGCACCCAAACCTCCAATTTCCCTGAAGTTGTCTCTCTAGGTCTTCCCACTCCTGGAAAGCAATGGAATTGTCTTGAATCAGACATCTGGACCACTGGATGGATTCAAATTTGATACAAGAACCACATTCTGCAGGACACAGCATTTATGGATTACCTGGGGTGGAATAAACTCTCTAAGAATTTCATTGCAGGCAAGTTTATAACTCAGTCAAGGTTGAGCTTGCTGACATCGGGCATCTTGGTGCTAGAGGACTTCATTCCTTCAAAGAAACACTAAAACAAAAACCAGAACAGGTGTCTGAGCTGAGATTAGTTCCTACTGATGGTGTGCCCTGGGCATGGATCAAGAGCACAAGGTCTATCCATGTGACCTTCCCAACTGACACCGAAGGCAGGAGTTGGATATGGTTCCCGAGGGAGACAGCACTACATTCTTGATTCCCACTGTAATGAGGGAAAACAGGATACATGTACAATTCTGCTCTCTGCAGATTCCAGTCTCTAGGGCCAAAGACATGATCACCACTGTGCACTAATCATGGGAAGCAATGTTGATGCTGAAACCTACAAGCCATCACCTCCACCACTGGCTTTGTAGCACACCCACAGAAAGACTCCGGAGTCTGAGTTTGCCGACTTACCGGGTATCAGACCTCTGAATTTTAGGTGCCTTAAGATGAGCCTTGGAAGGAAGAATGGTGGCCAGGTAAATAATGTCAGACCAGTGCCCAGAAGACTTCCCCTCCTCCTCATGACAGATCTATCTAGAAATGATTCTAGTCCCCACAGCCTTGAACTTTACTGATTTCTCCCACTTCACTTGAGTGATCTGATCCTGGTCTGGACAATTCCCCTAACATTCAGAAAGTCTTAACTATTAGAGGGACTGCCCATGATGGGGACTCCTCCACCCCTCTTTCTGCCAGACTCTGAGACTTGTATTCAGTCACCTATTGAGCATGGGGAATCCTTAGAATGGAAAAGTTTTATGAGCTTCCACCATCATCTTCACTAGATGCCAGTAGCACACCCCACCCCCAATCTTGGCAGTCAGCAATGTCTCCAGATCCTGCCAAGTGTCACCTTGGGGTGAGAGAACAAAATCTCCCCTGGCTAAGAGACAATGATGGTGAATTAGAGATCTTTGCATGTTTACCTGCAGGAAGACTATAAAGGGTTTATATTCATATATCTGCCTCTCCAGGAGCTCCTATCTTTTGGCAGGTATATTTTTGCATAGGTCATTGTACTATTCCAAGTCAGTACTAATGGTACCTCACCCCAGACCTCTACAGATGGCTATGAGGAGGAAGTTCACCAAATCAAACTTCTAGAAAATCAGCAATGTAACTCAGAAAACCAGATATTTATTGGATACCTATTAAATTCATTTACTATATTATCTCTAATTCTTTCAACTCTCCTGCAGGATAGGGGTTTTAGGGACTCCATTGTACAGGTGAAAAGTTTGAGGCTCAGAGAAGTTAATGTAGGACGGGGGCTAGGATTTCATCATGGATGGGTTTTGCTCCAAAGCTCACATAACCACCTTGTTTCTCTGGGTGCTCCATAATGTCGCTGATGAAATTCTGCAGTGCACGGCCCTGGAGGTATGCAATGCAGTCGTCCTGTCAGCACTAAAGCCACACAAATTGTGCCACACACAGACAGGCTGTCAGTGAGCTGTTGGCCCAGTGCCCTGGGGGCCTGCACCACCACTCCAGGGCTGACCTTGCAATGCTTTTTGGATTCCCATGAAACCTGAGCACCTCTTTTAAGTGCTTTACTGTCTCTGGATATTGGCCAAACCACCTTCCACTTGTCTTATTTGAGTTGTGACTGTGATAAAACTTCTATCTTTTAGGAAGTGAGGTGGCCTGATTCTGAGCTCACTATTCTAGAAGTACTTTCTGAGAAGTTGCGCCCTCAGGATCGTATTTTGTCATTTCATTTCCACTGGTGCATTCGTCTTCTGCAAATCTTTGGAGGTCATATCAGTTTTGTAAACTTACAGCAATTGCCTATAAAGTTCCAAACAAAAGTCTCACTGGCCTATTTTAAAAGCCTCAAAGGAATGGACTTGGGGAAAAAAATGGCATCTCCTGCAATTAATTGTTAAAATTCCCATGATAACACATTTGCATCTCATTTTCCTATCTACTTTAGGCTGAATTCTCTTTGCCCAAAATGATATGACATAAAACTGAAATACGGCTGTGAGAAACTCTGGCAAGTGATTTCAGCAGTGGCCTCTTGAACATTTCAATGGGTTTTTAACACTTTTATTCTGTTCCCCCTCTCCCCCTGCCTCCGGCTAGCTTCCCAATTCTCTACGGTTTTTTAATAATTTGTAACTCAGATCACTGTAACTGGTTCGGTGTGTTAGCCAATTTCATTAATACTCTAGGAGCCATGTCATCAGAACCTACTGATTTGTATACATTCATATTTCCTAGGCTTTTTCTTATCTAGTTTTTGACAATAGCAATTTGGGTAAGGATTTCATTACTTCCTAATTGCTCCGATTTCTTTCCTTTATTTCCTCCCGTTAAAGACAAATTTAGAAAATGAGCTCCCTATCTCAGCTGTTTTAGTCTTGCCCTTCATCCTCTGTTCCTTCCTTCCTTCCTTCTTCATTACCTGAGCTGGGCTCCCTTGGAGAGCTAATCCTCTTGCTCATTTCCCTTTGAAGGTAGAGAAAGCCTGATTCTGCCTTTTAAACTTGTGTTTTTACTGAAGAGTTTAGTGACCAAAAAAAGAGCATTTAAAAAAATAAACCGTCTGCCCCTTCTTATATTTTTCCCACAAGCTGTTTGCAGACCCTTTCACTCTGTGGCTGCATTCACGTCCGATAGTCAGAGCTGATTACAGAGAACTAAAGTCCGAATATGCCACAAATATCCTTTTGTACTCCTGGCTCTAACTTCCATGATAACCTTGTTTGCAATTTTGTAGGGTTTTTTGTTTCCTTTTGTTTTGTTGAAAGTGGGCCTTCAAACTCCATCTTTCTGTACTTTGCAAACAAGAATGTCAAAAATTGAGGAGGTAGAGAAATGCTTTCTCAGACTTCAGGTAATTTTTGAGTTCCAGTAACACAGTCATCTTCACTGTTCAGAAGTGCTTATTGTGTAGCAGATTAAGACATTGTTTCTATCCGGTAAATTGAATATCTCTGGAAATATCTGCCTTCACTCTGAGTGTGTGTGTGCTTAGGCTGTGTGTATGTGTGTGTGTGTGTGTATGCCCCTACTTGGTAACGCAACCTGATGCTACCTGTTACCTACATCTGCATGAAATCAGCAATCATTTTGGCCAATCCAAGTAGAAATCCAAACACGTGGAGGCTTGAAATTTGTGAGCAGAACTCCTAGATCCTTACATTGCTCTTTTTCCCTTCTGGTTTTCATCCCTGTGCTTGGCGTCAGTGTAGACACCACCTTGGTGGTTCCTCTTGTAAACTGAGCCTTGCAATTCAGACGTGTTACCGAAGTTAGCACTGGAAAGAGCATCATGGGCCTCGGTGGAGAGCTGTTGGACAAGCCCCAGACTGTGTTATGAAACAAACTCTTGTTTCCAGGGTGGGATAGTCACCGAATGATCTGTGTTACATGGTTGCAAATAAGAATGACAAAAATAAAACATCCTTAGTTTCTGGGAAAATCAGTGCTCCAATTTCAAGAATGAGTTATTGAAGGAAGGGATGATGTCTCATGGATGGGAGATTTATCAGAGAAAGCCCAATAGCTTTTCCAACTGAGGCCACTTACTCACCTCTGGGGACTGAGCTCTGTTTCTTGGGCTAAGGAGTAGGAGTCAGTGGTCATCATGTTGACAGCCAGTCCTGGGGGCCCTGAGGCCCATTTTCCCAACAGGAGTGGTCCCCCCTTCTCTTCCCTGGCTCAATCCTTGACTGGGCCCCTGCCTCTTCTGGGGTGTGATTTCTACCTTCGAATCCCATTCAATCCTCCTTGGAGCCTGATCTCTGATCTCAGCAACTCTATCCATTGAAACCTCCTTCCCTAAGATTACTTGGTCAAATCTTTGACCCTTGGTCTGTCTTTGGTCCTTTGGCCTGACATCGCTTCCAATGGGGCCTCTTCTTATGTTAAATCTCAAATTTGTTGCCCCTCAATTAAGCCATTACTAATCGAGGGCTCAGCGTCCCTAACATTTACCTGGCCTTTCAGGCCAGTCTAGATTTTGGCCTGTTGCATAATGGCTTGCATATCACCTCTCAATCCTGTTTGCCTGCTGCCAAAGCTCAGATCTAATTCAAAGATGGAAAGACTGAACTATAAGGCAAATTCAAGAACAATGCCTAAAGCATTCTTATCAACTGGAGGTGATTTTTTCCCCCAGGGGACATTTGGCTGAGTCTGCAGACATTTTTGTTGTCATACTGGAGCAAGAAGATGCTACTGGCATCTATTGGATAAAGGCCAGGATACTGATAACCATCCTATAATGCACTGGACAGATCCCACAAGAATGAATTATCTGGACCAAAATATCAGTAGTGCTGAAGTTGAGAAACCCTGACCTAAAGGAAGAATCAGGTGAAAGTAATGGATATACAGCCCACTGGCAAGTAAAGGTTTTTTTTCTCAGACTCAACTAACTTTATTTTCTTTCTACTCTACTGAACACTAGTCAATGATGAGTCTACAGCTGCCCTGCCTTCACTGAGAGTTTCTGTAACTCACCTTGCACTCTGTTCCCTAAATCAGACCTTTATGTTGTACCACAGTGTCCAGGTCAAGGAATTTCCTTGGCATACATACATACGTATATTAATTCAGCAAACATTTTGAGAGAACTTACCTGTACTACGAACAGGACCAGGCTCTGTGGATACAAAAACGAATAACACAGTCTCTGCCATCAAAGAGGTTAGTGAGGGAAGCAGCAAGGAACCCAAAAATCACAACGCAATGAGATGAGGCAGGGGAGACAGGCCAGGGGAGGAGCATTGTGGTTAGAGTGAAGGCTGAAAGTGCTTCCCATAAAAGGCAAAATCTGAGCTGAGTCTTAGATAATATTTAGTGCTGGCCCAGCCCAATAAGACAAGCGCTAAAGCAGACCTGGGAAAGCGTGGGCTAAGGAAGGGCAGTGTTGTAATCAGAGTTCTCCAGAGAAACAGAACTGTAGGATATATACAAATACATAAAGGGGATTTGTTATGGGAATTGACTCACGTGATCACGGAGGCCAAGAAGTCCCACAACATGCCATCTGCAAAGCTCGTGGTATAATGTAGTCTGAGGCCAAAGGCCTGAGACCAGGAGGAGTAGGGGTTGGCATGCTGGTACAAGTCCAGAATCTGAAACTCTGATATCCCTAGGCAGGAGAAAATGGATGTCCCAGCTCCGTAAGAGGGAGTGAACTTGCACTTCCTCTGCCTTTTTGTCCTCCAGGGGCCATCAATGGATTGCATGTCCAGGCATTTTGGTGATGGTGGATCTTCTTTACTCCATCTGCTGATTCAAGTACTAATCTTTTCTAGAAACATCCTCATAGACAAACCCAGGAATAATGTTTCACCAGCTATCTGTACATCCCTTAACCCAGTCAAGTTGACACATAAAATTAACCATCACCAACAGCTGTTTAATAGGATCAGCTGCCCAATGACTTCTTGACTCTTAGCCTTTCAGGGTGGATGAGGTGACAATTACTATGGATGGAAAAATAAAGAGGCAGATGATTTGTCTAAGGCCACAAAACAAATCAGTGCCAGGGTTGGAATAGATTCCAGTCATCAGACGCAGCTGATTCATTCTTGCACTCACGTATTCAATAAGTATTTATCAAGTGACTGGGTGTAAGTTCAAATCTGGCTCTAACACAAGTTACTCAAGTTCTGTGAGCCTTAGTTTGCTTGCCTGCAAAACAGAAATAAGAATAGTAACTACCTCTTGTGGGGGGGGGCTTATAAAGATTAAATGAGCTCTTGCTTTTGAAGCCTTTAGCATACAATACATTGTGCAGGCACTCAGGGTCACGTGCCTGCACTCAATGTCAGATGCTGCTGTAGTCATCTTCATCCTCATCGCTGTTACTGCTGTTATATTAGCCCCTTCTCCGAAGTGCATGCTGTCTGCACCAGGGCTTTAGCACTGCCACCCACGTGGTGAGGAGGCTTCCATAGGCTCCCAGACACACAGGCACAGAGTGTTTCGTATTCCATTTGCCTCTTCTCAGCAAGTAGGTCCCGAGCAGAGCAGAGCAGACTGCTCACTCAGTCTGTGATTCACCCGTTTCCTGTTTCTCTCCCTGTAAGCTGCTAAAAGGTAGGGAGGAAGCTGTTTCATTACAGCCTTATTTGCACCTTTCTAGTCTCCCTGCTCCCTCCGAGGAAAGTCAAGGTGCTGTGTTCTGCACAAACAGAACCTGGCACAAAGGATCCCAGGCCAGGCTTTCTCAGTTAAGCCTTGCTGGATGTCATTCCCACTGCCCTGCCCAGAGAGGGACGTGATCACCCCACCTCAACATGGTGCCTCCATGTGCAATATGATTCTATAAATATTTGTTGGGCAGAAGCCATGGCATGGTGGCCAGGCTAGACTGTGGTAATGGCTAGGGGGCTGGCAGGGATCACTTTTGAAACTGACTCCTGTATGGTAATAAATTAATCCCAGATTTGTTCTCAAAGAAAGCTAATCCCCATCCCTTCCTGTGCACAGGAGGATAATGAGGGCTCCCAGACACATAAACAGACTCACAGATGGCTGGATGTCACATGTTTGGCAATTCTTACTTAAGGATGGCTCCATGCTGTTGTTCTCCAGCGCTTCAGCCTGTGATGTGTCTGAGAACTTGCTGGAAGGTTCCCTGAGGGGAGAAGAATCCCTTTCCTTCACCTTTACCAACCTCCATACCCCTTTGACCTGCCTGAATCTATCTACAGACAGGTGCACACACACACACACACACACACACACACACAATAAGAGCTGTCAAACACATTTGAGGAAATCCAAGATGTGCCTAATCAAATGTTGCAGTTCACTGATGAGGAGATGGTGTTGTGGAATCTACGTGGAGAGTTGAAACATGTCAGGGTCTCTGTGACCTTTCCTGAGAGGAAAGAAGTTAAGGTAGTGAAAGCCATCAGCCTTCATCTCTGGACACATGTGCCCCTGTGAAAGCCTACCATCTATCTATAATAGAACTGTCATTCTCAACCTCTAGCATGCGTTAGGATCACCTGGAGAGCTTGTTAAAACCCAGATTGCTGGGCCCCACCGGAAGGCCCAGAATTTCTGATTCAGTAGGTCTGCAGTCAACCTTAACATCTGTATTTTTAACAAGTTTCCAGGTGATTCTGAAGCTTATGGTCCATGAAACACTGACCTAGAAGATGTACACAGCCCCAGAATATAGTCAATGAAGGATACTGTTTATGGATGCTGACCACCCATTAAATGGGAACATGAAGACAAGGTGAACAGAATAGGGCATTCTTAGCTGCCCAGCAGCAACAGTAGAGGCCCTCCATTAGGCAGTTGTTGGATAAACTGCTGCCTGGACCTCTTCTACAGGCTAGAAGGCCATGGAACCCAGAGTAGGCAATTCTGTTTCTGGCTCTACAGAGCAGCACCCACAGTGTTTCATCCACTCATCTACTCAGGGTGCCTCTGTGTTGGTCTCCCCTGGTATAGTGGCTGCTGTCAGGAACAGGGGCCAAGTCCAAGGTAAGGTCATTCTTTCTCTCTGATGCCCTAGTGTGGATGTAGCACTTGGTCCAAAGCAGGTCCTCACAACCTGTCTGATGCATACAAGAATATTCAGGTCTTTCTAGTTTACTCTCCTCCCAGGTAGATAGGTGACCTTTCAAGTCTAGCAGATGATCATGCTTGGCAGAAAGAAGAAAAGAAGTCAGAGAGCAAATACCCAGCACCCATGTCTTTGTTCACGCTGCTATCTTTAGTATATATCTTTTTTTTTTCTTAACCTATAGAAATGCTACTAACTTAAACTAGCAGGGCATTTGCAGTGGAAACACTTGGACAAGTATGGCTTAAGTGTAGGGTAACAGTAGAGATTAAGGTGGAACGTCGTGTAGATTCCTTACTGAGGACAACCATGACTGCTAGGCTAAGGAGTTTGGATGTAGGTCAGCAAAGGTGAACCATGGAAGATTTGGGAGAAAGGAGGAATGTAAAATCACAAGTCCTGTCCTCAGTGTTGCTCTTCTGTTTTTCTCCGAGAGTAAAATTATCATCTGAGTTCTGTACAAATATTTTAAATAAAGTATTTAAAATATATTTTAAAATAAGTATTTCCTCCTGCTGTACATTCTACTGTCCTACCAATGCTCATTCACCAAACCTCTGACAAGCTTATTGGCTAGACCCTGTCAAAGAGACCCAAGACCTTCATACAGGTGGGAGGGGAAGTCTTCAGGAGAACACAGAGGGCATTGCCCTTGATGTCCAGGGAAGCTCAGTGCCTGGGTAAAGTGCAGGCAATTCCTTTAGAACAAAAAGAACACTTAGAGAATACATACTAAGTAGGAAGCATCAAGGGGGAGGGGGAAGAGTGAAGGAAAGGAGGAATTATTAAATATACACTTTATGCCTGGCATGGATTTTAACTAAACTACACACGGAATCAGAAATTAGTATTCTCATTTTGCTGATAAGGTAATAGGCTCAGAGAGGTAAAGAACCTCTCCAAATTTATGTAAGTGGTGGAAGTATGATTCAAATCCCAGGCTATTGGATTCCAAAGCCCATTCTCATTCTGCAGCCAAGTGGCATCACTATACTTGGCTACACTAAGATGGCCAAGACCTAGTCCTTGCCATGAAGTAGCTTGCTGACTACTAGGAGAGGTAATACACACAGACACTTAAATACTAACTTAAAAGGACTAAACTTCAGGAGAGCCCCAAGGAAGGCACAAAGTGCTGGGCAAACTCGGACCAGGATGGGAGAGAGAATTTTTACCCAGAGGGTACAGGGAAGATTTTTACAGAACAGATAACATTTAAGCTGCTTTAGGGGTTGGCCCAATTTTGGTAGGCAGAAGTAATGAAATAATGAGGAAAAGAGTACTGGGAATTCCAAGCTAAAGGAATCTTGAGGGCAAAGGCATAGAGGTGGGAAATGCTCGTTTATTTGGGGATCAGGCGATGGATCATGAGAGGAAAATTTGCAAAGGCAGACTGGACGGGGGAGGATTTTAAAGATCATACTGAAGTATGGGGCACTTTTCTGTAAGCAAAGGAAGCCAATGCACATGTCAGCACAGGGAAAGGGCACTGTCGGAGCTGGACTGAGGGAAGATTAATGTGGCCGAGGTCAGTGTTGGAGGGTTCTGTGCTTCTGCAGTATTCAGGGGCCTCTTAGCTCTGCATTAATGCAAACAGTGGGCACAGTGGGTGGGGTCTGAGCATAGAGTAAGGACCACTAAGGAGGCTGCATAAATAATTTGGGGTTTTAATTAGGATGAGAGCCCCTTGAGTTCTTGAGAAAAATCCGATGTGAGAGAAAGCAGGTCATTTATACTGGGAAATAAAATCAGTGTTATCAAATACTGGGAGGAAATCAGTGAAGGGGGAAGTGAGAGTTGTAGAGCTCAGGGTAGCTCAGTTACTTCTTTTGCAAAGTACTTTCTGGTTCAAAGAGTCCCTTTCAGATAGAAATAATTTCTCACAGAACTTTGAGGCTGTGGACTCTCACCAAGCCTAGGGCTGAAGATCGCTTGTTCCTGCTGCATTACCGGCTGACCTCCATTCAAGGGCAGGGGAGACTCAGCCATGGAGGAGGCGGGGCCCTGCCATCTCGCTGAGGCTGAGGATGGAGTCCTGAGCAGCTGGACTGACCTTGTGCTGGCCTTCATTCATTCACTGCTGGATTTATCACCCATCTGTGATTATCTTGCCACCTCGCACAGCTTATACTCTGAGCTGGCCCAGATGGGAAACATATCTTCCCCAGCATCTTGGTCAATTAAGTTTCAGGGAATGTGTGGCACATCCCTTGGCTGTGACAGGGAGAATGATGGACTACCAAAGGCTCATTTTCAAAATTACAGATTTGGCTAATTTTCATGATGCTGAAGAGAAAGAGAGAGAGAGAGAAAGAAAAAGAAGTTTGAAATAGACTCCAGACTCTTGGTAAGATACGCCAGGATGGACTGGGTAAAGAGCAGACTTGAGAAGGAGTATGGCTGGCCAGCCTAGATTTACTCTGGAGCAACATCAACAATGTCTCCAGGCTGAAGAATACCTTCCTCTGATTAATTTTTATCAGCAGAATCAGTATTTTGATCTAATCCTAAATTTTGCAGTGTTCAAAGTGCTTTTAAATGTGACTAATATTAATTGAGCACCTAAAGTGTGCCAGGAACTGTGTTTAACTAATTCTGTATACAAATCCAACTTAGTCATCAGAACAATCTTGAAGGTTGGAATTCCTTTCCAGTGGTCCAGATTCTCATCTGGTAGTTTAGAGAGGTTAAGGGACTTGCTCAAGGTCACAGAATTGCTGATAAAGTCTCCTATTTCCAAACTCCTGTTGTTTCTGCTAAAGGAAGCTGCTTCCCAGGTCCCTCTGCCTCATTTGTTGAAAAGCTCCAGACAATGAGGAAAAAGCAGCATGCATTGGTACTAACCAGGACCACCTCATCGCACAGCTCCAGGCGGCTTCCTCATGGCTTAACAAGTTATAACTCTTCTGCCTGTTATGAAGTTTCTCTGCCTTGGAGCAGGGGTTAGAAAACTTTTTCTGTAAAGGGCTAGATAGAAAATATTTTAGGCTTTGTATGCCTTATAGTCTCTGTAGCAACTACTCAACTCTTCTATTGTAGTGGGAAAGTAGCCACAGACAATAGGGAAATAAACAGGCATGGCTGCGTTCCAATAAAACTTTATATGTAAAATCAGGCCACCTGCTGGATTTGGTCCATGGACCTGATCTGACCCACAGGCTGTGCTTTGCTGTCCCTGCTTCAGAGCAAAGGCCAACTCGTGGTAGATGCCTACCAAGAAGGCATGGAGAAGCATTTTCTCCTGAAAACCAGGTCCTTCAGGGTAATGTTAGCCCGAGAATTGGGGAAAACTGATAGTTGAAAAGCCAAGTATAATTTGCAGACATAATTTATTTGGTTTATAATGTATTTAAGATTTTTCAAAAGAGCTGCTTACATTTAAAGATTGGGAGAATGCACATTAAAAAATCTGAAATTTCTGCATCTCATGAAAAATTGGAAGATCTTCTCTCTTGGGGGGGATTCCCTCACATTTCCCCATGGCAGTAATTGGCTGGAGTGGAGTGGGGCTGTCCCCGTGCAGCAAGCAGGGCCCGACAGCTGGTGCGCCACCACCTCCACGACCAGCACTCAAGTTTCCTGCTATTTGAGTTTGTAACCCATGTTTTAAGCATATTCATGTTTTTAAAATGAATTTTATTGTATATATTAAAGGTAGATGACATGATGTTATGAGATACATATAGATAGTAAAATGGTTACTATAGTGAAGCAAATTAACATATTCATCATGAATCTAAAAAAAAAGAAGTCAAATATATGCGGATGGAGAAGTAAACATTGGTTGCCAGCAGTGGGGGTGAGAGAGAAAGAAGTGGGAAGATATAGGTCAAATGATACCAAGCGGCAGAGAAGGATGATTATTTTGCCAGTAAGCATTAAACCCCAATTCCAGGCGGGCCTTCAGTTATCCTTATATTTTTCTGTTATTGCTTTTCTAATGCTAAAACTCCCTTCATTGGGCCAGAAAGTGGGTGATGAAATAAGGACCTGAATGGGACGGCTTTGCAGAACAGTGGGGAGAATAAAAGGCCGGGGCTAGGTATCAGCCACACTTTAGAGTGCTCCAAAGATGTAAACCACAGAAGCCAAGTTCAAGGTCAAGGGAGGACCTTGGGCTGGAGATGAGAGACAGTGCAAAGGGCATCACCTGGGCAGACACAGGAGTGAGTGAGCAGTGATGCAGGGCAGGACCTGGCAGAGTGGGTCCAGAGTGCTTGCAGCAGTGGGGCTGGGCAGTGGCTGGTCTGTGAAGGTTTCCTTTAGCTAAAGCTAGGCAGGACATGGGTGGATCAGCTTTATTTAAAGACCGGGTTCCTGGACCTTCTTCGTTCCTCCAAGGCTATTTTTCCCTCCCTCGGCTGCCTGTCTCTGTGCTAGGTGCTGAACATGTTTTGTGGTAAATTAATGAATATGAAGTATCTTAACAGTGTGCCTGGCACGATTTGATAAATATGTTTGTTTTTTATTCATATCAGCATTTCTCCATCTGTTCATCTTTCCTCTTTACCCAGGCTTACTTCTCAGAGAAAAGAGTCCCTTCTCCTTGTCTGAAGTTAACCTTCCTCTTAAGCTCCTGTTTCTTTTCTTTCTCAGTCATCTCTCCCTCTCTTTCTTACCTCCTTCTCTTTTGCTTCCAAACCTGCTCCTGTCTCGCCATCCCAATGGAAAAAGAAATAGAGCCAACCTCCCTTAACAAGGGAAACTCCCTATGCTTCCGTTAGGTTCCTCCCATTTCCTTTACCCTCGAACATCCTGAAAGAGTAGTGAGTCAACACTGTCCACTTGCTCATTAACCCCCTTCTGGCTGTTGCCCACCACTGCTCTAAACCTGCTTTCCTGGTGACCTCTGTGTGCCACAGTCATGACATTCACATTCAATGGCTATTCCAGAAGTGACACATTGTTGGTTAAAATTATAATAATCATCCAAGTGACAATGATTTGAATCTGTTGAACCCTTTGCTCCTCACATAGTGCTTTCGCATATATAATCTCAGATATGTCTCATAACCTCCTTTTAAAGCAAATAGTATAAATTGTATTTGTTTGTTAAGAAAGGGATGCTGTGAAAACATAGGAGACGAGGTGCACAGGGTGACACCACAAGCTCAGCTCCGTTGGTCCCAGGTCTTACTGTCCTTTCCGTGTTCCACTCTGGTACAGGCATTGCTCTTTTGTGGTTCTCCTCCTTCTCTGATGGTAACATCTCTGATGGGATCTCTTCTTTCTCTGTTTGCTCCCAGGTTTTGTCTTTAGACTATTTTCTCGGAACAGGCTCATTGGTTCCCATGGCTTCAACTACTACCTCTGAGATAGACTTTAAAATCTCTGCTCTGTCACTGTGTGTCTTGAACCAGTTATTTCCCCTCTTTAGGTCTCAGATTTTTTGTTTGAAATAGAAAAGCATCGGGGAGTTGATGTATGCTTTACAGTTTCAACTTTAAATGAGATGAAGAATGTTAAAGTCATTTTTAAAGAAAGATCAATATGTAAGTATGAGATCTAATAAATAAATTCAGCAAGGTTGTAAGATCAAGATCAATACACACAAAAAATCAATTATATTTCTATATACTAGCAATGAAAAATACAAAAATGAAATTAAGAAAACAATTCAATTTACAATAACATCAAAAGGGGTAAAATGCTTAGGAATAAACTGAACAAAATGTGAAAGACTTTTACACTTTTACAACTATAGAACATTGTGAAAATAAATTTATGATGTAAATATATGGAGGGACATCCTATGCTCATGGATGAGAAGATTTAATATTATTTGGATGACTATTCCCCAAATTGATCTAAAATTCAACATAATCCCTGTTGATATTCAACAAAATATCAACTAGAATTTTTTTTTTAGAAATTGACAAGCTGGTTCTAAAATTGATATGGAATTGTGTGGGACCCAGAATAGCTAAAACAATGTTTAAAAAGAACAAATTTGGAGAACTATACTTCCTGATTTCAAAACTTCTTACAGTAATCCAATAGCAAGATATATGTCTTACTGTCTATATGTCTGCATAAAGATAGACATATAGACCAATGAAATAGAATTGATAGTCTAGAAATACACTCATGAATCTGTGGCCAGTGATTTTTTACAAAGTTGTCAAAACAATTCAATGGGGAAAGAGTAGTCTTTTCAATAAATGCTGTTGAGACAACTAGATATTCATATGACAGAAGAATGGACTTGGACCCCTACCTCACATGATTATGAACAAAAATTAACTCTAAATGCATCAAAAATAACAATAAATATAAGAGCTAAAACAATAACTCAGACAAAAACAGTAAATCTTGGTGACTTTGGGTTAGCCAATGGTTTTTTAATATAATAGCAAAAATACAACCAACAAAAGAAAAAATAGATAAATTAGACTTCACCAAAATTGAAAACTTTTGTGTGCCAAAGGACACTATCAAAAGTGAAAAGAAAATCCACAGAATGGGATAAAATACTTGCAAACGACATGTTTGATGAGAGAATTTAGATCCAGAATATATATACGCACACATATATATATATAAAATATATAATTTTACAACTCAATAATAAAAAGATAATCTGATTAAAAATGAGAAAATAGTCTGAATAATATTTTCTAAAAGAAGATACATAAACAGCCAGTAAGAACATCAAATGCTGCTCAGCATCATTAATCGTTAGGAAAATGCAAATCAAAATCACAATGAGGTCCTATTTCACATCCATTAGGGTGCCTATAACAAAAAAGACAGCCCACAACAAGAAGTGCTGGTGAGGATGTGGAGAAATTGAAACCCTCATACATTGCTGGTGGGAATGCAAAATGGCGCCCCCTCTTTGGAAAACAGTTTGGCAATTTCTCAAAAAGTGAAACATAGAGTTACCATATGATCCAGTAATTCCACCCCAAGATAGTCAAGAAAAATGAAAACATAGTTCCACACATAGCATTTATGAATGTTCATAGCAGCATTATTCACAATGTCCAAAGTGGTAATAACACAAATGTTTATTTTACTGATGAATGGACAAACAAAATGTGGTATATGCATACAATGAAATATTATTTGGCAATAAAAAGTAATGAAATTATGACACATGCTACATTGTGAATAAATCTTGAAAACATTATGCTCAGTCAAAGAAGCTAGTCACAAAAGACCACATATTATATGATTCCATTTATATGAAATAGTTACAATAGACAAGTCTAATACAGACAGATAGTAGATTAGTGGTTGCCTATGGCTGGGGGTTGTGGAGGGAATGGGGAGTGAATGCTAACAGGCTAGGGGTTTCCTTTCAGTGATGAAAATATTCTGAGCTTAAATTGTCATCATGGTTGCACAAGTCTGTGAATATACTAAACACCATTGATTTGTACACTTTAAGTAGATGAACCATATGACACATGAATTATATTTCACTGAAGCTGTTTAAAAATCAATATGTAAAGGTTATGATGATAATATTATTATTATTCAAAAATTATCCTGGTATTTATGTGGTTTTAAGAGTTAGAGCTAGCTTTACCTAAGACAGTGGTTTACTTGGGATTCATTTCTACTTGTAGCCAAGAATGCAAGACCACTGTGGACTTCTAGAATAAAAAGACCTCAATTTGAATCCCTGCTCTGCTACCATCAGCCATGTGATACCGGATGATTTTCTGAATCTGTCTGAGTCTCAACTTCTCTACTTCACACAAACAAGGACAATGCTGTCTGAGCAATGCTAAACAAAAGATATACATAGAAGCATTTAGCACAAAGCCTGTATCTGTCCAATAATTGTTATTTTCATCTTTTGTTTGAGAAAAGCATCTCCAGATCTTCCACTTAAACAGAGCAGATAGAAACTCTTGTGAAGTGTTATGTAGCCAAAGTTAGGTGTAGAGGAGAGGCTGGCGTGGCCCAAACTTCTTTTCATGGGGTATGTTTGGTACTATAAATCTCTCCACGGCTGAGGAAATGATCACGCCAGTAAGCTAAGAGCTTTCTCAATGGATTGCTTATTCTGTAAAGGAGTAATTAGATGGGCACCATGAAGTGGTTTTCAAAGCCTGGAACCTCCAGAAGCCTTTGAGGGTTGGGAAACTGGATTTTCCCAGGAGGAGTGGCAAGGTGGACGGAATAATTGCCTGGAGTGTTATTCCTGACTTTGTTCAATCAACAACATAATGTAATCTGAAAGGAGCTATGTTAACCCTGTAGCTCAGTTTTCCTTTCTACTAACTGGAGGTTGAACTTCCCCCCAGCCTTTTTCCCTCTGGGAGAGGACTGTTGTGGAACAGTCTAAAGCACTCTGACCTGTGTGGAAAGAAGACCTCAAATTGGAAATAAGGTTTCATTAGCAGCATTATTGTTTTCCACCCCTAATTTCTGTAATTTGGTGGTAGTGTATAATTACAGCATAAAGACATAATTATTTAGGCCTTGCCTGGCAAGTCACATGGCCATTCCATTTAGATATAAGTACAATATTGTTGTATAATAACCCACAGAAATCTCCATTTAATTGTGACGGCTGACTAGCCCCTTGTCACTCCTCTCCGTTCAGCCTATACTGTGTGGTGGAGATCATTTCTCAGTTGCTGTGCTCCTGCTACCAGGATGCCCTGGCTTTGTGACCACACAGATGTAGTGGGACATGGTGGGACCTACTGCAGTCACATGGATCACAGTGAGCATTGTAACCATGGACTTCCTTCATGCAGACCCTGGCGTCAGGAGCTACCTGTGCCCTCATGCATTCAACAGACACATATCAGGCATTGAGTATGTGCTAGACACCATTCCAGGTGTTGGGAGATATATCACTGAATTAAAAAAGAGACAAATCCCTGTTTGTGTGTGTATGTGTGTGTGTGTGTGTGTGTGTTTGTGTGTGTTGGGGTGATGATGAGGATAGACAAGGCACAAAATAGTAAAATATAATATATAGTATGTTATATCGTAATCAATGTCATGGAGAAAAATAAAATAGGGAAGGAAGATGGGGAAGCATCTCTGAAAAGCTCACATTTGACTAAAGTGCTGAAGAGGTGGGGTGGTCACCCAGGGAAATTGGATGAAAAGACATTCCAGGCAGAGGGTCCGGAAATGAGGAGACCCTGGGGTGTTTTGGAGGCCACTGTAGCTCTATTGGAGTGAGCAAGGGGGACTGTGGTGAGAGATGAGGTCACAGAATGACAGGGGCAGGATGGAGGATTGTGGGTGTTGTAAACTATGAACCAGAGAGCAAACCTGATTTACTACTTCTTTATATAAATAAAGTTTTATTGGTACACACCATGCTTACTTGGTTATATGTTACTTATGGCTGCTGTAGCACTACGATGGCAAGTTTGGTAATTGCAACAGAGACTACATGTCCTGTAACCCTAAAATATTTAGTATACTCTGGATATAGAGGTAAAAGCATATAGTATGTGCCCTCAGGGTGCCAACATTGTAGTGGGGTGCTAGGCATGTGGACAGGCAATTAAAACAAAGCTCCATGTTCTCATGCATTGTTCTGGGGTTGCAGAATAGGACAACAAATTTAGAAAACTGTTTCTTCATATCTACTAAAGCAAAACATATTTAGATACTATAACCCAACACTTCCACTTCTAAGTTTATACCCAACAGAAATGAGTGCTTATGTTTTCTAAAAGGCATGTATAGAAGGGTTCCTAGAAACTTTATTCATAATAGTCCCCAAATGGAAACAAACTTAAATGTCCATCAACATTTGAATGGATAAACTGTGGTGTATTCATGCAATGGAATCCTGTACAGCAATGAAAAACAACAAATGAGCACTGTACAGAAGTACATGGATGCATTTCACAGACATAGTGTTGAATGAAGAAATCAGACAAGAAGGAACACATATTTCATGAGGTTGTGGATATGAAGTTCAAAAATAGGCAAAACTGATTTATTCAGATAGAAGTCAAAAGAGTGATTGATTTTCTAAGCAGGAGGGGCACATGGTAGATATCTAGGAGACTAGAAATCTCCTATATCTTGATTTGGGGACAGTTATATGAATGTATACATAAGTAAAAAATTCGTGGACCTCTATACTTAAAATATATTCACTTTATGCAAGTTGTGCCTTAATTAATACACAAAAAATGAAAATACATATCCATTACTATGGAAGCTTGTATTAAGTACTATGACAATGCATGAAAATAAGGCTAAATGCTTGAGGGGGGGCAGGAGTGCTTCATATTGGAGTCAAATTTTGAGCTTAAGAAATTATGTTTTCCCAGGGCAGACCAGAGTGAAAAGAATGTCCTTGGGAGAATAAATAGCATATGAGAAGTCTGAAACAAGGCTTATTTAGGGAACTCTAGAAAGGCAGCAGTGCTCCTAAGAAAATCCAACATATTTCTATCCCTCTATGCTTCCTCCTTTCCTCCTGACTCCTATTCACCTTTCATTGTGCTTGTTTGTTTGTGTTTTGTTTTTACTTCATTCAGTTACTGCACTTTTTAACTCAAAAATTTCTATTTGGTTCCTCTTTATAATTTTATGGAAATACAATATATTCTAAATCTCTCCTTTTCAGTGTACAATCCAGTGGTTTTCAGTATATTGACAAGATTGTGCAACCACCATCACTAATCCAGAACACTTTCATCACCTCAGAAACGAACTTTGTACCCATCAGTAGTCACTACCAAGTCTCCCCTCCTTCAGTCCTTGGTAACCACCACTAAACTTTCTGCCTCTACAGATTTGCCTATACTGGAAATTTCATATGAAATGACTTATACAGTATGTGACTTATTGTGTTTGGCTTCTTTCACTTAGCATATTTTCAAGGCTGTCCATGTTGTAGAATAGTTGAATAATATTTCACTTTGTAAATGCACTACATTTCATTTAGCCATTCATCAACTGATGGACATTGGGTTGTTTCCACTTTTATGATAAAATGCTGCTATTAACATTTGTGTACCAATTTCTGTATGAGAATATGTTTTTAATTCTCTTGGGTACATACCTAGGAGTGTAACTGCTGGATGATACGGTAACAGTAGGTTTCAGATTTTGAGGAACTGCAGAACTACTCCCATAGTGGCTGCACCATTCATATTCCCACTGTCAATGTATGAGGGTTCTGATTTCTCAACATCCTCACCAAGATTTATCATTATCTGTCTTTTTGATTATACCCATCCTGTGGGAGTAAAGTAAGATCTCACTGAGATTTTGATTTACATTTCCTTAATAACTAATGATGTTGAGTATCATTTGATATGCTTACTAGTCATTGTATATCTTCTTCGGAGAAATATGTGGTCAGATCCTTTGCCCATTTTTTTTAATTGGGCTATTTTTCTCTTCATTTTTGAATTTTTAAAGTTCTTTATATAGTCTATAAACTAGATATTTATTGGGTATATGATTTGCAAGTCTTCCCTCCTTTGCATTGTCTGCTTACTTTCTCAATTGTGCATAAAAGTTTTTGATTTTGATAAAGTTCAATTTCTTTGTTTTTTCTTTTGTGGTGTGTCCTTTTGGTGTCATATATAGGAAACCATTGTCTAACCTAAGGTCACAAAGAGTTACTATTATGTTTTCTTCTAAGAGTTTTATTTTTAATTTTCTAAAATTTTTATTTATATATGTATGTATGTATGCATTTATTTCAATACATTTGGGGGGTACAAGTGTTTTTTGTTACATGGATGAATTGTATAATGGTGAAGTCAGGGCTTTTAGTGTACCCATCACCAGAATAGTGTACATTGTACCTGGTAGGAAATTTTTCATCCCTCATCCCCCCTCTTGCCCTTCCCTTTTCTTAGTTTCCAATGTCCATTATACCACAATGACCATACATACCCATCATTTATCTCCCACTTATAAGTGAGAACTTGTTGTATCTGTTTTTCCATTCCTGAGATACTTCACTTAGGGTAATGGTCTCCAGTTCCATCCAAGTTGCTGTAAACAACTTTATTTCATTCCTTTTCAGGGCTGAGTAGTACTCCATGGGGTGTGTGTGTGTGTGTGTGTGTATTTTCTTTATCCACTCATTAGTTGATATGTACTTACGTAGATTCCATATCTTTGCAATTGTGAATTGTGCCGCGATAAACATTCAAGTGCAGGTGTATCATTGATGATGATTTCTTTTCCTTTGGGTAGATCCCCAGTAGTGAGATTGCTGGATTGAATGGTAGATATACTTTTAGTTCTTTGAGAAATCTCCATACTGTTTTCCACAGAGGTGTACTTATTTGCAGTCCCACCAACAGGGTATAAACATTCCCTTTTCACCACATCCATGCCAACATCTATTGTTTTTTTACTTTTTAACAATGGCCATTCTGAAAGGGTTATGTCATTGCGGTATCTCAATGACAGCGGTTTCTCGTTGTGGTTTTAATTTGCATTTCCCTGGGTAATTAATGATGTTGAGCATTTTTTCATGTTTTCTGGCTATTTGTATATCTTCTAGGAATTTTGTAGTTATAGCTCTTACTTTTAAGCGTTTGCTTTATTTTTAGTTAATTTTTGTACGTGGCATAAAGTATTGAGCAGTCAAAGTTCATAATTTTGCATGGGGATATCCAGTTGTCTCAACACTATTTACTGAAAAGACTATTTTTTCTCCATTGAATTGTCTTGAAAGGCTTGCCAAAAATCAATTGACCAACAATGTATGAGTTTATTTCTGAACTCCTAATTGTATTCCATGGAGATATACATATATATATATATATATATATATATAGAAGAGAGAGAGAGAGAGAGAGAGAGAGAGAGAGAGATCTCCATACAGCAATATTACCCAGTCTTGATTGCTGTAGCTTTGTAACGTGTCGAAAATGGGATGCGTACCTTCCAACTTTTCTTTTCTTTTCTTAGGTTATTCTGGTTATTCTGCAACCCTTGCTTTTCGGTATTATTTTTAGGATCAGCTTGTCAATTTCTGTAATAAAGCCAGCTGGGGATTTTGATAGATTTATATGAATCTGTAAATTTATTTGGGCTTAATTGCCATCTTAACAATATTAAGTCTTCCAATTCATGAACATGGGATGTATTTCCATTTATGTAGATCTTTAATTTCCTTCAGTAATCTTTCTCTAGATATCAGTGTACAAATACTGTACTTCTTTTGTTTAGGTATTTCTGTTATTATTTTTGGTGACATTGCAAATTGGAATCATTTTATTAATTTAATTTTCAGATTGTTCATTGCTAGTGTGATTCTTGTATTCGTTTTGTCCTCAATACATATTATTACTTTTTGCCATTGTCTTTTAAATCAGATACAAACAAAAATTCATGTGCAATGTCTTCTATATTTCCCTGTGTAGTCTTTATCTCCTCATATGGATTCATATTACTGAGTAGTGTCCTTTCATTTTAGTTCGCAGGGTCCCCTTTAGTATCTCTTGTTAAGTCAGATCTGCTAGCAACAAATTCTCTCAGTTTTTGTTTATCCAGGAATGTCTAAATTTATCCTTTATTTTGGTGCTATTTGTCATTTGACAATTTGCTGAGAATGAGGCTTTGAAAAAGCTCCAGCCCCTTCTGCTCCTCTGAGTTTGTTTCCCTCCCTGGCTGCCAGGAAGTGGTTTTCACTGTGAATCTGGTCAGTTATCTTTCCAGGTTAACACAGAGCTGGAGAAGGACAGTGAGACTAAAACAAGTTAAAAGGACACAAAGGTCTCTATTCTTCCCGAGATTATGCCATTTTTCCTTCCATAAGTGCTATCCAGATTTCCGCAAGCCTTTTGTTAATTTCCAGAGTTCTTGAAAAGTTGACTTTTTTTTCAAATTTTTGCCAATTTTCTCATTGCTTTTAATGAAGGAGAGAATTTTCAGAGGGCCCTACTCTGCAATTTTTGCTAACTTCCTCAACTTTCTTGAAAGTGTTTGTGGCAGGAATACTGAAATATGCCAAAAAGAGCTTCTGGTCTAGTTAGACAGAGAAAGTATATGTACAAATATAGAGCAGTGAAGAATGTTTTAATGTTTTACTACTCAATTTGTTGTGTAAGGACCAGTAACATTGATATAGTGGGAGTTTGTAAAGAAGGCAGAATCTCAGGTCCCTCCCTAGACCTGCTGAATTTTAATATTTTGACAAGATCCCCAGGTGATTCATATGCACATTAAAGTTTGAGAACCACTAATGTCATACACTTCTTATGCTATATCAGCTACTGCTACATACAACCCCTCTACCCAAACCTTAGTGGCTTAGCACAACACATTTATTTCCCACTCACACTACGTCCAATGTGGGTGGGTGGAGACTCTCTCCCATCTGGTGGCACAGAGTTTCAGGTTCTCAACTTTGTGACACTACCATATAAACACATAGCTTCCAAGTTTTCTGCTCAGAAGAGAGAAACAGAGCTTACATGCTGCCTCTTAAATGTCTTAGCCAAGAAGTGATACAGAAAACTTCTGCTCAGAGTCCATTGGCATGAACTAGTCACATAGCTCCAGTCTGTCTACAAGAGGCTAGAGAATGTGAAGACGGGTGCCTGGATTATTTGCTGGGCACTACCTCTGCCATTCTCCTTCAGAGAGGTTCACATGATCCAGCAGGGATGTTTGAAGGAAAGAAAAATCCAGTTTTAGCCTGGTGTGGTGGTTCATGCCTATAATCCTAGCACTCTGGGAGGCCAAGGTGGGAGGATTGCTTGAGCTCAGGAGTTCAAGACCAGCCTGAGCAAGAGCAAGACCCTGTCTCTACTAAAAATAGAAAAAATTAGCTGGGCATGGTGGCAACCACCTGTAGTCCCAGCTACTCGGGAAGCTGAGGCAGGAGAATCACTTGAGCCCAGGAGTTGGAGTTTGGAGTGAACTATGATGACACCACTGCACTCTAGCCCAGGCGACAGAGTAAGACCGTGTCAAAAAAAAAAAAGTCCATTTTTAGAGGAATCATAGAAATGGTTTAAAGAAAGTATACTTTTGGTTCAGGGTTTAGAAGATGTATTAGATCTACAAGTTAAACAAGCAGAGGAAGGTGATTATTAGAAGAATAAAGGGGAATGTTAGTTTAATACACACAATATTCTAGGAAGAAGAACTGGCCATTAAAGTTTATCCAGAGGGAAATATATGGTAAAGATATTTTATGAAATCCTCTGCTCTCATTGTAAACTTGATCGAAAATTTTGCAGGACAGCTTTTTTGAAAGATTGAGTTGGATAGATTCAATGGATTAGAAGTGTGAATTCTGAAACTGTCTGCCATGATCAATTTACAGGTCATTCTAAAAATGGACATACATCCTTACCCTTCTGCCCAGGGAGAGGCAAGGGGATACAGAGCAGTGAATGTAATACTGGGCATTTGGAGGTTACAGCTCTAATCTCAACTCTGTTAGGCTTCTATCGTGTGATTTTGGACCAGACCCTCAACACTGCTGAGCTGTATGAGAAGGTTGACACGGAGCCATGGTTCTCAACCCTGTTTGTGCATGAGAATTATCCACGAAGCTTCTAAAAATTACCAGGCCAAATGAAACACTCTGGGGATGGGACCAAGACACCTGTATAAAACTGGGATTAAGAACCCCTAGTCTATCCCAGTGGTCCTCAAACTTTAATGTGCATGTAGATCACATGATGATCTTGTTAAAATAAAGATTCTGATTTTGTAGGCCTGGGATATGGCCTAAGACTCTGCATTTCTAACAAGCTCCTAGGTGATACTGATGCTGCTGGTCTGGGATCCACCAAGATTTAGATCATCTGAAAGAGTTCATCAATTTCAGCCAAAAGTCTGGGTTTTTTTACAATTGAACCAAATTGGCCAGTGATTTTAGCATGGTCTAAAAGCAGGCAAGGCATCTGCCTGAGCCTCTGGAGGGAGAAGTGAAATGTTTGTACTCAGACGCTAATCCACTGCCTACTCCAGGGCATCAGCAAGAGGTGTGAGCAGGCACTGCCATCTCTCATGTCAACACTCCCCTTACAGCAAGGGCGGGCAACACTGCCTCTGGGAATGCTAGACAGACTGATAAAGGGTCAGAAGGAGCCAGAGTCAGGTCATGAATCAACACAAGCTGTGCTGTGAACAAGGAAGGGGAGGAGGGTGAGACTGGGAAAATCATATCCAGTTAGCACCCAGAAGCTCAGACAGTCGCTTTCACAGGCATTACGCCATTTACTCTTTATAAAAATCCTCAAGGCTGGCATTATTAACCTCATTTTCTAGATTAGAAAATTGTGACTCAGAGAAGGTAAATTGCTTGTCAGCCAGGAAAGCTTCTGTCTGACACCCAAACCCCACCTTCTTTCCATTATAGCACACTAAAAATCGTCTTATGTTTTAAGACATGTTCATGGTGGGGAGAGGAACTGGAGTGTTGTGTCCTCCATTTATGGGTCAGTTTATCATGGTAGTGTTCTTCATGTAGTGTTTCTTTCTGGTATTTTCCAACCTTTATGGTGTGTCTACAGATAAGAACATAAGAAGAACCAATCTATAAATAGAAGCCATGGAAAAGGGAGCCATGATAGCTCAAGAATTGTTGAGAATTATTTTCCTGGCTCTTCCTATCCTCTGAAGTCTACTATAATCAGGGCCAGAAAAAGGAAAGACATATGATGCAATAAAGTTCTGATATATTACACAACGTATATGTCCTCTCACTCCTTGGCCGTCCTCCATTCCAAGCAGACTTTGCTAAGTGGAATTTCCAAGTAGAATGAGCCAACTTTCCCTCCAGGCATTTGCACTGTCTGTTCCCTCAGATATTCCTATGGCTTCCTTCTCCCACTTTTCAGCCTGGGCTCTGATGCCGCCTCCTCAGGGAACACTTTTCTGGCCAGCCTATCTGAAATAGCTTTCCCCACACCAATGACTGCGTGATTCTCAACCATCCAGCCTTGCTTTATTTTTTTATAGAGTTTATGACTCCTTAATCTTACATAATATGTATTTTTTTTATCTGTTTACTACCTATCTCACCCATTTACCGGAACAACTATTTGAAAATTTACTCTGAAAGGGCCAGATAAATATATTTTAGGCTTTGTAGACCATATGGTCTCTGTTGCAATTAGCCGTCTTAACAATATGGAAAAGAATGGGTGTGGCTGTGATCCACTAAAACTGTATTTACAAAAACAGGCAGTGGGCTGGAATTAGTCTGCAGGCCATTGTTTACTGACCCCTGATCTAGAAAATAAATCTAATGAGGACATTGTCCTGTCTCCTGTAGTATTCCCTGCACTAAAAAGTCAGCATTTAGCATGTAGTATCTTGTCATTGATTTATTTTTTGGTAAATAAATGAATAAATGAATGAATCCACTACCCTAAGGAATGGTGGCCACAGGAGAACTTAGATAACAAAATAAATAAATTGTAGGCTTTTAAAACTGAGATCCTCACTGCAAAGACAGTGTGATATCTCTGCCAACATGTCCTATTGTAACTCCAAAAGAGAGAATTTGAAAGATTTAAAAAAAGTAGGGGGTGGGGATGGAGAAAGCCAGATAGCAATACTGGTGTGGATTTCTGTAAAGGGGCCCTGTCTCCTGCTCTGTCGGCGTTGAGCATGGCTGAGAGGTGGAGATCTGAGTTGACAGAATCTGCAGAGAGTTTTGGGGATCTAAAGATAGAGGAGATTGTTCCTCCATCTTATTTGGGCTTGGGGAGCAGAGGAGATGCCAAACATGGCAAAGGAGCAACAGAGACGGCTAACTGGGTGGTAGAGCAGAAAGTCTAGTCATCCCTACAAAACTTCTACTTATGCCAACATGTCCAGGGCCAAGGCTCGATGGGCCTCTGTGCAACTGAAAGAAGTTCATCCCTGACACAGACCTGGAGTGGCCTTGAGACTGGAATGATCTTGGACCTGATCTGGGTCCTGGAGGGATGGAGGCCTTCTTAGCAGAGGCCAGCATAAAGCAGAGGCCTTTCCCCCATGCCAATATCATGACAATATGAAAGGGCACTTCATAGGCTTGTGATCTCCGTAGTCACACAGCATTTGTGCTTAGAAGGTCCTTGGGTTGGTTTAATGCCCTGCTATTGCTGTCCTGGAATTCTTAATTTTGAACCAGGGGCCACACATTTTCATTTTTCAGTGGATGCTACAAATTGTGCAGCTGGTTCTGGCTCTACATAAGCACACTAAACTTAGACCTCAACCCAAGGAGAGCAGAAATTACTCCATGACTGTACTGAGAAAATTTTGAATGGACTTGGTTTCCTCCAAATTGTCAAAGTTTAAGTCTTTGACAAGAAGCAGAATGAGATCTTGAAACAGATTCACAAAGCTATAAAAACATAAAGAAATTTGAAATTCTGCCAATGTGCATTAGTGGGCCAAGATCCCTTGTCTTGACTGATGGGGAGAAAGAAAGGTAAAGAGAGATGCTTAGATAATTTCTAAGAGACAACTGAAATCCCTATTGAGTTTTAATTCTTTGTAAAAATATTAGGAAACTGAATTCTCAGTCTCTGAGAAACTTGTCTAGAATTATCCTGTGTCGGTGTAAGGCATCTGGGTCATTTTGGAGCACTGGGGTACTACCTAATCCTTATTCCTTGCAAAGTCCTTATGAATTAAGAGAAATCCGTAAATACTCAAGAACTCAGAGCTTTAGGTCTAAGATCAAAGACTGGTTTGTGTTGAATAAGAAGACTGTACAGCACAAGCTGCATCCCAAGAGAAAGGGAATGAGGCCAGTCCTGGGCCACTAGGAGAATGTCAGGACAAGGGGACATGGCCGGTGGCAGCTAGCAGATCATTTGACATTTAAAGTAACTCTTGTCCATGTCCATTCTGGATAAGACGGACATCATCCCTCTAGATGACTAGAAAATGGGCACAGAAATAAAGCCAAGTCTTGTAATGATGCTATTTGCAAGAGGCTATATAGTCCTGGGTTATGGGAGTTCAAATCTGCATGACAATTCAGCCATCAACTATTCTGGGGCATCACAGCAGCCTAACAAGGCTTCCTTTCCATAACGATTCCTCTCTGGCCCTACTGGAAAACGTATTTAGGGGAGTTTCTTGGAATCTTCAGATTCTATACATTAGGGTGCAGATGAAGAAAGTCCACTTGTTTGTAGAAACACTCCGTGTATCTAGAAGAGGACATCTTGGAAAATAATGATGTTTTTCCAGGCACAAGGAGAGTCTGTGCTGCCATCCAGGAACCTAGAACAGGCAAGGAAAGACAGGGAGCATAAGTCAGGGGCTACTGTCTGCATTGACTTTATGGAAATTAATTCTTGGAGGCATTGCAGTAGGTCCTTGGAAACAATAGTCTATCTAAAATGCACATATGGTCACGGCATGCCCCTAATACAGAGCTTCAGTGTCCCCTAACGGAAAGTCCTCAGCTCGGCTGTTAAGTTCCACTGTGGTCCAACCCCTGTCTACCCTCCACTCTCATCTCTGATTTTGCTGTTTCCTGTCTTCAAGCCTTTTCTTGTGCTGCTTCCTCTGCCTGAACTGTCTTTCCTTCCTCTTTTGCCTGGTGATAACTCATCCATTTATTCGCCCTGCAAAGTTCCATTAACCTATCTGAGCACAATTGCTATCTCCCTTATTTGGGCCAACATTGTAGCTCACAAATGCCTTTGTTAATGGCCTATTCTCACTCTGCTGCCTGGATTGCAATATGGGAGCTCCATCACGGCAAGGACTGGGACAATTGCTCCCTACCACCCAGCCTGATGCATGATAGGCTCTTAATAAATATTTTCTAAATAATTTAATGTATGAATGAATGCATCAGTGAATAAATGGACTCTTGCTAGACTGTGAGCTCTCAGAGGACAAAAGATCATGCTTTCTTACTTGTGTATTTCCTACACCTTACACAGTGTCTGGCAGTTAAGAAAAATGCAGTTATTCCTTGTTTTTAGAACACATGTGCCACTGAAAGAGCACATCTTCCTTTAAGTAGTAGGAAAGGCTGGACATTCAGTGGAGAGTAATTGCCACGGGCAGAAACACTGAGGCAGTACAAGAGCACAAGTGCCAACCCCAGACAGCACATTTGACCAACTTCATAATAAGATCTTGTTGCAATGTTTAATTAATCATCATCCTTTGATTGCATGGACAGACATTTGTCATGAGTAGGGTAACTACACATCCTGTTAGCCTGGGACAGTATCTGTTAATGCCTGTTGTCCTGGAGGAATTATTAGTTGATACCCATTTATTCCCCAAAGTGTCCTAGTTTGGAAGATAAATTATATATCCACCCTGATTATGTGCTAAGCAATATGCATACATTATAAGGAGCAAGTTATCAATGTTTCCACAAAGCCCAAAATGTGATACTAACTGATGAAACTTGTAATGAGGTAAGAAATGAGAAAAATGCTCACAAATTAAAATGCATGGAAGCATCACTGGGTGAACAAAAGAGCTTGCATATGAAGTGTCTATGTGTTTGTGGGCTCTCTAGGAAAGGCTTCAGAGGGAACATACCATTGGAAAAGGTCCCTGAAGAGTGAAGAATGGACTCTGCTTTCAAAAATCGAGGTTTCTTACTTTTCCCAAAAGAACCTGGAAAATTCTTGCTTTAGCTTTTGCTGGTATTTTCTGCCACCCTCAGACCTCCCTACCTAGGGCAGAGTATGCATGGGCAGGACCTGGAAGAAGCCAGCACTTTTTCATACCATGTCTATGTCTATGTGTTTGTGGGCTCTCTAGGAAAGGCTTCAGAGGGAACATACCATTGGAAAAGGTCCCTGAAGAGTGAAGAATGGACTCTGCTTTCAAAAATCGAGGTTTCTTACTTTTCCCAAAAGAATCTGGAACATTCTTGCTTTAGCTTTTGCTGATATTTTCTCTGGCTTTTTTTTTTTTCTTGCCTTTTCTTGCAGTGTCCACACCTTTATAATATATTTCCTTCCTTTATGCACTTATCTGAATGTTATGCATCCTTCGGGACCCAGGTTGAACCCCAGAGTTTAGGACCTCCCCCGTTCATGGTGATTCTTACATATTTCAACTCCTGTAGACCTTAAAACCTATTCAACTCATTTGTAACTGAGTATATAGTTCCTTCAGGTTTTCTTTCCATTTGTAGCATCTTCTCTTAGCTCCAAGGAAAAAGCATATCTGCTGTGAGAATCAGAAATGTTGGTTTGAGGAACAGAGACTGGAAGCGAATAACCCTGGAGTGAGTGGGGCAGAGGGAAGGATGAGGGACTGAGTTCTAGGAACAGGTGTCAGCCAGAGATAAAAAGTAACCTGTGAGTAAACACCTTTCCCCAGACCAGAGGAGGGTGAATGGCCTCTTACTGGTGAGTTGGGGCATAGAGCTTCTCACAGATATTTAGGGAGAAGGAAAGGTAAGACCTGTGGTCACCGGGGATGAGCAGCTGAGAAAGTGGCCCCAAGTGGTGGTGAGATAAACCTCTTCCTGATGGTGATATGAAAAAGTGCTGGCTTCTTCCAGGCCCTGCCCATGCGTACTCTGCCCTAGGTAGGGAGGTCTGAGGGTGGTAGACTATACTCAGCGCACAGGTGCATTCATGGAAGGGGAAAGAAGGGATATTTCCATGGGGCCCAAAGATTCTTCAAGAAGGAGCAATCAACTATGAACAATATTGCAGTTATCACAATAATCTGGGAGTGAGAGATTCCATATAGGACAGGAAGAAACATCTCAAGAATATTTTCCTTATTCTGATCCAGAGAAAGAACTTTTGGAGGGGCTGAGGTATCAAACAATTGTCCCGACAGAAATGAGTACCCTTCTGCTCATTCTAAGCTGGTGATAAGGGAAACACCTATAACATGCTGTCCTTCCTTCCTTCCTTTCCTCCTTCCTTCCTTCCTTCCATTTCTGTCTTTATCAATCACCACCAAGTTGAATGTAAGCCCTTGTACAGAATTAATAATGTACCATAACAAATTACATCATCACAATATTTAGCCTGACACCCTGAGTCCAGTAAGTAGTAAGTGCTCAATAAATATTTCTCATTGAATGATTGGCTGGGAATGTTCATGAAGAATATGCATTTTCTTTATCTGAGTCACTCTTGAAATTCAAACATAAGACACTAGCAATGCTCTTGGCTTCTTGGTTATTTATTTTGAAAATACTTTTTTAAGTTCCATCTTGTGGGCACGATCTTGTGGTGTCCATAGAGTTCCACGTTCAGACATTTTATTTTTTAACACATTTAATGTTTTTTTTCCCCCTGAAGCTTGGGTAATGGTGGATGACATCGGAAAAAGCAAACAAATAAACAAACATGACCTAGAAGTCAGGTTCTGGAACCCAAATAGTTTTAGCAGATAAGAATGATAAGAGCTATGTAGTAGGTTGGGCACAGCACGGCTTGTCGACAGAGCACAGAATCTGTCAGACTCTCTGGGAAGCACCTGGGTGGTGAAGCTAGAAGAAAAGTAATCACCAGAGAGAACAGTTCTTTGTGAAAAGGCTACGACCTTTACTGAGTCAGTAAGTGTCTCTTATTTTCTCTTGACTTTACTCTGTGCATAAATTGGAAGATGGTAGCAGACCCTTCTGTTTGGGGGTGGTTCACTCCTGCCTACTTCCTCTTCCTGCTGCTTGTGTCCAGGCTTTCTCCCGGGGCCACCTGTTTCCTGCTCCTCTCAGCTCAGCTCTTTAGTTGCTATTTGAGGTCAGACACAATCTTGGACTGCAGAGAACATGAACATACCAATGGCCTACCTGTCATTTCTTTCCTATCTCTTCAATGCATGGAATTTTACAGTTACAGCAACTGTTGCCAAAGCTTGGGTGGCTTTTTCCACCTAATAAAGAGCTTCTCAATGGGTGGTCCTTGGCTCAGAATTCCTGGTGGACTAAAATGTTGATTCCCTCAGTTCTAGGGGAGGCTGGAGGCCCTGCATTGGTCTCCAGGGGTGTGTTAGGAAGCATCGACCTAAAGGTTTAGCTTTAGGACCAGAGTCTTTAGGAAACCATACACCAAAAAGCCTGATTTATTTAAAAATGAAAAGGAAAGGCACCAAGCATCCCTCTATCTCAGGGCCTCCAGGAAGCTGTCTGAGAAGCACTGCTTGCTCAGGAAGAAGACCAACATTGTATGAATTACCCTTCTGTCTAATCCTTGTAAACTATTTAACCCCCATAACTAGCCACGGTCTGCCTGCATCTGTGCCTTTGGACATGCTATTCTTGCTTCCCAGAATATCTTTCCTCTCCTGGATAACCTATTAAGTGCCTAACTCATCTTTCCATGACCGGCTCAAAATCACCTCCTTTGTGAAGCTGTCCACGATTTCTCCAGACAAATGTAGGAGCTTCCTGTTGGGTTCTGCGAGATTACTTTCTCTATTACTCTCTTTTAGTGCTTCATTAAATAATTTTTAAAAATAATTACCACATGCCGGGATCTCTGCTAAGAACTGGAAAGACCAATAATGAAGTAAGACATAGAACTTGTTGTCAAGATTCTTGGAGTCTGTCTCTGATCACATTTGGTGAGACTGCGTACTTATAAATTTTTCTGTGCATAACAGATGCATAGTCTCTGGAGTCAGGCAACCTGAGGTCACATCCTGGCTCTATAACTAACTAGCTGTGATAACGGGAACACTCTCTAAACACTATGTACCTCAGTTTCCTTATCTGTAAAATAGGCACATTAATAGCACCTCATAGATTGTCATGAAGAGTAAATGAATTAATATGTGCAAAGTGCTTAGAACAGTGCTTGAAATGTAGTAAGCACTCATAAATATTAGTTATTATTTCACTAGACTCTCTTTCCTGTGGAATAGGTCCTTGATTTTATTTTTTGTGTATTCCAAACACTTGATGTAGTATGTAGCATGCAGTAAGTGCTTGATAAATATTTGTTGAATGAATGAACCATTATAGAACAGATTAGTTTTAAAAAGAAAAGACTCTAATTCATACATCTCTTCCAAGGCAGGGAATTCGCTATTTGTTCCCTCAAGACATTCAGCTTCGACAGCCATGCATGAAACCATATTAAGCCTGGAGAATTTTCCATCCAGTCTGGGGGCTGCTATTGATTTTTACCTACTGAAATATTTGGCTCCTTCATAAAGTGAAAAATTATTCACAAACAAAACAGGGAAACAGCCTTTAAATGCTTATATCTGCAATTCACATGTGATTTAACATTTTTCCTTTTGGATAGGATTGAAAAATATTTCTCTGTTTTAGATGGGAGTAAAAAATGGCTCCAAATCAATTGGTTATTTGGTCTATAGTCATTTCAGAAGATGTATGGGAAACAGAAAGTAATTTTGTAAACTGATTTTGCTTGGAAACAGCAGAAGATCAGATTTCCTCCTTGACTCAGGCAGAAACCAAGATTTTATGTATTGGGGTTTGTTGTGACGGAATTTTCCAGTTAAGTGGATCAAACATTCAGTTTGTATCATCTTCCTACTCTGCCTAATGATTACAGTAATCCCCCCTTATCCTTGGTTTTGCTTTCTGTGGCTTCAGTTACTTACAGCCTAAAAATAGGTGAGTATAGTGCAATAAGACATTGGCAGACAGAGAAAATGTGCACCCAAGAGCACACATTCACATAACTTTTATTATAGTATATTGTTATAATTATTCCATTTTATTATTAGCTATTGTTGTTAATCTCTTACTGTGCCTAATTTATAAATTAAGCTTTATTATAAGCATATATGTATAGGAAGAAAAAAAGTATATATAGGGTTTGGATAGGGTTTGGTACTATCCACAGTTTCAGGCATCCCCTGGGGTTTTTGGAATGTATCCTCTGCAGATACGGGGGCACCACTGTACTTGAGTAAACTGACTAACTCAATTGCACTATTTTGGAATAGGAGAAGAATTTTAGCCTAATAGTACTCATTATAGCCCTCATAGCTTTTCACATTAATGCTTTATGTTCTCACACATATCACAGTTCAGTCACGTGTTTTGAAGGTAGCTTTCCACATAGTGATTCAGGAATCCAGGCTCCTTCCATCTAGTGGCCCTAGGACCTCAGAATGCTCCACTGGATCCTCTCCATCCACTGGAAAACCAGAGAAGAGGGATGAATTTTGTCCCCCCTAAAAGATATATTTAGGTCCTAACCTTATGTACCTGTGAATGTGACCTTATTTGAAAAATAAGTCCTTTGCAGATATAAGAAAGATATAAGTTAAGATAAAGTCATACTGGATTAGGGTAGGCCTTAAATCCAATGACTGGCATCCTTATAAGGAAGGAGATTTGAAAACACAGAGAAGACATAGGGAAGAAGGCCATGTGATAACAGAGGCAGAGATTAGAGTGATGCAGCCACAAGTCAAGGAGCACAAAGGATTGCTGGAAGCCACAAAAAGCTAGGAGAGAGATATGGAACAGACTCTCCCTCAGAGCCCCTGGAAGGAATCAACCCTGCTGACACCTTGATTTCTAATTCTGGGCCTCCAGAATTGTGAAACAATAAATTTCTGCTGTTTTACCACTTAGTTTGTGGGTAATTGTTAATGGCAGCCCTAGGAAATAATATACAAAAAGAAGAGTGAGAAGAAGGCTTAATCACTGTGGATTCCTTCACTTTAAAGATGTTTTTCTATTGTCTTCTGGCTGATTCCACTGAGAAATTTGCTGTCATCCTTATTTTTGTTCTTTTGTACATAATGTATGTTTTCTCTGGCTGCTTTTAAGATTTCTTTTCATCACTGGTTTTAAATAATTTGATTATGATGTGCCTTAGAGTAGTTTTATTTATGCCTCTTATGTTTGGGGTTCATTGAGCTTTTTGGATTTGTAGGTTTATAATTTTTACCAAATTAGCGGTTTGTAGTTGTCCCACAGTTCAGTGATGCTCTGTTTATTTTTATTTATTGATTGATTAGTTTTTTTCTCTCTGTTTCATTTTGAATAGTTTTGATTTCTGTGTTCTCAATTTCACTAACATTTTCTTCTTCTGAGAACGCTTGTAATCTGCCATTAATCCCACCAAGTGCATTTTTCATCTCAGACGTAGTTTTCATCTCTAGAAGTTCAATGTTAGTTTTAATACTTTCCATGTCTCTTAACATGTACAATCTTTCTTATAGCTTCTTGAACATATGAAATACAGTCATTATATCCAGTTTAATGTCCTTATCTACTAATTCTATGATCTGTGTCATTTCTGGATCATTTCTTTTTTTTTTCCTATTATTTTTATTTATTTATTTTTATTTATTTTTTTAATTTCAGAATATCATGGGGGTACATCACTTTGGCCATACACATTGCCCCTGTTCTGCCCGTGTCAGAGCCACAATCGTGGTCATCTCCCAAACTGTGCTCCCCACATCCATTCAGTGAGAGTTTTTCCCATCCCTTCCACCCCCCTCCCGCCCGCCCGCCCTCAGATGAATGTTCTTGCCCTGTGTGATGTAAGTGTTCATCAGTTAGTACCAGTTTGATGGTGAGTACCAGTGGTGCTTGTTTTTCCAATCCTGTGACACTTCGCTTCGAAGAATGGGTTCTAGCTCCAGCCAGGATAATACCAGATGTGTTAATTCACTGTTGTTCCTTATTGCTGAGTAATACTCCATGGTATACATATACCACATTTTATTGATCCACTCGTGTATTGATGGGCACCTGGGTTGTTTCCACATCTTTGCAATTGTGAATTGTCTGGATCATTTCTATTGATTTAACTTAGAATTTTCTCCTCACTATGGATTACATTTTCCTGTTTCTTTACACGCCTGGTCATTTTTGATGGATGGTGCACATTGTTGGGCGTTAACTTGTTTGGTGCTGGATATTTTTGTAGTCCTATGAATACTTTTGAGTTTTATCCTTGAACATGGTGAGAATACATAGAGAGACTTTTATCCTTTCAAGCCTTTTATTTTACACTTTGTTGGGTGGGATTGGAGCAACAATTAGTCTAGGGATGATTTACCCCAACAACTGAGGAAAGATATTTCTCAGTACTCTAATGTCCTTTGAATTATGAGGCTTTTCACTTTGAATTTTGGGGACAGGCATTATTACTGACCCTCCATGAGATTCAGGCTCCACTCCTGCTAATCCTGCTTTTTGCTGACTCTTTCCCTGGGCTCAGGCAATTTTTTTCACTTCTATGCCCCGCTCAGTATTTAACTGAATAGTTGATGGGGATTTTCCGCAGATATCTGGAGCTTTCTCTCTATTTTGCTCTGTCTTTTTCTGTATTCTTCCCCGTAATCTCTAGCCACTTTAGATTTGCAAATACCTGGCTCTGTCCGCTCAACTAAGAAAGATGGCTAGACTGCCTGGGTTTTCCCTCTCTGTGCTGTGGCCTGAAAACTCCCTCCAGGCAGTAAACTGGGGCAACTGTAGAGCTCACTCCTTTGTTTCCTATCTCTTAAGGATCAATGGCCTTTGTTGCCTGATGTTCATGATCTTGGATGATGTTGGCTTATATATTTTGTCTGGTTTTCAGTTTTTTCAGACAAGAAGTTAATCTGGTCTTGTTTCTCCATTTTGACTGGAACATTGTGGTGGATTAATCAGTGCCAGAAATTCTTTGACACTCTTCCCATTGAGAAATGTGGTCTATATCTCCTCCCCTTACATTCAGACAGGCTCTGAAACTGTTTTTACCAACAGGGTGCAGCAAAGGTGGCACTAGGTTAATTTCCCAGACTTTAAGAGACTGGCAGCTTCCCTTTCCTGTCTCTTAGAACACTTTCTCTTAGATCCCTGCCATCAAGGTACAAGGAAGCCCATCATATTATAGAGAATCTGATTTGGGGAAAAACAGAGGCCCCACGGGCAGCTCCAGCTAAGGTCTAGTTGACAATCAGCACCAACATACCAGCCACGTGATTGAGAAATCTTTGAAGTGGATCACCTAGCCCTAACCAAGCTGTCCCAACAGGTGCCACACAGAAAAGAGACAAGCTGTCCCTTTACGCTCTGCCCAAATTCCAGATTTGTGAGCAGACTGTTAATATTTCAAGTTGCTAAATTTTGGGGTAGTTTGTTACCCAGCAATAGGTACCTGGGATGCCCACTTTTAACAGGCAAGAGCTCATCATTTGGCCTGCTAATTGAAAGGGGAGTGGGAAATGGAGTCTAACAATATGCTTTAAAAGAAGAAAACATGGATTTGCTGGACATATACTGTTATCTCTTCACACTTATGAAGAAGGTTTATACCCATATTGGACATTCTGGGAAACTAAGACTCAGAGAGATTAAATAATGTGTTCATGGTCCCAGCAAGTAAGTGGAAGTGTCAAGCTTTTGATCCTTAAACCTGAACTTGTTCCTCCCTTTGCTTCCACGTAGAATTCATCCATCTGAGTGGCTAGGGCCCTGCCCAAATTCCTAGACTTCCTTGTACATTCATAATTTCTTTTCTTTTTCTGTATTTACCTCCTATCCTAGAGGAGTTATGGGCAATCAGTGGAGCCAGTCTAGGTCTACATGGTTGGAGCTGATGGAAAGAGACCATAAAATAAAGTGAAGGAGGCTCCAAAATAGGGTCACATGAGATATTGAGAGTCACATGGGAAAACAAGTCCCAAAAAATCCAGGGAGAAGAGCCTGAGTATGTCACCAAAATATACAAATCTAAAGTCGTGATCACATTTAGAGAATCCAAGACTCCAGGTACAAGGGGTAAGGAATAAGTTGGGGGTGGTCCTGGGGTGGTCTGAGAACCAGCATTGTGACTGGCTTTCATAGGCAGGACAAAGTATGGCTCAGGCCTAGGCCTCATGTATTTAAAAGCTCAGGGCTGGAGAAAACATCTGCTGTTCTGCAGGAGATCTCACTTGGGCTGGTCGGCATTGAAAAAGGGGGCCCTCATCCTACAGCTTATTGCCTTGGACTCTGTGATGGTTAGTTTTATGCATCAATTTGACTAAGCTATAGTATCCAGCTATTCCATCGACACCTTATCTAGGTGTTTCTGTGAAGATATTTTGTGATTAACATCTATATTTGGTTGACTTATGTAAAGGAGATTATCCTCAATAATGTGCATGGCCTCATCCAATCAGTCGAAAGGCCTCAGGAGCAAAACAATTTTCTTTGATGAATGAATGAGAAATTTTGCCTCAAGTTTGCAGCATCAGCTCCTGCCTGAAAGTTTCCAGCAGGTCAGCCTGCCCTGTGGATTTTGGGCTTGCCTGTCCCCATAATTGTGTAAGACAGTTCCTTAAATTATTATATCTATCTATCTACCTTTTACTGATACAGACTCTGAGGGACACATGAGGCACAGATACATTATCATTCCAATAACGCACTTGAGTTCTTTGCAAAAACACCAGAGAATATAGCTGCTGGTATTAGGACTCTGTTACAAATATTCAGAGAGTACCAAATGCTACCACCAACTTGACCTGATCTTGGTGGCATCAATTACACCCTTGAAAGGGAAGAACAAGTTTTCCCATGCCCTAATCTCCATTGCTCAACAAATCAATGCATGCTCATCTTGGAAAGCTGACTTATTGCCCTAGAAACCCAGGGGCTTCTCAGGTGGCAGAGTGGCCTCTCATCTTCAACATTTACCCTTAAACTGGGGTTCAAGTGCTGTGGGGACCAGAGCTGCTTTAAGGAATTTCTCTGACAGGCAATCATCTGCAATGCACACCAGGGCTAGGCAATGCTCACTGCAAGGCAGCGATTTAAACTCTATGCACACGCCAGTGGCCTCTGAATTAACTGCAATGCCTGTTTTAAAAGGAGAGAAAGAAGTGGGGAAAAAAAAAAAGAAAGAGCCATCTACAGCCCGTGTCATTATGGGCAGCTCAATGAAGACATCTGTTCCATGCCCAGTGGCAGTCAGAGCTGCAGATAAGACGCATGACTGTGTGGAGGGTTGGAGAATGGGAAGTATTATCATGCCATTCTATAAATCAGAGGCACATCCTCACTTTGAATACAGCAGCCAGGGCAGGCTGTCTTATCTCAACGAGGATATAAATGAAAGGGTGAAAGGCCAGCGAAGGGCAGTGGAGGTGATTAGAGGCATCGGGGATGAGGTGGGGGCAGGAGGTGACAGGGTGGATCTCCGGGCAGAGAGAACGCTGATGATTAGAGCTCTGCATTACAGAGTCGTGTGGAGTGGAGAGAGAGAGACCAGGTAGAGGTAAATGAAGTAATAAAGAGCTCCCCAAAGGCCAAGTGGGTGTTCTTATTTATCCTGGCTCATGAAATTAAATGGCAACAGATTTGAAATGGATGAAAGGGAACCTCTCTTAATGCATCAGGTGCCTGGTTTTCATGTGGGTGTCTGGGGGGCCACCTAGCATGTTGAGGAGAGTGCTGGGGAGTCTGGGCTCAGGGTGAGGAAGGCCTGTGTCTCATGAGGTAGGTGTGTTGGGCCTGCTTGCTGTTCCTCTCTGAGCCCCGGGTTCTGCATCTGCAGCCTGGAGGAGTGGGACCACATCTTTTCAGGCTCTTATAACTCTGAAGATCTTTGATTCTCTGCATTTAGCTGGTGTGAGTTCAGGGAAGCCCCGGGAAAATGCTGTGAATCGCTGGCTTCCCTCCTCCACTCCCCCTACTGGGAAAGGAGAGGAAGGCAGGCTGGGAAGTGGGGTGGCTGACCCGGGCAGGCAGTGGCTTTGAGGCCTTCATAGCATTTGATTGCAGAAACCTGGGATGCTGATGGGATGGAATGTTTCAAGATATAAATTAAAGGCTCTCTTAGATAAATTAAAGCATCTTTTTTAGACCCAGAATCATCCCAGCTCATACTTACTGTGAGCTTTTTGACTTAAGTAAATTACCAAATTACTTATCTTCCCTGAACCTCAGTTTCTTCCTCTTTAAAGTGGGAATAATATGATCACTGCTTTCATAGATTACACATTAAGGCACTTAGCCACACAAGTAGTGTTTAATAACTGAAGTTTATTATTAAATCTATTAAAAAGATTGGCATAATCCCATAAGTACTTTGACAAATCAAACTAGTAATTAGTGACAGATTCAGGATTCAAGCGCCAGTCTATCATCATGTGCTTTTCCCTGCTGGATCATATTGCTTTCAGTTGAGGTCAAAAGCTGCTCGTAGTCCAAGGCGGGGTTTAATTAATGCCACATGTTTGAGGCAGATAAGAAGAAGCACAAGAGGTCAGGGAGGAGAAAATGCTCACTAAAATGGGCTGGAGTGGTCCTGGAAAACTTTCTGGAGGAGGAGGCATTGAATTGGGACTTCGTAAATTGGAAGACTACGGTGAAAATCAAGAGGCAGACACAGCAGGAGAAACTGTGCCAGCAATTCAGAGTGACCAGCTGGAGCCCAGGAAACATACCTGCCTTAAAGGAGTCGATAGTTCCAACAGGGCAATGGCAATGAAGATGGAAAATGGCAATTCAAAAGGGCTTTGAAAGGCAGACTTAGGTTGAAATGTTTCTTAAGGAAAGTGAGAGCCATCAAAGGGTTGTGAATTAGAATGGGGCACAGTCTTCCCAACACCACCAAAGTGGGTTTGAGAAGATTCATGCAGCAGCTGTGTTCAGGGTAGACGAAAGAGATCAAACCCAGAACTGTCAGAGAGCCAGGGACAGCACCCTACAGGCAGCTAAGTTCTGTGTGGTAGGTTAAGGATCGTGTCAGTAGGGATCAAGGCAGGCATGGGGGAGTGTGGCCTAAAAGAAAGATCAAGTGGCAGCGAAACAACAAACGCCTCCCAAGTACCTGCTGTGTGCCGGGCTCTCTTCTAGGCACTTAATGGATCTGCACAACAGCCCTGTGGGGCGGGTACTCTGATGCTCTGTCTGCCTTTGGAGCAGACAGACCTGAAATGGAATCTCTGCTCCAATTACAAGCACTTACTGCACCAGGGACTGGGCCAGTTGCCCCTCCTAGTGTCAGTTTTCTCATCTTATAAATGGGGTAATACTATCTATCCTGCAAAATTGTTGGAGGGTTACGGATATTGTGTGAAAAGCACGTAATAGAGCCTGTCTTGCAGAAAGCATGCAAGTGTGTGCAAAATGGATGCTCTTGTTGTCATCTTTATTCTTAAAGGACTGTTCAAAAGAACGTTAGGGCTGGATGTGGGTGGGTGGCATGAAAGTTAAAGGGTCAAAGATGACTCTAGAGTTCTAAGTGTCAGGGCCTGAGAAAATGTTGTTACCAGTGACAGAAACAGGGAAATTGGTTTTGAAGGAGATGTGATAGGCTTGGTATGGTTTTGAGGTGATGGCCAGGCATCCAAGCAGAAAAGTTTGACAGGCCATTGGAAGCATAAAGCCAGCTCTCGGCAGGACACCAAAATTTTAGAGGAAAATTGAGCAATTTATCAAGTGTCTAAATATCTTGCTCACATAATGACAAACATCCAGAGTTTTGGAACCCTTTTGACATGGATTCAAATGTCAACTTTTTATCTCAGTACTTGGTTGTGTTTACATGCAGACAAAGACCTCTTGTTTTTCTCTGGATTATGAATCCAGTTTTTTTCTGCCAAGACCCACATGGCTCAAATCACCATCTATTTTTTTGCCCTTTGGCAAGAGACTACAAAAGGGTTAAATAAGTTTATTTCTCTTTTAGCTCTCGGCTCTCCAATTCTTTATTGTCCACACCTCGACAAATCTTATTTCATTACATTTTTGGAATTGCAATGTAATTTTGGTGATTAACTTTAAACTGGGGATAATACACTGACAGGCATTAACATAATGTCAAAACATTTTCTTACAATTATTTCTTAACCTTCATCAAATCACTGTTCCCCTGCGGACCTTTATTAATATAATATGGACAACACACCAGAACTCAAAGCTGTGGGAAGGGAAAGTGATGGCCGGGGATGCTTATCAGAAGTGATCAAGGCTCGTAAAAGACAGTGATGCCGAGTTTTGAATTCCCACATTTCCCTGTCTCGGAGCAGAAGTGAGGAGATGAGCACTGGAAGTGGCTCCTGGGATGTTTGGGTTAGAACGTGGCTGGTAGGAGTTTTGTTCCCATTGTCACATCTGTTACCATTACCCAAATGGAGCACGCATTCTGGTGAAAAACGAAAACAGCTTGGCGGGCCAAAAATAGCAGCTCAGCTCCACATGGAGAGGCTTAGGAACCAGACAGTGCCTGCTAGAAGCAGAAGTGGAAATGATACCGTATAAAGTGAGAGAGTCTTAAGAGTTTTCAAAACATTTTCACTCATATTGTCTACTTTGAGAATCCCAGTCACTTTGGGGAAGTAGGCGAGGTCAATGTGGATCAGCCTCGTTTTATGGAAACTTAGACATTTTAAGCAACTTGCCTCAAATGATACAGTGAATGTGAAGCAGAGAGTACAGTGGCTTCGCTGTGGACTCAGGTAGAAATGAGTTCAAATATAACCTGTTTCCAGTATTTACTAGCTCTGTGGGCTGGGAAAGTAACTTAGTCTCCCAGAGCTTCGGGATCCTCATTCATAAGTTAAAGATGAGAATAGTGCCTTCCTCATAGAGTGGAATTTACATAGAAAGTTCTCAATAATTGGTACCTGTTGGTATTATTATTAGGAGGAGAAATAGAATATAATAGACCTGGAGCCAGACCTTGAGCCTCTCATGTCCTGTTTTCTCCATTGTATCTACGCCATGGGGTTGGGGTGGGGGGTGTCAGACATAGCCAGGAGGAAAAGCGAGTAGGGAAGATTTGGTCACTGCTGCAACCTGACCCCATCCTTCATTCTTCAGACTTAGGACCACCAGGCTGAGCGCTATGCACAACCTTCATCTCCCTTGCTAAACCACCCTGAGCTTAAACAAAGCATTTTGTCTCTATTGCTTGCCTTCATCCAAGGGAAAATTGTTTAAATTAAAATGTTAGTGCTAGAAAACTCAGTTCTCAAGGAAGAGCTTCTCTCAGAATATACAAGAAGAGCTTTAAAAAATGGAAAACAGGCCAGGTGTGGTGGCTCACGCCTGTAATCCTAGCATTTTGGGAGACCGAAGCAGGAGGATTGCTTGAGGACAGGAGT
Source organism: Daubentonia madagascariensis (assembly GCA_023783475.1). NCBI lineage: Eukaryota > Metazoa > Chordata > Mammalia > Primates > Daubentoniidae > Daubentonia > Daubentonia madagascariensis. The sequence continues at coordinate 15,697,131 of JAKFHU010000144.1, forward strand.
TCCAGATCAACCTGCATAACACAGTGAGACCCTGTCTCTACAAAACATAAAAAAAATTATCCAGGTATGGTGGTTCACACCTATAGTCCCAGCCGCTTGGGAGGCTGAAGCAGGAAGATTGCTTGAGCCTGGGAGTTCAAGGCTGCAGTAAGCTATGATGACACCACTGCACTCTAGCCTGGGTGACAAAGCAAAACAAAACAAAACAAAACAAAACAACAGATATAATGCAAGCTGAATTTTCCAGGTCCCGTGGTAGCTGGCATTCAGCTCATTTCAGTCAATGGGAGGCCCTGGGACAAGTTGAGGGTGGGAGGAAGGATGAGGTCAAGGTACTTCTCCTCTCTCTGTCTCTAGTGGCATTTCTGGCAGTGGCTCCAGCTCCCAGTGAACAGACTCCTGTGGCTCCAGCTTCTACCTGTTGACCCGGCCCCTGGGCTCTGTACTCCCACCCACGTCTCCTCAGCCTTGAGTAATAAATTTTCGCTAATCTCTGGGCTACAAAGAGTAGGTTGATGTGTAAGCTCTACCACCTGTTAACCTGTTGCTTTCAGCAAGTTACTTAAATTCTTTGAGCCATCCTCGAGTTCCTCATTTACAAAATGGGACTACTGATGTTTACTCTATAGCAATTGTGAAAATTACATATGTTAGTATTTATAAAGTGCCACCAACACAAAGTAGAGATGCAATAAATGATGGTGGCTTTTATCGCCATGACACTCACCCCCATTAACTTGCCGAATGTTCGGAATGAACTCAGACCCTACGTATCTCCCTCTTCTTGGTAGCTTAGCTACATAGAGTCAGTATTTCCAACAGCAGAGTATTCCAAACCATGTTCCATGGACCGTTAGCCTTCCTGTTGATGTAATGGGTGGGCCTTCTTCACGTATTGAGGTGATAAAATATGCAGCTTTCCTTATGCTTTCTTGACGTAAATATTTTAGTTAAGCAGGATACTTATGTTCCCCAGGACATAGTCTGCAACACTAGAACAGTGGCCTAAATGCCACACTTTGGGATCAGACAGATCTGGGCTGTAACCTCAGCCCCACCACTGGTAGCTGCATGACCAGGGGCAAGTTTATAACTGTCTTTGAGCCTGGTTTCCCAATCTACAAAATGGGATATTCATAGTGTGTACTTTGTGGTTGTTGCTGTGAGGTTTTAATAAAATACTTTAGGTGAAGTGCTTAACATAGTGTCTGACACTTTTTGAGCAAATGTTAGTTGCTAAAATAATAGCAATTATCTGTAATTATCACTACAAAGGACTGAAGCCTGATAAGAGTTTCTCAGGGCCTTGAGAAATATGTAGAAATGCGCATCATAAACAATGCTTTGGAGTCAGAGGCAGGAGAGTAAGTTATAGAGGTGGTGGGTTTTGGAAAAGGGATATGTGGCTTCGCTAGTGATGGAGTCACAGATTGGTCCCTGTTAGTGGGTAGAACGGGCTCTTGACTCTCTCCTGACCACCAGCCTACCTGGCTGTGGAGCCCACTCTCACTGTGTGCCCACACTGCATGTTCAGTCCCTCTGTGACAGGGCTGACAGCCCGCTGTCCAGCCTTTTGCCTTCCCCTTTGTCATGCTGCATGGGCTGTGAGGTGGGCTGAGAGCTCCACGACCCTCTCGGGAACTGTGTGCTCAGAGCTTCCCTTGCAGACTCTGCTTTTCCCTGAATGGGCCCCCAGGTCTGGACTGGGTCAGAAAGGGGCCCAGAAAGGGGGCCAGGAAGGAGTTCCTGTAACTATTCTAAGTCAAAGCAGCTCAAGGTGGCTTCTGAAATATTTGTTGTTGTTATTGTTGTTCTGGTAAGAAAGTGGAAAATATTCTTTGGTCCTTATCTGAGTCCTTGCTTCTGTTCCTTTATTAATTCCAAATATAGAAGGGGGAAGTGAGGGGATTAATTGGCATTAACAGCCCTCCAATAGTATTTCTTTCTAAGACCAAGAGATTCTCGATCTGGAAACAGCATTTTCATCAAGGGCAGTAATTGATCACTACACCATTGATTCCTGTGATCTCTGTAACTTGATTGTGAATCAGGACTTGGAGTACCTTTGCTGGATTAAACGTCATTTTTGTCTTCCCTGTGCAAGAGTCCTGTCTACCAGTCTTGCCTGTGGAGAACCACTGCCTTCTAATCTCGAGTGCCTGTCCCGAGGCTCCATGCCACCTGTGGTACTGTAAGTTCTGCCCCAGGAAACAATTTCACCTTATTCATTACCCCAAGCTCAGAGTAGTGGCTGGGCACCAAAGGCTGTGGGGCTTGTCTCCAAGCCCTTTGATTTTTGGACCATGAGTGTATTTAGCTTACGTGGTACGATATTGGCCTCTGGTCAGAATTGCATTGGTCATTCTGCATGACTGATGGTTTAGTTCCTTCCTGAGAGAGGTTAATTCTGTTTATTTTTCACTGAGGTGGATTTACCCCAACCATATCACCCCCTTCTTCTTTTCCTCTGTGAGGACAGGCCGGTGAGAGACCATGAGCCCCAGGAGAAGAGATTAGAGGGTGAAATAGAGACTCTAGCGAGGAATCCCTAGGCATAGGAGAGGGGAGCCCCGGAATAGTTTGGATGCATCCTCGTGATGTTGCTGTTTCTAGCCTAATCGTTGGGTCCAATTTTTTGGCTTCTGCTGATAAGAGAAGGTGTTTGATTGGAAGGGAGTAGCAAGGGGCTTGGCAGCAGGGGTCAGATGTGGGAGACTGAGCTGGTGGAGAACAGAGTCGATGTGAGCCTGGCATGGAACAAGGTGGAGGACGTCTGGGTCCTGGTGGGTTACGGGGATAAATGCTTATATTGTTCAGTAGACCTCAGTGCTTTTCCAGAGAGATGGGCTTTCTCGGTTGGAGAGCCATATCCCAGATGTGCTGATAACTTTTGTTTTACTGATCAAAGGCCTGTGGGAAGAGTCAGCATGCAGCAGCAGAGGTAATCTTGAAAGGTGAAAACAACCAAGAATCCAAAGAGGTCAATGAAATTGATGAATAATCCACTTTAGCATCATTCAGACTTACAAGAACGGAGGCTGTTGTTTCTAGAAATACTGAAAGCCCATGCTGTCTCCATACTGAGGCTATTTTGTGGTCAATAAGTAGGAAGAATGGACCCCTGCATAAAGAGGACCTGTGTGGAAGCACAGAATCTGAGCTTGTCCCAACCCAGGTTTCCTGTGCCAATATTTCTTGGTTTCCTTAAGTCTGACCAAGAATAAGATGCAAAGCCAGAGAAAAAAAGGACAGACCTGCTTTCCTAGCTCTGTTTCTGAAGAAGAGCCAACACGTGTCATCAGCATCCTCCCTGTAGAGCCCTGATACTGACAGGCTGGTGTCTGGGGCATGCTTTTCCTGTGTAGACCAGGTAGATCAGGATGGGATGATGTTGGCAGAATTGTGGTGGAGAAGGAAGCATCATAATAATACCATCAACATAATAAAGTGGAAGGAGCAGTATCAGCCAATGGCCTGGAAACTCAAGAAATTTAAGGAGCATACAGGCCCAATGAGCTGTAACTGCTCAAAGTGTTTAGGCTGATGGAAGTCAGTCAGCCACCAGGGTGAGAGGGCCCAGAATAGCACATAAAATGGGAGGAAGAAATGAATAAGAGCAGAAAGCACAGTTATTTTGAAACCACAAAATTAAAAGCTGAAACAACAGTCCATTGAATAGCAACCTGTCTGTGTGTTATGCTTGAGTATTCTGAGCTGACAGCCAGCCCGACACAGCGGTGTGTTTGAGGTCAGAAGTCAGCTACTGTACAAGTACACCCCTGCAGACTGCATCTGAAATAAATAACATTAGGTCCCAGGCTTCAAAACAACTAGAAATCATACCAGAAGGTGAATAATAATGATAAAAATAATATGCAGTACTTATTGAGCACTTACTTAATGTGTGCCCGATATTTATTTTATACTCATACTAACCTTCAAGCAACTATGAGATTACAAGGCAGTAATGTCAGCATCACATCAGAGAGGTTAGTGACTTTCCAGTAACAGTGGCGGTGCTGTGTTTTGAACTCAGACTTATTTGGCTCAAAGCATGGCTTTGCACTGTGGATCATTTCATCTCTCTGCAAGCCAGTCTGTCAGTACAGCAGAAAATGATTGCATTCGCCTTCTGGAGAGGGTGTAATTGGAGGTGTGACTGGGGCAATCCAAGATAGAACTTAACATTTCATAGATCAAGTAATGCCTACCAGGTCCTGCAGGCCCTATAGCCCTTCCTGGATATGACTTACTAAGACCTGTGACTCTTAGGAGGGGCCTCCTGAATTGCCACATCACTCTTGACTGGAGAAAGAACATTAACAGCTTCATTCCTTCAGAAATTCTGGTCTTGAATTAACTTGGCTACCTTCGGGCCCAGATTCCTTCATGTCTATAGTGGGTCCTGGATGTTCACATATCTACTGAGCTGCATCCATCCCTGTGTACTCATTCACCTTGCATGACAAGGATTCCATATTTTACTTTACTATTCCCTGTGGGTTTGGAAAGCTGCCTGATCCCCTGCTGAAGCCTGTTCAGACCTACAACACTCCTACCGGGAGATTTTCAGTGAGCACAATAGTGGCCCCAGACCACTGTGCTGTAGTCTTTCTAACTGTGGCTGCCTTCTGCTGCCCAAACTTCTGGGCTTACCCCACCATGGCAACTGTATGGTGTCATGGAAACAGATCAGCCTGAGCTTCAAAAGGTTTCACCATTATTTACTATTTATAAAATCATGCAACTTAATTTATCTGAGTCTCAGTTTCTTCGTCTGTGAAATGGGGATAAAATAATACTCACTACTAGAATTTATTGAACATCTATTTTGTGCCAGAAGCAGTCTTTTGTACATTGTCACATTCAACTTCACAGTAACCCTAAATTTTAGCTCTTTTCCTTCTTCTTGGCTGAAGCAAGATTATTCCATTCTGATGCCTTTTCTGATAAAAGCAGAAGTTTAGTGCGCTCTTTGGTTATTGTGCTTTGGATTATCCACCTGCCCTTTCAAAGACTACCCATGTAGTGGGGTTATTTTCTGTAGGCTCTCTCTCTTCCAGTCCCAGAGTCCTTCCTTTTCTCACTAGCCATGTTGTTGAGATGCCAGGGTGCCTTACAACCAATTGGCATTACGTGATTTCCAGGTTATGGAGCAAGAAGACCATACTTATATAATCATAAATAGAAAAGACTGAATTATATCCACACAATGATAAAGAATGTAACATGCATTGCAGTTGCTGTTTGCTATACATATGGAAGGAGACCTGTGGTTGGTCACTTCATTTGGAACATGGAGCTAGTGGAGCTAATGACATGGTGATCAGGCACATTTGATCAGGTTTGCTTTGCTATCTCATGGTTAGGTCACGGGCTCTGCCTGCAACCTCAGCAAGCTCCCCAACAGATGTGCACTACTAGCACCCCGGCAGTGAAAGCCTGCGCCAGACACCAGCAAATCCCACCACTCTGAATTTCCTTCCATTTTTTAAACACTCAGTCAAAACATACTTTGTGCAAGCAAGTGTACTAAATACTTGCGTATAAGATAAGCAAGAAATGGCCTTGCCCTCAGAAAGTTTATTCTGTAGTGCAAGGGTCAGCAAACCTGTTCTCTAAAGGGCCACGTAGTAAATATTTTAGGCTTTGTAGGCTAAGAGGTCACACCTAGTCTCCGTTGTAACTACTCAATTCTGTAGCCAGAGACAATACACAAATGAAAGAACACAACTGTGCTCACAGCTGTACAAACAAGCAGTGGCGACATTGGGCTGTAGTTTGCTGACCCCTGCTCTAGTGGGAAAATAAACATGTAAACAAACAGTTATAAAAGGATATGTGTAATAATAGAAGTATACACAAGGTGTAAAAGCAGCACAGAGAAGGAGGGTTGGAAAGTATGCTCCTTTAGTCTACGGCAGGGTACATCAACCATGGTACATTGACATTTTTGTCCATATAATTCTTTGCTGTGAAAGACTTCCCTGTGCATTGTAAGGTGTTTAGCAGCACCCCTAACTTTGTGAGCTAGATGCCAGTAGCAACCACCCACCCCAGGATGTAGCAGTGAAAAATATCTCCAGAGATTGCCAAATGTCACTAAGAAAATTGCCCCCAGTTGAGAATAAGTAGTGTAGGGCCTCAGATCACCACAGAAAGGGAAGTCACATAAATTCTTATTAAGAAGGTGACCCCCTAATTAGGGTTTTGAAAGATGAATAGGAGTTGGTTATGTGGATAAAATATGTGTGGCGAGGGTAGACAACTTTAAGCAGAGGGCGAAGGTAAGCAAAAGCAAGTAGATGTGAAATAATATCATCTGGTGAAGGATTACAAACCATTGACTATTGTTGGGTCACTGCATGCATGCGTGTGTGTGCACATGTGTGTGTACATGTGTGTATGTGTGTGCATGTGCATGGAGTGGTTAGAGGATGAGGTGAGAGATGAAGACAGAAACGTATATAGGGGACAGATCACAGTGGTCCTTCTGTGCTGGGCTGAGATTAGATGTTGTTCAGTAAATAACTACAACCAAAAATCATAACATTTGGAAGGATAGTGGGTCACTCATGAAGAATAACTGACATGGTGGGACACAGGCCCTGCAAGAATGTATGCTTGTAACTAGCAGAGCTGCTACCTGGCTGCCCCAGGTTGAAGCACAGGAGTGATGGCAAGCTTGTACCCCTCCCCCATGGCTGAGTCCCCAAGTGTGAGCAGAGCAAACAAATTTAAATAAAATAATAAGTATGAACCAAAATGTGCTCACAAATAGCTGCTCTATGATGTGCTAGGACTGATTTTATAATTCTGTGCTGCTAACAAGATATTCTGGTACTTGATAAACTTAATAAAACAGTGGAGTCTACTGATATTGCTGTACCACTAAGCACAAGACTCCCCAGAACATACGCAGAGAATAAGCGTTCATGCCTGAAAGTGAACAAAAACAAGGGTCATTCACTGGCGTGGTAGACACATTCCAACCCAATCCATTGACGTAAACCTACATGGTTGGCTTATTTCCAGGGGGTGAAGGGTCCCGGTACGTCATTCAAGCCCTGGATGGAAAGAGGAGCCAGACTTATTACTGCATTTTTTAAACTGCGCTTTTTTGGAGAAAGCTCAGGAAACTTTTATTATCCTTGCTTTATCAGACAGCAACTAGAAGCTTGGGAGGGAAAGTGACTCTATCAAGTCAGCACCTTAAATAAGACTGAAAACGAATGCTCTTTGGTAAATGCATTTTATTTTGCTTTTAAACATTTTGTTTGAAAATTTTTCAAACTTACTTAAAAGCGGGGAGATTAGTACAGTGAACCCTCATGTACCCAGCAACAATTATTAGGTTTTTGTCAATCCTTCCCCTCTCCCCGGTTAATTTGAAACAAATATCAAATCACCGTGTCATTTCACCTCCAAGTACTTCAGAGTTTAATGCACTTTTATGATACTTATCCTGTCCTTCAGGAGCTAATGAAGTAATATCCATTTTTAAACTTAGTATACTAATGTTTTATTTTAAAATGAAGCTATGATTTCTTTTACATGAACCTAAACAACATAATTCGACAGACATTGGTTGGATTTCTACTATGACCAGGAACTGTGAGTAATCAGGAAACAAATATCAATTGTGTACTATCCTGGTCCTCAACTTCACAGTTGAAAGCTAGGAAGATAGACAGATAGATAGATGGATGGATATGGTTTGCAGAACTATCTTTTGAATCCAGCAGAACTTGGTCCTCCCTGCAGCTCTTACTGGTCAGATGATTGTTGTCACTTAGCTTGACTGCTCCACATCTCATCTGCCTCAGATCTAAAATAAGGTTCTGTACCAAGTATCTATTGCCACAATAATTCTCCATAACAAACCACCCAAGACTCAGTGCCTTAAAACAATACACATTTATTTTGCTCATGAGTTTGTAGTTCAGGAATTTAAGTTAGACTTTGCCAGACTTTTGTTCTTCTCTGGATTCACTTACATATCTGGGGGCTGGCTGGCTGTGGACTCATCTAGGGTGATCTTAGCTTGGTCTGTTGTGACAAATCAGCTCTGCTCCACCGGTATCCTTCTTCAGAAAGCTAGCCCAGACACCTTCTCATGGACGACTCAGAGGAACCAGAAAGTGAACAGAAGTACACAAATGATGTTACGAGCCTCTTCTTGTATCCCATTTGCTAACATTGCATTGGTCACAACCAGTTGCATGGATGAAACAGTCAAGCAGTGACATGGTGTTCTGCCCACAGTGGGCAAAGTTATAGGACAAAGAATGTGCATATAGGGAAGGATAAGGAATTGAGGCCTTTAATGTAATCAACACATCACAGCATCCGTATAGGACTTACAAAATGGGGTCATTAAAGGGATTAAGTGAAATAGCATTCACATAAGTGAAATGCACATAAAGTAGGTAAAGGGCTTAGCACAGTGTTTGGCATATTATAAGTGCTCCATAGAAGTTAGCTACTAATTATTCTTATTAAATTATTGTCATATTATTATTGCTAATACTTCCAGGTACTAGTAGAGAGAAAACAATGTACTACAGGAACACAGAACAGAAAAGAGACTCATTCTGACCAAGGACAGAGAGGAAGATGGGTATGTGAAACAGCATTTGAACAAGACCTTGAGGGATGGGATTTTGAATTTGGAGTAAAACAACAAACAAAAATACAGACATTCCTTCAAACCCCACATATTCTGTTGGGATTGACCTTGATAGGCATCTGACCACTTAAAATAACTTGAAGCTTCCCAACCTCTCAATATCTCTTCCATTGGCCTATAACCTTATCCAAAATTCCTCCCAGAATAGTTCTTCTGTATAAGACAATACCATCATCTCAAAGGACATGGGCACAAACATGCCTCTTATTGGCCCAACATGGCTCTTGGTAGCAGTGCTATGAAGCATGGTCCTTTGGAGAGGGAGCCAGGGCAGTGGGGGTTGGTCCAGATCATGTGACTGGGCTGGGCTGGATCATGTGATGATGCTGCCTGTGGGAGGACAGGCTCTGAGCTCCCACTGAGAGAGTGAACTCTCCATGGCACCAAGGGGTTGGTCTATGCAAAGGATGCTGATAAAGAATGTGAGGGTTCTGTTAAAATGACCATCTTAGACTGGGTTTCCCCCAAAGCGGATCCTGAGACTTGAGTGCAAGTGGTTTATTTAGTATGTGATCCCAGGAAACACACGTAGGGGAAATGAGGCAGGAAAGAGAAGGGAGCCAGTTCGGTGGGTATTAATGAATAGGATACTGCAGTGAGCAACTGGGGCCTGGTCCCACAAGAAACTGCATGGAGTGTGCTTCAGACCTGTCCCAGGTAGTGAGGAAGAAGCAGTTGCTACGCAACAAATCCAGCCCATCAGTGGTTGAGGGCTGCTCCCAGGGGAATTAGCCCCCTGGCACTTTCTCTTGTCCCTCAAACAGTCCCAGTGTATTCCAGTGGCCACAGAAAGCTTGGAAGCAAAGAGCGCTCAGTGTGTGCGGTATGAAGCTTTTGCGTGAGCTCAGGAACCATGAGTGTGCAGGGCGTAGGAGTGAGACACCAGCGGCCGGTCCTTGCAGGACTACAGACATGATTTCAGTGTGGCTGTAGCCATCCCTCTTTGTGGGCTGGACTGTCTTTTCTGCACTATTTCCCATAAGCTATGTTTTATATTCAAGAGATGTAAAATATGGTGTGGAGGAATCATGTCGATATCCCCTCTCTTTATGATTTTTAAAGTGGATGCTAAACATTTCCTGTCATCTGGTGCGGTGAAGGAGGGAGGGGAATGCAAGCTGAGGCAGGAGGAGATATGAACAGTAAACTACATGGGCTTATTTTTCACTCCCAGACCTGAAGGTTTAGAATATGACTGAAAGGCATAACTAGGTGTGAAGGGTAAGCAGAAACTGTAGAGAAATAATCAGTCCCCTTTAAACAGACACACATTCTTGTGATCTCCATTTTTATTGGTTTTAGATTTACTGTACAACATAAATCATTAGGACTATATCAAGTGGATCAATCTATTTACAAAATATTTAGAGATAGCAGCATTGTGCAAGGAGGGGAGGGGAGCAGAGACAGAGGGGCACATGAACTTTTTCCAGTAAGACTCTCTTGGCCCTAATTGAATCTATCCACTTGAAAAATAAGCAAGAAAAAAAATCCTACAGAAATCATTTATATTAAAACAAAGGAATTGTTTGAAGGGGCAAAGTAGGGATAAAGCATGAATCATCATGAAACATATGAGGGATGTTAAGAAGGACAGACTAAAAATAGTCTTTGTAATCTATTTTCCCTTGTGCTCTCTTCCTTTGTCCCAGGCTGGACATTCTCTTCCTAGTGAAAGAAGAAAGAGGGTCATTAGTGTGAACATAAGCTGGGAGGCAGTGAGGTCACCAAAGGGCAAAGAACTGTAGCTATACTATCAGCTTAGCACCTTACAGTTTGCATCATTTCAACAGATGTTAGCTTATTGGGTCACCATAAATAGCCTTGGGATAGGGCAGCTAGTAAGGTTCCTATTTTGTGGATGAAGTAACTGAGACTCAGAAAGGTTATAGCACTAGTTCAAAATCACACAACTAGACAGAGGCAGAGCTAAATGAGGGTAGGAAACCAGGGAAAGGCCAGGAACTGTGAATTCAGGCAAAATTCATTGCACTGTGCCTAGGAGCTATGGACATGTATCTACTGTCACTCCTGGGGGACTCACAGCCTGATGTCTTAAGGTGAGCTTTCACTAATTAATTCTATCCCTATAAAATGGGGAAACAACAGGGAACAAGACAAAATACTTTTCTTCAAGGCACTTCTGACATCTGGCACTGTGATAGCTATGTGGTGGCTAGCCCAAGACCTGACTCCAAGTCCAGGGGTAACAAGGCAATCCATTTGAAATGCTGCTCCTGCAGGGGTGATGGGGTAACATTTTCTCATCCTGTTTCATAATGTTCATAATGTGTTCCATCACTGTGTCCCAGAATAGAGTAAGCAGGTTCAGATAAATGACTGGCTCCTGGGTGAGTAGAGTATGGTAACAGGAGATCAGTTTGGTAAATGCTTTGAAGTCCTGGAAGACAGGCAAAATGGTCAGCAATCTGTCCACTGATAGCAGTAACCCAGCTACCAAGCTGGGATTTTATGGTAGATTTTTGAAGGCCAGGGAGGGAGAGAGACATGGATAAGGCAGGGAGAGAGACATGGATAAGGCAGGGACCCACTCTTCAAAGAGAAATTATTGGATGAAACAGGCTGTTGGACCAGTGACTCTAAACTAGATTTTACTGGGGTAGGGTTTTGGGGCTCCAGACTTGTATCAAGTAACAGGTTGTGATGGGAGGTGACAGAACAATGTTCCCATGCTGGAACAATGCCAAGTCCAATATTAACCACAGAATACCATCATTTCCCATAAGGGAAACCTGGGTCACAATACTGAATAGGATCAATGGGGGGTTGTAGGTAGGGATGAGGTAACAGTGTCTTCAGCCTTTCCTGGGTCAAGCACCACTTAGTATGGGAGTGAAGAGGAGGAATTGTCACTACGTGCCAGAATCCCTGCTCAGAGCTATGCTTATGATCCCACTTGTGCATTACAAAAGCCCTGCAAAGTGGGCTTTATTAACCCCATTTTCAATGAGGAAACAGAGAGATTAAGAAACTGTTCATGAGACACTGCTAGTAAGTGACAGGGCTGGGGAGAAGATCCAAGTCTGTCCATTGCCAAACATCCTGATATTTCTATTCCTTTATACTGTTTGATAATAAAGACTGAATTCAAAGGTGGGACTACAAGTGGGCTAGCTGCAGGGTGATGTGGCTGAACAAGGCAAGGAATTCTGGGTGACATGTAGGCATGTGTAGGGGAGGGAGGAGGTGGTTTATGGTAGGGGTTTTTGGCCTTACTAAAGCATCATCATCTTCTAGGAATTAAGCCACCTGGCCATTGACCAACGGTCAAGAAAACTACACACGTTACTTGAAGCCATTACTGGTGTCACAGAATGTGGAGAGATTGGATGGAGAGTTTGGGCAGATTGAATAAGTCATCCCATCCCTGTTCCAACTACAGGTCCTGCCAACAGAGTATGTTTAATTTATACAACCATCTGTTGTGCTATAATATTGTTCCCATTTTATAGATTACACTCATCACAGCAATAGTTTTCCAATCAGCAGAAAACAACCTAAATGCACAACATTAGAGGAGAGCTACATAGTTCAGATTCATTCATATAATTGGGTTGGTCATTTATTAAAATACTATTAACCTGGACCATTTATTTTTAACCATGCAAGAAAACATGTATGCTATAATAACAGACAGAAGCTGGCTTGGTTTCTAATAGGCAATAGAAGGCATGAGGTGCAATCAACTTATCAAGCGTCTAAGATACGTTAGGTGTTTTTGTGCCTATTATTTCACTCAGTCCTAACAGGAACACTGTGTCTTAGGTATCACCAACAGTATCATTCAGAAAGGAAGCTGAGGCTTGTTTTTTTGGAGCATCATTCCCAAGTTCACACCATGAGTAAATGGACCAGTAATGACTCCAGTCTTGCCTCCTGACCTTGCAGCCTCCAGATCCGACTGCTTCTGTGCAAGAAGAGGCAGAAGGTCCCCTGAGCCTGGAATATCGGGTCACCTGGGGGAGATGTGGAAAGAACCCAATTGTGAAGAATTACAAAGAGAATGGAAGGTCTTATATTTTATCCTGATTTTGATATTTATTCTTATTATTTTATTATCTTGTTAAAACTTTTGTTTCTGCCTTTATGCTTTCTGGCCTTTGAAAACAATGTTCCTCTTCATTCTTGGTTTTATCACTAACTGGACTATAAGCCCTGGTCCTTGATCCTCACCAGGGCCCAGGCCTGCAGTCATAAATCAGTCCTGAGCTAACTTTCCTCAAGGGGTGGTGTAACTTAGTATATCACACCTCTGCTATGATCAGAACCTTTTCTTGCCACTTATGACTGTATAATAATAGATAAAAACTAGTTTGGCTTCTAATAAGCAATAGAAGACATGTGGCAGAATTAAAAAAAAAAGAGAAATACTTCCACTGGTTATCATAGTAGTAATAGTAGTAATAAGTGAAGTAGTAATAATTATTACTAAAACACACAATAAAAAACTAAGTATTAAACATGTTCTATATACTAAAATACTAAAGACTAAATATGTACTAAATAGTGCTAAGTACTAAAACACACAATAAAATATTACTAAAATAGTAAAAATGATGGCTTGATTTATATAATGTTACATAATTTATAAAGTAATTTCACTTACAATATATCATCTTAATATGTTCTACTAGATATAGTCAGGGCTATTTATACCCCAGCCAAAGACACTTTGTAAAAAAATTTCCAAAAGGATCTTCTTTTAGGATGATTTTATAGCAAGATGAATCTACTGTATAATAGAAAAAGTAAGAGCCTTTAAAGATTAATCCATTCTGATATTTTTCAATTTATATCCAGAAAAATTAAATGAAACTGACAAACATACCTTGGGGACCTTGTTAGGTACTGATTGGGGATATAAAGATGAACAAGCCTTGGCCGGTGTCCACGGGGAGCCTCAGTCTTCAGGGAGAGATGATACTTAAGCTCTTGGAAAGAAGAAATAATTATAAATGATTTGAGTGATAGTTCAAAGCTGGTCTAGATGAGATGGCTCAAGAGAACTCACTGAATTGATTGATGACACCAGGGATGTTTAGGGGAGGGAGAGATGATTGAATATGGTTGTACTAGTTAGGAAGGCCTTACTGAGCAGTTGGGCTCTGATGTGGATACTGGAGGTCCCATATTCTCCTGGCAGAGAGAGTAGAATAACCTCCCTTTGCTGAGGTCCGATTGGCCAAAGTTCAAGTCTGTTTAATCACTACCCATCTCCAGGCCTCACTTGCTCATCTGTTAAACGATGAGGAAGCTGCAAGGAGGAAAATGAGACAGCCCACATCTGGCACAGTGCTGCGCCACAGCACAACCACAGTTGATGTCGAAGTCCTCTCCCCCATTGCCCCCTCTTCAGGTAGAGCCACAGGTAAGCAGGAAGATAAGAGTAAGAGCTCCACAAATTACATAAACGCATCTAATGCGGTTGTGAGGGTTGGACCATTATACTTGAGTTTCTGTTTTCTGCAACCTGAAAAAATCCTGCAGCGAGCAGCATGGGCAATGAAGACGGTGCCTTGGCACTCTACTGGTTTGCACATGACTGCTTGTGGGCATGTATTTGGCTGCAGGGAAGGAGCCATGTAGGGGGAAGGTGAGTAGCAGGCTCCTGGAGGATGCCTGGTGTCTGCCTACAGCCTGGGTCCACACACGAGTGTCTGAGCCTTGTGAGAAGGGGTGCAGGTGCAAGCTAAGGGGGCTGTTTTGGATGGGGTCCTAGGAATTATGGAAACATGGGTCATGAGCTCCACTGCTCAGGGACTTTCTAGCTATGCCTGATGTGACTGACACACTATGAGTCTTTTTACTTTAGCACATAGCCAAACACTGTATAGCTTTGAAGTCTTGAGGAGTCCAGGGGGAGGTGCCAGTTTCAGGTGGATATGGAGCCTGATGTGAAAGTCAGGCCTCACAGATAACTGGGGGAGCAGTGGCCCTACTGGCAGAAGTGGGCACAGAGGATGCTGGGCAAGCACAGGGAAGACCATGGAACACCTTGGATTACTTGAGGAGAACTTTCCAGGGGGCTCTGGGCCAGTGAATTCAGATTTTTGTTGTTGTAGCTTCATTTGATCCTCGAAGTAGGTGATGTGCAGGAAAAGTCAGATCGCCAGCCTGCAGTGGAATAAATAAAATCCCAGGCAGACCTCAGCTGCCCTCCCTTTAGTCCTGACGCAGCACACACACAGTTGCATGCATTGTGCTGGTCAGTAGCCCAGAGACATGGGGAAATGTGGTCTCCAGGTGCTGGCTTTACAGGTGCTGTGAGGTGCACTGGCCATGGCTACCAGATGCTGCAAACGGCAATGTCTTTGTTTCCAGAAAGGAAAAAAAAAAAAATCACTTGACTGTATTTGGTTTAAAAAAAGTTTAGTAATCTCAAAACAGGTTAAGGGAGATAAATGCTGCTCTAATGGTTATGAAAGGAGCAGATTTTTCCTTCCTTTTATTTAAATTTTTTTCTTTTTTCTCTTTGGTAAAAATAATACATGCTTATTAATATAAATAATTTAAAAATACAGAAATTACAGAATTAAGTCAAGGAAATATCATCCTAAATCCTAGAAACTGGCATTCTGATGTACATCCTTTCATGAATATATAACTATATGTAATATTTTACACAAATGATGTCATATTGTTGTGTAATCTGGTTTTTCTTCCATTCTCCAGTAGGAAAGGATTTTTTTCCGATGTCCTAAATATAAATCTGCATCATTTTTAATGGAAGCTTATTATTTCATTTCATATATGCATACTATAATTTGTTTAACCATTCCCAATCTTATGAAACATTTAGTTAGCCTTATAAAATTTTCAAAATTATGGACAAAGATGAGAAGAACATCCTTGGGGAAAACTTCTTTGGCTCTTGTTTGATTATTGTACTATGTTATAGTCCAAGAAGTAGGATTGCTGAGGCAAAGGGTATGTATATTATTCAGGCCTTTGATATGTGGCAGAGCTTTCAATTTGTGACCTGCAGAATTTCAAAGGGTGTACCTGGGGACCACCCCAAGGGACCATAGCAGAGAAATCTGAGTAGCCAAAGGCCCCAGCTCTCCACCTTGTCTCAACCCACGTAATTCCAATTTGATCAGTTTGATAGATTGGGATCCATGTAAAATGTTGTTTGGAGAAATAATTTCTTGTTTTTAAAATATATTAATATAATAGTTTGAAAACCATAGGTAAAGTTATATTACAAACGACTGCAACTTGGTGACACAAGTTGGCTGAGTAGATACATGCTCACTTCAGTCTGTGTGCCCTTGAATTGGTATGTTGTTGATTTTCCAGTGACTCAGGGAAATTATAGTCTTAATTATCATAATAATGATGATGATTTTCATTGAGATAAGAAGCCAAAATTAGACTATCTTTAATCAGGAGCTAAGGAAATGCCTATAAAGCAAAGATTGGAGGAACTTCCAAGAAAAAGACTGGAAATTTTAAGATTCCCAGCCAACTGATAAGATCTTGCTCCAATCAGGGGAGCAAAGGGCAGTCACTGCTCCCTCCTTTCTTTTCATCCCCTATCCCCATTCCTGTACAAGCAAACACACACGTGTACACACACTCACACAGACAGCCATGCCCTATCCCTCAGGACAAATGGTCAACCTTGTTGAGGTTCTACTCACCGCCTGACTACCAGAGAACTCCAAGGCATTTCTACGATGAAGCCAGAGCTCCTGCATAGCCCAGCCAGCCCTGGCTAGGAATGGAGGTTGGAAGGTTACTGTCCCTGGCTCTTGGATAAGGAAAGGCTTTTATACCTTTAGTCAAAGTGAAGGAACAACAGTTCTGCCTAACTAGTCAATTTTCTTAATGAGCTATTAGGAGATGTTTTTGTGCTGAACACTCTGCCCTCATTATAACCATGCTTCCCAGAAGCAAAGCTCTCTATGCCCATTGTAATGAGCAGAACGCTGGAGTGAAACACAGATTTAATGAGTTACAGCATGGAAATAAAATGGAACAACTTGCTTCTGAGAGCACCTCAAAGTAAGGCTAAGGCCAGTGGGTGCATTTACATCAGTGGAGCAAACCACTTGGAGGTGACTTCTCCCTTCAGCCAAATTGGAGGAAGCCAAAAGAGCTCAACCATAAACTGTGCCCTCACTGCTCAGTGGTAGGAAGATAGAGCTGGGAAGTCCCTCAGGTTAAAAGGAGGAAAATTCATTGTGACTCTGAGAAGTAGGAGGATTAAATATTTCCAAGTTGCAGACAAGGCGATATTTATGTTACTTTACAACACACAATATTGGCACCTGTCCCAGAGCATGCTGGGAGTAAAGGTAAACAGCAAGAAAGATGAGATTCATTATTAGGACATGGTTAATTGTGAGTGAAGGTCAGATGGAGATGGAAGAGACTAATAGTACGGTGGATCCGTCTTATACAAACTTGTGAAAGCTGATCATTAGATTTTCAGAAATTTTGCAAGGTAGATACTAAGTATCGTCATAATTAACAGTTAAATTATATAATCATAATTAAATACATTATATTGTAAACAAAGATAATAAATACTCAAAACGATCACTTCCTAATTATTTTACTATATTTTACTACTATCTGTTCTCTTGAGGTTTATTTATGAAATAATCCAGTATGTCTGTGGTATCTACAAGATAGACATGCAGAAATATATAGTGGTGTGTTTCTATTCGTCTCTTCCTCACTCAATATTCAATGATGTCACGTTGGTAGCTTGAAATGGGCCATTAGAGGAACACTCACACCAAGGAAATCAGCAAATGCGACAAATCGGGGCTTGATTTATTGGTCTGTGGATTGTCTGTCTAGACTTAAGAAAGTAATGGAAAAATGTTAATAATGAAGATTAAACTTGAAAGTTTGTCACATCTTTAGTGTTACTTTGTGAATAGCATACAAAAAATTTGAGGAAAGAGTCTCCCATTACATGAAAACTATTATTGGATTCATCCAAGAAGTCAGTCATGTCATTGATGAATGAGTGAAGATCCCACATATGTCTTTACTTCATTTCCATCTTACTCATTGATATAAACAAAAAATATCCACTGAAATTCATACCGGAATTACACTCATTCATCAATTGAAACCACAGGCTGGCTATGAATACCAGAGTTCAGCAAAAATAAAGACAAGCATTCTGTAAGAATAAGTTGGCTATGTAGAAATTTCAATAAAGTATAGTATACATTTTATTATGATTTGTAGATTATATACTTTGTATCTTTTATATCAGTAAAATTTATAATAAATACATGAGAATACATACATACACTCATATATACATACATACTACTTTTTTGTTTTTGTTTTTGGCAGCAGGGTTGTTAAGTATCTACCAGACCACACCCTCTCCAAGAAGAGATGACCAAACGTACCAGCATGTTAGGGTGTAAGCACAAGGGTTTTGGAGTTAGGTCCACGGGCCTAATTTAGAATATGGGTTCTGGGTCTGCCTTGCTGTGTGACGTTGGACAATCACTTATGCTGTTTGAATTTTAGTTTACTCATCTGTAAAATGGAGATAATAGTACATTTAAAGGTTGTGGTTAATAGAAATTGAGATCAAGTGTTGTATTAAAATAAGGCCTGGCATATAGCCAGCTGTTATTACCAATTTATTATTATTTGAAAGCAAAGATGTCATAGATCCAGTTCAGTCCCAGATATGATGAATGATTTGTAGGGATAAGAGAAACATTATTACAGAAACTTTCAAAAGGACTGCTATTCAAAATTACCAGTGAAGTATTTGACATAACAACCTAACTTGGGGAGCAGGGAGCAGGTTAATGAACATCTATCACTCGCCAAGTTTGTCTACATGCACTATTTTACTTCTACTTCATGAAAATTCTATAAGAGAATGGAATGTGGAAGATCTTGTTTTATAATTATGGCTAAAACAATATTTTCCCTCCCACATGTTCTAGATCTTTGTCATTCTTCCATCAAGAGGTGAATGCTAATTTCCCTCCCCTTGAATCTGGGCAGATTTATTTTGCAGCCAACAGAACACACCAGAGGTGACAAAGCATGACTTCCAATGTGATGCAGCTTCTGTCTCACTGGTGAGGACACTCACCTTTGGAGCCCTGAGCCTCCCTATAAGAAGGCCCACTATCCTGAGGCCACAGTGCTGTGAAGACTCTATGCAGCCTGGAGAAACTATGTGCTGGTGCTCTAGTCAGTGGCCCTAAACTTTGAGTCCTCCCAATCCAGGTTTTAGATACTTGAGTAAACGAGCCTTCAGATGATTCCAGCCCTAGACTGCAAAGTCATTTTTAGCCTTTGAACTTCCCAGGTGAAGCTCAGACACCATGGACAGAGACCAGCTGCTGCTCTGCCCTTTCCAAATTACTGACTTACAAAATACGTGTGTATGACCAAATGGTTGCTTTATGCCACTAAGTTGGTGGTGGTTTTTTACACAGCAATAGTTATTGGAATTGGAAATATTATCATGCACGTTTTGCAGACAAGAAAATTGAGGCTTGAAGAGGATAACTATCTTGTAGAGTCACACAGCTGGTCACTGGCAAATCTGAAATTCACACCGAGGGCTTCCTGCCTGGAAATTTCATGCTCTTTATACTATGCTACATTTTCCTGCTCATTGGAGGGGTGAGAATTGTTGCTCTACTAACTAGATGGATCCCAGAGGGGCAGGGAGGAGTAGAGGAAAGAGAAAATAGGAGTTAGTCACCACGAAGAGTCCTGAAGATGGCTGGATTCTTGTTAGATACGCTGGCTGGAGTGGGACAGGAGGAGCCAGCAATTTAGAGTAGAGGGGCTGGGTTCAGGCTTTGAATACAATTTGCTCTCCTCTTGGCAAAAGAAAAAGAAATAAAAGAAAGGAAAAAGAAGTCCCAATCCTGGTGTTTTGGTGTTTGAGCTGATTCTGTTGTGAACATAGCACATTTCCACCTGGGCGTGGAATTGATGAGTCTAGTTGACAACATTTTCTAGGGTTATAATTCCTTGAGGTCCAGATTTCAGTGCCAGGGACTTGCAGCATTTCACCCTCATTCCCCTGCCATTAGGAGACAGCAGATAGCCTAGTCTCTCTTGGATGCTTTTGGGGTTCATGGGGGGAACAGCAGGTCTCCAATCTTGGTCTGCAGCTGTAAAAGGCAGACTGAAAGCTGGTCCAGGGTTGGATCCAGGGATTCCTGTCTCTGAGAAGGCCAGCTGTGCTACTGATAGGTATTCCTAGCTTTCCCCTTCAGGTGCCCATGTCCATCCCCATTTTCCTGTCTTCAACATTTTCCCAATGCCTTCTTTGCAATCTCAAATCTCTACAGTATTAATATCAATCATTATCATTGCCATTCTTTAAGCAGCTAATATATTTTGATTACTTACCACATTATGTGCTACACATATATTCATCATGATTAATTTACAAAATAATAAGAAGAAATGGCACCTTTATTTTACCCACTTTACAGGTGAGGAAAAGGGTACAGAGAAGGTAGAAGGGAATCAACAGAAATGGATTCATACACAATGTTAAAAACAGCTCTCATTCCTTAGTATTATAACTCTTTAGAACATATTGTCAAATAACATCAGGAGGAAGAAGAAAGATGAGAATTAATTATGGATTATAATAATTTCAGTTTATTAAGTGCTTATTCAGTACCTGGTACCTTGCTAGTTCTCAAAATTAGCAACTCATATGATAAAACCATTCTACAGATGAAGATTCAAAGGGTCAGAGAAGAGAAGTAACTTGCTCCATGCAACAAGATCCGAGTTTATCTGATTCCAAATTCCATGCACATCTATACTAAGCTTCTCCCAAGACAGACTCTATCCATTTGAGCCTGTCACTCCTAGCCTTTGCCACTTCACAGCCTTGCCTGATTGTTCAAACTCATATGGCTTGATCCACTTATGTTGACACATTTCCTTAAATACAGAGCCTAAAGGAGGGAGCAAATGCCAGTTACCAAGATGGCACAGTTGGTGGCACCCCCAACTGAACTGGACCATTCCTCTTGCCCTTGTGTATGGACACCTACATGCCTTTCCCTAGCCTAAAAGTCTTCCTGAACTAAACTAGAACTGGTCTTTGGTCTGTGGAATCTTCACAAATTCCTTCTACTTCTTTGAGGTTCAACTCTTGCTTAACCTACACTGTGAAGCCTTCCCTGACTCCACTGAACAAATTTAGATAATTCTTCCTGTGCTTTCCCTCAGAACCAGGTACATAATTCTTGTAAGGCATTTTGTCTATTGTGCCATGTATTTACTTCCACTTCAGTCCTCACCAGATTCAGTTCCTTGGGGACAAAGAATACATATACTTTTTATTCTCAACACCTGCACCACCTAGTATACAAGAGGAACTCAGGAAGTTATTTTATTCAATGAATTTTAATTAGATGGGGAAACAGAAAGACATAGAAAAGGTAAATTACTTGTCCAGGGTCCACAGCTAGTAAGTGGAAGATCTGGAATTTGAACCCAAGGAATTCTGGCTCTTGGAACAGAGTCTGCGCTTTAAACCTTTCTACATACTGCCACTGTTCCATGGAAGACACAATTCTAAGCTTTGGAGAGGTCAATGACCAGAAGGCAGACAAGGTTTCTGCCTGTCTTAGCTCATTTTGTGATGATATGACAGAATACCCAAGACTGGGTAATTTATAACAAATAAAAATTTATTGGCTCACAGTTCTGGAGACTGGAAAGTCCAATATCAAGGTGTCAGCATGAAGAAAGTGATTATGCACCTTCTTGCATATGGCAGAAGGCAAGATAGTGAGAAAGAGAGCAAGAGGGGACAAACCCACCACTTTACTGCAGCACCAATTCCATCCATGAGGGTGGAGCTCTCATGATCTAATCACCTCTTAAAGGTCCCACCTCTTAATAATGTTAATGGCAATTAAATTTCAGCATCAGCTCTGGAGGGGACAAACATTCAAACCAGAGCACTGCTTTCATGGAGAGTGGGGGTAATGCTAGCTTATACAAGTATGTTCAAAGGGACACACCTACTTGCTGTATCCTTGCTTAAAGGAGCCAGGTTTAGGGAGAGGAGAGGTTCGAGGAGCAGAGGAATGAGCGAGATCCAAGAGAAGGGATTAAAAAAAATTCTGGAGCCCAAAGGCCAGTTCATACTTAACTGCATGCACTCAAGGCAGGGGCCAGCTCAGCTCAGAAAGCCCTAGTGTAAATGAATCAATAATTGGTTCACTGACTATTTAACTGCTTATTGAATGGGGGGGATCAAACTTCCATCTTGCCCACTGAATAAGAAGTTGCCCATATTGGGCAGGTTTTGGGTAGCGGCTTTCTGTACCTGAGTGGGAGGCATGATATGTGATCGCCATGGTGCCTCCATCTTAGCTTTTGCTAAATGGAGCAGCTTCCCTACTGCAGTGCTATCTTCTTTTTTCAACCTTTGGTGTTCCATGGTCTCTAAGCTCCATGTAGGAAGCCAGCCAAGATATGAAAGACTGTATAGGAATCTGCGGCATCAGAATGCCCTGGGGTGTGGCAGCAAAGATATGTAATATGTAATGAGCCTCCATCCTCATGTTTCCTGGGCAAGCTCCTCTAGTTCCCCTGCTTCCTGAGGCTCCTGGCACTGTTGATGAGGAGGGTTAGAAGATGCTTCTAGTGGCTTATGCTTGCTGGTAGACTTCCAGTGCCCCTCATGTGCTGAGGTTCTGTTGGAGGAAAAAGAGACTGTTGGAAGTCCTGAGGAGGGTGGGGAAGACTCCCTCAGCTTTGTGTGGTCAGCATAGAGTCAGCCTGCTTTCAGGGCATCAGTGTGAGACCTTGAGCAGTTGACCAGATGAGGAGTGGGGAGACAGGAATCTGTGTGAATTGTAGGTGCAAATGCTCCTTAGAGATAAGGGTGTGATCACAAAAAACAGCTCACTCTGAGAGAGGCTGGCTTTGAACAAAGTAGGAGAGCTGCCAGCTCTGAAATCTCTTTATTCAGAGGCCATTTGGTTAGTACGGGGTGACCAACTAGTTCTGGTTTGGCTGAAAGTCTCATGTCCTGAGAACCCACTCAGTCCTGGGCAAACTTGTATATGTAGTCACTCCAAATACAAATCCCACTCTGAGGTAGAGTTGCCAGATAAAATATTGCATGGGTTATACTTACACTAAACAAGCAAACACGTTTATCTGAAATTCAAACTTAATTGGGTGTTCTGTGTTTTCAGTTGCTGAATCTAGCCGCCCTACTCTGAGGTGTTTGCTATATTGTGACCAGTAAAGAAAGAAACTATTTGTTATTTGGAGAAAGCCTCAGATGGGGTAGATTTGGAAAGTCTCTTTGTCTCCTCATGTTTAAAGGAAACTGAACCTGACCAATAGGGTAGAGAGCATCTTCCACTCAGAACCAACAAAAGCAGCAATAGTTAGGGTTTGGTCTTGCTGCTAAGCTCAGAGAGCCAGGCAGCCTGGGGCCCACCACTGGTTCTGCTACTTACTACTTATGTGGCTCTGGACAAGTTACTTAGTCTTCTGGTGCCTCCATTTCCTCACTTGAAATATGAGGTAACGACAATATATACATCATAGGATTATCGTGATGATTCAGTGGTTTAATATGTATAAAGCTTTTAATATAGGGCCTAACACATAATGTGGCTAGTTTTTGCCTAGCTAGCATTCTTCTTCCTTGGGCTTATACCACTCAGGAGAA
The DNA here is from genome assembly GCA_023783475.1 of Daubentonia madagascariensis. Classification (NCBI taxonomy): domain Eukaryota; kingdom Metazoa; phylum Chordata; class Mammalia; order Primates; family Daubentoniidae; genus Daubentonia; species Daubentonia madagascariensis. The sequence goes on from JAKFHU010000144.1 coordinate 15,720,518, forward strand.
AGCCCCATTTGAACCCTTGGGCCCTGTGTGTCCCTGAATTCAAGGTGGCCACATAACACAGCCCAGCCAAAAGATGTATTCAATCCTCTAGAGCTGCGGTCCCCAACTCCCAGTCCATGGATCAGTACTGGTCCACGGCCTGTTAGGGACTGGGCCACAGAGCTCAGCACCCCAACTGTCCCCTGTCCATGGAAAAATTGTCTTCCATGAAACTTAGGAAAGTGGGGGTGGGAAACTGGAGTGGGCACAGCAGGCCACCGGTGAGTGGCTGACGAGCAAAGCTTTATCTGTATTTACAGCTGCCCCATCGCTCCCATCACCACCTGAGCTCCACACCACCCCCTGCCCCATGGGAAAGTTGTCTTCTGTGAAACTGGCCCCTGGTGCCAAAAAAGTTGGGGACTGCTGCCTAGAGTCCATTCCAGTATGATCGGTCCAGGGATGGACCTGAAGCACAAGTCAGTCCAACCAGAGTAATCCCATGGCTCTTGCTGGGACAATTGAAGGAGAGGCACCCTTTCCATGGTAGCCAGTCATACAAAAGGGTGTTATCCTGGAGCACCCAGGGCCCTACACAAGGACTGTCTGCCTGAGAGTGGGGCTGACCCAACATGAAGCAAGTCCTGAGAATGGAGAAAAACAGAGTCAGCTGTTGCCATGGTTTGAATGTTTGTGTCCTCTCCAAAATTTATGTTGAAACTTAATCCCCCATGCAACAGTATTGAGGTGGGGCCTTTAGGCTGTGATGAGGTCTTGAGGGCTCCACCTTCATGGGTGGGATTAGTGTCTATTAAGAGGGCTTGGGGGCAAGTTCAGCACTTGCATCTCTTCTGCCATGTGAGGGCACAGTGTTTGTCCCTCTTGCCCTCCTGCCTTCCACCATGTGAGGACATGGCAAAAAGGTGCCATCATGGAAGCAGAGAAAGCCAGCCCTCACCAGACACTGAATCTGCCAGTTCCTTGATTTCAGACTCCCCAACCTCCAGAACTATGAGAAATAAATTTCTATGGTTTATAAGTTACCCAGTTTGTGGTATTTTGTTATAGCAGCACAATTGGACTAGGACAGTTGTACTAGTATGAGTGTCTGGACCCACCACTTGCCTTGTGAGTGGCTGAGAGCACTACTGTGAAATGGCCTTGTGGGTTGGAACCCCAGGTCTAGCAAATATTCCCTGTGCAGCCTTGGGTGAGCTTCTGTACCTTTCTGTTCCTCATTCCCCTGGCTCTACAATGGAGGTAGTAATAGCATCTCCTTTATAGAACTGTCATGAAAAGTAAGTGAGTTAATATATGTAAAGTTCTCAGAATAGTGCTGGGCAATAAATATTGGATGTTATCATGACCACTGAGCCCTTCTGTTATATGAGGCAATAAATCCTCTTTTGGGCTTATATTGGTTTGAGTGGGGTACCTACCTGTCACTTGTTACTCAGAGAATCCTCCTTAATAAAAATGCATTTTGAGGAGTACCAGGAGTTCTAGACTGACTCAAATGCCTCTCAGGGAAGAACAAAAAGGATGTTTGTTCAAGAACAGAAATTTGAAGGAGAGTTCATGAATGAGAGCCATGGTTCTCAAACTCAAGTGAGCATGCGTCTAGAGGGCTTGTTAAAACACCAACTGACCCCACCTCCAGAGTTTTGGGTTTAATAACTCTGGGATAGGACTTTGAGGATTTGCATTTCTAAAACATTTCTAGGTGATGCTGAGGCTTCAGGCCTCAACACTCTACTTTGCGAACCACTGGATGAGATAAAAGTCCAAAGCATTGACATTTATTTACTTTTATTTAACAAAGTCATGCGTCATGCCTACTATGTGCCAGACCCTGTTCTAATTGTTTTATAAATGCTAACACTTAATTTTCAGAACAGTTTTATGGTATAGTTACTATCACTATTTGGCAAATAAGGAAATAGGCACAAGAAGATTAAATGACTTGCCTGAAGCTTATTGGTGGAAAATCAGAAAACATACTCAGCCAGTCTGGGCTGTTCCTAACCTTTATTTTAGGTTGTCTGTCACTATTCGATACTGTGTAGAAAAGGAAAGGATTTGAAAAATACATATGCTTAGGCCACACCTTCAAATTGTGGTTCTCTAGGCATGTCATGGGGGGTTGTGGAGGTGGAGATTAGGCCTAGGTAGCTCTGCAGGCTTTCAGAAATATTGTGGGCCCTGCGGAGTGGAAGCCTTGCTCTCTGATCCTGGCTCCTTGGCCTCTCACTGGGTTTTAATTCCCCCCAGGAAGGGCCTTTCCTCTGTGGAGTTCAGGGGCAGAAGGAAGGTCTGGAGGGCAGAAGGCTCTTCTGTACTGCAGGTGCCAGTACACCAGGGTACAGCCACCAGAAGTCAGAGGTTAAATGCTGCCTGCTGCCTCTAACCTTTAAGCTCTGATAAGATCTTTGGCGACAATTAGCACCTCTTCAGCTTCTGAGAGCAGAGGCTCCACTTGCTTTACTTCATTACTGTCCTTCCCTATCTGCCTGTTTCAAATTAGTAAAGGAGGCTTAGCCCAGGCTTGATGCTGCAGGCCTGGCAGTGGTGTCTTGTGCTCTGGGTGACCTTTCCACAGGGTTTCCACTGGTGCCTTGGTTTATTCTCAGAGACTCACACTGCTTCTGTACTCTAAGGTGCTTGTGTGTCCTTGTGCACAGACTCAGGTCCCAGAGGTGGAAGGGACCCACAGAAATAATTTGGTCCCATGGTGTCCTCCCAACTCCCCCAATCACCATGGCTTCTCTCCTCTAAAGCCACTCCCTCTTCCTTTACAAAAGAGGGAACTGTGATGCAGAGAGGGGAAGGGACTTCTGAAGCCCTTGGAGAACAGGGTCAAAATCAGAGCAGAGAAGAAGGAAATATTTTTAATAAATAATAATCCAAAGATCAACCTTTGAACAAGTCTGCATTTGGAGCCAAGCTCTTACCTGTTTCAGGTTAGCTGAGGCATAACACCTAGATCTCCCTGTAACCTTTACAAAGGACAGCTTTCCCCTCAGGGGTATTATAAAGCCATTTTGGTTGTTGAGACTAACATAGCAAAAATAACTGAACCGGGTCATTGGCCTTTGTTTTGAGTTTGCTTTTGTTTTTGTTTAAAATACCATAATTCCTGCTGCCCAGGAAGTGGTTCAGACAAACTTGAAATAGTCATGAAATTTGCTTCTATTCATGAGTTTTCTAATTTTTTTTCATTCATCGTTGGTTTGTTGAGTGAGAAGTTCTCTGTGGAGAAAGAAAGAAGGCACAAAAACCATAGCATTATTCCTGGAGCTTACAAACAGTAAGAGAGAGAAGCACATTCAGAATAGCGCACAGAAAGTTCTACATAAGGGATGGGGGATTAGAATTAATAGTTACCATACACAGGAACTGCACTAGGTGTTTTATATGTTAGGGTATTTAATCTTCCCCAAATCCTTATGATATAACTATAACAGATGGGGAAACTGGGAGTTAGAGAGGTTAAATAAATTGCCCCACATCAGAGGCAGTTAGTTATAGAACCAGGTTCTAATCACTTCTAATCCAGTCTATAGGTTCAATGTTTGCATCATTTCTGCCCTGCCATTTGCTGCCAGGCATGTGGGTGGTTTAGTAGGTAGATATTAACACATATATGTCTGTACATGTATGCTGTTCGTGGATCTAGGGGTGCCTAGTAAAGAAGCCATAGAAAAGATTGTGTTTGAGTAGATCAGCAGAGAGCTGTGCTTTCCAGGTAGAAGCAAAGACATAAAAATGCAGTGGAGACAGGAAGGCACATGGCATGTTTATAGAACTGTATGTAGTTATATTTGCCAGGAAAATAGGGATTATATCAGAAAATGATAGAAAATGAGGAATAAGAGGAAATGTACATCCAAATAATAGGAAGAATTGAATGCTAAGCCGAGGATACCAGACTCTGGGTACTTGGCTGCTGGGTGCTGATAGATGGCCATCTGTCACAATTTCACACAAGGCTACAGTTCTCTCACTCATGACCCAATCAACCTCCCTGTGACATTTTCCCATGTACCCAAAGAACTGCTTCAGATTGCTGACATTGTCCCAATTTTTTACGGACAGCTTGTGGTGCTGTCAGTTGCCTGTCATCCCATTTCAGTCATAATAAGCACTAACACTGGGAAGAAAACCTAAACAGTACTGAAATTGCCCCCTGGTCCCCCTCTTTTAGGTAACCTGAGTCAGAGACATCCCCTGCATACTGAGTATCACTGAGGGCATTGCAAACAACTGTGCTACTCCCAGTAGAGGATGTTCCTGATGGCTAACCTCCTCTGACTGCTAGACATCCCTCATTCCCCATCTTTTCCACCTACACACCACTTTGCAATTCTCTTTGAGAATTTCTTCCCAACTGATTCTTGCCCCCATCTCTCTCTGCTTAAAGACAGCTTCAGTTCTACCCCAAGTCTCCTTCACTTCTCTGGCCACCTCATGAACGGCATTCACCCTGATGTTGGTTCATTAATCTTCATGAACACCTTACATCTTTTTAATGCCAGATTGTGGGCTGACTTCCTTTTGTCCAAAAACAGAAGGTCTTCCTGCACCCTGTTGAAGATCTACTTTAAATCTTTTCATTCAAAAAATGATTCAACTGTGAACAAGTTCTGTGCTAGGCACTGGAAAGACAGTGATATGCAATTTATTTACCCTATGATTAAGAAGAAGACATTGTAGTTATAAGGACGAAGGATAACTGAAATTTGATATAGTACCTGCAATGGAGATACAGAAAAGGACAATGAACACTGGTGTGAGCGCTTGTCTAGGATGAGTTTAGGACGGAGTTTGAGAAGGACCACAGAGAAGGCTGACACCTAAGTTAGATCTTAAAGGGTGTACAGGAGCTCATCGCTGGAGCAATAGTGGAAGGTGGAAAGGGAGTGTAGCATGTTTGAAGGCATGGAGAAAAGGAAGAGCAAGGCGTGCAGAGAATGGTGAAGTCAACATGGCTGACTGTAGGTACAGGAAGAAATGAGACAAAAGGAAACACTGCCCTCTCCTGAACTTCCTTCCAACTTCTTGGCTGCACTTCTCTGTCTCTGCAGGCTCACCCTCCTTTGCCTGGTCATTAGAGATTAAATTCCACAAAGCTTGATCCTGAGCCTGCTTTTGTTCCATTCTGTGTCCTCTCCCTGGGCACCCTCATCCATGCCCAGTTGCAATCATACCTGTATGAGGGTGACAAATGAGTTTGTATTTCTAGTTCAGAGTCTGACCTCTAGCTCAGACCTTCAGACTCACATATGCTGCTTCAGGTCTGAAAGGTACCACATTAGGTTCAAAATTGAGCCCATAATTTTTACTCCCTTAATTTGGTCCCTCTTTCAGTGATCAGCACCACCATCTATCTAGCTATACAAGTTGGACATTATCCTGAACATGGGCATTATCCCAAACACCTTTCTCAAACTCCCACATCCAATTCACCACAAATAATGTTCATTTTACTTCTAAAATCTCTCAAAGCTATCCAGTATTCTCCACTTCTATCAAGTACATAGCAGTAGAAGCTACAATTTCTTGCCTAGACTGTGGCAATTACTCCTAACTTGTGTTCCCATTTTTACTTTTAATCTCATTTTAATTTATACTTACCAGTTCAGAGCCAGGGACTCTTTTAGGAATCTGAGTAATATAGTGAACTAGCAATCATAGAAATTTCTCCTAATATAGAACTAAATACACTGGATAAATACTGCATGGCTGATATGACAGGAAAAAAGAAGTAAGAAAAAAATTCTTAGAGATAAGACATTAAATAAAAGTGCAAATCTGCAGGATCTGGCTCTTGTCATGGTAGTTTGTAATCTGGGTTTCAATGGGATATGTACACAAGAAAATAAAAATCACTGGCTGGCACAACACAGGAAAGAAGGCAGAAACAGAGACACCTGGAATAAAGCTGAGAATTCTAAAGGGCAACATCCTCATGAAGTAAAACAGGAAAAAAAAATCTCTTCTGTTGAGGGACACAGTGGGACACATATAAGGTTTTTAATTGACTGTTCATAGAGTGGGGAAAAAGTATCCTTTAATAATGACTATTTACAAGTCTTTATTCTAGGATTGTGACTTGAAAAAAGCAAAACCCAAGGTTTAAAACATATATTTAAAGCAGTGAAAGTTAGTCATTCCCCAGGTGACTTGCAAAATCAAGCTCAAATGCTATTTGGAGGAACACAAACCCAGGCCTCAAAGAAATACCACAGATAAAAGAAAGTAAACTTACAATAAAAAATCAATTAAAATACATGAAGAAACGAAGCCAGGATGAGCATGATTAAGCAAAAAACAAAAACAAAAACAAATCAAAACAAAAAAAATTTATGAACAGACCCATACAGACTGCATATATTGGGATTTAGATACAGAATATCAAAAGGATGTTTAAGAAGTATATGAAGAGAGCAGAGAAGACAGGGAGTATGAGGAAAGAGGGAGAGTCTATCAAGGTTGACGTGGCAGATAGAAAAAAGAAACAAGTAAGCCTTCCAGAAACAAATACTATAATAATGTAAAATAAGTTATATCATAGTTTAGGCACAGAGAGAATTAATATAATAGAGGACACTAGAGGATTAATGAATGGAAATCTTTAAAAAAATTATCTAGATTACAGACAAAAGGGCAGAGAGATGGAAAGTATGAAAGAGTTCAAGAGAAATAGCAGATAGAGTGAGAAGGTACAATACGTCTCTAATAGGGATTTCAAAGGGAGAAAAGAAAGAGGATGGATAAAAACCAATATTTGAATTAGTCATGGCTAAACTCTTTAATTGATAAAATATATAAATCATCAAATACAGAAAAGCCACTAAATCACATTTAAAATAAATAAAATGAAATTTATCCTATAGTACATTTCAATATCACACAATGTAGAACACAGCAGACACAGAGAATTTCTGAAAAACAGGGCAAAAAAGAAGGTTACTTACAGTGAAATGGCTGCTATACTAACAGATGATTTCTCAAAAGTGATAATAGAAACCAGAAAAAAGTGGATTTTATCTTTTCTTTTAAAAGCTCTCTTTGAGAATCAAGAACGTAAGAAGATATTTTCAGACAAACAGAAACAAAAAGATGTCATTGGCAAAAGACTTTCATTAATGAGCTTCCTATAAAATGTACCTCAGGAAAAAAGAAAATGTTCCCAGGAGGGATATCTGAGTCACAAGAAGGAATAGGGAGAAAGAAAATGATCAATATGATGGTAAATCCAAACAAATATAGACTATTTAAAACAATAACAGTAATGTATAGTTTGTGTGGTTAAAAAATTTAAAAAATTGAACTAAAATACAGACAAAAAATAAGTCAATCATGAGTAAGGCAGTTAACATTAAAGCATTATAAAGTATTTGTATTATCTGAGAATAAAGACTAATGAACTTTAGATTCTCAGTTAAAATAGACATTTTTGTGATGATGAAAATGTTCTATAGATTTGTTCAGTACAGAGCTACATGCCAAATGTAGCTATTCTGAACTGGAGATGTGGCAAATTGTGACTGACGAATTTTATTTTTAATTTCATTTAATTTTAATTAATTTAAATATAAACAATGTGACTAGTGGCTATGGTACTGGACAGAGTGATTCTAGTGTAACCATGGAAATAATAGTAATGGTGTATAATTTTAAAATCCGTATAGAGAAACAAATGTGATTGGGGTTTGCAATCAATCCAAAAGAAGGCAACAAAGAAGAAAAGGCCCACTAAGCCAATTATGTAATATCCTTCAAAATTTGTTCCAATTTCTTCAATGCACTATGTTCCTTCCTGCTACAGAGCCTTTAAACAGGGACTGTTCCCTCTGTCTGGAATACTCTCTCCACTTCCCATTCCCTAAAGGACTCTTGACCATCATTTAGATCTTACTTTTGACATCTGTCTATCAAGTCAGATCTCTGTTTCATGCTCTGAAGGCCTGAGGTGACTCTCTTTCTCTCTCTCTGTCTTTAAAATTTGATTAAACTTTTTATTTTGAAATAATCATAGATTCACATGCTGTTGTAAGAAATAATACAGAGATATTCCATTGCACCCTTTACCCAGTTTCCCTAATGGAAACATTCTGCAAAACTATTGTTTGATATTATAACCAGGATACTGGCATTGATACATTCAAGGTAGAGAAGATTTTCATCATCACAAGAATCCTTTATGTTGCCCTTTTGTAACTACACCACCTTCCTCCCCCTTTCAATACCTTGTCCTAATTGCTGGCAATTATAAATCTATCTCTATTTCTGTAATTTTGTCATTTCAGTAATGATATATAAATGGAATCATACAGTATGTAACCTTTTGGATTGGCATTTTTCACTAAACATAACTCTGTGGCGATTCCTCCTGGTTGTTGCATATATCAGTAAGCCATTACTTTTTATTGCTGAATAGTATTCCACGATGTGGATGTACCACAGTTTAATCATTTGGTCACTGAAGGACATCTCAGTTGTTTCCATTTTGGAGCAAATAAGATGCTGTAAATGTTCATGTACAGGTTTCATGTATGTGTGTGTGTGTGTGTTGCGGGGGTGAACAGAGTTTCATTATTCTGAGGTAAGTACGTGCTCGGGAGCACAATTGATGAGTTGTACAATAGTTGCATATTTAGTATTTTTGGCCAAAATTGTTTTCTAGAATAGCTGTACTATTTTACATCTCACCAGAAATGTATGAATGATTCAGATTCTCCACATCTCATCAGCATTTGGTGTTGTCATTATTTTTTATTTTAGCCATTCTGATAGGTGTATAGTGATATCATATTGTGGTTTTAGTTTGTATTTGCTAAAGGCTAATGATGCTTACTGTTCTTTTACCTCATTTGCCACCTGAATATTATCTTCAATGAAATGTCTTCTCATTTTTTTGTCCATTTCTAAAAAAATAGATTTTTTTTTTACTGTTGAGTTTTGGGAGTTCTTTGGTATATTCTAGATACTAGTCCTTTATTGGATATTTGGTTTGCAAATATATTTTCCCAATCTGTAGTTTGTCTGTTCATCCTTTTAACAGGGTCTTTGACAGAATATAAGGGTTTTTCTTATTTTTATGAAGTCCAATTTATCATTTTTTTTCCTTTCATGGATTGTATTTTTGGTGTCAAGTCTACAAGATTTGCCTAACTTTAGATCTTGAAGATTTTTCTCCTATTTTTCTTCTAAAAGTCTTATACATTTACTTTCTATATTTAAGCCCATGATTCATTTTGAGTTAATTTTTATATAAATTAGAGCTTCATTTTTTTCATCTGTAAGTATCTAAGTTTCTCTAGCTCTTTTTGTTTAAAAGGCTAACCTTTATTTATTTGCTTTTACACCCTTTATAAAATCAGTTGGACAGGCTTCTGTGGATCTATTTCTGGGAATCTAATTTGTTCTATTGATCAATATATCCATCCTTCAATCAATATCATGTAGTCTTGATTATTGTAGTCATATAATAAGTCTTGATATAAGGCAGACTGATTCTTCCCACTGCATTTTTATTTATCAAAACTATATTATCTATTTCAGTTTCTTTGACTTTGCATATATACTTCAGAATAAGCTTGTCTATATCTACAAAACATCTTGCTGGACTTTTGACAGGAATCTTGTTAAAGCTTGGGAGGATTGACATCTTTACTATAGTGAGTATTCTAATACATGAACATGGTATCTTCCTCCATTTATACAGCTCTTCTTTGATTTCATTCATTAGCATTTTGTAGTTTTCAGCCTAAAAGCCCTGCACATATTAATTTTGGGGGGGTTATTTTTTATTATTTTTTAATTTTTAATTTTTAATTTTTTTCATTATTATTTCAGAAGATTTTGGGGGTACAAATGTTTTGGTTACATACACGGATTGCTTTTGTACTGCTTGAGTCAAAGTTATAAGTGTGCCCATTACCAAGATAGTGTGCATTGTACCCGTTACGTATGATTTCAACCATCCCCTCCTCTCCCCTCCCACCTGAATGATTTCCGTTGAGTTTTACTTCCGTCTGTGCGCATGAGTGCTGATCTGTCAGTTCCAGTTTAATAGTGAGTACATGTGGTGTTTGTTTCTCCATTCTTTCAATACTTCACTTAGGAGAATGGTCTCCAGTTCTATCCAGATTGTTGCAAAAGGTGTTAATTCATTTTTATGGCTGAGTAGTGCTCCATGGTATACATATACCACATGTTATTAATACACTCATGAATTGATGAGCACTTGGGTTGATTCCATATCTTTGCGATTGTGAATTGTGCTGCAATACGCATTCTAGTGCAAGTGTCTTTTTGGTAAAATGACTTTTTTTCTTTGGGTAAATATCTAGTAGTGGGATTGCTAGATCAAATGGTAGATGAAATTTTAGTTCTTTGAAGAATCTCCATACTATTTTCCATAGAGGTTGTACTAATTTGCAGTCCCACCAACAGTGTATAAGTGTTCCTTTCTCTCTGCCTCCCTGCCAGCATCTATTGTTTTGGGACTTTTTTGATAAAAGACATTCTCACTAGGGTTAGGTAATATCTCATTGTGGTTTTGATTTATATTTCTCTGATGATTTTAGTGATGTTGAGCATTTTTAAAATATGTTTATTGGCCATTAATCTATCTTCTCTTGAAAAGCTTCTGTTCATGTATTTTGCCCACTTTTTAATGTGGTTGTTTGCATTTTTATTGCTGATTTGCTTAAGTTCTTTGTAGATTCCAGTTATTAGCACTTTATTGGATGTATAGCATGAGAATATTTTCTCCTATTCTGTAGGTTGTCTATTTGCCCTGTTGATTGTTTCCTTGGCTGTGCAGAAGCTTTTTAATTTAATCAAGTCCAATTTAGTATTTCTCTTGTTGCTGTGATTGCCACTGGGGTCTTCACAAATTCTTTGCCTAAGCTGATATCTAGAAGAGTTTCTCCAACATTTTCTTCTAGCATATTATGGTGTCATGCCTTACATTTAAGTCTTTTATCCATCCTGAATTAATTTTTGTGAGAGGTGAGAGGTATAGATCTTGTTTCATTCTTCTGCATGTGGCTATCCAATTTTCCCAGCACCATTTATCGAGTAGGGATTCTTTTCACCAGTGTATATTGCTGTCCACTTTGTCAAAGATCAGATGACAACATGTGAATAATTTTATATCTGGGATCTCTGTTCTCTAGAGACATAGACATTAGTCTATGTCTTTATTTTTGTGCCAGTATCATGCTGTTTTTGTTACTATAGCCTGTAGTATAGTTTAAAGTCTGGTTTAAAGTGCTGCCTCCCAATTGTTCCTTTTGCCTATGGTTGCTTTGGCTATTCAGGCTCTTTTCTGGTTCCAAATGAAGTTCAGAATTATTTTTTCTAGATTTGTGAAAAATTATGTTGGTATTGTGACGGGGATTGCATTAAATCTGTAAATCACTTTGAGTGGTATGGACATTTTAGCAATGCTGATTATGCTGATCCATGAGCATGATATGTTTTTTCATTTGTTTACATCATCTGCATTTTCCTTCCTCTGTGATTTGTACTTCTCTTTGTAGAGATCTTTCACCTCCTTGGTTAAATGTATTCCTAGGTATTTTATTTTCTTTGTAGCTATTGTGGAAAGTGTTGAGTCTTTGATTTGATTCTCAACTTGACTGTTGTTGGTGTATAGGAATGCTACTGATTTGTGTACATTGATTTTGTAACTTCAGACTTTGCTTAATTTATTTATCAACTCCAGGAGTCTCTTGGTGGAATTTTTTGGGTTTTCTAGATATAAGATCATATCATCAGCAAAGACTGATAGTTTGACTTCCTCGTTCCCCATTTGGATGCCCTTAATTTCCTTCTCTTGCCTTATTGCTCTAGCTAGGACTTCCAGCACTATGTTGAATAAAAGTGGTAACAGTGGGCATCTTTGTCTTGTTCCAGTTGTGACTGGAAATGCTTTCAAGTTTTCCCCGTTCATTATGATGTTGGCTGTGGGTTTCTCATATATGGCTTTCATAATTTTTAGATATGTTCCATCTGTACCTATTTTGGTAAGAGTTTTTATCATAAATGGCTGCTGAATTTTGTCAAATGCCTTTCTGCATCTATTGAGATAATCATATGATCTTTGTTTTTGTTTCTGTTTATGGGGTGAATCACATTTATGGATTTACATATGTTAAAGTATGCTTGCATCCCTGGGATGAAGCCCACTTGATTGTGGTGGATTTTTTTTTTTTTTGATGTGTTGCTGAGTTTGGTTTGCTAGAATTTTATTGAGGATTTTCGCATCCATATTCATAAGGGATATTGGTCTATAGTTTTCTTTTTTTGTTGTGTACTTTCCTGGCTTTGGTATCAAGGTGATACTGGCTTTGTAGAATGAGTTGGGGAGGATTCCTTCCTTCTTGATGCTATGAAATAATTTCTGCAGTATAAGTACCAATTCTTCTTTGTAGGTCTGATAAAATAGGCCCTGAAACAATCTTGTCCAGGACTTTTTTTGTTGGAAAATTTTCTATTGCTGCTTCAATTTCATTGGTCATAATTGGTCTGCTTAGGAGTCCTATTTCTTCCTGATTGAGCCTTGGAATGTTGTGTGTTCCCAGGAATTTGTCCATTTCCTCAATGTTTATGTGCACAGAGATTTTTATAGTCTTCAGAGATGATATTTTGCATTTCTGTGGTATCTGTTGTGATTTCTCCTTTTTTATTCCTGATTAAGCTTATTAGAGTACTTTCTTATCTGCTTCTGGTTAATCTAGCAAGAGGGCTGTCAATTTTGTTTATCTTTTCAAAGAATCAACTTTTTATTTCATTCATCTTCTGTATTTTTGTTGTTATTGTTGTTCTTTTCAATTTCATTTAGTTCTGCTCTGGCCCTAGTTATATCTTTTCTTCTGCTGAATTTGGTTTGCTCTTCCTTTTCTAGTTCACTGAGATGATTCATTAGGTTGTTGATTTGTGATCTTGCTGTCTTTTTGATGTGGGCATTTAAGGCTATGAATTTTCCCCTTAGTACTGCTTTTGCTGAATACCACAGATTTTGGTAACTTGTGTCCCCTTGGCCATTTAGTTCAAAGAATCTTTTGATTTCCATCTTAATTTCCTCCTTGACCCAATAATCATTCATCAGTAGGTTGTTTAATTTCCATGACTTTGTGTAGGATTGAGTGTTCCTGTTGGAGTTGATTTCTAATTTTAGTCCACTATGGTCTGAGAAGATGTAAGGTATAATTTCTATTTTTTAAATTTTTTGAGACATGTTTTGTGGCCTAAGATGTGATCAATCTTAGAGAATGTTCCATGTGCTGATAAGAAGAATGTATATTCAGTAGTTTTGGGGTAGAATGTTCTGTAAATATCTATTAGGCCCATTTGCTCTACAGTCCTGTTTAACTCCAGTGTTTCTTTATTTATTTTCTGCTTGGAGGATCTATACAGTTCTTTCAGTGCAGTGTTGAAGTCCCCAGCAGTTACGATGTTGTTGTTTATCACTTTGTTTAGATCTAGTAGGTTTGCTTTATGAATCTGGGTGCACCTGTGTTAGGTGCATAAATATTTAGAATTGTCATATCTTCTTAAAAATTGCTCCCAATATATGTAACCAAAGTGTTTGTACCCCGATAATATTCTGAAATTAAAAAAAACATTAAAAAAAGAATTGCTCCCTTTATCATTATATAATATAATGACCGCCTTTGCCTTTCTTTACTGTTGTTGATTTGAAGTCTGTTATCTGATATGAGAATGATTACACCTGCTTTCTTTTGATTTCCATTTGCATGATTAAGTTTAATTTATTTATTTTTTTCTTTGCTCTTTTGTGCTTTATGTGTCATATCCAAGAAACTCTTGCCTCATTCAAAGTCACAAAGATTTACACATATGTTTTCTTGCAATGGTTTTACAATTTTAGCACTTACATTTAGTTCTTTGATCCATTTTGAATTATTTATTCTATGTGGTGTGAGATATTGGTCTAACTTCATTGCCTTGCATGTGAATAGCCAGATGTCTCAGCAAGATATGTTGAAAGACTATTCTTTGCTCACTGAATTATCTTGGCACCTTTGTCAAAAAAATTGCTTAAAATGTGTGAACTTATTTTTGAACTCTTAATTCCAATGAATTGAAATGTAGGTCTATCCTTATATTGCTATGACAAAATCTTGATATTAAAGCTTTATAGTAAGTTCAAAAATTGATAAGTATGGATCTTCAAAATTTGTTCTTCATTTTCAAGATTGTTTTTGTTCTTCTGGGTCCCTTGCATTTCCATACATATTTAGAATCAGCCGCCAATTTCTTCAAAAATACTACTGGGATTTTGATAGCAATTGCATTGAAATTATCTATCAATTTGCACATGATGAGCCCAAATTGGCTGTGTGGCAGTCTTCACTTTCAGTTCTCAACACTTTTAAATCTTCCAATCAATGAACACACAATATCTTTCCATTTATTTAGGTGTTCTTTAACTTATTTCAATGATGTTTTTGTGGTTCTCTGTTTTCAGTCTTGTGCTTCTTTTTTTTAAACTTAATTCTAAGTACTTTACTCTTTTTGTTGCTATTTGTGATGGTTAAGTTTTATGTGTCAACTTGACTGGAACACAGGATATCTAGTTAGCTGGTAAACCATTATTTCTGACTGTGTCTGTGATGGTCTCTCCAGAAGAGATTAGCATTTGAATCAGTGGACTGAGTAAAGCAGGTGTCCCTCCCCAGTGTGCGTGGGTATCACCCAATCCATAAGGGCTGGAATGGTTCTCTGGCCTTCAGATTTTGACTGAAAACTATACCATTGGTTCTCTGGCACTCAGGCTTTTGATATACCACTGGCTCTCCTGAATCTCCAGCTTATTGATAGCAGATTGTAGAACTTCTCAGCCTCCATAGCCACATAAGGTAATACTTTATAATAAATCTTTACACACACACACACACACACGCACACACACACACCACATCCTATTGGCTCTGTTTCTCTGAATAAGTCTGACTACTACACTACTGTAATTGTTTTGTTGATTACATTGTTTGGATTGTTCAGTGCAAGTATATATAAATATAAATGATTTTTTATTAACTTGTATCATGTAATGTTTTCTAGACTTATTTATTAGCTGTAAATATTATTATATTTTTTAGATTCCTTAGTATTTTCCATACACAAAATCAAGTCATCTGCAAATAGAAACAGTTTTTATTTTTTCCTTACTATCTGGATCAGTTTTATTACTTTTTCTCTCCTAAGTGCCTTGGCTAGAACATCCAGTACAATGTTTAATTGAAGTGGTGAGAGCAGACATTGTCTCGTTCCTGATTTTAGAGGGAAATATTTCTGTTTTTTATTATTAAGTATTATGTGGTCTGGGGGTTTTACATAGATACCCTTTCTCAGGTTGAGAAAGTTCTCTTGTTTTCTTACTGTGTTGATTGTTTTTACTATGAAAAAATGTTGAATTTTCTCAAATGCCTTTTTTTTTGGAGAAGATCATGAAGTTTTTGAACTTTATGCTATTAATATGTCTTGTTATAGTGATTTATTTTTCTTTCTTTCTTTTTTTTAAATGTAGAGCCAACCATCCACTCTTGGCCTAAGGCCCATTTGATCATAGCATATAATCCTTTTTAAATGTTGATGAACATAATTTTCTAGTATTTTGATGAAGAATTTTTGTGTTTATATTTGTAAGGATATTGGTCTCTAATTTTCTTTTATTGTGATATCTTTGTCTGGTTTTGGTATCAGTGTATTAATGGCCTCATAGAATGAGTTGGGAAGTTTTTCTTCCTCTTCTTTGTTTTGGGAGAATCTATGAGGGGTTGGTGTTAATTCTTCTTTAAGTGTTTGGTAGAATTGACTAGTGAAGCCTATGTTTCTGGGCTTTTGTTAATGGGAATTTCATTGATTATTAATTAAATCTCTTTAGTTATTATAGTTTTCCTCAGAATCTCTATTTCTCCTTGAGTCAATTTCAGAATTCTGTGTCCTTTTAGGAATTTGTCCTTTCATCTAATTGTCTATTTTGTTGAAATACATTTATCCATAGCATTTTCTTAAAATTTGTTTTGTTTTAATAAGACAAGAAGTAATGTCTCCTCTTTAATTCCTGATTTTAGTAATTGGAGTATTCTCTGCTTTTTTTTCTTATTCATTCTACCTAAAAGTTTGCCACCTTTTATCTCTTCATGGAAACAAATTTTGGTTCTGTTTACAGTGTTTTACAAGTATTTTATTCCCTTATTGATCTTCTCTCTAGTTGATCTGTCTGTTATAGAAAGTGGGATGTTGAAGTTTTCAACTATTTTTGTTGAGCTTTTTCTTCTTTCAATTCTGAAAGTTTTTGTTACATGCATTTTGGAGCTTTTATCTTAGGACCATATATGTTTATGATTATTATACCTTCTTGATTGATTGGCTTTATTATTATAAAATGTTCTTCTTTGCCCCTAGTTCTATTTTTTGCCTTAAAGTCTATTTAGTCTGATATTAGTACTGCTACTCTAGCTGTCTTTTGTTACTGTTGGCATTTTGTTTTCTCCCATATTTTGATTTTAAACTTTTTTGTGTATTCAAGTGAAATGTGTCTCTTATAAATAGCATGTGGTTGGAGCATATTTATTTTATCCATACTGCAAATTGCTGTCATTTAATAGAATGTTTAATATATTTATACTTAATGTAATTATGAATAAGGTAGGATTTACATCTGTTATTTTGCTATTTATTTTCCATATGTCTTAAATTTTTTTATTCCTATATTCTTCTATCACTGTCTTCTTTTGTGTTAAATAGATATTTTCTAATGTAGAATTTTTCCTTGTCATTTCTTATATTTTTTAGTAGTAGAGGGTTTTTTAGTAGTTGTGCTTAAGATTACCATTAGCACCTTAATTTATAACATTCTAGTTTAGATTAACATCAACTTAATTTCAGTAGCATACAAAAACTTTGTTCTTATACAGCTCCATTCCCTCCACGCTTCTTTGTGCTATTAGTTTCATACAAATTATCTTTATACATGTGTGTCCATCAACATAGCTTCATAATAATTGCTTTATGTAGTTTACTTTTAAATTGGATAGAAAAAAATAAGCATAATAACTAAAAATATATTGAATTGCCTTTTATATAAGCTTATGTATTTATCTCTATCAGTTCTTTGTATTTTTTAAAATGTGGATTTAAGTTACTTTTTGTTCAGTCTAATGGGCTCATTATTTCCTGTAGAGAAGGTTTACTAGCAACACATTCTCTTAGTTTGTGGTTGTCTGGAATTGTCTTAGTTTCTCCTTCATTTTTTGAAGGATAGTTTTGGCAGATATAGAAGTCTTGGTTATAGTCAAGAGTGCCCATTGTCACCACTTTCATTCAACATAATACTGGAGGTCTTAGCCAGAGCAATCAGGCAAGAGAAAGAAATAAAGGGCATCTAAATTAGGAAAGATGAGGTCAAATTTTTCCTGTTTGCCAATGATATGATCTTGTACCTAGAAAACCCTAAAGATACCACCAAAAGACTCCTAGAATTGATAAATAAATTCAGGAAAGTCTCAAGTTACAAAATCAATGTACACAAATCAGTAGCATTTCTATATACTAATAACAATCAAGTTTAGACTTAAATCAAGAACACAATACCATTTATAATAGCTGCAAAGAAAATAAAATACCTAGGGATATTCTTAATCAAGAAGGTGAAAGATCTCTACAAGGAAAACCACAAAACACTGATGAAAGAAATCATAGATGACACAAACAAATGGAAAAGCATACCATGGTCATGGACTGGAAGAATGAACATTGTTAAAATGTCCATATTGCCCAAAGGGATTTACAGATTCAATGCAATGCCCATCAAAATACACTTCATTTTTCACAGATCTAGAAAAAATAATCCTAAACTTCATATTGAACCAAAAAAGGGCCCAAATAACTAATGCAATCTTAAGCAAAAGTAACAAATCTGGAGGTATCACATTACCTGACTTCAAATTGTACTACAAGGCTATACTAACTAAAACAACATGGTGCTTGTATAAAGGTAGAGGCATAGACCAATGGGACAGAATAGAGAACCCAGAAATAAAACCATATAGCTAAGATCAACTGATTTTTGACAAAGCAGACAACAATATACATTGGGGAAAGGATGCCCTATTCAATAAATGTTGCTGGAAAAAAATGGATAGCCACATGCAGAAGAATGAAACAGGATCACCATCTCTCACTATGTACAAAAATTAACTCAAGATGGGTTAAAGACCTAAATGGCATGTATTTCCTCATATGATATTGTTGAAGGCGAAACTCCAGGGCTCAGCCCAGGAATCCTTCATATGTAGAATCCTCCGTGCACATAGAACATATCAACAGTGAAAGTTATATAGTTGTGAAGTTTGTGTTACTTGTGGACACTTCCTTAGGTCAAATTCCCCCAATAGTACAATTGTCTGGGAGTGAGACAACACAGGTATATCCATGACTGGACAATACTGTAAGGGATGTTCTATCATTTCAACATGACACAGCAAAATGCCAAACTCCAGGATGTATCTAGGTAATGACTGGGGAGAAAAACACTTGTAATCACAAAAGAAGCAAATCAAGCTTTTCGCACAACATTCTGAGTGGGTACTCCACAGTCTTTGCCAGGATTTTAACAGTAAAAATGGTAGTAAACTTTACATTTTAAAGCTTCGTGAACAAATGTTGCCTGTAATTATACAATGATGACTAGTATGTAAGGCACAGTTCTCTTTTCTTCTTCCCCTCTCTCTCCCTCCCTAAAGGGGGCATCAGGTATAGAAATGTGAAAGTAATTTGCATAAGGTCTAAAGTTGACATAAGGCTAATAAACCCACGTACATATACATTTATGTATATTTAATTTATGCAGAGGAGAGAGTGATAGCATTCTCCTTTGTGTAAACAAAGGCAGCACTTTGATTCACCAGGCATACAAAGTGTGATAGGCATAGGAGCCATCGGAGGCTGAGAGGCAGAGGCCTAGAAGAAGGTTCATGGTCTTTGTTCTCAGGAGGGTGAAGAGCTAACATGTCCTGGGCTTAACAGAAAAATCATCCTAACCTCCAACAATATTCTGTCTTTCTGATGAGAAAGGACAAATGCAGTAGGTAAGAAGACTGGGCTTTCTGAGTGGTTTTGCCAATTGTTAGCTCTGTGACCCTGGATCACTCAATTCCTCTACCTATGGCATTTATCCCTGCATTGGAGATGATAATAGTTCTTGGCTTGGCAAATGGATGAATCAGGAAGAGGAGGGGAGGAGTGTTGTTATTGGTGTGGCAAAACATTTGCCTCATAGAATTTTAATTACGGTAAAACATTATACTTATCCACACACACTTTCATGCCCCTGTGGCCCTTGTGACACATGATGGCCAGAAGGCTGCAGAAGTGGTTGGAGACCTGGCTGTGGGGCTTGGGCCACACAAACTGGACTGTGTATGGTCCAATCCAGTGATCTGAGATTCTTTGGTAAGAGACTCTAGCCAGATGTTCTGATTGGCTTCAAGGTAGTGCATTTCAGAACTATTATAAAAGCATGCTAAACTTGTAGCATCAGCGAGGTGAGTATACCATTATGGATGCTGACCAGTGGGAAGGGGGCTCAGAAGTGGCACAAAGAGAGGTGATCACCATGGCTCTGGAAGCAAGTATCGACCTGTTTCATGCTGGAGGAAGAGAATTCATTTAACCCTGAGTGAGTTCCTCACAGGTGCATTTGGCATGTCTTCACATTTCTTGTTGTAATAAAACAGAAAATCTGATAGAAAGAGGCAGAGCCTATCACTTTAGTATCAATAGATGGCTTTCTCAGGAACACCACATACTCTACCCTGGTGACCATTCCCCTTTCATCATTTGCCATTTATTTGCCCTAAAACCTTCAGCAAAAATCAAAAGATTTGTGTGTTAGAGGCTGAAGTCCCTAGGAACTAAATAACCATGTCCACATTTAGAACATCTGGCAAAGCATCTGGCAGCTAGCTGGAACCACGCAGGCAAATAGAAATCCTAGAGAAATACGACATAAGGTAAATTGCAGTGACTAAGCTCTCTTTCTCAGTATGTGTGGGATGACGGTAATGAAAGAGACATCACGCATAGATGAAGTCCACAGATAAGCTCTCATATTGAAGTTATGCCTGCCCATCCCCTTTGGACCTTTGCACCAGTTGCTGAAGAAGAGACTGTGGTGAACTCATATTTTCCCTGGCCTCTCTTTTTTGTCTTCATTCTCTAGGGGAGCAAAGAAAACAAGAAACTGACCAGAAGGCCAAAAGCAACAGGACGTTGTTCCCTCTGCAGAAATTGACATTGTTGATTGCCAAATTCCTTGTGAATTATTTTTCTCCCTGGCCTAACCATGACATTGTCCTTTCTATTTTTGTTCAAACAAATGCTCTGATCACTCTTTCTTCGTTTCCTTAAATGCATCCTCTTTTTCATCTTGCTCAGAAAATGAGGTGTTCCTTGGTCTTCTCTCTCCACACCCCTCATTCTTAGCAGCATAAACTATCATAGTCATTACCTATTTGTAACATGTTGGAGTTCATACATTCACACAATCATTCATTTATACAACACCCATTTGTTGTTAGCTCTCACAAGAAAGGCAATGTTGTGAAATACACTGCTCTCAAGAAAATGACAGTCTCCAAACTGATATTCACCGCCCTTCCTGCCCCCAGTACAGCCACACTGGTTGTTTATTTATCTGTTCTGATTGGTTGGTTTCTGTGTTGTACTAGTTGTTAAATATTTTGACTATTGTCCCTAGCTACACCTAGATGGAGTACATTACACAATAGAGAATGCTTAAATTGACGTCTCTCCTCAACTGTAATAATCATTTTGCTGGTTTAAGGTTTCTTATTGATATCCCAAGTGCAAAGAACTAATTTTCACAAAAATCCTGCTTTTAAAGGTTCAGGTCCATTTCCTTTGCAAATTTGCATCCCAGACATAGAGCCCAAAGGAACTTCAAAAATGGGGCTGGCTCCTTATTTTGCAAAAGCAAAAGTATCCTTTTACGCAGGACTGTGACTTGCCCAGTCACACAGTTGACTAGAACCCAGATCCTCCAACCCTAAATTCAGCATGTCAGCAGTTTTAAGAATTTAGAGGAATTTTTCAATTTCTTACCAGCAGTCCTGGCATGCATACACAATAATAAGATTCTTTAGAGAGGATGTGGCTGTGCATTAAGAATGTGTGAAGACAGCATGTATGAACAAGGGCATACTCTGCAATGGCTGGAAGGATGGGGTAACTGTGATGCCATTCTTAGGCCAAGCCTTGTGCTGCTACATGTTTAATCTGCAGGTATTTGGTGCCATTTTGTTTGCCCTTTCTACATGGCACTTCAGCAAGGCCCTAGCTATTGTCGATTTAGCTGTCATGACAACCATATGCATGGATTTCCCAGGGACAGTATTATTTCATACAATATGTCCCACAAATTTTTAGTATTCAGGCATCCAGAGGTATAGTCCAAATTGTTTCATACACACACACACACACACACACACACATGCACACACATACCCACACATATATCCAAGAGACAAATAACCTCTGCCAGATCTTGTGTCTCAATATTTGCTTAACAATATATGCCCACTGTACCCATTAAAAATGTAGCAGAGAACAGGAGGCAGGAAGACTGTCAACAAAAAGGTGACAGCTGACAGTCTAGTAGTGGGGGAGGGGGCAAAAAATTACAAAAACCATAGCAGTAAAGGATCATCCTGGGTAGTGACAAATCGTTCATCACATACCAACACTATATGGTAATAGGGGCCAATAATGAATGTTAATAATGAAAATCCTGAAATACCCATGAAAAATGTCACTGCTTTTTCTATCTTTTGTTTAAAAATGTCAGTGTATGTATCATAGATTTTAGGAAGGTTTCCACTGAAATTGTTTAAAATGTCTTAATCGTGCTTTAAGGTAATAATAATATAACGGTAATACTAATATTAGGAAGAAGGAGGAAAAGGAGAAATCTTTTTGTTTCTCTAAGATTACTAAGGTCATTTTAAAAATTTCTATAGTCTAATGTAATCCTCAAATGAATCTGATGAAAGAGGTATTGTTCTAACCATTGTTGCTCAGCCTGATAATTGAGGATGCAAAAGCATAAGACAAAAATATGAAAAAGAATTTCTGGGATCTCCCTCCTAAGATGGACTGTAAGAGTCATTCTTTCTGGTGTGTCTTAAAACATGCAGCGTCCACATTCCTGGGTCTCTCAGATGACCACTTTTGATGGACTCCATACCTGAGGTGTTTGGGGCTGGCTGACCTAAAAGAATCCAGTATAAAATGTTCCTCTATTTTCTGTTTGCGACAGTTTGGCCATTTCTACTTCCTGGTCCATCTATCAGAAGCCTCTATGTCTCCTGCCCTCAGTAACTTCCAGAAACTTCCATGACAGACACAGCATTCTGTCTGACTTTGCATGATTACAGAGTTCCTCCCTCTGACCCTGACGTACAGACAATGGGGAAGGGTGGGGGTGTCAGCGTGAGTGGGGACAGAAGCAAACATATTCCAGCACCTAATACAAGAAACTGTCCCCTTCTCCTCCCACAACCTCCATGTCACCCCTTCACCTAACATTTGCACACCACATCTCCACCCTTCATTGTACTCCTTGGGCCACTAAGAGGTGATATTTACCTTCTAGTGCATCAGGGGTCTTATTCACCAGGCTGGTTGTCAGCTCTAAAGTGTGTAGTCATCTGTCATTTCTATCAAACTCCTTAGTTCTTGCAAATTAGACGTGTGAGTGGGCCTAGCCCATCAGCCCTTTAGACAGGCCTGGATGGGTTTGAACCTACAAGGGTCACAGTTTCAGCCTTTTATATGGAGTACTTCTTGTGTGCCATACCATGTCCTCTTGAACCCACCTTGCTACAGCCACTTGGTGGTAAACAGTTCCAAGTAGATTTCAACCAGCTTCATGCAGGTGTTAGGAGACAGTACCTCCCCCCAAGCCAATGGATAAATGCTTCTGCCTTTCATCCCTAGGCAGACTGTCCCAAGATCTATTTCATTCATTTCCTTGGAAGCTCCAGCAGAACTAAGCATCAATTTCCTGCAGTGATGGCCAACTGGAGAATGCATTCACGCATGGGTTTTCCCTCCCTCTTCCACTCCCCTGTCCCTCCTTTCTGGGATCAAGTCCCAAATAAACCACCATGCCTGTAAGCCTTTGCTGAAAGCTTTGCTCTGGGTCAGTGGGTTGGTGGAAGAAGGAGATGGTGGAGCCTGGACTAAGACTCCAGGTAAAAAAAATAGTAAAAATGAAAAAACATTACAGCCAATATTTATTGAGAACTTTCCACGTGCCAAACACAGTTGAAACCAATTTTTATGTTCTAATAAACACAATGCAATGTGTGTATCTGACAACTGAGAAAAGTGAGTCTGTGTTTAAGGGACTTGTTGTGAGTACCATAGATGGCAGAATTAGGGCATGAAGCTAATTAGGTCTTTTGAACCTAGATTCCGAGTTCTGGCCACTATGTGAAACTGAGGGTAAGTCTTCAACTCTTTGAAAAACTTGAATAGGCAGACAGTTCATTTCTTAACTGCCAAAAGCCATTTTGGTGTAAGCAATATTTGGGACTGTTGCTAGGAGTTAAGGGTATCTGCCATCTTCTGTTCACTTATGCTGATCAAATGCAATGAGCTCACCTTTCTCTGGTTTAGGGTGTACTGAGTCCCAGTACAGAGGATCTCATTTCTGAGGTCCCCAGGACCAGCATGATTTAACATTCCACACCAGGAGAGGGCAGAAAGAATACTCCCATGGCTTTGGTGCACACACTCAGTGGCCACCAGTTTTGACTATCGCTTGTCACACTAATATTGGCCTCAATAATAAACACACACATACACACCCCTCCTTAAAACTACAAATGGGAATAAATTCCATCCTATGTGTTATAAGGGCTAACTGAGCTGTCATACTGCCTCTGTAAACTAAGGCAGATATTAATACAACCCGGCATTGACTTCATGGGTCCAACCCATTCTACAGCAATAAGGCCCACCTGTTTGGAGATGAACATAACGTCTTTCACAAAACTCTGCCTAGACCTTCATGCCCCACAGACTCCAGCACTTCGTGTTGGGTAGAGCCAAACATCCCCAAAAGCTGTCTCATACCTCCACTCAGAAATAGCAGCAAGCCATGCCACTGGCCAGCTTATGATACAATAGCTTCCTTGGAGCGTGCTTATGAATATTTATAGCACCAGGCAAGTAGTAATGGGCTGCTATTCAAACACACCTGCTGGGGAAGAAAGAAATAAAAAAGGAAAGGAAAAAACACATACACACTCACACATATTTATGCCCATGATATGAAGGTCATTTAGGCATTTAGACCTAGAGCGAACATGTACAGAATGATCAGAATGATTGCTGTTTTCCCAGGGTCTGTGGTCCATGCATGCAGTGTCCTCTATGAGGAAACAGGGCAAGGACTCATTTTGTTTTTAAAAGCTGCTTCCCCCCGATAATGAACATGTTTCTGGAACTACATTTGGAAAACACTGAACTGAACAAAGAATAAGAAAAATATTACCTACATATCTTACCTCCCAGAGGTAATAGTGTTAACATTTTGGAATATTTCTTTCTATACTCTAAGAAAGGCATGCTCTATATGCTCTTTCGAGCCCTGCTTTATTATAGCTAATGCTACAGTGTTTTTAAACAGTTTTAAAACCTTCTCTAATTTGATAGTCGAAAATGATGTTTCGTCATTCCAATTTGCATTGATTTGATTATTGAGGGCTGCTTACTAACTCAATCGATACACATTTATTCCAACACTACTCAGTGTAAAGCCCCCAGCATGGGGAATGGAGACGCAAAAATGAATTGAACAGAATCCCTATACCCAAAAGGCTTACAGTCTGGTGGAGCAGAAAAGGAACTTTTCCTGTTAATATATAGTAGTCATTATTATTTCTTCTTTTGTGACCTGTATATTCAGGTCTTTTAATGGTTTGGTTTCTGGGAAGAGTTCCTGAAGATTTAGTTCTCATGTTTTCATTTAGTGAGGGGGGCAACATGCTGGTGAAGAGATGCTTTATTTCAGTTCTCTATCCTACTATCAAGCCAGCTTTCAGACTAAAGAATGGCACACATGATATTGCTCATGAGCTGTCTTTCAAAGAATTTGGAAAATGCTGGCCCTCGGAGACCAAAAAAACATTTTCATAAGCAATATTAAAATGGGCAAAAAGGGGTTCAGGTTAAACCAAGTCAAAAGAAGGTAGACAAATCAAATGACAGATCACAAAATATATACATATATATGTGCTCTTTGCATGCCATGTTATAGCTTTGCAATTCTTGGGAATAGCTTTTGATAATATACTAAGTAGATTTCAAATTTGACTTTTGTTAAATGTTTTTCTGTGGATTACCAGGCACCTGCTATATTGTTTTCTGCACTTAAATAGTAAAAAGTTAGGTTCTTTAAAAACCAAAGTCTTTCTGAGTACATATTGTATGTCACACTTATTTCCTGAGTCCAGAAGAACCCAGAGATGGAAGAGAGGTGTACCCAAGGAGCCTTCTCCCTCATTGACCTGCAAACTAAACCAATGCTCTCCTAACTGGGTAGTTTCAATGATGTCCACTAGGCAAAGGCCACGAACAGATGCTAAACCAGTGGGGAAATGCTGTTGTGGAATAGATATTTGCATGGTGCCTAAATAACACTCCATATACAACTTGCTCTTCTCATAGGATATATGAAGTTTTACAATGGAGAATCTGGCTGTCACTGAGTGATTAAACTCAGCATCACTAAGAGCAGGTCAACCAGACGTTACCTGCCTCCTGATGTGATGCAAAATGAAATTGAGTGCCACCCATGAATGTGTCTTGCTTAAAATATTAATCTGAAATGAATTACACATCTTTAGCTCTGCATTTCAGATTGTAGGAAATACAGGGAATAGGTAAACAAGTTAAAAAACACTATAAGAACATAATCAAGCAAATCAAAATGTGGGACATTTGTACCAAATAAAATAGCCTGGTCTCTTCAACAGGGTAATGTCATGAAAAAAAGGGGAAGTCACTACTCTAGATTAAAGAAATTTAACAAACTTAAAAATCAAATGAAATGTGGGCTTTTGGTTAGATTCTGATTTTTAAAAATATTCTCAACTATACAAGACATTTTGGGAGAAAGTGGGGAAATTTGAATACGGTCTGATTGGTATATGATATTGGAAAATCACCATTAATTTTATTAGGTATGAGAAAGGTTATGTGGGCATGTAGGAAAATATTCTTGTTTTGGGAGATACATGATAAACTATTTATGAATCAAGTGTCACAATGGTTCATCAAAAATATGGATAGCTAGATAGTAGATAGATAGATATAGACAGATGATAGAAAATGACAGATGATAGAGAGATACAAAGTATCTGATATGAATATGATAGAAAGGCAGGAAGATAGTAGATGAAGCAAAAGTGGCAAAATATTAAAAATGTTGAATCTTAGTAGATACATGAGTGGTCATTGTAATAGAAATTCTGCTTTTCTCTCTGTTTACAGATTTTCATAATACAAAGATTTTTTAAAGTGCTGTTTCATTCAGGTGACCTCAAAATCCCTGGGGAAAGAAGAAAGAAAATTTTATTGCTATCAAATTTCTTTTATGTCAAAATGGAAGCATAGAGAGTTAATTCAGGTCACTCATTCAGAGATTTAGAAACAAGGTATGGACATGAATTTTCTGGAGTGTCACAGGAGGCCTGCTGTTGGGGTGAAATTTTACAATCTTTATGACAGTTCTTATCTATGTTTTTTTCTCCAAATATTTCACTGCTCATGTTTCTTTGTTTCATAGCAGTGTGTTGAAGTAGAAAACACATGATATTTAGAGTCAGAAGTTGTGGGTATGAACTTCTAGCTGCTGGACCTGGGCAAGATTCTTTAACTTTTTACTTTCTTAAACCATAAACTTTGGATATTAAAATTAATTACTTCACAGAATTACTGTGAAGCTAGGAGAATGCTTTGTAGTCAGCGTCTATATTGTATGAGCTGAAATGTGAGCCCCCCGCCCCCAAATTGTTACATTGAAGCGCAACTCCCAGTACTTCAGAATATGACTATATTTGGAAATAGGGCCTTTAAAGAAGTGATTAAGTTAAAATGAGTCCATTAGGATGGTCTCTAATCTCATCTGACTGGTGTTCTTATAAGAAGAGGAAATTTGGACACACAGAGGGGCACCAGGGGTATATATACATAGAGAAAAGACCACGTAAGGACACAAGGAGAAGGCAGGCATCTGCAAGCCAAAGGAAGAGGTGTCAGAAGAAGCCATACCTGCTGACATCTTGATTTTTGACTTCTTGCCTCCAGAACTGTGAGAAAATAAATTTCTACGGCTTAAGACACACAGTGGTATTTTGTTATGGTCACCTTAGCAAACCAATACATATGTACTCACATATATTGTCAATTTCTTTGCGTTCTCTTTATCAAACTGCTATATGATACTGTTACCTTCCAGGACTGGTATTTTTCTCCTTTGTGCCTGATACAGCTGTTATGGACCCTATTTATCCTAGCCGTCTTGGTCAAAGGATCACCCCATGACTTATGTGTACCTCTCAGGGGTCCCTAAACCTCTGATGGGACAATCAACACTGCATTTCAATTCTCACTAAAAGTACTTTTCAGTTTGTCAATCAGTCATTTACAAATGTTTAATGAGTGCCTACTATGTGCCAGGTCATTGTGGGCACTTGAATACTTAAGAGGAAGCAAATCAATGCCAAATTATTCTGGTGACCTTAGACAAAAAGGGTTACAGAAGGTGTTCCTCACTAGGCATTTTTGGAAAAAAGAAAATTTCCACTAACTCTAACAGTCTTGCTCCTCCTCACTCAAATTGTTCTACCATCACTACCATTTGAAACTGTATACAGTCTTATTTGGAGTGCAAGCCTTTGGAAGATGAATCAATTAATACATCATTCCAACAACAAATATTAATTAATGTCCCATGTGAAACAACAATAATAAAACAAGAGTATCAGATAAAGACCTTGCACTCGGGGAATTTACAGAAACTTATAAGAGAAGCTGCACGGAAAAATAGAAGAGATTTCACAAGACAAGACGTGATTAACAGTGACATAAGTGGAATAGAAGGTGGTAGAAAGATACTATGGTTTAAGATTAACAGGATGGTGAGGGATGGGCAATGATGCTGCAAGTGACAAAAGGAAGGGAAAAGGAAAGGGGGGGGACCAGAATGAATTGAGTAATGAGAACTCCGGGAAATCAAGTAAAAAGTGACCGAAAGGTCCTCAACCCAATGGATGGCATGGCACTAAATATACACATGTGTTTCAAAGCTGTGATGACAAATATGGGAAAACAAAATTGAAGTGGGACTGATTTAAGAACAAATTAAGGCCAGAGTGACCCAGAGTGAAAAAGAGTGGTAGGTAGAGATGTGTACTTGCCATAACAGCCAGAACCAGCCCTGCAGGAAAAGATAATTGGAGGGTGAGGGTGGTTGAAAATAAAATTTCAAATAAGCATCCATATTTAGCTTTGCTAAGGAGCTGAGAGGAAGAGGGTTCTGGAGAGGGCCCACAGAATCACTACAATGTACAGAAGGTGAGCCAACATTTTGACTCAGGGATAGTTCTTAAAAAGTGATAGAAAGGGCTTATGAATGGCTTATGATTTGGCATCAAAATTAGAAATTAGAAATGGTACATAATTATTACTGTTCTCATGGTTGTAGACTATCAGGGTTGTGTGCTGATTTGGTTGCCAATTTGGCATTAGAGTGTATGAAAAAGGGTGGACTTTGCTGGGGATGTGTTAGAACACATTGGGCAACAGAAGCTGCATGCAGAGCGCAAATCATCCCCATGCCACGGCGCGTTCTTGCAAAAGAAGACTCCTCAATCTCTTCCTCTCTCGCTTGTGCTCCCTGGCTCAATAGTGATCCTTCTTTATATATATGTTATAAACCACTCTTCACTCTCCTCTCTGTAACCTGGTTTCTTCAGTCTACTCTTATTTTTATTCCTTCAACCTTCAGTATACACAGGGCTTTGCTTTCCTTGGTGCTGACTGCGGCTCTGACACTACATAACCCTGGGACTGGGGTCTCCACAGCTGGGTGGGTCAATTCCCCAGTGGTCCAATCCCAAATCCTCATGCAATTTACTGTGCAGTCACAGCTTATGTAGAGTTTAGGCTCCAGAGTCTGCTCGTGAGACACAAGTAGACTTGGGAAACCCCTTCTGAAGCAGTTCATTAGAAACTGAAACATCACTTCTCAGTAAGTCAGATCCAGGTATGTCTTCTAGTATTAAACTAGATTATGGTTTCCTTAGCTGACTAGAAGATGAAGTTGTTGATTTGATTTTAGGAATTAAACTTGATGAAATATGGGCATTTGAAACACAAGCGGGACCCTTGTCTTGGTGAGATGCCTTCATTCTTAGAGGTGCTTAGGAAAGAATGCAGACTGGGGGGACAGTAGGTTCATATCGGCCATCTCAAGGCCACTGAGGCCCTATTTCCTTACTGAGTGGAATGGAGCTAGGAATCTCCAATGCTACTAAAATTACTTTTCTCTGTCTCTGTCTCTCCTATCCCTCCACTGTGATGTACAGATTTACATTCTGTAGTGTGACGTGAGTCTACTTTAATGGACTCCGTCCACTCCAGTGTCCACCTGTGGCCTGAGCAAAATAGAGAGGAGTGGTCTGAGGCCTGGGAGACCATTCAGCAGCGACTCAAAGAGAGGAGGTTCCCAGAGAAGACAGCGGTGGGAAGCAGCACACCACATTACCTCCTAGAATGATGCCAGTGGAGTTTTTATCAGGGGATAATAAGGTCTGATCCTGTAGATACCATGAGACTATTAGCAGTCAGAGCCTTCCAGGACAGTGAGTTGAGGGCCATGATTATCCTTCCTGTCCCTATTCTTGAAACAGAGAGACTAAGAGTGCTTATACCTGTCCTCTTTCCCACTCTTGAAAGCCAGTTTCTCAGAATTCAATTTAATAACTATTTGTAAGTTTAGAGATGAGTGGGAGTCTCTTGTCAGGCTAATGAGTATAGTGACTGTGAGTTCAGACTTGGAAGTTCCATAAACCTGGTTCCCAATCCAAGCTGTGCCTCATCAACTGTAGCTTTGGACAAATTATTTAACCTTTCTGAGACTCAGATTTTTCACTGTGAGGCGGGCATTAGAAGACTTAACCATTCAGGGGTCTTGCAAGGATTAAGTGAGACAATGCACAATTCCTGGCACGTCATACGTGACAGTGTGCACCAGAGTTGATACAAACTTATTTGAGCTTTGGTGTCTGTCATGGTTTTTGGAGAGTAAGGAAGAAGCCTGGAGACAGGGAGATGGTTTGGAGTTTATGGGAAGGACAACCTTCATGGTATGCATCCTGTGCAGTTTCACTGGCTCTGTGCTCAGAAGGTTTTATCAGGCAGGACATTCCAAGGGCTTAGAGGTTAGTCCCCAAAAGCCGGTCAGGGGCCAGACCTTTCTCTGGACAAGGTTAATCCCTGACTACATAGAAAGGCAATCAGAAAAATTTCAAAGGAAAAAGAAATGTGACTTAGTGAGTGATAGAAATAGAAAGGGAGGGATGCATGTAGGAGGAAAGCAACAGCTCTCCAAGGACTCCCAGGAAGGAGCCAGGAAAGTGTGGCACATGGAAAGACACTGGGAAAGCAAGAGAGGGCTCACCTGTTTAAATAAAGCAGAGTTGGCATTTACTGTAACTGTAACTGTAACTGGAGACAATAAATAAAATCACACACCAAGTATTATGGAGGATATTATAAAGACTGTACTCATATCACTGGCTGTGGGGACTTGAATGTTTCTGCCTTTTCCTGCTGTCCCTGGTGACCTGCTTGGTGAACTCAAATCAGCTCTTTGAGGGTTTTCCCTGGGTCTCCAATTTCTCATTAGCACTTCCTACCACCCTTTGTCTCCTAGCCCCCACCCCACCCCACCCCCACAACACACACATGCACGTAGAGACACACGTGTTCACACACAGATTCATACACATGCTCACCCTCACTTTGGGTGCTTCCCAGATTCACTGTATTCATGTGGGAAGATCTTTCTGCACCATGTTCATGATAAGCCATTTGCCCTAAGATGTGTTTCCATAAGGAAACCACCAAATACCCACTTCTGTATCAAACCAGCACCCAATTCACCTTCAAATAAAATCTTTCTGGGCCTCATCTATAGCAAACACTGTTCACCTTTGCAACCCCCATGGTTGGGTGCTTCCTACATTGCTGGAACTTAATAAATATGAAATAGATTGAATAATTGACCCCTTATCACCATTTATAAGAAAGAGCTTTCTCTACCTTTAACTCTTCCCTTAAAAGGAAGGGCTTGCCACCCAGGCCTGCCAATTCTTTAAGCAAGAAAAGCAATGTCCCTGGAGATGACAAACCGTTCCAGAAGCTTCAGCCCTCACACTTCTGCTTCCCTCTTTGTGAGAGTAGAGAAGAATAGAGAAACAGCCCATTAATTCAGCAGCAATACAGCATTTCCTTCTGTAGTGTCCTTGATTTTGTTTCGCAGTGATTCCTCAACATCACAGGTGAAAGAGGTACGTTTGCTATAGGAAGCCTTCTATGCAAATTGAGAAGGTAAAATTATTTGATCGCTCTCTCTTTTGCCCTTACAAACTCTCTTGACTTTCCCTTTAGTGGTCCTGGTTGCTTAGACCCCCCCATGTGGGCTCCTTTCTACTAGTCTGCCTTGGAGTATGCACTGGATAGACCCCCGTATGGCATTCGACTCTCCACACACTTCCACATCTGTCACTCTCGGGGTTTCACTGAGGCACACTGGGCAGGCATCATCAGCATCAGCATCATCATCATTTTATTCATTTCAATTTTTTTTACTTAAGAAAACTGAAACGAAAGTAATCGAAATGACTTAATCATAATGAGAATTTAGACTTCTGATCTAGATTTTTTTCATCATTCATTTCCTTCACTTTTAAGCTGAAGGCTGAGATGGCAAATATGTGGCATCTTTGCTTCCTCTTACTACTTTGCTACCCACCATAACTGTTCAGTTCTCTTACTCCTTCTGAAGTGAATGGATGGCTTAGAAACACTTGGAATAGTGCTCTGGACAATCACTACCAATTGGGCAGAGTTGGCAAATGAATTAACACACAATTTACATTCTCCACTAAGGTAGGGACTTCCCAAGTGGGATTGGAAGTAAAACTTCCTACAGAGCAAAGGCCTTCAAAAGTTCACAGAATGACTTTTAGTTGGAGGGGTATCAGAGGCAAATGCAAGGGAAATAATTTTGATGAGGGCCCATGGTGGGTTTTTTTTTTTTTAAATTAGGTTTTGTGTTAATCCTACCGACTTGTAGAGGTTAGCAACGCTATTTCTGGATTTCAGTTGAAGAAACTGAGGCTCAGCATCGAAGACACTTTCCAAACACACAATAATACAAGAGACAGAGTCACGATTAGACTCAGTATCTGAGCTAGAAGCTCCGCCATGAATCTGCCCTACCTTCGTCCCAGCCCTCCAAACTGAACTTCTTTTCATCTGGTTGCAATAGCATGCATCTCAACATTAAATTAGAATGGCTATAGAAAAAAATATGGGGCAGAGGGAAGAGATAAGTACAGGAACGATGCCAGGCTTTGCTGTGTGTGATCTTGTGTATAGAGGTAGGCAGCCAGAATTAGCTCTTTTTACCACCCCCTCCCAACAACTGTGTATGTTTAAGTATTATTCTGCACAATTACATAAATTTTAAAACTCCTTTGTCAATTTTCTTTCTATGTCCTTAAAGATACCCTTGTAAAACCATGCATGGGTGTGTAACAATTTTCTCTTTGCCACTCTGCAGTTAGTGCGTCAGGATCAATGAGTGTGGCAGAAGGAGGAGGAACAGAAAAGAATATCAAAGGCTCTATCAGCCAGCCAGTATTGATTGCACACTTTTTATGTATCTTTCATTGTTCTAACCACTGTGGGGACCACAGACAGTGTAAGACAGGGTCATTCTTTCTGAGACATTATAATGAGCTTAATTTCAAATACTTTAATATCTGATAGAAAAAAAAATTAATGTGTGCCTCAGGAAAGTAATAGAATCACAGAAAGCTAGGAGTTTAAAGGGACCTTGTGTGACTTGCCGCGGCGTCCCTCCCCGATGGACCGAGCAGATGACACTGTACTTACACAGCCCCACCGCCAGGGGCTCACAGTCCCTCGTGGTAGCGCATCGTTTCTCTGTCCGTTCCGCCCAGGTCCTAGTTCTGCTGCGGCGGCGGTTATGGAGACCTAGAAAACATCTCTTTCTTCTTCGCGCAAGAGTTCATGACAGATAGGAGAGCATCTGCCATCTCTTCCCTTAGCTGCTTCTTTTCCCACCCACTTTTCCTTCAGCCATTTCTGTGGTCACGTTTCAGAACCTTCACCTTCCCTCCCCTGAATTCTCTGTGATTAGTGTTAACAAAACTACTGAGAAAGACATATTAGATTAAGAGAGACTTTAGCCTAATGCCCCAGTCACTCTCTGGCCTCCCCTCCCCCAGCAAAAAAATAAGAGAGAGAGAGAGACTTTATTTGCACACCAGGGAGATGCACTCTTCTGTACAAAACAAAGGTGCATTCTGAGAGAACAAAGAGAAGGTTGGTTTTTTGTAAGGTTCCCACCCAGGTTCCCACCATGGTTGGCTTATGCAAATGAAGGATGCAACTTGCTTAGTTCTGATTGGTTGAAGCTTGTCGAGTTCTGATTGATCTACGCAGATCAGAGTCTCCCGGTTGATTCGGGAGTTCTAAGCGGGAACAGACAGCTATGAAAGTCCCAAAGTTAAGCCAGCATGGTGGGTTTCCACGGACAAAGAGTACTGTGTGACCTCTAGTCAGTAAATGGCTGCTTGGGTCTATTTGAATTTAGGCCCAGTTAGCCAAGGATCCATCTTGAAGGTTGTCTCTGTCAGGATTCAGAATGAGTCAGAATCCTTTTTAAACATGATTGACAGAAACAAGCACGGTCCTCCAGGGTGACTGACCTGGGCAGAAGATGCTGCACCATTTTTCCAGCTCTGAACGCTGTACTTCTTTCACTGCAGGCTAAGTTTGTGTTACTATTTTAGAAGCTGCATAATGCTATTGGCACATATTGAACACATGCTTCTCTAAGCTTCAGCAAATTATTTTCTTGAAATGGGTGCCAGCTTAAAGGCATCCGTAGCAATTTTTAAGTATTTTAAGGGAGTTAATCATGAGACGTGAGTGCTAATTCTGGTCCCACTATTATTTGACTGTGAATACTTGGGGAAGTCCCTTTTTCTGGGCTTCAAGTTAAATGAGGCAAATGAACTATATGATTTTTCAAGTACTCTATACTACTAAATTTCTGAACCTAGGCTAAGTTCCCTCTTCTAAGAGAGCAATTGCTTTTTGGAACCTACATGCAAAATTTTATATTTGCCCCAGTTACATTTGTCCCATTTTTTCCAGTATATTTTGGCCCAGGTTTCTAGGCTTTTAAGGTCTTTTTGAATTACAATCCCATAACTGAATGCATTAGCTCCTGTGCATCACTATATTTCACTGGTAACAGATCAGTCCTTTAATAAGCTCTTTTAGAATATTGCCTGACCAACTCCCCTCCTGATCCTGACTCTGTTCAGCCTTGATTCCTCAACTCAGCCAATTCCTTGCCACCAACACTCCTAAATTTATTAGCTGGCAGTTTCCAGAATCTATCCTTTGCTGCTTTTGAGAAATTAGGGTTAAAATTATGTCTTTAGTCTCCAGTTGCTATCTCCTCTCCATTCTTAGTTCCTCAGAGTTCACTGATTTATCACATCTACAAATTCTTTTGTCACGTGTGATGAACATTTTGTCATTTAATTTTTGGCTGTCTAGCATTCAGTCCTTTCTTATTGTTGAAGAATTCCCCCACGGCACAAATTATTGGCAGATTGCAGTACTGCACCTCCCACAATAGAAGCCAAAGTAAGAGCTTCCACCTTTCAGCACCAGCAGCCAGGGTAGAGGCACTGGACCTAAACTGGCCAATCAGATACTTCTGTTCAGGGCTTTGATTTTGGAGGAAGTGACATAGAGATTAAGGGAGTTAGGGTGAGTTCCCAGAAGCTGTGGTCATTTTCCTGGGTGGCTGTAGCTGTCTCCAGCTTGTGGGCACCATTACAAATCTCCTATGACACAAATGCGATATTTCTTGCCTATTGACCCTCAAGTGTCATATAGGTCTTCTGTTTTCCAAGGTTTGATCTTCATCTTCTCAGTTTTATGAAACTCCCTATATTTCTAATAGATTCCTCCTATAATTAAGATAGCCAGAGATTATAACTGTTGTTTGCAACAAAGAAGCCTGAAAAAAACATCACTGTAGGCACTGTAGGATATAATCATCACCAAGACACTGCCTCCCAAGAACATCTCTTCCTGCAGAAAATTATGAGTGCAAAACACTGCCTATAGCTGCATACACTCTGGGCATATAGGCCTAAACCGCTCCCTTTGTGAGCCTTGGTCCTGCTCAGACTTGGCATTCCCAAGTCAACCCATCTCTGGCTTTTTCTTCCTGTTCCCCACTTTTTAGATTAGTATACTGCTCTTTCTCTCTTTCTCTCCCTGTATGGTGATCTTGAGCCAACAACAGTCATAGCTTTGATTCAATATTCTTCCAGGCTCCTTGATCTGTTTCTCAGTTACTTTGCTTTCTAGAGAACAAGAGTATCACAACTGTCCTTTTAGCCTAGACCTCCATTAGTCCTTCCCTTGGCAAAATCAACCAGTTGCATATTTTTAAATACCAACATCTTGACAGTAACTCTAAACTTTACATCTCTAGCCATGACCTTTACTTTGAATTCCAGGTTCATGTTTCTAGTTGCCTACTTCACATTCCTAATTAGTTATATAATAGGCTGCTGGAACCTAACATATCTAAAACTAAGCTCATGACCTTTGCTCCTAATCCCGCTGCTACCATAGCTGCCCTTCTGTCCTTCCATTTCCTCAGGCAAAATACTTTGGGATTATCCTTACTTGTTCTTGTTCTTTTACACCTCACATCTGACCTCTCTGGAAAGTTTATTGGATGTATCTTCAAAATATATCCATAATATAATTTGTAAACTTAAAATAATGCTCTCTCCAAATACTATGTGATTTATTTCAAAAGCGTGACAAGTTGATTACAAATTTACTTGGCAAACAAACAAGTAAGAGAAGCTCTTCTGAAAAAGAACGATGGAAGAGTGTTAGCTTAACAAGATATTAGAAATTATTATAAAACTTGACAAATAAAACAGTGGGGATTGGTGCTAATAAAGACTAATAAAACAGAATAGAAAGTCCAGAAATAAACCCTATTGTATATAATAATATTTTTACATGCAATGAAATCAGCACCTCAAATCAGTGGAACAAACAGCAAACAGATTGGAGCAAACAGATTTAGAGATGTCTAGATAAAAGCTAGACATCTCTAAATATGCCCTATTTTGTATATTTGGCATCTGAACTAAATAATATTCTACACAATTATAAAATAAAACCAAATAAAATAGAAATAAAAGCAATCCTCAAATTTCAAAAGCAAAATAAAAACAATAAACCTTAACGTGTATCACGTTTAGAGCATTTTTGACATAGCATACAGAATGGCATTATTTCAAAGGGATTTAAAATAAATAATTTGTGTGCCACATCCAAAGCACAAAATAAAAAATACAAAAAAAAAAAACCCTCACTTTAAGCTACTTTCCACAATCATATTGTTGATAATAATACTGGTATTGTTTTAAAACACATACACTTTCACAGAATTTTACACAGAGAGTACGATGATGAGCCTACAGCACGTTACTATACCACAAAGCAAGGAAGCTATCAAAAGACTGCTAAGATAATATCAAAAGGAGGCAGGAACCAACTTGAAGATACTCTCTTTGACAAAATATTGGACATTTTGAGCATCAAAAGAAAAATCAGACTTCTGCTTTTAGGAATATGTAGTAGATGTACATTTTCCTATTCCTCCTCCTAAGTACAACCAAAAACTATGGAATTACATATAAAACCAACATAAAAATTCTAGGAAGTGGAGAGAAGGTAGATTGGCTGATGACCTGAGGACCAAAGGAAGAACACTGCCGTGAGTTCCATGGTTTTTCTTTCTGCTTCATATATCCTAGCTTTGGAGCCCAAGAAGACAGTAAGTTGAAAGTGCCAATGGGTGCAGGTAAAAAAGTGCCCCCCATAATCCTGCTTTGGACCTGAAAGGAGCAACCTAGAAAGAAAGGAAAAAAACCTCTTTTAGATGATAACCACTACATTCTAGCCAAACACCACAAAAAAAAAAGGATTCACACCCTCACCTATACCAGTGAAGGTCAAATGGGGACCCCAGCAGCCCCACTGGGATGATGACAGAGAAAGCACAGCAAAGAACTAGAACGTTCATCCACACCAGGTGGAAATGACCCCCTCATCCCATGTAATGTTAGTGCAAAGGACAAGGGGAGCCCGAATTTCACACCTATCTGGTAATAACAAGGCACCCTCGCTCTTCCTATTTGTTGAGATTGTGTCAGGGGAGGCTTAGTGGAGAGTTAAGCCTTTCACCACCACCCACTGGTAATACCATCACCCTTGCTCCCAGTCCATAAGGCTAGTGGAGGCAACATGGAGAACACTTCTTCCCTCCTCTAGGTATTAGTGGAGGCCTAATAGAGAGATAGAACTTCTAAATATGCCCAGCAATAATGAGAAACCTCTCAATAAAGGCAGAGTGGGAAATCTGAACTTCTTTGCCCATGTGGCAGTAATAAGAAACAACAGGGAGAAAATAGACTGAAAAAAAAATTTGAACAGTGTTTCAGAGACCTATGGGACTATAATAAAAGATCTAACATCCATGTCTTTGGATCTCAGGAGAGGAGAAAGATGTGACTGAAAAAGTACTTGAAGAAATAGTGGCTGAAACTTCTCAAATTTGGTAAAAGACATAATGTTATAGATTCAAGAGGCTGAGTGAACCTGCACAGCAGGACAAAGTGACGTAAAGGGAAGTATGGTTGGTATACTTCTCTCAAACTGGTAAAATGTCAATTGAGTAAATGGTGGAAATTAAATATGTATTTTATATATATAATATACATCCCCAGCTATATATCTAAATATATATAATTTACCTGAAGCATCCACTAACACAACTATGAAAAGAGATACACTCAAAACACCATAGATAAATCAAAATGGAATTCTAAAATACGTTAAAGTGACCCATAGGAAAGCAGGAAAAAAGAGACAGAAAAATGAAAAACAGAGAATGAACAGAAAACATAAAAGGAAATACTTAAACCATAAGAAACCCACAAATACACTAAATGTAAATTGTCTAGATATGCTAATTAATAGAATGGCAAGAAAAAAAGAGATTGGCAGAGAAGAAAAATGACATGACCATATCAATTGAAGCAGAAACAGTATGTAACACAATTTAATGCCTATTCACGATTAGAAACTCTCCAATAAAATAAAGATAGAGGGGAATCTTATTCAACTTCATAAAGAACAGCTGCAAAAAAACCTAAGCTAACATTGTACAAAATGGTGAAAGACTGGATGCTCTACTCCCAAGTTCAGGGACAAGGCAATGATTCTGTTCTCACAACTCTTATTAAATGTAGAACTGGAAGTTCTCTTCAAATCAACACAGCAAGTAAAGGAAGTAAAGACCATATAGAAGGAAATAAAACTATATTTTATTTATAATAGTTAGCAGATGACATGATTGTCTACATAGAAAATCCCGAAGAATCTAAAAAAACTCCTGGGATTGACAATAAGTTTAACAAAGTCACAGAATACAATAGAAACATAAAATTCAACTATAGTTTTATATATTAGCAATTAACATATAAACACCAAATTTTTTTTGTAGCTAAAGCTAAGATTATTCCAAGATTTATATGAAAAGACAAAGGACTAGAATACTGAAATAATTTCATAAAAGAGGAATGAAGTGAGGTCTATCTAAGTTCAAAACTTGTTATGTAGCTAAAATTCTATGTAATATTGGAAGAACAGACCCATGGATCAATGAAACAGAGAAGAAGGACTTAGAAATACAACACACAAAAAGGACCAAATGGTTTTTGACAATGATGTAAAAGTAATTCTATGGTAGTAGGATAATTTTTTTCAACAAATGGTACTGGGTCAATTTAGACATCCATAGGCACAAAAGAAAAAGAAAAAAAGAAAAACAAAAACAAAATTTCTGGTGAGGATGGGAAGAAACCTGATCACTCATACGTTGCTGGTGGGAATACAAAATGGCACAGCCACTCTGAAAACAGTTTGGCAATTTCTTTAAAAAATTAACATGCAACTACTACATGAACCAGCAATTATATTTCTAGGCATTTATCCCAGAGAAATGAGAACTTATGTTACATAAAAATCTAGACACAAATGTTCACAGAAGCTCTATTAATAATATCTCTGCACTGGAAACAGCCCAGATGTCCTTCGAAAGGTAAATGCTTAAACAAACCATGGTACATGCATACAATGGGATTTTAAGTAGCAACAGAAAGGAATGAACTATTGATATGCATGATAACCTGGATGAATTTCCAGGGAATTATGCTAAATAAGAAAAGCCAATCCCCAAGTGTTACCTATTGTATGATTCCATTTACATACCATTCTTGAGAGGTTACTCATAGAAAGGAAGACTAGATTAGTGTTTGCCAGAGGTTAAAGTGGGCTGGGGACAGGAGGTAAGTGGGTGTGGCTATAAAAGGGAAGCCAGAGGGATCCTTGTGGTGACAGACACGCTCTGTATCTTGACTGTAGCAGTGTCAGTGTTCTGGCTGAGATATTTCACTACAGTTAAGCAAGATGTTATCATTGAGGATAAATGGATGAACGGTGTATGGGTTCTCTCTGTACTATTTCTTATAACTCATGTAACTTTACAATTATCTCAAAAAATCTAATTTTAAAAGAATAATTTTGATGATATATTGAAATACATCACATATTTTAAATCCATGAGTTCATGATAATACAAAAACACAAATCACATTGCTCACCTTTGGAGGATACTAGGGAGACAACTCATTATTCTGAAAATTGGTAAAAATAAGGCAAATAAGCATCTATCTGATTTTTCTGTTGGAATTATACCTCAAGGTAATCAAATATTTGATAATGAAAATTTTCTCTTTTAGAATTTTACAGCAAATGAGCAAAAAGAATGATAGTATTGCAATATCACTAGTTTGCAACCCTGAATAAAATAACGTATTGATACAATGCTTCTTAACATCTGCCAAGAACATCAAGTGAAAAGATGAGGCGGGAATTCAGGATGCACCAGAGTGACAATATCTGCATATGCTGCTCAATATTAACATAACAAAAAAGAGGCAAAATCAGACATTGAGTACCTCCCCATGAAAGTACATATCACTATCTATAAAGTATTCTTGCCAAAAATTGTTAAAAAATGGAATCTGATCAAGGATCTAAATCTAATTGCCAGTTTATGAGACATTTAGGGGATAAAGAAATATGTTAAATAGCACACAGGATGCATTCACCAAAATCTAGAATATGGGAAAATACAGTACTAACAACCTGGTTTCTTCAAAAACAAGTTTAAGGAAAATAACAAAAAGGGGGGAAGAGAAATATCTAGGTTATAAAACCTTAGGAGACACTAAAGAAGTGTAATGCATGAAGCTTGTTTGAATACTAGTTCAAAAAAAATTGTAAAAACGTAAATTATGAGATAATAGAGTAAATTTGAATGCTGATTAGATATTTGACGCTGTTAAGGAATTTTTGTTAAGTTTTTCAGACGTGAAAGTGGCAATGTTTTTAATAAGACTCTAACTTTTAGAGATACATATTGAATTATTTATGGATTAGTATTTGCTTCTCACTAAGCCAGTGGGAGTAGGGGAAAATGAGTATAGAGAAAGCAAGACACAAGATGTTTTTTGATAGGTCCTCACTCTACTTTTGTGTTCTTGCTATTTTTTTTCTTTTTTTATTTCAGAGTATTATGGGGGTACAGACGTTTAGGTTACATGTATTGCCTTTGCTCTGCCTGAGTCAGAGCTGCAAGCGTGCCCATCCCGCAGATAATGCACACTACACCCCTTATGTGTGAATTTACCCATCCCCTCCCCCCACCACCTGCTCTATACCCAATGAATGTTACTTCCATATGTGCTGCTTATTTCCATATGTGTGCATAAGTGTTGATCAATTAGTATCAATTTGACGGTGAGTACATGTGGTGCTTGTTTTTCCATTCTTGATATACTTCACTTAGAAGAATGGGCTCCAGCTCCATCCAGGATAATACAAGAGGTGTTAGTTCACTGTTGTTTTTTATGGCTGAGTAGTACTCCATGGTATACATATACCACGTTTTCTTAATCCACTCGTGGTATTGATGGGCACTTGGGTTATTTCCACATCTTTGCAATTCTGAATTGTGCTGCTATAAACATTTGAGTGCAGATGTCTTTATTATAGAATGTCTATTTTTCCTTTGGGCAAATACCCAATAGTGGGATTGCTGGATCAAATGGTAGTTCTACTTTTAGTTTTTTCATGGTATCTCCATGCTACTTTCCATAGAGGTTGTAGTAGTTTGCAGTCACACCAGCAGTGCATAAGTGTTCCTATCTTTCCTCATCCATGCCAACATTTGTTGTTTTGGGACTTTTTGATATAAGCCATTCTCACTGGAGTTATGTGGTATCTCATTGTGGTTTTGATTTGCATTTCCCTGATTATTAGAGATGTAGAGCATTTTTTCATATGTTTCTTAGCCATTAGTCTATCTTCTTTTGAACAGTTTCTGTGCATGTCCTTTGCCATTTTTTAATGGGGTTGTTTGATTTTTTCTTGCTGATTTTCCTGAGTTCTATATAAATTCTAGTTATTAGTCCTTTGTTGGATGTATAGCATGCAAAAATTTTCTCCCATTCTGTAGGTTGTCTATTCACTCTAGTAATAGTTTCTTTGGCTGTGCAGAAGCTTCTTTTCAAAATACTAACAGCATTTTTCACAGATGTAGAAAAAATAATTCTACACCTTGTGTGGAACCAGAGAAGACCTCATATAGCCAAAGCAACCTTAAGCAAAAAGAAAAAATTAGGACACATCAATCTACCAGACTTCAAGCTATACTACAAGGCTATAGTAACCAAAACAGTGTGGTACTCACACAAGAACAGAGACATAGACCAATGGAACAGGACTGAGAACCCAGACATAAAACCATCCTCATATTGCCATCTGATTTTTTACAAAGCAGACAAAAACATACACTGGGGAAAAGAATCCCTATTTAATAAATGGTGCTGGGAAAATTAGATAGCCACATGTAGAAGACTGAAACTAGATCCACACCTCTCACCTCTCACAAAAATCAACTCATCATGGATAATAGACTTAAATCTAAGGCATGAAACCATAAGAATTCCAGAATAAAATGTTGGAAAAACTCTTATAGACATTGGCCTAGGGAAAGAATTTATGAAGAAGACCCCAAAAGCAATCACAGCAACAACAAAAATAAACAAATGGGACCTGATCAAATTAAGAAACTTCTGTGTTCTTGCCATTTTTGTATATGTTTGGAATTTTTGTAACAAAATATTAAAAATATGTCCAGAAGCCTTTGCTTCCTCTGTGGCTAACCTCCTGGTCCAATCTACCATCATTTCTAACTTGAAGCATTATAATATAATCTTAACTGATCTCCTGGCTTCTACCTGTGCCCTCCTTCCACCTCTTTCCTACACAGGAGCCGTGCAATCCCCTTAGCGCCCAAGTCAAATCCTGGTGTTTCTGTGCTCAAAATAGTGCTTGTATCACTAGAAGTAAAAGTCCTTACACTGTGCTGTAGGGGCTCAGATCTGCACCACTGGCTGCTGGTAACCCTTTGAATTTCGGCTCAGGGTTCCCTTTCATCTCCTTTCTTATCTGATGCTAGAATCCTTCATTTGCAATGTTTGCTTTGGCCCTTCCAGTGTGCAGATCACTCTCTCTGACTGGTGAAAGTGTAAGAAGAGGAGGTGTATACAGAGTTCTGCCAGGGACTTCTCCCAGGTTAATAATATACCATTTCCATCCAAGCAGGTGCTTTTTGCTTCCTTGGTCCTCTGCCTACACCAGATGAAGCTTCAAAGTCTCTGTTGGCCGTTTGTAGCATTTTTGAGAATCTGTTTGCTGTGGTTCATCCCCATGCACAGCATCCCCATGGGGTTGTTGCGTACCTGTTTTATATTTCTCCTTGCTCACACATCCTTCTGTCCATATTTTTTATCCTCAGCCTTTTCAGTCTGAGCTTATCAGAGTGGCTCTATGACAGGACACTTCTTACTTCAACAGCATTCCTGTTCAGTTAGAATTGTTCATAATTGTATAATCGTGTCACATCTCAGG
This sequence comes from Daubentonia madagascariensis, assembly GCA_023783475.1. Lineage (NCBI taxonomy): Eukaryota > Metazoa > Chordata > Mammalia > Primates > Daubentoniidae > Daubentonia > Daubentonia madagascariensis. The sequence continues at coordinate 15,764,108 of JAKFHU010000144.1, forward strand.
AATCCCTACATGTCAGCCATGTGCTGTTTGGATTCTCTGACTATGGGAGACTCCCTATAATTTCTTTGAACTCTGTGAAGTTTCAAACCCAAGATACAGATTTTAAGTATCCACTGTGTGCCAGGCACTGTGCTAGATTTGTCACATGCATCATTTCATTTAGTCCTAACAATAGTTCTAATAACAAATAGATTTATTTGTATCTTCTTTAAGAAAAGGAAAATGAAATTCAGGGAGTTTCAGTAAATGATTGAAGGTCATGTACAAGCCAAGGAGTGGAATCAGAATTCAAATTCAAATCTTGGCTCCAAGATACAAATTAAGTAGTATACTTAAATATATTTCCTTTCTCTTATAAAAAAATAAGATTTGTGGGATACTTTCTTCCTGAACTTGTCTCTTCTACATCACCAAGCAGATCTTCCTATTAGTCAGTATAGAATCATAATTCCTCCATTCCCCCCAATCCCACTGCTTTTTTGTTTCTTCTCAGAATAAGCCAATTGTCAATGAAATATCACTGGGATTTGCAAGACATTCTGTTTCTAGCAGCTTTTGGATAGTTGAAATTCCTTCTTGCTCCTTTATGTCTATGTGATAATGTATATTAATAAGGAATCAGCTGCATTTTTGGACAGTATAGGATTATAGAATACTTACATTTTATTGAATCTGTTCTCCATTGTTTAAAAATATAATCTAAGCCTTTTCACAGGGCTTCCATCTCTGTTCCATGAATCTCTATTTTATGGCATACTCCTTAGGTGCCTACTCTTACCACCTCTTAGATGAGAGTAGACTTTTCTCCCAATTCCCAGTTAATTTTAAATTTAAAACAAATTCTAAAGTGTGCTCTCTTTAGAGTTATAATAGTGGAAGGAGTGTTGGACTCAGAAAACCTAAGTTTGATGATAACAGCTAATGTTTATTGAGCACATACTATATCCCAGACACAGTTCTAAGTACTTTTTATCAATTATCTTATTTGAACCACACAACAACATATGCAGTAAGACACTTTTATAGATGAAGAACTGAATAGGCAGAAAGGCTAAGTAACAGCCCCAGTGTGGTGTAACTAAGGAGTACTAAAGCTAAGATTCAGATCCCCATGGTCTGGACTCAAAAGGCAAGCCCTTAACTACGACTCCTCTCTATACTTCATGGCTCGATCATTAGTAGCCTGAGCCCTGAGGCCAGTCACTTAACTTCCCTGATACTCTATAAATGGTGATAATAACATTTGTCTCACCAGCAGTGAGCATAGAAACTTCCAGTACACTAAAAGTCCTTTATGAGCATAATGGATTACCATTGCATGAAACTGGCAGTACCAATAATGACAACAGCAACACTTACATGAGATACTATTATGTCCCCCCATTATCCTTAGCACTTCAGAGCTCATTAAATTATCATATGGAACGTGTGGAGAAAGTAGCAACATTCTTATAATTTTGGAGACAAAAAATAGAGAAAAAGAATATATAATATGATAATATGATATAATATATAAAACTACATGCAGAAATACACAGGCCTTCTGGATGTCCTATTTCTGACCCAAATCCTTTAGAGAACCCCTAGTGGAGGCAGATAGTGTTGGGTCTTTCTCTGTAGTTGGATGATGTCCTCTGCTCATCATTTCATTTTTTCCAAGTGGGTCATGGCAGCAGGTAAGAGAACAAGACTGACAGGCACCTCTTTGCCTACCCACCTGCCAATCCACAAAGCTCTGTATGACCACACACAATTGTCTCTTAAAGAGTAGGATACATGCACTGTCATCTCTCCAGGAAGTGTTTCAGCCATTGTCAGAATTCACTTTCAGTGACAAGACATAATGGACTTGGGGTTTCATTAAGTGGCAGAGCACTCTGTGAAAAATGTGCAGACTTTTGTTTGAGCAAGAGAAATCTCAAACAGGAGGTAGGATTTACTTGGTCAATGGAACAGATTAGACGACTTCCAGAATTGAGGCCTTGTCTCTAGCCTTTTTCCCCTCTGTGCCCTGCAGAAATGCCCCTAATGCCCCAGCATTAAAAAGGCAGGGAGATGAGCAGGAAGGGGTGGGCTGGGGACACAGCCCACCTAAGCAGGAATCCAGCCTTCAACAGAACGCTTTCTGGTCTCCCAGAGAAAGGGGCTGGCTTAGTGTCAGGAGCTCAGGATGGTTAAGAGTAGGGCACCTTCTCGCCTACCTCCCAAAGAGGCCAAGAGGTTCTTTCAGTTTTCTACTGAGACCTGATAGCATCTTGTCAGATCCTCCTGGAGTCAGGGAAGTGAGAAGGTAGGGGAGACTTCAACATGTGTCCAGCGGAAGTCATGTACCAGGGGCAGCATGGTTAGAAGGGTAAATGCATGTGTGCTTAAAGAAAGTGAAGAAAACACACAAATAGCACCTCCTATTTAGAGTCTGGCTATAAACTTTATTCACCTTTTTCAGCTGGTAGCTTCTACTCATTCATTCAAGTCATTTAATTATTCAATAAACTATTTTTTTTCTCAAATCTCCTGCGTGAACACTTCTCCGAGTCCCTGCTCCAGGTTGTGGGCTCCTATCCCATGCTTGCTATTCCTTGTATAAGTCCTGATTAGAGCACTCTTCACCTGGTGCTCCATTGCTGATGTACTTGCCTGCCTGAATCTTAGGGCTGTGAAATCCTGAATAGCATAGAAGGCATCTTTTACTCTGTATTTCAAGCCCCTAGTCAAGCCTGGCCCCTATTAGGTTTGTCATTCAATTGGGTCGAAGGAGCATTCAATCTGAAAGCCCTTTAAACACCAACAGCTTGTGGATTTTAGGTTAGATCACTTTTACAGTTTATTCCTAGATTAGTGGTTAGATCAGCACGCACCTCCAAGGGGCAGGTCCCAGGATTCATCTCTTTTTTGATATTCTCTGGAAGGGTCTCAAGTTGTAATTCGTGTGGCTGCCTGCATGGCTTCCCCCTTGTCCCCTGCCTCTCTGCTTTGTTGCTGCAGGCTGGGAGTGGAAGCACAGGTTTCTGCTAGATGCTGATGACATCAGGAGGTGGGAGAAGCAGAGTGCTGACTAGCCCTGCTTGTTACCTTTCACGGATGACAGCAGGGTGGAGGCTCAGGTCTTCACTGGGTCTTACTGACACCATGAAGGGGAGAAAGCAGAGTGTGGACTAGCCCTGCCTTGCACCACCTTGTTCTGTTTTGTCAATGCCAGGTGAGGATAGAGGCTCAGCTCCACATTGGGTCCTGCCGATGCCCAGGGTAGGGAGGGCAGTGGAGCCCTGGCTTGAATTGCTGTCTTCAGTCTTGTTGATGTTGGGTGGGCTCAGCTTCCCAGTAGACCCGTGACCCTATCCCAGTGGGGGAATTGGTGTGTGCCTCGGTCTGTTTATATTGGGCAGGAGTGGAACTGAAGCTCAGCTGCTCTTGGTTTTGTTGAGGGATTGCAAGGGTTTTTTGTTGTTGTTGTTGGAATTTGACTCAAGCAGGGCAGTTACTACCAAAAATGGTTTTATGTTGTTAAAGGACGCTTTCTCTGATACTTTGGCTGGGGGAGACGGGACCTTCTTGGGGCTTTTTATTTTTTGTCTGTGCCTGTGTGCAGCTCTGGGTTGGAGGGTTCTGCAGTGCCCTGTCTGGGATAAGGAGCAGCAATAAAGAAAAACCCCCAGGAAATCACTGCCCTGTTGCTCCTCAAGTCGAGGTCCCTAGGCAGTCTGTGCCCCTTCAGTCTTCCTATGCTTGTTGGTTGTGTTATGGTTTTTTAGTTGTAAGAGTGAGAACTGGGAGAATGGAAATATCCCCTCTTGGACAGAGCTAGTATTCGTCCTAATGTTTAATAAATGGACACAATGACTTGAAACTGTGGTTCAACTTTTCAAACTACTGTAAGCTGTGCGAGCAAAGACCCCAATTTGCCCACAGTTCTGTAATAGTTGCATTATTTCTATGGCCCTGGCATCCTACAAGACCTGGCTTCCTTGAGGACAGGGTCTGTGTCTTACTTATCTCTGGATTCTCTATGTCTACCACTGTGAGAGACCAAGCCAACAGTTTTGAATGAATAAGAACAAAGGCTCCCTTGGCCAAGATGCAGAAGACCTCATGTTTGCTACATTTCCTTATATGCCTTTCCAAGCTAGAATCTAGATTGATTTTAACTTTGTTGGCTCCTTGGTGGATGTGCTGCATAAAGGCAAACAGGGATTGCAGCCTCCTGCAGGTAACTTAAGACCCTGAGGCCCACACACTCCCCAGGTGGCTCTAGGCTGCAGCATGGCATTCTTTCCTCCAGAGGGGGGGTTAACTCAGCAGGGCAAAGTGGCCTGACCTAGCCTGCCTGGTTGTTATCCACATGAAGGCAGTTAGAGCCACCTCTAATATCAGTGGTAGTGTGGGGGCCTGGGTAGCAATTTCCTGGTGGGTGGGAGGCTCAGGGCTGCGATGTCACAATTGACAGTAGACATCATCAAGGGGTTGCCTCACTAGGAGAGAGGAGGCAGAGACAGAGAGAACCCAAGACAGAGAGAGAGAGAGAGACAGCAACGGAGAGACATGAGGGCAGAGAATAACAGAGAGACCACGACAGAGCGACAGAGCAAGGAGGGAAGAGATAGAAGATGCTTTTCCTTCATTTTACCTTTTCTCCAGTTGTATCTCTAGCTTGCTCTCGGGCATATTTTTCCCATTCAACATGAAAAATGTTTGGCTACCCAGGAATAAAACATCAAAACTTACAATGTAATTAGTTGTCGGAAATATTGATGGAACGCCAGGAGCGTTCTAGATGCTGTTGTGAGCAAAGGAAGGAGCTGCTCTCCCATCCGACAGGGCTGCTGCCATATTAGGCAGGGTCAGGCCGCAGGCAGCAGGGCCCAGTTGCTTGCAGGCGAATACATCAGAGACCTGAGTGATAATGGTTACTCCATCACTACGTGCATCAGTGAAACCGTTATTGATACCAAACGGGCAACATTAGAGGGGGGAAGATAGAAGCCAGAGAAGACCTGGCTTCAGCTAGTAATGAGACAATAGAAAGACTTAATAAAAATAAGCTGAGAATTAGTAAGAATTAACAAATCTAATCATTTTGACTATGATCATTGGGACTCTGGGCTGTCACTCACAAGGCTGAGTCTTTTTCTCTCCAGCGAACAAACACCTCCTCTCACTGCTCCTGACTGCTGTGCGGAGCCCCGCTCTGGACAGAGACACACACAGCCCCTTCCGGTACCACCTTCTCTTTCCCCTGCTCCCGGCAAACTCACATCTAGGCCACTCCTTCTTACTATTCTTCGCACAGTTCTCCAAACTCCAGGAAACAGCATGTGACTGTATACTATCTGAGATCATATCCTAAATATTTTATGGAAACTGAAAACAGTTCAAGGGCAGATGCATGTCTGAAGGGTTCCTCACGCCCTGCCTGCCGTGCCTGGTCCAGCGCTGGGCACACTGGGTGCTCCAGGAGGGGGGCCGAGGCCAGGCTTTCACTCTGTCCTCATCGTCACGTCTCCTTTCCATCGTGCAGTAGCTGTGCGCTGTCTGCTTTGCACGGAGCCGGATGGGCTTGCATTTGCAGAAGGATGGTGGCAGGAAATTAAAACCTGTCACCAATTGCTGCGACTTGTGTCATGTCCTTGATAAACATAGTCACGGTGGTTCACAGTTTTCCTAAGCAAGAGAGGTGAGAACAGCCTCCAGACATCAGGATGCCTCTGAGATTTTCTGGTGGAATGACAATGCAGGAGCATCGCACAGCTGGCCACACGCTGAGGATCCTAGAGGAGCGAGAGCCTCTCCTCCCAGGGAACTCTGCCTGGCTGACAAGCAAGGCGCTTTCTGGTTACAAAGAGCCTTGCTTTATTAATGATAATGATAATAATAATATATAGTAGCATAATTATTTATAATTATTACTACTGTAGGCAATGCTATGGAGCCTTATTATTTTCAAGGTGCTGGGTTCATCTGTCTTTTTACTTTCCTAGCTTTATTAAGGTATAATGGATGGGTTCATCTCTTTATTTTCAGTGTCTTAGTTTTTCCTCACCACAAATCTCTGAGGTTTTATTCCCACAGTAGGGAGGAGGAAATAAGGGATCAGAAAATTGAAGCAATCTGCACAAAGTGACACTGGAGGTAACAGTGTGGCTATCAGCACACCTGAAACTCTGTCCTTCTGGTGCCCATATCCTTGGGAACAGTGGAGCCCCAGAGGAAGATGGCAAAATCCAAGATAGTTGAATTTTTCTCAGGAGGGGCTCAGTCAGAGGGTGGCAGCACCTTCCAGAGCAGCAGGGAACTGGTTTAACGCCTATGATGATATGCAAATGGAATAGACTAAAAATAATAGTGAGTATACTTCTATTACATGTCAAGCTTTTGTTGTTGTTTATTGTTATTTTTTAACGTATACTGTCTTGGTAAACAGAATTTACAATTTCGTGAAGTGGTGTAATAATTCTCCACACCACAGTCAGAGGACACTAGATTCGGGGAGGTTCTACAAAGCATCTGGACCTGGGCTGCTGGGAATAGCAGAGCTGGACCCGGACTCCATGCCCCGTGCTCACCCCTGCCTATCCCACCAACACCAGGCCTGAAGATCTCCATGCTGGAGCTCTTTCCGATGCTCTGCCTCCCACAAGAATTGAAATTCCTAAGGATGGTTGCTCTGGCTTCACCCCAGCCTTCTCGTGTCCCTGTCTCCAGCTTCATTTCCTCTGTTCTTCCTTTAATTTCCTCCAGGAGCAGTGCCCGCAGAAGCAGCATCTGGGTCCTTTGCTTCCCTCTCCCTGATTGTGCATCAAGGCCACCCCAGGTGACGCTACTCGTCATCTCTCTGCTGGGGAGTCTTTACCTCCTCTCACCTGTCAGTGAAGGACGCCCAGGGAGAATGGTAGCCTGTGTCTTGTCAGAGCAATGCTGCCAGGCCTTGTGCGAGGGTCACAAGGGCAGTGCATTTTAGCTTCATGTGTCATTTCTGGAATAAATCAATGAGCCAACATTGGGATTAACTGAGCTGTGAATTCTCCAAGCCTATGGCACATGTTTCAGGCCATGTACACAGTGCCTCCTAAGGCCAAAGCCACTTCATGATTGCCCAGACTATATCTGGCAAGTTGAATAGTATTACATGATCACTGAACACAGGGAAGAGACTCGATGTCCTTCAATTTGACTAGTATTATACTTGTTGAGTGCCTGATCTGTCCTGGCCCTGTGCTAGGTACTCATTGGTGAGGGACCAGGGGTGTGTGGAATTCTGAGACAATTACAGGAATTATGATTTCTTTCCTGACTTCCTCTATGTAAAGGAAAAAATGAGACTATACCGTACCCTACAAGTAAATAGCAGAACATCTCCAGTGAAATTCATCTTCCCAATAAGATGATTTCTATGTTGAACATCAAAATAAATTCCTCATTAAAAGGGAAAGATTGAACCATTGGGAAAGACTAAAACATATGCTCAACATACGTATGCATATGTACATACATATAGACACATGCAGACACATGTGAGCATGTATAAAACACACATGTGTGTGCCCACACTCACATGCACATGTGTATATACATGTATGCAAGTGCACACATATATATGGAAACACACATATGTATATACATAAGAGACAGACATGCACATGTGTACCCACTAGTACACATACATACACACATATAGGCATATGCACTCATACCCACGTAGGTACATGCCTATAACAACACACACACACATGCACATACGTGCACCTACAGTTCCATGGAGCTTGTCTGTATGGTCCAAGAGAAGAGGCTGCAACATGAGGAGGAACTAGCGCCACTCGCAGGATATACTGGGCACTGGATAAGTATTTGTTGAATAAATGAGTAAAACACAGAAGCCGATGCATTAGAGGAAACGCTAATAAGTAAATGCATCTGTGTTTGTAACACCTGTGATGACAGTTGATATAGGTTATTAGTCCAGACAGACCAATTGAAGTGGTCATGATATATTTTTTTCTCTGTTTTGATGAAAAAATTGGCAACTGTAAAAATCAAATCCTCGGTTGATGTTTCAGAATTTACATGGTTGGCTTTGTATACTTTTGCAAGTTCTAATATATCTGAGGGAGATATTTTTCCTCTTTGTAAGCTTCGGTGGGCACATGCCGTTCCGATCTCCCCTTAATGTTACAATCATGAAACAGGAATGAGGTAACTAGAAATGGGTTAATATGAGAAGAGGCATCAAATAAATGAGGAATGAGCACATGCACCAAAACAGATGTGTGGAGGTGCATAAGCGTCCGCACACACACATTTCTTAGCAGGGAGCTGGGTTTGGAGAAATGCTATTCATATTCATGAGTACTTACTATGCTTTCTAAATGCTAAACCTTTAAACCTCATAGCATCCATGCCAGTAGGCATTATTAACAATGTTTTATAGATGAGGAGACAGAGACTCAGAGAGGATGACAACCTTCCCCTAATCACACAGCTAGTTAAGTGTCAGACTAGGAATTGAAACCCAGGTCCTCTTGTACTCTTCTGTCATGCTAAATTTCAGACAGTACATATTACTTGGCTAGGCTTGACTTTATATATTTTAGGGGCAGCATTTCCACTTGGTACCTTCATGGCTTCGCACATATGTTTTGGTGATGTGGTTATGTGTACACTCACTTAACATCTCCTAGAATCGCTACCTTCTTGAAGTCAGGGACCTGGTCTGAGGAATCTCTGTATTCTGCCTCCATTTTTTACTCAGAACCTGCTACAGATCCCTGTAGGGGGGGGTCCCGTAAGCATTTTGAATAAATTAATGCATCAATCAACAGAGAGATATTGGGTAAAATGTGAAGGCAGTCCCCTTAAATTGGGCTGAGAAGATGAATTATTTTCCTGGGAACCCCATATTTGAATGGAAGTCTTAAAGTAGAAGGCAATAAGGTGCTTGGCTAAAGTTGGGCATCAGAAAAGGCTGAAGTTTGGCTAAAAAACTGGATTTGAGTGAAACAGCATGGGCTTTAAAGTGGAAAAATGATCTTACATAAATGTGGCAATTATAAATTCTGCTCTCTCTCCCCACTGGAGAACATTTGGGCACTTTTGTAATTCCTTTGCCTCCATAATGGTAACAGGTACTTTTTTCCTGCTGCTCAGGTCACTGAGGACAAATGACACATAAGGCCCCTTCAGAGAGACCCTGAGAAAGAAGTACAGATGCGACTGTTACTATAACACCATTATGATAGCTATTAGCTTTAATAAAATTCCCCATAGTGGTGCCTACTTGCATTCATAAGTTCATAAGAGGCAATGGTCTAAATGTCACTATGTACAAATGACACATATCAGTCAACAAGCAACCTCAAATGATACGGATCACTCATGGTTTTAGAGCCCAGAGCTAAGTGATCTGCAGAAGGAACCAAAATAATTAGGTAATATTTTCGCTGTGTATAATTTATCAAGGAATGGGACTAAATACAAATTAATATGTAGTCAAGTTCCAAAGAAATTTACTAGACTCTCCAAACTGTGGTAGTTGGGGGAATTTATTGTTCTATATATTGCTTTAAATAAGTTAATCATTGCTAGCAATCAGAATTTTTCTTTTCTCTCTTTTTTTTTACAGAGAGGTTTTTCTTATAACAGTTGGTTTAAGCAGGATTTTATCCATACAACAGATTGAAAGGTTACAAAATGTTAGAAGCAAAATGATGCTAATATCTGGCATCTGGTGCCCCTACTATGTTGTGCAGCACTTAACTAATCCATGCAATGATAGAAGCTGTCATTATCCACATTCAGATCACAAAACTGAAGTCTGGAAAAGCTGAGTACCTTAACTAAAGTCACATAGCTAGGAAGGGATGGAGCTGGAAGAAAAACTCAGGAGTGTCCAAATCTAAACAAAACCCTCTCTCTCCTAGCCCCTGGGAGTGGCATCAATCAGTAAAGGTCTCTTCCAGGTGATAAGCTTGCAGCCCTCCTGCCCCTCTCAATTTCAAGAAGTCAGTAGTACACAGCTTAGCGGGATTTGGGGATAAGTTGACATTGTGTTCGCAGACTATCTGAAAGGTCTGGAGAGGCACATAGATCAATGCAATCAGCTTTATCCTGAGGAACTCACCAATCCTAGATGGGGAGGATGAGAAGTACCCTCAACCTCAACACTGCTGGGTGGGAGGCCCTGCAATCAAAGTGTCCACGGGGGCTCGGGCTACTCAGGGAAATGAAGAAACAGACAAGAGCTGAGGGAGGTCAAAGAAGGCTTCTAGAGCAGGGGACGCTCATACAAATCAGAAAAGGTGAGTAGGGTTAGGAGGGCAACCCAGGTAGGGAGGGCACCTCAGGCAGAGGAAAAACGCACCATCCTGAGGTTGGAGGGCGCCTGGCACATTGCAGAATGACAGCAGATTGATGGAGCTGCTGCAGGGGTGCATGGGGAGAGTCCGGGGAGGGGACAAATAAGGGAGATTCCTAGGGACCAGAGAGACAGGGGCCAGAGCACAGCATCCTTCTATTGGACGAGAAGCAGCCTGATTTCCTTCTGTAGTGGGGGAGGGTGCAGATCTCACAGGGCTCTTTCCCCTCATATACACCTCCCGCTGGATGCAAATTAACACAGGTAATGCCAAATAGCTATTCTTTTTAAAACTTTCTTAGTATGGCAAAATAACTCTAAAGAAGGCTTGTGTAAAGGAGGGGCAAACTTATTTGAGGGCCATGTGCCTGTCAGCCTGAGCCAGGAAAGCAAGCCTTCTTTCCTCCAAATGATACACCTTTTCCAAAAGCTGTCTGCTGACAGCTCTGACAGCCCCTCCATCACCACAATGGCATTCTGGGTGTGGGGAGTGAGCAATGAGAGGGAGCTGTACCCAAGACAGAAACACACACACCCAGGGAAGGTAAATGATTGTACACAGGACATTTACTTCTGAGGTTGTTCCCCCAGCAAAACCAATTACTGGCCTTTTCTTTGTGAACGTGCACCGAGTATCAACTTGTTGGGGGCTGGAGTGAAAAGATGCTAGGATGCATCTTTGTGATATTCATGAGTCGGCTGAGCATTCCAGAGCACAGAATTTAGTATTTCTGGGCTTCGGCAGGTGGGGAGGGTGCAAAGTGCATTTCAGAAGTGCTCTAAGGAACGAGGTGTTGAAGTGACACTTTTACAAAATACACACTTAGGAATTGCAGGCTGAACTTGGAGTCATTCTGGGAGAGAAGGAAGAACTGATCACATGAATTCAAGACCTGCTAAAGGGCAAATTCACTGTTCTTTAGGGAGCTCTGCAGGGTTTTTTTGCTGAGCTCGCAAGCAAGTGGGGGAAGGCTAATATCACCTACCATATTGATTGCGAAGCACAGCCAGATGTTGTCCCAGGGAGATGTAGGACCCACCTCCAGCTCTTCCAGAAAATAATATTTCTAAAAAGAGTATCCATTACCTGTTTAGGACCATCTCTTAGCTGAGTCATCCTGGGGGAGAATGGGATGCTCATGGAAGTGGAGCTGACACTGTGGCTCATGTTGCCTTGTCATTTTGAGTTTTTCCATCCCTAGTCCTGTTCAGAGTTACAGGAATCTGTTATTAGTGGTAAGCACTTGCCCTCCATTCCCTACTGCCCTTCCCCATTTCCGTCAGGTTTCCCTGTCCGGGCATCTCCTCCCTTCCCTTCAGGGCTGCTGCACTTGATTGTGCAGTTTCTGTGCTGCACCAAGGTATCAACCAAGGAGACCCCATGTCCCTGGGGTGTTGTGTTTTCCCAGAGAACCTGCCTTTTCCTAATACACTCATAGAAGCCCTGTCGGTTGGCGCTGGTTTTGCTCCTCCCCTTGCTTCTCCTACATTCATAGGGGTAAGCAGAAGAACCAAACAGGGGCACAGATGACCTGGGCTGTGCTGGGTGGGCAACTGCAGTGGGCAGATGTAGGTAGCTGGGCAGGAGAGGAAAGACAGTCATGGAGGGCACCCGTCAGCGGGACACACTCAGAGCCTGGCTCTGCTTTCCCCCGGGACTCAGCCACAACTCTTGGGGAACAAAATCAAGGGCTCCTCTCATACACATAGACACCCAGGCAGCTCTTCTGTCTTCCCTTTGATTGAAATGGACTCGTTCCCTCCTAGAATCAAGGGGATATACCAAACTCACATTTCTTTTAGGAGCAAATAAAATTAGTAGAACCACAAAATCGTGTGAGAACTGATAGAGGTCTCAGAGGCTCTCTCTTTCTCCTGGAAGTTGCCAACCAGTGGCTGGCAAGCACATTTATTTGGCACTCAGAGTATTTGTTATTTATTTACTCATCTATTTATTTATTTTCATAAGAAGTTTCCCCTAAACAGGACGTGCTTTCCCCAGGGCTTCTCTCCCACCCTGTCCCAGGCCCACTTTGCCCATTTGCATTACCAGCCTGATTCTTGGAGTCATTTTAACATGTGACCCTTGTTGTCATCCTCTCCTCTTATTTGACAGATGGAGAAACTAAGGCTCAGAGAGGGAAGGTGCTGCACCAAGTACATATAGCCAGTCATTGGAAAGGATCAAATGTTGAACTGGTCTCTTGACTCTTTTGTTCAGTGTTGTTCCCTTCACTTAGAGATGCTTTATGAGTCTGGAAATGGTCACACTGCTTTTAGTAGATGGCCCAAGACGGTGCAGTTTGATCTTAACTTAACCACTTCCATGGTCTCACTGGACTCCACCAGGCTGCAAGCTTTCTGTCCCTTGCAAAGAGAAATAGCAAGGAGAAGACACCTCAGCTTCTTCTTTCCTGTTACCTGAAGGTCCAGGATAATTGACAATTACAGTGAGTTGTGATGATATCAAGGCTGCCTCCTTTACTCTGAATGCATCTCCTCCTGGCCTCAGCCAAGCCTCCCCTGCTCTGCCTCTGCCTCTCCTGAACCTTTGTCCGGCCTGCTCAGCTTCTGCTCTTCTGACAGCTTTCTTCCTGTCTCCCGATCTCACTCAGCCATAGTCTGTTGAGCAGCTGGTATCTCTTCCTAGATGATCCAGGCCCCAGAAATGGGATTCTTGGGACTCACGTACTGTTCTCAGCTTCTGCTTTCTATTGCCAACCTGTTGCTCTTTTCCCATGCTGTCTAGGTATAGTTTGGCTTTTTGCCTAGAATTCTCTGGATCATACAGCTTTAAGAGGCAAAAGACTCATTAAATCTTGTCACTCATAACTTTCCATTTATGAGGGTTTTGAACCTTGTATTCAAAATGGCCTTGGGGGAGGCAGACAGAAAGAGGCTATTCTCCTAAGTTTGGTAGGTCTCCTATGACTCAGAAATGCACTGTGTTTTACCACATGGTCCCTAAAGGGTTTGTAGTGCTGCCATCTCATGGCCTTCTGGATAAACTCAAGAATATCCATCCTTCCATCCATCCATCCAAATATCCTAATATCCAGACATCCATTCAACAAATAAACAAATAAACTACAAAAACAGTGAACAAGTTGTCCAGTCTCTATCTACATGGGTTTTCAATCTTGGTGAAAGGATATAGATAATAAAGGAATAATAAATGATCAAGATAATTCCTAAGAGTGATAGATGCTATGGAGAAAATAAAACCAGATGATGTGATAGAAAGTGATGGGTTTGAGGATGCTACTTTAGATTGACTGATTAAGGAAGGCCTCACTAAGCAGGTAATATTTGAGCTGAAGGATACAAAATAAGCGAGCTTTGTGTCCAGTGTAAAACTCTGAAGCAGAGTATTTCAGACAAAGGGGACCACATATGCTAGAACCCTGGGGCTGAAATAAGCTTGGTACATTAGGGGAATGGAAGAAAGGCCAGTATGGCAAAGCACAATAATAGAATTGGAGAACGACAGGAATTAAAACCAGAGAACTAGACAAGGCCTAGAGCATGTTTCCCTGGTAAAGAATTTGGATTATTTTTTCCCCAAAATGCAGTGGGAAGCCATTAGAGGGTTTTAAGCTGGGAAGTTACATGATCTGATCTTTGTTTGAAATACAGTACTAAGACTGCAAGATGGAAGATGGGTATTAGGAATATCTGCATTCTCTCTCTTGTTGGCTTTAATAAAGCAAGTTGCCATGTTGGAGAGGACCCCAGGGCAAGAAATAGGTGGGCACATCTACTCAACAGCCAACTAAGAACTGAAGCCCTCAGTCCAATAGTACACAACAAAGTAAATCTTGTGAAAGACGATATCACTAAGCTTGAGAGCAGATCCTTCCCCAGCTGAGCCTTCAGAGGAGATCCCAGCCCTAGCAAACACCTTGATGGCAGCCGTATGAGGAACCCTAAAGCAGAGGACTCAACAAATCTGTGCCCAGACTCCTGACCCACAGAAATTATAAGGTAATGATGTGTGTATTTTTTTACATGGCTAAGTTTGTGGTAACTTGATATATAGCAGTATATAAATAATACAAAGCATTTATGTGACTAGTTAACTCTGAATGTCAGAAGCCACTCTAAAGGGGCACTCTAGTCTGAAGCAGAAACAAGGTCTGGGATACTGGAAGGGTCACATGCTTAGGAAGCACACCAAGAGATTCTAACTTTCAGTGATCATAGTGTTATAGCAGCAACAGTGGAGACACGTCATAGTCACAGTTTATCAATAGAACACAAGAAGACTAGCTGGATATTATGGTCTACTTAAGGTCAGTCCTCATGAATTCTTGTTACTGCAGTTCATTATGTCAGTGATTCTTTTGAAGGCCCCACCTCCAAGGAAAAACCACTGTTAAAACTAAAAGTATAAACTGCTGAATCTACTTCTGATATTGAAAGAATTCAAAGCTTTAGAGGACAAAAGAACTAATTTTCTAATATTGAAAATTCAAGAAACAGGGAGTGGAGAAGATCTTTTAAGTAAGAGCAAGTATTTTCAGCCTGCCTCATGTTATCTTCATTAATAAGATCTTAACCACAAGACATATAGGAATCTTTTGGAACTGGCTTACAGAAACAATGAAGGAGTTAATTCTGGGGTTTTGGAGACAGACCCAGTGGGAGTAATGGGCCCTGTGGGCAGAGCCAACCGCCTAATGTCCAGCATCCTAAGGGGCATATTGGCCTCTGTCTTACTGAGGCTGTGCTAGTATCCAAGGTAGTGGGGGAAGGTTCATTCAGTAAACAGTGACCCCAATCACACTGGGCAGCTGCTGACAGATTGGAGTGATGGATAGTGGGGTAGGTCAGTATCAAAGCTGGAGGTTTGGTGACAGGTTCCAGTCCATTAGAATATAAATGGAAGTGATGGTTGTTAGGTTCTAGCTATGGTCTGCGTCTCTGTTATTGAAAGAAAATACTGTGGCTGGGGTATGGGTTCCAAGGAGCTGGCTATGGTAAAGGCTATTACTTGAGGCAGCATAAGAAAATAGTCACAAGATTTCAAAAATTACCACAGAAAGATAGAAATTCTAAGAAAGTTACTGATACTGATCCACATCCTCTATTCAAATGTATAGTGTGGCCCAGTTAATTTATAAATCTTCATGTACCAAATACTACCCAACCTATATTGGATATAGGAAGAGTAGTAGGAAGAAGAAGGAACTAACATTGATTGAGGATTGATTCCTACTGAGTGCCAAGCACCAAATAGGTGCCTCACATATGTTTTCACTTTCAACTTCCAAAATATCCTTGTAGGTCTAAGTGCTACACCAAACAAACCTCAAGTTTCAGGGGCTTAATATAATAAATATTTATTTCTCTCATGCAAAGTGAATACTCATGTACCAGTGTGGTTCTCCTGGGTATCTTCAATATTTTCTTTTTTTTTTTTTTTTTGACACAGAGTCTTGCTCTGTTGCCCCGGGTAGAGTGCAGTGGCGTCATCATAGCTCACCGTGACCTCAATCTCCTGGACTCAAGCCATCCTCCTGCCTCACCCTCCCGAGTAGCTGAGATGACAGGTGCTCCATGCCTGGCTCATTTTTCTATTTTTAGTAGAGACGGGGCCTCACTCTTGTTCTGGCTGGTCTTGAACTCCTGACCTCAAGCAATCCTTCCGCCTCGGCCTCCCAGATTGCTAGGATTACAGGGGTGAGCCACCATGCCTGGCCTCAGCCCTCTTCAATCTTAGGACACCATCTCCTTTGCTACCACATGGCCTCCAAGGTTTCCAGAGAAGAAGAGAATATGAAGAGGACATACAGACACTTAATGCATTTTGGTCTGCAAGTGACAGAGATCACTCCTTCTTACATTCCGTTGGCCAGAGTCAGTCATGTGATGCCACCTAGATGCAAGGCAGGCTAGGAAATGCAGTCCCTGGCTTGGGAGCCACTTCTCAGCAACAATCTTGCACTGACAGGAGGCATCAGTCTTTCAGGGTCTATTCATTGTCTCTGCCTCAGGTTTCTCATGAGAAAACTGGGGCTCAGAGAAGTTGCCCAAGGCCAGAGCCTTGTAAGTAACACAGTCAGCACTGGAACACTGGGGAGAAATTGTCAACCATACTGACCTTGTGTGACAACTTCCCCAAAGACTTTTGATTACCTGATCTCTTGATTCCCAAATTTGACTAAGGATGGGGACTCTCAAGTCATATTGCCATGGTTTGATGCTTGGTGCCACCACTTTATTAGCTATATAATAGTGGGCAAATTGCTTGCCCTCTCTTGAGCTTGATGTTCTCATTTATAAAATAGACACAATGATAGTATCTATATCAAATTCTTTTTGTGAGAATTAAATGGATTATTTCATGTAAAGAGCTTAGATTGCTACTTGGTACATGGTGCTACATGTTACCTATTACTGTTGTTGTTGTGATCTACTGTTTCATTTGGGGTTAATCTGCCTCAGCATTGGCGCCCGCATTCTAACACCTTAGATTCATTCGTGACACACATTAGCTTAGCTGCAACCACTACGGTGCCTCACCCACCCATACAAAACAGCTTCCTCTCTTCTCCCTGAGCTCTAAGCCACTAGAGTAAGTCTCCCCCTCCGCAAGAATATTTATAGTATTTAATAAACAGCCAATCATTTCTTTTCCCTCTTGAAGAGAGTGGCATCTTGAGCCACAATGATATTATCTTCTTCATAGTCTTGCTCTGGCTTCAGCCCAACAAAGATTTCTTCACCGTATCTGCTCTGAAGTAATTATACAGAATTGCTGTATGATCTGCATATATTTTATTCTACAAATGGCTGGATTTTAAGAGTAGCAAAACCAATACACTCTTTAAGAAAACTGTAAAATATTTTGAGATTCAGGCATACCTGAGGACAGATAGAATAAGCAAATCCAATTTGTACCAAGGAATTCAGGCTAATAAAAAGAAAAGACTCTTTTTGCCCTCTTATCCAGTGGCTGTGTATGAGGATAATATTCAATAGAAACTTCATTTGCTCCCGTCACCTTGCTTGAGTAGAAAAGGTCTAATATGGAACTTTTAAATGTTAAAGAGGTCATTCATAATTAACTCGCATGCTAGGAATTTTTCATGTGAATGCCACACGCTTCCAATGTCACTGACCTGCTCCCCCTATGTCTGCATACCCCAAGAAACACAATGGACTAGCCAAAAAATGGATGCCATGGGGCCATGCCATAACCTTTCCTTTATACCACACTCTCACTATCCATGGAACATTGCAGGATACCCATTGTGGACACACAACACTGGACCATTGTGGGTTGTGCATGCAGCCCAGTTCTTGGATTCTGAGGTTATCCCTGAATGACATTGGAGTCTCTCCCCAAATTCAAAGATGCATGAACACCCTGTATCAAATGCCTACTAAAAAACCTAAAATCCAAGGAGTTGGGGCTCTCATTCCTAT
Organism: Daubentonia madagascariensis; assembly: GCA_023783475.1. Lineage (NCBI taxonomy): Eukaryota > Metazoa > Chordata > Mammalia > Primates > Daubentoniidae > Daubentonia > Daubentonia madagascariensis. The sequence continues at coordinate 15,781,884 of JAKFHU010000144.1, forward strand.
GGTCTTTCTCCTATTCCAAATTTTCTTCCTTATTGTGAAGTTCTAGTGATATTTTCTTTTGCTTTTGGGCATATATGCATGTGTTTCTCTAGAATATATGCCTAGAGTAGAATTGCTGTATCATAGGGCATAAATATCTTCAGCTTTAGGAAATAGTGGGAAACTGTTTTCAAAAGTGATTTCACAAATTCATACTCCCACCAGCAGTGTACCAAATTTCTCTTGCTCCACATTTTTACCCCACTTAATATTAACGGATTAAAAAGTATTTCTTTGCCTTCAAGTGAATGTAAAAAGCTATTTTGTTGTGGCTTTATTTTTCATTTTCTAATCTCTATTTTTTTTTTTGGCCATTGGAGTTTCTATTTTTGTGAGAGTCCTGGTTAGTGTTTCTCAGTTTTCCCTTGGTTTTCTGTCTTTCTTTATGTTGATTTATTGGCTATTCTTTATATATTCTGGATACCAGTTCTTTATTGATTATGTGTGTTACAAAACAGTATTTTGTGCTTTCACTCTCTCTGGTGACTTTTAGTGAAAGAGAGTTTAAAATTGTATCATTTTAAATAAAATCACTCAAAATAGGTAGGAAAATAAATGCCTGGGAAAGTTCCTCTCAGACTTAAAATGCCCATGTCTTTGGAGTCTTCTGGGCTACCTTCAAGTGAGGAGAAGGGGAGACCTTGAGGATGTGTCATTTAAGAATGGGATGTCATCTTTGTTGTTTGGTTCTGGAGCCCGGTGAGAATGAGGAAGTAACTGCAGATTCCAGATTTGGGCAAGCTCATCTTGATGATGACAAGCATGACAGTTGTTCCTGTTGTGCACTGAAAAAAAAAATAAAAAAGTAAAATAAGATGCCAAGGCATTTACCTTAGCAAAAAACATACAGGGTTCCTTTTTTCTTTCTTTTGAAAAGAATACTTAAAGATGGAGATCATGGGAGAAGGAAAAAGAGCCACTGCTTCAGAAATGTCAACAGCTATCAGTCCTCAGTCAAAGATGAAGTCTCTTATGGAGGTGTGGGAAGGGAGCTCCTCATGCCTGCTCTGCTGGTGGAGTAGTCCTCTCACCTGTTCATTTATGAATCATGAACCACCGCCCCCACCATCATTTCTCAGTCTATTTGACCAAATCCAAACCTATTTCCTCCCACTTCCAAATCACTGCCTGCCATTCAAACCCATGTAGGCGAACTCCAGTTGGCATTTGGTTCTGAATTAATACATATTAATGGGTGGTAATACATTTCTACCAGTGCATATATTTACTTGAAATACAATTTTCCATCTAATGCATTTTATTCACATCACTGCATGGTAACAGCATCCAGAATAATATCTTTAGTGATTATTCATTACTGAAATAATATATCGGTGCCAAACAGCAGCTTTTAAGTAGCTTCAGATTTTTTTTTCTTTAAATTGAACATGTTATTATTACACAGACAGAATTATCTCCACTAACTGAAGATGACAGATTTCCAGGAGGCTATTTGACAAAGCCATACTCAGATGGGAACCAGGGCCTTCCTCTGACTGGGGATGAGGTGGGGGGGAACTAGAAAACTGGTCTTGAGGAAGGTAAAGCTTGGATGTAAATGCAAATGTGGGATGAACACATGGAGCAGAGAGCTGGTGTGCATGTTGGATATGGCTCAGAGCAAAGTGTGTGTGCTGTCTAAAACAAAATTGAAGGTAAGAAAAGATGTGTCTTTTGGAAGCTGTGAATGAATATTGGAGGGGGCAGGAGAAGAGAAGAAGAAGAAGAAGGAGAGAGAGAGAGAGAGAGAGAGAGAGAGAGATTTTGGTCTACTAGCAAAAAACATAATACAGAAAAACCCTGAGTATTACAGAGTAATGTAGGAAAGTATCACATTCCACTTTGAAACATCAGGATGAACTGTTATGACCTGGGGGAAGCCAGCATCATATCTTAGAACATGAGGGAGGAGCAGGAAACATTTACTGAGTGGCATTTCTATCATGTAACTCATTTATTTTTTCCTGCATGATAGCTATTATCCCCATTTTCTCAGATTAGGAAACTGAAGCTCGGAGAGATTAAATTTAATTGCCCATAGTCATATACCTAGTAAGTGCTAGAAAGACAATTTGACTCCAGATCCATGTAATTCTAAATCTTGAGCTACTTCCACAGGATTCAGAATTGAGTAGTGGTTAAGACTATTAATTGTTCAAATCCTAGTCTCATCACTTATACTTGCAAAATGTAGGGCCTTGGGCCAACTGTTTGATTTGATGCTTGCCATTTTCCTATAGGAATGTTGCAAGGATTCAATGAGATGGAGCATATGGACAGTACCAGATCATAAAGAAATGTTCAGTTATTGGAAGTATGTCCTTTCTTCCCACTCCATGTCCTCAGAGTGAATTTCTGGGCACTTCGCAGCTGAAACCAGAGAGGAGCTTCCCCTGCAGAACTCCATGAGACCCTGTGAAACCATGCCTCCTCTGGTCCCCAGATCCAGAGGCTGGGTAATTTATTAAAAAAAAAAACCCAAAATTTATTTCTTACAGTTCTGGAGGGTAGGAAGTCTAAGGTTGATGGAGCACCTCTGTTGAGCACCTTCTTGCTGGTGGGGACTCTCTGTAGAGTTCTAAGGTGGTACAGGGCATCACATGGCTAGGGGGCTAAGCATGCTATGTGTCAGCTCAAATCTTTCTTCCTCTTCTCACTCCCATAATAAGCCATTAATCCACTAGTCCAGTAACCCATGAATCCATTGATTCATGAATGGATTAATCCATTTATGAGAGCAGAGTACTCATGACCCAATCACCTCTTAAAGGCTCTACCTCCCCATACTGCCATATTGGGGATTAAATTTCAACATGAGCTTTGGATGGGACAAATATCTAAACCATAGCAGAAGCTATGTGAAGCCCAAAAGCCCAGTCTTTGCATAGGTGATCCTAAGTCCCTGGTCAAGGTGCCTCCAAAATGAGAAGTCAGAACAGAAGCTATGTTTCCACATCCCGGTGCCAGGTCAGGTGCTGAGAACTGAGGAAAGGTTATTAATTTTCCAATGTTGCCAAGAAGGAACCCAAGACATTGTACTTGTGGTTTTCTTTCCTCTTTTTGACTCGGGTTTTTCTTTTTCTCTTATTTTCTACATAGATTTTTAAAAAACCTTTTAGTTTGTAAATTACCATACAGTAAAATGGACTCTTTTGTGTACATTCTAAAAATTGTAACACATGTATGAATTTGGGTAACCACCACTACAGTTGGAATATAGTCCCATCACCTAAAAAAAAGTCCTTGTGCTATCCCTTTGTAGTCATACACTCCCCCAACCCCAGCCCCTGGAAACCACTATTACGTTTTCCATCACTATTCCTTCATCTATTTAAACATGTCATGTAAATGGAATCACCATGTATACAGCCTTTTGAGACTAGCTTTTTACACTCAGTTATTGAGAGTGATCAACGTATCAATGGTTTTCAATTTTTTTCCCTTTTATTGCTAAGTAGTATTCCATTGCATGAGTGTTTCACATTTTGTTTAACCATTTATTCAATGAAGAAAATTCAAGTTGTTTCCAATTTGGGGTTATGAATAAAGCTACTGGAGACATCTTGGACAAGAGTTTGTGTGTGTGTCTGCATACAAGCTTTCTTTTCCCTAGGGTCATGTGGTAAGTAAATGTTTTACTTTATAAGAAATAGGTACATAGATTTTCAGAGTGACTGTAACATTTTTCATTCACCCTAGCAAGGTAGGAGAGTTTCAGTTGCTCCCTGTCCTCGTCAGCACTTAATATTGTGTTTTTGTAGTAACAATTCTAATAGGTGTGTAGGAGCATTTCATCACATTTTTAACTGGCATTTTCTTAATGGCTAAAGGTGTTGAAAATATTTCCATGTTCTTATGTCATCTTTAAATAATCTTTGGTGAAGTCCCTTTTTAAGTTTCTTTAATCATTTTTAAAAAATACACTGAGTTTTCAGAGTTCTTTATTATTCTAGATACAAGCCCTTTGTCCATTATGTGACTTGAAAATATTTTCTCCCAGTCTATGGCTTGTCTTTTCATTCTCTTAATAGTGTCTTTCACGGAGCAAGATTTTAAAAATTTTTATGAAGACTAACTTTTCATTTTTTTTTCTTTTATGAATCATGCTTTTGGTGTCATATCTAAGAACTCTTTGCCTAACCTCAGGTCATGAAGGTTTTCTCCGATGTTTCCTCTGAAAGTTTTATACTTTTATGTTTTGCACTTAGTTGTATGATCCATCTACAGTGTGGAGTTTAGATTGAAGTCCATTTAAGAAAAAATCTTTTTGCATATGGTGTCCAATTGTTACAATTTCATTTGTTAAAAAAAAACAGAATAAGAACAACAAACTACTATTTCCCCATTGAAATGCTTTTGCACCCTTTCCAAAAATAAATCCATTATATTTGTGTATATCTCTTTCTGGATTCTCTATTCTGTTTGTCTTGGTGACTATCCTTTCACCAATACTATACTCTCTTGATTACTGCAACTTTATATTGAGTCTTAAAATTGGATGATGTGATTCTACCAACTTTACTGTTTTTTTCAAAATTGTTTTACTGTAACAGTTTCTTTGCTTTCCATATAAACTTTAAAATCAGCTTTTCTATAACTACAGAAATACCTTGCTGGGATTTTAACAGAAATTGCGTTAAACCTATAGATGTATTTGCAGAAAATTAACATCTTAACTATTTTGAGTCTTCCAGTAAACAACCAGGGCATGTCTCTCCATTTATGTAGATCTTCTTTGATTTTTTTTTCATCAGTGTTGTGTAGTTTTCATGATACATGAGCTTGTATATGTTTCGTTTCACTTTTTTTGGAGTATGTGAAAAAAAGGTTTTGTTTTATTTTTTGGAGCTGTGTTACTTTTCTAAGTTTTGGTTTCCAATTGCATATTGCTAGTATATAGAATTATGATTGATTTTTGTTTGTTGACCCTGCATCCTGTCACCTTAATAAGCTCACTTATTAGTTCTAAGGGTTATTTTTTGGAGATCCCTTGGCATTTTCTACACAGACAATAATGTCAAATTCAAATAGGAACAATTTTATTTCTTCCTGTCCAATCTGTAGGCATTTTATTTTACTTTTTCCTTATTGCATAGGCTATAAATTCTAGTACTATGTGGAGGAGGAGCAGTGAATTTGGAAATTCTTTTCTTTTTCTAATGCTTAAGAAGAAAGCATTCAGTCTTTTACCATTAAGTATGGAAAGTTGTTGGGTTTTGTGTAGATACTTTTCATTAAGTTGAGGAAGTTTCCTTCTATCCTTAATTTGGTTAGAGATTTTATCATGAGTGGACATTGCATTATATCAATAATGTTTTGCTTTTTCTGCATCAAATGATATGATTGTATGGCTTACATTTTCTTTAGACTGTTCAAATGGTGGGTTACATTGATGGGTCTTAGAATATTATATAGCCTTGTATTCCTAAGATGAACTCTAAGTAGTGTGGCATATTACTCTCTCTCTCTCTCTCTCTCTCTATATATATATATATATATATACGTGTGTGTGTGTATATATATATAATATACACAAACATTTAAAAAAGATTTAGTCATTTTGGTTTTAAACAATCTCGCCAGGTGAATCTGGTGAAGGGAACACTTGGACCCCACTGGGCATACCTGAGTTTCTCAATTTTCTTCTATCATTTGGAATTTCTGAAGGCAACACAAGACAGGGCAGTGTGACATCTACACAAGGCTGAGACAACAGTAGCTACCTCATCCAGCCAGACAGATAGACCCACGGCACATATCCATCTCCATCACTTGGAAGGTCCAGCTTCATTTGCTGTGGCAGCTGTAATGGTCCAGTGTCCTGGGAGAGAGGAAACTAACACCACTATTGTGTTTTTTAACAATCGGGAGACATTGGCTGTTCGAATCACAGAATCTTATTTGAAAAGAATGAACTGTGTCTCTTGGAAGGGAAATAAAAACAAACAAATAAATACATAGACAAACACAGATTGTAATTAGTTAGTAGCAAAATAATTGGTGACAAAACTGCCTCTAGGCAGTAGCTGGAGCAAACCTCTTCATTCCTATGGTGAGGCACTGACCCCACTAAATGCTTGTTATTCATAGTTTTCCAGGAGCCTCATTGATACTGTACTGCCAAGACCTCAGGGACCTGCTATAGCTATTTCCCCACAATTTACAGGGAGAACGGAGCCCAGTTGCTTGGGAGATTAATTAACTTGTCAAACAATTAAGCAGACAGGCTGTAATCGAGGTTTCCATTTCATAATTGATTTATCGCTTTGTAGCTTCTTGAGTCCCAGGGCTCAGAATGGAGGGACTGATGTGCAGGGAAAACCTTTCAGAGAATGCCAAGAGGCTGCGAAGGGCGTAGGAGGTGAGGCCCTCCTGGTCCTGCACGGACAGTGCGGTCCAGCCTGGCCTCTGACAGGCTTTCACACACAGTGAGAATTTCATTTTCTACCTTTTAGTGGCACCAGCCTGTTAGTTCCTTTTATGTCCTCAAAGCCTTTCCCAGTCCAGTATTGTTTGGTTAAGCAAAGACTCCAAGGAATATCCACGGGGAACACATCTACAGCTCTAGATCCATCCTCCTCTGTGATGAAAGTGACTAAAGAAATGTCACACATTATTAATTCATCTCGAGACTGTGACTCCAATCTGCCTACACTGTGTATTTAACAAGACATCACAGGTCCTTTCTGGGAGGCTGCACCTCCTGATAGCATCAGCTCACGATGGTGGTGTGCAGCAGAGTGTTCCAGCTTCAGTGTGCACCAGCGTCTATGGGGAGCTTATCCAGCAAGTGGGTCCCCAGCCCCTCCCCGAAGAGTCTGCCTTAGAAGTTCTGGGTGGGCCTTTGGCATCTGCCTGTTGAACGGACCACATTCCCTTGGTGATTCTGTTGCAGATAGTCCAAAGATTCAGTCCTCAGATTGGATTACATTCCCAAGCTGTAGACATGGTTTGGGGTCTTTGCCACCATGTGTTCTGTAGCAGAGGCAGGGGGAAGATCAGCAAGTGTTTTATGTCTCTCTGGCTATTTACCATGCCGCTGGACATCAGCCTGGTGGCCCATGGTTTGGGTTGATCACTTTAGGGATGCTTCAGTTAGCCTGGATCAAAAGGTAGAAGCAAAAGTTCCTTCTGCTCTTTTGGATTTTTTCTTGGTGTTATCGGACAGGTTTGAAGTCCTGCATATGTGTGTGTGTGTGCGTGTGCGCGCACGCGCCTGTGTGTGTAATGCATTTTGGTTGCATTTGCATGAATTTTCTAAGTATGCAATTGCATTATTTCCCTAAATCTTACAAATTATTTTTTCAAACAAGGCATTCAATAAATACTCCTTTCCACCCCAATTTGCTCTCATTTTCACCTCTGTCCTAGCCCTCTCTCCCACCTATGTCTCTAATGTCCTAAAGCAAATATGCTCTGTCATCAGCTCTCTGAAGTCCTACAAGGGGTCACCAACCTCAGACCTCGAGCTTTACTAGTAAGCTTAGAAAAGTAGCTTTCCCTACATATAGTCTGTTTTCAATTAGGAAGCTCGAACTGCATGCAGAGTTTGAGGCATTATTTCCTATACCATGTAACAAGAGTAAATTTCATTTATTTGTTTGCCTAGATTTTTTTTTTAAATAAAGCATTATGGGTTTTGCAGAAGACTTCTCCTCCTCTCCAACTTCAGTCTCCTCACCCTCTCCCAGGCAGCAACCATTACCTTGAAGCTGATGTGCAGTAAATCTGGGTCAACCTTGCTTCTGCATGTTTACCTCCTACATACTGCACACACATCCATAAGCAACACACCATTTGTCTTCTAACGTGTTTTCTAAATTGTTTCTAATGCACTGTAATGGTGTTCCTTACTGATCATTTGACTATATTAGCTATTACTCTTCAACTTGTTTTTCCCTCTAAATGTTACATTTTCAAGACCTACCCTTTTTTGTCTCATGTAGGTCAAGTCCATTCCTTTTAACGGCTGTGGAGGATTCCTTCATATGAGCATGGCGTTACCCTGCCCAGGTCCTGCGTGTTGTGACCGTGGCGTCACTGCTTGATGCAGTGCTGTAGTGACCACGGCTGTTCACGTCTCCCTCACGTACACACGTGCGAGGGCTCCTCCTGAGTAAATGTCATACCTAGAGGAGGAATTGCTCAGTCTGCGCAGATTTTGGATTAGATTTGAGCAGATGTTGCCAAATTTTTCTACTCAGTGCTTATACCAACATACAAGAATGTGAGAGTTACCTTTTCACATGGCTCCACCAAAACTTAGTATCATCAGCTTATACAAATTTCTCCCAAGTTATGGTCACCTACCCAACCAGATTTGGAAGGGAATCATATACTCTTCCTTTTGCAAAATATCATAGAAGAACCCAGACTTAAATTGATAACCAAAAAAATGAAGGAGTGAGGTGAATTTAAACAGGTAATTCAGGTTCCCAAGAACATGCTGTAAAAACACACTAAGGCCTCATTTGTTGAGCTGCCTTTTAAAAATGTAAAAATCAGTGAAGAAAGGTAAAGTCTATTTTTAAGTGCAGCCATTTGAACCAACGGCAAATGAATATAAATTATAGGTTTCTGGGTCTTAACTCTCTGAAATCTTTAGTTTTTTGGATATATATGATGCATAAATACAAGCACAGCACTGGAGAAAGGTCATTTGTAATGGTGCCTTTCTTTTAGGAACACTGTTAAAACTGCTAATACCCTGCTGTGCCTGGCCTGTCTCCCTTTCACTCTCAGGTTGCTTAACCAACCTCTCACTGCTCAGCTGACCCCTCCCCTGCCACCACTTTATTTTTCTTTCACTAAACATGCAAAGATAAACTTGAGTCCACTCTTTACTTGAATTATCATTCTGTCTGCACTTGAGAAGCCCATATTAATGAGGGCTTGTGGAAACTGAATAATTGATGCCCATGTCTTTCTGAGCTTAATTATCAGCAAAACTAATTCCCCTCTCTCTTTTCACTTTGTGTTTATAGATGCTGCCTTCATGGCTGTTCTGAAGGTCACACTGTCAGACTACTCACAGGAAAGCTTATGCAGAGCTCACTTGGTCATCTTGTCCCCTGAAGTCAACTAATAATGTCCAGATGTGTCTATGGAGAAAATTCCAGTAGTTATTGATCCTATTTTGTAAGCAAAACACTGGCTACAACTAGCCCTGTGCAAAGCTGATGAAAATGAGATTTCTCTCTTCCAGTCATTCACAACTTGGTAAGGGTGACAGAGCACACGTACAAAACTCTAATACTAGCAGGTAAGTGTTGAATGAAAAGTGAACCAGGAGACAGGAAAAAAATAGCCACCTGAAACTGTCCTCAATTCTCATGAAGAAGAAATTTTGAACTTAAATCCTGTCATAGCACTTGATAATATGTAGAACACTAAATGAAGGAAAAACAATGTTTCTCCACAGAGAGGTGAGGGTAAAATGCAGACTCTCAGGCCCTACTCCCTGAATCAACTAGGGAATCTAGAACTAGAATCTCCAATTTGAGTCTGACAGTGTGCATTTTTAGCCAGTTTCCCCAGATTAGTGGTTCTCAAATTTGCTGGTATCGGAATCACCTGGAGGGTTTGTTAAAGCACAGATTGCTGGACCCCAGCACAGTTTCTATTTCAGAGGTCTGGGATGGATCCTAGAAATATGCATGTTTAACAAAAGGCCCCAGCTGCTGCTGGTGTTGCTGATCCAGGGTCAAGACTTTGAGAACCACAGCCCTGAAAGATTCTTCTGAATGGTAACATTTGAAATCTACTTACTTAAGCAACTGTGTGCTTAAGATTGCATCACCCAAAGATAAAGATATGAAGAGAAAAAAAAAAACAGCAAAGAGGAAAGAAACTAGTAGGGGTGAAGAAAATGTGACAGTCTAACCAGTTTGCAAATGATACGGAATTGTCACCGTTCTTGGATTTTACTGAGGATTTAAGACAAATTTGGTCTTTAGAATAGTTACAATCTAACAGGAGACTTCAAACATACAACAACTTGTAAGTGACAGAAACATAGAAATACACCAGAGGCTTGCTACATTTGTCTCGTATAGAGAAGTAATTCCATTGAAAAAAATCTTGTCATCGGCTTAGGACAAGGGCTCCTCTTGGACAGCGGACTCATGTAAATGGAATTCAGTACTCCAGAGAGTGTTGTCATGGTGAGGTTCCAGTCTTAATACTCTTCTAGCTCTTCTAGCTGAGATAAGATCTTATTCTGGGTGTGGGTGCTGTGAGTTAAGGAACTGGTAGAGATTATTGGAATAACATTACCCACAGATATTAATTTTTAAATATATACCACATTAGGGCTAGAAGGGATCACAGAGATGATCTAGACCATTATTTTATGGATTGAGAAGTGGAAATTCCCATATGAAGCCTTAGACACTTTTGAGAAAATTTTGAGGAAGGAGAGGCACAAAGCTTGGCCAAAGGATGAAGACCAACCCAGGGTAGGCAGCCTGAAAATATGTTAGGAACTCAATGTGTGTGTCCCATCAAAATTCATAGGTTAAAATCCTGACCCTTAAGGTGATGATTTTAGGAGTGCGGTTTTGGGGAGATAATTGGGTCATAAGAGTGGATCCTTCGTGGATAGTATTAGTGCCTTTATAAAAGGGACTCCAGAGAGCTCTCTCACCCTCTCAGCTGTGTGAAGATACAGCAAGAAGATGGACATCTGTAAATCAGCAAGAGGGCCCTCACCAGACACCAGATCTGCGAGCACCCTCATCTTCCCAGGCTGCAGGACTGTGTACCATAAATGTTTGTTGTCAAAGCTGCCCAGTCCATGGTATTCTGTTATGGCAGCCTGAACTAAGATGAGGTGCAAGATGATAAAGTGTGGAAGGGGCAGACCCCTGATTGGTGGTGGAGATGTAGTGTATGCTCTTTCTGGAAGAAGAAAGAACTAGAAATGAGGCAAAGAGAGAGACAGACAAAGAACACTGGTGTTCTCAACACACAATCATTTCACAGAATTAAAACAAGACAAAAAACATAGAAGAAAAATTGAAAATTACCTCCTACAGAGGTGAATAGTCCTCTAAGCCTGAACCATTGGCCAACTAATCACAATCTGTAGATGTTAAAAATTCAAATTCCCTGCTCTCCATGTGCCAAGAATCTCCATTTTTCACACTCACCACATGATTCTTAGGCACAATAAAGTCTGAACCACTGCTGTAGTTCATTCAATAAACACTCCAGTTCTCTTCACATTGCTCATTTCCCAGCAAATGAATCACCTTTAAATTCCTGAGACTGCTTTTGCAGCCTCACTTTGGATACCTCCAGGGACATGAAGATTATTCTGTTAAGGATGGGATCATTCTGTTCTTACATATGCTGTCTTTGACTAGGTGGTCCTTTCTTTCTACTAGGGGCAGCAGGCACAGGGTTGAGGGGTTGGAATGCCACTCTGGAGGAAGGATTGTATGGGTGCCAGTCTGGGCTCCACTGTCTATTGGCTGACATCCCTCGGGCACATGCCTCAGGATTTCATTTGAATCAGAGATAATAATAGCTGTCATTTCATAGGGATGTTTTGGTGAGTTTTAGTTAGCTAATGCATGTAAAGCACTTGGAATGGTACCTGAACAAAGGCCAGCCATGCAGAGGGCTCTGCACATGGTTTAATACTCTTCTGTCTCCCTCTTGAAATTCTTAATTTTTGAACTGGGGCCATCCATTTTCATGTTTCACTGGGTCCTGAAAACTATGTTGCCGATCTTGGGAAGAGCCCAATATGTGTTAGCATTTATAAACTGGCACAGTTGTTCTAACATTCTGAAAAGTTTAAATTATTAATATGGGTTCAAAAACCATTTTGGCTCCTGAACTATGTGTCACATTTGTAGTCAGGCTTGAATCTCTCCTTCACCAAAGGCTCACTTCCTATGGCAGGAGGGTCTTTCTCGGCTCCATCCCTGAATGAGGGCTTCCGTTGTGGGTACACTCTGCTGCTGCTGTTGTTTCTTTTTTTGTTTTGTTATTTATATTTTATTTCAAAATATTAAGGGGGTACAAATATTTGATGAATGGATTAATAAAATGTGGTCTGTGTATACCATGGAGTACTACTCAGCCATAGAAAAAGATGAATTAATACCTTTTGTAACAATCTGGATGGAACTGGAGACCATTCTCCTAAGTGAAGTATCTCAAAAATGGAAACAGAAACACCGCATGTACTCACTATTAAACTGGAACTAACTGATGAGCACACATGTGCACAGAGGGAAGTAAAAGTCAATGGGAATCAACCAGCAGGGAGAGGGTGGAGGGGAGGGACAGAAACCCACCTCACGGGTACAGTGGACACACCTATAGTCCGGACTCAAGCATTACAGAAGCGAGCCCATGTAACCACGTTGTTTCTTGCTGTCTCTGGTGTTGCTGTTGAACTTGGCTCTCTCCTGCCATTCTATATAGTACTTGTAAAGAGCCCTCCTTTGCCCATGGCCCTCCCCGTTCCACTTCTTTTCAGATGTAATTCCATGTTGAAACATTGATTACAGAGCAGGGCAGCATGCCCAGGAGGCTGGCTCTCTAGCAACTTTCAACTATAGTCACAACCTGCCAGCAACAGCCCTTCCAATGCATTTTGAGTACCTTGTCTTGAACCCGGATCACCAACCTAGACTCTCTTTCTGGGCATGGTAATTTTATTTTTGGAGTCTTGTTTCCATTCTATACATGGTCCACTCCAATGTATACTTGATTCAGATCTCAGGAGCCAGTTGTGGGATAATGGACCCCCCACCCCCCACCAACACCCAGAAGATGCTGAGAATTAATCCGCCTTTTCCTTAGCAACTTGTTTTGCAAACCAGTGTTCTCAATAAGAGGTAGACCTGAAAGAGTAATGGAAGTTTTTATTATACCCTGATCCCAAGACAATGCGGTCCTACATTTGTTGAACCAATATGGCTCCTGGATTGACCCTTTGTAGTGCAAATCACTTCAAATGAGCCCAAGTCCTCCTCCCCATGGCTCTCACCCATTGGTTCTGGTCTGACCTCTGGCTGAATTCTTATTCAACTTGAATCTGCTCCAATTACTTGAAGGCAGCATGCGTGTAGGATAGTCCATGTCTGCCAAGACTACAGAGTGGTAAATAGCAGAATGAACCAATGCCCAGAGGGTGTCACCAGAGGTGATGTGCCTTGGAAGCAGTTCTCAAAGGAAACAAAGTCAAACCACTCAACGGTTCTTACTGACCTTGAGCCCTCTCCTTGTGCTGACTCCAACGCCCCATCCCTCTTCATGAAATATTCCTTCACCTCCCTGGGGTGACGTCTTGCGGCTCTTCCTGATTTTCTGCTGTTTGCTGAGCCAGCCATTGCAACTTACAAGGGGACTCCACATCTGGATGGCGTGTGCTCTTGCAGAGGTGCTAGCTGTCTTTTAGCTGGAGCAAGGGCTCGGGAGAAAGCACGCTTGATTTAATTTATTTTTCATTGTAAACAGCTTGAAATGAGCGTGCCGTGGAGCCTGATTTCAGCCCTCTGGAGTAAGCCAGGCTAGGCTTAGCCTTTGCAGAGCCTTCCAGTGGCTGCTGTGAATTGTAACATGTGTTTTAATGCCTTGGGAAAGCAAGCAGAGCCCGTAGGACAAAGCTGATCCCAGTGGCAGATCAGAGACACTTTCTTCTCAAGTCCGAGTGAGTATCAGCCTTTCACTGGAATTTACTTAAAAATAAATAAAAGCTATACACTTTCTTTTTCTGCAAATAAGATAAATTGGTTCTCTCTAGGCCTGACTCACCCTGCGGCAATACACTGGCTGCTATTCTCTATGTGAATGCTTTTCTCCTTAACTGAGACATACATGCCCTATTCAGGGGACTTTCCAGTTCCTCCTAATCTTCTGTGCCCATAAATGTGGATTTACTCAGCCTGTTCACAGCATGGAAATTCCCCTAGGCTCCAGAACTCCTGCTCACACTTAGTCTGGTTTCTGGACAGCAAACGATGCCTTTAATTTTTATTGAAGAGATGGCACACCTAAAGATGGGCAGGGAGGAAAAATGTGCTGAAGGGTGCATATTATTATTCTCTTCAACACACTGTCCTCACCTGCTAATGAGGAGGTCTACAGCAAGGGCTACCCATTCTGAAAGGACCCTAATAATCATACTGACTTCATAAATCTTTTTGTTGGAGAAAGAGAGAGCAAAAGAGAGATTGAGACAAGATTTTTCACTTTCTACCATACATTGTAAGCCGTTGAAATGCTGGAAAGTGAATGGAGCTTTGTTTTGCTTCTAAGATCATAGCTGGCACTTTCCTTAATGTTTTTTCTCCTCTGTTAAAGTGACTTCTTTTCAGTCGATAATCTCTCCAGGTGTACAGTGTCTAGGACTTCCTTTAGGAAACCCTCCTGAAAGATTAAGTTAGTAGCATCCTTCCACCATGGCCATATTTTTGGGCCATCAGATGCAGCCTAAGGTGAAAGTCACAAGCCAATAAAATTACCAAGCTTCTGACCACATCTGGATCACATCTGAACTGACCCAATGCCAGCTCTCATGCATGTGCTCTATCTCTAATCAAGCCTTAATATTTTGACTTTGACTCTGTCCACAGCTCTGAATATCTTACCATTTTCCATTAAGTGTCACATTTTTCATTGTCAGCCAGGGTGTCTGAACCATGTCAGCTGTGTGGGAGAGAATTTACTTGCCTCTTGTGCTGAAGAGGGACCAGAGGAATTCAGAATGTGGTGGAGATATGTTTAAAATCCCTTTATTCCTCTAACTAAAAGCCCTCGGTCCCGTTATCACAGCCTAATTGTGTGATTCCCAAGGTCATCATTTTGTCTTTAACCCACCAGTGGTCCCTAACCTTTTTGGCATCAGGGACTGGGTTTCATGGAAGACAAGTTTTCCATGGATGAATCACTGTACCTAAAAGTAAGACTTATTAATACCTATAGTAATCCATACAATGTGCTATTGGTGAAATAACAGACATATATATCAGTGGAACAAAATAGGAAAACCAGAGATAGACCCTGATTGATTTTCTTTTTTTTTTTTTTGATTGGTGCAAAAGCAATTCAACAGAGGCTGGATAGTCTTTCCAACAAATTGTGCTAGAACGAAAAAAGTAGACTAAAACTGAAAACAGATTAGTGGTTGTCACAGGGCAAGGACAAATGTATGATGGGGGTAGGTCCAAATACAAAGAAATAGCACAAAGAAGTTTTTTTATGGAGATGGTGGTGGTTACACAAATTTATATGTGGGATTAAATAGAACTACACACCCACACACACACACACACAAATGAATGCAGATTAAAAATATGGTGGAAATTGAATAAGATCTGTAGTCTAGTGAACAGTAATATACCTATGTAAATTTTTTGCTTTTTATATTATACTTCAGTTTTATAAGATGCCACCATTAGGGGAAGATGAGTGAGGTATACATGGGACTCCATATTACATTTTCAGCTTCTTGAGTCAAAATAAAAAGTTTTTAAACATTAGTGGCTTAAAGCCCCCATCATTTATTCAGCACACCATTCCTATGAGTTGGCAATTCAAGCTGGGATCAACTGAGCAGTTCTTAAGCTAGTCTCAGCTCTGATAATTTATGCCTTTGCAGTCAGCTGCCAGTTAGCTAAGTGTCTCTGCTTCTGGGGCTTGGCTGGCTGTGGTGAGGGGGGTACTACACCACATATCTCTCCTATTCAGCAGGCCAGCCCCAGCTTGTTCACATGGTGGCAGTGACAGGGTTCCAGAAGCAGTGAGAGAGTAAGGTCCAATGTGCAAGCTCTTTACAAGTCTCTGCTTGCCTCAAGTTGCTGCAGTCCCATTGGGCAAAGCAAATCATACCGCCAATCCAAACTCAAGAAGTGGGGAAATAGACTTCAGCTATGGTGGGAGGAGCTGAAAAATCTTGTGGCTATTGTTTTTCAGTCTACCATGGCCACATTATACATCTGAGTATTGGAGAGAGAAATTCACCTGGAGGTTCAAGGCTTCCTTTCTCTAATTTGACATAGACCATTACTCACACATTCCTAATCCTGAATAATAGTGAAGACATAGAGAAGACAAGAAAATAGAACTATTCTCTTAAAGCATGCACGAGATACTAGTAGAAAATTTTCCATCCTGAGGAATTTATTCCACAGACTCAAAAGGTCCAAAGATTAAAATGGCCTAGGTCAGCCCCAAAGGGAGGCTCTGGGAAAGTAAGAGACTAGATTAAAAGCTCCTTGAAAGATGGGACCATGTCTAACATGTCCTGGTATCCCTCAAGGTCCTACAGAGACAGTCAGCACTCATTCAATATGGCTATGAAGACTGGGAAATACCACCACAGTTCCCTTGACCCTCTAACCAGGTAAACTAGCACATGGCACTGGTGAGGCATAGGTAGGCCAGGGAACAGGAAAATTTCTGAGCTGGGAATATTGTTTGTTTTTTCCCTACTTTCTACTTCTCTAGAATATCATAGTTTCAAAGTGTCTGTGAGAGTAATTACAGGGCTTACACATATTTTCAGAATGAAGGACCTGATCTAGCTACTGTTCAGGCCTCTCTGACTTGTGCCCAGAACCTAGAGATCTGGGAAGATGCTTATGTGGCATCCAACAAGCCCAGGCTGTAGCAAGGGACATTTGCCCTTGGGTTTTCAGGTTTTACCAGGACTCCAAGTTCACCTCAGATAATATGAAATAAATTCTCGGTCCTACCAGGACCCCCACATAGGGGAAGATTTCTGGTTGTGATCTATCACTTGTCAAACTAATTTCCTTTTCCCTGGTAACCATGTAAATGTGTGTACCCAAGTACAAGACAGTGTTATTCATTGGATGATAAGTTATTCCAAGACTCTTTAAGAAAAAGCTTCAGTTCAAAGAAACAAATGCCTATTCCCTAGAGATGCAAAAATTTCAGAGGTTTTCTGAGGTTCCAGAGTAAGGACCTGAGAACAACAACAAAAGGAACCAATAAATATGGTTCTCCTCTCAAGAATGTGACTCTTCTGAGTGGCCCCATCTGCACTGCAGTCTCCTGGGGCTTCCAGACATTACAGGATAAACGAGACTGATCTTTTAGTGCATGTACGTGAATACCTTCCTAGTGAATTGCACATGGGGCAGGTGCCAATGTTTAAATGAAGGGCAAGGATCTGCTAACTATGGGAATAATACTCCGTAAAGACAATTCCATGACTTGTGCTTTGAAATTTCATCAAAGGAATGGTATTCTAACTAGAAAGAAAGTTTCATATTAAAAATAGTATATAAGAAGTCCCCGAGAACTGTAGTCCCCAACCCCTGGGCTGCTGACTGATACCAGTCTGTGGCCTGTCAGGAACCAGGTTGCACAGCAGGTGGTGAGTGGTGGGTAAGTGAGTGAAGCTTCATCTGTCTTTACAGCCTCTTGCTCCCCAGAGCTCGCATCACCATATAAGCTCCGCCTCCTGTCAGATCAGCGGTGGCATTAGATTCTCACATGAGCAGGAACCCTACGTAAATTGCACATGCGAGGGATCTAGGTTGCACCCCCCTTATGAGAATCTAATGCCTGATGATCTGAGGTGGAGCTGAGGAGCTGGGGAGCTTCTGCAAATACAGATTTTCATTAGCAGGGAGGTTTTACTGCACACTAAATGTAATGCACTTGAATCATCCCCAAACCATCCCCTCCCCCCGGTCCATGGAAAAATTGTCTTCTATGAAACCAGTCCCTAGTGCCATAAAGGTTAGAGACCACTGGTGGGTTAAAGACAAAATGGCGACCTTTGAAATCATATAATTAGGCTGTGATAATGAGATTGAGGGCTTTCAGTTAGAGGAATAAAGGGATTATAAACAGACCGCCACCACATTCAGAATTCCTTTGGTCCCTCTTCAGCACAAGGGGCAAGGTCTCTCCCACACAGCTGGCATGCTGGGGAAGGCCAGTGCTTGAGGCAGACCTCCTGGACAAAGGTGGTGTCTGGTGGACAGGAGGCCCTGGGAGGGTGACTAGTCAGACCACAGCAGACTTTGGGAGAGAAAGCCTCTTTTCCTCTGTCCTTGCTCTCTCCCTCCTCTCACCTTTGGAGAGGGAATGTCCAATGGCAAAGGCCACAGCAGGGACTTCAGAGAATGATGCTTGGAAACTGGCTCCTCTGCTTTTCTCTAGTCTAGACTTGAAGCTGAAAATGCAAGGGAGCTCTCAAGGGTTTCCCTTGACTAGCACAGTTCTCCTCGGGTAGGGAGTTGTTGCCCAAGTCTGAGTTGATTATACTTTCAGCTCAATGCTAAGTATGTCATTTAAGAGGCACTTTGACAACTGTACAAGTCCTTTGGGAACCTACCATGGCCACGTAAGATGGTGGTTAAATTCCTGGGTTCTTGTTTACAGCTCACTGTGTGCCAGGCTCTGTGCTCAGTGATTTCCTTACATTAATTTATGCATGAGTTGGGGACTGTTGTTATTCCCATTTGACAGATGGTGAAAATGAGGTGTACAGCAGTTAAATACCTGTTCAAGCTTATTCATACTGTCTTACTGTCACATCAAGGGTATGGGTAGGAGGCAAGATTAGAACCCAGCCCTGCGTGACTCCTGAGCCCTACCTGCCAACCACAGCACTATGCTGTATAGACTCTTCCATTAGGTTCATTCAACAAGCTGGTATTATTCATCTACCAGATAGACACTTGGCTAGATCCTAGGCACACTGAGACAGAATAATAAGGCACAATGCCTGCCATCAAGCCTCACAGCATAACAAGGAGACAGAAAGCATGGCTACCATTGCCATCTTAGTGTCATCTGTGGCTGTCTTCCGTTCTGCCAGACTCAGACTTTCTAGTCTCGGCCATGTAAGCCTCCTGCCTTCATCCCACTCTGGCTGTCAGTTTGGTGTCACAGGCAGATGGGATACAAGAAGAGCCTGTCTCTGGGTGCAGGGCAAGGAAAGTAGGAGGCAATGTGCCACAAAGCTGGAATCTGTTGGACAAATGATGTGACAGCAGACACGGTGAGGGTGACAGCTGGAAAATAGCAGTTAATAGCCCCTGCCCAGACTGTGCTCAGGGAGATGGCGTGCTGAGCGACATCATAATGGCTTGTGGAAATACCGATCAGAGCCCACAAAGGCCACCACAGGACTCCCACCCAGCCTGGTGCACTTCTTTGTCACTTTTATAACACCCACTCTTGTGGAGACAGAATCTGTGCTGGTTTTTGTCCAGCAGTGCATTCAGGAGGTGCCATGCGGAGATGACCAGTTGGACCTGGTATCTACTTAGCCATGGCTCTTGCTAATAAACACTTGGCAGAAATGACTGCCAAAGACACTGGGGTTTGGGTGAAGCTCACAGCAGCTCATGGTTTGCACTGCTGTTACTCCTGAAGATAATTATAAAGATAACATCGGTTAAAATATCTAATGTTTTATTCAATATTTCGGTGAGTTTCAATTACTCCCAATTATAATTCAACAGCTTTTCTATTTAAAACAATTATTGCCCTTTGCAATGAGCTTTGAAGCAAATAAACTGTTTGCCATTATTAGTCACTGCTTCTGCTAGAGGTTTTCCTCTCCATTCCTCCCCAATTCTGTTGTCTCTCAATTTGGGGCTAACTAGTGTAATTTTTTGGTTAACCTTTTGCCTGCTCACCCCATTAACAACCAAGCTAACTTACATACTGGGGGAAGAAAAAAAGTGGCTTCAGTGACCCCTGAGACAATTATACTCATTAAAAATCAATGAGGTCCAATTATGAGCAGTAGGACTCTGACTCAGTTTAAAACGTATTGAACACCAAGTCCCTGGTAAGTGACAGCAGCCGATCACTGGAATCTCGACAGCGGTGTAGGAGAGTAGACACTTTGACTCACTCATATTCTGGCATTCAAAGCCACCTCCTCCTTGTTATTATCATCTTGTGTTTATTGTGTAATTTCCTTCTATGCTAAGTGTTAAGTGCAAGGGAAGTTGTAAGGAATAAGGATTACCCTCACTGACACAGAGTTGTAATTAGAAAAAAAGGAGACAATGCCTACAAAAATGTGTGCTTGTCATTAAAAAGGAACACAAACTGGAAGAAGCAAGTCCAAACCTGAAAACATCTAACAGGGCTTGTGCAGCAGAATTCCACAGCACATTTTTATTGAATCCTGCTCTTGCCCTAGGAATTCAGAACAAATTGATGTCACATCTCCTCCCAAGGAACTTGCCATGCAAACTGTGGTTAATGACTTGATTATGATCACCAAATCAACTATTTGGTTAACAATTGATTAAATAGGTATGCTATTTATAAAATCCTAGAATTAACAGAACTAGAGATACTTATTGGTATTGGTATTGTTAATCATTGGTAAAATATAGCACCCTTGATACTTTGTAATTCCTAAGATACATTTGTGAAAAGTGAATTGTAGCAAAAACTTTAAGAAAATAAAATTTAATATAAAAAGTACTTTTCTAGGGACCACCTTTCTGAGTAAACTTGAAGTTACCTTTCACTCTTACCTTCCCTCTCAATGTTTCTATGTGTCAGTATCTGCTCAGCAGTGTTGGAATGTTGGGTGTTGGATTTTCATGTTAATATCTGGCATCATGAACCACTGAGAGACTGACTCTCAGTTCAACAGCGTGAACTGCAGATTTTAATTGCAATAAATTTCTTCAACTTACCTTATAAAAAAGAGAATGTTATTTCATTCATTCATTCTTTTTTTGATATCATTTCTGCCAAGGGTTTATTAATATCTATAGAAGTAGATGGAAAGAGCCAGTCTTGCTGGTTGATTAGCAATAGAGAATGAACCAAATGGAGGACCCATGAACACATCCTTGATTTCTGATTGAACAACTGGATGGGAAAGACTTGAAGAAAAATATATCTGGGTGAAAAATACTGGGGTTTTCATTGTGTTCACATTAATCTTGGAGTACCTATCCAACACTTATACAGATATCAAATATGCAATTGGGCATATAAATCTAGGAGCTCACTTAGAGAATTTACATTTGGAGATAAAATTTTGGGAATCACAAACGTTAGATCCATAAGACATGATCAACTCACTTGGAACAGATTGCATATAAGGAACAAATGATGGCTTTGGACCAAGCTAGGGGGCACTGAAATGTCAAGGGGAAGGAGGAAAACTAGACTAAAGTGTGCTGTTCCATAATCTCAGAGAAATGAGTGTTTCAAAATAACAGAATAGTCTATTTGTCAAATGTTAAAAGGTAAGTCCAGAAAAATAAGGACTGAGAAGTGACTTTTGAATTTTATAATATGGGGGTGCTTAGTTTCAGTGAAGTGATTTTGAGAAAGATTTTATTGCAATGGGTTACAAGGCAGTAGGAAGGACTAGAAAAACACTTCTGTGAATAGAGAGAGGAGAAATGGGTTGCACGCATGAAGAATCTGAAGTCAAAAGTTTGTTTATTTTGTATTGTTTTGGTTTGTTTTAAGGTAAGAGAGAGTATAGCACATTTGTTTGCTTGTGGGATGCTCTAGGAAAAAAGAAGAAATTGATGCTGCTGAAGATGGTATCTAATTGCAAATTCCTTGAGAAAGAATGTATAGCTGTGATAACAAGTGGAGAACTCAGGATTTTAGCTGGTTGTGAAACCCATAATTTCATGGGATCGTAGAATGTTTGAGCTGAGAAGGGCATTAGAAATCACCCAGTGCAAATGTTCATCTGCTGATTCATTCCGTCAAGTAATAGGTTTTGGATATTTTCCATGCAGCAAACATGATTGAAGTAGACCCTGTGCCCTTAATACGTACGGATATCCTCTTTTTTATAAACAGGAAAAATGCAACAATTCAGACAGTAGAGTATCTCCTAGGAAGTCACACCTTTTCTTCAGCCAGAGCTGGAAGGAAAATCCATGCCTCTCTACTGCCTGTCCATTGTTCTCTTCAGTTTACCATTCAACCACTGGACTCAGAACCTCGTATCCTCGTTTGTTACATGATCCAAGACTATGAGAACTGATTGAGCAGGTTCTACAATTCGTTTACAAAAATAAATAAAATTCCCCTGAACACACATTCTTATGGTGGCGGGGGTACCATGCACACACCAAAGAAT
Source organism: Daubentonia madagascariensis (assembly GCA_023783475.1). Lineage (NCBI taxonomy): Eukaryota > Metazoa > Chordata > Mammalia > Primates > Daubentoniidae > Daubentonia > Daubentonia madagascariensis. The sequence continues at coordinate 15,804,007 of JAKFHU010000144.1, forward strand.
TTTTGCAGAGATGGAATGAAAAATAGCACGTGATATGTCCTGAGAACAAGATATTGTTATATAAACATAAGTGCTATATTTATATGGACATAGGAGTTTAGGCTAAACAGCTGAGATTCAATGGAGTTCATCTTGGTTTTCCTAAAACCCAAAGAGAAAATTTAAGTATTTCTATTATAAATATTTATAAAATAGGTCTAAATGTAACAACTTGAAAGGTAAAGCAGCTGAACAAAAACAGCAGGTGAAAACATTAAGAAAAATCATAGCGCATACATATTCAGGTTGCTTTTTGTTGGAAAAAGATGTTATATTTGAAAAGTCACGATTCAGGTTGTTGAGGCCTTTCCAGAATCTCTTGATTATTTGAGAAGCACATAACTCTACACCTTGCCGTCAGCATTAAACAAGTCAAATCTACTCGCATGATTGATATACCTCTCAGTTTATTTAACCTGGCCCCAGGTGTTCCCCCAGATTTCTAGAATGCCTCCACAGCCATTTGTTGCATATAATGTGCTTGATCTGCAGCCCACACACTCCTAGCTTCAAATGCCTGGCTCTCTAGTCCTAAAATAAATTCTGCTCCATGTTTTCGAAATTTGGCATCTGTACCTAATTTCTTTAGATTTCTGCTGAGGAATTGATCTGAGTGGCCCTCCTGAGCCCAGCCAACCCACAGAAAAATGAGAAATAATCATAAATTGTTTTAAGCCACAAAGTTTTGGGGGTGACTTTCAACAAAGGATGATTTTTGCTCCCCAGGAGGCATTTGGAAATGTCTGTAGATATTTCTGGCTACCACACTAGGAGGGGGAAGTGCCACTATCCTCTGGTGGGTAGGGGCCAGGGATGCTGACAAGTATCCTATAATACACAGGAAAGCCCCTCACAACACAGAATTATTGGGCCCAAAATGTTAACAGTGCCAAGGTTGAGAAAACTTGTAATTAATAATCACAACCATTCCTTTCAAACATATATTGTAATTAAACTTAAAAGGCCCCCTTATCAGATTTTGAATACTTCATAAACACTACTGCCTCAGTTTCTTTGTCACAGCCTAACTGATCTTCATTAGAAATATGCAAGGTGCTTGCTAAAATGCAGAATCCTGGGCACTGCTGAATATGTACTGACTCAGGTTCAATAGAGGTACAACTCAACCTTGGTACTTTTAATAAGGCTTTTATTTGGAATATTAAATTGTGAAGGTCCCTTCCTTATGTCCTATTCTGAAATTTCTCCCTGTTTTCTGTCTCCCCAAACCCTGTTAAGCTTTACTCAAAAATTGTTCATCCATAGGAGACTTCCCTGACATCTCTCTCCTCTGGCTGTAGTAAAATACTAACATATTACATGCTGCTAATTTCTTTTCTGGCATTTGGTTACATTTTTAGGTCTATTAATCTGGCATGGTTATAAACTCCTCAAGGTCAAATACCAACTTGCACACTACTTTCAGGCTACCCAAAGGCCAAGTACAGCGCCTACCTAAAGTGGTTGGAGGTTGATGATATCCAATTCCTATTTTCATGCAATTTTCATGGAACAATGCTGCAATTTTATACTAGACATTTCCTAGAGACATTGAAATTTCATAAAATTCAAATGGAAAGTGCCTCACTGATGTTAATCACACATGATCCCTCAAATGGTGAATCAGCAGAGTCCAACCCTATAGACTAAGCAAGGATAAATCAGAAAAAGCAACTGGTTCACAAGCATCTCAGATGAACATTCCTTACTTCATACTTCAAACTCTGATCCATTAGTCAACCAACCTTTTCACACACAAACATGTGAGTTGCTGGTCCACTGAAACATGTCCCATCTTGGCAGCCAGCATTCTCCAAACAGGAGGGAAATTATGAGAAAACCATGAAGGTGGGAAACTCCAGAATGGCTAGTTGTAATGAGTTAGAGATTGGTAAGGATGCGAAGTAAATTGTGGCAGCCAAAGTTAGGTAGGGGTGGGCTGCATCTATGATGTAGAAAGTCATGTATACTAGATCAAGGAGGGAAGCTGTATAATCCATCAAAAGTCTCCAAAGTGGTGATAAGGTCCCAGCTGGGCTTCAGAAGGATCAATCTGTCTTCTATGTGTGGAATAGGCTAGAGACAGACAAACCTGGCAGTCCAGAGCACATTTACAAAGCTACTAGAAAGGGTAACATCAGCAAAAATGGCAGAGTAAGGATCTTCAATAATCCTCTCCTTCATTAAAGCAATAAGCACACTGGAAAAAATGGACAGAATCAACTTTTTCAGAACTCTGAAAATTAGCCACCAAGATTTACAGCAATCTTGGAGTCTTTAATCAAGAAAAAAGTGGTTGAATGTCCATAAGAACAAGCTTTGTGGCTTCCCTTGCTCAGTTCCCATCCTCCTGCCCAATTTCAGGGTAGCCTTGAAAACCAAGAACCTGCAATATTGGTGAAAACCAGAAGCCCGGCAGCCGCTGAAGGGACAAAAACAGGATTGGAGCTCCTTCAAAAGCCCACTCCCAAGAAAACTGTCATTATTTGATCTATTTGCTAGATCTTTGGAAGACCTCACTCACAAGGCTGCCTTTATTCAACCTGAGTCAGACCTGGATTAGTGCAAACAGTTTTCCTCTAAGGCATTTATCAAAAATAATCAGAGGCAAATATTTAACATCATGGTTACCTGAGGTGATGGATAACAACTGGGACAAACAATAGACTAACTAAAGAGCTAAAAAGAGAAATCTGGAGAATAAGCTATTCATAAGAGCTTTGAAAAGCTCTGGTGTATTCCTGGAACCTAGAAGGCCACACATATGTGTGAGAGCTGAGTTTGTGCCCACTACTGAACAGATGTTCAGCAAAGATCTGAGAAAGCCCTAAGTTCTCACCTGTTGCTAACCAGGAGGATTTGACCAAATAGGAAGAGAAGGCAAGAGTAGAGTACACTGCCCAGTTGAGTGCTGAAGGCATGCCCCAATACACACACACACACACACACACACCCCTGGCAAAGATGGAAACACTAATTCATTTCAGATGCTTAAGGAGATCTCTGCTCAATCATTAGCTCACTACTAAGCTAACCAAGAAGAGATGCCGGTGACCACACGTAATAAAGATTACAGGCTTTACACAATTACCTCAGAAAAGTCATTAAACAAACAACAAAAATTAAGAAAGTATCACCTATGAAAAGGGAGAAAAGCGATCAATAAAACTATCCCCGAGGAATGCAAAACATTGGACTTACTAGACAAAGCTATTTTAAATATGTTCAGGGAACTAAAAGAAACTGTGTCTAAGAACTGAAGGAAACTCTGAGAACACTGTCTCACCAAATGTAGAATGTCAATAAAAAAATATATAAATTGTTTAAAATGAGTGAAATAGAAACTCCAAAGTTGAAGAGTATAATAATTGAATGAAAATATTACTAGAGGAGCTCAACAGAAGATCTGACCTGGCAGAAGAAATAATCAGCAAACTTCAAAGATAGGTAAAGTGAGCTCATCCAGTCTGAGATAAGAAAGAAAGAACTATGAAGAAAATGAGCAGAACCTCATAGACTGTAAAACATCATCAAACACACCAACAGAGACATAGCAGCAGTTCTAGAGGAAGAGAAGGAGGGAGAAAGAGGCAGACAGTATAGTTGAAGAAATAATCACTGAAATTTCACAAATTTTGTGAAAAACATAAATATACGCATCCAAGAAACTCAATAAACTACAATTAGAATAAATTTTAAAAGATCTCCACTTAGACATATCATAATCCAACTGCCAAAGACAAAGAGAGAATCTTGAAAGCATCAAGAGAGAAACAATTCATTACATACAAGGGATGCTCAATAACATTAAAAGATTATTTATTGTGAGAAACCCTGGAGTCCAGAAAACAGTGGGATGACATATTCTAAGTACTGAAGAAAACCACAAACTCTCAATCAAGAATTCTACATCCAGCAAAACTATTCATTAAAAATGAAGCTGTAATTAATACTTTCCAGGAAAAATAAAAACAAAACTGAGAGAATATGTCCTTGGCAGATTTACACTATAAGAAATACTGATCAACATGAAGAAATAAAGAGTATGGGTAAAGGTAACTATATAAGTAAATGTAAGAGACAACTTTAATATTTGTTTTAACTTGCACTTCTTTATCTCCTGTCTGGTTTAAAAGACAACTGTATAAAGCAATAACTATAAATCTTGGTTGATAGTCATACAATGTATACAGATGAACTTTCAGTGACAGTGCACAAATGAGAGGGAAGGAATGGCATTACATGGGAGCAAAGTGTTTGTATACTATTGAAATTAAGTTGGTATTAATCCAAATTATATTGTTATAAATTAATTGTAATCTCCAGGAAAACCAGCAAGAAAATAACTCAAAAAATGTAGTGAAGGAAATGACAAGGGAATTAGAATGGTACATTAGAAAATATCTATTTAACATTAAAGAAGACAATTCTGGTCTAATAGAAGAATAATAAAGAAAAACACCAAATCGATAACAAATAGCATAATGGCAGACAAAAATTCCTTCCTATTTGGTGTTATATAAAATGTAAACAGATTAAACAATACAGTTAAAAGGTAAAGATTGGAGTAATCGATTAAAAATTAGAAATACACAGCATCATCCAAATTTATGCTGCCTAAAAAGACACATTTTAGATTCAAAAACACAAATAGGTCAAAAATAGAAGTATGGAAAATATATCATGCAATAATTAACCAAAGGGGATCTTGCATACTCATACTAATATCAGACAAAATAGACTTTAAGGGAAATATTGTTACTAGAGACAAAGGACAGTTTATTATGAAAAAAGGGTCAATATACAAAAAGATATCATAATTATGAACATGTATGCACCTAAAAATAGACCCCCAAAATATAGGAAGGGAAATCTGACACAACTATAAAGAGAAATGGGTAATTCAACTGTTATAGTTATAGACTTCAGTACTCCACTTTCAATATGGGGGAGAAAAAACTAGACAGAATCAACAAGAAAATCGAAGACTTGAACAATGCTATAGACAAACTAGATCTAACAGACATCTGTAGAACATGCCACCTGACAACAACAGAAAGCACATTCTTTTTACATGCACATGAAGCACTCTCTACGATAGACCATAAGTTAGGCCATCAAACATATCTCAATAAATATAAAAGGGTTGTTACATGCCAAGCATCTTCTTTGACCACAATGTTATAAAATTAGAAAAAAATAACCAAAAAAATTGTGAAACTCATCAATTTGTGGAAATTAAACAACGCAATCCTAAATAAAACTGTCAAAGAGAAATCATAGGGAAAATCTAAAATACTTTGAGACAAATAAAAACAAAAACAAAACATGTGATGCAGTGAAAGAAGTGCTTAGAGAAAAATTTACAGTTGCAAATACCTATACTTGAGAAGAAAAATGTCAAACCAATATTCAATTTTAAGAAACTAGGAACAGAAGAACAAACTAAACCCAAAACAAGCAGAAGAAAAGAAAAAATAAAGATAAGAGTAGAGATAAATGAAACAAAGAATAGAAAAACAGTAGAGAGAATCAATGAAACAAAACCTAGTTCCTTGGAAGTATCAACAAAATTGGGAAACCTTTAGCTAGACTGACCAAGAAACAAAAAAAGAAAGGCTCAAATTATTAAATCAAGAACAAAAGTGTGGGCATTGTTACCAACTTTTTAGGAATAAAAATGTTCAGAAGAGAATAGAATACTGTAGACAATTGTATGCCAAGAAATTGGAAACCAAGATAAAATCAACAAGTTTCTAGAATCACAAACTACCAAAACTGACTCAGAAAGAAATAGAAAATCTGAATAGATCTATATTAAGTAAAGAAATTGAATGAATTATCAAGAATTTCCTGTAAAGCTCAGATCCAGATGGCTTCACTGCTGAATACTACCAAAATTTAAAAGAAGAATTACCATGAATCCTTCACAAACTCTTTCAAAAACTAGAGAAGGAGAGAATACTTCCCAACTCATCATATGAGGGTGGCATTATCCCGATACCAAGACCAGACAAACACATCTGATATTATCCTGGATGGAGCTAGAGCCCATTCTTCGAAGCTGAGTATCACAAGAATGGAAAAACAAGCACCACATGTACTCACCATCAAATTGGTACCAACTGATCAATACTTACGGCACACATGGAAATAATATTCACCAGGGGGCGGGGAGGCGGGAGGGGGTGGAGGGGATGGGAAAACTCTCACCTCGTGGGTGGGGGGCGCACAGTTTGGGGGATGTCCACTATTGTAACTCTGACTTGGGCAGTGCATGGGCAATATACGTAGCCAAAGTGTTGTACCCCCATAATATTCTAAAATAAAAAAAACAAAGATAGGGAATTTTTCTAGTTACCCTTTTTTGACTTATTTCTAGCTTAATTGCTTTGTGCTTAGAGAACCTGACATGTATGATTTCAGTCCCTTGAAATTAGTTGACAATTTATATCCCACATTTTATCAATTTTTGTAAATATTTTGTTTGTGCTTGGAAAGATTGTGTTCTGTGGTTGTTTCATACAGTGTTATATATATTTTCCTTAGGTATTGCTTATTTAAAATCTTACTGATATTTAGTCTACTTATTATAGCATTTATTGATAGATGTGTATTAAAATCTCCCACAATGAAAAAAAAGAAAAGACCAAAGACACAGCAAGAAAAGAAAACTACAGACTAATATCTCTTACAAACATAGACACAAAAATCCTCATCAAAATACCAGCAATCTGTATCTAGCAACATACAAAAAGGATTATATACCATGATCAAGTGGGATTTATTCCAGGAATGGAAGGTTGGTTCAACAACAAAAATGAATAACTAATAAACATATTAATAGAATAAAGGACAAATAACACATGATCATCTCCACTGAGAAAGCATTTGGCAAATACAGTATCTTTTCATGATTAACAAAAATTAAACAAATTAAGATGAGTAGTGAACTTCCTCAATCTGAGCAAGTGCATTTATGCAAAAGCCACAGACCACATTGTACTTAATACCGAAAGTTTGAAAATTTCCCTCTGAGAGCAGAAACAAGAAAAGGATGTCTGCTTTTACCATGTCTTTTCACCATTGTATTGAACATTTTAGCCAAGGCAACTATTAAAAAAAATAAATAAATAAAAGACATCCACATTTGAAGGGAAGAAATAAAATGATCTCTACTTGCAGATTGCATGATATTATACATAGAATTTCTAGGGAATACACATAAACACACACACATTGTCAATATCAGCTAATAAATTAATTAAACAAGGTTGTAAGATATAAGATTAATATAGAAAAATAAATTATGTGTTCATATACTATCAATGAACCATCCAAAATCCAAATTAAGAAAATGATACCAGTTAAAATACCATCAAAATAATAAAATCTTTAGGAATAAATTTAACACAAGGACAAGACTTGTACAATGAATGGTACAAAACATCATTGAAAAAAAGTGAAGAAGATTTAAATAAATAGAAATACACTTGTGCTCATGGATTGGAAGACCTAGTGTCTTTGAAAAGTCAATACTCACCAAATTTGTCATTGATTTAATGCAATCCCCAGCTGCCCTTTCTGCACATATTGAAAATCTGATAGTAAATTCATATGGAAATGAAAGTTACCTAGAATATCCAAAACAATCTTGAAAAAGAAGAACAAAGTTGGAGGACTCACATTTCCCTGTTTTAAAACTCACTACAAAGCTACAGTAAATAAGATGGCATAGTCCTGGCATAAAGATACACACATATATAAATGGAATATAATTCAGAATCCAGAAATAAAACATATATTTATGTTCAATTGATTCTCAACAAAAGTTCCAAGACATTTCAGTAGGGGGAAGAACAGACTTTCACAAATGGTATTGGGACAAGTAAAAATCTACATACTAAACAATGAATTTGGAACCATACTTCAGTCTATATACAAAAATTAACTCAAAATGGATCAAAGACCAAAAAGCTAAAAATATAAAATTCTTAGGAGAAAACCTAGTTTTATATCTTTATAACTGTATTAGGCAATGGTTTCTTAAATACAACACCAAAAACACAAGTAAACAAATAAAAAATAGATAAATGGGGTTTAATCAAAATTTTGGTTTTTGACAGACATTATCAAGAAAGTGAAAAGAAAGTCCATTGAATGGGAAACAATATTTGAAAATCATATATATGATAGGGATCTAGTGTCTGAAATATACAAACATATATCAACAATAAAAAGATAAATAATGAAATTAAAATGGGCAAATAATTGTAATAGAAATTTCTTCAAAGAAGATACAAAAATGACTAATCACTGCACGAAAAGTTTCTCAACATCATTAGCCATCAGGTAAATTGAAATTAAAACCTCAATTAGATATTATTTCATGCCCACTAGCATGGCTATAATCAAAAAAGCAGGCAATAGTAAGTGTTGGTAGAATGTGGAGAAATCAGAACCCTTGTGCATTGCTAGTGAAAGTGTAACATAGTGAAGCTGCTTCAGAAAACACTTTGCCAGTTTCTGAAAGGTTAAATATAGTGGACCATATGACCCAGCAATTCTGTGCCTATGTATATGCCCAAGGGAAATGAAAACACATGTCCACAGAAAACTTATACTTGCATGTTCACAGCAGCATTATTCATAAAAGCCAACAGGTGAAACAACCCAAATGCCTATCAACTGATGGATGGATAAACAAGATGTGGTGTATCTGTGGAGTGGTATATTGCTCAGCCATGAAAAGGAATGAAGCACTGATTCATGCTACAGCTTGAATGGAACTTGGAAACATTCTGCTAAGTGAAAGAAACCAGAAGTAAAAGGCCTCATTATTTTATGATTGATACATATGAAACTCCAGGTTATGCAAATGCATAAGACAAAAAGTAAATTCATGGTAGTTGTCAGGGGGCTAAGGGGAGGGGCAAATGGGAGTAACTGTTAGTGGGTATGCAGTTTCTTTTTAGAGTGATGAAAATGTTTCAGAATTAGATAGTGGTGAGATGATTGTACAACATTGTTACTGTATTAATAACTACTGTGCTGTATTCTTTAAAGCAGAGGTCCCCAACCTTTTTGGCACCAGGGACCAGTTTCATGGAAGATGATTTTTCCAAAACTGGGGGAAGAGGGGGAGGCAGAGCTCAGGCGGTGATGTGAGCGATGGGAAGCAGCTATCAATACAGATTAAGCTTCACACACTTGTCCACTGCTCATGGCTCTCAGCCCTCGTGGCTCCCAGCCCCCACATGTCCTAAGTTTTGGTACCAGGTGGGCCTGTGGCTTTAAAGGGATGAATTTTATGCTATGTGAATTATATCTCAATTTAAAATAAATGATTACAATAAACCTGCATTTATTTCAGTGGCAAAAGAAATGGAGATGATTGGAGTCTACAAATCCCTTCACATGATAGAAAACAGTGGTTTTTCTTGACATGCTTTGGTAGCAAACATGGCAGTGTGTAATCTATTAAAAGACTTTCAGCTACCTGAATGGGCAAAGGTGACAATAATTAGAACCAGAAGCAACTGGGCTTCGGGACTAAAGACAGTATTAAAGCAGATGGCAGATAGGAGGAAGAGATTTCTGTAGCACAGCCTTGGGAGAGATAAAGACACTACATTCTAGCCTGTTGAGAAGTTAGAAAGCTGAAATGTAGAGGAAAAGGGGCTAATGGAACTCTATCAGTGTGTTCTTTTATATGCTGGCATGAAATTATTACAGGCTATTTAATCCTGAGTCTAAATTGGGAGGGGTGTTGCAAACTCCCAGTGAGGGCTCGTGGGGAGTTTCCCTTAGCCAGGCCAAATTAAGTCAGTCAGTGGTCTCCAGAGAAGTTAAGATGCTTAAGTCAAGAGGAAGCTTTTTTTTTTTTTTTCCAATTAGAAGCTCAGGTATTCTAGGTTATTGGCACTTTCAAGAGATTCCAATGAAAATATCAATAGACTCAATAATTCCATTTGAGAAATGATATCCCAAGGTAATAGGGCCTGCCTAAGCCTTTACAACTTCAGGATAAGGGTGGGGTAAGTGTTAAAGTGAGTTTTAAATTTTTTAAAATTTTAGCAACATCACAGTTTATATTGAGGGGGGAAGAAGCAGCTTGGAAACCATCTAAATTCCCCACAAGAGGGAACCAGCTAAGCCTACTGTCTTACAAATGATGGCTCCTTTAAACATATTAAAATGGTAATATGTGCCAATTTTAATATACGGAAAGCTCTAAACCATGAAGTGAATTAAGAAAACACAAAATTATATGCCAACTGATTACAGCATTTTAAATATTCAAAAATACTATATGTAAGTGCATTTAAAAAAACAAGAGAGCTTGGAGAGAAAAGACAGACTTACCAGACTAATTACTTTTATATAGTCCCAGAATGACTGTGTGAGGGTGGTAATAGTAGCCCAATTTTATAGATGAAAAATTACTATGCAGAACATTTTAATGTAATTTGTTCAGGGACACCCCACTGGTAAAGGACAGAGACAAGATTTAAACCCAGGCCCTTTGACTCCAGAATTTACTGATCCATAACACAGTAAAATATAATTTAATAATATTGCTACTTCTTTTCCTGGGTTACTAATTCGTTGAAGTCTGAATGTGGTGAGAAACCAATATGAAACGTTTCTTTTTTTTCTACTCACTGTCCTCATGTTGAATCTGTCTTTTCCATCTCTTAATGATGACAGATCCCATACGTGTCTATCATTTGCATCATTTAAAAAGTCTAGTCTAACCCAATTTCATCTAGTTTTAAACCCCAGCCTCATACCCTCATTAAATGTTTATCATTTTCTCTTTCTCAGATAGCTACCAGACTTTAGCACAAGAAATTTGCAGCCCAAGGGAGCGTTTGTGATTGGCATGTAGAATATTTTCCCCATTCTTCTTTCTTCTGCTTCCAGCTCCTCTGTGGTGAGCTTGGGAAGAGGGAACGTGAGGGAGGAAAGAGATGATCTTATGTAACTAGCATCATGTTGGCGGTCCTATTGGTGCCCTTTCAGCTTGTTTGTCAAATTACGCAGCTATCCAAATGCTGGTTCTCTTGTGGAATTCATGTGTGGGTTATCCATGGGATCTTGGAGACATCCCTGCTGTTAAGATGCCCTAATTGGGAGATCTGCCTCAGCTTCACCTCCTGAAGCTCAACCAATATTTCCCCCCTGACTCCACAGCTTCTTCCCTAGGGGGTCCACTAACAGGCACTGGTTGCTGTATTCCTTTGTCCTATGTGCCAGCCTTCTTGGGATGGTGTAAAAACTAGCTCAAGTCAGGCTGCCTCACATGGCATTCACATGGCCTGTTCACTGGAAGTGCAGGCCTCCTTACCGTGACAAACATTGTGAACCCATGCTGCCCTGGTGCCACGTTCCCTTCTTCTGCCACCTCTCTTATGTTCCTTTTGTGCTTCTGTTCAAATAGTTTGAGAGAAAAATTAGCAGGTCCACTACAAAAGTAGATATCCCAATAAACAAATAAGATGGCACTCTTTTTTTCCTGTAGTCCTAATCTAATCTATAAAAATTGTTCTACTGGAGACTCTCCTGCTTTTCTTGGCGTGGCTGAATGAAGCATCCACTATTCTCATGGCGGGGAGAGAAATGCACATGCTTGTTCTCCCAGGTTAATGAGTCATGTCTCTGACCATTCCCTAATTCTGCCCCATTACTTCCTCCCTCATGAGTCTTAATTTATATAGACTTGGGTGGTGATGGTGGCTCAATTATACTAACATAGCAGAACAATTTACCTCCTTACCATCACCCACTATAAAGCCTGAAGGAGATTTCTATCCCCTAAATATCTGCATCTCATTTTCAAGTGTAGAGTGCTTGACTCTTGTATATCTTAGCTTTGTATCCTGGTCCAGAGTAAGACAGCCCCCTCACCATCCTATTACCCTTGTTAGGTCACCAACATGGAAATTAATGTTTAGAAAAGGTAGCACATGTCCAATTATGTAGTACATTAGCACTTAGGAGGGTTCCTTGCTATCCCCCTGATGCCTCAAGCATGTTAGGGAAAATGGAAAATAGTAAATCAAAGAAATCTAACTTACCAAAAAGAATATTTCTGAAATTAATGGGGGTAATCTTAAGGGAAAAAATACAATTGTCTATAGATTAAGAAATTAAATGGGAGTGTGAACAGAGATATATACTATCTCTGATTTTGTACCCAAATTAGCAAGAAGAGCTCTGTTCTCCAGGTGGGGTGGTACCAACGGGCTTTGGCCTCATGTTGTGAAAGTTAAGCTGAAATCCTTCATTACTAGGGATTAAAATACTTTAAATACATATTCATCAGCCCTGTTTATGTTTCTAAGTGCTGTTTAAAATCATCATACTTTGGGGCAAACTACCTTTCTAGGCAGATTTAATTCTCTATGTCCCCTTTAGAATACTCCAGCTAACTGATCCTTTCACTATTCCTAAGCAAATCTGGAAGTTTCCTGCCTCTCTAGTTTTCTTCATGCCAACCCCACCCAGGGAACTCTCCCTTCATATGTGTAGCTAAAATAATCCCACCCATTGTTGAAAAGCCAGATCGAAATCCACCTTCTCTTATTCTGTTGTGGGAAATTCTCTAGAAAATGCATTGCCTTGCATTGTTGCTGAGTGTTTCTCAGAATGGATCAATATTCCCCTGGTGTCTGATGACATGTTCTATAACATGACCATGATTATTTTTATTGTTTGTTTGGCAGAGGAGGTAGAAGTTTAAGTGTTCTTACCTTGAAGATTATCTAAAAGAATTAACAAAAGCATGTGCTGGATCATCTGGATGACCAAGAAATAACTAACTAACCTTCCATCGTTTCATTGTCCAAGCAAGTTTATAGCTGGGCATGTAATCACATTGGCATCAGGAGTCCTCTAAGAATACCACAACAGAAATTAGCTAAATACATAAATAACAGGTTTGTGCCAAGTGGAGCTCAAATGATTTAATGGATGCTGTGAGAAGGGTGGTTTTCTTATAGAAAAAAAATATGAGAATGTGAGTGGTTGTACAGCCCAATGGGATGGCAGAAACAATTCAAAAGATCTTGCACAGTGGTTCTTAGCACTATATTCACATTGAAAATAGAAATTTAGTTTTAATAAAGTAACACCATCCATCTCACTAAATTGGTATTGATTGATTTAAATGTTATTGGTTTTTGTAGTTTTGTTTGGATTTAATTAGCAAATTTGATTCGGTTTTACAGTTTTATAAGTGCAGTAATTTTAGGTTTCCACGTATTTAAGTACCATTTGTGTTATACCATAGCATAGCATTGTATATCAATACTGAGGAATTTGACGATTTCTTTAAAAGGGATGTGTAATACTATTCAGTTTTGAAAAACTGCGGCTCAGCATTGAATGTTAGTCATTTGTTCATAGAAACGTCCTTTTTTCAACATTGGTGTCAGTTCTTAGAGACTGGAGATTCTATCTGTTTTCTGTATCTCTCGCAACAGCTAGCTGAATGTCTTACACATAACCATTGCTCAATAAAATTTGTTGATGATTATGATTGCTCTGATGCACTCTTTCAGAAAGCTTAAACTCTCAGAACCTCAAGTTTTTTATATGTAACATGAGACTGATCTATTAATATTTGGCTTCTACCTTCCCTGCCTACTCTGATATTCTAAATAGTTTGCAGGAAAAGCAGATTACATACATGCTAAGGATAAGTCTGGTTTTAAGAGGCATTTTACTCAAAGTTAAAGACAAATCTCGTGATTGTGCCTGTGGGAAGGAAGCATGGATCCACATCTTCTGTTTTTTAAAGAGGAAGGGAGATGAATTTCTTTTCAAGGGGCATTAAGTTAGGGCTTTGTGCTCTGACAATGACACATGGCTACATGACTAGAGTTTCTCTCATGCCTTTTTCTTTGTTGAGGGGAATGAGGCATTCTGTTTTCTTGGAGACAGGCAAAGATAAAAAGTGGTTGTATTTTCTTTGCTCCCTGCGAGTGTCCTAAAAGAGCCAAATGTCAGACCAATCAAAGAAGCAAATATGCCCTACAATTTATAAATGTAGTTGGGAAGATAAGATTAATCTCATCCTAGAAGAACATTACGGATATGTAAAATTTCAACACAAATAAAACTAGAGACCCCAGCAAAAGACTTGGGTAATACAGGTTCACTAGCTTTTTCTGCAGTTACCACACCCTGACATATGGGTTGGTTTTGAAATACGCATATTCTTGACCAAATTACTTAAAGTTGCTGATTTAATTCTCAAAAATGCCCAACCCAATTAATCCAGATGGTTGTTTTTCTTTCATTTGTACTTTAATATCAGAAAGCTCTGAGTTAGAATCCCAAACCCACTAACTATCGGTGTCTTACCTCAGGCAAATTCCAGAACCTTTCCTAAAATCGGTTTCTTCATCTGTAAGATGGAGACAACATTGATTGATCTTCATACATATTATAAGGATTGTGAGGTTCTCTATGTAAAGCCCCTAGCTTTAGATTAATGACCCAAAACATGGAAGTTTTTTTTCCTATTACCTTTTAAGATTAGGAGGAATAGCGATCCACTGCTCTCTGAGTTCTAAGGATGCTCCTCCATGCTAGTGAACCATTAAAATCATCATGTGAAGTTTGAAATACAAATATTAGACTCCACCCTGATGTAGAGGATATGAGGAGGAGCCCAGGAATATATATTTTCAAAAAGCCATTCACCATGTTCCAGAATCACTGTCCTGGCAGGCAGGGTCAATGTGTTCCTTATATTTTGGACCCTTAATCTCTAGAAAAGGATCTGGCATAAAGAAAATGCTCAGTGAAAGTCTGTTGAATGAATTTTAAACAAATCTCCTCTATCACAAATGAGCGATGGCATTGATTCTGGTGTTATTCAAACTGACCATTCAGAAGATGGCTTATTGAGCTAATTATGGCTGCTCCAATTAGAGAAAAGCAACATTTTAAAGCACCTTGCACTAAAATTGATTTGGCAATATTATATAGTATGGTACAGAGTAAACTTCCCTTCTTATAACATAAAAGTAATGACTTAGAGACTTTATTATGTTAGATGCTTATAACAGACCTGGTACATGATGTCTCACCACCGTCACTTACATTTGCTCAGAGGAAGGATCGCCACACCATTTTTGCCATTGCTGTGCAGAAAGCATTGCATGTAACACCTGGTGTTTATTGATTGCATGAGGTAATGTTCTCATCTCCTCTTTGCATTTCTTCTTCCTACATTGCATAGCATAGAGCTTTGAATAATGAATGGTAACTTGTAGTAATATACTAAAGCATTTGTAGACAGATATTCAAAATGGGTGGGCTTAACAATTCAAAGTCTTTCAAAATACCTAAGAACTTCAGGCACTGATGCTTAAATACTGTACCCAGCAGCTGATGTTTCCTTCTATAGCAATTTTAGATATTCCAGCAGATGTCTTGTCCTTGTTGGTGAGTTAGAAATTTAAGAATAAATAATCAAGTATTAGAAAAACTAGAAAAATAAGGGAAACTAGAAATTAATATTTATAAGCTTTCTACAGGAGACTTTTTAGCTTTCAAGCAATTTGACTATAAAAATATAAGCAAATAAGTTAAATTAAAGATTACAAAGCAAACTGGGGAAAATATTCAGAGAATATATTGCAGAAAGAGTTAATATTTTATATATAAAATGATTATGTGAATTGTTATAAAAATGAGACCACCTATAAATAAATAGGCACAGAATAGTATCAATTAATTCATAAAAGAAGAAAATTCAATAGGTTAGTATGTACCATACCCAAAAATAAACTAAGAAAATACAACCTAAAAATAAAATTATATTTTCTCTTATCAAATTAACAAAATGTAACATTTAAAAAAAATGATAATACCTTCTGAAGAGGGAAAATGGTCTTATATGATGCTTGTGGGAGGGTAAATTTATGCAAGCATTGTATAGAAAAAAAGATTGGTAGTATTTGTCAAGAAATGTAAAAGTGATCAGATCTACTGATCTTATAGTTCTACTCCCGGAAAATGATCATAATGAAAGAAAGAGAAGAGAAGGAGGAAGAGGAGGAAGAGGAAGGAGAGAAAGAAAAAATGAAAAAGACAAAAAAAAGAAATCAAATTCATGGATTTATGAGACGATATATTCATTGCAATGAAATTTATTCTATAAAGATTTGAAAACAAACTAAAAATCTAAAAATGGGGACTGTTAAGTTAATTGTGATTCATTTATCCAATGAAATATTATGTGGCAGTTAAGGTATGCAAATAACTTACAATAATGTATAATGAAACCACCAAATATTATAGGAAACACACTACAAAATAATATACAGAATAATCACACTTATGATTAACTATAACTGTTTACCACCTCTCCCAAAATGAAAAAAAAAAAACCCAAAACCCAAATATCTTTACATAGAAGAATCATACAAATATCATATCTCATGGGTTGGTTTGCAGTTGAGTGGCTTTTATTCCAGATTTTTCCCCCTAATATCTCCTTTGATATATTATTTGCATGGCTTCTAATTGCCATGTATAGTGGAAAAAATAGTAACTTGTCATAGGACTGCTCTCTAGCACTTGCTATTACTAGAGTAGGAATCCATCCTTATACCTTCAGAGGTTTAAGGGATGCCAGATGGACACTTGCTTTTTGCATGGAAAGTACCAAAGAGATCCAAAGATGCATAGAAGAACTTTCAGCTTATGTTCACAAAAATTTTTTTAAATAATTTTATTGGGTTGAGAACTAATGATTATAGTGACATTGGCTAGGGAAAAAATAGCAGAATATGGAGATTAATATTTATCAGCTATCTAGAAGAAATTCTATAGGCTTTTAAGAAATGGAAGAAATAAAAGATTTCATTACAAAAAATTTCAAAAGTCTGTAGGTAAGCAAATACAATCAAAATTAAAAGATAAGCAACAAAAAGAAAAATACTACACAGTGAATGAGAATCTTCCTAAAGTTCGCTGTTCCTAATACTAGTTTTCTCACTTGCCTTTTGGTAGTATTCCTCTGGAAGGGATGAGAATGGAGCCTGTATTTAGCTTATCTTCTCAGAGAACACTTAGAAACTGTATCTATTGCCCTTTTATATAAATTCCCTATGTGTCTGCCCAGGTGATAGATAAGGTTGGCTATTTTTTCTCAAAGCCAAACCTCCAGATTGTTCCTGGGTAGAACATTTGGGAATGTATGATTATGGGAATGTACATTTCTAAATATAATATTAATGTTACATATATAGAAAACAGAATTCTGTTCATACAGCGCTTGGGAAACACCTTTGAGAAAGGTGTTTACGGAGCCAGGTCTGTAATACTCCTTTGCATAAGATCTTTAGGATGGATTAATTATGGACCAAAAGAAAATAAAAACCACAAAAAGCCCACAGAGATTATATTTAGTTAATAATCTTATTTTGCAGATTAATAAACTTAAAGTTAGACAGACAAATGACTCACACAAACACACCACCACAAAGCTATAGCTATATCTAGAAACTGATTCTCTGACCTCCCAGATCTGTGTTTTTTAATTTGGTTCTTTTTTTTTTTTCTTATGGAGGAAAAATAAATAAATAAAAGGGACTACATTTCTCTTCACATTTCCCTCCCCAAATTGGTGTCTGCTGCTGTAAATATCTGAGTCAAAAGTTGGCAATGTTCCATATATGCACATTTTAGAAGTGGGATTAACAAACATTTGATAATGATCAACCTGTATCTTTCAGACTATGCACAGAAAGAGGGAACAAAGAATAAGGGTTAATAATTATGCATTTATTTATTTATTTGGCTTACATTTTTAAGCGCCATGTGATCAACAACTGTGTCTTAGACACTGCAATAAAGTCATATGAACACTGGCACTAATTCTGGCTTCTGCTTAAGTGGTTTGTTTTGTAGTAATATATCAAACAATATTCTTCAGAATATGGCATATATAATCCTGGTGTTGTGTGAGATAATTTCAGGTAGCATTTTTTAATTTTTATAGTAATGTACTTACTTTATTATGTATGACATTATAACTAGCACATCAAGCCTTGTTTCATGGGTAGTGTTGCTTAGGATATAAAGAAATATTTTAAGTAATTTACATTACATACAGACATGACAAAGATGACTTCAGTTTTGGGAACAATAATTTAAGAAGTTCTTGTACTGCAGAAATAATAATTCACAGAGGGCAGAGAAATCCTTTTGGAAATTTCTGCTTGCAGTTTTAGAATTTACTTGTAGACCACCATGAGGCAATACATTCATTAAATGGTCTTTGAAGCACTGGTCATCTTAATGGCCAGAGAAATATAACCCTTGACTAAGCCCTTGATCATTAGGAAGGTGAGCAAAGCCAAAACATCCATCATATTGTGTTGATGAGTCTTGCCATAGCAACAGAGCTAACGTTTTTCATGATATACTTATTATAAAAGACACTTTTTTTTCCTGTTTGTGTTCTGGAAATTCTATGTGCGTAATTAAAATATATAAATTGGAATTAATCGATGGGCATGCAAGTGTGCAGAGGGAAGTAAAAGTCATAGGAAATCAAGCAGGTGGAGGGGGACAAGGGGAGGGGCAAAAACCCACCTAACGGGTACAGGGTACAATGAACACTATGTGGGTAATGGGCACATTTACAGCCCTGACTCAAGCCATGTATCAAAAACATTTGTATTCCCTTAATATTTTGAAATCAAAAAAGGAAACATAACATAACATTATAGCATTTTTTTTCTTATTGCCTTCCTTTACTCTCAAACATGTCAGACTGTTTTACAATTGTTATCCCATTAAACTTCCCAGAACTCCCATAAAAGTGGGTGGATGATATGGCGCTGGTACTCTGCGAAGAGAGCTGGAAGGACTCATGAGCTATCCCTCAAGTGGTTCATGAGTACAGAGGAGAAAGGGGATCTTATGACTGGCCCTGCATATCCAGGTCAATCTCTGCTGATGCTGAATCAACAGACAATGCAGTCACAGAAGTCAGATAGAGAGATTGGTCAAGGTAATGTGTCAAAGCAGCAGCCACATTTCCTGAGATTCTGCATTCTTATGAACACAAGGAAAGACTTTAGAGAGGTCTATTGGCATGCACCGTGGCCTTAATGGCTAGAAAATCTTAATGATTATTACACAGTGGTTTGTAGGGTTGAGTGTCATAGTTGTTAAACTTACTAAGTAACCATCAAGTAGACTCTTGAGCATTGAGGTGGGAGGGAGTTTTGATAGGCACTATGATTGGAAGTTAATTTTTTTCTTTGCATTCCAAGCTGTCATAAATGTGTATAGATAGTGAAGATGGTAAAAAGGGTGTATAGGATCCTAAGGCAGTTAATATTTCATAGAAATGAGGTATTCCTTTCAGAAATATTTACTGAGAACAATCTTTTGCTTTATGACCCACAGTGCTGCTTTTATTGTAGCTTTTGCCAAGCCACTGTCCCTGAATAAATAGTGACTATTGAATCGATACTACTAGCAGTCAGTTGGGCATCTTGTTTGGAAGATTCGTTTACTATTCTATTTAATTGTTTACCTACAGATTGTGTTGCATCACATTCATTGGTAGAAATTAAAAGAAATTGCAGGCAAACAGTCTGAATTTAGCTTATGAACTAAAATTTTCCATTTCCCTAACTGCATTGTAATCACTTCTTTTATTTATGAAGAGTTTAAATAAAATTCATGACTGCTCATTTTCTTTTAACCTTTGGCACTCATTTTCTTGGGAAAATAATCCCATATCTCATGAAATATAATAACTGTTGAATCAAAATGTAGGTGTTTTAATAGAGAGGATTTTGATCTTAGGTCCACTCCATCAGATACAATTTTTTTTTTCAGGTAAGCCAGATAGCTCTCATTGCTCTTGAACTCAGAGCCATAAAGTCTAAGGTCCATTGTTGTAACTGTCTATCACATCTGACCCATTACAGCCACCCATATATGTTCATCCCAGTTCGATCTAATTCCTACTTATATTCATTAAGATCCATCATGAATAAGTTTCCTTGCTAGATTTTTTTATAGGGGATATAGTTCTGGAAAATAACATCTAAACCTTGAATACATAGTTTCCTCCTTCAAGGAGCTTACAATTTATCACACCAGATATTAATTTATTCATTAATACATTTGTTAATTAAAAAAAAATTGTGCATCTGCCATGTGCCTGTGCTAAGTAGTATTTTTACATTTGTGTTTTTGCTTTTGTCAAGCCTGATTTTTCTTTCCCACTGGACATAACCCTAAGGAAAATAAGACATGCATACCAATTTCTAAATTATAGGGTCTGACTACATAAATGCTATAGAAGTGGTTAATGAGTTATGACATTACAGAGAAGAGAAAGATGATTACTAGCTGGGGAAGAAAGAAAAAATTTCATGAACTTGGTGGCATTTGAGTTAAGTTTTGAAAGAAGAATATGGAATACTATTAAAAGCAAAGGTAGAGGCAGGAGCATAAGACCAGGATTTGGAGAATGGGGAGAGTAAGACTGGGCTATATGGAGTATAGGAGGTATAGAGGAAAGGTGGGATAGCTTATCAAAGGTTTCATTGTCATCCTCAAGAATGTGACCTTTATTCTCTAGGAAACTTCTAAATGGCAAGATCAGTGTTTCTGTCCCCAGAGACTTTAGACAGGCTTCTACCACCCCGTTTCTCACTTCTGACCCTCTTGTCTCCTTCACCTGCCATAAGTTCATTTACATTATAATGTAGTTGAGAAATGTGAGCTGCTTGCATTTTGATTCTAAGAGGAGGAAACATTGGCATAGTTCCTTTTCAGAGTGCTGCACCCAGCTAAGTGTGTTGCAGAGGTGATATGATTAAAGTACTAACTACTGCAGTATCTAACCATCCCGCCCTCTGCTGTCAAAAACAATTAATGTGGATTACATATATTTGAAAGAAGAATTTCTTTCATTTCAAACCTTGGAGCATCTCCAAAGAGGATTAGGTAGGAAAATGAATGGTCTAGTGTTCATAAATTAGGGAAATCTGAATAATATTTGTATTTGGAAAAGCTTGCTCAGACTTTTCCCAATACATTGGTGCCGTATGGCTCATCAGCTAAGCGTGGCCAGGAAGGGAGAATTCCGTATGATACTGTAGACATAGAAGCAAAAGACCCCATTGTCATGTTTCATGTGCTTTGATGAAAAACAGAAAACAAATAAAGCAACTAATTTTTATATATGCTTGTCTGGTAGATAGAAAAAAATATGATCTCTAGGGCTCCAGGGATATGCATAAATCTTAGACACCACTCCTGCTAGAGACATGCACTGACAATAAAATGATAAGAACAGGTTCAACTCACAAATTTAGAGATTTGGGTGGGAAGAAAGGAAGGACTTTCCTCAAGTCACTCTCTTCTCTTAGAAGTCTCAGAAACATCTTTCAGCCAGAAGCTGGAAACAGACTAACAAACTTCAAGGGAAGCACTGTCTACTCTAATGTAATAGTCTTATGGAGCAAAGGTAGAACAATAATCTATTATAAGTAAATCCACCTGCTCGACTATGTTGAACTTTTCAAAAAAACATGTTTATAATTGTCTTTCATAACATTAATGAATAAACAATGACAATGATGAAGTCACTTCTGTGACATTGGACTTTCTATCAGAATGAACAACATCTTTGGACATGAATCAAAGTATTTCCAGATTTACTACTTATAAGGAAGCTTCCTAGAATGACTAGTGATAGTTCTACTTCTCTGATTTCTGAGCTGTACTGGAAATATGAGGCAAGCCTTTCATGGATGCATCTAAAAATTTTGCTCTTTGGCATTTTCATGTTGCGGGGGACTGGTGTGGTAAAATGCAGATGGAGTTAGCAAGAGACAACCTTTTGGACCATCACAAGCTGACAGAAGCTGTGGTTTGGAAGTAGGAACTGCAGAAACTGACCTCAATTTGAAACCAGGAATGAGGGTTCAGTGAGTTAAATAAGAGATGTGGATCATTTCTAAACTGTGTCCAGGATGTCTTCAGCTTCATTTATCAACATGCTGGGTCACACAGACAGATTGCAAAAGTCTTAGGTTAAAAAAAAAAAGGATATTAATTTTTAATGGCAACAAATGAAAAAAAAGAAAAAGAAGGGGGTGTAATCTTAAGCAATTCTTCATTTTTAGGAAATCTTAATTTGATTTGACTCCTCTAAATTTGACATTTATTGATGCTAATAATGCTAATACAAAACATAGTCCTTTTTTTAGTAGCTTACAGTCTAAATGAGAAGATAAGATTTATCTCAATAAGTAGTAAGCAAATTTAAAAAGAATGTATGTGTATTATTGCTATATGGGCGTATATATATGTATATAATAGACATCATTTTTTAAAGTTAATGATAGCTCCATTTTCTAGGACAATCTTCTCAAATAGACTGTATTCTTTTTGTGGGAAGTGCCCATGTACTTTTATCTTTTATGTTCTGGCTGAGGGTTAGTGACATCCCCACACAGCTTCCTGTTTTGGTTCCTGAAACCCAAGTTTCTACTACAGCCCTCCCTCTCAAACCTTTCTCTTTTGCCTTTTGGAGATTTCCCTTCCGTGGTAAACAAACTGCTTTGCATCTTTTTTTTTTTTTAATTGGTGCTTTGCATCTTCATCTTTTCCAAGTGCATTCACTCTACCCTGTTGTCTTCACTGCCTGTTTTTCTGTGGCCCACATAAGCATAGCATCTTATTTTCCCAAAACGCAGAGATCTCAGGGGAAGAAGGTGGCCCACTTCTAGCTTTCCCATGCCCATTCTAAACCATTATGTGTCCAATCCCCTGGTAAAAGCCTTGGTCTTCTGAGACCCATTGCTTCTGGCGGTTCTATGCTCCTCCTCTCATTGCCCGAGTCATCTAATTAGCTTTTCTTCAGTCCCCTAAATCAGAGAACACTTTGAAAACTCACCTGCAGTCTTTCTCTCCATTGTGCGTTGTCATCATTTGGGGATTTTAGCGTATATGTCTATGATTCAACGGACACCCTTGTCTTTCTCAGGTCCTTGACCTCACTCCAGTTATGTCACCAATTTCTATTGGTCCCACCCTGGACCTTTATATCAACTCAAAACATTCTACCTCTTAAATTTGCAATGCCGATTTTTAGTACCTATTGACCATACAGACTGGTTCTGCCTGCCATCCTGGTTGGCCACTTCTGACTCCTTTTTTGCTTCTTTTCATACCTGTTAGAGACAAGGATCCTTCTCCTATAAGCTCTACTCCATTTTGAAGCCAATCATATTAAGGTCAGATTTAGCACCAGTTGATAATTGGTTATATGAGTTTGGCCCATACATTTCACCTCCAAATTCTTTATTTCTTGGTCTCAAAAAATTTAAATTGACTTTAATAAGTTCTCTGACTCTCTGACTCTCAACAGGCTTCATAGACAAGAATGATATTTTGTCATTGTCTCTTAAAGAGCTATAGGCATATTATTTAACTTTGTTTTGGACTTACGTGAAGAAGTCAAATGCCATTGACTTTAAACAGGGTGTCTATTTATGTGGATTTCATTAGAATGAGCTTCAGAAATTCACCAATTAAAATCTATGTGCTAAGGAGCTATGAATCATTCACGGTAGCAAAATCAGTGAAAGGATTTAAAATCTTTGGATAACGGCACAATGAGAAGAAATAGAGCCCAATTCTCCAGGAAAGGGCTTAAGGATAGAGCCTCAAAGTGGTTTTTAAAATATTTCTTTTCAGCACATCCTTTTTGTCTGACCTCATTAAAATGTCTTAGCATTGTTTATTTGACATCCCATTTAATCAAAACCTTCTGCTAGATTCTTCCCAAGATTCATTTGTGATCCATATGAGCAAACATTCTGGAGGGTTATAATGAGGAGAAATGTAGGAGAATTATAGAAGCTTTCTTTGCTTTTTTGAACAGTAAATATTTTATTAATCCATCTCCATTTCTTAAAATTGGTTTATCTTTGAATCATGTACTACTTTGCTTTAGATAAAAAGCACAGTACATGTCTGAAAATCAAAAAGATTAGAAGGAGATTCAGAATTATATTTTTCAATATTGCTCTTTACTTCTCACATGTAAGCTTCCAATCTAGGAAAAAGCAATCAACCATATCATTCCTAAAAACTGGTTTTCTTTGTCATTTTGTGAGAAGATAGTTAACAGTTCTGCATTTTGTATAGAGTGTTCTACATAATCTTATTTATTTTAGATTCAATAAATAGGTGAACGATCACGTGATGTCACTTGAGTAGGGTGCCTTTATTTCACAGATGAGAAAACCAAGGCCCAGAGAAGTTAAAATGATAACCACTTTGAAATTGTTTGTAATTATAATTTTAGTGTGTGCTTCATTGTTCTCTCTGTCTCATCCCCTAGATATCCATCATCTGAATGTTAGAAAAAATATATATAAAAGGCGTTATCATGACCACACACAAGGATCATCCCAATTATGTCAAGAACTATAAGCCAAATTTGCATTAACCTGATATTTATTGTTGTTATTGTTTGACTTCAGGATTTATTGGGGAATGAACCAGGAGGAAAAATTCATGAGCTGATTTCTGCTTGAGTTTTTTGGTTAGACATACGGAAACAAAAAAGTATGCCAACAATATTGTTCACCCATGTGCTCTTCTACAGCCTTACCACTCCTCCTTCCTTGAAGCTGGGTACACTTTTGTAGCTATTGAAAACAGTACAACATAGTGAAAGTGATGCCATGTGATTTCTGAGGCTAGATCATAAAAGGCCACGTAATTTCTTTTGTCCTCTCTGAACACTTGCTCTTGAAGACTGCCCTGCAGCCACCATATTAGCAGCCCGACCGTTCTGAGGAGACCAAAACTAGATGGAGAGACCACACAGAATGGTCCTGAAACTGTAGCCTCCAGCCCCTCCACTCTCATGCTTTTCCAAAGCCAGCCACTGTTTCACAGAAAGTGTAGGAGAGATCTCAAAACACAAACATCCAGCCAAGCGCTTCCTGAATCCCTGACCCACAAAATCTGTGAGACATAGTAAAATAATTGTTTTTGTTTTAAGCAACTACATTTCGGGGTGATTTGTAATGCAGCAATAGTATTAGAAACAAATAATTTCCCATAATCCTCTTCCCTTAACAGTCTCAAGTTAATAATATTAGTCACCAGAAAGACATGGAGGGGAGTGTAAGGCAATGTATTTTTTATTTGCAGAGGGTTGGTGGAAGGCGTTAGGCACTGGGGCAACTCATGCATGTTGCTGCTGATCTGAGGACTCACCTTGCTGCCATGGAGCAGCACCTAGAGCCCCAGTGGCTCCAGCTCTCCCTGAATCTCCTCCTTCAGCTTCCTAGTCCTTGACCAGTTGTGCCTGCAACTCCAGGGCAAGGGGCACCAGCTTCTCCTTCATGTCAGCTTCAGAACCCAGGTTGCAGGTGCTGATGGATGTGTGTTCCTGTTTTTCTTCAGGGGTTCCTGTTTACCTTGTGGGTTTCAGTTTGTCTTTGCTGTTGTCCACACTCATCTTTCCTTTCCAATTGCTAGTCTGGCTGACCTGTACCTTACTTAGACTCCACCTGGGATTCATGGCCTTCTCCACCAGCTTCCACATAGCTTAATGTCTAATCCCTACAACAACTCCTTATTCTGTATCACTCACCACGCTTCTGCTTCTGTGACAAATCCTGACTGGCACAGAGGTGCTCACTGGGATATTGATGTGCTTCATGTGTTGGGCTTATAACTTCAACAGTCTTGATTTAACCTTGGTTACATTTTCCTAGAACGACCATTTGTCTTAGGAAGCTGTGTAATCTCCAGCCGCTCCAGTGATGCAAATGCCTGCATCAGAATAGGGAAGCTGGAGGTGAGACTGGAATTTTGGAAATGCTCATGCAGAGATATGTGTGGATTCTGTAAGGGCCCAAACAGCAGAATCCAACTTGAGTGAGAAAGGTTCTTGACAAGAACAGGGATTCATGATTTTATGAATAAGAAGCTGAAGACACTTAAGTTCAGCTGCTTTCCTCCAGGAATTTTTTGGCCATCAGTGTATGTGTTTTTTCCATCCTTTCATCTGTCCATCTAGCCAACTTTATTTAGTGCCTATCACTCTGTTGAAGACAACCTCTGCACAGATTTGAAGTATAGGAAAAGATATATGGAGATAAATAGAAGTGGTACTACTTATTGATAAATAGATTGACTTTGTAATATTTTATAAGAATTATTGATTAAACTGTCATTAATTAGAGGCATAGCAATAACTATCTGCACTGTAAACTGTAGTTTACGCCTAATAAGGAGGGGAGGTGGAGGGGTAGGAAAATTGTCCGTATGGTAATCATATTTTCATGAACTATGGAATCTCCAGAGCACTTTTACCATTTTATGGGATAGGGAAAGCAATATTAGATGTGTTATTCTGATACCTAGATTATTGTCTGAGCTATTTGTTGTAGAAGAAAGTATCCAGAGTTGGGTCAAATCTCTGCAGTGATGTATATGGTCATGGGGAGGAGAAAGCCCATTAAGTAGGATGTCTTGTCCCTACTTTATTTTTGAGACAACTGAGAAAAAAGACAAGGCATAGTACTGATGGAAGCCAATCATCACTGCATTTCCAGTAATGGCTAAGTTGGAAGACATAGCTTACTATGAGAGTTAAATCAGCCTACGAAGCCAACATCAACAGCAGAAAGATTTACCCACTGAGTCATGTGCAATTTGAGCCACAGCAGGCCCTATACATGAGAGGGATCTCTATGGAACTTGGACATTCTTGATTTGCATGGGTTGGCTTATTCTCAAGAGGAAAAGGAAGAGCCATTAAAGCAAGTATGGCTATTCAGACAATGCACTGTAGCAAGCTGAAGTGGAATAAGGAAAGAAGAGGAAGGAGGCCAGGGCTACGGCACTAACTGAACTCCCTTCACAAAGAAGGAAACACAAGGAATGGGAAAGAAGCACTTGCCCTGAATAGTGAGAATTACCAGCAAATATTTTCTTTTTTAGGGATGGGATTTGAAGTATATTTTCCATAACCCTCTTCCACTGAATCCTTTTCTTTACCCCATAAATCTTGTAACATAGCTACCGTTTTAGAAACCTCCACAGGAGCAGTGGCAGCAATAACAACACCTTCCTGACTGCTGTTTCACATTTGTCTTCCCTTCTGTGCACCTTTGTTGCAAAGTGACCTGAAAATTTTAGATAGGAATGACTCACAACAATGCTGCCTAAAGTCCTTACCCTCTATTTGCACGTCCATCTAATGAAGCATGAACTTTGCTGGCACTGCATCTCCATTGAAACGACTCTTAGTAACTTGGCTCCTTAACTGCCAAATCCAACATTTTCTTTTCAGTCTCGTTTCACCTGTCTTCCCAGCAGCATTGGACAGCTTCCCTCCCTCTGGGACCTCTCTTCATTGGCTTTCATGCCACACCTCTCCCCTAGTTTTTCTCCCTCTTCCTTGGTTGCCTTTTTTTCTCAGTGTCATTTCCTGAGGACTCTCAGAACAGGAATCCTTTCTCATGTATCTTTGAAGTCCCAATGCCTTGCACAGGGCCTGAGACCTAGTAGATGTAATCGCCACTTCAAAAGCCATTTTTCTGTTCTGTGTCATGTTGACCTAGCTCTGATTTTTTTTTTCTTTTAATAGTTCACCCTCCCCTATGCTAAGGGAAGGTGACTTTTTTACAGTTCCAGAGATGGGTGGTTATTTGTTCAGGCCAATCTCTGCATTTCTCTTTCCTCTGATGTAACCATGGACTCAAGATTCAATCATAGGCAATAGGGAGAAAGCTTCTAGGATATTTCTTGGATGGATTTTCCAAACTAGTAAGAAGAGGGAGTATATTGGTTTTCTAAGCCTGCTGTAACAAGCTACCACAAACTGGGTGACTTACACAATAGATGTATTTTTTTACAGTTCTGGGAACCAGAAGTCCATACCCAAGGTGTTGGTAGGGTTGGTTCCTTCTGAGGGCTGTGAAGGAAGGATTTGTTCCAAACATCTCTCCTTAGTTTTAGAGCTTAATGTTCACCTGGGTGTTCTCCCTGTATGCCTGTCTCTTTGTCCAAATTTCTCCGTTTTATGAAGACACCAGCCATATTGTATTAGGGCCCACCCTAATGTCCTTGTTTTAACTTGATTACCTCTTTAAAGACCCTATCTCCAAATAAGGTCTGATTTTGAGGCACTGGGTGTTAGGACTCCAAAATATGAATTTTGAGGAGATACAATTCATCCCATAACAGAGAGGAAATAACCTTTTCTTTTAACATTACTGATGCCTGGAGGTGCAGCAGCCACATTGTAACCATGAGGAAACAATATAGTTACCAGTCCAGTATACAGGCAGTGGTGGAACAGTAAGAGAACCTGATCCTTGTTCACATCTTTGATCAGGATAGTGTTTTAGGAAAACAAATTGGCCTGTGGTGTATATTCCATTTGGATGGGAGCAGGGTGGCACTGAGGGTAGAAAGACCAGTTAGGTGAATATGATAATAGGCCTAGTGAAATGGCTTGTACTAGACTAATGAAAAGAAGGGACATAGTCAAGAGGCATCAATGAGGAAACTTTCTTGTAGGAAGAAAGATGGTCACCAGAGCTGTGCTTGGGACATATTCTTAATCCTCCCTGTCCCAGGGCTGTCAGTGCTGGTAGCTGCTTGGATTGCAGGCAATTTAAGAAAGTGTTTAAAAAGGAAGACAAGGCCAGCTGTTCTAATATCCATTTTATGAATACAAAGGACTTGTAAGTTGACCTTTGTCCTTCTTCCCAGTGGTACAATTCTAGTTACGAACTGAGAGTCTAAAAATAGGAAATTAAAGTAGGTGCTTTAAATCAGTTTTCCCAGAACTGTGATCTATGGAATGTTAATTCTATGAGTTGTTAATAAAGCTTATGAAAATCAAAGGTGAGGAAAGACATATCCTATCCTCAAATGAATTCAGAAATTTGGATTAAAGTCCATACTGCAGAACTTTTCAGAGCCTTTAATATTCTAGTGTAAAGTGCGAATCTCTAAGATAGGGATGTAGTATGCAGTATTTACCAAACTTATAAAACTTATGCTGCATCAATTGCATCCTTTTCTCATAGAGCATCTCATAGGATTGGTCTGTGGAAGATACTTGGAACGCTGCTTTAAACAATGGTTTTACTCTAGGTTTCATTTCTTTTTTTTCTGGTACATCACACCCAAGCTATTCAGTCTCCTCAGTGTCAAGGGCTCATCACAGATGGGATTGCCAATTCCCTAGTGACCTGTGAGCCTTTATGCAGTGATATTGACACCCCCACTTAAAACACTGCGGCAGGAAGAGATGAGGCATACTACTGTGTGGATAGAGCTATTCCCAGGAGACAGGAAGGAGGAAAGGAAATCTATGAGCATGCTTCATCTTAGGCCAAAAATTCAGCTAGACCTATTGGGCATTGAGAGCCCATGTTTGCAGCTGAATCCACCAAATAGAAGGTGTTTGCTACAGGCACCTCTGAGGAGGGAATTTTCAGGTGAGAAAATGCACTGCTCCTTCCCTAGGGAGAGAGTTTTTCTGGATTCATTTTCCAAGACATGTGTTGTTCTTTATTACAGGTCCCCAGGCAGTGGTGGAGTCTGCATTCTGCAGTAAGATTATGTTTTGCCCCTGCCAGGGACACGCCCCCCTCCCAGGCTTCCCCAACAGGTAGTGTGGTTTAGAAGTTTGCAACACACATAGGTTTCTGGGTTCAAATCCTGACTCTCATACTTTGTGGATTGTGATCTTGGGAAGATATCTTAAGATCTTTGAGCCTCAGCTTTTTCATCTATAAAATGGGGTACTAGTAGTGTCTTCTTTAGCACCCTCTTGTGAGACTTATACAAACTCAATGCTCAGCATAAAAAAAATGCTCCATAAATGTAACAAATTACAAAAATGAAATAAGATTAAATTACTAAATTCCTTTTGAAACATTGTGACATTTGAAAGAGAGAGTATTTCTAGGCAGAAGAGATGGCATATGCAAATCTATAGCAATGGAGTAAATTGCAAAGAGTGAATAGAGCCGGGTTTTGAGTTCAGGGTCTATTATGGGCAGACATGGAAAGCTGTATGTGATGGTTAATTTTATGTGTCACATTGAGTGGGCCACTGGGTGCCCAGATTAAACATTTTTTCTAGGTGTGTCTGTGAGGGTGTTTTGGGATGAGATTAACATCTGAATCGGTGGACTCAATAAAGTAGATTGCCCTCACCAATGTGGGTGGGCAGCATCCAAACGGTTAAAGGCCTGAATAAAGCAAAAAGCAGAGAATGTAGCATTCACCACTTTTTTCTGCCTGCCTGTTTGAGTGGCGATTTCTCTGGTTCTCAGACCTTTGGTCTCAGATGGAACTACACCACCAGCTTCCCTGAGTCTGTAGCTTACAGATGGCGGATCATGTGACTTCTTTTCAGCCTCCCTCATTACATGAGCCAATTCCTCACAATAAATCAATTACTCTCTCTCTCTCTCTCTCTATCTTATTGAAGAGATTTTATTAAAGGAGGATTTTATTGAAGAGGGACATGGTTAATTTCTTGCATGCTAGAATGGTCATTTTGCCAGTACCAGTGGGCTGTGTCTAAGTACAAAATTTGAGATATAGTCCTCATAATCATATAGTATGCAATATAATTTAATGATAAGTTTGCTGAGCCTACAGGTATTTACTACTAATGCATCATGGTTGACACAATAATAAATGATCAACTGGCATGTTCATGGTCATGACAATGAATTTAAGTAGCATCCATATGCTGGTGAATTCTGTCTCAGGCTTAGAAAATTGAATATCTATTAATATGTATTAAGTTTGCTTAAAATAATAGGCCTTTAATTTGCTCAGAAAATTTTCAGGAAAAACACTTCTTATAAATTGTATTTATATATTTATTTATTATTTCAAAATATTAAGGGGGTACAAATGTTGTTTTTACATGGCTTGAGTTAAGACTGTAAGTGTGCCCATCACCTGAATAGTGTTCATTGTGCCCATTAGGCAGGTTTTTGCCGCTCCCCCAACCCCTCCCCCCTACTTGATTTTCAATGACTTTTATTTCCCTCTGTGCACTGTGTGTCTATTGGTGAGTTCCAATTTATTAGAGAGTACATGTGGTATCTGTTTTTCTAGTCTTGAGATACTTCGCTTAGGATAATGGTTCCAATTCCTTCCAAATTGCTTGAAAAGGCATTAATTCATCCCTTTTTTGTGGCTGAGTAATACTCCATGGTATACATATACCATATTTTGTTAATCCATTCATGAAATGATGGGCACTTGGGTTGATTCCAGATCCTTGCAACTGTGAATTGTGCTGCAATAAACATTCAAATACAGGTGTCTTTTTGATAAAATCATTTCTTTTCCTTTAAGTAGATACAAAGAGGTGGGATTGCTGGATCAAATGGTTGGTCTACTTTTAGTTTTTTGAGAAATATCTGTACAGTTTTCCATAGAGGTTTTACTAATTTGCAGTCCCACCAAAAGTGTATAAGCGTTCCTTTCTGTCTGCATCCTCTCCAGCATCTATTGTTTTTGAACTTTTTAACAAAAGCCATTCTAACTAGGGTAAGATGATAGCTCATTGTGGTTTTATTTGCATTTCCCTGATGATTAGTGACACTGAACATTCTTTCATATGTTTCTTGGCCATTTGTCTATTTTCTTTTGAAAAACTTCTGTTTATGTTTTTTGCCCACTTTTTAATGGGGTTGTTTGATTTTTTTTTTTTTTTGCTGATTTGTTTGAGTTTTTTGTAGATTCTGGTTATTAGCCCTTTATCAAATGTATAGTTTGTTAATATTTTCTGCCATTCTGTAGGTTGGTTATTTGCTCCATGTATTATTTCCTTAGCTGTGAAGAAGCTTTTTATTTAATCAAATCCCATTTATTTATTTTTGTTGTTGCTGTAATTGCCACTGGGGTCTTAGTCATAAATTCTTTGCCTAGGCCAATAGCTAGAAGAGTTTTCCCTACATTTTCTTCTAGAATTCTTATGGTGTCAAATGCTTTACATTTAAGTCTTTTATCCATCTTAAATTAATTTTTGTGAGTGGTTTTAGATAGGGGTCCTATTTCATTCTTTAGCATGTGGCTATCCAATTTCCCAGCACTGTTTATTGAATAGGGTATCTTTTGCCCAGTGTATATTGTTTTCTACTTTGTCAAAGATCAGTTGGCTGTAGGTAGATGGTTTTATATCTGGGTACTCTATTCTGTTCCATTGGTCTATGTCTCTATTTTTGTACCAATACCATGCTGTTTTGGTTACTATAGCCTTGTAGTATAATTTGAAGGCTGGTAATGTGATGCCTACAGATTTGTTCTTTTTGCTTAAGATTGCTTTGGCTAATTGGGCTCATTTTGGTTCCAAATGAAGCATAGAATTATTTTTTTCTAGATCTGCAAAATATGAGGTTAATATTTTGATGGGGATTGCATTGAATCTGTAAATCACTTTGGATAGTATGGACATTTTAACAATGTTGATTCTACTGATCCATGAGCATGGTATGTTTTTTCATTTGTTCGTTTTATCTGCAATTACTTTCTTCGGTGTTTCATAGTTCTCCTTGTAGAAATCATTCACCTCTTTAGTTGAGTATACTCCTAGATATTTTATTTTCTTTGTAGCTATTGTGAATGGTATTGAGTTGTTGACTTGACTCTCGGATTGACTGTTATTAGTATAAAGAAATGCTACTGATTTGTATACCTTGATTTTGTAACCTGACGCTTTGCTGAATTTATTTATCAATTCTAGAAGTCTTTTGGTGGAGTCTTTAGGGTTTTCTAGATACAAGATCATATTGTCAGCAAATAGGTATTGTTTGACCTCCTCTTTCCCAATTTGAATACCCTTTATTTATTTTTCTTGTCAAATTGCTCTGGATAGGATTTCCATCACTATGTTGAATAGAAGTGGTGATAGTGGGCATCCTTGTCTTCTTCCAGTTCTTAAGGGGAATGCTTTCAACTTTTCCCATTCAGCATGATGTTGGCTGTGGGTTTTCCATATATGGCTTTTATAATTTTGAGATATGATCCAACTATGCCTAGTTTGTTAAGGGTTCTCAGCATGAAAGGGTGCTGGATTTTGTCGAATGCTTTTTCTGCATCTATGGAGATAATCATAAGATCTTTGTTTTTGCTTTTGTTTATGTGGTGAATCACATTTATTGATTTGTGTATGTCTAATCGTCCTGGCATCCTTGGCATGAAGCTCACTTTGTCATGCTGGAGTATTTTTTTTGATGTGCTATTGAATTCATTTTGCTCGTATTTTATTGAGGATTTTTGTGTCTATATTCATAAGGGATATTTGTCTATAGTTTTCTTTTTTTGTTGTGTCCTTTCCTAGCTTTCTTGTCAAGGTGAAAATGGCTTCATAGAATGAATTGCAGAGGATTCCTCCCTTCTAGATTTTATGGAATAATTTATGTTGTATGGGTACCAGTGCTTCTTTGTAGGTCTGATAGACTTCAGCTGTGAATCTATCTATTTGGTCTGAGGATTTTTTTGGTTGGAAAACTTTTTATTACTGCTTTGATGTCACTGCTCATCTTTGGTCTATTCAGGAGTTCTATTTTTTCCTGATTGAGTCTTGTGAGGTTGTGTGTTTCCAGGAATTTGTCCATTTCCTCTATGTTTTCTAGTTTATGTGCATAGATATTTTAGTAGTATTCACAGATGATGTTTTGTATTTATGTGCTATCGGTTGTAATATCTCCTTTTCATTTCTCATTGACCTTATGTGGGTCCTTTCTCTTCTATTCCTGGTTAATCTACCAAAAGGTCTATCAATTTTGTTTACCTTTTCAAAAAACCAATGTTTTGTTTTGTTGACCTCTTGTATTTTTGTTGTTGTTGTTTTCCATTTCATTTAATTGTGCTCTGACTTTTGTTATTTGTTTTCTTCTGTTGGTTTTGGGTTTGATTTGCTCTTCCTTTTTGAGTTCATTGAGATGTGATATTAAGTTGTTATTTTGTGATCTTTCTGTCTTTTTTATGTGGGCATTTAAGACTATGAATTTTCCCCATTAAGAATGCTTTTGATGAGTTCCATAGATTTTGATAACTTGTGTTCCCTTTGTCATTCAGTTGAAGGAATCTTTTGATTTTCCTCTTAATTTCATTATTGACCCAATAATTGTTCAGCAGCAGTTTGTTTAATTTCCATGGCTTTGAGTAGATTTAAGTGTTACTCTTGGAATAGTTTTATTCCATTATGTTCTGAGAAGATACATAGTATGATTTCAATTTTTTAAAATTTGTTGAGACATATTTTCTGGCCTAGGATATCAATCTTGGAGAATGTCTCATGTCCTGATGAGAACAATGTATTAATATCAGTCATTTTGGGGTAGAATGTTCTGTTAATGTCTGTTAGGTCCATTTGATTTAGGGTCCTATAAGTCTAGTGCTTCTTTCTTATTTTCTGCTTTGATAATTTGTCTAGCTCTGACAGTGGGGTGTTGAAGTCCCCTGTAAATATGATGCTACTATATATTTCCTTGCTTAGCTCTAGCAGAATTTGTTTTATGTATCTGGGAGCTTCTGTATCAGCTGCATATATATATAAGATTGTTATGTGTTCTTGTTGATTTGCTCCCTTTACCATTATATAATGACCATTGTTGATTTAAAGTCAAACTTATCTGATATCAGAATGGCTATACCTGCTCTCTTTCGGTTTCCATTTGCATGGAATATTTTTTTCTATCCTTTCACATTGAGCCTCTGTTTGTCCTTGTGGTTTAGATGTGTTTCCTATAGACAGCAAATAGTTGGGTTGTGTTTTTTCATCCATTCAGCAAGCCTTTGTCTTTTGAGTGGCATATTTAATCTGTTCATGTTGAGAGATAGAATTGATACATGGGATCCTGTTCTGTTCATGATGTTGGGTAGTACCTTATTGCCTTGTTTTGCCTCTTGTGCTATTATTTTATAAGAGTTGTGAGCTTTAGCTTTTTTTGGGTTATTTTAGACTGGTGTGTATCTATTGTGCTTATTCATGTATAATGCAGTTCTGAGTGTTTACTGCAGGGCAGTTCTGGTCATGACAAATTCCCTCAGTGTTTGCTTGTCTGGAAAAGGCTTACCTTCTCCATCAGTTGTGAAACTTAGTTTTGAAGGATTCAAAATTCTAGGCTGGCCGTTGTTCTGTTTAAGAAGATTGAAGATGGAGCCCCAATCCCTTCTGGCTTTTCAGGTTTCTGCTGAGAAGTCTGCAGTTAGCCTGATGGGTTTTCCTTTGTAGGTTATTTGTTACTTTCATTTTGACTTTGGCTGGGTTGGTTGCTATGTGTCTTAGAGATGTCCTGTTTGCTAATCTTCCCAGTGTTCAATGACCATCTTGTATCTGGATGTCTGGATTTCTGGTGATACCAGGGAAATTTTCTTCAATAATTCCCTCAAATCGATTTTCCATGCTTTTAGCTCTTTCTTCTTCTCCCTCAGGGATACCTATGATTCATATGTTAGTTCACTTCCCATAGTCCTATATCTCTCTCATGTCTCTCTAAGTCATTGCTCAGCCTTTCTAATTTTTTTGTCTGCCTCTTTAAATGACTGGATTAGCTTGAGAGCCTTGTCTTCAAGCTCTGAGATTATTTCTTCTCTTTGGTTTAGTCTGTTGCTGAAGTTTTCTGCTGTGTTTTGAAATCCCCTAAAAGACTCTTTCATTTCTTTAAGTTCTATTATATCCTTTCTTATGTTGTCTAGCTCTTTAGTGACTTTTTCATTAATTTCCTGAATTTTTTTTGGCTTCTTTTTATCGTTTTTCAACTTTCTCTTCAATTCCATTCATCTTATTTACCATCCATATTCTGAATTCCATTTCTGTCATTTTGGCAATTTCTTTGTGGTTATAGTTCACTACTATAGCTCTGTTATGATACTTTGGGGCTATCAGACTATTTTGTTTTTTCATGTTGCCAGATTTCTTTTGCTGGTTTCCTCTCATCTGAAAATTCTTTTCTCAGCTCAGGGCTAATAGGTTTGCAGGGAACCTCTTCTTTGCTGCGAATTCTCCTGCTTAATTAGAAGAAGGGGAGGTCCTTGATGGTGCTTTTTTTCTTACTCTGGAATGTTGACATGGCAGGAGAGGGGCATGTGCACTAAAAGCCTGTAAAGCAGCTCTTCTGATTTGTCCTGTTCACCTGTGATTGCCACTGTCCAAGCCTGTGCTGGATGATCTTTGTGCTGGGTGTTGGATCATTCCCCAGATAGTTGTAGGAAGTTCAAGTTGGTAGTTGGGTGAGACCCTCTCTACGGAGGCTGGCATTGTGGGGATTGCTCTGCCTGGTGTCTCCCCACAGAGGTGACAGTGGCAGCTGTGTGAGGCTATCTTGGCAGTGGTTATGGGTTCCAGGGCTGTGGATGTTTGCTCAAACCAGGTCCCAGTGTGATGGCAGCTCAAGGCTTGGCAGTCCCTGGCAGGGTGTAGGACCTTGGAGCAGTTCTGCCAGCCCTGAGGTAGTGGTGGAGACTCAGAGGTGGGGTCTTGGTGTCCAGGTGCAGTGCTGGAATTTCAGGGGCACTGTCCTGAGCCTGGTGGGAGCTCTGGAGCCACAGGGGTGGAGCCTTGGGTTTTGGCACGAGAGCCTCAGAGCCAGGACTGGGGAGGAGCCAGAAGCAGGGCTTCTGAGCATGGCCTCAGAGCTGTAAGCAGGGCCATGCAGGCAGCAGACTGTTCTGAACTAGAGGGTAGAGGTGGGACTGAGCAGGGAGTGAGCTTTTTGGACTCGGAGGGCAGAGGCAGGTCTGCGGAGGTGGCTGGCTGTTCCAGAGGCTCAAGGACCATGGATGCCAAGTCATGCAGGCAGGGTGCAGCAGCAGTAGCAGCCTAAGTACCTCAGTCCTCTCCTTGCCACCAGGACACACTGAAGCAGTTGCCCAAAGCTTCCCAGATTAAAGCCTGCAGCATACCAGTAAACTCCTGTGCTCAGTTCCCATTGCATTGCAGGGGAGGGTTGCTTGGCTTCTAGTCACAGGGTATATCTCAGAGGAGTCTCCGCTTGGTCTGCTCCCTCCCCAGCCTGGTGGGGGTGATGTGAAGGCTACTGCTGCAAAGCTGAGTCCTTTGCTGACCTGCTGCCATACACCTGAGAGCACAGGATGGCATCAGCTGCAGAAAACCAGGATTGACTGCTGCCAGATCCTTACGGTACCTGCTGTCCCGTGCAATGATTCCACACAGACTCTAGGCAGCTCCCCAGTCTGTCCAGACAGAGGCTTGTGGCGGTGGAGGGAGCCCTCTCACAATTCGGCCACAGTGCCTGCAGGGTGAGCACTGCACCCCAGCACTCTATCCTCTGAATCTTCCCCGCATGTGGATGCCTCCCCACAGATCCCTTCGATTTTGTCGAATGTATCACCCCGGCACCTTCTTTTTCACACTGGGTGTCCTGTATTGCTTCTCTGTGATTTCACAATGTTCCTTCCAAGAAAGGCTATCTGTAGGCAGGCAACTATCTGCAACTGACACTCCTTTCCTTGAGAGTGGAGTGCTCATGGGTTGATTCTAGTCTGCCATCCTCTAAAGTCAGAAAGGAAAAACACTTGCCTTTCTTTTAGGCTTATAGGAATGGACTCTGGGTGACATTAGATGAACTACAAATCATGTCTGAGGTTCTCTAATTCATGATAATCAAAGGATCGTATTTTAACCTATAGACTCTGTATGTGAAAATCCTATTGGTGCAAAATGAACTTCTGAATACAGGTCCTGCACACCAGATTTCTTAACTTGACATTCCATGCACCTTCACAATCATATGCCACCCTTCTTCAAGTAACATCTTCCCCTTATTTCTCTATAAAACCTTATTTCTCAAGGTGCCTGTAAAGGTGGTAGGGGAATAGCTGCCTCTGAAAATTGGCTCAGGACATTTCCCATCTGAGGGACTCTTCACATTCTTCTCAATCTGTCTGGGTCACACTTTTCCTTCAGGCCCACCTTGGATTCCATCTCCTACGTGACAGTGGCATTGAAGGCCCCACACTTTTATCACCTCAATGTCCTCCATATGTCTTTTGAATGTATTGCCTGTATCACTCAGTAGGAATTTAATCTCAGCTGCATCACAAAAATGTGTCTCTTTATGTACAAATCCTTGTTATGGCTTGAGCAGAATGTATCTGGAGGTGTGATGATGCCTACTTGCCCTGGGACAATGGTGAAGGGGAAACAGCCAGAAGTGGGTGGAGCTTTTGTTGAGAATAAGCTGAGGGACCCTGCCCTGGCTGCAGGACTAGGCTTTTAGGGCAGGTGCTGTTTAGCCTAATATACTCAAAAGGATAATGGCAGAGAGGAAAAAATGAAGGGTCAAGTTCACACCTGGGCTTCTGGCAATTTTGTTAATCTCTCTGAACCTCAGTTTTCTCATCTGAAATATAAGGCAAAAATATATTTAAAAAATAAAAATAAAACACAAATAAAACCACACACGTCCCTGGGTTATTGTGGAAATTAAATCGATGAACTTACACTAAGCACTTAACAAGGTGACTGATGCATAATAAGCACCCGATAAATGATGGGTATTATTATTTTAGTCAGTAAATGAGAGTTTACAATGAAATGCTCTTGGAACTTAGAGATAAATTACTCTCTGTGAGAGAAACTAGGAAAAATCAACACATTAAAAAAATGAGATTAACCATCTGTGGAATTAAACTCTCCTAAAACGGCCTTCCTGCCCGTGTGGCTACGGAGAGCTGGGAAACACCCAAGTGCAACCAAGCAGGCTGAGGTATACCATTCCGAGGGCCCAGCTGGAATGTGACTGATGACAAAGAAATCTGGAGCCTAATCAATTATATTAGCATAACTGAGGGAAAAATGTCTCTAGAGAATTGATGGACTCTAGAAAAAGGAAGGGTCAAAGATCAGGTTTTTCTATCTTTTATTTAGTATTGTGGGAAAGCAGAGAAACGAAGACAGACTAAGGCTAGAAATGAAAGACAGGGAGTCCGAGGCAAGAAAACAGAGAAGGAAAAAGAGAGAGATAAAGGCAGAGAGGTGGAGAGACACAGTGCAGAAGAGAGAAAGAAAGACAAAGGGAGACACTGAATCCAAAATACAGGACTATTCAGCGTACAAGAGGGATAGGGCTAGAATGGTCCAATTGTCTCTCCCTCAGAGACAACCAATGTTATTTTCCCTTCTTCCAAGCAAATTTCTGATTGCAACTTTAACTTGGAAGGCTAAGGGGTATTTCTAATGTCTGATCTTGATAATAAGAAGAAGCAGCCGGGCTATAAAAGACCTCAGTTGCTGGAGGGGTGAAGCACCTTAGTATAGTCTGCCTGTGTCAACGCTGGGTCTGGAATTGTGCTTGCGAAGCCAGAGTTCATAACTACAGTTGATCACTACTGGTCACGCCTGATTAGATTTGAATCTATTTAATTCAATGAACATCCATTCCCAGCCCATTCTGTACAGAACACTGAGTTGTTTGGGAGATGACTGGGATGATACATTCACCTTCTAGGAACCTTCAACCTGGAAACCCTATAAAATAGCTTGCACACAAATCCTTAAATAAGTAAAGCCAGAAAGGATCAAGGTGCTGCCTTATCATGCAGAAAGCAAGAAATAATTCTGCTGAGGGGACTGTCCTTGAGAAATGGACACCCTGGAGGAAACAGCATTGGAACTGGCATTTAAAAACAGTGGTGGACATTTTAACAGGCAAATAATGGAGTATGGATGGCGTTACAGATGCAAGCAAGTACATGGACAATGGGGATAAGTTCTAAAGGGAATGTCGGGGCAAACTGGAGATCAACCAGCTCTATGGGTGAGGGAGAAAGATGTCTCCACCAGGTACCTCTGATTTTGAACCTTTTGATATCTCCAGCAACTGATACAGCAGGCTGCATGCCATATGTGCTCAGTACAATCTCATAATTGGTTTTGTTGCTTTTCATGTGTGAGGGACATATCACCTATGACAAATGATCCCATGATGTTAAATCTGCCAGAGATTCTGAAATTAGTTGCTGACACATATCCTGTGCCTGGTGTGACTTATGGTGGGGGAATTGAGGAAATGAAGCAGCCCTTGGGAATATGTGAGGAAAAATAGGAATAATCCCCATTTGTTTTAGGGCTTTCAGAGTACCTCTTGCATCACTCTTACTGCATAGTCTATCTAATTTAAATTCGTGAGATAGATATTCTTTTGCTTCTTTTGTTGTCATGGTATGATAAAAAAATGCACATTTGATCTTTGTTCCTGATTCTATTTTTAGGTGTTCTGAGCTCCTAAAACCCTTGGAATCTTCCAAATGATAAGAGTCCAAGCCATGATTGGAGGGTTAGAACTTTCAATCCGCCCCCAAGCTTTGCTGCTGGGAAGGTGCTGTGGCAGGACAGGGCATAGAAGCCCTCCTCTGCACCCTATACCTTGCCCTGTGCATCCCTTCCATCTGGCTGTTCCTGAGTTACATCCTTTATTAAACAAACAAACAAAAAAACCCAGTAAACATAAGTACAGTGTTTTCTGAGTTCTGCGAATAGTTCTGGTGAATCATTGAATCTGACGAGGGGTTGGAGGGCCCCCAGTTTATAGACATTTGGCCAGAAGTACAGATGGGTCCTGAGATTGGCATGCATCTGACACAGCATCAGTGTGGTGAGACTGAGTCCTTAACTTGTGAGTCTGCACTAAATCCAAATAGTTAGTGTCAGAATTGAGTTGAATTGTGGGACATCTATTTGGTGTCAGAAATGGTGGTCAGGAAGAAGAAAAAGCAGCAGTTGAAAAAATGAAGACTCAGAGAGGTTAAGTAATTTATGTGGGTCACACAGCTTGCATATGGGAGAGTTGGCACTGGTTTCACTGTCTGTAAGAGTCCAGAGCCTTGTACTTAACCGTGCTGGAAGGATACCAGGCTGAGGTTTGCCACTCTGTTCTGTGGAACCTGCTTGGAATTAACACAGAATGGAAAATGGAGAGGAATTGCTCTCACCTCAAGAAGTAGCATAGAATAATGTTGCAGTTTGTGCTCTAGACTTGGAGTGCATGGGTTTAATCACCAGGTTTACTGTTTTACTAGCAAACTTAGGGAAATTGCTTAAGGTTTGTGCCTCATTTTCCTTATGTATCAAATGAAGAAAATAATAAACCTTATTCCATGAGATTTTTGTAAGACTTAAGTGAGTTAATATGGGAATGGCACTAACAATGGTATTTGACACATAATGACTCAATATATGTTAGTTATTATTACTATTGTTATTGGAGAACATCCACAAATGATAGGCCTGTAAAAAGATGCTACAAACCTGGAAAAGAAAAATTCTCTACTGCATTCTTATTTGCTAAGGTGTAATGACAAAGTAAAAAGGCCAATTCCGTAAGTTATATATGGAAATCAGTGCTATTATTTTAAAGTCAGAATGAGACAATTATTGGTTGAAAATAAAATCTTGGAGGATGAAATAGCTAATCATCACTAAACAAAAGTGGGAGACCTAAATTCCTTGGAAGAGGAGGCTAGCACACTTCCCCAGTCAGGGTGGGCTATCTGCTCTTGGGCACTAGAGGAATCCAACCTTTCCCATGAGATATTAGAAACAGTAGGGAGAGAGTTCCTTACTGTTTGACTTCTAATTAGTGTGATGATCCACAGAGTCACACCTGACATGGACTTGGCAGTTGGATATACAGATACCTCAGGAGAAGAGGAAGGCCAGGAGGTCAAAACACCAGAGAGAATGAGGACCCCAGAAACCCACCAGGTAGAAGGGAAAGTAGCCAATGCCCACGTACCAGTACTGAAAGTGATATAGAAAACTTCAGTGCCCAGGGAGACAGGAGTGTGCATCGGAGGATGGAGGCAAATATAGGGGTGGTGGCAGGGAGAAAGTCACCGGGGGCTAAAGGGGATGATATCCAGCCCCGAGGTATGGGGATTATAATAGCTAGCAGAGGTTCAAGCGGGCCGCAGTTCAGGACAGAGCTCTGCTAGATCAAGCAAATGACCAAGTGCTAGCCAGGACATGGAGAAGAGCAATCTCATCATTGAGGGTGGACCTCATGCACATTAGGGAGGAGCTAGGGCATCATGCACACAGTGCAGAGGGCTCACTCCTGGCACTTTGGACATCAGAGAGGCAGCAGTCATTCCAAGTCCCACTCACACCTGCTAGTGCTTCTTGCCCTCACAGGGTGGGTACAGAGTGCTAGGCTCGAGCACCAGGCTTGAGGGACTCCAGCTGTCCATTGCTAAGGAAGGCAGGAATGGAAGGCCACCCAGTCCCAAAATAGTACATCTTAAAAAAAAATTAATATACCTTTAATTTTGGTGGGGAAAGCTGATTTTGGTCAGGTACATTTATGAGAAAGTTTTCACATGAGTTGAACAAATAGGCTATCTCTCTCCATACACAAAGAAAATTGGCTGGTTGGGGAAGAGAAAGAAGGAATTAAACTTAAGATCAATCAAATAGTTTGGGGTATTTGAAAAACAGCAGAAACTTATTTGGGGAACAAGTTCTATCACATATTGTCAAAATCACTATTTTCTTCAGATCCAAGCATTCCCCTTAGTGCAAATTCCTACCATCAGGTCTATGTGGGAAGCACTTCTTGACAGCAAAGAGATTCTGGCATTGGTTCACAAGCAGATATTTTACAATTAAAATAAACATTCGAAGAATTTCCTATCCTTGAGGGTTTAAAGATTAAGATAGCTTCTCTCCTGAAATGTTTAAAAATGATGCTTTTAAAAACAGGAAGATGAACTAATTTGCCTCTGAAACTACAATTGGTCAATTATCACACAGGCAGTGACCATTCGCAATGTGTGAGGTACCACAGCCGGGAGGTATATGGCTAACTAAAGGCTCGTTGCTACTATAAACAGCTTCCTATTCCATTGAGTCAATGAAAGTTGCCCTGAG
The DNA here is from genome assembly GCA_023783475.1 of Daubentonia madagascariensis. Lineage (NCBI taxonomy): Eukaryota > Metazoa > Chordata > Mammalia > Primates > Daubentoniidae > Daubentonia > Daubentonia madagascariensis. Next base: position 15,847,013 of record JAKFHU010000144.1, read on the forward strand.
AAAGAACAGAAATGGCACAAGGCAATGAATTGTAGATTTCTCTATCAGCTGAAGTCCATTCAGGGAAAAAACATTCAGAATTTAATATAAAGGCTTAGGAAGACAGCTATTGAATGACTGAAAAGGCAGAAGTGGTCACTGAAATGACATAGAGGTAGGAGATACTAACTTCAGGAAGCAAATACCATCCTTTGGGTTGGGGAAACAAAAGAAAGAAGAAGGGGTTGTTAGAACACAGGAGCTTGGAGGAGAGACCTTGTGGAATGAGACACAGAGCTCTAGAGGAGAGAGGGCGGCCCAGCTAGCAGAGGTGCTCCAGAATTCAGGGGACTTGCAAGGGGCTGAGACCCAGGCCTCTAAGGAGAAGACACGAAGAAGCTAATCCTGGCAGTGCTCAGGGGGGTATGTGTGTATGTTGGGGGTGGGGGAGGTTGCTGAAGATGGAGTCAACTGCTTCTGCAAGGGCGAGGGACCACAGCTGGAGTGAACTTGATAGGAAAAGGAAGCAAAACAAAAGAGAGCCCCTTCCAGCTCCTCCAACCTCCCAGTCCCTCTAGGGCCTCTATTGGTAGAAGTAAGCAAGAACTACCTGGCAAATCAGAAATGTGGTTTTCCCGGTCTCAGTCCCAGCATCCGTGAAGAAAGGTAAATTAAGAGACAGGCATTCAAAAACCAAAACAGTACCTTATAAGAGGCACAAAGACAAACTGCAGAGGAAATTTGAGGTATTATAAAACTCTTTTGGGCTCAATGGTCAGGGAAGGCTCCGTGGACAGTAAGTGATCGGATAATCTTGTTATAGGTTAGGCAGAGTCCACTGTGGGTCCTTCATTAATTTATCCATTCAATATGAATTTAAATGCTTGCTAGGGGTTAAGTGCTCTGTCAAACACTGGAAATACAAGGATGGACGTGACCGACTAGGTTCCTGTCTTCACAGAACTTACATTAGAGGAAAGAGAAAAATAAAGAAATAAAAAACCACTACAACGAAGTCTCCAGATATTAATAAGTTTATAAAGGAAATCATGCAAGGTAATGTGTTCAAGAGATGGGAAGAGGTCGAGGTCACTCCACATTAGGCAGTCAGGGAAGGTGGTCTTAAAGAAGGTGACATTTAAGCGGAGACTTGAATGGGAGGCAGAACTAAGTAAGCAAATAGCTGAGGCGGGGAGCAATCTGAGCAGAGGAACAGCAAGTGCAAGGGCCATGAGGCAGCGATGTGCTCACTGGGTCTAGGAGCAGAAGGAAGAGCAAGGTGTTTGTGGTTAAGAGAGCAAGGGGAAGAGTGGCTGGCTATCAGATGGGAGAAACAGCCAGAACAGGCTTTGCAGAGCTGATAGACCCTTGTAGATGATGAGGAAGATTTAAAAAGATCACCTCACTGCTATGTGGAAATTGGACAGTAGCAAGACAAGACAGATGCAGAGTAACCAACAGTCCAGGCAACAGACTTTGGTGTTTTGGATTCAGATGGTAGCAGTAGAGATGGTGAGAAGTGACCATCTTGGCAATATATTTTTGAAGTATTGCCAAAATGATTTGCATGTGGATCAGCTTCCAAGGGTGAGGGAAAGATTAATTTGGGGGCATGAACCATTGGAGAGATGATGATATCACTTCTAGGTTTGGGAAAGTCTCAAGAGGAGCAGGTTTGGGAGATGTTGGGGGAGGCATGTAGGTTTGCAATGTCTCTTAGATACCCAAATAGAGATGTAGGACAGGCTGCTGGATTTATGAGTGGCTCTCAGCTGGGGGCATAGGCCTGGAGATATACTCATTGGAAGACCACTGGGATGGATCAGGTAAGAAATATCTAAGTTAGAGATGAATGGGATAGAATTAACTCCTGGATTAGCTATTGTCAATCTGAGTTAGGGGCAGAAGAACTCAGCATCATTTAGGACAAGAGTTTTAGTCAAGTGGAGATTGGCATATGGGGTTCCCCTTGTTCGATGAGGGTAGTGATATGGGTCTAGTGATCAGTGCCTTTTGGGTTGGGGACTAAAAGCAATAATAAAGGAAGCCATTATAAGGGAAGAGGACATTCTCGGTGGGGAGAACAGCCTGAGCAAAAGCACGAGGCAGGAATTAAAAAAAATACATACTCTGTGGAACAGAGAGTCAACAAGTTTTATTTAGATCAGAAATGCCAGGAGAAATAGGGCAAGTCCTGAATAATGTGTTAGTATTGGAAAGCGTCTTAGAATCCATTCATTCCAACCTCATATTTAGACATGGGGAAACTGAGACCTTGAGAGCTAAACACCTTACATAAACACATGCAGTAACTTTGTACCTGACCCATGACTATAGCTTGGTTCTCTTTATGCCTATCCTCCTATTATATCATGAATATTGTATAGTTCATGCTGAGAAATTGCAGTTTTAACTATAGCAACGAGGAAACAAAAAGCCTTTAGAACAGAAAAGTGGAATAGTGTAAGTAATGCTTGGTGCAAAATTAACTCTGATGGTCAGGGAGAGGGTGAGATACAGGCAGGCCAGGTGGGCAGCCTTGGCAGTGGTCAGAGTACGTGGGAGAAAACCTACATATGCACAGCCATTCTTATTATCAACCTGGGCCTACAGCTGAGGGTGTAGCTACAGGCAAACAGGGATTTTAAGCTAAAGTGTAAAATCTAGTTCATTGCCTTCCTTGTTATGGTGCTATCTCAAATTGTGCTACTTTCTTCCCTTGTCACTATTACATGAGAAAGTGAGAGCAGATATAAGAATACAGTGAGCTTGGGAAGGATGTGTAAACTGACACATTCTTAAGAAGTCAGTTTTTTGGCAGGAGACACCCATTTAAATTTGAGGTTACCTATTCAGTAACTTAGGATAAGGATTCAACTGAAAAAAAATATATGTATATTTAAATAAATATACCCACATATGTATATATAAATAAATACACACACATAGTCCAGTCCACAAACTAGACTATAACTTCTAATTTGTTTATAAACCATCTAGCTTATAAATAGTAATTTTTACATAAAGAGCAAACTGAGGTGTTTTATACTGAAAATGGGCATTATTAATAGTTTTTGTGGGATGATTAGTACAAATGGGGACTGTCCCAGATAACCAGGAAATACGGTCATCCTATTTTTAATTGTTTTTCCTCTTCTTCTCCAAACACCTAGTTTTCACGCTAAGCACTTTCAGAACATGAAAAATGTTAACTCAATTTTCAAGGTCTACCTCTCTACCCATTTTTAGATGATTATGTAAAAGCATTACTTAGTGGAAGATTTTAGACTTTGGAGTCCTACAGACCTATATGCAAGTCTCAACTTTGCTAACAGCTTATGTGACTTTGGACAAGCTGTTTAACCATCCTTGAGTGTCGTTTTTGGTCTTGTATGATAAAGATAATGACACCTGCTTCTCAGGTTTGCGGTGAGGATAAAGGAGATAATGCACAAAGAGAATCTGGCACTTTTTAAAATGTGAACCCCTTCTACTAAAAGCACTAAAGCAAATAAGGCTGGCCGGGCACTAGAAAACATTCTTTATCTATTGATCTATCTATCTATCTATCCTTCCATCTGTCTATCCGTCATCCATCCATCCATCTTCCTCTGTGGAATCCCATAGTTAAGAGGAAGGCCATCCAGGTGACTAAATCACACTTTAGTGTGGACCCCAGCATCACCCTTTTTCCTGAAACATTTTTATAAGGGTGAAATCTCACTGCTCTATGCATCAAAGACAAAGACAGCCTTTGGTTTCACATTTGACATTGCCCAATAGGATAATTACAGTGTAGTTATATTATATTGTACTTATGCACAAATATAATGAAGTCTATATAATTAAATCTATCATCGATTACAGTAAATGTATTCCACCTGACTTCTGCAATGCATCTTCCTCTAGTCCCTTGGGGGGAAAAAAAAATCTACCATATGCACTATCAGATGAAGACAAATTCCTCCTTATTGCCCTTTTCTTTTCTTCTTGCTTCCTCTTCTTCATATTGTTTAATATGTTTATGCCTTGCTACAGTTTACATATGATTTTCAAAAATATTTTCTAATTTATTTCATTTCACAACAGATGCATAGGTGCACTTATTTATTTAATTTTTTTTACAGTATTCAGATATTGAACCAGAGATTGGAGAGGTTGAACAATTTGCTCAAAGATTCTCAGGTAATAAGTGACAAAGTGGACATTTTAGTCCAAGAATTCAGAGTGTGTGTTATTTTGAGACATACTCATCCTCAGGTTGTTCATGTATAATCTTGAAAAGCTTTACTTCTCTAAAGACTGGTCTCCTTGCAGAAATAACCTGCTCTCATTCTTGCTTCTCTGGCATGAATTTGATTCTGTGGGAATATGATAACACTCTCCACAGCCCAATTAACATGGCACTTTAGACATCCAAAGTGCCAAAATATTTTGTGTGTCCAGCAACCTTCCATGTGCAATTAAAAGTATCTAAACATAAAACTTGCACAAATGTAAAAATAGCATATTTCTAAGTTTCCTCTTATTACCAGATTCTGGGTAAGCTCACTGACACTGAATTTGTCTATTTTGCTTTTATCATTGATTTATTTGTGTGGTGCCCTCTCTGCTGGTCCTCTAAGTACATGCTTGCTGAGTTACTGTAAGTGCAGCTCTGACATTTTCTGTGGGCCTTGTGAAATAAGAGAGTTGGACCAGATCGTTTCCAATTACCTTCTGAGCTCTCACCTTCTTTGACTTTTCTGTGACCTTATTCGGCCTCTGTAGGAAGCAGCTGTGGAGAAGTTGGCTTTGGTGTGACGTTGTAGAAGGATGGGACCACAGCTTTGCCAAGGGTTTCTGGATCTGGAGTTCCCAGCAAAGGGATGCAAAACCTCTTTTTTGTTCCAAATCCATGCCCTGTTAGAAGTTTGGTGTAAGGTCACCCTTTTGGTCAGCAATATGGACTTTCAGATAAAGTAATACAACATGTTCAGGGCTTCCCCTTTCACTCTCAAGGAAAAATGAGAGACAAAGACAATACACGCCTAAGAGAAAACTGTAAATAAATGTTCCTTTAATCAACAGAGGCCTGACCCCATGACCTTTAGCAGGCAGGGAATTGTCCCAGTAGCGGCCAGTCCTCCAAATCCACTCTGTTCAGACAACAGACTACAGGCACGAACTCCTCTGCCCCACCTGCCCATGTGCCTCCCACCTGAGGACGCAGCTGCCTTGCTCCCCACCTGCCCGGGGGCCCTCTGCTGCCACCTCTCACACTTGATTTTCAGGACAAAGTAGTAAAGGATTCAAGATTCAGATGTCTTTCTTTCTCTCCTGGTCAGAGAAGGCCTCTGCAGCACAGTGCAGGGCAGGTCACCCTGCTATGGAGTGTTGGCCTATCTTCTGCTCTGTGATACTTTGGCCTTTGCTGAGCCTCTCTCAGGCAGGTTTGGGGACTGATAGGCCAGGCCTTTAAGATGGGAATTGTGAGATCTTATTGCTCTTCTGCTGACACAATCCCAACCTCATGAGTGCAGGGTCAATCCAGCCCACGTAGGTGCATGTAGGTACTGTATTGGGTATGGGAGTGTCAGCCTGCAGCCAGCTCACCTGTACTCTCCCTGACTCAGACTTTCTGGCTAACATGCTGGAATCACTGATTGATAGGCAGGTGCTATACCCTCATCTCAACTGGTTGAAAAGGAAGGATCCGGGTTTCTATATCCAAATGACCTAAAGGCTGTGCTGTTTTGCCTCACTATTTATACATTCAATTAATTATTCCTCCTTTTGGCAAACATTTATTGAGCAACTCTTGTGTGTTGGGTAATTTTAATGTTGAGAGTGCAAAAATGTATCATACATAGCCCCTGCCTCCACGCAGCAAACATGCCAGTGGAGAAGAAAATATTTAAAATATTTTAACTAATTGCAATCCCATATGATAAATACTTTAAGAGAAATTTACATAAAATATCTGAGTACTGGGGAGAGGGAGAGGGTACATTTCCTCTGGTTGAGGCAGGGGGCTTCCTAAAAGCGGTAACCTATGAACTGCATCTATTATGGTTTTTAAGAACATAGGCTTTGAATGGATAAATCCTTTCTCTGCTGCTCCTAACCTGCATGCCCTTGTGCCAATAATTTAACCTCTCCAAGACCCAGACTCCTCATCTGAAAAGCAGGAAATAGAATACCTACTTCATAGGATTGTGGCGAACATGAATGAGCTATATAAAGCACTTAGCAAGGTGCCTGCCACAAAGTAACCTTAGCTATTTTTAATCTTAATGTTCTTTTCTTTTATTATTATCATCAAAGGACAGATGAGCGGGAAAGATGAGGAAGAATATTCTAGAAGACAGCACAGTGTACGCAAAGGCGTGAGCACTCTTCCCTCGGCTACCTTAGATGCAGAACACAGCATGTAAGGTCTGACCTGGTCCTGGAAGGTGGAGGGTGAGCGGGAGGGCATCTGGGTACTTACAGAGCAGCAGGTTTATCACATAGGCTCTTCTGAAACCTACTTTCAGAGTCCTGACATTGACTGCCGGCCTGCGATCCCTCCTCCTCCCTCCTCCGGCCTCCGCCCAGTGCATCATTCCGTTCTCTTTCACATACTAATCCCTCCTCTAGCACCAGCACTTTCATTAGAAACGACAAATGGATCATCTGATTGATATCACAGTATTAGGAAATCATTATCAGGCCCTAGAAAATGATTTTCTGTTACAGAACCAGGATTATTTATTTATTTCTGTACCAAGGAATCTATTTTTCACTCAATGGAGATTTTCAATTTTTTGGCCCACAGCAATATCTGGAGAGAGAAAGAGAGAGAGAGAGAGAGAGAGAGAGAGAGACTTACAGAATACACGACAAGGCTCCTACAATGGGCAGTAATAAAAAGATAAAATCAAACGTAACTTTCTCTGTTGAGTGTGGGGAGACATTGGTGAGGTGGATACCAGCTTAACTGTAGGTGCTTTGAAAGGATCCCTGATGTTTAACACATGGGGGGGAAATATTGCTGCGAGATCCAAATTCTAAGCTGCAGTGGACGGATGAGGTGAGAGAGGTAGAGGACGGGGAGAGGGGAATGTGTTCTCTTCTTCATGATTAAAGGTGAAAGGAGCTTCTGGTCAAAAGAGACGGGAGAGAATGGAGCCGTCCATCTGGGTAGGCTCGCTCCTCCCGTTCCCTGCTTTGACCAGAGCACGTGATCTCCGAGTATGTGATCGCTGCTGAGGACAAATGGTGGGTTGAAATCAAGTGGGTGAAATGCCTTCCACTGCACGTTCAAGGCAGGTCCCCCGTGGCTAAGACAGGCCGGCATGCAGTTGGACCAGAAAATGTTAATGCGTTCAGTTCACCGGCAGGCAAACTTGAGTTCTTGCAATACAGCAGAACTCCCAAGGCCCCTCCAGCACCTGGGGGAAGATTTGGGTTAATCTACTTCAATTTTGTTTTATTCTGAGATTTAAAAAATTTTTTTGTTTTTAGATGAGTTCCATTCCTCCTTGGTAGAGAAACCCGTGCTATATCAAATGCCCTCTCTGGGCTTTAAAATTTCATTAATTAGCATCTTTTAAATGGTTGGGTAATATTCTTTTCTCCCTTTTCCAAACCATTTCCCCAAGCCCTAATTTTAATAAAGCTGGTGTTCATGAACATTTGAATTTTAAAGCCCTTGGTTATACGAAAGACAGAGGATGCATTTTAAAAGAGAGCCAATCAAGTATGACTCAAACAGTGAGCAGGACTTCTCTGCTTTTATGAATCTACTTTTAAAGATCCAATATTATCTTAAGACATTTTCTTTTCTTTTTTTTTTCCCTGTAGATACAGCAGAGAGCAACCTAAAAAAATCTGCAGGCTTGATTAGGGGGACAGAGACACTGGGGAAGAGTTACTCTGGCATATTTTAGTGTGGTGGCAATTTCATTTAAAATAGAGCAATAATAAACCTGTTTTTATTTTTTTCATAGAAAGCACTATATTTCAGGTAGTAAAGGTGAACTTTTAAGAGCTTTTTAAAAAGGAAACACATGACTAAAACTCTTTAAGATCCCAAATTGTTCACAGAATTTATGCAGCGATGAATTCATTTGCCAGTGTAGACTGTTAAAGGCAAAATGGTTGGAAATCGACTCCACAGTTATCCACCTGCCTGATGCAAGGTTGTGCGTTTCCCCAGCAACTGGGCTAACATCATAACCACTTACAGTGCTGCAGAGCCTGCAGCCCCCTGGGTGGCTTCAGGTGCTAGTGATGCTATCAGCTGTTGCTAGGGCAACGCAAAACCTTGACCCTTTGAGACCTGCCAGGCAAGGAGGGGAGAAATACAGATTTGAGTCCTTTTTGGAGGTCATTAAAGGGATATAATTCCGTACCAATCGGCTGCTGAATTACTTATTAAATCCATATACACATATACATAAATTCATGATACCTAAATAATACATACATGGTTGCAAGCAGTTGCCCTTTGGTAGGTAGTGAGTGCTTCTATATTTACAAATGGTAAATGTTTTTATCACCTTCTTGGAATCTACTAATTGACAGTTGTTGTGGGATATTTCCCCCAGTCCTCCCAACCTCACCAACTATTTAGATTTCATTCCCTCCTGGATCCAGAACCTGGAATAAGGATTAAAGAGGTAAATCTGTAGTTATTCTTAAAAGATTTTACATGTAGGAGGAATGAGGTCCCAGAGCAGGGAGGTGATTTGCCCAAAGTCACACAGATTTAGGGGAAGAGAAGTCAGATTGGACTTCTCTTGTGTGTGTCTTATTTCATCTTAATCTATACTGGCTGCCTTGCCTTTGTGAGTTTTATATGTGCCATAGAGTCCTTTCAGTTGTTCCTTCTGCCAAATATTTCCTCAGCTTCTGAGGCACCATCTTTTCTGAAATCTGTCTACACTATTTTTGACCAAATCATCATTGTCTTCTATCTTGAGTGTGATGGGAAGGCAAGGCAGGAGGCATCTGGCTTATGATAACCTCAAGTGCCTCCACTCTGGAGCTGAAGGGAATAGAATCTAGTTGTTCTTCAAAGTTCTTGTGTACCTTGTCACGATGGAAATTTCCTCAGTCTATTTCATAAAGAGTAGTCTCAGTGCCTTTGGTATTCTAAATATTGGGGAACTAATGGGGAAGACTGAGACAATTAAACTATGTCAGTGTTATGAAGATAAATTAACTGGTTGATGAATACCTTTATGGGATGATTTAGGCATTGTAAACCTGCCTTTTGGGGAGGCGTAGTTAGTCTCCCTTTCCTGACCAATAAATCAGGGACAATATTTCCTATCTATCTACAAATGTGTGAAGATATTCGACAAAGTGCTCATCACTGTGTACTCCCTCCTCTTCAAGTTCAAAGTACTTTGATGGTGCTCAATTACTACTTCTCGTTCTTTCAGGTTATTTTTATGATTACGATAACTCCTTAATGTGTTGTACAGAGAAAAGAATTCCGAAAAGCTCACCCTTTGGAAAAATGAATATTAGTCCTATTATTTACAGTAGCTCTATCTTAGTGCTGGTACAACAGACATGGTGATTGCCTAGGAGAGGGGAGTGTGATGCTATTCTAGACTCAAATGATAAAGGCATCTTACACCTAGCCAGTACATAATGGGGAGGATCAGGCCATTAATGGGCATCAAGACAGGCTAAACTATGCTTCAAATGTACTTGATCCATGATGAAAGACCCTTTTCATGACTCCATTCCTCATGAAAGAGAGTAAATCTTTTTTCTTCCCCTCTGGTAATTGCATTTTTGGGCACAATTACCGGTTATCTCCAGGCATCCCACAGGGGGTCATATTGGATTCCATTGAGGATTTGATGTAGCAGCTCAGCTCTTGGCTTCTTTGTGATACTGAATGCCATTTTGCTGAGTAATCAGCATGTTTTCCAAAGGAATGTGGCATGCCATCCGAAATTTGTTTACTTACCTTCATGAGCTTCATTCCTTCAAAGGTGAACAGCAGAGCCTTTAAACAGAGATTTGAAATGGGTTCTTAACAGAACCTTGCTTGTTACTTACAAAGGCAGAGACTATTATAATGCAAAGAACTTGGGGGAAAAAAAAAGAACTCAGTTACTTTGGATCACTGATCATCATCCCTGAATGGATGTAATTTGCTTAAATTGCCGAGGAGAACTTAGAGTTCTGGGTTTCACATTCAATTTATAATTACTTTTACTTTTCTGGCACTTAGACTGTCTCCAAAGCTACTGTTTGACTTTCTAAGGTGGATTCAAGAAAGCCTCATAGAAAAAAGTCAAAATTTGCAAAACAGATCAATTAGTGGACCAGTGTCCCAACCACAGAGAAAAGTCACAAAATGGCTCTTTAAATAAAATTATGCTTCCCTGGTGAGTTTGAAATGGAATTTTATTTCTCCCATTGTATAGGTGAAGAAACTGAGGTTAGAACTGTCTCCCAAACATAAAAATTTGATACACACACAACCTTTCAGAAATATATCTATTATTTAAAAGATGATGTGCTTGATGTGCTTGCGTTACAGAGAATGATGTCAATGACACAAATTCTCAGTGGGAAAACTGTCATAAGATTTGAGATTCAGTTATGAAATCCTTGTGTCCCCCAAAGTTATTGTTATAAGTGAAACAGATTTTTCACTTATAGCTGAAGCCTCTGTCTCTGCTTTATGTACCATCAAACTAAGAAAAGCCAAACTGCCATCTTCTGGAAATATCTCAGCCTTCACCCACAAGAAGATATCTAGCTATGTCACAAGAGCCAAGAAAGGTGAAGTGATATTATATTTCATTTTTAGATCATTGCTTTTTTGCTCACTTTACCTACCATAAAATCTTATTATTGTCCAAAGTAACCTTATTTGCAATGTAACCCCATTCTCTTGGCCACAGCGAATTAGCTTAGGGGTGGACTCCACTCTCAGTGAAGACTATTACATTCTCCCTCTATCAAATTTGAATTAAATGGCATACACAACAAGTCAGTCCAATGGCTGTGGGTACAAGAACCTAACAGGTCATGGGGACTTGGGACTGGTACTTATTGTCAATTATAAGAACAGTGATAAGAAAACAGAAAGCTGTTGTGCAGAAAGTTAAAAGAGATGCTCAAAACGAAGCAGCATCTGGAATCCGTATAGCTAGGAGAACTTCTACTTGAAAACTTTTCAGAATGTGTAAGATCTTGGCTCTACTTCCTTGCTTTCATGTTAATGAACATATCTTCATGATGAACTTTTACCTGGAGCTAGCTCTGAATGAGTTCTATCTCCCTTGCAACTTAAGGAGCCCTGAGCATCCTGTGGCACCTTGTTCTTTCAGAACTAGTCTTTAGTATGTCAACTTAGTTTCATCGTTGACACATTCTGACTGTGATTAATAAATTAAAAATTCACACCATCAATTATTTTCAACTGGAGCCTCCTGGGCCCTACTGGATTTTCAACTGGACCCCTCCTGGGTCCATTTGAGAAATCCTTCAACCCACTGCTTGGGATTCACCTTGTCCTTCCCTGCATTTTCTGCAAATGTCTGGGGCTTAAATCCTCCCAGGTCCGCTGTACTCACACTTGCTGTATCTGTATATACTGTTTCTTTTACCCTCCATTGGTCTGGATGCAAAACTCAACTCTATACACTTTCCAAAGATAATGCACTCACACGAAGTCCTTGTAAAGTAGATTTTACTCAACCCTGAGGTACATGGGGAGGGTTTCTATCATGTGCTGCATAGCAAAGCATAACAAACAAAACCCCCAAATATTTAAAAACATCATCTTGGATACCACTATTCTTCTTCTTTTTTTTTTTTTTTTTTTTTGGATACTACTATTCTCTGAGCTCCCTTTTCAGACACTGCCACCAGGATTTTATTTTTAAAAATATTTTTCTTGTACTATATCACCTTTTACACTCTCTGACTTCTTTCTCCTCCTTCTCTCTTATCTAACCTCTCTTTTCTCATCTGCCCTTTCCCTTGTCAAAGAAACATAGAAACCCTTCCCCATCTTTCAGGCAGGTGAGATTCGTCTTCCCCTCTGCACACATGGCAAGTGCCAAGGCCTAAGCCTTGGTGAGCATACATTTTCATCCAGGACCTAATAGCTTTAAGTCCTGGGTGAAAAGATATTTCTCTGTCTTCTCACAGCCAGTGTTCTCTGCAAGCAAAATTCTCTTGCCAGCTGCTAAGATAACAATGGTAGTGACAGCTGTAGTAGCAGTCATTCCACCTCAATCTCTCCTGATATGTTAATTCACGTCATTTAGACTTTATTCCATCAATGTTTTTCAATCAGTCCTTCATTATGGAAGTGCCTCCCAGGGCACCATCTGGCAGTGAGAGAGTGGCTGAGCAGGGGAGGATCCTGCTCCCTCTAGGTCCACCTAATCCAGGGCAGCACAGAGTATATCTGCTTCACACAATGGAGTTCTATGCAAGAATATATTTGAAGAGAAAGGTCACACTGCTAAAAATAGCTTATAACCTCGTGAAGTAGGAAATGAGAAGTCACTGAAGAATTTTAAGCAGGGCAGTGGCAAGATTTAACTCACTGTGGTGGGACTGAGAGGGGAGACCCTGAGGTTAGGGTCTCCAGTTGGGAGATTAATACTAGGGTCCGTGATGATGAGATGTCTGAACCAAGGTGATAGCTGTCAAAATAGAGAGCTATTTCTAAGGAAAAATCACCGGACATGGTGGCAAATATGACTTTGAGATTTAAGCGAGAAGAAGACATCGTTTATCTGTAACATTTCTAACCTGGTGACTGGGTGAATCTTGGCGCCATTATTATATGGAGAAAATATAGTACAAGAACTTGATTTTGGAGGATAGGTGGGAATATAGGTTTGATTTCACATATTTTGAGATCATTGTGCTTTCTGGATATGTATCTAACAATGTCTAGCAGCCAAGTGGACATGTGGATCTATTGCTCAAGAAAGAGGTTAGATTGGAGCCACAGATTTGGGAATCATCAGTGCTCAAGGGTCACTTCAAGCCACAGAGTGGAATGAGAAGAGAAGACTTTTGAGCATGAGATACTGGAACCTGCATGTTTAGTGCCAGTGGAGGAACTAGATGGGCCTGGGAGAGGAGAGGCAGAGAGGCAAGAAGAGACACCAAAGAGAACATTATAGAAGCTAAGAGAAGAGAAGGCTAGAGTGGAGAGTTGGACCAAATACTAACATGAAGTCATTCAAGTTGCAGCCTGGCCAAGTGTCTATGGATTTGGGACTTGGAATGTTGTTGATGGGATCCAGGAGGGTGATGGCTACAGAAACCAGGTATGTGGAGTGTGACTAGGAGATGACAAAGATAGGGGGAGAAGGAGAGGGAAGGATGGTAAGTATGGGAGTTTTGAGAACAATTGTAGGCAGAGAGGAAGGAGTCAGGGGAAAGGAGACAACAAGAGCCAGAGAAATAGAGGGCCAAATAGATAGACGAGGGCATCAAAGGAAGTTAGAACTGCTGGGATTAAGAGCACTAGGCGAGAAGCTCACCATAGAAAGGAGGACACCTCACCAAGAAGATCAAGATAGATAAAGACAAGTTGGGAGGCTGTTTGGAATCTTTACAGTGCTTTCTTTTTTCATTTTTAATTCATAAAGTGCTGCTATGGGTTAAATATTTGTGTGTCTATCAAATTTATGTGTTGAAACCTAATCCTCAGTGTGATAGTATTAACAGGCAGGGGGTGATTAGGTTATAGGAGCTCTGCCCTCATGAAAGGGACTAATGCCTTCAGCATGCTTGTTCACCCTTTCTTCTGCATGAGGACACAGATGGAAGGAATCATCTTTGAAGCAGAGACTGAGTCCCCACCAGACACAGAATCTGCTGGTGACTTGCTCTTGTACTTCCCAGCCCACAGAACTGTAAGTAACAAATTTACGTTGTTTATAAATTACCCAGTCTAAGGTATTTTTGTCATAGCAGCCCAAACAGACTAAGACAAGTGCTTTGTATAAATTCATTTATGAAAGTCTCTTAAGTCCTACAGTCCGGCCTTGAGATTCACGTCACAATTGTGCACAAGGAGAAACTGAGGGAAGGAGCCATGCTATCCGGCATCTCATAGTCACATTGCAAATGGGTGCTTCAGAACGTGTGGTGATATTTCACTCAAACAGCCAAGGCAATTTTAATGGCATCATCCTCATGACTGAATGGAGGGGAATGGTTATCGGACAGTTTAGCACCTGGCTGGCCTCCTGGCAGCAATAACTGAACTAACTGAAAAAAATGGTCAGATTATTGGAGTCGTTCTGATAGTCTCAAAGACTATAACTCAATTGGAACAAATGAAGAATAAAAGTTTGTGTCTTTTCATTAACACAGAAGCAGCCAGCTGCAAAGTTAAAAATAAAATAAAATGCAAAAGAAATAAACTGCTTATGTGATGCACATGATTCTATGCTAGTAGGTCTGATATGTGTTTTTCACTGAATTAAAAGAATAAGCCAGTTGTTTAAGTACTGTGTAAAAGTAGCCAGAACCAAATGTACACCAGGGAAATTTGTCTTTACTACCCACAATCTAGAAAATCGATATCTTTCATAAATGGTTATTCTCTTATTTGAGGGGAATGGGGAGCAGGAGGTGGGGGAAGCTTAGTGGATGGAGTAGGATGCTGTGATGTTACAGTCCTGATGGAGGTTTAGCGTAGTGATGACAGTAGCACACTCATGAGAATTTTTAATACCACCTAGGTAATTTAGTGCAGGCAGCCATCAGGTGACTAATGGAGATTTGGTTATGACTTCATAATCCACACAGCTAGGCTTCCGCTCTAGGCATGCTAACTGGCAGACATTAGCAGGCTTTCTCACATGATAATCTCCTTTTATAACCAAAACAGACCACTTTACTGAAACAGCTAAGCACAGCAACAGTAAAGAGCCCTAAGTGTTTAAAGAAAATAAATATGAATAGAAAGTAAGTCTTTAAAGAATCAAGCAGATTCAATTGGAATTTTTTTCCTTAGTTTTTATGAATACTCAACTGGAACGATCAATTGCATAGTTTAATAATTCTCTCATGGGAAATACTGATTAGAGATGATCATTTGTGCATACTTAACATCTACCAATACCTTCTTAGTTGTAGCCCCAGGAAACATCAATAAAGGGTCCAAATGCCTCACCATACCTCCTAACCAGTGTATCTTAGAGCATGTTCTAATCAACTTTGGAGAATAAAAGTTTGTATACTCTTAGGAAGATATCCATTCTGTGACCAAGGCAAGATTAACCATAAGAACTGGTTGCGTTTTTTTTTAATGTTTTTAAAATTTCAAAATATTAAGGGGGTACAAATATTTTTGTTACATGGCTTGAGTCAGGGTTATAAATGCCCTTATCACCTGAATAGTGTTCATTGTACCCATTAGGTGGGTTTTTCCCCCTCCCCTCCTATTTCCTCCTCTCTGCTTGGTTTCCAATGACTTTTACTTCCCTCTGGGCATTTGTGTGCCCATCAGTTAGTTCCAATTTATTAGAGAGTAAATGTGGTGTTTGTTTTTTTAATTCTTGAGATATTTTGCTTAGGATAATGGTCTCCAATTCCTTCCAAATTGCTGCAAAAGGCATTAATTCATCCTTTTTTTATGGCTGAGTAGCACTCCATGGTATACATATATCACATTTTATTAATCCACTCATGAATTGATGGGCACTTGGGTTGATTCCACATCTTGGCAAGAACTGGTTTTAAACATGCTTCATTGATAAGTGACAACTAGCTCAAGTAATCCGACTTCTGAAGGCTAGCCAGTCAGCCACGTGTCGGACAACCACGTGTCTTTGAAATCAGCCAATTGGCAATGTCCTCGCTCCAGTCACCATCTTTCTGAAAGTCAGCCAATCAGAGCCAGCCTCAGGTAAGTACTCAAGCTTCTGCCGCTCAAGTTCAACCAATCCCTGCAGGCTTCTCCGTCTAGACGTCCTCCGGTCCAAAACTCGATACTTCCCCGAGTCCTACAGACACTCAGCTCTTTGCTTATCTCCCTGAAACTGCACCTTACACAGCTTTCTTTTGCTCACAGAGGTGATAATTTGGCTTTTTGTTTCAGATACTGAGAGGTGGCCTCTTCCTTCAGAGTTCTAAGTCTCATCAATAAGGGTCAATCAGGCATGGCTATCACTCAGACTCCACGCTGAGGCACTTGGGGAGTTACACACTTTTTGCTTGGTACTTTTCACAACTGACTCCTGTAAGATTTGTCTGTCCACCTGTTCTGCCTCAGTTTCTCCATTCTTCTCACCTCCAATATAGCACCAATTTACCCCAGAGTATAGGGCATTTTGATAATAATAAAAAGGCATTTGGGCTGGTACTCTTGCAGGAGAGAGCACCTTTGTAGAAGTGCTGTAGTAGAGAAGTGCAGACAGACTGGATCTGCCATTATATCACCATGGGGACAAATTTTAATCTCACTGTGACTCTGTTTCCCTTTTACTAAAATGCTGATAATTGAAAATACTTCCTTGTCCAAGCTGAAATTAATTAAGATATGCAAAGCATCTCATTTAGTGCCTGGAATACAAACTATGTTAAATAATGATGGTTCTATTTCTTCCAGGGATCATTTAAATCCTGGTGGTTTGGCTCTCTCTCTTTAGACTTTCAATTTCAGAGGTGTTTTGAATCTACAGAACAGTGACTCTCAACTGTAGCTATGCACTTGAAATACTTCTTAGACTAAAACCAACAGCAGTGACAACAACAACAAAAAAAACTCCAGTGATTTATATGTAGTGTGTCTAGAGTGGGGTCTAAGCATCTGCATTTTTCAAATGTTGTGTGAGTGATTCTAATGTGCATCCAAAATTAAGGAAAGACAAGTATTGTTTCAACACTCAGAGGGAAAAAGAGGAGCATCATGTGTCTTCCCTGTTCTCTAATGCTATTCACTGTGGCAGGAGCAGGGGTGCCGTGTTGAGGAATACATGGCTAAGGAGCAGGGATTGGAGTAAATGCTCTTTCCTGTGCCTACAGCATAATACTTACCACATAGTAGGTTTAAATAAATGTTGGTTAAAGTGCACAAACAAAACATCTGTTTTCCTTGAATGAATTCCTTGGGACTATAAATATTGAGAACCACCCACTTTCAAGAGTTAGTCTAGCCCTCTCTCCTGAGATTCCCATCTGCAGGGCCCCTCCACATAGGCGTGTTGTAGACACAACTAACTCCGTGCTCTGGAATCGGACCGCCTGGTTTTGAATCTGGCTCTATGCCTGACCCACTGTGTGTCTTCAGATTTTTTTCCCCTACCTCATAGGATCAATGTGAAAATCTCATGAGATTAATATTTGCAAACCCTTACATAAATGAGCAGTGAAGAGATAAACCTCCATAAATGTGGTTATTATTATATTTATTATCCAACTTATTAATCTTTTCCTCAAACCCACTTTCCTCAGGTGCTCCCTATCTAGTGAATGGCAGCACCAGCCCTGATTGCCCAAGTGGAACACTTGGGAGTTGTCTTTGCTATTTCCCGCTAATCTTATCCTCCATGTCTAATGTGCCTTCTAACCCTGTTGGAAGTGACCATGTTTTTCCTTAGCATCACTTAGGTTAGGCCACATTTGACTTTTTCCAGAACTCCTACAAACAGAATCCTCTTGGGTCTCCTGACTGCCCACTCAGAGTGCGGTTTGCCTCCAGACTCTTCTTTCCAAACTGCAGAGAGGATCATGCCTTTGCCTTACTTGAGACCCCTCAGTGATCCCCAGTTGTTCTTAGGATACTGTCTAAACCTTTTCACATATTCAACAAGGTCTTGTTCCTATGATCCTTTTTTACCTCTTCAAGTTTCAACTCATCCACACCCTAGTTGAGCAATATGCTCCATCAATTTGGACCTCCCTTCAGTTCTTTGGTTGTGCCATGCTCCTCTGAACATTCCCCAATGTCATGCTCTCCATCTGGAACAAGCTCATTATGAATGCAGAATGAAGTATATGACATGCAGGAGGATTAGAACCCAAAGGAGATATTGATTATCTCAGAGGCCTTCTTGTTCTAAAATTCTATAATAAAAATATCGGCCTCCTGGGTTGGTGACAACAATGGTAATGATTGGTGGCCTCTACCTACCCTTTATTTTCATCAACAAGCTCCAGTTACCGATAAGTCAAGTCAGAATCTCTCAAAATGATTTCATGATCTGTTTTAGTGTTTATGGAAATCATTTCAATATCCCCACTCAGTGCTTCCTGGTCTCTAATTTGGATTCCATTTCCAGTACCATTTTGCCGCTGTAAAGCCTTCTTTGATTCTTGCTTCTGGTTAATGGGTTTGAAAGTTGATTTTTTTTTTACTCTTTTGTTTAAACGTCAGCTTTCCACAGTGAACTTTGGATTGTTCTTAGCAACTGGGGTTGTATTCAGTAGGAATCCTCTACTTCTACATCTGTCCCATAAAACCCAACCCAGAACCAATCTCTGGCAAACAGTCTAAGGCCTGCTTTGACTGCCCTTGGAATTACAAAAGTAAGACATTAGTCACTGGACTTCTAGATGATTCCACCAGAATATGATCTACAATTAGTAGGCTCAAAGGTGAACTTAATTTTCTTAACAGCAAATTAGAAAATGTCCAGGTAATAAGAAACATGTGTGTGTGTGTGTGTGTGTGTGTGTAAACATCTAAATGAGAACAAGAAATATAAACCTAATTGTCACACTAATAATGAAGGAAATCTTTGCCAGACAAATTTCAACTTCATTATTGGTTTTAATTAGAAAATAAGAGGACAAATAGAATAGAGTGAATGTCTCTGGTTTTGACTTTATTAACACATTGCAAAGAGCACTTCATAAAATGATAGCCCATCAGGGCATTTAAATTGTCTTGGAGGTGAGCAATTGTAGCAGCTGAGAGCTGGCTGGCTGCATGCAAAGGGAAGGTACTAGAAATGACAGCCTTTTGGAAAGACGGTGACATGGACCCTGTCTTATTCAGCATCTTTTCTAATGATGTGGAAGGTGAAGCACACAGTGTATTAATTAAATTTGACAAGGATGCTGATTTGGTTACCAGGGTGAACGCGGAGGGTTTAGAAACATGGTAAGGAAATAGGAAGAAGAAAAATGCAGTTTGGAAAAATGCAAATAATGCATTCTGAGAGAAGTAAGTCATTAGAAAAATATTCAGGGATCCCAAAATAAGAACTAGGGCACTTTTAGGAAAATAGAGCTGGAAAGGCCACACTTGTTTTCTTTCCCCAAGGGGGGCATGAAGCATTATTCTTTATGCATCTCCTAAGGCTAAAAGCTGTACCACTGATAATGCTTCAGGAAGAGTTTTTTTTTTTTTTTTTTGACTAAGATTAAGATACCTGGAGTTGATGGTTTCTATGTAGTATACTTAAATGGTTCTTTGTCTTAGCTATAGCTCACTTCTATCATAGTTTTTAACTAATCACGTGTCAAACTTCTGCATCATGCTTCCTCTTACCTTAAGGACAAAGGGCATCTCTTTAGGGTCAGAATCCATCTTCATCTGCCTGCTTCATCTCCATTCAGTCAGGGTTTTCTATCAGAGTTTAGGGCTGCCTGGTAGACAAGGATTAATTTCTACCTTATCAAGTATGTTAAAAGAAGTCACTAAAATAATCAAAACCTTGCATTTGTTTTTCCTTATGGTGTTCAGTTTCCTGACTTCTCATAATGACGCTTCAAAGCCTGTTTATCCTGAAAATGTCATAACGAACTTTGATTTAGTCCTGTCCTTTTCACACCATTTTAAAAACATGAGGTGGCTTTCTTAGTCTGTTCTCTTCTGCAACTCCATAAGTCCATTTTTGCCCCAGGATTTATCAACCCTTGCTTAGCCTGTTGCCTAGATCACATTAATAACGATGTTAAAAATGTTTTGGTTCTAATACCAGTTTTAAGTTTTGCCAGTTACATGACCATGATCTTAAGGAATGGAGGATTCTCCAGCCTGCTGACCAATCAAGATGAGTATAAGAGGGTTACCCATAGGGTACAGTAAGTGGCTTCTCCTGAGAACACAATAGTGCCTACTGCTCATGCTTCATGGCTGTGAAGGTGGTCACCTACAATAAACATATTGCTCAGTGTTATGAAGTTCTCTTCTATAAGGGGCTTGTGGGCCATTATCAATTGCTTCCTGTTAAGGCTGCTGCTCTTCCCTCCCTATAATTCTGGATGTATAGAATTATCTCCCTTAGCCACATGAAGGAATTTTGGAGAAGATAAGTGGGGACCTCAAGCCCCTGGAATGTGCCTTTGAGCACTACCAAATGTCAGTTTCTTGTGATTTCAGCCTAGTACCTACCCTAGCTCTCCAAATGGGCACCTAACAGGTACTCAGCAGTGTGTCAGGTGTGGCTCCAAATGCCATTTGCATTCTGCTTCTCCCTTAAATTCTTCATGTATGAGGAAAAAATAAGTATCTTAGGTCTTTTGATCTAAAACCAAACCAAACCAAACCATAAAATTAGTCCCTGGCTTGGAGCAGTGGCTTGAGCCTGTAGTCCTAGCTACTCAGGAGGCTGAGGTGGAAGGATTGCTTGAGGGCAGGAGTTTTAGGTTGTAGTGCACCATGACTGTGCCTGTGAATAGCCACTGCACTCCAGCTTGGCCTTCTCTAAGTGGGTTAGAGAAAAACAAATAAGAAGGTGAGGGTGGTGGGATGGGCAGTCAGTGAAAGGATCTCAGAAGACATTAGGCCTTTGTAATAACTCATAAGATTTCAAGACTGATGAGGGTCCATCTCCAAAAAAATTAAAAGAAAAAAATCACTGCTTGGCTTGCTCCCTGTTAGTGCAAATGTGTTAATTTTATAGGTGTTGGGCTTTCAGCAATTCTCTTGCTTTATTTAAATCCTCAGATTCTTCATCTGCCTAATGGGAACAACAATTCTTACTATATAATGTTGTGAAGATTGAATGAAACAATAAGTTAAAGCCCTTTGGTGTAAAAATGTCCCCATTAAATGTTAAAGGAAAACTATCAGCTGTCACCGTCTCTGATCCTCACTTGATCTCATTTGCAAAAAGTGAATAAAATTAAAAATATCTTCTTGTTATTTGATGTGTATTTCATAGAGTTTTGATGAGAATTTAATGACCCTTGAGGCAAACACACTTGGCAAATACAGAGCAGTATTGCAGGAATCTCAGGTGATCAATTATTTTGGCTGGGTTCAAGGTAATTTAGTTATACATCTGGAGTTCACTTTCTCCAGATTGATTAAAAAAATGTGTCCTGGACCAAGTAAAAAATAAGAAGGAAGCCATCTGTATTTTGGCAACCCTTTAAACCTTTAGTGTTTGCATTAAAGCTGACCACCAGAATGATTCCCCTAATCCCCTAGGACTGGGTTGGCAATTTTTTTCCTGTAAAAGGCCAGTTAGTAAATATCATAGGCTTGCAGGCCATATGGTCTGTGTTGCAACTAATCAACTCTGTCTTCATAGTGTAAAAGCTGCTATAGATAATACACAACCCAGAGTGTGTTCCTATAAAACTTTACTCACAAAATCAGGTGGTGGACTGGTTTGTCCTGTGGATCATAGCCTGTGGAAACCAGTTCTACAATAATACCGAAATGGTAATATTCTACAAGTATTGAAATGCCTTTGAGTAAATCCAGGAAATGATGGATCCCTTCCTCCCCTCAACCCCAGAGATGAAGAACTCTGAAAAGGGACCTAGTTATCAAACTATCTGAATTATTTCAGTAGTATAGATAAATGGGCAAATTAAATAACTTAGGCTATAAAAAGTCTGGCTTGAACTTGCGGTTTGTCCATTTACAGTAATCATATTAACTGGATTGTCGTCTCAGATCATTTTCCCAGAGTTTTGTAGACAACCCCCTGAGTCTAAGCTTGGGATGGGCAAAGCATCATCCTCAGCCTGTTCCACTTTTACCAAAAGAACACCCTTGATGAAGTTTGAGAAGGACTAGAACAAAGCAATGGGAATGATTAAAGCTCTCAAAAATAAGACTCGTGAAGAGTGTTCACAGTAATTATGGTTATTCAGCATGAACAAGAGAAAATTAAGTCTTGAAACCTGATGAATTATTACATAGGCCTAATGTCTTCTGAGATCCTTTTCTCTGAATGTCCATTCCACCACCCTTACCTTCTTATTTTTCTTCTTTTTTTCTAACCCACTTCTAGAAAGGGATCTCCTGAACTCAGTGGGATAGGGGCAGTTCAAATGACCACAAGAAAAGAGTTTGATTCTTAGAAAAGTCATTAGATGTCAATAATCACTCAGAGGAAAATCATTTTATTCTATGAATAAGGAAACTGAGTTCCATAGACGTTAAACAACTTGTTCAAAAGCACCCAGCTATCTGGTGACAGAACTGGAACCAGAAGTTGAGAAGCCCGACTCCAAACCCAGTGGTCTGTGTGATGTTTCTCAGTGACTCCACAAATCTTTCTATTAAATAGTGATTTGCAATGGACAAAGTGTTCTCTGTATTTGATGTCTTTCTTGATTCTCACATCAGTTCTGTAAGGTAGGTGGCCTTGTGTGCTGGGTTTTAATCGATGTTTCACCACTAACCAGCTTTAAAAGGCAAAAATTTAACCTCTCTGAACTTCCATTTCCATTACCTAACACAGTAATACTTACCTTGTTACAAGAAACAGAAGTAACAAAGCATACAAACATACTGCATGAAACTAGAAAGTGCTGATCAAAGCAGGGTTATTATTGCTGTTTTACAGAAAATTCTGAGACTCAGAGAAATGTAGTGACTTGTCCAGGGTTGGGAGAATAAAAAGTGACAGGCTGTGAACCTGTCTCTAGCTGCCCTCCTTCTTTGTCCAGTGCGCTTTCCACTCTAATCATGTTACCTCCTCCTGCGAGCAGGTCTGGGACAGATAAATGTAGAGGGCAAGGTTGATGTTCTGCAGATGGTTGCATGTGAAATACCCTTAATCTGGTCTCCATGCTCCCTACTTCTTGCAGATTCCTGCCTTACCCTAATTCTACTCACCTGTGTGCTTATTTATTTTAGAAAGAAAGAAAGAAAGAAAGACAGAGAGAGACAAAGAGAGAAAGAAAGAAAGATAATGTATTTGAAGGCATGAAAATCTTACAGGTAATACCCACCTGCCTCAATAAACCTGCAGGGAGATTAGTTGAAGATACCTAACACCAAGGCCAGGGAGTCTTTTGGCCAGCACCACCCAGAAATTCACAGCTCTCACAACAGGGAGCACTGAGCAGAACCGTCAGCAACTCACTTTTATTTCCTTATTTTCCTAAGGATATGTCAAAGATGCAGAGAGTGCATTACAAGGATCCTTCTGGGTCTTAGGCTAGACTTGTGGCTTATTGGAGAGACAACATGAGGGATCTGGAGTCAGACAGGCCAGAAAAGTACTTACAGCACTGTCATTAGCCACGTGCCATGAGACAACAGTCTTCGGTTCTGTGCAAGGAGCATGGGCACTTCACTGGATTACTTGGGGGTTAAATGAGATGACATCTGTGAATTTCCAGACACTGTGACAGATATATCATCAACTTGAAAATAACTAACATTATTGAGGAGTTTCTCTGTGTGAGACATTGTTTTAAGTGCTTCACATGATCAACAAATTCAATACTCACAAAATCCCTCTTAATTAGGTTAATACTATTCCCCTTTCACAACTGAGGAAACAGAGACATAAAGAAGTTGGGTAAATGCCAGCATCACACAATTCAGGAGTGTTGGACAAGATTTGAACCCAGGCAGTCTGACCTCAGAACTCTGCTTTTTTTTCTTAATTTTTATTTTTATTTTTTATTGAGACTAATTGACATTCAATAAACTCAATTTCTTTAAAGTGTACAATTTGACAAGTTTGAACATATGTACATACCTGTGGAACCATCACTACATTTGAGATAAGGAATATGTATCCATTAACCCCAAAAGTTTGTTTGTGCCTTTTTGTCCTGTTTTCCACCAGCCCATTCCCAGGCAACCACTGACCTGCTTTCTGAGTCTATAGATTCATTTAAATTTTCTAGAATTTTATATAAATAAAGTCGCATAGTATGGACCCTTTTTTTGTCTGGCTTCTTTCACTTAGCTTAATTACTTTAGGACTCATCCATATTGTATCCATTGTTCATTTATTTTTATTGTTGTGTAGTATTTCATTATATGGATATAAGGACGATTTGTTTATCCATTCACCTGTTGATGAACACATGAGTGTTTCCCCACTTGGGGCTATTATAAATAAAGCTATTATGAACATTAGCATACAAATATTTATATGGACATTTGTTTTCCCTGATTCTAATCACAAAATTAACATAATGCCTACCTCTCTTTGAAGTAGGCTCAATAAACCTTAGCAGAGGTGAAAAATGGTACCTAGCATGGAATTCCTTTCTTGAAATTGGGTATTGTCTGAGAGAGAACCCTGTAGGTATGTGGTCTTTTTCTTTCCTGAGTCATGGCAGAAGAAAAAGAACCTCTTGCATGCCTCATGCTCACATGTGGAAACCTTTCTGGGGAGGGGAGAGGGTAATGGGGAAAGGTTCTGGGTTCCTGGAATTTGCTTTCCCGGAAAGCAGAGTTCAATCTACCTGTCAAGGTTTTCAACCTGATGTGTTTTCAGTGCAGTTATCGGTGATGAATGACTGGTCCCAACCGCATTACCTACCAAAAGTTAACGTGAATGCTCCAACAACTCAGGCAGGAAATGAGATCCCCGGATGTTCACAGAGTCAGTGAGACAATTAATCTGATTTACATCCATCGCATTTGAGAGAACTAAAATTTCATCTGCTGCTTCTAAGCATTCATTTGGGTTGAAATGACAATACTTTAAATGAAACCCTTCAGTCAAGCTGTTTATAAAATACACAGTGGCTCACAAGGATGGAAAGCCAATAGAAGAGCTCAGAAATCACAGATAACGTCAAGACAGGAGAATGTATTAGATGGGAATGCAGACATGTGGAGTAAAGAAACGGATTGGTTGGGTTAAAACTCTGCCCAGCAGAGAATACAGGGACTTGATACATTTCTAAGACCAAAGTGATAAACTAAAAAGTCCAGATGGCAGGATAAGACAAGAGGTTGCTTCCCAAAGCAGGAAATGAAATATCCTTGGAGAATGAAAGAAAAAAAGCAGGGATCATCTTGCATTTTATTTTTTATTTTTTGAGTTGTCCTCTCCTATAGGATTTGCAGACACTAATATGACACAAATAAGATGGAAGTGATGTCTAGAGGGCAGAACATAAAATTAACTGTGGCTACAAAAATCATCTCTCATAGAAGGGGTAAGAGAAAACAGTCCACAGAGAACTTGCCTGTGAGGAGCCTGCTGCGTTGATCTAAGGTGAAGCAGAGGAGTTCTATGGTAGCAATTCTCATTGCTGAAGGGGCCAATGATTCCAGTGGATCTTGAGACATTATTTCCAATATTTCTGGTTTAGAAACATTTCAAAATGCATAGACAATTATTGCTTCCTAAGGGACCACTCACAGTTATCTGTGTTCATAACCACAGATGTCAACTCAATTTGGGGAAAAATATTTGCATAATTCTTAACAGTGATGAACCATTCTGACTATGCTCGATTTTTTAAAATATGGTTGGGATTGGTGACATTGAAAGATGAAAAAGTCTTATCTACAGTTATTAGTAGCCAGTGAGAGTCATGTTCACCCTGAATTATGTTCATGCTCTGGATGACCTCTTTTTAGATAATCCTAAGTAACTCTAATTCCAAAATTTCCTTCCATATTAACAAATCTTTATGGAGAACCTACTGTGTGTAGGAAATACAGAGATAGAAGGCACTGACACATGAGCAGGGACCAGGAATAGGTTTGATGTCAGTTATGGCCTTAGTAGGCAGCAGAATTTGGTTCAACTGAAAGATTTCAATGAAGGGAACACATATAGAAGAATCGTCAAGGTTAAGAGAGCAAATAGGGATGGCGAGGTATCCCAAGACAGCACAGCAGGGTGACCTGGCAAAAGCTGGAGTCATGGGACGACACAGCATCTGCCACAGACACTGAGTCCCAGAAGGAGCAGGGCAGGGACAGCCCAAGCTCTTCCATCCATACTTATCTCCTCTTTCACCCTGCAGTGTCTTGCTGGTGCCTCCCATCGGCCAAACCCAACCTGAAGCTGGCACAAGGAGTATGCAAAAGCCAGCTTCCTGGGACACAGAGCAGGGTGGAGAAAGAAGACTCGTGGACTGGGCAGGTTCTCCTCCTGGGATATGGGAAGGTGGAATAAGTGGAGGAGAACCAGCCCAATCTATTCTTTTTGCCATTTGGCATCTTTTCTTGTTTTTCATTCCATAAAGAAACATTCATCCCCAAAACATAGGAGAGAAAAATCTCATCAGCTACACAGGGTGATGTCAGTTCAGTCATACATCTATCTGGAATTTAAATTGTCATGGTAGCCACTTCTGTAACTCTTTATTTAAGGCAGGAGGAAATGGTGAAAAAAACAATCAAGTAAAATGTGCACGGTTTGTATAGTGATCTCTTCTGCGGCTAGTCACAAGACCTAAGTTAATTACCATAGCTTTCCTCTTTCTCCATTTTTTACCCGTACCCTCTGCCATTGGCGCAAGATTCTTTACTTGACAGAGTGACCCCATGGCATAATGATTGAAGGACCTAAGTCCTCAGTTGTTCAGAATTTATTAGGTTGCTATAGTTTTCTGTTTATTATTGCACTTTGGAGTACCAAGAGAGAGACCAGAGAATCCCCTAGGTTCCAGATCTGGTCCTCCTTGTGCCAATTATATAATTGTGTAGCTCTCCTGTGTTCCCCTTATTGGTCTCATACACCTGGAAGCTACCTGAAAGCAGGCCTAAGAAATGTAGTCTGTAAGTATCAGCCTCCTGGTACACAGAACAGAGCATAGGAGGGAGGGAAATAGAGAATATCCAGAACAAATTACGTCAATGCTGGTATAATTTTGGCCTGGGCCATGATGCTGCACAGGAGAAGTTTGGGATCAGAGCTGGTCTGGAAAGTCAAAGATTCTGTCTGAAGCAGAATCAAGTGACAATCTAGGCAAGGTCACAAGGGTTCAGTGACTCTTTTTCTGTTGTATCCACACCCCTAATCAAGAAGCACTGCTGGATCTAATCAGGAAGCACTGCTAGACCATCACATCAAGTTACTGTTGTCTCACAAAATAACTCACCATTATTAAATTAGCTTTATTTATTACACACGTGTTATGATGTTACATCCTTTAAAAATTGTAGCAGACATATATTAAGTGCTCATACTTTGCCAAAGTCTTTTACATACATCCTGTTAATTAATGTTTCCAATAAATCTATCTACAATTGTTTTATCAGCTTTTCAGAGACAGAAGTGAGACTTGGAGATATTAAGTAACTTGCCCTAAAAGAGAACACAAGTAAAAGGCAGAGAAGATTGAAATCCAGACAATCTGACGTAAAAATCTATGCTCTTAACCTCTACTTTATGCTGCCTCTTTTAAGCTTCACTGCAGTCCTGCAAGATGATTATTTCCATTGCATGGGCAAGGAAACAGGTGGAGAGGGGGCCAGTAACGTTCCTAAGTGACATAGCTAGTGAGGAGAAGAGGCTGGGGATGGAACTCTGACCTGCCTTACTCCAAAACCCATGTTCTTTCCATCCTGTGTGAAGTTAGTTTGCACTGCAGAGCAAGTCAATAGGGGAGGAGCAGAGAAGTGAAAGAACTGTTAAGCCTGAGCCAGTGGCAGAGCGAGCCTGGTACCTGGTAAGGGCTCCACAGCAAAGGACAGCACACCCAGGGTGGTGGGGCTGGTGGGGGGAGCCAGACACAGATCTTGCAGAGAGCAGATAAGCTTGCCATAAGGAAGAGAGGTGTTAGGACGCTTTGCACCCAGCCGCAGATCACATTTCATTTGCCATAAACATAGCCTTTCTTGAATTCTAAATTCAATGGCAGAATTTTTTCAAAATTAAAAAGAAAAAAATACAACACCCCCCCGACCAAGTCTCTTTTCCATCTATGCCTTTGCCTCCACTCTTTAAACATATACAAAAAGAGAAATAGAGCAGTTCAGTTCCTGTTGGTGAGTTGCCATGGAGACGGCTTCCATGCATTCTCCAGTCCTGACTCACCACTGCAGGAGACTCCAGACTTAATTATTTATTAACAGGCTTTTACCAGGGCAGCCTCCAGAGGTGGAACGTCTTGTTTCCAAGGCTGGAACAGGGATAAGAAACAGAGGCAGAAAATACTAAGCAATTACGAAGAATTAATTAGAACCTCTGTAAACGCGCTGAAAAACATGCTTTAGGAGAAACTGTGTTGGGATTTGAGGGTACTCAGGTGTCTGAGGGGGGAAAAATAAAGGAAATGAAGCAGTGGGTCTTTAATAATGCTTTCTCCTGTGACACTGAAAGAGTCCCCTGCACTGTTTCTTTCATGAATTAGTTGTTCAAGATGGATTAGTGAACTATAAATTCCAGAAAAAAATTTATATAATTTACACTAAAAAAATATAAAATAGATAACTATATATGTGTATATATATATATATATATAAATTGTTTCAGTCTTTGTACACCTGTCCAAGCATAGCATAATCAGACTGACCTGGCTAAATTAATTAATTCATAGTGGGGTGCTTAGAAATGATATCAGTGATATTACAACTACATCTTGCTGAGAAACATATGTGACTCCTGGGATACCTATTTACATGATTGCACATTAATTTTTTTTCTTTACTTTTAAACCTAGTGAGTGGAAATGGAACGGGAAAGGCAGAAAGGTAGTTGATTAACTCATTAATTAATTTATTGGTTCATCTATGCTTTTATCCATTCAACTATAGAACTATTTATTCACTCTTCTGTACTTACCAGAAATCAAATACTAATTTGAAAATCACATGGCACTTGACCCAAAGATATCTCAGTCTAGTGAGGGACACGAAGCATGTACACAGGTCCCTAAATTCATGATCAATGATTATTAATTACCTTAGGAGATGTGTGGGTGGAAGGGTATAAGAAACGGCAAGATAAACTATGTCACAATGAAGTCACACAGTGAGTGGTGACAGTCTGTCCTGAGATTGAATTAGTTGCCCACTGATGTTGTTTTGAACTCTAAGATCTCTCTGAATCTATGTTGAGTAGTCAACTTATTCTGATGTTGGGTTATGTGAATAGCACACAAAAACCGATCTCAACTTCAATTCCATTATTGAAGTTTTGTTGCTGTTGTTATTAATATTTACTGCTGTGTGGAAGATCTATCTGCCATAAATAAACCATCAGGGATCTGACTGGGAGAATTTCGTCTGCCCTTAACAACTTGAAGTTTAAACTTCCACTCCCTTCAAGTTAGGGTAAAATTATTTGGTTTCTCATGTAGTTGAGTCTAGGTTGTGAAAGGGACATGCCAAGTATTCCACAGCATTTTAGAGCTAGAAAAACCTTGTAGATCAAAAAACAAACAAACAAACAAACAAAAAACTGCTGTCTCTTGGTTGTTTATTATATGTCAGGTACTTTACTTATATTAACTTTAATCTTTAAAACACTTCAAGTTAAGTATAACTAGTCAGAGATTTTCATCAATAAGGGATTTAGGCTTTGAAATACTAACAGAGCCCATATCCCAGAGCTGAATAGGAAAGCTGGTGTGTGTGGGGGGGGCGGAAACAAAAATAAAAACAAAAAAAACACCAGAGTATCTAATTCCAAAGCTAGCATTTGTTCCACTGGACATTGATCCAACGTAGCCTGGATTCCCTAGTTTCACAGATAGAGAAAGTAAGACTCTATAATTCCGCATATTCATTCCTGTTCAAAGGTCTTAATAAACCAGGAAGAGTTTGATCTGGAACTTTTGCTAAAATTAATAGCCAACATCATAATTAACAGTAAGCCTTTAAAATAATTCTCATTGAAGTCATGAATGCTACAAAGATTTATGCAATCACAACTATTATTTAACATGGATTTGACATTTTAGTGTTGGAAATGAGAGAGGGGGAATTAGAACAGAGTTATAAGAAATAGTAGAGTGGAGAGAAAGTTCATAATTGACTTCTGGATAAAATGAAAGAATCTAAAAATTGTAATAAAGCAAATACTAGAATTTCAAACATTGGTTGGTTTTGAATTACATATTCAAAAGCAACAGCTATGGAAATACAAGGGACCCAAAATAGACAAAACAATTTTGAAAAAGAACAAAGTTAGAGGATTCAAACTTCCTGACTTCAAATCTTTTGACACAGCTTTAGTAAATGTGTACTGCCATAAGGATAGCCATATAGAGCAAAAGAATAGAATTGAGAATTTAGAAATAAACCTTTATATTTAGAGTCAAATGACTTTTGACAAGGGTGCTAGAACAATTCAATGGGGGAAAGAATTGTCTTTCCAACTAAAGTTAATTGGATATTTAATGCTAAAGAATAAAGTTGGACCTCTTCCTTATAATACAGGCAAAAATTAACTACAAAATGCATCTGAAAGATATATTAAAAAAGAAAACCCAATCTGTAATAGAAAAAAAGAAAAAAAACTAACAAATACGCAAAATTTCTATAAGGAAAATGATAAAATACTCCTGAAGGACACAAAAGTCAAATTGAACAAATAAAAGTCATATCATGTTCTCAAAAGGAACATCAAACATCATTAAAAATATATTATCCATTAGTTATATATAAATATAATGGATCTGCAAGTAAAAAAAAAGAACTTTGTATTTTTTTCCAGAGCTAGAAAAGTTAATTTTAAATACATTTGCAAGAACAAAAAGCAAAATGGCTAAAATGTCTTTCATTAAAACTCTGTGAACAGAACCAGTAATAGACTCACTTGCATACAAAAATTTAATATGCAATATGATAGCATTTCATACCAGTAGAGGAAAGATGAACTTCTTGATGAATGGTAATGGATA
This sequence comes from Daubentonia madagascariensis, assembly GCA_023783475.1. NCBI lineage: Eukaryota > Metazoa > Chordata > Mammalia > Primates > Daubentoniidae > Daubentonia > Daubentonia madagascariensis. The sequence continues at coordinate 15,877,937 of JAKFHU010000144.1, forward strand.
CATGAAAAACCAAATGAAAAGTAAAAATTGGTATATTCCTTACCCTGTATACCAGAAAAAAATCAAAATGAGTCAGAGATTTAAATGTAAAAATTAAAACCTTACATACACAGGAAAAAATAGGTACTGATTATTTTATAATTTGGAAATGGGGGTGGTTTACCTAATAGTGATTCAAAAATCCAAATTCAATAGGAGAAAGCTTGAGATATATAAATATATATAGTGATATATGATATAATCTATATTATATATATCAATATAATATAATATATAATGTTATATGATATATAATATGATATAAATACATGTGACATTATATAAATGTAATTTTTACAAGTACCAAAATAATTTACAACTTACTTGCAAATCACACCAAAAGAGTCCGTAATCTTAACATAAAAAGAACTTCTAAAAAATAAAAAAAGAACAAAATGAACCCTATGAACAAATGACCAAGATATATAAAGACATTGATTTACAGAAACTAGAAAACTAATGGAGCTTAACTTATGAAAAGATGTTCAATCTCACTTGTAGTAAGAAAAATGAAAATTATAAACTACACTGAAATACCATTACTCTCCTTTGAGATTGCCAAAATCCAAAAGATTGACAAAGCACACTACTGGTGAGACTTCAAAGATACACACACTTTTGTAGATTACCAATGAGGAATATAAAATTACACAACCAATTTGGCAATGTGTAGCAAAATTATATGCACATACCCTTGGACCCAGCGATCTTGCTTCTAGTAATTTATTACAATGATACATTCCAAAAGTTTTACAAAAAAGACATATTCAAAAAGGTATTCATTCTAGCACTTTTACTTTATCATAGTAAAACAAATGACCTAAATGTCCATCAATAGGGGACTAGTTAAATAAACTATGAATACACAATGAAATACTATATGTAGTACTGTGTAATTAAAAACATACTTATATGCTCCTGTTATGTAGTCTTTGGAATGTATTATTATGTTAAAAAAATTGAAGAAATATTTTTATAGTATGCCACCATTTAACCAAGAAAAAGGAAACTATATATATTTTATACCTATATATACATCTATATATACATTTATATATATATCTGTAAAATTATATATAGATATATCCTTTATTTAAAAATGGAATAAAAAATATATTTTGTGATTTTTCTATAGGGGGTGGCAGAGGTGAGTAGAAGTTTTACTTTTCTAATACACTTTGTTTTATAGGTTTGAACTTAACACCATGTAAATGCATATATTTTTGAAACAAAATTGCATAAAAACTTTAAAAAGGAATTGCTCATTATGAAAAGAAAAATGAACAAATAAATCTTTGAATTGAGATGTTGGAAAATGATACAGAGAGCAACTATTTCAAATGACTTAAAAACACAGTAATTTTACTGCACACCCTTAATGGATTAGATGCTAAAGATAAAAAGAATAAAAAGAAAAACAAAACACACCGTAACTTGTTAGTCAGTTGTGTGCGCGCGCGTGTCTGTGTACAGAGAAAATAATTATGCCATTAAACAAAGATTTTCAGCATCAAAAGAGAGACGAAATGTAAACTCAGAACAGAAAGTCAAACACTGCATGTTCTCATTTATAGGTGGGAGCTAAATAATGAGTACACGTGGGCATAGAGAGTGGCCTAAAAGATGCTGGAGACTCTGCAGAGTGGCAGGGTGGGAGGGTGGAGGGTGGCAGAGGGGTGTGGGATGAGAAATTACCTAATGGGTACTACGTGCACTAATCGGGTGAGGGTTACACAAAAAGCACAGACTTCACCACTATACAATATATGCATGTAACAAATCTGCACATGTACCCCACAAATCAATAATGAAATGAAATGAAATAAATAAAATAAAATAAAATAAAATATGCCAAGAAGTATAATCCCACATTTGAATGGAAATACCAGTATGAACTCGTGACGTATTTTCTTTGTCTGGTGAAAAAAAACTAGAAATCATGACCGAAGTCATAGTAACGAGCACTCCTAATGCTCAGATCATGAACTTAATTACAAAATTAACCAGAGATCACTGAAGACATGATTGATTCCTGATTTGGGTTAGGAAATGTAAAAAAATTAGTCTAGATCATAGAAAGAATGAAAGTTACTAAAGACTGTTAGAGTTTGATTCAAAATGATCCAGGATAAAACTTAAAGAGGCTTCCACTATCCAAAGATGGATAATATGAGCATCAATAAAGATATTAAAATGCATTAATATTTTAAAATCCATCAGTTTATAATGATACCAAAAAACCAAAAATACTCTCCTTTCTTACCTTTGGAGTGCTAGAAAATCAACTCATTGTTTGAAAACTGGTAATGAGGCAAGAAAAGGTTTTTATGGCAGAATATATGGTCATTAATAGTCAAAATAACTTTTAAAAAATATTGTGATAAAATATTTGCACTCTCAGATAATAAAACATTACGGAACCAAAACGTTTTTACCATGTGGTATTGGCATCATCATCATCATCATAATAGGCAGTACAAGGAAATGAAATACACATCCAAGTATCTCTATTTTCCATATGATAGAGACAGCATTTCAAATCATTAGCAAAGTGCTAGATCATTTAATAAGTAGTTCAGGCATAATTTGTTAACTATTTGTTACCATAACTCAACATAAATTCCAGATGAAATGAAGAGAATGTAGGCCTTGGAGAGGGAGAAATGTAAAGAGGGAAAGGAAGAGGGAAAAGAGAAAGGAAAAGAAGAAAGTGAAGAGTTAGGTAAAGAGAGGAGTGTAAGAAAAGAAAAATTATCCAATATTGGAGTGGGTCAGGGTTTTCTAGGCAAATGTCTCAAAAAAAGATAGAAATAAAATAATTAACAAAGTAGGCTCTCGAGTCAGATTATCTAGTTTTAAAGACCAGCATGACCACTTACTAGTTGGTACGTTGGTAGGTGACTAGTTGGTATCTTTCTGTTCCTCAGTTCCTCATCTGAAAATGAGAATAACTATTATATGCATTTTACAGGTGGTTTAAAGATTAAATAAGATAGTATGTGTTCGTAATTTATCATCATCTGAAATACACAGTAAAACTAAATAAATATGGGCTACTACTAAATACAATTTGAAATTTTGCATATAATGAAAACTTCATAAACAATCAAAATGTAAAGATAAACTGAGACAATATTTGCAAAATATAAAGGCAGATAATAGGTGAAAGGCTAATAAAATTATAACTATATAAAATAAATATACTAGTGAGAAAAAATAAAAGGCCAATAATTTATAAAATAAATATCAACATCAAGATTTGAAAAATATTCACCTTGTTAAAAATCTAAGCAGAAAAAATTAAAATTAGATACTTATTGTTGATCCATTTGAAAAAATCTATAGACAATATTCAGTACTGGTGAGATTATACTAAAACTTCTCAAAATCTCTTGCACTGCTGGGGCAAATACATCATTAACTCTGTAGGGTCATTCAGAGGTGTGTGTCAAGAGTTAAAAAATATTTGTATCTTTTGTACTTTAAATGTTACTTTTAGTAATTTACACTAAGAAAACACTTAGAAAATTAATATATGCAAAAATATTTTTATACTATTATTTATAATAGTAAAAACCTAGAGTCAATGTGTTCAAAGATATGTGATTAGCCAAATGCATTTTGACAGAGCCATTAATAATGATATTTAGAAGAATTGTTAATGACGTGTGTGCTATATTATAAAATTTTAAAAAGCAGGTCACAAAGCAATGCTCCTGATTTTATATAAAACCAGCTTTCTTTACATAGTGGCATTATTTTTTTTCCTTTTTACATCTGCGCATTTTCCAAATTTTCTACTGTGAAAATATTTCTTTTAATTTGAAAAAAAATTAAGAGAACAGCTTCTCAAAGTTTGAAAAATAAGTTATTACCACTATACTAACTTACCCTGAGTTGGTAATAATATTTTTCTTGCAAGTAAAGAAAACAGTGCTCATAGCCATGATCCCTGGAGTCTCTCAAGGAATAGAATGAGGTCAAAGTATAGCCTGGCTGGCAGATTCACAAGTGTTTTTTGACCATGTGATGCCTTCTATATGACATCTTAAGCTGAGCTAAAATGGAATAAACTTTGAGAAAGTTTTACATGGGGTAAGCTTTTCCAAACTTTGCAATTATCTTTCCAAATTTCCATCCCAGATTAGCAAACATCCTTCACCTTCACAACTGACATCCCACAATGAGCACAAAATGACTTTTTTCAAGAAAGTGAGTGTAACGGACCTGTTGATGTCAAAATCATCCCCAATTCAGAGTTGCTCAACCTTCAAGTTCCTGTCTACTAATCATGTATTCTGTCTATGGGGTCTTGGCATTTAGAAACATGTCTCCTACTCATGGGTAGTAAATATACCGGACTTTCCCATGCTCTCCCAACATCTTGGTGTTGGGGATGTTGCCTAGATCTATATGCCCTCCAAAATCCAGCATTCAAATATCCTAAGGTTAATAACATTATTATATAAATATTATCTATCAAATGGGGGGTAAATGAAGAACTTGAATTTATTTAACTATATTGTACACCAAAAGTAGACTGTAAAATATTCTAAGACAAGAGGGAATATGTCTATCATATGTAGACTCTGTTCATTGATAAATAAATACAGGCTAGTAGGAATACAAGCCAAGGCAAATTGAAATACCTTATCCATTAAGCTAATTGTCCAGTATTGCTTACTCTTAACCACTCTGCAATATGCTCTGTTACGTGCAGGAAGCCAGCTTAGTGACAACAAGCCAAGGGTATGAATAAATAAATTTGTTTTCTGATTAGACAAGTTTAAATATCATGGTTCCCTACATTGATTATTCTTTCACAAGTATTTTCTGAGCACCTACTGTATGCCAGTCATTGTGATCAATCTACGGGATACATCAAAGAATTTTGAGGTTAGTATCTTAGTGATGATCTTTTTGGGTGAATGAAAGGAATTTCTAAATGTTTAGATCAGGGGTCAGCAAATTATAGCTTGCAGGCCAAATTTAGCCCCACTATCTTTTCATGTAATCAAAATTTTATTGAAACGCAGCCACATGCATTCATTTATATATTATCTATGGCTGTTTACACATTACAGTGGTAGTCCAGTTACAAAAGAGAATATATGGATGGCAAAACCTAAAATATTTAGTATCTGGCCTTTTATGGAAAAAGTTTCCTGACTCTTGGTTTAGATAACACTAAAATCTTATATTTCCTTATAAATTCCATGATTCACTCACCTCCAAACTATTCTTCAAAAGGATGACATCCAGAGTCAGCCTTTTTACATGAAAGTTGGATATTACTCTCTTCTTAAACATGACAATGGCTCTTCATGCTCTTACAATGAAGACTACATTCTTACACAATCTTTGTCTTATTTGTTTTCTGTTGCTATAACAGAATACCTGGGACTGGATAATTTATAAAGAAAAGAAATTTATTTCTTGCAGTTCTGGAGGCTGGGAAGTCCAAAGTCCAGGGACTGTATCTGGTGAGGGCCTTATCACTGGTGGGGGTTCTCAGCAGAGTCCTGAGGCAGAACAGGGCATCACATGGTGAGGGGACAAGAGCAAGTCTGCTCAGGTCTCTCTTCCTCTTCTTATAAAGCCAATGGTCCCATCATGGGACTCCATTCTGGTGCCTTATGTAATCCTAATTAAGTCCCAAAGGTCCTACCTCCAATTAACATATGAATCTGGGGATTAAGTTTCCAACACATGAAATTTGAAGGACACATTCAAACCATACCAATCTCTGAAGTCCAGCTTGCTCCAGCTGTGGTGGCCTTCTTTCAATTCCTTGAGTAGATCGCTTTTTTTATAAACTTTTTCTTCTGTCAGGAACAAAATTCCAATTAAATCTTGGACTGCCCAACTCTTCCTTCATTCTCAGCCTAAATTTTACTTCTCAAAGAAGCATTAGCAATTGTATTATTTACAGTAATTACTATACTACCACCCTTCCCTGTTATTTTCTCTTATGGTACTCATTTATTTTCCTTTATGGCATACCTTAAAATTTGTTTTCAGATCATCACTTATGGGATTGTATGATAACTGTCTACACCACTAGACTGTAAGCTCAGTGAGGGTAATAATTAGGTTAGTTTTCTTTACTAAGCACTCTATGCCTATCTACAGATTTCCTGGACCTTAGAAGTTATGCCATAAATTATTTTGAATGAAGAATGTAGAACTATTATGATGTCAATTGGGTGGAGGTAAATTCTTTAATGGAGGCAGAAAATTGGCAGATAAGTTTGAATTTCTTCAATAAAACAAATAATAAAAGAGATTCTAGTACTCAGAAAACTTGCCTAAATCCACTAAGCCTGACTTGAAGTAAAAAAAAAAAAAACCAAAAAGCAGTAAATAAATTGATTGAGAGGATAGTCAGATAGTCACTGATGAGACCCAAATTAATAACCTGGAATGAACACTAGGTGTAAGAAACATCTCAAATCACACAGAGATGGAAAACATGAGATAACAGGTAAGAGAACTAGAGAATAAATCTCAGAGACCAAAAGTGAAAATAACAGGATTTCAGGAGGAGAAAAGGGAAAAATAGAAGAGAGGCAATAAGTGGACAGAGAAAATTTCCCTGATGGGTGTGAGTAGGGGGTGTATCTCCAAATTAAAATGACACAAGTTCTAGTCAGAATTGATGAGAAAAGACAGGCATACTTACATTCATCCTGATAAAATTCTAGAGCTCCAATGATAAAGAGACAATCTTACAAACTTTCAGGTAAAAAGAAAAAGATACCTGTATTACTCTGCTGGGGCTGCCATAACAGAATGTCACAGACCGGGTGGCTTAAAACAATAGAAATTTACTTTCTTACAGTTCTGGTGGCTAGAAGTTCAAGATCAAGGTGTCAGCAGGGTTAGTTTCTCATGAGGCCCCACTTCCTGCCTTGCAAGGAGCTGCCTTCTCACTGTTTCCTCCCATGGCCTTTCCTCCTGGTGTATAAGCAGAGAGAGAGAGAGAGAGAGAGAGAGAGAGAGATAACTTTGGTGTCTCTTCCTCTTCTTATCAGCCCTATCTGATTATAACCACACCCTATGACCTCATTTAGTCTTAGTTACCTCCTTAAAGGCCCTAACTTTAAATGCATCACATTGGGATTAGGGCTTCAACATATAAACATTGGGTAGGATACAATTTAGTCCACAACAGTATCAAAAAAGGAAAAAATAATCAGACTATCATTATTTTTGTCTGCAAGATGATGGTGGGATAACATTTGAAGACTACTGAGAGGTAAGACTGAACTGTCTGATTCCTAGTCACATTATTATTGTACCTTTATTCTGTCAGGAATAAAAGGAATATAGTTGCAAAGATGCCAAGATTCAGAGAGTAGATCACTCACTCATTCCACCAGAAGAACATGTTCAATGACTAACTCTAACAAAGGGATCCATCCCAATAGAGATCTCAAGGTAGGGAAAATGCAGGAAGAGAGAAACATGTGGTAAGCAGTGAACCCTGGTTTACACATATAACTCTAAATGGATAATGACAGACTCTCTGCTAACGTGAAATAGAACACTAATAGGGTTTATTAAAACAGAAGGAGCATCTGCAAGGAAAATTATAATAGCTTACATCTGAATATACTTAATTAGCTCTGTGAATCCAGAGTTGAGTGGTAGTTGGGAGAGAGAGGGAAAAAGCATTCTAAAGATATCTTCTGGGCGGGGGCTAAAGAGTAATAAGAAAGAAGAAGAGAAGGATGAAAGTGTTCTATGACTTTATCTCATAGGAGGATAAGGAAATGGGGGTTAACAGAATATTTGCTATGGGAAAGAGATGGAATCATGTCAGTAAATAAATAGGATCTGATTATGAGACTTTGAAAAGGGACAGTGGTTAGTCACAATATGGAAAGTGTACCAGAACTTTTAAATTACAAAGTCAGGCAATGGAATAAATACCAACTTCAGAAAACTGGTGGAAAAAAAAAAAAAAACAGTGAAAAGAAAAAAAGGAAATCACTAAAGACGTTAGATAGCAGATATAAAGATGGAAGGAATAAAATTAATATATGGATTTGAGAATGAACCAAATTCTCCCATTAGATGCAAGAGACTGATAGAGTTAAAATTAGGTTAAACGTGCTATTTATTAAAAACAGATGCATTTAAGGTGTTTTTAGTATTAAGAAATAAGAGAGAAAAAGAGATATTAGACAAATAAGAACAAAACTAACAACAGAAGTGGCAATAGTAATTTAATCAAGGTGGAAAAAATTTAAGATTAAAAACACCAAACAAAGGAGCATAATATAATGCTAATAGACATATCTAATGCTAAAGATACTTCTATCATAAACCTGTATGTACTAAATAATATAACAGTTAAATATATAAATTTATTGGAAAATCAAGGAGAATTTGATAAGCATCTAATAAAGTAGAATATTTCACTACACTTATTTTGAAATTAGATCTAGTAGACAAAAATAAATAAGGATATAAAAGAATTTAATAATACAATTAATGATTTTATTTAAAAATATAGACTCATATATGCCTAAAATAAATAAATGAATTTTTATAAGTCCATAAAACATTTACATAAATTTATTTAAACATGATACAAAGATTTGATAGGCCACATGCTCTGATTAAAAAATATGTAAAATTAAATGTAACATTAAAAAGATTGTTGGAATAATCTTGTTAGAGTAGGTAGTCAGTTAGGTATGAGCAAGGGAGGAGGGAACGGAAAAGTAAGTCAACTGGCTAGGACAAGCAGCCTTGAACGAACAGACCTGAGGGGAAGAAAACAGCCATTAATTTCCCAGCATTGCACAGGTACAAAGTGACCTTTCCCCCATTACATCACAATTGTAATAAGTTTACATTGTGGTTTTGACCCTCCTTGCGGGAAAAACAGGGGAACTATGAATAAGAACAGAATGAACACTGACCACCCAGCCTTCTTTGACTTCAACAAATAAAAACAGCAACTGCTTGGGGTTTGGCACACTTGCTCTTTTCCAGCCTGCTCGCTCCCTTTCTTGGGAGTGCACTTTCCCTTCTGCACAAGACTTTCCTAAGCCTGCCCACTTTCACCCAATAAACTTGCCACTATCGCTTGGTTGTGTGTGCGTCCTGAAATCCCTTTCTGCGAGGTTAGCAAGAACCTTTACTCTGGTGACAATCTCACTTAGAAATTTAGAAACAAACCAAGGGATATTCCTTGAATCAGAGTCAGAGTCATAAAACCTGACAATACAAACTCTCCAGAAAGCCATGAAAAGAATATCTAACAAAAAGTGTAAAACTTCGTATAATTCACTTTTTGATGAATTTATAAAGATGATTAAAAACGAAATGAGAAGATATGACTCATCTCATGATTTTAGAAAAAGAACATCAGCAGAACAACGATGACCAAGACAAAAGAGACTGGGAAGAAAGACTTGAAATAAAAGAAAAGCTGAAAATAATAAACATTCATGCTAAAAATAGTAAAAAGGTTATAGAAAATACAACAGCTATTGGTAGAAGAAAACATAAAGTACCTCGTGAGCCTGATGAGAGACCTAAAAGAAGCAGCAGCAGAAGGAGTCTGAGAGGGAGGAGGAGAAGGAGAACTAAGGCATGCAAGGCAAGATTAAGGATAAGAAAAGAAGTATTGGTACAACCACACTGGTAAAGGGGAGATTAGAAGGATAAGACAACACATGACAAATATTTGAAATCCTAGAAAAAAATGAATTATTTCCGAGCAAAGTATGTTATGAAAGTTGATCCCAAAAGAAGTGAAAACTTAAATTGATCAATTATTATAAAAAAGAATCAAAAAACAATTGTGTACCTCACTGAAAAAGTCACCAGTGGGTTCACAGCAAAATTCTGTCTCATCTTAGGGAAAAGATAATCCCAATATTATAAAACTATTACACATCACCAAAAAGATGAAAAATTTTCCCAAGTCATTTTAAGATGGCTTCTGAACTTTAATTCCCAAATTCAAATAGGTACATTTTAGAAAGAAAATGAATTCAACAATAAGAAGGAATGAAATAGTGGTACATGGTAAAAAATGCATGACCTCAGAAACATTATATCAAGTACAAGAAGCAAGACACACATCACGTATTGTATGATTTACTTATATAAAATGTTCTGTTTCTATAGATACAGAAAACAGATTAATGGTTGCCTGGGATTGGGGGTAAGAACAGAAATTCACTGCACATGGGCACAAAAGATCTTTTCAAGGTGATAGAAATGTATTAAGATTGGATTGTGATGGAGGTTGTATAACTGTCAATTTACTGAAAGTCATTGAATTTTATACTTAAAATGGGTGAATTTTATAGTCTGTAAATTGTATCTCGGTAAAGCTCTTTTTAAAAGTAAATGAATATCAGATAAAATAGACCAAGACTATTATTTATAAACATACATACAAAAAGTCTAAATAAAATATAAACTAATAGGTTTATATTATTATTATATTATATATATTACATTATATCTTTATATGAAGGTATCTTTATATGATACCTTCATACCATGAAGAAGTAGCATTTGTTCCAGGAAAGCAAATGATAAAAGTCATTAGTCATTCCCTATACAGCAAAATAGGAATAACAAGATATTAATTAAATTTACCAATAGTCAACAGTAAATATTATTTTCAATCACAAATCACTAAAATCATTTCAATTTAAATCAAGAATTAGATAAGGGTGCCCATTGTTAGTCAATATTTTTTGGAAGTTCTAAAAATGCAGTAGAAAAGAATTTGGAATAATATAAATATAGGGAAAATAAAGTGATAAACTTGTCTCTTTTAGATAATAAAATTATTTGATACTTAGAAAGCCCAAGAGACTGTAGTTAAAACAAAACCAAAGTTCTTCTTCAATTGTTAGGAAAATTTGGTAAAGTGGGTTGAAATATGATAAAATTTAAAAAAGAATATCTTTTCTTTTTTAAAGCATCTAGAAATTGAAGTAGAACAAAAAAGACATTCATAGTGATAAGAAGTAGTATTATAAAATCTTAGAAATAAGCATAACAAGAAAAAAATAGATATCTTTATAAATAAAATTTTTATAAAATTGTATTAAATGATAGAAATCAAGATCTGAACCAACAGAAAGACATAAAATGGTTGATACATTTCATTAAAATGCCAGTTCTTTTGAAATAGATGTATGGTTTAATACAATGCCAATTATAACCCAATATATCTTTTTTTTGAAATTGGATAAAATTATCCAAGATAATTTTAATTTTGAATGAGAAAAGCCAGAAAATTGACAAGAAAAGCATGCAAAAGAAGACTAGAAAGGGATAAATTTATATACATTAAAGATTATTCAAAATGTCTGTTCAAATCAGTTCATCATGGTATTGGCATATAAACAGACATACAGATTATTGAAACAGATTGGAAAATCCAGAGCAATATCTAAGGATAAATGAGAATTTAATACACAATGACAGTAATATTTGAACCAGTAGGAAAACATAAATTATTTATAAATGATACTGGCATAACTAGCTATCTTGCCAGAAGAAAATACAGTTAATCTCTATCTTATCCAAAACACAAAATAATGCTAGAAGGGTTAAAGATTAAGTGAAAAAATAATAAAACAGTAAGCGTTAGAAAAGGAATATTTAAGACACTTCTGTATTATTTAAGGTTAGCATAAAGTAAAAACATGTATATGGACCATACAAAATTTTAAAACCTTTGTATATGAAAAGATTCCATTAAAAAAAGGGAATATAAAATGATGATGTATCTGGGAAAAATTTTTAATGTAAATTATATGGGTTAATATCCATTTAATATAAAGGACCCTTCCAAACATCCCAGTAGAAAGATTAGCAAAGAAGCAATGCACAAAAAGGCAATTCTAAGTGGCCAACAAACATTAAGATACTCAACCTCACCAATCGTCAGTGAATGCAAATTAAAGTAATGAAATATCCCTTTATGCCCATCAGACTGGCAAACATTGAACATAGCAATAACACCTATTGCTGGCACGGATACAGGAGAAAGGGATACTCTAATATATTGCTGGTAGAAATGTGCATTATTATAGCTTCTTTGGAAAACAATCTGGCACTATCTATTAAATTAAAAATATCCTTTGATCCAGACATCTCGTTGTGGGAACCTATCCCAGAGAAACAAATGCATCAGTAGGCAAGGAGACATGTACAAGGATATTTATTGCATCATTGTGCCAAAGAACTGGAAATTTTGTGAGTTCCTATTAGTAGTGCAATGGTTGGTTATTGTGAATATCGCAGATCATTATGCCACTTAGTACTATATCACTCGACTTGTAGAAATTTCCATGATGTATTGCTATGCAGGAAAAACAGGGTGCAAAAGCTGGGTGTAATATGATCTAATTTTTTAAATAAAAAAATATATATTAACATACGCATACACACATACATATGTACATATAAGTCTACATCCATCTATCATCTATATCTAACTGAAGAAAAATATGAGATTATGCAAACCAGGTTTTTAAAGGATCACTTGAGCATAGAGATGAGGGATGATGTAGGTAGGGGGTATGTAAAAGGGAAGGAAGGATCACAGCAAAAAAGGGGGAAAATATAACTAAAACCCAGCATGTGTGATTTGACCTCATCTGTGACAGAGAGACTGTAACATGAACTCACATTATCACCTTTTTCTGGAGTTTATTCCTTGTATAATCTCCTCCCCTTGAGCGTGGGGGACCTGTGACCTGCTTCTAACCAATAGAATGTGGCAAACGAAGGTGATGGGGTATCACTGTCATGATTATGTTACTTTTAACTTGTAACTTTGTTTTGGTAAAAGAGTCTCTCTATTGACTCTCCCCCCACCATTTCCTGGCCTTAATGACAAAAGCTATCATATGTAGTGGTCCACATGGCGAGGAACTGAGGGCAGCTTCCAGTGGACAGACAGCAAGGATCTGAATCCTGCCAACAAGCACAGGAGCTCAGGAGTGAATCCTTCCTCAGTTGAACTTCCAAATGAGATCCCAGCCTGGCCACACCTTAATTGCAAAGGACCTAGATAAGCTGTGCCTGCCCTCTTGACCCACAAAAACTGTGGGATGATAAATGAATGTTGCTTTAAGCTGCTAAGTTTATGGTATATTTGTATGTACCAATAGATAACTAATATATCATTTAACCATTTATATAAAATTGTATAGGTCTGTGTATTTTAAATTAGAAAAAATAATCAAAGCTACAATTTACTGAAAACCAATAATCCTCCAGAAACTCTATTTATATTATTTCAAAACCTCACAAAAACCCGTGTGAAATATCATCTCCATCTCCTGGCAGTGGAACCTGAGACTTGGAAGTTAACTTGCCAGATGTTGGGTAGCTGGTGTTTGGCAGAGTATAGGTTGCAACCCTGGATGCCCAGCTGAAAAGTCCCTTTGTTTTGTGTAAGTAGTTTTCATGCATCCCCTTCGCAGTCCAAACAGGCAAAATATCTGGATTGTCCATGGTCCCACTTTTCTGAGAAACTGCTACAAACTTTTAAGCCCTTGAAGACCAAAGATGTTTGCTCTACATGACAGAGGGCCTCCAATCCATGCCTAAGATATGCTTAGAATACCATCTAAAACCAGCGTGAGCGCTCAAGAGGTGGCACGTTGCACTGGGCTGTGCACTTCAGGTCATAAAGAACAGTATCTCCATACGTCTGAAAGCCCAAAGGCAGAAGCAACACAATGTGGACATGAGACTGAGTGAGACATGGAGACAGTGTCAGCACTTGCAGAAAGAAATAAGCTAGGGTTTTCTAAGATCGGCCTGTGAAGATGTTAAATGAGCGTTTTAAAGAAAGAAAAATAAAAGAATCAATGGTCGACCAGTCTGCAAAATGCTGAGTTGAAATAAAACAAATGTCTTTGTTGAACGGCTTCTCAAAGAATTTAATATTCCAATGTACATTGAACATTAACTTAAATTTTGAATTCAGAAAACTGACTTGGTTAAACATTTTGCACATGAATGTTGCATTTCCGAAAAATAAAAAAATGGGAAATGCTCCTCTATTCTTTCTACCTGCTTCTACACATGTTTCCTTGTCTTATAAAGCCAATTTGACATTGCAGTCCTACCCCACCCTCATCCCTTTGTGTCATTCAAAAACGATGAACTGCTCTGGGAATAGAAATCCTGACAACCGCTTTAAAATGTTCTTTAAATATGCACTAAAAGGGTCAAAAATATTTATTGGAATTAGGCAAATAATCTTATGAAAAACAAAATCTGCTGAATTTGGCGTCCTTCAAGAACTAAAGATATAAGTTCTAGACATTAGTTCTAAAGACTAAACACCAAAAAGATACTAGTTCTAGAGGAGATCTAGAGAGGACCAAGGAACTGAATCGAAGGCATCATAAAACTACTTATTTACAACAATGTTTAATAATAACGGCAATACTTTACGTATGTACACTTCAAATATTATGTTCATAGCCATCATCTCATTTAATTATCACAACGACTTAGTGAGATTGAAGTTATCTATTATCAGTTCCAATTATAGAGATTACAAAAAAGGAGAGACCAAGGGAGATTATAAGCCCAAGACCACAATTCTATCAAGTGAGAGAGTTGGGACTGGAAATAGATTTAACATGGTATATTTCATAAGGAGAATGTTTCATACTCTAGGTGATTTCTCAGATGAATTTAACCATATATTGATTTTCTCTTCAGCTATATCCAGTCTACCACTCAACAATTTGAATTTTGGAGTTTTAAAAAATATTTACTTTTTTTCTGGAAACTATGTTTGGCTCTTTAAATTATCTGCTTGTTTTTGCTTTCTGCTTTTTCCTCTGCCCTTTCCCCTTTATAAAACCAATTTGAATGTTTTAGTTATGCCTATTTAAAAGTCCTTTCGTATGTTCTTCCTTCTTAGTTTTGGAGGGCACATTCTTCTTTTAGTTTCTCTGTGAGTCTCCCTCATGGTAGTTGCTTTACTCACAGCTATGAAATGTTTTAATGCAAGCTCAGTTCTAGCTTCAGTTGTTGTTCTGAGGCATTCTTGCATGTCTTGGGCGGGAGGTTATGGGACAGAAAGGAGCTTATGGTTTCCAACTCTTAGGCTAATTTCTATGTTATTTTATGAGTTTAGGGTTTGCCTCTCGAGGGAAAAGCATAAATTTGAACCTCAATGCCACATATGATATAACTTTCAACTCCCTATTTTTTGCGGGGAATTTTTTTTATACACATAGTTCCTGTCAAATGTTAAATTTCCTTATGTCTTATCTAAACCCCTGACTGAGTAGTTTTTTGGGTTTTTTCTTAGTGGTATTTCAGGTATGGAATAGTCCTTTGTAAAGGCCAGCTTTATACTGCTTGTAGCTTCAGCTCTCTGTAGGCCTGAGCCTATGGTTTATCTTCCAAGATTAGTAGGAAATTCATTGCTAGTAGGTGCCTCAGCATTAGCTGTTGCTCATTGCCCCGACTTTGTTTCCTCTGGTTTCTTTCACTATGAAATTAAGGATTTCCCTTTCTTGATTGCTGGTTCAGCTGCTTTTGTTTGCTGCTTGCTTGCATCTCTATTTTTCTATCTATCCATCTATTCAATAAGTTAGTGAATCAATTGATTATGGTTTAAACCAGAAAGGGGAATTTCTTCTTATTGAGCCATATTAAATTGATACCTATCCCATGTGTCTTAAATCACTTCTCAATATTAATCTTCCACTTGAAATCCATAAAATAATTGACATTATGGAAACTGTAATTATAGCCTGTTCATAAAATCTCAGAAAACTAGAATTAGGAAGCAGATCATGAAATCGAAAGAAGCAGTTTAAGAATGAAGGAAAGGAAAAATTATATTACTACTTTGTGCAACAGAGAGCAAACCTAGAGAAGTGCTCCTCTAAGTGGTATTTTAGTTCAGCGAAGGATGTGTTAGGGTCTTAGGATGCAATTTATGTGGACTGTCTTTATTAAATCACCAATATTCCTTCAGCCATGCTCTGTGTTAGTCAGTGAGGACGCAGTGATTAACATGTGAGCACGGTTGATGCCATGTGAAAAGTACAGCCTAGTGGGAGTAGAGAGGAATCATGTAATCCCAGGGCATAGGGAACGCAGAGCAGTCCAGGGAAGAAGTCTCTGAACAAGTGAGGTTTAAGCTGAAATTTGAGGGATTAGAAGGAGATAATGATTCCACTTTTGGTTCACATTGGGCTTGATGAAATCCTCCAAGTGGGGATACCTAGCAGTCTGTCAGATAAACATGTCTGAAGCTTAGGAGGCACCTCTGGATTGGAGATATTGATTTGGTGTTCCATTTGGATGATAATTTATTCCTCTATCATGTTTAATTTTAATTTAATTTATTTACTAGTACATGAACAAGCTTTCAAAATCTGAAAAGTGCTAAAGTGTATACAATAAAAATGGAATCACCCTTCAATACCCATCACCCAGATACCTTCTCCTCCTAGAGACAACCATTACTACCAGTTTCTAGTGCAGCTTTCTAGAGCGTAGCATGTACATATTCGTGTTTTACACAAATTATATCATATTATTTAATCTGTTCTGCATCTTGTATTTTGACTTAGCATTATATTTTGATGATAATTTTATATCAGGGCATATAGAGCCTCCTTATCTTTTCTACCTGTTGTGTAGTAACCTGTTGTATGGATTGGCTAGTCCTATAGTTGTGGATATTTATATTGTTTCTAACATTAAATGGTATTTTTAAAACATGAATCCCAACTATATCTCTTTCCTAATTAAAAGTCTTAATTAGCTTCTCATATGATATTCAGAATAAAATCCAAACTTTTCACCTTAGTGAAAAAAGCCATTAGTATCTAGTGCCTGCCTTCTTCCCTGACTGTATCCTGTACTCCTCTCTTGCTTGCTCACTATGATTTAGCCAAATTAGCATTCTTTCTCTTTCCTTGCTGTATCAAGCTCCTTCTTGTCTTAGTGGTTTTGCAACTAATACACTCTTCCCGGCATGCTGTTCTCTCCAACTTTCATGTGACCGACTTTTTCAGATTTTAATTTAAATGACTACTCAAACCAAAGTAGCCACCCAGTAACATTCTGTAAGTTGTCATACTATTTGGATTGTCTGCATATCATTCTAAAGTCATCTTAGTGTGATCCTCGAGTGTGGCAGCCATGTGAATGCACCCCTCAGATCTCTGACTGCAGTGGAGTGGAGGGCTCCAGCTAATGCGATCTAAAATCAATGGCTGCATTTACACAAAGGCCACACTTTCCCTGGACTGCTTCCAGCCAATGACTGGTGGTGGCAGAGATACTAAAGCAGACCCATTCTTGGGAGATGTAGGACTCCTTTGATGGGCAACTCTGATTTGAGGGCTCCCAGATGGCCTTACCAGACTTTCTTAGCATCGTACTACAATCTAGAACTCTCCCACTCTACCCTCATTCCTTCCTTTCTTTCCTGTTTCCATCACTCAGGGTCAGATGTGGATTCATGTCCCCTGGCTCTCTCCTTAATTTGTTTCATAACCCCCTCTCCTAATACTTTTTTTTTTTTTTGCATGTTTAATCTTGTTTTGGCATTTGCTTCTTGGAGGACCAGGACTAAGACAACAAGGAACACCAACATTTCAAGAAGGACCGAGAAAGAGGATCTCACAAAAGAGATAGAATAGGCATGCTCAGAGCAGTAAAAAGAAAATCAATAAAATCTTGCACCATTGAAGAGAAGGGGAATTGCCGCTGTGAATTAAACACACTTAGCACTGCAAGAAGCAGGCTTTCCCACCATGAGAGTCATCAGTGATCTCGGTGAAGGCAGCATCAGTGGCAATGTGAAGGTGAGAACTAAAATACAATACCTAAGACGCGAGTGTGAGGTGAAGAAATGGAGGAAACAAATATAGACAATTTTCTAATGAGAATTATATAAAGGGGAGAAGAAAAGTAAAGTAGCAATGTGAAAGGGAGGAGATGGATGTCAAAAGGTTTTCATTTTGTCTTGTTCTTGTTTATAGGATGGGAGAGATTAGAGCATGTTTCATGGCTGATGGGGAAGACCCAGTCATGGCCGGGACATGGACGAGAGGAGAAAGCACAACCAACAGAATAAAATCCCCCAGGTTACGGAGTTGACAGGACCTAGAACACAGCTGGATTTGTTGACTTTAGCGCCTCTTTTGTCACAGACATAAAGGAGCTAAAGTGGGTGTGGGTACAGGAGTTGAGTCGAGAAGTTAAATGTCTCTTCCAATGGCAAATTTTTTTTCTCTCTCCACGAAACAAAAGCCACATCTATCTGTTGAACGAGAGGGAGAAAACAATTGGAAAGTGGGAGGCCTTGAAC
The DNA here is from genome assembly GCA_023783475.1 of Daubentonia madagascariensis. NCBI lineage: Eukaryota > Metazoa > Chordata > Mammalia > Primates > Daubentoniidae > Daubentonia > Daubentonia madagascariensis. The sequence goes on from JAKFHU010000144.1 coordinate 15,896,331, forward strand.
TGATTTTATAGGAAGTGGAAAAGCAAGTTAACACATCCCAGCTGTTATTGGTGACCATACATTTTTAAATGCCTGTTTAATTATGGAATTTCGTCCAGCAGTCTGCAGTCGTCTGTACACAAAGGTGGACTTGTAAGGCAGCTGTGTTCATACAGATGTGGGCTTTTGCCACACGTCTGTAATAGAAAGGCACTAAGAACAAGGGAGCTTAGAAAATTGGTAAGAGTGGGCAAAGTGCTGGACTTTGGACTTTTAGCAAAATGGGAAGCAGAGTAAAAAGAAACAGAGAGGCTTACAGAATGAGGAGAGGCTAAAGAACTGGAGTCTCATTAAATTTAAAAAAAAAGAAAATGTTTTAGAAATAATTGGAAGAAACTAGATGAAAGAAGAATGAACAAATGTGGGTGTCTGAATTTAATTATTAAGAAATGGAGACACTTCAGGGGATGAACAATGTCTGGGATATAAACACAAGAATTTGTGACTGGCAGAAAATAGAAAAGAAAGACATGGAAGACGAAGCGGTCAAGGAATTGAAACATCAGGGGATTGGATGGGCCGTTCTAATGGCCATTTAGATAACCCAAGATAATGGCATGGGCGTGGTGTGAAAGTAAGAGAGGAGTTAATGTTTTACACAAATAGAGAGGATGCTATTGATGAGGAGACACAGAAGGCGGCCTGGCCAAATAGTGTAAATTTAAAAATAAAATAAACAAATAGGGATTTTACAGAAGACAAAAGAAATGCCTTTTTGACTTGAAGTGTAGAAAAGATGCTTGTATACGTCTGGGGCCGTCACTCAATGTCCTCAGGCAGAATATGCTTTGCTTCAGATTTTAGAGAATACGCAGGTGGGCCTGGCTCTGGTCTTTGCCATGTGGCTAGGATGACCGTGTTTCAGAATTAAAAAATAGAACTCATGATGTGGCAATTACACACGTATACCTAAAACATTATGACAGAACATTGGAAGGTGGGCCTGACAAAGAAAATAAGGGGCATGCGGTAACCATAATTGGGGTATAACTTTTAATTCAATGTGACAATAGGTGGGATGTAGGAACAGGGTCCCACAAACATTTGTCTCTCTCCTTTAGTTTTCTCCTCTGTGGCATGATTCTTCTGCTGCCTAACCAAAGCCAGAACAGGCACAAAGAAAAGCAAGAGATCCAGTAAAGAATCCTTTAGATATCTGAGTTATGCTTTTTAATGAAATCTTCTAGCCAATGAGGAACATGCGCTTGAATATAAATGTTTTCCGTGTGTTTTGTTGTTGTTGTTGTTGTTCCCTTCCTCATCCATTTCGCCAATACCTTTTGCTGCCTGCCATATATATAAGAGGCACTGAATTATACCCTGGGAATCAATGATGAATGAGACACGGTCCCTGCTCCCACAGAGCTCACACTAAAAGAAAGGCAAATGGTGAAAAAATAAAACTATAACACAGTGTGATAATTCCACAGTAGAGTTATAAACATTGTTTTAAAAGCAAGAAAAGAGAATGATTTATTTTGCCTTAAATTATGATTAAATATAATAATAGCTACCATTTATTGAGCCTTCTACCCTCTGCCAGGAGCTGTCTGTATACTTTACTTATATCTGTGACCTTATTTAATATTCACATTGGTACAAGGTGGGTATTTTCATTATTATTAGTCATTATGTGAGTGTATTGAGTAGTACAGAAGATAAATAAGTTATCCAAGGGTAAGTCACAGAAATGGAATGTGAACTCATGACTGTCTGACCAAAAAGACCCATGAGTTTTTATTTTCATGCCTCAAATGCGTGATGTTTAAGCTTGGTCTTCTTTGAGAATCCTTAACCAGACATGAGATTTAAAATGACATGGTCACTGATAATGTTTCTGAGAACTTTAAAAACTACCTGAGTATCTGTAATTTTTGTTGTTGTTGCTCCTCTAACACTTTTCCAAATCACAGCACTAGTTCTGAAGCTTTTGCCTCCTGAGGCCATGGCCGACGTTGCTAATCAATCACGGTGCTACTTTCCAATGAGCAGAATGAGTCCCAATGCTCTTCCACCTGGTACTCCAAGGGGGCATGATTAATTTATCAACATCAACAGGAAAATTGGACATATATGCCATCTCTGTTCTGTAAACTGCCCTGGTGAATACAAATTAGGAGGAAGATAAAATATTAAAGGACAGTAAGATAGAAGAGGCCCGTGGAAAATATCTAGGTGAATATTTAGCGCATGGTAGGGACTTTTGAGTTTAGTAAGCTCTTGATAAATATATACTGACTACATATTAAAAAGAGAAGGTCTTTTCCTTCCTGTCATTTCTCCATATTATTAAATCTTTTGAATTTTTGTGATATATCAGGAGGGCTTGTAAATAGCCTCGCTACTTCTCTGTTGAGATTATGAAGACTTCAACATGACTTACTCTAGAATGACCAAGGGAAGGGGATCTGAATGAGCTGTCCCAGAGGCTCCAAGGTGCCTGCGTCGGAACACTGATGGATGGCTGCGTGCGGGCTGAGGGTAATGATGTTGGTCAGCTGGAGGGCTTTCACCAGGCCCTTAATCTGTCATCCCCTTGATGCCTGTCTTGCTCTGGAAAGTGACAGATGATACATTGAGCCATGGTGGTAATGTAAACCTCAGTGTATTCTAGAATCCCACGCCTACCGTTCTTATGACAAGCACTTCTTTTATATACAATTTATTTCTCTCTGGAAAGCTTTGTCTAGACATAGCCATAGTTTCCAGGGATAGTCATTATCTTTAATGCAGTCTTCCAGGCTTGAGAAACAAAGTACAGGGTAGGCGATGGGTCTTTCTGGAGGTCTGAGTTAGGATCTGTTCAGAATTGGAAAAATGGTACACTCTGAACACATGCCCCTTTTGCATATACCGGGACATGAGGATCTTGAAAACCCTCCACCTCATGCAGTCTGTGCCAGTTTGTTTCACTACACAAGTGAAAATACTCAAAGATGACATTGCTATGCCCTTTCCCCAATTGATATTAAATGGGTTGTATTCTATTAATACATAAAATATGTTCTATTTCTAAATATTTTAAATGGCAACTTCCCTCGGGCCCGTGCTCTTGTTGTCCCCCTTACCTGGATTTTTTCTTTTTTTTTTTTTTGTAACATTTACTAATGTCTGATTTATTACATATTTATATGGCCTTTTGTTTATTGTCTCTCTTTCCACACTAGCATATAAAGAAACAGCAATTTTGTCCTTTTGGCTAAAGGAATCTTGGAATATTTTATCTCCTTATACACATTTGTTCAAGTTTGAATAAATGACTGATACAAAAGTAAGTCTTCAAAGCAGATAATCGTTCCTGGTGTTGTGAGCATACTGATTCTGGAGTCAGAGCCTGTTGATCTGAGCCCTTGTTCTCTGGATTTACCTTTTGTGTATGTGTTTGCGTATGTGTGTGTGTGTGTGCCCAAGTGCACATGCGTGCATGAGACTTGGTCTTTCAGAGACTGGAATTTTGCATCTAAAATCAGGAATCATAATTCTCGCTCTGCTATATAATGGGAGTTCCCTGAGGATCATATGGTGTGAAAATACCTAGAAAACCCTGAAGTGCTATACAAATATCAATTATAGTCACAGTATAATGTGATCATCAACTCAGGGATGAAAAGCAGGCTGGGTCTGGCTGGCATCTGCAGAACTTCCAGGAAGAAGACATTGAGATTTTGGTTGCTGCCCAGTCAGTCCATTGGAAGTGTTTTTTGTCCAATCTCCGGTTTTAGCCTCCCTTTCCCCTTCCTTCCCTCCATCCTGCCTTTCTTCCTTCCTCTCTTCCTTTTTCACTGTTATACATACTTTAATTTGTTAAAACACCAAAACACTTTGCTTAAATAAAATTAGAAGTTTATACATGCTACGCCAATTTTATGCTGTTAAAATGAGTTGAGGGTTAAAATGTTTTTTAAGTTCATTCAGTGAGGACGAAAAATGTCTATTTCCTTTTGCTGAATCAGTCCATTTCTAGTCAAAACTTGAGTTTGACATGACTGCAAGGAATCACAACAACTTGGGGTAGAATCATAGTCTTTCTTATGTAATAGAAATGGTGAGTGGGCAGATGCATGCCTGGACTCAAGGTATCTCCAGCCTGCAATGTGAATTCATTAGTGTCTCTCTGTTGCCAGAAGGATAAAGGGTTAGGGTTGTTCTTAATCCACATAGTTAAAGGCTGGAGATGGATACTCTATGTAATTGGGAAAACGGTAAGAGGTTGGAGTCAAACTGAGTTTTTGTTGAGTTATAGTCTAGCACTTGCTATTTATGCCTCCTTGAACAAATAAGTAAAGTCTCTGAAAAAATAATGATATCTACCTCATAAGGGAGTGAGACCTAATGGTTAAAACAAACATGAAACAGGCAGGGATTACATGTCAAGAGTAATGATTAGCTTTTAGGATACTGTGGAGAATATCATAGATATAAGGTACTGCCTTCATGACCTCACGGCCTCACACTACATGACCTCTCTAGATTCCATTTTTTCCTGTTTTTTGTCATTTCTGGCATGGTGGCCCTACACCCAACCTCTAGATACATGTTATGAGACACTGTCATGTTCCCAAGATATTTCAGATATACTGGGCCATTGTTACTTCCAAGAATCCAGTTAATAAATATGGGGAGTTTATTCTAACTCATTTTAATAAGCTAATCTAATGATGGGAGGATGGAGAATAACTCTAGAGTTTTCTTTCCAGGGACTTTCAAAAACGTTCAGTGCTTCCTAAAGCACAGAATGACTTAAGCTGATGATATATAAATTGATTTTAGATTGTACATGCACAATACTTTTAGTTTTGCTATATATTTTACTTTACTAGAAAAAAATAAGCCCATCAAAATCATGATTAAGTTTATATATATTACTCTTATACAGAAGAAGTGAAATGAATTAAAAATATTAAGCAATTATACAAGTGTTATGCAGAGATGGTAAAAATCATGAAGGTAAAATTTAACTATTTAGACTAAAAGGTGGAATATATGGGCAACACATTACTTTTAACCCTTATAAAGCACAATGTCAAAACAGCATGATATTGGTACAAAAACAGAGACATAGACCAATGGAACAGTATAGAGAACCCAGATATAAAATGATGTACCTACAGCTGACTGATCTTTGACAAAGTAGATAGCAATGCACATTGGGGAAAAGAATCCCTATACAATAAATGGTGCTGGGAAAATTGGATAGCTGCATGCAGAAGAATGAAACAGGACCCCTATCTCTAACCACTCACAAAAATTAATTCAAGATGGATAAAAGACTTAAATGTAAGGCATTTGAAACTATCAGAATTCTAGAAGAAAATGTAGGAAAAAGGCTTCTAGATATTGTCCTAGCCAAAGAATTTATGACTAAGACCCCAGTGGCAATTACAGCAACAACAAAAATAAATGGGATTTGATTAAACTAAATAGATTCTGCACAGCTAAGGAAATAATCAACAGAGAAAATAGACAACCTACAGAATGGGAGAAAATATTCACAAACTATATATTGATAAAGGGCTAATATCCAGAATCTACAAAGAACTCGAGCAAATCAGCAAGAAAAAACAAAAAACAACACTACAAAGTGTGCAAAAGACATGAACAGAAGCTTTTCAAAAGAAGATAGACAAATGGCCAATAAACATATGAAAAAATGCTCAATGTCACTAATCATCAGGGAAATGTAAATTAAAACTGCAAAGAGATGTCACCTTACTCCAGTTAGAATGGCTTTTATTAAAAAGTCCAGAAACACTAGATACTGGCACTGATGCAGAGAGAAAGGAATGCTTATACACTATTGGTGGGACTGCAAATTAGTACAACTTCTACAGAAAACAGTGTGGAGCTTCCTCAAAGAACTAAAAGTAGACCTACCATTTGATCCAGCAATCCCACTACTGGGTATTTACCCAAAGGAAAAGAAGTCTTTCTATCAAAAAGACACCTGAACTTGAACGTTTATTGCAGCACAATTCATAATTGCAAAGATATATACCATGGAGTACTACTCAGCCATAAAAAGGGGTAAATTAATGCCTTTTGCAACAATTTAGTGGAACTGTAGACCATTCTCCTTAGTGAAGTATCTAAAGAATGGAAAAACAAACACCACATGTACTCGCTATTAAATTGGAAATAACTGATCAGTACACATGTGTGCAGAGGGAAGTAAAACTCACTGGAAATTAAGCAGTGGGGAAGGGGGAGGAGGGAAGGGGCAAAGACCTACCAAATGGGTACAATGAAAGGTGATGGGCACACTTATAGCTGTGACTCAAGCACTACAAATGTGATCCATTTAACCAAAAACATGTGTACCTCATTAATATTTTGAAAAAAAACAAATCACAATGTCAGATGAGAACATCTCAGAAGGATGGCTGAAATTGTGGATGTTCTGAAAGTCTTGTTATATGAGAATTTATTGACAGACCTGGGGATAATTGATTTAGAGAAAAGATAATAAAAGAAATATATGGACATTTCATGCAGATATTAAAGGCTATTCTTTGGAAGAAGAAGAAAACTTATTCTGCATTGATCCAGAGAGAACTGGGATTAATGGTCTCAAGTTTTAAGAAAGCAGCTTTTAAATCAAGATAAGGATGACCTTTCTAATAATTATAATTATCTAGAATCAGGTACTGGTCAGCTTTCTTGGTCGTCTCCGCTTCCTCGTTGCTGAATTCTTAGCTTTTCTAAATATTCCAGGTTCCTTTCAACTGACTCTCATGCCAAAATCAGTAATAGAAGGTTTCCTTTCCTTGTAATTTCCTCTGTTTGCACGTTAACTGAAATATTCTATGTAGAGCATAATCACATCTTAATTACTTGGTCTCTGTAAATATTGCATCAACACTTTAAATTTACAAATTATTTTTATGTGAAGGTAGATTTTCCCCATGTTGAAATAATCTACAATTCTTTTCCTAAAACATTGTTTTTAATCAAAATAATTTGGAACTTCTCTTATCTATGGCTACATAACTAGCTCAGAAAAAAATATAAGTCCAAAAATGTGGCATAGCTTTGCCCACATGACCTTGAGCAGAACATTTCCCCTTTCTGGGTTTCAGTATCCTCTTTTTCTAAAATTAATCATTGGGACTACTTGATCTCTAGGGTTTCTCCCAGCTCTAATTTTCCGTGACTCCATTAATCAAATTTCCCCACAGTGGTGTAGGCAAACTTTTAATTATCCAATGAAACTTTGATAAGATTCTGTGTAAATAGTTGTAATTCTTTCTTTCTGTTGTAGTCATTTAGGCTCCACCTTAAATAAATAATCAGCCACCTAATTTAGAAATGTATCCTCAGTCTGCTTAGTATTTATATGTAGGTATAACTGAGTGACCAGAAAAAAAATGGGATGCCTTATTCACAAATGTAAACTTTATTCACAATGTTGGACTTAAAAGCCAACAGGAAAAATGTCTTAAACATTTTACATCTTTTGGTAAGAACTATGACTATTTCCATGTCTAAGTAAAAATAATAACTTTCTTATCTCCTAATTAATTGATAATTTCATGTCTCTCCTAGAAATTCAAGTAAAGATCAAAGAAAGAAAAACTTTGGTGGGGAAGAGTTAATTTATACATATACATATAAGCAGATTTATTGGAATATAATTTATATACCATAAAATTCATCCATTTAAATATATAATTCAATTTTTTAGTATATTCACAGAGTTATGAAACCATCACCACAATCAATATTAGGAACATTTTAACACCCCCCAAAAGAAACCCCAAGCCCATTAGTAGTCACTCCCCATCCGCCTCTTCCTTCCTTAACTGCCCCAGTCCTAGGCAGCCACTAATATACTTTGTATGGATTTGCCTATTCTGAACATTTTGTATAAATGGAATCAAACAATGTGTGGTCTTTGTGACTGCCTTATTTCACTTAGCATAATGTTTTTAAGGCTCATCTATGTTGTAGCATTTATTGGGACTCCATTTCTTTTCATAGCTGAACAATATTCAACTGTATGGATATACCACATTTTGTTTATCCATTTACCGATTGATGGACATGTTGGTGGTTTCCATCTTTTGATTATTATGAATAATACTGATAGAAACATTCATGTCTAATTTTTTTGTAAATATATATTTTAATTTCTCTTTGGTGTACACCTAGGAGTGGAATTGCTGAGTCAAATGGAAGCTTATTTTTACCTTTTTGAAGAACTGTCAGGCTCTTTTCCAAGATGGCTAGACAATTTTACATTTTCACCATCAAATTTGTGAGGGTTTCAACTTCTCTACATACTAGCCAACACTTGTTATTATCTGCCTTTTTGATTGTTGCCATCCTAGTGAGTATGAAATAGGATCTCATTTTCATATTGATTTGCATTTCCCTGGTGACTAATGATGGTGATCATCTTTTCATGTATTCATTGGTCATTTGCACATTTCCTTTGGAGAAATGTCAATGGAGGTCTTTTGTCTGATTTTTAATTGGTTTCTGTTTTCTTTTTCTTTTTTCTTTTTTTGGGACAGAGTCTCGCTCTGTAGCCCAGGCTAGAGTGCGGTGGCGTCACCTTAGCTCACAGCAACCTCAAACTCTTGGGCTCAAAGCATCTTCCTGCCTCAGCCTCTTGAGTAGCTAGGACTAGAGGTGTGCACCACCATTCTTGGCTAATTTTTCTATTTTTTGTAGAGAGAGGGTCTCACTCGTGCTCAGGCTGGTCTTCAACTCCTGGCCTCAAACAATCCTCCTGCCTCAGCCTCCCAAAGTGCTAAGATTACAGGGGTGAGGCACCATGCCCAGCCTGTTTGTCTTGTTATAATTAAGTTGTGAGAGTTCTTTACATATTCTATATGCCAGTCTCTTGTCAGATGTATGATTTGATTTTTAAATATTATTGTCTCATTCTGTGGGTTCTTTTTCACTTTCTTGATGGTGTTTTTGTTTGTTTAATGTTTTTATTTCAAAATATTAATGGGTACACATGTTTTTGTTATATGGATAGCTTTTATAATGCTTTAGTCAGGGCTATAAGTGTGGCCATCACCCGAATAGCATTCATTGTACCTGTTAGGTAGGTTTTTACTCCTCCCTTCCTCCCCCCTCCCTTCTTGATTTCAAACAACTTTTACTTCTTTCTGTGCCCATGTGTGCCTATCAACTAGTTCCAAATTATTAGAGAGTGCACGTGGTGTTTGTGTTTCCATTCTTGAGATACTGCACTTAGGATAATGGTCTCCAGTTGCTTGATGGTGTTTTTGAAGTAATTTTTTTTTAATTTGAAGAATTCAAATTTAACTATTTTAATTTAACTATTTTTTCTATTTTTGCTTGTCCTTCAGTGTTACATCTAAAAACTCATTGCCAAATCAAAGGACATGAGAATTTACCACTATGCTTTCTTCTAAAGTTCTATAGCTTTAGCTCTTATATTTAGTCTTTGATCCATTTTGAGCTAACTTTGGTATACAATGTGAGGTAGGGGTGCAAAGTCATTCTTTGTCATCTGCATATCCACTTGGCCCAGCACCATTTATTGAACATACTATTCATTCCCCACTGAATAGCCTTATCACCATTGTTCAAAATCAATTGACCACAGGTAATGTGGGTTTACTTCTGAACTGTCATCTATTCCATTGATCTATATATCTAGCTTTATGCCAGAACCACACTCTATTCATTACTTTTACTCTGTAGTAAATTCTGAAATCAGAAAGTGTGGGTCCTCCAAATGTTTTCTTCCTTGTCAAGATTATTTTGGCTAATCTGAGGCCTTGAGTTTCCACATGAATTTGAGAGTCAGTTTGTAAATTTCCACATAGAAACCAACTGGGATTCTGATAGGGATTGTGTTCAATATGCAGATAAATTTGTGGAATGTTGCTATACTAACAATATTAAGTCTTCTGATCCATGAACATGCATGTTGTTCTATTTATTTAGATCTTTTAAATTTCTTTGAACATGTTTTATATTTGTCAGAGTATAAATTTTATACTTCTTTTGTTAAATTTGTTCCTAAGTAATTAATTCTTTTTGATGCTATTGTAAATGGAATTATTTTCTTAATTTAATTTTAGGATTTTTCATTGATAGTGTATAGAAAAACAATTGATTTTGGTTTATTGATATTGTATCCTGAAATCTTGTTGACATCCTTTATTAGTTCTAACAGATTTCAGTGGATTCTTTGGGTTTTCATATATATGTATATGAAATATATATATGTAAAATAATAATATTATTTGTGAGTAGTGATAATGTTAATTTTTCCTTTCCAATTTGGATGTCTAGTATTACATCTTCTTCTTTCATTTGTCTGGCTAGAACCTTCAGTTGGATAGAAGTATTGAGAATGAACATCCTTTTCTTGTTCCTAATTTTAGAGAGAAAGCATTTAGTCTTTTGCCATTTGTGCATGATGCTATGAGTTTTTACAGATATACTTTCTCAGGCTAAGGAAGTTCTCTTCCATTCTAGTTCATTGAGTATTTTATCATGGAAAGCTGTTGGATTTTATCAAATTCTTTTTCTACATCTATGGAGATAATCATGCATTTTTTTGATATTTTATTCTATTTCTATGGTGTGTTATATTAATTGATTTCTGTGTATTAAATCAACCTTGAATTTCTGGGATAACTTGCACTTGATATTGGTGTATAATCCTTTTTATATGTTGCTGGATTCAGTTTGCTAGTATTTTCTTGAGGATTTTTGTATCTATACTTATAAGATATATTATTGGTCTGTAGTTTTCTTTCTTGTGGTATCTTTGTCTGATTTTGTTATCAGTTTAATGCTGGCTTCAGAAACAGTTGGGACAGTTCTCTCCTTTTCTATTTTTAGAAAGAGTTTGTGAAGAATTGATATTAATTCTTTAAAAAATTTTGGTAGAATTCACCATTGTAATGGTGGATGGCTTTTCTTTGTTGGTGGTTTTTGATCATTCATTCAATCTCTTTACTTTTTATAGGTCTATTCCGATATTCTATTTCTTCTTGAGATAGTTTTAGTCTTTCTAGGATTTGGTCTATTTCATCTAGGTTATCTAATTTGTTGACATACTATTATTCATAGTATTCTCTTACACTACTTCTTATTTCTATTAGGTTGGCAATAATGTCCACTCTTAGTTCTGATTTTGGTAATTTGAGTCTTCTCTCTGACTCTCTGTCTCTCTCTGTCAATCTACCCAAGGATTTGTTAATTTAGTTGATCTTTTCGAGAACAAACCTCTGGCTTCATTGATCCACTGTTTTTCTATTTTCTATTTCATTTGTTTCCTTTCTTATCTTTATTATTTGTTCTTTATTTTTTTTTTCTGCTTCTTCTGGCTTTGAGATTAGTTTGCCTTTCTTTACCCAGTATCTTAAGAAAGACACTAGGAAAGATTAGGTTATTGATTTGAGATTTTTTTTTTAATATAGGTGTTTACAGTTATAAATTTCATTCTGAACACTACTTCTGCTGCATCTCGTAAGCTTTGGTATATTGTGTTTTTGTTTCATTCACTCAAAGTATTTTCTAATTTCCCTTGTGGTTTATTCTTTTAGCCATTGGTTATTTAAAGTGTGTTGTTTAATTTCTACTTATTTGTGAATTTCCCAATTTATTTCCATTACTTCATCTTGAAGAACTGTTTTTAGTATTTCTTGTAAGGCTGGTCTGCTAGCAATAAATTCTCTCAGTTTTTGTTTATATGAGAATTTCTTCATTTTTACTTTATTTGTGAAAGATATACTCCCAGGATGTGTGTGTTGCTGTGCGAAATGTTGTCCTGCATTTCTCTGAGGCTCTGTTTATTTTCCTTTATTCTTTCTTCTCTCTTTCCTTCAGATTGTATAATATGTATTGACCTATCTTTAAGTTCATGAATTATTTCTTCTGGCAGTTCAAATATACTTTTAAGACTCTGTAGTGAATTTTTCATTTTATTTCTTATACTTTTTAATTCCAGAATTTCCATTTAGTTCTGTCATTTTTAAAAAAGTTTCTATCTCTTTATTGGTATTCTTTATTTGATGAGGCATTGTCATCAGACCTTCCTTTACTTCTTTAATCATGGTTTCCTTTAGTTATTCGACCATATTAATAATGGCTACTTTGAAGCCTTTGTCTATTAAATCTGACATCTACTCACTCTACTTCTGTTTCCTGCTTATTTTTTTCTACATATGGGTCAGACTTTCATGTTTCTTTGCATGTTCCCTAATTTTTACTGGAAGCTGGACATTTTAGATAACATAGCAACTCTAGATCCTAGCTCCCAACGCCTTTGGGGCTTATTATTGTTACTTACTTGTTTATTTGTTTAGTGAGTGATTGGATTATTTTAGTGAAGTCTGTTTCCCCTGCAGTGAGTTAAATTATAAATATTGATAGAGAGTCCTGTCCAGGAGAGATTTTTAGCAAAATTATGTGAGTAGAATGCTTAGCACATGCTCCCATCTATGTATGCAGAAACATGTGGTACATCTGTGCTTGTATGTGCATAGCCTGTTTTTGACAAAAGAACCAAGAAACTAGTAAAGTAGCTTCTTCTGGGAAAGAGAACTGAGAACTGATGAGCTATTATGAAAATATACTCACCTTTCCTTATACCCACTTTTTTACATGTATTTTGTTTTGCCATGTATATGCTGTATATGCAATTCTTCATAAATATACAGAGATAGAACTGAGGCTTTTTATTCCATTAGAAAAAAGATCTTAGCAATATCCTCATATTAAATTCATGAATATATAATTTAAATAGAAATTAAATTACTTTATTTAGAAATGCTGCTTTGATTAGAGATTAATGATTACTAAATATGAATATATCAAATCTATTTGAATCTATATTCATAAGGGATATTGGTCTGTAGTTTTCTTTTTTTGTTGTGTCCTTTCCTGGCTTTGGTATCAAGGTGATATTGGCTTTGTAGAATGAGTTTGGGAGGACTCCATCCTTCTGGATATTTTCAAATAATTTCTGCAGTATAGGCACCAGTTCTTCTTTGTAGGCTTGGTAGAATTCAGGTGTGAACCCATCTGGTCCAGGACTTTTTTTTGTGGGGAGATTTTTTATTACTGCTTTGATTTCGGTGCTTGATATTGGTCTGTTTAGAAATTCTGTTTCTTGCTGGTTGAGCCTAGGGAGGTAGTGTGTTTCTAAGAATTTGTCTGTTTCCTCCACGTTTTCGTGTTTGTGGGCATAGAGGTTTTTGTAGTATTTGAAGATGATGTTTTGTATTTCCATGGTATCAGTTGTGACTTCTCCTTTCTCATTTCTAATTGAGCTTATTAGAGTCCTTTCCTTTCTGCTTCTGGTCAACCTGGTGAGTGGCCTGTCTATTTTGTTTAACTTTTCAAAGAACCTACTTTTTGTTTTATTAATCTTCTGTAGTGTTCTTTTGTTCTCGATTTCATTTAATTCTGCTCTGATCTTGGTTATTTCTTTTCTTCTGCTGGCTTTAGGATTGCTTTGCTCTTCCTTTTCCATTTCCTTAAGATGATTCATTAGTTTACTGATTTGTGACCTTTCTGTCTTTTGGATGTGGGCATTTAAGGCGATAAGTTTTCCTCTCAGGACTGCTTTTGCTGTATCCCACAGATTTTGATAACTTGTGTCCCCATTATCGTTTAGTTTGAAGAATCTTTTGATTTCCATTTGAATCTCCTCCTTGACCCAATAGTCCTTCAGCAACAGATTGTTTAGTTTCCATGTTTTTGGATGAAGATGTGAGTTTCTGTTGGAATTGAGTTCTAATTTTATTCCACTGTGGTCTGAAAAGATACATGGTATGATTTCTATTTTTTTGAATTTGTTTAGATTTGTTTTGTGGCCTAGGATGTGGTCAATTTTAGAGAAAGTTCCATGAGCTGATGAGAAGAATGTATATTCAGTGTTATTTGGGTGGAGTGTTCTGTAGATATCTGTTAGGCCCAAATATTCTAGAGTCCTGTTTAGGTCTTTTGTTTCATTATTTAATTTTAGGAACACTCATACACTGCTGGTGGGACTGCAAATTAGTACAACCTCTATGGAAAGTAATATGGAGATACCTCAAAGAATTAAAAGTAGAATTACCATTTGACCCAGCAATCCCACTACTGGGTATTTACCCAAAGGAAAAAAAGACATTTTATAATAAAGACATCTGCTCACGAATGTTTATAGCAGCACAACTTACAATTGCAAAGATGTGGAAACAACCCAGGTGCCCATCAATACATGAGTGGATTAATAAAATGTGGTATATGTATACCATGGAATATTACTCAGCAATAAGGAACAATAGTGAATTAACACATCTGGTATTATCCTGGTTGGAGCTAGAACCCATTCTTCGAAGCGAAGTGTCACAGGAATGGAAAAACAAGCACCACTGGTACTCACCATCAAATTGGTACTAACTGATCAACACCTACATCACACAGGGCAATAATATTCATCAGGGGGCGGGCAGGCGGGAGGGGGGTGGAGGGGATGGGAAAAACTCTCACTGAATGGATGTGGGGAGCACAGTTTGGGGGATGACCACGATTGTAGCTCTGACACGGGCAGTGCATGGGCAATATATATAGCCAAAGTGTTGGACCCCCATAATATTCTGAAATAAAAAAAAAACTAAAAAAAACCCCAAAATCTATTTGATATTTTGCAAAAGCAAACTAATCTTTGACTACTATTTCTTCTGGTTAAATCATTAATAATAAAAAGCATAACAAAAGTGTCTAACTTTTGGAACTGAAATGTTGATTTAGAGGAAATGCACATATTTGTTCATTGTTTCCTTCCCTGCTGTGTTGTTAGCTTTCAGGGATGGTTATCAACACTGCCCTTGTGTTCACTTCGATACTACTAGGGTTTCCCCTTACATGGTCTCTTCTTGCCCAGTGAGAGTTCCAAGATCTTTTACAGGCTGCATTTATTTCTGGATAACTGCAGGCAACCAAGAAAAGTGTGAACTCCTTCTCGAACTTTATTGTCTGAGTTCCTCTCCCCAGAAGGAGTTCGTGCCTTCTCCCTTTAGAGTCTGACTCCTCTCCGATCAGGTTCACTGCAGCAAGATTAACCTGTCATTAAAAAATATAATTGTACTTCAGATTTTTCCTGTTTCTTAAATGGGTGCTGAACCGAGCTCCAAAACCCCTTGCCAGAAAGCTGCTGAAAAGCCTTTGGCAACAAAAAGCTGATTATTTGCAAAAGTGGGATTTCTAATTGGAAAATGTGATGGAATGAAAATAGTGAGTCCCTAGTAATCTCCCTCTAACATGATAATGTATTGCACTTAATGAATATTAATGTGTCATATTCATGGGCCTGGAGAATTTGAACCTGTGAGATAAGAATTTGTTTTACCTTGGAACCAACATGCTCACTCACTCACACTTTCCTCATTCACACAGACAAGCCTGCCATTCTTGATGCGACACCTCCAGCAGGCAGCAATTAACATGTATGCAGACCTCTTAATTAGTTGTGAATTTTTTTATGATTTTTTTTCTGTTCCTGGGAGTAATTATGCATACTTTTTGTACTCTTTACTCTAAACCCTTATAAATTCCTAACAGCAAATAGCCATGTATTTTACTTCTTCTTTAATTTCCCTGCCCATAGGGAATGTGCAACATAGGAGACATGACCATAATTTAGAAGGACTGATTGTGTTATTAAGAAACACAGAGGAATCTATATATCTGAATGTGTATTGTGTGTGTCAAGACTTTTACCTGAGGCTCTGCATTTATTCCAATAATATAATTATTACTTAAAATATATTTGGAATTTTTTTTTTGAGACTGGGTCAATTTTCCCAGGAAAAAAGGGATGCAAAAAACTGTACAATGATTAGCTTAGTGGAGCCAAATGTGATTCATTTCTTTAAGACACATTTTTTGTATAGTAATCAGGACTAGATCCCATGAGGACCCTGATATAATCAAAGCCTATCTTGGAGATAAGTCCACTTTGTAAGACGTGGGACTTTTTAAGAGAAATTCCAGTTACAATGGAAGACCTACACACACAGAATTTATTTTTCAATCAGTTGAGCATACATAAATGAATACTTGTTAGATATAAAAATATGTGACAAGAAAGAAATACATTTTGTGGCAGATAAAAATTAAATTTTGCCCTGCCATTTACTATTGAGAATGGAGTCGGATAGTGTGGAGATCTTTTGTTTTGTTTTAAGCTCAAAGCCAACTTTTGTGTAATGGCTTTTTTTTTCCCCTCAGTGCTGAAATGTTGGCTCTGTGTAAGTAATGAGAAACACAATGAAGAAGAGAAGTTTCTGAAGGTTGGAAGAAGCTGGAGGCTGCCTAGTGAAAGAAGGTCCCCACACAGAGGAGAGATCCAGCAACCAGCAACAGGTAAGAGAGGAAATTGAGACAGAACAGGCAAGTTGGAGGGGTGATTTTTTAAAAGTAAAATGCTGGGTGTTAGGTATTATAAAAAATCTATCCTATGCCCCTTATAAGATTCTCAGTGAAAACTTAGTTTCATTTTGTGTAAATGAGGATAAGCCCTGAGGGCTTTTCTGAGGGTTTGTGTGCAGACCACAAGGACTCCCTCCCAGGAGAGAGATGTTCTATTTCTGCGCTGAGCCTAGGGTAGTGTATGACCAGATGGGTTGTTTACCTCCCATTCTTCCTCCCATTTCCAGCGCCCTTCCCTGAAACTCCTCATACCTTGTCACCACCCACATGAATCACTTCCTTTTCTACCAGTGCTGATGTGTTAACTTTGGGGAAATCTCAGTGCAGTAATCCCTAGCCAAATATTAAGAAACACCAGGGCTAGCAAAACTGCAACTGATAAAGTAAGTTTCATAGCAAATATGGGATTATGGGGAAAACAATAAAAGTGGCATTGAATGCACGCATGGGTGTCAAAAATAAATAAAAATTGTAGAAAGTATCCATTCCCCAAAACAAAGCAAATTTCTCATCATTTGGCATCTGCTCAGGTACGTAAATGTGCACCTGCATCCCGAGTGTTTAGCTATTCAGGGGACATAGCTGTTGGATATTTAGGGGTTGAGGCAGACCACAACATTTCAAACCAATCTTCATATGTCTGAAACTAAACATCTCTTTAATTTCCATTGTCTCTTGTTCCATTCTTTCCTTGAATTGAGCAGCAGCATGGGTTAGTGGGTAAGTGCCCAGATACTGGAGTTTGAAGGCAGTTTGATCAGGGAAATGCAAATTAAAACCACAATGAGATATCATTTAACTCCAGTGAGAATGGCTTTTATCAAAAAGTCCCAAAACAACAAATGCTGGCATGGATGTGGAGAGATAGGAACACTCACACACTGCTGGTGGGACTGCAAACTAGTACAACCTCTATGGAAAGTAATATGGAGATACCTCAAAGAACTAAGAGTAGAACTACCATTTGATCCAGTAATCCACTTCTGGGTATCTACCCAAAGGAAAAAAGGTCATCCTATAATAAAGACATCTGCTCTCGAATGTTTATAGCAGCACAATTCAAAACTGAAGGCAGTTTGAAGCTCAGCTCTACAACGTATGACTCCAGTGAGCCAGGGCAAGATTATATAACCTCTCTGTACCTCATCCATAAATGCAGACTAAAAACATCTGCCTGACTGAGTCATCCTGAGGATCCAATGAACTGATGTAAGTAAAGGGCTTAGCCCAGTTGCTGGCACATAGGAAGCAAAGCGTGTGCACTTGTTCTTGTTGCTTCATTTTTAGAAGATAGACAGATGTTTGTGCCACCACCGGCCTTTCACAAGGTACCTCACTGGTTAACAGTTATTTTGAGAGCCTGATGTTTTTCTATTCACAAAGAAGATGGTGTAAAAGCTCTGTCTTGGCACTACTCGAGTCCTGGCCCAGTGAATTTTAACACAAAAAACCTTCCTTTCTAGTTATACAGGGATCAGAGGAATGCCAGCTGCTGAGACTAAGGACTGGAAAATTCTGAGTTTTGATTCTTTTATTTAACTCCTTTATAATTACTCATCCATATGCACTAGAGTGCCCTCTCTGGAAACTGAAAACAGGACCTGAGACTGTGGTAGAAAAAATTTCTAGCACTTGAAACAGGACCAGCCTGAAATTAACATGGCCCAAGGAAATCAACAATTTCATAATGTAAATGATGATAATCTGTGCAATAATACATAGTTTTTTATTTTCTTCTGCTTTTACTATAGAAGTAACAATGTAGTTGGTAGAGAAGAATGGAAAAGATAACACAGGGAGCTGTCAATATTTTTCACCTTTTTGGAAGGAGAAATCTAAAAGGAGAAAGGATATGAAATGAGACACATGCACACATACTACACGGAAATGATAGTGAAATTAATTTAGGAAAGCATTAATGATTTTTCTTATATTTTTAAAATTTAAAAATATATTTTCTTTATACATATACCCATAGGTATAGTTTTTACCAACAACACAAACATGAATTTAGCATATATAATATTTTTAGTGCAGTTTTTTATTCTCTTTGTAACATATTCTTTTTCTGCTCTTCAGCCAATAAAATCCCCTGTCTCATATACTTCCACAATGTTAAAAACATAGTGGGAATGCATTCATATATTTCTTCATGATTATAATGTGATAAACATATATAGAGAGTTTTTGCCTTTGCTATTTTTAAAACAATAGATCATTTTGTACTCACTTTTCTGCATCTTTACTCCCTCAAACAATATATCAAAAAAAAAAATACAAGTCAACTGGACCTACTCCAATTCATAAGATTTTTAATTGCGGCACATAATTGGATGGTTGGTTGTACAATAACCAACCATTCCCCTGTACATAAGTGTTCATTTTGTTTATAGTGTTTTCCGTTTCTATCCTTTTCCTACATTGCCCCCAACAATGGTTATCTCTGACTTTTTTTTGTCATATCCTTGTAAATTGAGCTTATTGCTTAAATTTGCATTTTCTTGGTTGCCAATGAGTTTGCACATCTATTCGTAAATTTATGGGCTTTTGGGGTCTGTGGTTTTGTTAAATTTTTGTGAATATTCATAAGTTGTTTAACTCTTTTGTACCATTTATAGGGGGTTTTAGCTTTCCCCCCAAATCTAATATTATTCTATTTACTTTATGGTATGATTTATCACTCAAAATTATCAATTTTTACATAGTTGCTATGGTCTGAATGCTTGTGTGCCTCTAAAATTTATATGTTAAAATCTAATCTTGAATGTGTTTGTATTAAGAGATGGAATCTTTGGGAGGTAACTAGGTCATGACAGTGGAACCCTCGTGCATGGGATTAGTGCCCTTAAAAAAAAAGGTGCCATCCATGAAGAATGAGCCCTTGAGCCCTCACCAGACACAATCTGCAGGTCCCTTGATCTTGGACTTTCCAGCCTCAAGAACTGTGAGCGATAAATTTCTGTTGTTTATAAATTATCTAGTCTAAAGTATTTTGTTATAGCAGCCCAAATGGACTAAGACAATAGTTAAATGTATCTGTCCTTTCTCTTATAGCTTTGGAGTTTCTAGTCTGGATCAGAAGGCTTTTCCTACCCTTAGATTGTATGTATTGTCTTTAAGATAGTCTCTAAATATTTTATTGCTAAATGTTTTGTATTTAAATCTTTAGTCTGTTTGGAAAATATTTTTATATATTGTGCAAAATTGAGGTCTAATTTTATTTTCTTCCAGATGAGTAGCCAGTGCTCCAACACCATTTATTGAAAAGTGCATTCTTTTCCAACTGAACTAAAACACCAAACAAATTTTCTTATGGACCAGGATATATTTCTGGATTTTCTATTCTGTTCTCTTGATTTGTTGTCTCTTCTGACCAATGACATATTGATTTGATTAGAGTGGTTTTAGAGTAGTCTGAATCCTGGCATGCCCAGTGCCTGCTCTCCATTCTTCCTTTCTATTTTTTTTTTTAATTTTTGGGGGGCTATAATCTAAAAGTTATTTTTTCGATGTAAACTTTAAGAGTCATTTTATATAATCATAGATAGAACTCTCTTGGGCTTTAACTGAAATGTCACTGTATTTATTAATTTAGAAATATTTTATATTTTGTGATCTTAAATCTTCTATCTAAAGGAATGGCATGTCTTCCCATTTGCCTAGATATTCTTTTATATCTTCCAAAAGATTATATAACTTTATTATCTATGTCAAATGCTACTTCTGTATATTTATTTCTAAGTCTTTTATAATTTATCTTTGCTATTATGACTGGAATATTTTCTTTTCATTTCTACGTACAGGTGATTATTCGTAACTTATAAATCCTATTATAAATTTTATTTGTTTCAGCCTTTTAGAGTTTTGAGCAAGAAATGTGCTAAAACAGTTTTAGCTCTTCTTTTCCAATATTTTTACTTGAGTTTTTGAATTTTCTAGAACTTCCAAGTTAATGTTAAATTATAACGGTGATTAAGGGTACCCCGTCTGACTTTTTAATTTAAACATTAAATATTACTCATTTAAGATAATATTTTCTGCTATGTTTGGTAGTTTTGTTACATTTTGTTTGTTCTTCCCTTTGTTTTTTACATAACATTTTATTTAAAAGAATGCTAAATTTAAAGTAACATCACTTCAGCATTTATTTATTGCTACATGTTTTATTGTACTTTATTTTCTTGATATAATGTATTATGTGGATAGATTTCTTGATATTAACTACCCTGGTTTTCTGAAATAGGTCTTACTTTGTTATAATGTATTATTCCTTTTACTAACTTCACAGGATCGATTTTCTAATACTCTATTTGAACTGAGATTGTAAAATATTTTTTCTTTCTCTAGCATCTGTATTATGTTTTGGTATTAAACTGTACACATAAATGAATTGGATAAATGTCCATCTTTTTATTTATGGCAGGTTTAAATAACAGTGGAATTTCCTGTTATTTAGAGATTGGATAAACTCAGCTGGAAACCCACCTAATCCTAGTGCCTTTTGTTATCCCTTCTATGAAAATTACCCTATTCAAATTTCACACATCTTATTGGGTCAATTTTGGTAATTGATATGTTGCTAGGAAATCGTCTATTTTGTTCAGGTTTTCAAATTTATTGCCAGAGTTTCATGCTTGATGAGATGTTAATGGAAAATGTAGAAAAATATAATTCTCTCCATACTGTTACTTAATATAAATAGGTAAAATTGGATATGTACATGGTCATGTATTGGATAATAGAATGAAAAAGTGATTGAATTTGGGGATAGGTTATTGTTTTTCCCATGGATTTCTGCTATTTTAATATGATAACAATATTATTTAAGAAGACAAAGAATGGTACTATAGAGGTTAAGAAAAGAGGTTCTGAATTTGGGCAGACACGGATTTCAAAAATGGGTCTGCGAGGTGTTCACTGTATGAAGTGTGCCATTTACTGGAAGTCTTCTAATCTCAGTTTTCTTATTTGTAAAATGGGGATAATAATGGTGCCTTCCTCTTAGGGTTGATGTGAGGACCAAATGATGTAATGCAGAAGCTCAGCATAATGTCTGACACATTATTAACCTTGACTTATTGTTAGCTATTGTCATCAAAAGAGCAGACTGCGGAGAACCTGATGGCTTCAGTTTGACTTTCAGCACAATTGATACTGTTTATGATTCCATTTAGCCGTCCCAGCCTTAAGGGAAGAGACAGCCAAAATGAATAGTCTGTGGTATAGCCGCTTTGTTATTATTAAACTTACAGGCCCTGGCAAGTCAAGAGTTCAGTCTAATTCAAGTTGATATGCAGATGGCAGAAAGACCTCCAGGCAGAGGTGTCAGAGAGACCAAGAGCAATATGAAAATGAAGAATAATGGGCTAAGAGAAAAAAAGCTAGAGGAATTTAGGAAGCGGCAGCAGAGTGTCATTGATGGGACATAAACCATTTTAGTCTGTCAGGGTTTAAATTCTGTTTCCACCACTGGGCCTTTGAGACTTAGTGTTTTCACCTGTAAAATGGGGCTAATAATCACACTTGCCTCATAAGGTTATCTTGAGAATTAAACAAAATGATGCATAAAAAGTGTTTGATACATTGTAGACAACTCAATAAATTTTATACTAAGAGGTGGTCAAACTAATGCAAATAAATAAAGACTCTCAGGTAAATCATGGAGTGGTGGAATGTAAGTTTCAGGATGGACTCATGAACAACACCTGAAGTCAGAAGGACAGATGAAAGAATAGGAATTCTTAAGTGGCCTGATTCCTAAATGAGAAAGAGAATAGAGAAAACAGTACACCACCATTTTTACTACCCCTTCCTTAAACTTATAACTGGATTTGGAAGAAGTCCATATTGGTCAGGGACATGGTATTCAAACTCCAGTTGGATTTTCTGGATGTTAAAAGTTGTGGCAATGTAGGTAATAGGAAGTGACGATCAGTGTGGAGATGTTCATTTAGAAATGGCCCTTTGGGGGACAGTAGAGAGCCTTGTCTGGGAGGAAGGTAACTCCCACACAATACTCTGGAGGAAAGCAGAGTTGGTAGGAATAGATATTGGGGGAAGACTAGATTGTGGCAGGGGGGAAAGTGAGACAAGATGATTGATATACATCATGAAGATTTTAAAGTTCGGGTTGGGACTTTTGCTGTAGTTCTTTTGTTTTTTAATTATTATTTGTGCTTGAAGTTGTTATTGTTATTTTGTTGTTGTCTTTTAAGCACGTGTTTTGAAGGGACCTGATCCTTGTAGGAGGAGAAAGGAGGTTTACCACAGGGAAAGTCTAAGGTGGCTCTAGAATAAGGTTTCTTTCCTTGTATGCGAGGAAGAAAAATTTTGACCAAACACTGAAGGAAATACTTAACACAGTTAATAAAGAACTTGCTTCCCCAATAGCAAAGGTTGTATAGAAAAAAAGAGGCCTTAGACTAGCCAGGTAGGCAGGTGAGATATAAAGAAGGCAGGAAAGAGAAATAAATGTGGTCATAAATGCTGAAACTCTCTATACACTTGTAATTTGACCAATTTGCTTGACACTTGTACCCTAATATTCCTCTTGCAGCTATAAAATAGCCTTAGCACTTTAACGGTACAGTTGGGCATGTTGTGTTGGAACAGATCAGGTGAGCAAAGAAAGAAAACCATTAGCGAAAGGCAAGGGAAGAGCCCTGGTGCATTGTCTTGGGATCAGAAGCCCTGCTTTCTGGAATGGAAGGCAGACAGGTGTTAAAAGAGCAACAAAGCCAACTGGTTCATCATCAGGGCTATGTTTTTAAAATAGATGATGTCTCAGAATTTCTAGTCAAAGAGAGGGTTATGTCAGGGGGATTGGGAGGGAATGGAGAAAAGATTCAGAATGAGCCTGCAAATGCAAATTAAAACAAAGAGATACCATTTATCAACTACCAAATTGGCAAAGACTTAAAAAGAATTATGATACCTAGTGATCCCTAGGATAAATGGAGACTGGTACTCTAATTTATACATTACTTGTGGGAATATTCATCAGCACAGCCTTCCTGGACTCAAATTTGGCAATGTGTACAGAAAGCCTTAAACGTGTGCAAACTTTCAAAGCCATTGTTTTAGTTAGGATTAGTTCAGCTGTATGTGATAGAAAACCAACTTCTAAAGTGACTCAAACAAGATAAAAGTGTATTTCTCCTTCTGTCTGGAGGTGGACAGCCTAGGGTGGGGATGGCACTCCATAGAACATGCCTTGGACCTGGAAATCTTCCATCGTGTTGCTTGACAGGCTTCAGCAAAGGCTCCTTCTCATGTCCTCGGTGGCTCCTTCAGCTCCAATCATCCTATCAGCACTTTGCCAGAGGGAGACCAAAAGAAGACTTTACCTTTAAATGACACTTTTCAAAAGTCACGCACTATACTCCTACTTCAATCTCAAGGCCTAGAGCTTCTGGCTGAAAAGGTGGCTGAAAAAATGCTGCTTTTATGTAGGCATCCCTGTGCTCAGCCAAAATTCAGGGATCAAAAACTAAAAGAAAAGTGGGGAACAACTACTAAGAACAGCTCAGCAGCAGTCTCTGACCCATTCCACTTTTACAAATTTATTTAAAGAAGTAATCAGAAAATGATTCAAAAACAGAGATGCATAGATGTTTATTGCAGCACTGTTATAATATGGAAAAATTAAAAATCACCTAAGACTCCCAATAGGGAAATGGTTCAATAGATCACATTAATAATACATGTAGGTGTTGGATACTCTGCAACCATTAACATGGTACATAGAAGTAAATATTCTGACATGGAAAAATAATGGTGATATATTATAGCAGTGCACAAAGTGGTATGGCTGCTATCATCCAGATTTGTAAGGAAAAGTATAAATAAAGCAATAAAAGTCAGAATAGATATACATTAAAATGTTAATCTCAATTGCTGATTGGTGGATTTATTGGCAATTTTAATTTTTGTCTTTGTATTTCTCTGTATTTTCTGAATTTCTCCCCAATGACTATAAACACACAATTAAAAATAATCACAAACCAGGATTCAATACCACTTTTGCCCTGCTATAAATATTCCTCTCTTTGAACCCTTGCTATTTCTCAGACTATCAGATTACTGCTGATTCTCCCACTTTTGACTTTTTCCACACCAATCTTTCCTAAATAAAACCAGCACGTTAATTTTCCTAAAAGAACTACTCTTATCATGCTATTTCTCTGTTAAACCTTAAATGCTCTGCAATTGCTTCTTGAGTTATATTAGGTAAAATTTCCTTTCCTTAAACTTCCAAGTTCTCCACTTGATGTTCCAAACCTACTTTTCTTGTCTCATCAAACCAATGACATCAGCCCTGACAATGTGCTATTTGCTGGTCCCAAACCCATCTAGTCCCTTTCTGCTTCTGTGTCTAGACTTAAGCTGTTAACTCTGTCAGAAATGCCCATTTTTCTCTATCTTTGACTATTAAAACCCATCTTCCATAATCTTTCAGTTCCTTCTCAGATGCTAGCTCCTCCCTGAAGCAATTCTAGTAGATGTGATCTCCACTAACTTTTTTAGTAGTAGTGGTTATTTTCTGTCTTATGGAAAAGCTATTTTGGGTCTTGTCTTCTCCTTTTTGTTAGAATCTTGCAAATTCTCTGAAGCCCAGGCCTCCATGTTATTCACCCTTGTGCCTTCCATTATACCTATCACAGAACTTAAGTACAATAGGAGCTCAGCCAATGTTCATGGAACTAAATTTAATTGAATGAAATTTACATACAGTGATAAGAAGGAGATTCCTGCTACCCATGGGGAAAGAGGAGGGAAAGCAGAAACGGTAAAGTGGTGCAGAGAGGATCTTTCAGGACAGTGAAAGAAATGAGGCAGAGTGACATGAAATAAAAAGAGTTTCCAAAGAATAAAATATCACTGAGCTTTAATTTAATTAAAAATATAAGATTCTGAGCAATTTTTAAAAAGCTAGAACCAAAGTCTTTTATCATTATGCTTGAATTATTCCATAAAATTGACAGTTGGTCTTGTCTTAAATATCTCCAGTGACAAGAAACTCATTACCTCCCATGGTGGCCTATTTCTTTAGAGGACAGTTTTAATTGACAGAAATTTCTTTCTTTGTATTGAGACAAAATAAATCTATTATCTTTGTTACATTCTTCTCATTTCACTTCAAGTCTTCCTTCTCTATGAGAGCCCTTCAGACATCTGATCAAAGTCATCTTGTCCTTTCCAAATCTTTCTACTCTTAAGCTGAGCTCCTTCATTTTATTGAATTATCCCTGATGTCTCACACCAGGAGACTGACTCATAAAGAGCCTGTC
The DNA here is from genome assembly GCA_023783475.1 of Daubentonia madagascariensis. Classification (NCBI taxonomy): domain Eukaryota; kingdom Metazoa; phylum Chordata; class Mammalia; order Primates; family Daubentoniidae; genus Daubentonia; species Daubentonia madagascariensis. The sequence goes on from JAKFHU010000144.1 coordinate 15,922,076, forward strand.
TTTCCAACAGGTTAATATTCTATCACTGGTATTATCAGATACACATTGCAGACATGCCTTGCTCATCTTCAACGTACTATGTATGACACATAATCACCAGTAGCATATCACTACTTGGCTCACTCTCCCCAAAAAGACCTAAGGGGTTTTTCAATTATATGAAATGTGAATTAAAGTACCCTTAATAAACAGCTGTTTATATGGACTGTTTTATCTAATTCTCAACACAAATCTCTAACTCTTCCCTTCCAACAAGATTGCCATCCCTAAACCACTTTCCTTGGAATTTATGAAAGCACCACCACGTTTATGCAAGAAGGCAAAAGTCCAGAACAGGTGATTGAATCTGCAGATGGCTGACAGCTGCCTCAGAGAGATAGGTATATGAAACCAAGCAAGGGGCAGAAAGGACAATGCTCACCCAAATGGGTCAAGCCTTAGATGGGCAATTTCAAACCCTACTTTATTTTTTATCTGTTAATCTTGTCCCAACCAGCAGGTCAAGAAGCTCTATCACCAGAAGTTTGGAAGTTAGAAATGGAACAAGGCTGAGCACACAACTCACTAGGGGAGAAGGACATCTTGAATTTTGAGATTTTCCCTCAGGCCACAGATGAACCGTAAACTCTTGTCTATCTGTCTACGTAACTCATTATCAAACATGCAGGAGACACTCAGCAAGTAAATGAATGAAGGAATGCAGGAATTGTATACAGCACACAGTCGATGAGACCATGTGAAGAATCTCTTCAGAGACAAGAACAGTTACCTTTGTCATGGAGGGATGGTGGGTGTCACCTAGAAAGGAATAAAGACCATCAGAGAAAGTTCCTACAAAGATCAAACACATGGTGAATGATGCTTCCTTCTCTACCAGTTGAGTACAAATGTCCAATAAATAAACATTTTTAGAACTGAAGAGGCACCAAGTACATATTTCTATGAATAAGGAAAAAAATCAGCAGTCAAGTACCTTGTATAAGATCATGGCTCTCGTTAGTTGAAGAATTGGGATGAAAACCCAGGGGTCTTGACTTCCAATTCAGCATTCTTTTTGCCACAAGAAGCAAGGGATTTTCTTCTTCTTCTTCTTCCTCCTCTTCCTCTTCCTCTTCCTCTCCTTCTCCTTCTCCTTCTTCATTATAATTTCAAGCAAAATATAGTCACCAAGAAAAATCCCAAAGAGGCAGAAGGGTGAGCAAGAGGAAATCAGCATTACATCTCTGTTATACAGGAGGCAAGAAATGATGACTCAGACATTCGAGCCACCAGTAAGCTGCCTGGGGGGTGGGGACACCAACCACTTTAGTGATGGAATAAGCAGCAAAACACAAATTATATTTTTAGAGCTTTGTTTGACCTATGTAGGATAAAGAAGAGTTACAAATATGTATATCATTTTCATCTCAATAGTGGCTCTCTAATTTGAATGGTGTTAATTTCATTGATTTAACACCGTCAAGTAATTAAGAGAAATCCCGAGTCCTCAAAGGAAACAGAGCAACTGCTCCTGACAGGATCACACCAGGATCATTAACTGCTGTTTGTAACCCTTAGAAAAGACCCCACTGGGCCAAACTGTATGGATTCGTTGGTATCTTTCTATTTCCTTAAAAATATTAATGCAAGAGCCTTTCTCAGGGGCTAATACTATACCGACAAAGGGACAGTCCCTTGCCTCCTTTCCAGCGGTTGTATTTCCTGTAGATTGCAACCTTGCTCAGGACAGGATCTGGGAGCCTCCTCTTCTCCTCAACCCACAACAACCCTGCAAAGTCAGTGCCAAGGGCAGGGTGGGGATTTTGGAAGGGGAATATGTTGTTAACATCTGTTGATGAGCATGGTCTGCACTGAAGTTTTGTATTACTTTTCCTTTCTCTTTGGAATTTTGCTATGCTGATAAAAATAAATGAAGGAATCTTTTCCCTGTAGTATCTTTGCAAAATGGAACTAATTAGACCATTTGGGAAGGTGGCATGTAGTTCAGAGAAACAGACATCCTGAATTTTCTATGACAATGCCAATTTCAAATATACATTCTTAATGTTTCTGTAAATCTATGACACATGCTGAAAATTTAATGTTTAGGGGTCCCAACCACATCTTCCATGTTGCCTTTTGTACAAAGCATGTTTCTGTGCTTTTCAATTTGAGAATATGAGTACATTGCACACTAACCTGTAAGGCTGTGCTACTTAAAACCATGGCCTCCAGACCAGCAGCAGCACAGGGGAGGATGCTAGAAATGCCAATTCTCCAGCCCCATTCCTGGAAACTGTGTTTCATCAGGCTCTCTAGGTGATATTTTTGTATGATGTGAATTAAGCAGATTCTTCTCTAGGGTACAGATTCTATAATTACCAATTTTTGATCAGTCAGACATGCAAACAAAACCTTTGGACATAGCATGGGAGTCCCAGGAGCTGATATGATTCCAAAAATGCAATTCACAATTTATGAGGTCCCTGAGATGGTAGTTACGGACTTTCTCAACAGTACTGTTTCTTCAGCAAAGTGGTATTTATGAAGTCCTGTGATGACCTTTATGGCCCATAAACCACTGTGACTCTATACACTTCTTCTGTGACTGCTTGGGCCCTGGCAGGAGGTACTCACTTGGTAAAGATTAGTTACCAGCCATCCCAGAAGGGTTAATGACTCTTCTAGTTCTGACTACCTGAGAAACAGACTTAAGACAATGGATTGCTAGAAACAATAAAGCCCTGGACAGTCATCTCATCTTTTTCTCCCCAGAGGCATGAATTCTCAAGTGGCCAGTCCCTTGACAGGAGACAGGCATCTGTTTACATTGCAATTAACAAAAGGGATACATGATGGGTCCTGTACAAAATATTTTTCTTGAATCATGAAGGCTTTTTACCATGTTATTGGAACACAGAAAGGATTGCAATGCATCAGATATGTCAGGTGGACTATTCCAAGATTAATAAGATGCTATACTACATGCCAAGTGGATTATCAACTTAAAAAAATGTACAACAAACCAATGAGGCAGGTATTTTTATTTCCGTCTTACAGATGAAGAAACTGAGGCTCAAAAGAAATATAACCATCTAAAATGGGCAAAAAAATCTCTGTTCCTATGGTCTTTCCATAATGCCACACAGTTTCTCTGACATGCAGAGGGTTTTAAGCCCAGGGATGAGGCATTGTCTGGAAGTTACTAGCAGCATCAGTGTATGCTGGGTACAAGCACAGCCTAAGAAAAGAGAAAAGCCAGAGAGAAGAATGAATACTCAAATATCAACCACTCAGGGAAGTCTTCCCTGGCCACTCTTTCTAAAAAATAAATAACCCCATCTTCCACTATTACCATACCTTCTTTGTTTTTCTTCAAAAAGCTCTTACCACAACTTGACATTGCATTTTACATTTGTTTGTCCATTTTTTATTGTTTGTCTCCCTCATTGGAACATAAGTTTCATGAGGGCAAAGACTATGTCTGTTTTGATTTCATCTGTACATCAAGTACCTAGAACAATGTCTGGCACATGGTAAGTACTCAATGAGATACTGCATGTGCAAACAGAAAAAGGCCTCACAATATAAAATATCAGAACTTTCACCTACAACCTGCACCAACCTATTCAAGAAAATCAAACCCTTATCTACAATAAATAACTTGGGGAGCCAGCCTGCTGTAAGTCAGACTTTCTGGAACCCAGACTCTTATTTCTAGTGAAAATTTAGGAAGCTAAACAAGTTCTGTAACAATTGGCCTCAAATGGCCAGGACTTGATTACTATCTGACAGCTTCCCTAACTTTTGTCCCTACTTCCAACTTCGGACCAACTGGAGAAAGCCAAATATATACCCCTAACCAATCACATATGGTGCCCTGCTTCTAGTTAGCCTGCCTAGAGGTTCTCCATGCCAAGCCGCCAATCTGGGCACACCTGAAGCCTTTCCTTTTTACACCATAAAGCTTCCCACTTCTCTGTCTACCTTCAAGTCTCTACAAAAACACCAGTGACTCTCTTGCTACAGCAAACTCAGAATAAATAGCCTTTGCTTTCCCCATTTGGTTAGTCTTTGTTTATTTCCACACCAATAATAGATGTGGAATAAACAAAGGAATAGATGTAACCTGAGCTGGGAGGACCAATCAGGGAAGCTTCTGAAATCTCTAAGAAGAGGAAATTTTAATGAAAAATACTGTTTGTAGAACAACCATATTGTGTGTGTGCACATGCGTGCGTGCACTCACATGTGTGCTTGCAAAGAGAAAACCAGAGAAGAAAGAATGGCAAGGAGAAGACACTTAGATGAGACTCACACAAAATATTTCTGAGGGACATTTTGAAACATACAGACGTCATTGTCATGTCAAAATCTTAGTGTTAGATCCTTGGAGAGAGGGTAATTACTATTATTTTTCTCCAAGAGAAATCTCATTAGTATGCCCTGAATGAGAGTACAAAAATCAACACGTGGTTAGGACCTACCTTCCTAGGCGTTAGGGGTCAAAAACTCCTGTATTTCATCGGCTAAAGACAAAGACCAATAAGCCCCAAAGATAGCTAACTCGAGAAGAATTAACCCCTGAATATTGCCAACCCCCATAAAGATAGAAGCAATATTTATGATTAGGCAAAAGTCTGGTGGTAAGAGTGGTGAAAATGTGTGCTCCTACCCAATAAGGCTGGCCAGAAATTGGTCCAAGAGGCCCAGGAGATTCCAGAGAGCATCGTACTCTAGTTCAGATCTACAGTTTCATTTAACTGAAAAGGAGGTTACCTAAAATGGATGTACTGCTACTGATGCCTTCTTTTTCATGCTTTTCCTTAGAGACTCATGTCACATCAAACTATATTTTTCTGGCTGGCCAAGTTCACAGATGTTTGTGTGTGGGCAATTTTATATGCATGTGTGCCAGCATCTGGGATGTGTCTCAGTGTTGGGTCAGGCAGCGCACAAGGGATGTTCTTGACCTTTTTATGCATAATATGTGTGCCCTGGTCTTGACAGAATGTGATTAAGATGGAGAAATTAAAGGGCAAAAGTGGAATCCAGTTATTTTCAAAGCGACTGTAATGTAACAGATCAATAACCTGCGGCTTGCTTTTACACCAGTCTTTATTGTTTCTGACAGATCTGCCACTGCATTAAGCAATATGTATTTCAGTGTTATCTAGGTACTCTCCAACAGGTCAACTGGTTTCGATGGGATTATTTCATACTGAGTTCAAATGTAATGGTTCATTTTGGGCATGCTGAAAGGCAGGATTTGTAGCAGTGTGTGAGTCCTGTGATTCACTGGCGAGGTTGTGATGATGAATTGCTTGCCTGAAGGGCAGACACAAAATGCTATGAGATAAACCAAGGCCATTATCCAGGCATTTTTTAGTGTGTTTGGGTCATTTTGAACTATAGATGCTGCTTTTTTTTGGTCAAAGATAGGATGGAAAGAAGTCTCTTCTTGGTAAAATGCTGGAGAAACATAGATGTTGCATGTTTTTATTCTAGAATTATGAGGCAGGGGAAAAAAAAAAACCCTGATGATATTATCTGGTCACTTTCAGGCCCCTGGCAGAACTTCATTTAAATACTATGAGAAAATACTTTCAATAGGTACAGCACCATGCAGTGTAATATTTTTATTAATAGATTTCTCCATCTTTTGCTAATTGTTTTTAAAGGCAGACACTCCAGAGTTGGCAATTGGCAGATCATTTTTATATCTCAAAACTATTAGAATCAGTTTATTTTTCCTAATATCTCATCTTAATCGTTCCTTCTATATTTTGTCTTGTTCTTCTTCAATGACAGCAGACAAGCAATATTCGTGCTAGCTTTTACACTCTAACTTCCGAGTATCCAAAGACTCCAGTAATTTTGTGTTAATCAAGGTAAGCTAATCCTCTTTGCTGCCACAGACAAATCCCAAAATCTCAGTGGCTTAAAATAGAAAAGGTTAATTTCTTGCCACAAGCAAAGTTCAATATGCGTCAGGTGACTTTCCTCCATTTTGGAGTGATGCCATTCTGAACCTGTGGTCTCCAAGATCGTCATTGCAGGGAGTGAGGACTAAAAGCATGAGTTAAGTGGTCATTTGGGAGGTGCTTGGCTCTTGCACTCATGTACCATTGGCCGGTCACATTGCCTCACTGGGAAATGGAGAGTAACGGTGGGATGTTTGTTGGACATTTGATGAGCACTAATAGTTTTTACCACTTGGGTTCCTGCTTATAATCTTTCTTTTCTAGGCCAAGTACTCTTGGATTTTCTTGTTTATAATTTTTTTCCTTTTTATTATTTATTTCAAAATATTAGGGGGTACAAATGTTTTTGTTACATGGATACCTTGTATAATGCTTAAATTGGGGCTTTTTGTGTGCCTATCACCAGAATAGTGTTCACTGTACTCAATAGGTAAGTTTTTAACCCTCACTCCCACCCACCCTCCCCTTTCTTGGTTTCCAATGTTTTTTACATCTCTTTGTGTGCGTGTGTGCCTATTGTTTAGTTCCCAATTATTAGAAAGTACACGTGGTGTTTGTTTTTCCATTCTTGAAATACTTCACTTAGGATAATGGTCTCCAGTTTCCTCCACATTGCTGCAAACGACATTATTTTGTTCCTTTTTATGGCTGAGTAGTACTACATCATATAAAAATACCACATTTTCTTTATGTACCCCTGAATTGATGGGCACTTAGGTTGATTCCACATCTTTGCAATTGTGCATTGTGCTTCAATAAACATTCGAATGCAGGTGTCTTTTTGATAAAATAACTTCTTTTCCTTTGAGTAGATACCTAGTAGTGGGATTGCTGGATCAAATGGTAAGTCTACATTCATTTCTTTGAGGAATCTCCACACTGTTTTCCACAGAGGTTGTGCTAATTTGCAGTCCCACAAACAGTGTATAAGCATTCCATTCTCTCTGCATCCACACCAACATCTATTGTTTTTTGACCTTTTAGTAATGGTCATTTTGACAGGGGTAAGCTGGTATCTCATTGTGGTTTTGATTTGCATTTCCCTGATGATTACTGATGTTGAGCATTTTTTCATATATTTTTAGTCATTTGTCTATCTTCTTTTGAAAAAAAAACCCTTCTGTTCATGTCTTTTGCACACTTTTTAATTGGGTTATTTGGTTTTTTCTTGATGATTTGTTTCAGTTCTTTGTAGATTCTGAATATTAGCCCTTTGTGAGATGTATAGCTTGCAAATGTTTTCTCCCATTCTGCAGCTTGTTTATTTACTCTGCTGGTTATTTCCTTTGCTGTACAGAAGCTTTTTAATTTAATTGAGCCCCATTTATTTATTTTTATTATTGCTGTATTTGCCTTTGGGGTCTTAGTCATAAATTCTTTGCCTAAGCCAATGTCTAGAAGAGATTTTTCCTACATTTTCTTTTAGAATTCTTATGGTTTCATGTCTTATATTTAAGTATTTTATTCATTTTGAGTTAATTTTTGTATGTGGCAAGAGATAGGGGTCCTGTTTCATTCTTCTGTGTGTGGCTATCCAGTTTTCCCAGAACCATTTATTGAACAGGGCTTTCTTTCCCCAGTGAATGTTGTCTGCTTTGTCAAAGATCAGTTGATTGTAGGTAGATAGTTTTATTTCTAGGTTCTCTATTCTGTTCCATTGGTCTATGTCTCTACAAGTACCATGCTGTTTTGGTTATTATAGCCTTGTATTAATAGTATAATTTGAAGTCAAATAATGTGATGCCTCCAGATTTGTTCTTTTTGCTTAAGATTGCTTTGGCTATTTGGGCTTTGTTGTTGTTTTTGTTGTTGTTCCAAATGAAGTGTAGAATTATTTTTTCTAGATCTGTGAGGTATTACATTGGTATTTTGATGGGGATTGCATTGAATCTGTAAGTAGCTTTGGTCAGTATGGACATTTTAACAATGTTCAATCTACCAATCCATGAGCACAGGATGTTTTTTCATTTGTTTGCATCATCTATGATTTATTTCATCAGTGTTTTGTAGTTCTACTGGTAGAGATCTTTAACCTTCTTTATTAAGTATATTCCTAGGTATTTTATTTTCTTTGTAGCTATTGTAAATGGTATTGAGTCCTTGATTTGACTCTTAGCTTGACTATTATTAGTATATAGAAATGCTATTGATTTGTGTACATTGATTTTGTAACCTGAGACTTTGCTGAATTTATTTATCAATTCTAGGAGTCTTTTGGTGGAGTCTTTAGGGTTTTCTATATATAAGATAATATCATCAGCAAACAGGAATAGTTTGACCTCCTCTTACCTCTTTCTTTTTCTTGTCGGATTGCTGTGGCTTGGACTTCCACCACTATGTTGAATAGAAGTGGTGGCAGTGGGCCCTTATCTTTTTCTGGTTCTTAGGGGGAATACTTTCAACTTTTCCCCATTCAGCATGATGTTGGCTGTGGGTTTGTCATAGATGGCTTTTATAATTTTGGAATATGTTTTGTCTATGCCTAGTTTGTTGAGTTTTTTTATCAGGAAAATGTGCTGGATTTTATCAAATGCTTTTTCTGCATCTATTGAGATGATAATGTGGTCTTTGTTTTTGCTTCTGATTATGTGGTAAATCACATTCATTGATTTGCATGTGTTAAACCATCCTTACATCCCTGGGATGAAACCCACTTGATCATGATGAATTATCTTTTTGATGTGCTGTTGAATTTTGTTCGCTAGTATTTTGTTGAGGATTTTTCCATCTGTGTTTATAAGGGATATTGGTCTGTAGTTTTCTTCTTTTGTTGTATCCTTTCTTGGCTTTGTTGTCAAGGTAATACTGGCTTCATAGAATGAATTAGGGAGGATTTCCTCCTCCTTGATGTTATGGAATAATTTCTGTAAGATAGGTACCAATTCTTTGTAGGTCTGGTAGAATTCGGCTATGAATCTCTCTGGCCCAAAGCTGTTTTTGGTGGTAGGTTTTTTATTAGTGCTTCAACCTTGTTGCTCATTATTAGTTTGTTCAGGATTTCTATTTCTTCCTGATTCAGGCTTGGGAGTTTGTGTGTTTCCAGGAATTTAAACATTTTCTCTACATTTTCTAGATTTTGTGTGTAGAGATTTAGGTAGTATTCACAGATGATATTTTGTATTTCTGTGGTATTATTTGTAATGTCTTCTTTTTCATTTCTGCTTGAACTTATCTGGGTTCTTTCTTTTCTATTTCTGGTTAATCTAGGTAGAGGTCTATTGATTTTGTTCATCTTTTCAAAGAACCAACTTTTTGTTTTGTTGGTTTTTTGTATTTTTTGTTTGTTTGTTTGTTTCCATTTTCTTTAGGTCCGCTATGAGCTCTGTTATTTCTTTTCTTCTGGTGGCTTTTTTTTTCTTATTTTTCTAGTTCCTTGAGGTATGACATTAGGTTGTTAATTTGTGATCTTTCTATCTTTTTTATTTAACCATTTAAAGCTATGAATTTGCCTCTCAACCCCACTTTTGCTGTATCTCATAGATTTTGGATGCTTGTGATTGTAGTTCCGTTCAAAAAATCTTTTGATTTCCATCTTAATTTCATAATCATTCAGCAGCTGGTTGTTTAATTTCCATGAATTTGTGTAGATTGGAGAGTTCTTTTTGGAGTTGATTTCTAGTTTTATTCCACTGTGATCTGAGAAGCTATATGGAATGATTTTAGTTTTTCTGAATTTTGCTGAGTAGTATTTTGTTTATGATTCTGGGAGCTCCTGTGTTAGGTGCATATGTATTTAGGATCATTATATCTTCCTGCTGAATTGCTCCCTTTATCATTATATAATGATTGTTTGTCTTTTTTTTAACCATTTTTAAAGTCTGTTTATCTGATATGAGAATAGCTACTCCTGCTTGCTTTTGGTTTCCATTCATGTGGAATATTTTTTTCCACCCCTTTACCTTGAGTCTATGAGTATCCTTGTGAGTTAGATAGGTTTCTTGGAGACAGCAGAAACTTGGGGTGTGTTTTTTCATCTATTCAGTCAGTCTACATCTTTTAAAAGGAGCACTAAGACCATTTACATTCAATGTTAGTATTGATATGTGAGATACTGTTCTGGTCATCATGTTGAATGATAGTTAGTTGCTTGGTTTTCTCCCTTGCATTGCTGTTTTGTAAGGTTTGTGAGCTTTAACTTTTGGGTGTTTTTACAATGTGGGTATTGATTGTTCTTTTCCACTTCTAGAGAACTTTTAAGCATTTTCTATGGGACAGGTCTAGTGGTGAAAAATTTCCTTAGTGTTTGCTTGTCTGGGAAAGACTTTATTTCTCCTTCATTTATGAAACGTACTTTTACAGGATACAAAATTCTTGGCTGACAGTTATTCTGTTTAAGAAGACTAAAAATGGGACCCCAATCTCTTCTGGCTTGAAAGGTCTTTGTTGAGAGGTCTACTGTTAGTCTGATGGGTTTTCCTTTGTAAGTAAATTGTTGCTTTCATCTCATAGCTTGTAGGATTTTCTCCTTCATTTTGACTTAGGTCAGGCTGATGACTATATGTCTTGGTGATGTCCTATTTGGTATGAATCTTCCAGGTGTTCAATGACCATCTTTTATCTGGATATCTAAACCTATAGCAATATCATGGAAGTTTTCCTCTATTATTCTCCCAAGTATGTTCTCCATGCTTATTGCTTTTTCTTCTTATCCCTCAGGGATATCTGCAATTCTTATATTAGTTCACTTGGTGTAATTCCATATTTCTTTCAGTGATTGTTCATTCTCTTTGCTCTTTTTTCTGCATTTTTTACTGACTGGTTTGCTTCAGAATCCTTGTCTTCAAGCTCTGAAATTCTTTCTTCTGCTTGGACCAGTCTGTTGTTAAAGCTTTCTGATGTATTTTGCAATTCCCTGAATGACTCTTTCATTTTTTTAAGTTCTGTTATCTCTTTTTTAATGTTACCTATCTCTTCAGTGAATTTTTAATTCATGTCCTGAATGTTTTTTTTTTTTTTAATTTCTTTGAGATGGTTTTCTACCCTCTTACTTGCCATCCATAATCTGAATTTCATATCTGTCATTTCAACAATTTCCTTTTGGTTGGAGCTCATTACTGGAGAGCTATTATGATCCTTTGGGGGTGGCAAGACAGCTGTTTTTTCATGTTGCTGGAGTTTTTATGCTCGTGACTTCTCATCTGGAGCCATCTGTCTTAGCTCAAAACAGATATCAGATTTGGCACAACTCTTCTCCTCTGCTGAGACCTCTGTTACTCAGGGAGGATAGGGATGGGTCCCTGGATGGTGTGCTTGGATCCTACTCCAGAACCTTGACCAGGTGGGAGAGGGTCAGATGCACTGTGAGCCTTTAATCCTGCTGCTCTGCTGCATCTCCTCTGTTCCCCTGTGTTTTTCACCAGCCCACTGGGGTAGGGCCAGCCCCTTGTGCTAGGTGTGCACATAAGGTGGGGCTGGCATACAGGATGGGGTGTGCACAGGGGGTGGAGGATGTCTGCTGGGCACAGTGCACATGCATACAGGCCTGGGCAGCTGAGGTGCCAGGCATATGTGTTGGATGAGGCACAGGGCATAGTAGGTGCTCAGGGCATAGTGGCCCCATAGACCCACAAGGCATGAGGCAAGGTGGCCTCTGGTTCAGAGTGGGCCAGCAGGTCACAGCACATGCGTGGGGTGGAGCAGAACTGCCAGACAGAGCAGGCTTGCAGGGATGGTGCAGGCCTGTGGGGCATGGTGCTCATGCTCTTAGGCCAGGGCACCTGTGGGCCAGGACATACAGGTGGGACAGGGTGCACACAGGGCATGGTGCCCAGGGTGCCTGTGCAGTATGGTGCAGGTCTGTGGTGTGCAGACCACCCAGATCCAAAGGCTGCAGCTGTGCTGATTTCGTCCCACTTGGGGCCTTTCAGGTAGTGGCAGTGGTGGCAATGGTCCATCTTCCCTGGCAGTGGGCAGTGGGTGCCAAGGTCTATGGGCCTGTGCTTTGCCTGTGTCCTGTGGGAAGTTTGGTTGAGCAGAATTGCCTAGGCTATGGCAGTGGGTGCTTGCCCACGGAGTGCATGTGAACACTAGGATTCCCTGCTCCCTCCCCACCTGGAAGGGGAAAGGGGAAAGCTGCAGTCATAGATCTGACCCCTGGGCAAAAGTAGCATTCGGGGTTGGGATGTTACAATGGCACCAGCTGCAGTGCCCAGGGCTCACGAGCCAGTCGTCCCTTCTCTCTGGAGCAACGCAGCTGCATAGCCTGCAGTCCAGTCTCTTTATCAGTCCAGAGGCCTGCTGTAGTGGAGGGACCCTCCCACTGCTCTGGTTGCAGTATCCTCAGAGGAAGCATGGAGACTGGAATTCTCTCCTCTGTCCTTTTCCCATGTGTGGGCACCTTCCCTAATTATCTCTGGCCCTGATGAGCAGCTCCTCCCACTTCTGTATTCTTCACTTCACTCCTGACTCCTCTTTGTGGATTTTCAGTGCCCTTTCTCAGAGGATCAATCCAAAGGTGAGTATCTATTTGCCATTTTCAAGCCTCCTTGTGAGAGCGGCATTGTGCAGGCTGCTTCTAGTCTGCCATCTTGCTCTGCCAATGTGTTTGTAGTTCTTTATCATCTGTGGTTTGTTCCCCAACCTGTAACATTCTACTTTTCTCAGGTGTCTAGAACTATAAAGGAGAATTTTTATCCATCTAAAAGAGGGGTTTGTATTATCTGCCATCCCTAGATCCATCCCAGGACATAAATTAAAACTTGATCTCAATTATCTAAGCTGACCACTGACATTGCATTACTGTCAAATTTCAACTTCATTTGAAACCATATAAGATTTGCCTACCTAGGATTTTTTTTTCTAATCTCATGAAATAACCCAAAATGCTTGTATACACAATCCACACTTCTTCCTCATTCTTTTCATCTGGTGAAGACTTCCCACTGACACCTTATGCAGTGATGCCTGATGCCAGGTGACATAGAGGTTTTTCTCAGTCAGCCAGTTCTTGCCAAGTAGCCCAAAACAGGACTAGCTTAACTTTTTATTTAGCCATTTCATTTTATTATTTTCCCTGTTCAATAAAGTGTGTGCCCTCTGGGATTAATTCTCATTAGGAGGTAAAAATCAAGTTAAACACATCCATTAAAATGCATTTGAAATGAAACAGCAGAAGATCAAAAGAGTCTGCATTTCAAAATACCAACTACATGGCCAGTTTTTAAGGAAAGGCAAATAGTTAATAAAGCTATAGCAACTGAGTGAGAGTAAGGAAATAGCCTTCCTCTCGTTCTCCATCATCTCTTGAGAGCCCAGCTGTATGAGCTAGTACTGTGCTTCTTCCCCTACTCTTCACTTAGAAAATTGAAGGCTCTGTTCAAAACTATTTTAAAATTAGGTGAAACCCTTATGACTAGAACTCTATGTTCCCCAGCTATCCATCTGAAAAGTGGATGAGTAAAACAGTTTACATTTTTCTCCATCCTGAAGGGAGCCCATCTTAACCAGCAAACTATTTCCTCTCGTATCTGACAGACCCAGGGCTCCCTTGACCAGAAAAGTTTGGCACTTGTGCTCTACTTAACCATTCAGTCTGTTGACTAGAACATTTTGTTTTCCATGCTTGAAGGGCAGAACTTCTTTACAAATGGAGTCTTCTATAGTTAAGGGTAGCTATCCCAAAATATGCTGCATTGACATAAGGATTATTTTGAGCTGAAGGCAACTGAAAAGAAGCTGATACAAGAAAACTTCTCTGCCCTCCTCCATTTGCCCAAAAGCAAGACATAAATTTACAAAGCTGTCCCTCCTTCCCTCTCTAACAGGAAGGATGAAGATGACTTTAAACTTTTATGAGTCTGGAGATAGCACTAGAGGTATTTACATAACAAACTTTAGTGACTAGCCTTTATCTACCATTAGTTTCCCATATATTTGCCTTCCCACAATTTGCCACCCCTATAGACCCATGCTCCTTTCCCTTTATCTTGTCATTTTTCTTAAAAAAAATTTTTGTTTTTGGTTGATGATGCTATACAAGTCAAAGTTGTAAACCATCTCTCTGACAGTTACCCTTTCCCTGAGTTTTTGCCCATGTACATATGAAATATACATGTCAATCAACTTCTGTGTTTCTCTTGTTAATCTATCTTTTGTTATAGGGGTCCCAGCTGAAAACTTAGAAAAGTGAGGGATAATTATTTTTCCTTCCGTACAGTAGTATGGAGTGGCACAGATAGCTAGAGAAAGCACGCTTTGAAGTTGCATAGATGAGGGCCAAGTCCCACGCTGCCGCTTAATAACAGTGTCTTCTGTGGGAGGAGGATTTACTCTCAAAAAAATGGGCACTGATTAACCTCAATTATAAGATATGTGTGTGTATTAATGAGAAGTTTATGGGCAATAGCTTGGTACACAGTGAGAACACAATAATTGATAACTTTTATTCACTTTTATATTTTGCATAACCTTGAGAGATTCTTTCAGCAGATTGTTTGCTTTGGGTTTTCTGGGTACAACCACTGGTCATTTGGCAAAACCTGGCACCATTTATTTTAGCCGTCACTTCAAAACACTGATCAGAAACAGAAACCAACTCTGGCTCAGTATCTTGCCCAAGGGCATAAAGTTATTGAAGCACCCAGAGCCAAGGCATTAATCCCGCATTATTGAGAAGGATGCAAATCTAGAGGCATGTCCTTTTTTCATTTGACTTGGAGGACCTTTGGATGTCACCAAGTCCCTACTGGAATCCTAAAGGGACTTTTTGAGAGGGATGGATATTTGGGAATATTGTTCTTTTTGCACTAAGATGGATCTTCATATATATCTCATTTTCATTAGCATTGCAGGATGAAGGGCATTTCCTATCAGGAAGACTGTAAATCAGTCTGAGGTAGCAACTATTAGATTTTCTAGCCCAGGTGTATCAGGAGGATGTGTTTTTTTTTTTTTTTTCCTAATCTCAGTGATATCTCTTGAAGGAAAATATGACAAAACCAGGGGAATACTATGAGCTGAGTAAAAGAAGAGATTTCAGTGAGACATTGCTATTGTTATTATGGTGCCTTTTATATTAGAAACTCTAAGCTATGCATATTGGGAATAAGGATCACGGATCAACTGTAAAATCATGTTTTATCCAATTTTAATTCAAAGCATGTATTGAATGGCTCCTCTGAACTTAGCATTGCAGCAGTGGTTAGGGGAATATGAGAAGAATGGGCTCTAATCCCTGCCCTCAAGTTTCAGAAATTGTTTCAGAGATAAAATTTACAAACTTAAATTACTTATAGAACCTACGTAGCTGAAGTTAATTAGTTGCCAAAATGTATGTTCCAGAGAATACGTGTTATAGGAGATAAGGCAGAAAGAGGTGCCAAACCCTGTCAAAATCGTTGGGGAATTTGTTTTAGGGGAAGGATAAGGAAGTTTTATCCATGTTATATGAGGTATTCACCAGATATCAGATGGCGAATCTCAACAGGACTGAAGGACAGAAGAGGTCAGGACCAGACATGAAAATGCATTTGTCTGCTGCATAGAGGTGATGAAAATGAAGAAAATACATTCGTAGAATGGTCTTCAGACAATGTACGCCAGATATAGGAGTTTTACAAGTACTTGTTATTTCTATAAATATACACTTTGATATGTTATCTATTGTAGAAAAAAATATTAAAAATCAAGTAAAAAATTAAAAACAAACTGCCAAATATGTTATATATTAAATTCCAATGTATTAGAGCACAGCTATGCTGCAATTATGTTGGCAACACAATTCATTTTGTGCAGATATTAAATTTAATCTTTTCTTGCATCTGGATATATATTTGGTCATTTTGTATAGGAGTCGTGGATTTATCCTTTTATTTTTTCTTCTAAATGTGGGCATTTGTGTGTCCTATCATGGGAACCAATATAAGCAAAAACAATCACATAACCCATTGTGGTAATGTTATGTTGTGAACACTTCTAATGCATCTTGGTAGCTTTGAGTGATATTGTAAGGATTCACTGTGAAACAAAATGTCCAAATACACTTAATACTCAGGAAAAATAGTTTAAAAATACAAAAAACCAAACCAGTACTATTTATAACAATTTCTGTCTGAGAGTCAGCATTTTCTAGGCATTGTGCAACTACAACAAAATGCAGAGATAAATTGAACACTATGCCTTATGGAACCCCCCCCAAATCAAACAAACACAAACAAACTCATCTAGCAAAGATTTTAGTTTTTTGAAGTTTGTCTTACTCTTTCATTAGTTTATTATTTAAGTAGTAATTGCTGTAATGTGAAATTTAAATACAATACTGAACATAAGAACATTTTCAAATATATGTTGAGAATCTGCAGTAGGTTTGCTTGGATAAAAAAGTTTATTATTAAAGGGTATTTGAAAACTATTTATTCATAGTCAGAAAAGCTGAAGGCTTAGGTCTGAACCGTGGGATCTTCAGGCCTTAAGGACATGTAAGGGAAAAATAGAGGGGTGGAGGATACCTAGTAGCAAAGGACAGAAGTTATTGATCTTAAATTTCAGTACCTGCGATATTCCATGATTACCCTTCTGATGAAGTATTCAGAGGGCTAGAGTATCCCAAAATTGGATAAGTAATCCCTTCACAACTGTTTGATGACTAATGCTTTAGTGTAAAACAAAAGTCTTTCTCAAAATGTGTGTCCGGGAGTAGCCCCAATCTGGCTATGGTCAAATGTGCCAGAGTACACGTAAGTGTGGATACCCTAGATGTCTGCTACTGTTGTCTGAGAATAGAAAATGTCTCAGAGATGTGAGAGGGTCTGGACCGTGAATCCATGAGAGAGGGTAGCATTGACCCAGAAGAGGTTTCCTGGTGATGCGGTGATGCTAGACTTAGGAAGACTGAAAACTTCAAAATTTGGAGCTAGCAGCAATGAGAACAAAGAATTCTGAGAAAACAGTTTTTCATTTATGGTTACTCAGAGGAGGGAAATCTAAGATAAATGATGCTCCTTGGTAAGATCAAGCAGACATCACAGAGCAGTGTGTTCAGATGGACAGAATTCATTTTAACTTAGAATGGCTCCTCCATATCCAAGGAGACTTGTTCAAGGAACTCTGCCTTATGTGAAGGTAGAAGAAAAGGCTGGGTAGTAAAGGCCAGTCTCCCTACCACAGGTTACCAAGAATGAGCACGGGAGGTGGAGCCAGGCAGTTGCAGGGGAATGAGACTCTATTAACCACTCCCATTGGTAAGCATGCACCAAGGCCCACCTGTACCAGACTCAGTACTAATTCTTGGGGCTGCAGAGATGATGAAAACACAGTCCTTGTGCTCCAAAAGCTCACACACTTGAGGGGCCAAGATCAGTAAGTAATGGCAATATAGTGTGATGGGAGGTCAGATGAAGGTCAGCACAGGATGGGAGAGGAGGCAGAGGAAGAACAGCCAGCTTAGGTTAGATTAGATTGAATTAGTAGAGCTCAGATAGGAATTAGTCAAAGAGGGGTGGAATAGAAGGGCAGTTTCAGATATGAGAAAGAGTGCAGGGAAAGGTAGGAGGGGAGGGAGCAAGGAGTATGTGGAGAAGAGCAGAGGGGTGGGGGCTTGGACGGAGAACTGGGAGATGAAGCTGGGCTCCTGCCCTCAAGCAGCCTGTATTCTGGTGGGGGAAACAAAATGACAATTAAAACAAGCACTGCAATATAGAACCATAGGGGGCTTTTCTTTCGCTGGAAACCATAATCACATTCAAGAGAGTATGTGTAGAATTTAAGAGGTAATTCCATCTGTATGCCTGCCTGTGAGCAGATTTGAATCACCGACATCACAGAACTCCTTGATGAACCACATACGTTGGAAAAGAGCAAGGCTTTTTTGGATGAGGAGGAAAAAGGGATTGTTCTAAGTACAATAATAAACACCAAGAAACAATGTGATGGGGGAGAGAAAGTTAACTTTGGAAGAGAGAAGAGGAAAAAACCATCTTCCCAGATGAGGTGAGATCTAGTTGTGTCTTTAGGGATGAAGAGATGTTTATTAAGAAGTCAAGGAGGGTTAAGGGCAGTCTAGTAACAGAGCACAGCCTGTGCAAAGCCGTAACAATGGGAAGCAGCAATTGGGAGCTGGAGAATAAAGCTTAAACTTGGGAACTTTAGATTAGGAGGCCTGAAAAATGTGTGTGTTTTCAGAAAGGGTGAATGATAAAGAGGAAAGATTTCATTTTGTCAATGTTGGGGAGCTCCTGAAGGACTTTAAGCCAGGAAAGGATAAGAAATAGAGAGTTTCAAGAAGAGCTTAATCAGTTCTTTAAGCTAAAGAAAGTTAATTAGGAAATGTGAGAAAATTGCCTCTGTAATTTTCTTAGCCTCTGCATGTTAATAGTTGGTGTTTGAAATTTTTTTGAAATGCAGTGTTATATATGCTCCCTCTTTGAAAAGATACATGGAGTTTTCAAAGCCCGCTGCATCTGGTTGGGCAAGTGGCCTGATTAGTTGAAGGACAGCCCTAACCCATGAAACTCAGCACATTGAGGGAAGTAAATGTAAAGAAGACAAGGACGAGCAGGAAACTTAGATCATGAAGATGCACCCCTTTACCCCTTCTTGATACTGCAGCATATCTGTGTATTATCGACCACCATATTATTTACTTAATTATTTTTTATTAAAAAAAATCTCTGTATGAGTCTCTCAATATAATTTTCGACATAGATTTCACTTTCTGATAAGCACAGATTTTTACAAGAAACAAATTTTGCAAGAAGGGCCCATAACCAAGGGGAAAAAAAAATTGAGCAAGAAACATAGATCCCTAGTTCTTACTTCACAAAGACGAAAGCCCAGAATGAGTTGAAAACATGCAAAGATAATAAACACAACACAGAGGGCCTTTATTTTTTATTATTTTTTTTAATTTTTTTTTTATTTGAGAATATTATGGGGGTACAACACTTTGGTACAGAGGGCCTTTAAAGCTTTGTGTGTAGCAAGCGGCTTTAGGCCCATTCCCTGGCTGGTGATGTAATTTTAACAGGTGGTAGGAGGGAAAGAGAGGTATTCCTATCTTATCTTACTGTGGAGTTCTCTAGCAACTAAACTCAATTTTAAACTGGTAAGAGCAGAAGAAAAAAATGTGAAAATGCAGTGACTACTCAAGACAGATGAGGAAGTAGGAA
Organism: Daubentonia madagascariensis; assembly: GCA_023783475.1. Lineage (NCBI taxonomy): Eukaryota > Metazoa > Chordata > Mammalia > Primates > Daubentoniidae > Daubentonia > Daubentonia madagascariensis. Next base: position 15,941,142 of record JAKFHU010000144.1, read on the forward strand.
GTGAGTGTTTATCTGTTTAAAGAAGTTTAAATCCTTGATCCAGATGAATTCCATCCCAAGGTACTGAAGGAACTTGAAAATGTAATCTCAGACTCACTAACTATAATCTTTAAGGATTCTTGGCAATCAGAAGATTCAAGATAGGTAAAAGTGAACTCTTCAGTTCAGAAATCAGATAGGAAATGTGACTCTCAGGCATTACAACTCGTGACTTATAGGCATTTCTCTTGGGGGAAAACTGATAATACTGTGATACCAGCTGAGCAATTCTCTCTGTGGACAAAGACCACAGACTCAGAACATAGAACAAGGCCAGATTTATGAACACTGCATTGGCAGGAAGAGAGGGACCAGGTGGTACTTCAGACCTGTTCCTTTACACATCAGAACCACATCCTTCCTTTTGTAGGTGAAAACAACCTAACACCCTCTCCAAGAACTGCCCTGTGGGCAGCAGGGCCAGAGGCTCCTAATGTTGGTTTGGTAGGGAAGACAGTTCATAAGGTTTGGCATGGAAAAGAGAGAAAGACCTTGCTGCCGTGTGTTAGCAAACTTCAGAAAAATTATTTGACTGTGATTGCAAGGGACAAGGAATTGCAATGTGTCACAGTATTTGTGTAGTAAAACATTTTGTACGGTTATATTTTTTTGTCTAAGAGAGTAGAACATTAACATTTCTTTCATTTCTTGGTTGAATAAAATTTCAACTTACAGAAGACACGATTTGATGTTCTATGGATTATGGAGGGCTGAGTTCATTATGAAAATATTCAGAAGGGGAGATTGTGTGTCTTTTTACACAACGATAAGTCCTCTCTTCTTCCTTTCCTCTCATACTCTCTTCTCCCTCACTTCCTTTATTCACATTTGTATACTGTTTCTTTTGTGCTAGGCACCATGCTGGTTGCAAACATAAGCTTTCTTACTCCAGGTGCTCACATTCTGGTGGGAGAGTCAGAGAGGTAAACAAATAATCACCATATAGTGTCATAATGACTAGATGGAAGACAGCTCCAGGAAAGTGCTGAGAGAGTGGGCAGGAGGCACAGAGAAGACTCATTAACCTTGTGGCATTTGTAAGTGTTTGCCAACTGGAGAAACGAGGTGGGGTGCTTCACACAGAAAGCTCTGCATGTGCAAAGGCTCAGTGCTGGGACAAGGCCAGAACATTCAAGAGGTCTGCAAAGTTTGGTGTCATAGAAGGTCAGCCTAGAGAAACAGGGAAGTACGCTGGCTATTAGGAGAAGACATCTGTTGGGAGGGGAAGTCATCAGGAAAAATTCAGAAAGGCCACCTTCTGCATGAAGGACAGTTAAACTGGTCTGCTCTTTGGACACCAAAATCTTAACTTGCTCATCAGCAAATTTACACTCAGTCCAAATAGTAATAACTATTAATAGTAATAGTAATATGCAGTAATGCCTGCAGTCTTTCTTTTTCTTCCTTCCTGCCTCCCTGACTCCCTTCCTTCCTTCCTCTCTCTCTTTCTTTCCTTCTCTATTTCTCCTTCCTTCTTTCCTTTCTACCTTCTATTAGGAATCTGTAAATAAAAACATTGGTAGGAATAGCTAAACCAATATAAGGGGATGAAACACTCTCATGCAGAGTAACTTAAACATGTACTGTATTTACTCAATGGACTATAAATAATTATTTTTTTTCCTTCTTTTATGTACTGAACGGGTACTTACTGAGCACTGACTTACTCTGGGCCCTGTATGAGGCCCTGGGAATACAGAGTGAATGACAAGATCAACGTCTTTGATCTCATGCTCTTTTGTTCTATGGGGAGGAGGTGGGCAACAGGTAAGTACACAAATAAATGAATAATTTCAGAGAATGATACGTCCAAAGGCAACCTAATTGTGTGTTGGTTATTTTCCTGTTTGTTGTCCACCCCCCTTAGGGCCTTTCTGCGTCCTGTTATATACGAAGGGTGGGGTGTGGGAGGGACCAGGCAGACTACATTTCCTGACTCTTTTGCCAGAGGCTTCCCGTGGGGCTCTGCCAAAGGGAAGCTCTGCCAGGACTTTAGAGGTAGGAGGGCGATCAAGCTTGCCCAATCCTTTCAGCAGCAGCTATAGACTCCAGTGTCCATCACCCATTCTTGTTACCTGTGCTGTGTTCTTTCAGCTGATAGTCAGTCAGTTGCGGCCACAAGAGAAGACACAGGAGGGGCTCAGGAAAGAAAGTTTGTTACACTCACAGGTGCAGGAGACAGGAGGCACTGCTTGCCACACAGGGCCGCATGGGGAAGCCTCCCAGCGTTCAGGAGGCAGAAAGCAGAAGCGAGGGGAAAGTCTAGGCCAGAGCCACTGTAGGAAACCCCAATAAAGGGCAGGAGAGCAAGGTGAACAGTTTAGGATTGGCTAGTTTGAGTAATATAGGCAGGCTATGTGCTATAGCGTGGTCCCTGGTTTCTTGGTTCCTGGCCCGGGGGTGATCAAGGCAGAAGAATATTGCCTCCTGGAGTGCAGGGGCCAGGTAGAGGAGGATGGCTATAAGTGGTTAGTTTGCATATGCAAAGCATCCCCCTGGCAGAGCCCTTTGCTATGTCCAAGAATTGAGGAGCCCAGGGATGGACAGTGTCTCCCCAACCATAAAAGTTTTTCAAATGTCAAAGCATCATAATATATAGAAAATAAAAAATATAAACAGTGTACAACCTCACTGCTAAACCTTGTCCTGTCATGTGCCCCACCTACCAATTTGCCTGGCCCCTCCTCCAGCTCCAGCAAAGGCTGTTGTGATGGACAGGAACTCCTTCATGTGACCTTGGCTTCCGGTGACACCTCCTCCTCCATTTGCCCTCCAAGTCCTTTGGGTGGGAGCTGCTTCTCACAGTTACTAAAACTTGGTTACTTCACCACCTCGTTTTTTTTTTTCTCAGCATTTCTAACACTTTTGTAATCATTTTCTTGTATTCAATTCCCTGTGTTTGAAATACATAGTTTCTGTCATTGGTCCTGTTGATACAGAGAGCAACAGAGGGTGCTGCCTCTGATTGGCTAGCCAGGCAAGGCATCTCTGTGATTACAAATCAGATGCAAAACGTGTCAAGAGATCAGCCGTGTGTGTATCCTGGGGGTGAGCACTCCAGGTAGAGGATCCTGCAAGTGCCATGAGGAGGGAGCACGTTTGGGCAACTCTAGAACTGACCTGGCAGAAGAACTCTGATATTAACCTTCAAATCTACCCTCATGAAGAATTGACTTCAGTTTCTTTAGCCTGTGTGCTGGTGGTTTATGTGCAATGGTCCTAGAACATTCTGGTAGCCTCTGTACAATGCTTCTAAATCAACCTTCCAGGAGGTCCCAATTGAAATTCCTTCATCAGCTCTGTTTCTTGAAAGACTTCGGTTCCCATCTGCCATTTTTCATCCAAGCAATGACTTTTCTTTTGTTTTACGTGGTTCTGTGGCTGTTTGCGTTCACTCGCTGTCATGCATGCTCTCTCTCTTTCTCTCTCTCTGTCTCTCCCTCTATCCCTCTCTCCTCTTTTCTTCACCTTCTCCCTGATCTCTTTTATGTCATCTTTCCCTTCTGGAAATCAGGTGTGCTAATATGGGGTGACATATTTGTCCCGTTCTGGATTTTGGCAGGAAGAGTAACTGTTAGATCACATCTGAGATGAAAAGAGCTCCCCCACTGAGAAGGAGTCTTAGACACAATGATTTTCCTGATTACTGCTATTTTGAATTCTTCCACATGCAGCCATTTGCTTATTCACTGTAAAATCAATTCACTACCATGTCATCAACATGGTAACTAAAACCCACTCTGAGTCTTGGTGTCCTTTCTCCAAATAGATTGAGCTCTGTCCTTCAATTTGTTCCTTTGGAAAATCCAAAGTTGTTGAGCCCTTAGGGGTGAGCATGGACCTCAACAACCACCCTCCTAGGGGAAGCTGTTGCTTTAGGACCCTACATCACCTTTTATCAGAAGGTGGTCACATGGGTGTCTATTTAAGGCTAGACAAACTCAGCAGGCTATTGTTTGAAAACAGGTACTTCTAATCTAAAAAGCCTTTTCCCTTTGCTTTTGGGGAATTAAAAAAATGATCTGTACCGCTTAGTAATAGTGAAAACCAAAATATTTTTGTATGAAAAGGGATGCATGGTGAACATGACTTTGATCTTTGTCTACCCAGGCTGATGGGCCAAAAGTTGTTTATCCAGGACAAGGTCTAATGAAAACCGTATCTCAGCACAAAGGGTGTAGTCTGTTAACATAATGCTAGTCATTCATCCTATATATTCTCTGTAGATTTCACAAATCAGAGGATCAAAGGCTATGGTGGATTCTCATCTCTGCCCATAAAGTTTCCAGGAAGGCAGAATGCCTATATCGGACGATATTCATTTTTGTACTTTTTATGACAGTATCTATGGCTGAAAAATTCTAAAAAATTGTTGTTTATGGGCTCTTTACTGATTTCAACAAGCTCAAATTGGTTATTTCTACTCACATCTCTATTTCTCAAAGAAAATGATGAACTTTTCCCTGAGACAGGAGAAAGAACTACAGTTTGCTGTAAATTACATATCCTCATATGGAACGCCCTCCACATTACTTTGCATTAAGATCAAGTCATCCTTCTATCAAGAGACCTTCCAGGACTACTCTAGCACACATGGATCACCCTGTCCTCTGAAGCCAGCTCCGTGTCTGCCCCTCATATTGGACAATCTGCACACACAGCCATAGGGCATTGTTGATGGAATGCTAAATGTATTATTTATCAGTTTTATTTTTTAGTGCTATATCCCTACTCATAAATTTCCTCACTTATCCACTTAATTAGGTCATAAGCTACTTAAGAGCAGGAATTGGAGTTTATAATTTTTGTGTCCGTCATGATGCTAACCCAGAACTGAACACAGGGTAGATCTCAATAGGTTTGTCAATTTGATGATTTAATGATAACTACATAAAGTGTGTATTATTTTGTTCTGGTATTTAGAGTAATAAGATAAAAGTCAAACTTATATATTATGGGCTAAAATAATTTTCCCCAGCCCCACTTTTTTATTTATTTTTTTCTAATAGGTATATTTTCAGGGTTTAAAGATGTAGTATGTTGATATTACAATTCTTTTTAAATTATTGATTTTTCTTCTCCAATGTTTCTCTGGCCCATTATTTCTCATTTTAGTAAATAGCACCACAAACAATCTGGCTGATGAGGCTGAAAACCTGGGAGTCAGCCTTGGTTTTTTCTATATTTAAAAAACAGACTTATTGAGGTATAATTTGCATACAACAAATTACACATATGTAATATGTATAATTTGATGATTTTGGACATTGGCAAACACCCATGACACCATCACTACAATCAAGGGGATATCATATACATCTTTACTTTTTACCCCTGGTTCTTTTCTTTCCCTCTCGCTACACATCCAATCCACTTCAAGTCCTCCATTGGCAAGCCCAGCTCAAGTGCAAAAGACAACTACACTTCCCGTTTCCGCCTTGGTCTAAGGCACCATCATTTTCCCCAGGTTGACCACAGCCACTTCAATGGTCTTCTGCTTCCCTTGTCACCTCCCTACTCTGCACAACAACCACTGTGATCTTCTCTATAAACGTTGATGAGCTCTTATGACCTCCCTGCTTTAGATGCTCCAGTGGCTTTCCACTACACTTAAAATTTAAGAAAAAAAAGTCCATTTTAATAGGTATGCAGTGTTATACCATTTAGGTTTAATTTGCATTTTCCCAATAAATAATATAATAATGTCAAGAATCTTTTCATGTACTTAATTGCCATCCCATCCATATATCTTTTTTAGTGATGTGTCTATTCAAGTCTTTGACTCACTTTTAAAACTAATGCTATTTCTTTTCTCATTATTGCATTTGGGGAGTTCTTTATATATTCTGGGTACAAGCTGATTATCAAACATGTGTTTTGCAAGTGTGTATTTTCTCTCAATCTGTGGGTTATCTTTTTATTTTCTTAACTGTGTCTTTTGAAGAACAGATATGTATAGCTTTGATGAAGTCCAACTTATAAATCTTTTTATTATAGATCATACTTTGGGTGTCATATCTGTGAAATCTTTCTATAATCTAAGGTTATAAAGTTTCCTCCTATATTACCTATTAGAAGCTTTATGAAGTTTCAGGTTTGAGTCCAGTTTATTTTTCCTCCCTCCCTCCTTCCATCCTTCCTTCCTTCCTTTTGTCTGTGGATGTCTAATTGTTCCAGCACCATTTGCTGAAAGACTGCCCTTTCTCCATTGATTTACTTTTGCATCGTTGCCAAAACTCAGTTCACTAAATTTGTTTGGGTCTATTTTCTGGACTCTATTCTGTTCCATTGGTCTGTTATGTCTATTCTTGCACCAATACTATACTGCCTTGATTGCTGAATCTTTACAGTAAGTCTTGAAATCAAATAGTGGGAATACTTCAACTTTGTTTTCATTTTTGTAATTGTTTTTGGCTATTATAGTTATTTGTCTTTCCATGTAAATTTTGAAATTAACTTGTACATTTCAACAAAATATCTTGCTGGAATTTTGATTGGAATTACTTGAATTCATAGATCACTTTTGGAATAATTGACCTTTTCACAATAGCACATCTTTCAATTCATGAGCATAGTATATCTCTCTATTTATGTAGGCTACTTTTTTTAATTCCTCTTTTCTCTGTTTTGCAGTTTTCAGCATAATGATTATATACTTTTTTTTAGATTTATGCCCAAATATTTCGTGCTTTATTGCTATTTTAAAAGGTACTTTAAAAATTAACTTCTAATTATTCATCACTGGTATATAGAAATACAACTGATTTTCATTACTGACCTATCCTGTGACCTTGCTGAATTCACATATTAGTCTTTACATCTTATTTGTAGATTCTTTTGGGTTTTCTACTTAGATAATTATTAGTCTGCAAATAGAGAGAGTTTTATTTCTACTTGTTTAATCTGTATACATTCCCCCACCCTAAACCCCGCCTTTATTGCAGCGGATAGGACATCCAGTACGATGTTAAACAGGACTGGTAACAACAGGAATCTTCACCTCCTTCTCAGTCCAGAGGGAAAATAGTCAGTCTTTCATCGTTAAACGTGCTATTTGCTATAGGTTTTTCATAGATGAACTTTGTTACCCTGAGGAAGTTCACTTCCACTTGAGTTTGCTCAGAGTATTTATCATGAATGAATGTCAAATTTTGTTAAAGGCTCTTTCTTCATTTGTTGAGATAATTGTATGGTTTTTCTTCTTTAGTCTATTAATATAGTGAATTATGCTGATTGATTTTCTATGTTGAACCAAACTTCCATTCCTGGGATAAACTCCCTCAGTCATAATATATTGTCTTTCTACATCTTACTGGACTCAATTTCCTAATATTTTGTTGGGGATTTTTGTTCCTATGATTATGAGGAATATTGCTCTGTAGATTTCTTGTCTTGTCATGTCTTAATTTTGATCCCAGGGTAATTCTGGCATTATGAAACATGTTGGGAAATGTTTCTTCCTTTTCTATTTTCTGGAAAACTTTATGTTTAAATGGTGTTATTTCTTCCTTAAGTGTGCAATAAAATTCCCCAGGAAAGCCATCTGGGTCTGAAGATTTCTTTGTGGGAAAGAAATCCCCAATTTCAAAGTTCCTGATATTGAAAACTTATTTATTCTCTCTTTTTTCTACATCATTTGGGTAAGAGCAGAATAGAATTTGGCATTTTTTTGTACAATAGGCTATACAGTGAATATTTTTTGTATATGAATGTGATTGGTCTCTGTCTCAACTACTCAACTCTCTTGTAGAGGAAAGCAGCTATACAAAATATATAAATAAATGGGTGTAGCTCTATTCCAATAAAACTTTATTTACAAAAATAGAGATTAGGCTTAATTTTGCCCATGGACAGTAGTTTTTTGACCACTGGGCTGTAAGATTACCAACTTTATTGACCTTTACAAAACACTAGCTTTTGTTTTAATTGATCTCTTTCCATTGTTTTCTCTTTTTCAATTTTATTTATTTATAATCTTATCATTATTATTTCCTTTCATCCTGCTTGCTATAGATATAATTTGTTTTTCTTTTTAGTTTGGTTTCATAAAGTGAGAGTTGAGATCATGGATTTGAGACTTCTCTTTTCTAATATAACCCATAATTCTGTAAATTTTTCTTTAAGCACTGATTTAACTGTATCACACAAATTTTAATAAATTTTGTTTTCATTTTCATTTGATTCAAAATATTTTCTAAGATGCCATGTAACTTCTTTTTAAAATTTTTTTCAATGATTTTTTTTATTTCAATAGATTTATGGTGTAGAAGTGTTTTTTGTTTACATGGATGAATTGTATAATGCTGAAGTGAGAGTTTTTAGTGTACCCATCACCAGAATAGTGTACATTGTACCCAATACATAGATTTTTATCCCTCACCCTCTACCATTCTCCCCCATCTTAGTTTTCAATGTCCATTACACCACTTTATGACCATATATACCCATCATTTAGCGCCCACTTATAAATGAGAACATGTGGTACTTGTTTTTCCATTCCTAAAATACTTCACTTAAGATAATGGTCTCCAGCTCCATCCAAATTGCAGCAAAAGACATTATTTCACTCCTTTTTATGGCTGAGTAGTACTCCATGGTGTGCACACACGTGTGTGCATGTGGGTGTGGGTGTGTGTGTGTATACACACATATACACATATACACCACATTTTCTTTATCCACTCATCAGTTGATGGCCATTTAGGTTGATTCCATATCCTTGCAATTGTGAATTGATTCCATATCCTTGCAATTGTGAATTGTGCTACAATAAACATTCAGGTGCAGGTGTCTTTTTTATAAAATTATTTCTTTCCCTTTGGGTAGATACTCAGTAGTGGGATTACTGGATCAAATGGTAGGTCTACCCCTTCAAAGTACTCACAAGCAAAGCCAAAGGTCCTTACCCAATATAAGCTACAGGCACACATGAGAAAGAGGGGGAAAAAAGTCCTATCTAAATAAAAGAAAATCTAAAAGCAAGAAGCAATAGCCGCTCCAGCTGAGAAGAATTCAGCACAAGAACTTTGGAAGTATGAAAAATCAGAGTGAAAGGACCTGTCCCGAAGGATCACACCAGCTCTCTAGTAATGGATCTCAACCAAAATGAGAATACTGAAATGACATAAAGAATTCCACACATGGATTGTAAGGAAACTCAATGAGATCCAAGAGAAAATGGAAAACCAATTCAAAGAAACCAGAAAAGTAATTCAGGAAATGAATGAAAAACTTACTAAAGAGATAGATATATTTAAAAAAAATAAACTTCTGGAAATAGAAAAAAAATTGTTTAGGAAAATACAAAACACAGTGGAAGGTTTTATGAATAAGCTAGACCAAGCAGAGGAAAGAATTTCAGAGCTTGAAGATAACTCTTTCAAATTAACCCAGTCAGTCAAAAATAAAGAAAAAAAATCAAGAGGAGCAAACATAGTCTATGAGAAATATGGGAGTATGTAAAATGGCCAAACATAAGAATCATAGGCATCCCTGAGGGAGAAGAAAAAAAAGCAAAAGGACTGGAAAACCTAGTTCAGGGAAAAATTGAGGAAAATTTCCCTGGTTTTGCTAGAGATATGGACATCCAGATACAAGAAGCTCAATGAACACCTGGGAGATTCATTGCAAAAAGGGCATCACCAAAGCACACAGTCATCATACTGGCCAAAATCAACTTAAAAGAGGAACTCCTATGAGCTGTGAGGCAAAAACTCCATGTGACTTCTTATCTGACCCAGGGATTATTTAAAAGTGTGTGTTTAATATCCAAACTTTGGGGGGTTTACTAGATATTTTTCTGTTATTGAAAACTGTTATAGTTTAATTCTTTATAGTCAGATTATATAGTTTGTATGATTTAAATTATTTTGAATTTGTTGAGGTTTGTTTTATGGCACAAAACAATTTGTCTTTGTGAATGTTTCATGTGTACTCAAAAACAAGTATGTACGTTTGATACATACTTTAAAACAATATGTGTTTGATGGAATGTTCTAGAAATGTCAATTTGTTCACATTGGGTGATACTGTCATTTAGGTCTTCTGTAGCCATACTAATATTTTATTTACTTGCTGTATGTACTCCTAAGACAGTATATTTGAAATTGCAAACTATTAGTTTCTGCTTCCTGTATCTTGAAATATAGGCTAGGAGCATACACATTTATGATCGTTTTGTCTTTTTGATGGATCAACTCCTTTATCAGGATATAATGTCTCTTTTTATCTTTGGTAATATTTCTTGTTCTGAAATCTACTTTGTCTGATACTGTATAGCCACTGCAGCTTCCTTTTGATTAGGATTTTTATGACATATATTTTTCTATCCTCTTCCCTTACTCTATGTATATTTTATACACACAGTGTGTTTCTTCAAAACAGCTTATAATGGGACCTTGCTTTTTTAGTCCAAAATGTCTTGCTCTCTGTTTTTTAGTTGATATCTGTCTTTTAATTGAGATATTTAGAATTCTTATATTTAATGAAATTATTGATATGGTTGGTTTAAAATTTATCACTTGGTTATTTTTAAAAATTATTCCATCTATTTCTTTATCTTTTTGCCTACTTTTCTGCCTGAATCGAAATGAATTTATAACAAGCAGTCCTGCTTAGCACAGTAGTATGGTACTATAATTATGACCACGTAAGCTGAAACCATGCAAAACAATCTTGAAAGTCAATGAGATGACCTACAATTGTTTCATGACCTTCAAAAATTGTTTTTTCTGAAAACATGAAGAACTCTCTTACTGTTTGTTATAAATGTATAGAAAAATAAAAACAAGAAAAAAACTATTTATGTAGTATATTGTAATTTAAAACTTTAGAACCACTGAAAATCAAGTGTTTGGGTTTTTTTTTAATACTCATCATGAGCAGTTTGAACAGTGAAGGTATACTTCATATAGAATAACTTACAATATGAAGCAAACATCTTCTCTATGTCTTGGCAAATTGTCATACTCTTTTGTAAGTTTGGATCAGCTTTCAACATTTTGTCTTTTATGCTTTCAGTGTCATGATATATCTTTGAGAATTCCTTTAATGTGAAGTTTTTGCCAGCACCATTTCTTCTGGGACATCTTCATCTTTTTCCTCACAACCCACCTTCCTCATTTATGTCAGTAAGTTTGTCCTCACTATGTTCCTCTGGCTGCATGTCTAGCGTCTCTTGGACAATGGCAACGTTCAGGGGGTTGTTCAGCTATTTTTTACCGTAACGTCATTTATGTTCAATTTGAAATTTACTTACAGCACCATCCATCACTTTATGTCTCTTTGCTGCATTTTCATCTTTGTCAGCCAATTCTCTTTCTATTACCTATTTTTTGGTAAAATGTCATGTGGGCAGCTTATTACTAAGTAAAAAGGAAGCAGCAAAGCTATATACTTTGTTATCTGTGCAGAAATTGAGTAATAGATATGCGGTAATCAAGCTCTGACAGATTTTGAAAGAAATGGTCTGATTGGTCACTGATCATGATGCACATCTCTTATTTTTTACATGGTAATTTGCAGACCGATGATCTGCTAGTGCAGTCTGTACTTGATGTAATTAATTATTTGCAGTTATTATACAATAGTAATTGAAATTTGACATATTTTGGGGGTCAATTAAATCACAGAAACTAAAATTTAGGGTTTAAACCATAATAACTAAAATATTTGTGCATATCTGAAAAATGCAAAATAAAGACCACTTGAATTTTTATGACAACATTTTATGTCTATTATTTCTCTATTATCCATACCTCTTTTTCTAATTTTCATTAATGTTTCCTATAGGATTTATAATATACATTATTAACTTATCACAGTCTCCCTTCAAATAAAATCATATCACCTCACCTACGGTGGAAGAACCTTTCAACAACATACTTCCAGTTCTTCCCTCCCTGCTTTATAGATATTGCTATCACACATTATATTTGTACATGTATTATAGACCTCCAAATAAACAGCTATTATTTTTCCTTTAGATAGTCAGTTGTCTTTTAGAGCCATTACAATTAAGAAAATTGTTTTATTATATTTACCATTATTTTGAGCATTCCCAGACTTCATTATATTTTAGTGCAGATTCAAGTTTCTGTCTGGAATCATATCTCTTCTGAGTAAAATTTTCCTTTAGTATTTCCTGTAGCATAGATCTGCTAACAATAAAGTCTTTCAGTTTTTTGGTTTGTTTCCTAAACTATATTTATTTCATTTTAAGTTTTGAACTTTTTTTCTCTTCCAGAAATTTAAAGATGTCATTACATTCTTCTCCTAGCTTGCATTGTTTTTACTGAGAAATTTTCTATGATCTTATGTTTGTTCCTCTGTATGTAATGTGTTGTTTTTCACTGGCTTCCTTTAGGGAGCACAGTTTGGGGGATGACCACGATTGTAGCTCTGACATGGGCAGTGTATGTGCAATATATATAGCCAAAGTGTTGTACCCCCATAATATTCTGAAATAAATAAATAAATAAAAAGAAAAAAAAAAAAAGATTTTCTCTTTATTTTTGGTTTTCAACAGTTTGAATAATATGTCTCAGTGTTTATTTGTCTAATTGTTTTCCCTGCTTGGGGATTTTCTGCATTTCTTGGATCTGTACTTTTTAATCCTTCCTTATTTTTGGAAAAGTCTTTGTTTTTATCCCTCAATATATTTATTCAGCACTTTTTTTCTCTTTTCTATTTCTGGGAATACAGTGACACATATTTTAGATGAATTGATATTTTTATGCAGCTCTTGGATGCGCTCATACATTTTCCTCTTTGTGTTTTTGACTGGATAATTTCCATTGACTTATCCTCAAATTCATTGACTTTCTTCTTGGCTGATGTTAGTCTACTGATGAACCCACTGAAGTAATTTATCTCTGACATGATAGTTTTTTTAAGTATTATTATTTTTAGCATTTCCATTTGACTTATTTTTGTAATTTTCATCTCTCTGCTGAAATTTCCCATCTGTTCATGCATAATGTGTATGTTTTACACTAGATCCTTTAAAATACTAATTGTTTATATTTTAAGACCCTGTCTGATAGTTCCAACACCTGTATAATCTTTAAATATGATTGCATTGATTTCTTTGTCTCTAAAAATAATTTTTTCCCTTGACTATTTGGGTATCCCGTACTACTTCACTGAGTGACAGGCATCTGCTACATAATAGCAGAGACTGAAGTAAACAGTATTTCTTCCTAGAAATGGGCATGCCTTTTCTCTGGTAGTCAGTGTAGGAGATATAGTCAACGTAGTCAGTAGTTGAACAAAGTTTGTTTTTTGTTGTTATTATGATCACTTTCAGTGCACCACAGGCTGCAAATTCCTTTACTGATGCCTTTTTCTTATACTGGAGGCTGAGGTGCCAGAAGATATTTCTCAGTGCTTGTTTTCCACTCTTGGCTTTCAGCCACAACTGTATGCCCATACCACAGAGAGGGTAGGTGCTCTTTACCATTCTCCAACTATATGTTGTTTTTGCTTGTTGCCTTGGCTTGCTAGGCTAATATTATGAATTGAAGGGGCTCTATTTTGATCTAGCCCTTTCTCAGTCAGATAGGCTCTATGTGCCTGAAGTTTAGAGGTATAGTTTCTCATCATTTCTTCCGTTTTCACTATGCCAGATAGCAAACTCTCTCTCTTATGTGTGGTAGGTCTTATGTGGGAGAAAGTTTCCTGCCCTTCCCCCAGTGGTAGGAAACCTCTGTTCTTGTTAGTACACGATTCTGGGCTTAGGAGAGTTTGGTACCCTTCCTGCAGAGGCAGATTCTTTTTCCCCTTCATATTTTCCCCAATAACAAGAGGTCTGTAGTTAAACTCTGGGGATGGCAGTGCTGCTGCTCTTCCCTCTCTGGTTCAATGCTTCTTGGTCCATATGACAGAAAGGTCTGAGCAGGGGCAGGAGGCTTTATGCCTTTCCAGCAGCTGCAGCCTATCCACTTATCCTATACTCTAGGTCAGTACAACTTGGGGATGTTTTCTCCAGCTTCCTACCCTGCCTCCAGTCTTTCTTAATGCATCTGGTGAAGGTCCACAGAGAAAGAGCTTGAGAGTGGATGCAAACTTTTCCTGTGTCTGAGGCTTCCAGGGGTGCAAAACTCACATGCTTGCCCACACTTGGCCATTAGCAATTCATTTACATTTTAACTCATTTCTTCTTCCTGCTCCTAGGGTAAGCCCATCTTCCTCCTTTGCTTGTTCATCTCTCCTTGGGTGGGGAAGTGGAGTGATATTCTTCCCGGAATTTCAGTTTGCTTGATTGCCCTGTGACCTCAGCTGTCCGATGTGTTCTGACAAAGTTGTGATTTTGTAGCTTATCTGACTTTTTCTTAACATTAGGTGGGATTGAAACTCTTTGCTGCTATCCACATTCTAGACTCTTTTCTGTTGCATCGCATGTTTCATAATATAATGTCTGGCCTTAACAAAAAAATATGTGCATAATAAGAAACAAGAAAAAAAGACCCTCTCTGGTACATGTTTTATACGTATGATTCAGTGTGCCTCATGGGGTTTCAATAGTAGAGGAACAAGAGTAAAGGAAAGGAGGCCATTTCGTAATAGTCTATCAGTGAGATGTTTCTGACTGGGACTAGGTGGAAGAGGTGGTGGTGATGAGAAATGGTTGAATTTGGGTTATATTTTAAGAGAGTGCATATTGTACTTGTTGATGGACAAGCTATGAGTGTGAGAAAAATAAAAGAATCAGGACTTTCTGAAGACTTGGACCTTAGCCACTGGGTAACTAAACTGATAACTAGAATTATTCTACAAGAGTATAAATAGAGATTTAGTTTACAAAAAAAATTAATTTTCTGTGCACATACACGTGCATACATACAATCCTCTCTAGGTTGGTTGAAATAGTATAAAATCAGAAAAAAACTAAAATGTCAGCAAGGAAGACACATGTAACATAGCGGGGAGTCACTGTCAACACTTTACTAAGTCATTGCCTTCGCTTAACTAAGGAGCTCTTGTGTTGTGAAGAAAAACAATGCTAAATAAAATCAAAAGTGATTTATGGGGAACATTTGTCTAAACTTTGCGTTTTTATTAAACACCAGCTGATTTAGAACTTTAGGTATTATAAATTGTTTTCATTTAGTCTTGTGCATCCCTTAGCATTTGCATAAAAGACTCTTTTCTGTTGCATCTCATTTTTTATAATATAATGTCTAGCCTTAAAAAAAGAATCATGTGCATAATAACAGGAAGGAAAAAAATAATAAAAAATGAGAGGAGGAATATAAATGACTTTAACAAGTGCACTATTAATACTCAACATAATTGCAGCTTGTGCTTGAAGCTTGCACAGATCTCACACCCTTTTGAAACATTATTCTTAATTTTCCCAGCAATGCTGTGAATATATAGAATGGAGAGCAGGGGCAGATTTGGTAAAGTTGGTGGCTTGAAAACCATCACTTTGGGGCTAAAGGAAGGAAGATATTTTAAGGCACCTACTCTTCCCAGTCTTACTCTTGCTGGTGCCATCCCTTTCATACCCCCATCCTGACAAACTGTTTGTTCATTGCTGAGGGAGAGAAGAAGGGAGGGAGGTATTATTATGTTTGATGAAGGAGGAGTTCAGGTTGTTAAATGGGTGGGGTGTAGAAAGGGGAACAAGTCGAGGAATCTGTCTCAGACTATAGGACAAGCAACATTTATCTAGGGACTGACCTATTCCATGGTGGCCAAGAGTGACTCTACCTGTGCCCTCCTCCTTGGGTTAATCATATTAATAACAGTTGCATGTGTGGATACTGTGAACATTTATACATGCTCTGACTTAGGCCCCTGAGGAGGTTAGTGGCGTCATGGTACAAAAATGAATCCCCATTTACTTATTCAATTAATATTTATGATGGAGGGTACACTAGACACACAATATTTTAAGAGGTATGAAATTTTACCTCAAAAATCATTTGAGTAGTAAATGCTGTAATCAGGTTTTAAGGTGAAATTGAATCTGGCTTTAAGCCTTTTCCTTCTGGCTTACAAAGGAATTCCAAAGGGGCTTCCTCTCCTTACCCCAGGACCTGGCTTAGATTCCTCCTTATATACAGCAGAACTTTCCAGAATGTCTTTCTTGTCTTCAGGTCACCCTGATTGGTGGTGATGATGTGCTTGTGGTCCAGGGAAGTAGGGGAGGTTCCAAGTCCCTAAGAATACTTTGCAGAAGTTGGGGGTGCCCGTCCAGCCTCTGCAGGTGGATGACACAGCCACTGTTCTCATGCCACCTCCCTGGGAAAAAGGCAGGCATCCCACTAACTGTTCCCCCCAGGGCCTCGAGCTCAGTCATTGGAAAACTCTTTTTCCCTCTCTTGTGCCTCTGCTTGTCCTCCCGCTCCTCCAAATCTCTCTCCTCATTCACTTCCTGCTAGGATTAACCTCTCTGTGATCTTTCTTTGGTTTTCATAACAAAAACCAGGAAGGTAAATTTTTTCTGCCGCTTCCTTCTGCTTTCACTCCTGTGTCTCAAACAGTGCTAAGTGAGAAGGAAGGGACCAGTTCATGTTGTTCCAGTACATATGGAGATGAAGGGCATTTCAGGAAAAGGGAACAGTGTATGTCAACTTTCAGAAGTGTGAGGGAGCATGTTACTGTAAGAAGACAAGTGATGGAGTTAAACTGAGCTGATGGTCCATTTGGGGCTGGACTTCGATGAGGCTGCAGAAAGGGAGGTCACCCATGACACCAAATTCCGAGTTATCTGTGGCCTGGAGTATTTTTTTCCTAATTAGAAAATGTGTTTTTTGATGGAAAGGACAAACTAATGAAGGAAAATAGTGTAAATCTGAAAAATTTCCCTTGAAAACTTGAATTGTGAAGAATAGAAAACCTCCCATTTACTGCTCTTTCTCTATGGTTAAATTTCTCTCTTTCTAAACTACAAGAAGAGAGTTCAAGTATTTCTCATTGTTGTTCAAAGTCTTTCTCTCTCTCTCTCTTTTATTCATTCAATAAGCACCATAGTGAATGAAGGTCACCTACCCCAATCATCCCGATGACCTTGTGAAGTAGGAATTTCTGTGCTCACTTTAAGGAGTAAACCTTGGCTCAGAGAGGCTCAGAAACATGCCCAGCTAGTGTGTAAAGACCACCTGACCTCCCTGACTCTCCATCTTGCTGGTACCTCACCTGAAGCAGATAATGGGGACAGCAGGTGGCATCATTTTTCTGCTGACAGGCACAATCATTAGCATCCTAGAGTAAGAGCTGTGAGACCATCAGATTAGTTGTCCTACGCATGCAGTGGGAAAACTGCAGGATTGTGAGATAATGCAAAACTGCAATCTAGTTTTTATTCCCCTGGTGACTAGTGGCATTGCATGACCATAGCATTTCATAGTCAGTGTCTCTGCTGCTGAAACAGGATTAATTTTAGGTAACCCCACACCGGCACTGTGTGAGAATGAACACCAGTAATGATCTGTGCATGAAAGATGACTTTGAACCTAACATATTAATAGAATTCACAATAAGATATGGCTGTACCATGAACTCAGCAGGAGTGAGGGACTATATAAATAGAAGACTGCATTATTTTTATAATAATCAACTGCTGCTCATATTCCAGCTCTCATAACACTTAACCCTACCCTGTTTTCCAAATTGTGTGGGTGGTGATTTGCCTAGGTGATGTATGTCATATCATTTGTGCATATAGAAAATGTTCTGTGGCTGCTAAAGTTGTAAATTATTGTGTGGTGGGATGGGAAGATTTTAGCGCACTGTCTTATTTACGTGTGCAAGGTTTAGCTCTGTACCATCTTCTCTGGTCATTACTCAAGGTTCCAGAAAGAGCATATAACATAATAAGCCCTTTGCAATTACACATTCCCTTATATTGATTTGTATATTTTTTTCTTAGATTAGATTGTAGACATTATTTAGATACAGATACACAGGCATTTATGGCAAATTATGTTGGAGGAAAACATGCTATAATTTGAATTGGATTTTCCATGGATACAATAAGAACTTGGAGTTATATTTCTGGCCAATAGGCAGAGTGCCCAAATCTGCTTCATTATTTTTCAAGAAAAATGAGGACCAGCACTTTATTTAATAACCTGGAAATTATTTTTAATTTCCATAAAGTTGAATAATATGCCTCAAATTATGCTAAAGGAGTCCTTGTTATCTTTGTATTTCACTCTGACGACAAACAAGAATGTGAGGAGACACTTCACCGGGCTCAGAAGGTTTTCTCCAGGAAGATCTTACCTGTCAGGAGACTTCTGAGGAGGTTTTAGCCTCATTCGATGGCTTTGCGGGGTGGAGAAGGGGGAAGAGAGAGAGAAAGAGAAGGAGACTAGAGGAGGTTTCTTTCATTGCTACCTGCTTTAGCTCATTCCACAGCTCCTGTAGCAAGCCAGTCGTAAACCTTAAGGGCTTGGTACTTTTCAGTCTAATGCTCTCCCAACTGAGCTATTTCGGGGACTTGTGTTTTGTACTTTTATCTCCTTCTAATTGTCCTTTTTGGTCTCTTGGGAAACCTCTTCCTCAGCTCTCACTTTTCCTGTGCATTTTATGCAGCAAAAGTCACCCCTGCCTTTACAGATAGGCACAGGTCCTGATCTGCCCCAAGTCCATCAGCCTTGCATACTTCACTCTGTGATCAGGTGAGAATGTCAAGTGCTTCAACACTCCCACTTGAACGAGGGCCAAGCTCCAAAGAAGCCATACAGAACTTGTCTTCCACAGTCACCACTATGAAAATTCTCTTTCGCCCTAGCCACCACCTGCTCCTTGACCTACGGTCATGAACAAAAGTATCAGCTGTTTAACTTTTTTCTTTTCTTTCGTCAGGTGCATAGGATGACTGAACATCTTGTTTGACTAGAAATGTGAAGGTTTATTATTATCACTGTTTTCTTTAAAACTCATTCAGTATTTTTGCATGACAATCACTTTAAGTTTGTCTCTTTCATGGGCTGTACTCTTATCCCAATGGCACCTAATATTCCCACAAATATCTAAGAGCCTTGCTTTTCATGTTGCTTTCTAAATTAGTTTACTAACCCCAGGAGGGCATAACTTTGATTTTCAGGTGAAGATGCTCTCTTTCAGGTTTTTCTTTGCTTTTCTCTCCACCCTCTTCTCCTTGCTTCACTCAGCCTGTCCTCCCCAACAGGAAGACAATACAGAGGTTTTGGAACCATCAGTTTTCATCATGAGAAATCAGAGCAAAGCTCATATTCCATGAAGCCAGGATCTTTGATCTTTTCTGTGACTTGGCTTCAAATTCTGTTTGTCAATGCTTGAGATAAATTCAAATTGATTTATCCTCATGCTCTTTCAGTGAGGCTGTTTCTACTGCTAGGTCACTAAGAGTGGACTTTGGAGAAGAAAATTCTGGCCATTAAATATACCTTAGGGAGTTTTCTAACTTCTTGGTGGCTCATTTTCCTCATCTGTAAGGATAAAAATAGGACCTAATTTATCACATTCTTGGGATGTGTATATAAACTCAGTGTTTGCATTTTGGAATTGCCCCATGCATGGCAATTTTTTGTTGCTACATAATATTTTACATTTGTGGGGTACATGTGGGTATTTGTTACATGCATAAAATGTACAATGGTCAAGTCAGGGTATTTGGGGTTTCTATCACCTTCAGAATTTATCATTTCCATGTGTTGAGAGTATTTCAAGTCTTGTCTTCTAGCTACTTTGAAATATACATCTCTTATGGTTAAGCTCTGTTCGAGACATTGCCACACATTTTCAGGAATGGTCATAGGTGTTTGGGGGGTATGCTCAGCATTAATGAATTGTTTTATCACTGGTTCCTAGTATAGTGTATCTAATAATTGCTCAGAAAATTACA
Source organism: Daubentonia madagascariensis (assembly GCA_023783475.1). Classification (NCBI taxonomy): domain Eukaryota; kingdom Metazoa; phylum Chordata; class Mammalia; order Primates; family Daubentoniidae; genus Daubentonia; species Daubentonia madagascariensis. The sequence goes on from JAKFHU010000144.1 coordinate 15,961,021, forward strand.
GTTTAATATAAGGAAAACATCTCAGGGATCAAAACCACAAGCTTGGGATCTGAATTATTTAAGACATCAATTTAGCTACAGTAATAGAGAGAGATGCAAACTAATAGTGACATAAACAAGAATTCATTTCTCTGCCACGTAGACATCCAAAGAGATTATCTGGGCTGGTGAAATGTTCTACAATTATCAAGAATTTGGGCCGCCTCTATCTTGTTGCTCTTGTCCTGCAGCTTCTACTCATGATCTTAGAGGGCTGCTCTAGCTTCTTGTATCAAATCTGCATTTCGGGATGAGAGGAAGCGGAGGAAAGTAACATTCCACTTCCCTTTAAGGACATAGACTTAACGTTATATAATTTACTTCCTCTTACAACCCATTCATATTGCCACTCTCTCCTGCAAAGGTTGGCAAATGCACTTTTTCACTGGGCAGCTTCCATTCTATAAGAAAGTCAGAATCTATTTTATATATGGCTGGCTGGCAATGGACTATGGCAATTTTCCTGAGGGGCCTGAGACCCCACATTAAGCTGCACTGAGCCCCTATGTTCAGGGAAATCTCTGGTGTCTGAGGTACAAAAAAACCACCAATGCTCAGCCCTTGCCCTCGAGAAAGAGATCCTAATTTATCTATTTCTGTTAATGGCATGATTTATCTTCCAATCGCCCAGATTGGCCTCCTTGGACTCTTCCCTCTCCCTCAACAAAAAAAATCCAATGAGTTGCTTTGTCTCCTCTAATGCCTTTTACACACATCTTCTCGTTTCCACGCACACTACCACCCCAATTTAGGCCAAATTATATATCACCCAGACAATCGCAATTACATCCAAATTGGTCTCCCTTCCCCCAGTTTCTTTACTTTCCAATTCATTCTGCAATACAACTGCCAAGTTAATCTTCCCTGAACACAGCTCTGCTCATCTCTGCCCTGCTTAGAACCCTTCAGTGGCTCCCCACCGCCTATTTCACAAAGGCAAGTACCTCTATCAAGGCGGCCCACGTTCTGGCTGGGGACCTACCTTTCTAGCTTTATTTATCCTTCTTCCACATATCTCACGTTCCACTAACTGCTCCGTATTTCCCTACGTTCACTCTTCTATAAAGAACATTTTGCTTATCATGGAATGCATTATCCCTTTTCTATAGGTTAAAACCATTCCCATTCTTTAGAGCTTAGTACCAGTGCAACCACTGGAGACTGTTTCCTGTAGGGAAAGTTTAGCCTTCTCCCATGAACTCATTTGGAATTTATTTTAACTCTGTATTGTAGAATGACTTGTATGCACTTTCAATAAAAAAAATCATAAGTGTACAGCTCAGTAGGTTTTCCTAAGGTGAATGCACCAGGTACTGGTCACACTAATGAAGAAAGAAAGCTCTAGTAGCCCCCAGAAGAAGCCCTCTTATGCCTCCCTCTGGCTACAACTTCTTTATGCCCACTCCAAGAGTAACCACCATCCTGACTTCCAAAACTACAAATCAGTTTTAGATTTTCTCTGAAATAAATCAAATCACACAGTCATTACTCTTTTCTGTCTGTTGTCTTTCTGATTCAACATTATATTTGTGAGAATCACTGATATTAGTACATAGAGTTGTAGATCATTCTTCACTCTTTGCTATATGATATCCTATTGGGTGAATATTCCACAATCTCTTTATTCCATTCTACTATTAAAGGGCATTTGGATAGTTTCCAATTTGGAGCTATTACAAATAGTGCTGCTGTGAACATTCTAATTTGTATTTTTTGGTGAACATAAGAATATATTTCCTAGAACGGGAAAATAGAAAGTCATGGGGTATGTTCTACTTTAGTTGATAATGCAAAACAGTTTTCCAAGGTGGTTTTATCAATCAACATTCCTACCAGCAATAAACAAGAGTTTTAATTGTGCCATAACCTTGCCCATACTTAGTAATTTCTGGAGTGTTAATTTTAGCCATTTTTAAATGGACATTTAGTGGTGTCATATCATAGTTTTAATTTGCAATTCTCTTAGTGACTGATGAAGTGAACATCTATCCTCTCCTTTAAAGTGTTTGTTCATATATTTTGCCCATTTTTCTATTGAGGTTTCTATCTTTTTTAAAAATTCAATTATAGGGCTTCTTTATATGCTCCAGGCATGAGTCCTTTGTTCTTTATATGCCTTGTCAATTCTTACATACATTCTAAAATTATTTAAGCTCAATAACAGCAGGAAAATATATTGACCATTCTATTTGCAGTGTTTGGCATAGTTCTCAGCATGTAGTTGGTCCTCAATAAACAGTTGCAAAATGAATGAATGATTTAATGACTGCTTCATCATGCACAGGTATTATTAAAGCAAGGATCCTCTTTCACTGATTTTCTTTTCCTCATCCATAGTTGTGTCCACAGTGTTTCTTCAAAAAATCTTTGTCAAATGAATGAATGAATAGCTTCCAGCAACTAGAAACACATCATTGTGTGTGAACTTCTCCAGGGGAGAGCTCTCATGGTAGTGACCCACTGGAGACCAAGTAGGCTGCTTCCCTCCTGTTGCTAGTGTGACAGCTTTCAAAATACCTTGTTTACATTGAAAAAAAATGCTAGGTTTTTTCAGCTCATGGATAACTCCAAAAGTAGGATTTTAAAAATGCAAAGTGCCCATATGCTCAGCTCGTACTGAGAAATGGTCTCACGAGTAATTAAAAACAGTTACTAAAGCAATGGAGTTGTAACAATTGAAATATCACACACATATGTGTGCACCGAATCAGAAAACCCCATAATACTCAGTCACTGAATATTTCTGTGACTGTGGGGTTTGTGACACCGAGTGAACATCCTTATTCAATGCTTACATCTGAGAGCTCAATCACACCTCAGAGATTTCGCCGGTTTTTCTAGTGCACGCTTCTGTTTTTAAGCCGTGTGCTTTGCTTCAGTTGAAAGGCTTTAGGCTAGTGATTGTGGCTTTATGTGTTTTACTGCTGCTAGTGTGTTCAACAACCCAATAATACTAATGATACCAGTGTATGTGTACTGTAGCATTTCTCTTTTCTTATGCAGGTGTATAAGTGATTAAAGGTCTTCTATTTTTTTTTTCTTCTTTGATTTTTCCACCACTGCATTTAAAATAGAAATGTATAATGTATATGCTGATTTCTGAATTAGATGAATTTATTTCTTGCACCCCATTCTGCAACTGATTTTCTAACCCAATTAAGACTTGGGAGATAGGGGCCAGAGAACAGGGGTAAATGTCTGATTACAATGATGTCAAGAAAAACTAGAGTGGCCTACAGAATTATGAGCTAGATATCATCATGGAAAATCACAAACCTACATACTAGAACAGAGGTTGGCAAGTTTTTGGTTTTTCTTTTTTCTGTAAGGGGCCAAAAATTTAACATTTCTGGCTTTCTGGGCCATATAATCTTTTTTGCAACTACTTAACTCTGTTGTTTTACTGTGTACAAAAACAGCCATAGTCAATACATAAAACAATGAGTGTGTCTGTGTTCCAGTAAAACTTTATTTGCAAAAATAGGTGGCAAACCAGATTTGGCCTTTGGGCTATTGTTTGCTGATTCCTGATCTTGAAGACCTGGGTTCTAGTTCTGCTCCTAATTGGCCTATGGTCTTCACATCTCCATAACCTTATCTATAAAATGGGCTTAATGATACTTGTGCTTCCTGCTCACAGGTAGTAAGGATGGCCTGAGATACTGTGATAGGCCTTTATAAACTCATAAACTCTATAGTGCTGTATATATGGTACATATTAAAACTATAAAATTTTAGAATGACAAGAAGCCTCATTATTATTTCCTAGCACCTTTGTTTGGGAAAGCCAAGATTCAGAGAGCTTAAGATAGATATCAAAGGTCATACAGTTAGTTGAAAGCAGATTCAGAATTAAAATGCCATTATAATGGGTAAACACAGTAATGACAAGAAATAGTGGCTCATGTAGTTACCCATCTAAATCATGCATCCTCCCATCCCTTCATTTGTTTGTTTTTTTATTTTTTTATTTTTTTCCCTTTTTTTTAAATTTCAGAATACCATCCCTTCATTTGTGATATAGTGGTAAATATCCGCTATTTCCTCTGCTACTCAGAAGATGCCCTGAGAAGCAGTGAGCCTAGTTTTTTCCCCAGGGAGGGTGCTTCCCTGAAGGTATCTGAATTTGGAGTTGTGATAAACAGGCCCAAGAGTGCATTTGTCTTCAATGTGTCTACTTTTATCCCAAACCAGGCAAAGGTATGGGAGAAGGATTACCCAAGTACGTAACTGGCCCTTTGCTCCTAGATCTTCTTGGCCATGTACAATTCAACACTTAACAATTGAAGGCAAGGAAAGCCAGAGCGATGGTATCTATGGGTATTTGTGCCCAGGATCCACACACCCTTCAAATTAAGAATTCATTCAAACTATTTGGTGAAAGTTGTCTGGCCTTGCAGGTATTTCAGATGGCACAAGCTCCAGAGGTTGCAGGGCAAGCTTTGTTCTTGGATAACTACTACTGCGGTGCACCCACGTCCCCTGAGCCTCTTCTCTAGACTTCAGCATAGATGAGGGCTGCCCTGCCCCTCTTCCATCACCACATGCCCACCTGTGAACAAACTGGGGAAATTCAGTCATTTCTAAGATGATAATATATTAAAGGAAGCATTGAGATTTAGGCAACATGTTCTAAGTGGGCTGGGGGGTGGGCGGGAGGCAGGGCAGAGTAGGAGTAAGGAAACCAGAGTCTAGTCTTGGCTCTGCCATTGAACAAATGTTGGATCTTGTGCCTATCTCTTTCCATCTTTAGACCTCAGTTTCCCCAATTTTGCAATAAAATGATCAGCCTAGATTATCTATAAGGTCTTCCCCTAACATTTTTTGTTCTTTTTCAACTCTATGATTCTGTCCTGTTGATGACACTTCTCTTGATTTATTCATGAACGATTTTTATTGAGCACTTACTATGTCTATAGAAACTTTTCCAAAATATTAAGTTATTGATACTATCAAAATATCTAAAATCCACTTAGGTAGACAAAACAAGATATGATGAATACCCAATGAATGACAAAGAAGTCGGTAAGCCAGAAATCATGGTAGCCTGGAATAGAACGTTCCAAGTTTTATCCAATGCAGAATTTGATGTTAGCATTAAGTGACAAAGTACAGAAACTGAAGTTTTAAAGGTTGGTAGAATTTGGATATGCTGAAAGAAAGGCAGGGTGAAAAGGTAAATACAAACAGATTTTATATTTAGGAGAAGTCCCATTAGAAGAGAATGCTTAAGGAGGAGAATTAGAAGGTAATTTGGGATAAATAGTTTGGTATATGGTAAAGGATATCCTTGAGTACTGAAATAAGGAACTTGAACTTTTTATTCTAGAGTCAGTGTCAGTCTGAATACTTTCGGATAGTTGAATTAATGATAAAATCCATGTTTTAAAATGACTTGATAGCAGTATATTGAATAGACTGGAAAGAAGTAAATTATTAATACATAAAGCAGGAGCATTTGGGCAGCAATGGCAACCATGCAGGTATGAGGTAATAAGATGCTGGTGGTGGTAAGAACAGGCAGATGTAAGAAATACTGATGAAGAATTCACAGGACTTGGCTATCTTTTAGGTCTGCAACATATCAAGGAAGAGAATTATTTCAGAGTTTTGTGAGGACAATAACTCAATTGCCCTGCATATATTTTTCTTATTTTTTATATGGGTAGGCTGTTAGTGTATAATCCTAGGTGTTAACGTTGTGTGACAAAGCATTTATTTTATCCATAGTTGTCGCCATAAAATATTACTCAGAAGAAAAGGATTCTGGTAGGATTTATTTCTCTATAAAGATTTGAGGACTCTATTGATTTCTAATTTGAAACATGAGCTGAACTGCACCTACTTCTCAGGTTATTAATTTTGATATTATTTTTTCTACTTCTTTACCAATATCCCACTAATATCGTGTGACTCTCCTTCATGATGTGGTAACTTGATCTGTATCATTTGTTCTGTTTTTTTTAAAGACACAATCTTCAATTTATTTATTTTTTCTACAATTCAATGGATTTTAGTATATTCACAGAATCATGTAACCATCACCGCGATTAACTTTAGAGCATTTTCATCACTCCAAAAAGAAACCCCGTACCAGTTAGCAGTTGCTTCCTCCGCTTGCCTACAGCCCTACACAACCACTAATCCAGTAATTCTGTCTCTTTGGATTTGCCTGGTCTAGATATTTCATACAAATAAAATCATATAATATGTGGTCTTTTGTGACTTGCTTCTCTCACATCACATAATGTTTTCAAGGTTTATTCATGTTGTAGCATGTGTCAGTACTTCATTTCTTTTTCTGGTCAAATAATATGCATTGTATTGCTATACATTTATTTCTTCACTCATCATTTGATTGATATTTGGGATATTTCCCTTTTTTGACTGCTGTGAATAATGCTGCTATAAAAATTTCTGTGCAAATATCGGTGTGTCCATATGTTTTCATTTTTCTTGAGTAAATATTAATACTCAGGAGTAGAATTGGTAGGTCATACGGTAATTTTACATTTAACCTTTGAGGAATTGGCAGACTGTTTCCAAAGCAGATGCTACATTTTACATTCCCATCAACCCTGTACGAGGGTTCCAATTCCTCCACGCTCTCACCAACACTTGTTATTATCTATCTTTTTGATTACAGCCATCCTAACGGGCATAAAGTGGTATCTCATTGTGGTTTTTATTGCATTTCCCTGAAGGCTAATGATGTTGAACATGTTTTCATGTGCTTATTAGGCATTTGTACATCTTACTTAGAAAATCATCTATTCACATTCTTTGTCCATTTTTAAGCATTGAATGATTTGTCTTTTTATTATTGAATTTAAGGGTTTTTTATATTCTAGATACCAATATATGATTTGAAAATATTTTCTTCCATTTTGTGGATTGTCTTTTTACTTTTTTCATGGTGTTTTTTAAGGAACAAAAGTTTTTAATTCTGATAAAGTCCAATTTATTTATTTTTCTCTTTCATTTTTTTTTTTTTTGTGTTGTGTGTGTATCCAATCTAAGAAGTCCTTGCCTAACTCTAGGTCTCAAAATTTACTCATGTATTTTCTTTTAAGAGTTTTATAATTTTGGCTTTTATGCTTATGTCTTTGCTCCATTTTGAACTGATTTCTGTCTGTGGTGTGAGATATAAGTCCAGCTTTATTATTTTGCATGTGGATAGCCAGTTGTCCCAGCACCATTTGTTGAAAAGCTGATTCTTTCTTTCATTAAATCATCTTCATACCCTTGTCAAATATCAATTGTAAATGTGATTTGTTCTTTTTTAAATTTTTAACATAGAATGTTTTGGGAACCTCAGAAACTATTGGTGACAAAACTCGGTCACACAGGACCAAGGGTCAACCAAGTCTCCCTAGAGCTGCCTGTGTTTCAGAGCCCTATGTCACACAGCTGGCCTCTAGTTAGCCCACCTGGTTGTATCTTCCAGGTGTCTAATGAATCGAAGAGTTAAAGTTGACAAGAGGTAATAATGATGATGATAAGAAGAACAGCCAGTTTTGAGGACCTACCATGCACCATGGACTATTTCAAGCAGCCATTGTCTCATACAATCCTCACAACCACCTTGCCCATATTGGTGCTATTGAAGAAACAGAAATGAAAAGAAGTGATGCAGAGAAATTAAGAAACTTGTTCCAGGTCACTAATGGTAAAATGTTCCAGGAAATGGTAAAATGAGGCTTTGAAGCTAGACCACAGCTCTAGCGTTTGCCCTACCACTCAGTACTCTAGACTCCATTACATAATCAAGAATTCACCAGTTTCCCAAAGTAATTGATCTGGGTTTATTTTCTTAGCACTTCGTGGCTCTCAGATGAGTAGAAGCCTAGGTCTTGAAGTGAATGGTTTTGTATTAACCAAGGCGAAACCACTGAAGCTGATGAAAAAGCTACTATTCTGAGTTTTCTTTAGGGTTTCAAAGAGGAAACGGTGATTCCTTTGCACAGGATTCATTAAATCAATGAATGGAAGTGCCCACAACAGTGCTTTGTATGTGAAAACAAAATCTGGATACATAGTTTGGAAAGATCATGGCTTTTGGAGGCAAATAGTCATGAATTCAATGTGTGGTATGGGTTAGGATCTTAACATCTATCAACTCTCATCTATGAGATGTGAACAATAAAAGCATTCAGTACTGTTATGAGAATTTACTGATAATATAACTGCCTGGCACAATGCCTACCACATAGAACAAGTTCAATAAGTGCTATTTTTACTTTATTATGATGATGGCTATTTTCTCCAAATAAGAAATAGGTTCCAAAACATGGCTCAAAACATGTTTAACTCACAGATGGGTTGGCAAGCAGGAGTACTATTGTACACTTTTTAGTAAAGTTAGAGAAAATATACTATACTACTTTCTGGAAGCTCAACCCTACTTCCCATCTGCCTTATCTCCTAACTTGAATGGTTGGGTGCCCACAGCCCTTTTGCATTACATTTTACATTGATTTTTATGACCCCTTTATTGCATGTAATATCTGAGTACTCCAACTTCTCAGTCCTTCTCTCTCGCCCTCCCTGGTGTGGTATGAAATAAAGTTCATAGCAGCATTATAATAGACCGACTAGAATCCAAAGGTGGGGGTTACCAAGTAATTATCTGGACAAGGCTCCAAAAATGTCTATTTTTTATGTCCATATATAAAAACTGCATTAAATTTAGGGCAAGCCAAAGCATGTCCCAGCTTGTGTTCTCAGAGATTATGACTTCAAAATGCTGTTCTCTATCATCTCCTCCTCACTTAAAAAAGAAATAGCAAACAGATCCCGAGTAACCAAGGTCTTGTTTGGGGCTTGGTCCTCAAGAAGGATGGAGTTCTTTCTTTTCTATTTTTTTTTGGGGGGGGTGTGAGGGGAGAGGGCAGGTGCTGTTCTCTGGAATGGGTGCCTGTCTTTACAGACTGCCTCCACGACCCACATCTGCATCCTGTTATGATCCAATCTTTGTCCCATCTGTTTTATTTATAACTCCTCTGGGGCCTTTTAATGCTGACCCTTAATATGAGCTCCACTTAACATTAGGAAAAGATATTTAACTAACCCTTGCTCCTGGAAATTGCCAAAACTGTTTACTAATCTGTCTTTCATCCTCATGTGCCTACCTGCTGTCCAAATTACCATGTGTGCCCAGCAGATACAATCCAGAGGCTGTTGGGGAAATTGGATCCATTGGGATGTAGGGGGCCAGTCATCCTGAAATTACCAGGAAACTGAGGACCAGTGAGGTCAGTATTTCCCAACCAGGATGTGTCTATACCCAGTGAATCCCCAAATCAGTCTACAGACACAGAGACACTTCTCAAAATTCCTAAGAATTACTTTCTCCATAATCCTCGTGCCCACTGGCAGATACGATGAGCTGTCTCCTCCCAATCTTCTCTGTCAAAGGCTAGCAGAGTAGTGATATCAGATATGGAACTTCTCCTACAGTCCCCGGCCCCGTACACAACGAGAATCCTTAATGTTTGCTATTTCACTCCTGCCAGTCCCTGCGTCCCAGTGGGTTCTTAGGGCACTTTATCTTCAAGCAAAATTAATTGGTCCAAAGAGTTAATGCTAAGGGACGCAGGCATGTAAGTACTCCAACCTGGACCTGGGGAATGTGGAGCCCATCTCTCCTCACATATAGCTGCACCGAAGTGTTAGGTGACAGTAAGGCCTGCAGTTGGACTTGTGAAGTGCTCTGGGGCCCGTGTGATGGGTGTCTGGGGAGGCTGGAAGGATATCATGATTAAATGAACGGGTGGCACTAGATTGTATCGCATGCCGCTTTTATTGTGCTATAAAATGGCTCATTTGGGGAGAAATGTGAATTTAAACTTTTCTGCTGTGATCAGTTGTCCCATTGGTTTTTAACATATTTCAGTTGCTCCCTTTCCCTCTTATGCCTATGCAATCACCCCACCTTTATTTACTTCTTTCTTTCTTTCTCTCTCTCTTTTGTCTAGCCTCAAATTTAAACCTGTTAGTTCTGCCACTATTAATTGTGTGACTTTTTGACCAGATTATTAAACTCTCTGAGTCTCATTTTTTTTGGATCTCTAAAACTGAGATAGTACACATCTCATAAGGTTGTTGAGAGTTTTAAATGAAACACAGTATGTAAAAGACAAACTTGCATTGCTCCTAGGCTTAATAGGTGCTCAGTTAATGTGAATTATTTTCTCCTTCTTCCCTCCTAAAAGTCACAGTGCAGATTATGAATGGGGACATCTGTGGCCTGATGCTTCAATCTTTGTGGGAACAGAAATTAGGGTGGCTAAATGGCAATTGTCCACATGCTCAGATGCCCCCACTGCCTTGCTGCAGACTTCCCTGGATGGAAAGGGGATACTGAGGTGGAGGTGACAGAACAAGATCAGCTTCAGGACAATGATATCTAGCAATGTCAGGGGCTGAATTGCACCCCACCCCAAATTCCTATGTTGAAGTCCTAACCCCCAGTACTTCAGCATATGACTATATTTAGAGATATGGTCATTGAAGAGGTAATTAAATTAAAATGAGGTCATTAGGGTGGGCCCTAATTTTGGTGTCCTTATGAGACGAGGAGATTAAGACATAGACAAAACTATGTGAAAGGAAGGCCAGGGGAAGACACAGAAAGAAGACAGCCTTCTACTAGCTAAGGAGAGGGGCTTCAGAAAAAATAAAATAAGACAAACACACAATTGTGATCAATTGCGAGAGGCCCCCAGAATTGTAAGAAAATGAATTTCTGTTGTTTTCAGCCACACAGCCTGTGGTTCGTTTTTATGGCAGCCCTAGGAAAGGAATTCTACCAGGAACATATGATCCATATTTCTTTAATTGTAAAATTAATATCAGCTGTAGAAGGAGAAAGCAGAAATGTTTGGGTTATGAAGGGACCAGAGTCTAGAAACAGAAAGGGAGATTTTGGGGCAAAATATGTTGTTCACTGACCAGTGAATGGTCTGACTGACTGTCCTGGTTACAAAATGTATACTAAGTGACTGAAGACAAGGCACGCTTTGACACTGAGCCCGACAGGCTGGTGTCAGTCTCGCCTCTGCAGAGTGCCTTTTCAGCAGCTGCTGAGAATTATCTCTGCCTTTTAATCCTCTCATTTCAGAGTTGTTTCAGGCAGATTATTCCTAAAAACCTCACGTAATTAATATCAATTATTTAGATTTGCTGCTTTAGTGAGTGTCAGATTTTTCAGTGCAGGACAAGATGTTATTACTATTATTACTGCTAATTACTGAGTCGAAGAGCCTGTATGACAATTGGGCTTAAAAATGGAAAAAATCAAGGTTTAATTATTGCAAAAGTTTACGAACAGGAAAACTTGGAATTGGAATCACTATTCTTTATCAAGGAGTTACCTTCTGATAGTTGCTCGGGCCCTAAGGGCTGAAGGTTTGGAAATAAACTGCTGAGGTTTGACCCCCCCAGATTTGCCCTATATTAGCTATGTGACTTTGGCCACCCATTGCTCTCTCTGTGCCTACTTTCCCCCATCTGTAAAGGGGTGTAACATTAGGGTGCACTTCATGAGGTTGCTGTGAAGTTTAAGTGAGTGAATACATGTTAACTGGCCAGGTGCGGTAGCTCACACCTGTAATCACAGCACTTTGGGAGGCTGAGGCAGGAGGATCACTTGAGGCCAGGAGTTTGAAACCAGCCTAGGCAACATAGAGAGATCCTGTCTCTACAAAAAATAAATAAATTATCCAGGTGTGGTGGTGCATGCCTATTGTCCCAACTACATGGGAGGCTGAGCCAGGAGGATCTCTTGAGCCCAGGCAGGTATTTGAGTTTGCAGTGATCTATGATTGCACCACTGTACCACTCCAACCTTGGTAACAGAGAGAGACCCTAGTCTCTTATAAAAAGAAAGAAAGAAAAATACATGCAAACACATCGGAACAAGCCTGGCAGTCTGGCACACAGTAACTTCCAGATGCATGAGATATCTTATTAATATTGTTAAGATTATATTCTAGAAAGTATTTCAAGGGACGACTGTGTAGTATGGCAGATAAGGAATCAGGTCAACTGAGATGTGAATTCCAGGTCTGTCACTCACAGGCCAAGTGACTCTGAGCAAATTACTTGAGTTCTTTGAGGGTTTGTTCTCTCACTTGAAGAAAGGGGATAATAGTATGTCTACCATGCTGGAGTGCCAGGTGTGTGATGAATATTAATTATTCGTATTCATTAAGTACTTATAACTTCCCAGCTACTGATAACTTTACTGCATCAGCTAAGTGAACTCTCTCTTCAAATCTATGTTACAGGTACAATTATTATGTCCATTTTCTAGACAAAGAAAATAAAAGATTGGAGAGGGTGAGTAATTGGTTTGGGGGCAGGGGTCACGGCTTCTCAGTGGTAGTACCAGGCAGTCTGACTCTAAAGCCCAGGTGTTGTGCTTTGTTATCTAAAGCACCTAGCACAGCATGGGTCTTATAGGAGGTGGTTAATAATGGTATTTTATTTTGGTTTCAAATTGAGGGCAAGTCACACACTTCCCCAACCTGGCATCCTGCAGGAGGGACTCACCTCATATTTTAGGAGGAGGAGTTGGTGCAAATAAAAGGTGGCACAGACTATCAGTATGAATATTGGGAGACCCTAACGATCAATGCCACTTATCCTACCTAATGCCCTGCACCTGGAATCAACCTCCAAGTAACACTGAGGTGCACACTTGCTGCATAATCGCCAGCCCTCATGGCCAAGTGCAAGTAGTCATCAGGCTTCACACGAACTGGCCCTGTTCCTGTAAAGGATTGTTCCACCTTTTCCCATCCGCATGCAGCCTCTCATCTGATGTCCAGCTCTTGTGTCCTACTCCAGGAAAACTGAAATTTACTTATGCTTCTGCTCAAATCTCCAGTGACCATTAGCTTGAATGGATGATACATGGACCACTTATTTACATGCACACTGATCCCAAATTTCTAAGAAAGAACTTTAATAGTAATGGTCAATTATTAAAAAAAAGAAAAAACACCTCTAATGGCAGCCCATTTCCTCAGAGTGCCCTATGCTACATAGACCTCCTGAGTGAAGGTTCTGTCCATTCTGGAATTACATTGCTCTCTGCTGGTGCAGTTACCTATTCCTACATGGAAGAAATATTTATTGAACTGGTACTAGGTATGAGAGGCTGTTTTGGGTTCTGGGAGTATAGCAGTGACAAAAACATTTAAACATTCCTGTCCTGATAGAACTGAGATTCCAGAGGAGGGAGAGAGACAATAAACAAATGAATAGTGATATATATAAATGGTTATACACACACACACACACACACATACATATATATATGCCAGAAAGCTATCATATTAGGTTATTAAGTATGAAATGTCCGATTTCCTTAAGTACTAAGTTTGACAGTTGATATCTGACATTTCACTGTGACACTTCTTGGTTTTTTTTGATTGTGAAGGTACATTCTCATTCTTTCAAATGCATGTTTTGGCTTGTGATTATCTTTCACATTTTTTTCTTTAGAGCAATTTTTGTGAAACCATAGATAAGTCAAACATTCGTGTTATTTTCGAATATGAGTTCTATTATGGAACAAGTGCTGCGCAGACAGCTCGAAATATCAAGTGTTTGGGAAGGGTGTGGCTAATGAACGCACAGTACATCGATGGCTTGAGAAGTTCTCTTCTGGTGAGTTTTAATCTTGAAAATGAGCCACGTGGGTGACCTGAGATGAAGGTGGATAATGATGAGCTGAAAGCTGTAGTGGAAGTGAATCCATCTCAACCTATGCATGAATTAGCAGCAAGGTTTGACATTACTATTCAAACAATATTGGACCATTTGAAACAAATGGGCAAGGTAAAGAAGCTGGATAGATGGGTACCACATGAATTAAACAAGCGTCAGAAGAGAAATTGTCTGGAAGGCTGTCATGACATAAAGGTGAACAATTTCCACACCATATTGTTATGTGTGATGAAAAATGGATGCTTTTTGACAATCACAAGTGTTCGGCACAATGGTTGGATAAAGATGAAGCTCTGAAACACAGTCCAAAGCTGAATATTCACCAAAAAAAGCTAATGATGTCTGTTTGGTGGTCCAGCGCTGGTATTATCCACTACAGCATCATAAAACCTGATCAATCAACTACCGTGGATGTCTTCTGCAACCAATCAGACGAAATGATGAGGATGCTTGCAATTAAGCAGCCAAGATCGGTCAATAGAGACAGGCCAATCCTCTTGCAAGACCACATGTCGCAAAAACAATGCTGCTAAAACTACAGAAGCTGGACTTGGAAACTCTCTGTCATCCACTGTATTCACCAGACCTTGCACCAACTGACTACCACTTCTTCCAGGCTTTGGACCACTTTTTGCAAGGAAAAATAATCAATTCTCAACAAGCTGTGGAAAACACCTTTTGCGATTTCATCGCCACTTGTTCTCCAGGCTTCTTCGCTGCTGGCATAAACAAGTTACTATTAAGATGGGAAAACTGTGTCAATAGTTCAGGCACATAATTTGATTAATCATACTGCTTCTTGTTTGAGATATAATAAACTAAACTTCTGATTTGAAATAGGACATTTCATATTTAATGACCTAATACTTTGGAAAGGCAGCATGGTAGCATGGTGTAGTGGCTAAATGCAGATTTTGGAACCAGACTCTTCAATTTAATGCCAACTCTGCCTCTTGCCAACTGTATGACTGTATGACCTCGGGCAAGTTATTAACCTCTCTGTGCCTCTATTTTCTCATCTATCGAGTAGGGGTGATAATAATAGTATCTTTCCCATAGGGTTGTTATGAAATTTAAATGAATTAATATTGTAATGACACGTATATGAATTTATTCTATATACAGGCTTGATAAATAAATGAGAAAAATAAAGCAGGGTAGGAAATAGTGAGTTTTAGAAGGTATGCTATGCAATTTTTAATAGGGAAATCACTAAGAAGGTGATGTCTAGCAGTAGGAAAGCTACGGGGGAAATGCTTTCTAAGTAGAGGGAAGCAGAAGAGCCAAGACTCTGATGTGGAGATCTGCCTGATGTGTTTGAATAATAGTATGGACATGGATGTGAGAGAGAAGAAAGAATCAAAGATTTTGGCATAAAGAAGGGTAACTGAGATGGGGAGATTGGGGTATAGCAGGTTTAGGGTGGGGGAAGATGGGGAGCACATGTTAAGTTTGAGGTTTGTCTTGAAAATCTTAACGCAGACACAGAAAGGTGGCCACGGGAGTTTGGAGTCCAAGAGAGAGGCTTACATTGGAAATATAAATTTTGGAGTCATTGACGTATAGATGGCGTCTAAGGCCGTATGGGAGTACCGAGGAAATGAGTGTAGCCAAGGAAGAGGAGCAAGAACGGAGCCCTGGATCACCCCTAAATTAAGAGATTGGAGAAAAGAGGAGAAACCAGCCAAGGCTACTGAGAAATCAATAGAAAAAAAATCAAGAAAGTATAATGTCCTGGAAGCAAAGTGAAAAGGAAAAAAAGTGTTTGAATTAGAAGGGAAAGATCAACCGTCCTAAATGCTGCTGACAAGTCAAGTAAAATTGAGGGTATAAGTAGGCCTTTGAATTTAATAATGTAGAGGCCCCTGGCAACCTTGACAAGCATGGTTTTGGTGGAGTGGCAGGGGCATGTGCCTCGCTAAATCTGAGACATTCTTTAGAGGGTAATTGGAGGGAGGGACTAGGGAAAAGTTAGTATCAGCAACATCTTCAAAGAATCTCACTGCTGTAGTGAGAGGCTGGGGGACCTAGCACAGATGAAGAGTGGGCAAACATGATGGCAAAGAAGTTCTCTTATGGTTGTCTAACCGTCTCCATCAAGTAGGAATCCAGGATACAAGCTGAGAGTAAAAGTTAGGATGTTGGAGTGCTGAAGAAAAGGGAAAAAGTATGAGAATGTTCTCCTGGAGAGTAAGAGAGTGAACGGCCCCAGGATTTGGCACTAGATCACCGGACATTAGTAAGAGCCCCCTTGAAGCTGGTGACTGTATATTAAAATGATACGGGCTGGTATGTTTGTATGTTTTTATGCAACAGTGTTCTAAAGTCAGGATACAGGCATGAAGCATGCAGAGTTGGACTTAACTAGGGTTCTGGTTTTGTGAATTGTGTGTGACGAAGGGAAAGACAAGGAACGGAATGAAGGGTCTACAGGAGCAGTGATTATAATGACAGATAGTGGAATTTAAATGGGGAAGGAGGGAAGAAAGATAGTGAAAAGATGTTGTCAAGATTTTACTGGAGTCAGGCTGCTGAAATAATCATCTGGAAAGACAGGCAGTGATGGTCAGAGAGTGGGGTGCGTAGAACTATGACTGAGGAAGGGCTGTGGTTATTGGTAAGGATGACGTCTGTGTGACAAGCCTGGAATTGGGGACGGAGGTAGGGTGAAGGCCAAAATCAACAGGGAGAAAAGCCCAAGGAACTGAATGCTGAGTGTTGGAAAGGCCACCACATGTGTAGGGAAATCATCAAGGAATAAGAGTTGTGCTGGAAAGGAGAATACAGTCTGGCAGGAAAAAAATTAAAGGAGTGACACAGGAGTCAGGAAATGACCGAGACAAGGAGGGGTGGTTCTTGATATAATCTGATGGCAAGAGATTCACAGCTGGAGGCTTTGGGGCGAGAAGGGAGGAGCAGAGAAAGAAAAGTCTGGGTGGGCAATGAAGACCAAGGAAGATGCCCTCCCCACTGCCAGGCCCAGAGGTCAGAGGGTAGTGGGAGACACACAGCTACCACTTGAGAGGGCTGCAGGGAAAGCAGCTCCCAGGGGAGGCTCGGGTTTCAGTTAGAGCGAGAAGTTGGAGGGGAGATTCGGAGAGATGTTTGAGGGTATAGTAGGTTCAGCTGCCAAAGGGCTGGGAGTTCCAGCGGCTGAAGTGGAAGGGTTTCAGAAGATGGGTCGGAGCAGCAGGGAATAGAGGAGGGGACATGCAGAGCCTTAGGGGGATTGGAGCAAGAGGGGTGAAGACGGCCTGTAATTCGGAAGTTTCCTGTAATATAAACAGGAATAAGGAAAACATGAAATTAATCCCTGGTAGACTCAAGGCCAGCAAGAGTGAATATTGGGGGTAGGTGTGTTTGCATGCTGGGACTCCTTCTAGATCTGTGCGGATGGAGGCCAGGAGCTGGGGAAGCGTGGAATTAGTGTGTAAGCACCCAAGTCAGTCTTGACCACTGGTAAATGGGACTAAGGAGGCTTGGGGAACCTGGACATTACTCCCTGCACACCAGCTCCTCTTAACACTCACCAGTGGACTCTGAATAAATTCATGCAAAGCTGCATTGACTGATGAAGCTGGGCACCCATTGACCTACCTGCTGGTGGTTTGGATGCTGAAAGTTTTCACACTGTGGTTAAATAGACTTCACAGCTGGCTGTGTTGCATCGAGGACCCTTTAGAGAGGAGACGTGCCACAGGCAATCCATCAAAAACAGTCGTCTGTACTACCAAGCACTTGCTTAAAAAGTCTCTTGGGCAGTGGCCACAGGAAAATAAAAACTCTTCTTGCAATGAAATGCCAGGCTTCAGGTTTTCACATATGCCCCAGGGCCTGAATGGCTCTGGTCTCCCTACACTCCCCATGTCAATATCTCTCATTGGTTGGTGGCTCTCCTTGTTAACTCTTTGTTGACTCTCTCTGAGGGTAGCAAATAGCTGATTCCAAAGAGGTTGCAGTGTCCTGTGTTTATTGTTCATGCTAATTTGGCTCTGCAATTCCTGGTGCTCTGCAGGACAGAAGTACATAGGTGGATGGGCAGGTAGATGACAAGCAGAGACATGGGTGCTATGCTGTCGAGCTGTAAGTGGGAGCTGGTGGAGAACACTGACAGGCAGCAAAGAAAGAAAATGACAGAGAATAAATTCCCTAGGGAACAATTAGCACACCTTGAAAACATATCCTAGCAAAACAACAGCTCTGAGTTCTAAAGACAATTCTCAAAGTCCTGAGATGGTTCCCTGCTAAGAGTGATGAACTGGTTTATTCCCCATTGATATCTGCAAAGTACCTTCAAACACCCATGTCCCCATCTGTTTCATTAATAAATTAACTTAAATCCATAAAGTTAGCAAAGAAACAGAGCAACTGGCCTATGATAAGTGACCAGAATTCATTTCTGGAATCCTTCTCAGGAGCCTCCACAGGAGTAGGAGCTGAAGAATCAAAGGTATTTGCAAGGACAAAATTTGCTTTCAGTTTTCATTTTTTTTTTTTCAGTACATGAAATATGAGCAAAAGACCAGAAATCCAGGAAAAATCAGTTGATTGCATTGTTTTTACTTGTGATACTCAAAAGGTAACCACTGGGATTCTGATAGGGTGCTGGCCCAAAGGCAGCTTTAAACTGAACGATGCAGTTTCAAATGGAAATTCTAGCAGAATAAACTCTGGTCAGTTTCTCTTTATCTTTTTAAAAATATGAGTGAGTGCAGATCAGGACTGTTGTGTTCTAGGTATTGATAGGAACGGTATTTGGATGCGAGCCAAAGCCAAAATAATGGGCATTGTTGGCAGGGGTGGGGGGCGGTGGGGTGGGGGGAGTCCTTTGTCTTCTCTCCCAGAGAAGGGGAATTCTGTCCCTCTCCCAATAGGAGAAAGCAGTTGGTTTTGTTGGATCCCGCTAAGAGATAGAATAAAATTAAAAAAGAGAAAAGATTGTAGGATTTGCCAAAACAGAGTTCTTTGTGGGCTTGGCAAGAGAAGATTTTTTTGGAGTGGTAGGAACTGAAGTCAGAGGAGAGTGGAATGAAAAGCACAAGAAAGGAATAATTGGAGACAACATGCATAAAAACAACACTGGAGAAGTCTGGCTATTAAAAAGAGGAGAAATAAGGTAGTAGTTTGGGTGGGAGGAAGGGAAGGTGACACTGGGATACGGGGGCTTGTCTGTGGATGGGAATCATCTGGAAGGCAGACTGGGAGAGAGTGGTGATGCAGGAGAGAGGGGAGAACTTGTGGGAGGAAACCCTTGAGGAGGCGAGAGAAGCCCTTCAACAGGAGTAGAAACAATAACACAAAGGGAAAGAAGAAAGTGTGAGAGGGCAAGATGCAGCCATCCCAGTTGCCTGCCTACTAAGACGGTGCAGAGCTACTGATCTATTGTGGTGGATATTCACACACACAGATATTCATTGTTGATCTGGACTTCCCGGGTGATTAATTCTGGGCATCCCTCATATTTGCAAACTTTCCATTTGTAGCTCAAATTTTGATTTTTTGAAATAATGGAGGGTTGCAAAAAATTATGCTCTTTGTGATAAACCGTTTATTATAAACTCGTCATTTCTTAGGGAAAAAACAATGTTGCATTTTGCATTTTCTAAGAGAGCATCAACAGAATAGGGCAGGGAGACTATTATTTCTAAAAGCTTGTACATCATCCTCTTAAAATGTTAATGTCCCATTTCCAGCTGAACAAATAAGCCTCTACAACTTGGATGCAACTAGTCCTAATGAGAGTGAGTGCCAGGCTACAAAAAAAGAACCCGCTTTTGATTGCAGAAAGCATCTTTCTCAAAGAAAAAAAAAATTAAGTCATTATTTAAAAATTGCTCCATTAATGTGCCACGAACAAAGGAGAGTTAGCTTGAAAAGACCAAACAGCTTTTATTTTGGGGCACTTTATTTTCAATGGGATTATAAACAAGATTCTCACGAAACTCTTCAAACAGACAGAACATGAGGATGAAATATTGAGCTGCTCTGGTTCACTTATTGGCTACCAGCTCTGGTTTTATTTTGCTTCCTTAATGCATTTGCAAATTGTTTTCTTGTTGTTGAGTAGGTAGAAATGGAGGGGCATCTGGATGCTCTTTTCCTCTACAGTTTACAATACAAAGGAGAGTTACAGCAACTGGGAGACTGTCTCACTAACCGAGCTAAGAGAGGCTTGAAGGAAAACACCTGGCACAGCAGAAAAGAAACCCATTTGAGCATCGTTATGTTAGAAGGTGACTTGGAAGATGACCTAAATATTAAACTGGCAGTGCGGGTGAGTTTGCTTCTCTTTTCTGGACCATTCTATTTTGTGATTGTGCTTAAAGTAGACATAGCAAATGTAAGGTTATTGCTGAAGCTATTTTACATTTTTAGACAGTGTATGTAATCACACCCGCAAACACACACACATAAACATATGCACATAAATGTCATTGGCATAGATTCATTCCTGAAAAGACCTGTAGCCTAATTTTGAGACCTGTGGTTTGGAAAAGGTTGAGAAGAATTTTCCCATTATTAATGTGGAGCCAGGCCAACTTGAGGCCAGACACTCAATCATAATTTGTAGGTGCTCAGGTGGCTAAAAGGAACATACAACATTGTTTAGCTCAACCCCAGAGCCAAAGAAACATATGCCCTTTGCCCTTGGGGTGAAAAACTAGTTCTTAGGTTGTAATGATATCCTCGTGCCAGATTGCCCTCGCATAGCCAGAAAGGAACACACAAGTATCTGAATACGAATCAGCTCTCCCGTACACACGCGCATCGCTTTTTCTCTTATTCCTTCTGTATTATTCACTATAATATACTATTCATAAATTATTATTTTGGTTCCTGCCCTTTCCTTAGTAAACTCCCACTACAAGTGTAAAGGAAATGGTGGTCTTCTGCCAATATTTCTTCAGGATTAGGAAATGTGATCACAGGATATATGAACACAGATGTACAATTCGTCCAGGGCTGTAAAAGTCATAAGGCTGTCAAAGATACATCATACCTGAGAAATGAGACAGACCGTGGTGTTCCTGATGCCAGCTCCCTATACACCAGCCAAGGATGACAAGATTTCTAGTTATGGCCACATAGTCATAACACGATGAATGAACGGCCAAATTTAATCCAACTAATTGTTAGCTCAATTATAAAATAAAACTAAGAGAAACTAATTGTCCTAGCATGTCTTCTAAAGACTTATTTTAGAAAAACTTAGAAATGAATATATTTGTGGTGGTTCTAACCATCTCTTCTTCTATTCCCTTTCTGCCCTGAATTTTTTCAAATTTCCTGCTGGAATCAATGAGGTAGCCTGAAGCTCACAGGGGTCATAGTAAGGCAAGCTCACCTCTGAGTGTTTGACTAATAAAAGGTCTAAGGTTAAGTAAGAGACAGAAGCTGGAATCAGAACACCCAACAGCAGGTAAATCAATTACATTCAGATACGTAAAGAAAGCAAGTGGGTGGTAAGACTCAAATGCACACACACATACACAAAGAGATCCACAGAGATCCATTAATGGTTAAATCCCCATCACTGCCCTCCTCCACCACCACCCCCCTCCAGGATCCTAAGGAAAGAGGGAAAGAGTATCACAGGAAGTCCCAGAACAAGGGACTTTCCTTGGGAGAGACTGGATGCAAATGAGGCTCTAGCCTTCCCTTCAGCCACGCATTTCCACAGACTTCATAACTTCTCCTCCTCATCATCAAGGCAAAACACCTTGCCTTGATCACCTGTGTCTGAAACAAGAGTCAGTCATGTATTGATGGGCACCGACTCTTGTTTCAAATGCAGGTGACTATGGGCATGCAGGTAGCTCTGAGTTGGGCAGTGCAAGGGCAATATATGTACCCAAATGTTTGTAACCCCATAATATTCTGAAATTTAAAAAATAAAAATAAATAAAAAGGACTATTATTGGGGAAAAAAAAGAACAGAAAAGAAACAAGAGTCAGGCTGGGATTACCTAGTTCCCTCTCTCTTTGTTTTACTTAAAAAAATTTTAATTGGGAGGACATTAGGCTGAGAGAGCCCAGACGCCTTGGGTTCCTAGGTAAGTAAAGGAAAGCCCATTGTAAAAAATAAAATGAAACTTAGGCTTAGCTCATCAGAAACCACCAACTAACTTCTAACTAGGGACTTTCCACTTTAACCAGTCAAAGACCAATCTTTGTCTTGCTTCTGTAAGCACCTTATAAAGGTTTCCTCTCTGTTCCCCACGCCGCACCCTCTGTGGAGCACAGTCCCACTTGCAGTCTGATCCTGCCCCATTCATGAACCTCTGAATGTTCAAAGAAACACATTAAAATTTTAATACGCCAAAGTTTATCTTTTAACAGTTTTAGACAGTCATCCATTTTGATTGATACTTTCTTCAAAACCTGTTTTCATTCTGGACATGTTTGCCCTGAGATTCATTCCTACCTTGTTCCTGATCTTCCTCCCACACATCTGTATCATTTTTCAGGCTCTCAATTGTGTCCTGGCTGAGTCAGCCACTGGGAGGCACTTCTGGGAGACCAGAGTGGGAGAGAAGGGAGCCAGGGCGTTGTGGCCACTGCTTTCTACCTAAGAAAGCACCTGCAGTGGCAGCCACTTCTTCTCCAAGTCCTCTGGGGCTTCCACTTCCTCCTGAAAAGCCCCCTGCTCAGTGCTCCCAGCTGAAGGTTTTGGAATACATTTTCTCCCTTCCCCTCCAGCCACAAGTGTCAGCTGCTATCTGCCTGTTACTAAATTTTGGGTTGCTTCAAATCCCCTGTTGGCTTCTCAGAATTTCCATCACACATGTAACAAATTTTCTACAATATGGTTCCCTCAGATTTAAATACAAATTTTTCTTTAATTTTTAATTTTTTTACAATTTTGAAGTTAGACCCTGACATATTATCTTGTCATCAAGTCCTGTTCATTTTGACTCTTACGGCCTTATTCCAGGTGCCCACAGCATGAGGACCTTCTTAAGCAGGCAGCCTTTCCAAGAACAACAGGGCCAGCACCTGCCCCACCTGCCCTGCAGTGGCCATTGGTACAGTGTTTCCCCAAGCCCTACTTTCATCCTTTGTTTAAGAACTTAATGTAATTGACAAGTAGCTGGCATTTGTTGAGGGCTTTCTTTAAAGTGCTGGTCTCCGTGCTTCCACGCCAAGAACATCACAGACGTGATCTCATTTAATCCTCACAACAAGCCCATCAGAAAGACACTATTGCCACTGTGTTTTCCAGATGCAGGAGGATGTAGTTCTGCTTGCCTCACAGTCATGCCTGTGCTTTCAATACTCTGTAACAATTCATGCATGAACCTACCTCTGCTCCTTTGCACAGGGTCCCCGCCTTTCTAAAGCACCCTCCTTGGCACTAACCTCACTTAAATCAAACACATTTCTTCCTAAGTCCCTTTCTCTGTGAAGCTTTCTACTTTGGAGTCCCCTTAACTCTGAACTTTAAGAGAAGTGGTTCATAAATTTGTTTTGCCAGAAAATATTATTCATCTGACAACATGCCTGGAAGTGACAAGTGGATAAAAGCACCCCGCTGCTTAGAGTGGCTGTTACCCCTCTCTCCCCAGGGAGGGGCTGCGGAGAACAGAGTTTGAAAGTCACTTTTTAAGACCACAAATTCTCTAGGTCAAAGTTTTACAACCACGGACTTGTGAGGTATGTCAAAAGTAATTTATTACTAATTACACACTTCTAGTATCAATGTTTGAAAATGATTTACTCTGCCATGGTTTTTTTTTTAAACTTTTTATAAAATTAGGACAGATGTGGAAGTATATGCCCTGCACGTGTTTTTGTTTTATTTTGCAAAGTGAGAGACCATGTCCTGCTTTTGTCTCCTCATTGCCCCTTACACAGCACTCTGTGTAGCAGAGGCTTACGAAGTACTCAGTGCCTTTTGAAAAGAACAGCCAGAATTTGGGGGGTTGAGGCGGACTCTTGTTGCTTTTGGCTGCTCAGTCTTCACCCCATTGGCTTAGGAACAGCACACTCTTATCTCTTTGAAGAATGTTCTCTCTCTCTCATGTGTAGTTTTGGTGGGACAGCAAATCAGGGCTCTCTGCCCAACCCTAGGCAAGGAATATTCATGTGATCTAAGCCGGGCTAATTGGATGCTGTCAATGAGTTGAGCAACCACTGGTTAGGAAGAATGGTGCTCTTTCAATACTTACCAAGTAACTCCGTCTATCTTGACCCTGGACCTGCCTTGTTTCCTGTCCCTTTTTGTTCCTTTTTTCTTCTGGTTCACCACGCTTTCAGTTCTGTGTTACCTGTTCCCAATCCAGTAAATTCCTTTTGTCATAGTTATAACCAGAGACTATTACTGTTGCTTACAACCAAAGAACCCTGACAATTTTTGTAACTATCTTATATGTTCCAGCTTTAGGTGCCCCAGCAAAGACAAATCTGCTCACAACATGGGAACGGCAAACACATCCCAGAATCCAGCTTGCTTTAATCCAGATGATTTGATATTCTTGTCTGAAAATATTTGCTGAGGAATTGAAGCAGTGCACAACTATTCTTAGCAGTATACAACCTGCACAACCATACAAGGTGGCCTGGAAGGTCCCCTCCATTACTGAAAGCAGCTTGCATGCAATCCAATTCAGGGGTGCAGCTACAGAAGTGGGCAGGCCCAGGGAGGATGCAAATGGGAGTAGGGCCAAAATATACGTCCCAGTTGGATGTGGGTAATTTGGCTGAGCTTTGAAGGGTACCAATCCGAGTAGGAAAGTTCCAAAGCTAGAGGATTATAATGATTCTGTTGTAATAGAACAGGAGAGGCAAATTGGGCCTTGAGATCCTCTATCAGCAATTTGGCAGTTGGTAGATTTCCCTTCTAGAGCCTTATTCCTGTATTCCACCTATAAGATTACCATACACATTAGGGTCTGATGACTTGGAACACTGGGGAGTGCACGGGGAGAGTAAATTGAAACGCAATCAAGTTCCTCCAAAAGGTTATGGGGATAGCCTGCACAGCACACTCAGTGATGGTTGTTAGTTAACAGGAACACCTTCAATCTGCTCTGCTTTACTCAACTAATGAGGTCATGGCCCAGAAGGGCAGATGAGCCCATCCTGCAGGAGGACTTGTCCCCGAATTGACTTTTCCTATTAAGGAAGGGGAGGGAGTGGGTTTTCTGTGTGACTCAGGAAAATTCCTGGCCTGTGGGCCTTTTACCTGCATGATGTGCAACTAGAAGACACGAGATTTAGATCATAGCTTTAGACAAGGTCATCTAGAAAATTTTACTTCACTTTCAGAGATTACCAAGGACACTTGTCTGTGGGTGGCATCTGAGTCAGTCATGAACTTGCCTGTTCTCTCTGATGGTGGCTTTTTTTATGCCATTAAGTCTCCAAATGATGTCTCCAAGTCCATTTCCACTTAGACAGGATTATCCATTTGTGTGGGCAACGTGTCTTGTTTTAGGCTCAGCTTCTCACGCATGAAATGCATTGTCTTTCCCTTTAAGGAGTTTACTGCCTCAGTGACCTTTATATTTGACAAAAAGCCTTTTTAATCCACCACGCTGCCACTTTCCTAAGTGGTTTCTCCTCTGACTGGCAATATTGAATGGACTTTCCCTGTTGACAGGCACTATTAAGACATGCTGTCTTTTGTATTGAATCAAAACTGTGTTCTCTTATTCACTTTTATTTTACTTTTTAAGTTTGCTTTAAGTGACAATGCATTCACTTACATAGGATGATCACACCAGTATATATCAAGAATGACCACAATATATTTATTAATACATTAGCTGCCGAATTCAGTTCACTTCTTCTATTTACTCAGATCCTGATGGGAACAATTTGGTATTAAAATGTTATAAGAGTAAACCCTTCAAAATTCCTCTTATGACTATGAAGACCAGGATTGGATGATGTATAATTTGACTTACAGATTAGTCCAGTGTTTTTGTGGGTGTGTATTTGAGATGAGGCCTGTGTTTCAAGCCTTCATTTAACATGAAGAACTTTACCTTCAGATCCTCGAAAACAACAGAGAAAAAAACCAGTGAATACTAAAGGGGATGGTGCTTTTTTGCTTATGGTTTGTTACCACGGGCAACCAACACTCTGTAGAGGGCTTGTGTGTTGTGGAGAGTGCTAGCAGTTCTTTAAAAAGTACTTTAGTCCAAACAATTAGGATATGTGGCCT
The DNA here is from genome assembly GCA_023783475.1 of Daubentonia madagascariensis. NCBI lineage: Eukaryota > Metazoa > Chordata > Mammalia > Primates > Daubentoniidae > Daubentonia > Daubentonia madagascariensis. Next base: position 15,986,966 of record JAKFHU010000144.1, read on the forward strand.
AGCTTTACCATTCATTCCTTGTATCACTTTGGACAAGTCACTTCATTTTTCTAAGATGACATATATCATCAGCTACCAGGAAGTTTAGTAATGTAATGTACATAAAAGAATACTGTACACTTTAAAGCTCTGAGTAGAGGTTATTTTTAATACTATTATTTATGGAGCTAGAACCCATTCTTCGAAGCGAAGTGTCACAGGATTGGAAAAACAAGCACCACTGGTACTCACCATCAAACTGGTACTAACTGATGAACACTTACATCACACAGGGCAATAACATTCATCAGAGGGCGGGCGGGCGGGAGGGGGGTGGAAGGGATGGGAAAAACTCTCACTGAATGGATGCGGGGAGCACAGTTTGGGGGATGACCACGATTGTGGCTCTGACACGGGCAGAACAGGGGCAATGTGTATGGCCAAAGTGTTGTACCCTCATGATATTCTGAAATTTAAAAAATAAATTAAAAGAGAAAAAAAAATACTATTATTTAGACCCTAGATTAGTTAAGAGGAAATAGATTCATTATCGCACAAGTGGGCTTCCCTTCACTAACGTTTATTGTCAACCTCTCGAAGACCAGGCACTATGCAAGACATTTGACACTTGTTTATTTTTTCCTGACAACCCATGAGATAGGTGTTATTAATATTATCCCCAATCTTATGATCTGAGAGGGAAAATGAGTCACACCCGGTTATGTAGTGACAGATCTTGGATTGAGCACAGATCTCTCTGACCCTCTTGAAGGGTTTGTTTTTAACATGAAAAACATGTGATCCAGACATAGAAACAGTTGTCCCTCTCATTCCACTGCAAGTATCCTGTGATTTTTCTGGATTTGATCAGCAGTGCTTGAAGGAGCATCAGCTTATTATTCCATTAGCTCAGAAAAGGGAAAAACACCACCCTGTGACGGTATTAAGGATAATGCTGCCATGATAATGAAGGCAACACGATCAAAAACAACTACATTATCCAAAAAAACTATCACTTTTAACAAGGAATTGAGACTAATTAGACTTTGAATACGAAATCAAACGACAATGCATGAAGGCTCAATTTTCCATACAGCTGACAGTGTGACCTTTTTAGGAGCAAGAATGAAAATTATTTTTAATTAACATGACTAATCATTTCCCATGATTTTGAGGTAATTGGCTTTGTCTATGAAAGGGTGTTGTGGGGTGTTGTGTCTTGCTCCAAGGCTAAACACGGTCGGCACATTTAACCACAGGGAGCTTTTGAGGCATGGACTACTCTGGCTTCTGGATTCCCCTTTTCAGAATCATCACAGGGTGAAATTCACGGTCCCATTTGTGTGTGTGGGCTCTGTGTGTGTGTGTGTGTGTTTATTTCTTTTTCTGCTAAATGGATCAATTTATTTCTGGTTTCACTAATGTCCATTTCTAGAGATGGTCTCCTCATGAAACTTTGCCCCTTGGTGCAAAGACAAGACATAAAGCAGGATCTATTCCTTCTCTTGACTCCAGTAGGGACAACACTCTCCTCCCAGCTGTTTGTGAGGACTGTCTATCTCTCCTTTGGTCCATCCCTTCATTCTCCAGTAACCAAGAAGGAGCCCTCTGCAGGTTATCCCTGGGCTGAGTGCCAATAAGAATCAGAAGCATCTTTCTATGCTCTATGCTGAAAAGTATAATTGCAAGGGACGGTGAAACCACAGTCTAGTGGACTCTTCTTAATCCAAATACTCTCTCTCAATTCCAGCCCTGAAATATCTTTTACAGGGAGACCAAGCTGAGGTCATCTACTTGGCCCTCTTTTGCCTGGTGTCTCAGGTCCTGGAATAACTTTGAAGAGTTGTTACTACATAGGTACAAGTATAGAATTTTATATATTATTTATATTTACTTATGGAAATACAGTTATTGCTCCAGAACTTGATCTTTTTAATAGAATTTATTTTTTAGAGCAGTTGTAGGTTCACAGCACAATTGAAGGGAAGATACAGAGATCTCCCATATACCTCCCACCCCACACATGCACAGCCTCCCCATTAACAACATCCCCCACCAGAGTGGGACATTATTACAATTGATGAATCCTACATTGACACATCATTAGCACCAAAGTCCATAGTTGACATTAGGGTTCACTCTTTGTGTTTTACATTTTATGAGTTAGGACAAATGTTTAATGATATGCATCTACCATTAGAGTGTCATATGGAACTTGATTTTTTAAAAAATTGGCAATATATCTGAGAGATTTTCCAATACCAGTATACATTAATCTAACTCACTTTTAAATTGTAGCAATATACTCAAGCACAATTTTGATTTACCTATTTCCTATATTTGGACATTTTGATTGTTTTTGAGTTTTTTTGGTGATGGCAAGCCTGCAGCCATTGTCTTTCTATAAGCATCTCTGTGCCCATGTGTCCATCTCTGTAAAAATATTTCTTCATTATATGCCAAAGAGTGGAATTGATGAATTAAGATTATTTACAGTATAAATTGTGATAGATATTGTCAGATTGCCCTCCAAGCTGCTGTGTAAATTGATGCCCCTACTAGGAGTGTAAAAGATTGTCCACATTCTTACACTGTTATCAACATTTGACATTATCAAATCTTTTAAATTTTCATCATCTTTGTAGGTGAGAAATAGTGTCTCATTAGTGCTTTAATTTTATTTTCCTGATGATTAGTAAGTTTGAGTATGTTTTCATTCTTCTTGGCCACTGGGATTTTTTTTTCTTTTTTGCTTTTATCCTCTGGGGCTAATGCTGATGCAGTTTGGTCTCTGTATAATTACTCTTTCCTTCGTTGGGATTCTGAAACTGAGGTCTGGCTGGTCCTCTGAAGTCACCTTATCTGTGCGTCTCTTCCATCTATGACTCCACCCCCACTGGGCCCTGCTGTGGGAATGTCACTCTGTGCACTAGAGCTGTCATCTCAGCCTGATTCCCAAGTCTCCTTTCTCTTGATTTGCTCTTTCAGGGGCCAAGCCAAGACTTGGCCCAGCATTTTCAGATTCCTAAGCTCATGCTCTTAACCAGTGCTAATGGACCTGCAAATATTGCCCCTGGGTCTCTGACTTTGAAGAAGTTACTTTATCTCTGTCTCAGCTTCCTTATCTGTCCATGGAAATAATAATGCCGAATTTATACTATTCTTATGAGGATTTAGATGAGATCATATACTTAGGTCCACACCACATTCCCCCTTTGTGTTCCTATCTCACTTGCAAATAGTCACAAAAATACTTTTTTCTTTCATTTGCTTTATTGTAATTCCTTTATAGATCCTCAGTACAAAATGGGTTTTATTAAGATTCAGTGGGCATTTGGCTGGCTTCCTTCTAAGAAATACAACCAGAGGTAAAACGTTAAAATAATGATGAATAATTCCTGTGAAAACTGAAGTAATATTTGCTAACCATAGTCTCACATTATGGCTTTGGCTAAATGTGAATTGACCAGTTAAAAATCAAAAATTAGTTGCTGGGATTGGGGGATGAGATTTTGTAAAGATTATTAATTTTCCAGAGAGATATATTCCTGGGCTAGATGAGAGATTTCCCTGGTACTGCTGGTTGGCCTTTTGCATGCAGCTGTTGTGACTTTGTCCATAAATACGGCAGTGCCGTGGGCCAGAGGAAAGGAGACTTGACTTTAAAAAATTTTTTTAAAAAGTAGGCTCTAAAGAGGTAAGAAAAATCTGACAAATGAAAATTTTAGGTAATATCCCGGAGCCAAGAGAGGTTGGTAACATTATTTCATGAAGGAATGGATGGCGTCATATCTAATAGGAGGGAATGTGACCAATATGGCAGGCTGGTTGTCTAGGAAAAATGGCAAGGAGGATGGAGTGGGAGACAGGGCTTGTCACTACAGAAAGGCAGCCAAATACTCCTTTTGTCTTCTACTACTTACCTTTTAAGACAGGTTTGTCATAGTAGGGAAATTGAGGCAGCTTAACAAGCTCTCAACCAAATAGTGTGTGTAATTGATTAAAAATCAACCTTGCCTTATTTGCACTGAATTCTCCAGTTACCTTTATAGCTCCTCAACCAGGACTAAAATGGTAAAAGGGAGGTCAAGAAAAATAATGAATTTCGAGGCATCCTACTTTGCTCAATTTCATGTTAGAAAATAAAGGCCTCCCTTTTTCACTCTGACAAGATTTTTTTTTCCCTGAATTAATTTGACCCTGGACTCACAGGCTAGCTAAATGTTTGCTGATGATGTGAGCTTAAAAATGTCTAAGCTAGGCAAAGCCCGTGGGATCATGCCTCCCCGTACTCGTGTTCTCCTCTCGTCTTCCTGTCTCACTCACGAGCTGTCCTAAAGACAGTCTCCGGGGGGGTGTGTGTGTGTGTGTGTGTGTGTGTGTTTTTCTTAATTGCAGTTTCTTTCCAGCTGGAATCCAGCCTTTCCTTTCACTTGGTGAAAAGCATCCACAAATATGTTGTAGAGGATGTGCTAATTAATGGATGTCCAAACATCTGGGGAGAAACAAGCAAAGTTACAGTTAGCACACCATAAACAAATACAGAAAGGGCGGACAGTTTGAGCACATCAAAGAGACTGCTTGGAGGAATGTGTTGTATACTCTCTCTGCACCTGTTTATTAGCACAGCTTTGTTTGGAAGGGAAGACGGTTTTGTCTCACTCTCCGTATGTCCTAACTTAATGCCTGATTCTATAAACAAAGCCATTCTGGACTCTGCATGGAAGGTCTCTTAGGAAAGGGAGGAATGATGATTTTGTTGGCAATCTACCGACAGCTCCAAAGCTTTAGGGATGGGGCCCTTTTCTGTTTCCCATGTGCACATTTAGGCGCACATATGGATTAAAATGTTTCAACCCTCCTCTTTCAACCAGCCTAAAACTGTTCTCTCTCATCCCTCATTCTCTCTGATTTAACTACTATGCACCAGCAGGTCTACAAAAGCAACAGCAATGATAAAAATAATAAGAGCTGGCATATATTGAGCACCTGCTGAGTACCAAACCATCTTCTAATAATGTTCTTTATGTGCATTATTCCATTTAAACCTCATGGCATTCTAATGAGTTAGGTGCAGTTACTCTTCTTATTTTACAGAGGAGAAAACTAAGGGACAGAGAGAGGTTAAGAAACTTGGTCACCATTAGACAACTATTTATAGCATGACTGTTGTTCACAGTTTTTGCTCCAATCTTTACTTGTTAACTGACAACTTGTTCCATATTTTATCCAGTGTATTGCCTGACCCTGAATTCTCTCACTTGCTCTGATCTTGTTTTCGCCACTGCTAACTTTTGTATACAGTGGTCTATCTACCTCTTGACTCTCGGATCTCCCTCAAGAACACTAGTTTATATTTACCACAATGATTCTCCCCATTATGGGCTGCCTCAGCCATTTATCTGTGACAGCGGACCTTCACAATGAAGACTGAACTCTAACACTTGAACCTGTACCTCTCCAATTCTCTGTTCTCTAGGAGGGAAGACTCCTGTCTATTATGTTTTTTTGTAAGCATTTAAGTAATTGCAATGCTCAGTTCACCAAGGGTGCACATGCTCAATTACCATTGACTCCCAAAGCATTGTCTTCAGAAATAACTCAGGGGAATGAAATTACTTTTAGGAGCTTAAATTTTATTTATTTAGTTAATTAGTTAGTTCAAAGTATTATGGGGGTACCAATGTTTTTGGTTGTAATGTAATGCTTGAGTGAGGGTTTAAAGTGTGCCCATCACCCAGATAGTGTTCATTGTACCTGTTAGGTAGATTTTGACCCATCCCCTCCTGCCCCCTACCCCCTGCTTGATTTCCACTGAGTTTTACTTCCCTCCATGCACATGTGTGCTCATCGGTTAGTTCCAATTTAATAATGAGTACATGTGGTGTTTGTTTTTCCATTCTTGAGATACTTCACTTAGGAGAATGGTCTCCAGTTCCATCCAAATTGTTTCAAAAGGCATTAAGTCATCCTTCATGGCTGAATAGTATTCCATGGTATACATACACCATGTTTGTTAATCCACTCATGAATTGATGGGCATTAGGAGATTAAATTTTTAGTTATCCTTTACTGCCTCCAGTATAACATTCAAATACTCAACACACATATGAACCTGCCAACCGGTTCTGGTTCATAACTCCAGCTTCATTGCACACCTTCTCCATGCAGCCTAGTTTCTAGTTTCTAGCCCTTCTTTATAGCAGTTTCCCAGATGTTCACCTCTGGCTCGTCTTCTTCCTCTGTTGATCCTCTAATTGTGAATATACTCCTGGGTGTATTCTATGCTCTCCAACCATCCTGTGACTTAAATATTATCTATTTTAACAACTCCCAAGTGGATATTTCTAGTCCTGATCTTGCCCTAGAAACCAAACTGGTATATCCAACTTCTTATTTTATTTTTGCCCCCACTGAGAAGTCTAAACCATTGTGTTCAGCATAGAATTATTCGGTGGAGAGTGTCAGATTATCATCCAGCTCAAGTTCTGATGGAGAAGCTCTATGCCCAGCGTGGGACTGCATCTGGAAGAGCAAGAGTGCCATTTAGCTCACCAAAAGGCACCAAATTCCTGCCGCGTTGTGTACTCATGGAGCAGTGTCCTCCAACAAGGGGCACCATTTTTCATTATGCACAAACGCAAATTAGCCTGGAGCTGCTTCTATATTTTAAAGAAAGCTCCCTGACAGCAGGGTCCTTGTTGGTCTTATTTGCCACTGTATTCCCAGCACTCAGAAAAATGCCTAACACACAGGAGGTGCTGAGTAATATTTGTAAAATACATAATAGAACAAATATTTCCTTTTCCAAAATTGCTCCACTTTAGTTATGTCCAATAAACAATGGGACTAACTAGATGTTAAAAATTTGGAGCAAAATATAAAACCTAAAATGTATTTATTTAAAAAATTATTAATTGAGTGTAATAATCATAGCTAAATTTATTGAACTGTTACTATGTGGTACACACATTTAAATTTAATCCTCATATAAACCTTATAAGGAAGACACTAGTATTGTCTCCCTCTTGTGGATGGAAACTGAGGCATATAGATTCTATGTAACTTGAGCAAAGTCATGTGTCTACAATAGAGTCAAGCAGAGCAGGGATGCCACATTGTGTATTTGAGGAGAGAAGTAGGAGGATAGGAAGACTCCGGAGTGGAGTGGCTAACTGGGAGTACCATGGGTTATGATACGGCTGAAAGACAGATACTGATTCATGTAGCTCTAGGACAACATTCAATCCTCTTTAAAAGGACTACTGAATAACTTATCAGTTAACTGGGATACTTTTTGTAACACAATGGGTCAACAGGCATAAATTGGGCCAGAACTGAACCATCTAAGGTACATGGGCACCCTACCTCTCTCCTAGCTAGTGGTATGGGCTCTGGCTACACCAAGCATCTTGTTCTACCTTTCCTCATGTGTCTTCTACTTGTCAGAATGACCTTGTCTACCTGATGTCTTGGCAAACGCACAGTAAATGTACACTGAATTGGATTAATAATCTACTAACAATTTTTTTTATTATTTGAATTTAATTTTTTTTATTAGAGATGGGGTCTTTCTCTGTCACCCAGGCTGGAGTGCAATGGAGCATATAGCTCACTGCAGCCTCGAACTCCTGGGCTCAAGCGATCCTCCCACCTAAGCCTCCCAAGTAGCTGGGACGATAGGTGTGCACCACCACACCTGGCTGATAATCTACTAACAATTCTGACATTGACTTATCTGATTCAGGAGGCATGATGGTATGATATTATGATGTCATGGGGCACTTTGTCAACATTTTTGAACAATTTCAAAGTGATATACATACAATTTCAAAGTAATGTAAATAATGAATAAGCAAAATCAACAACAAAAAATCAGGAAAAAACAAAACAAAAAGTTGGGTAACCTGAGTTAAGGTCCTTGTCCTGACAGCTTTGTTTTACTGGGAGGAAGACTGTCTGGATACCCTTGTCCTTATTTTCAAAATAAATGAATTATATTTGGAGATACTAAAAGTCTCCTTCCATTACTCACCCTTTAAAATATACCTGTCAAGCCTACCCTATAAGAATCTCAAAATGTTGCCCACAGCCATTGTCTTCTCTGCAAACCAAGACCATGTGATAGGATGTGTGTAGCACAGGATTAAAATGAGATGCTTCCCATTTATCAGGAAATAACGGAAGGCAGAAAATGAGTGGTGTTGGGAGTTTTGCCTTTCCATAAAGTTGTTACAATTACATAACAGTGATGACAGGAAAGAAATACAATTCATTTAAAATGACTGCATTTACTTTTTAAGAAATAAACTTATTTTAGAACAGTTTAGATTCACATAATTATTGTGAAGATAGTACAGGAAGTTCTTGCATACCCCACGTTCATTTTTCTCTCCATTAACATCTTTCATTTGTCACAATTCATAAGCTAATATCAATAAGTTATTATTAACTGGAGTTCACATTTTATTCAGATTTCCTCAGGTTTTTTTCTTTAAACAGTCCTTCTTCTGTTCCAGTATGTAATCCAGAATACCACATTGCATTTAATAGCCACATGTGCTTCAGCTCCTCTTGGTTGCAATAATTTCTCAGATGATGCTTGTTTTTAATGACCTTGACAACTTTGAATATTATTGATCAAATATTCTGTAGAATGGCTATGAATTGAAGTTTGTCTCTGATAAACATATATGTGTGTGTATATATGTCATACACACACACACACACACACACATATATATAATTAGACAGGGAAAATGTGGTTTTGGGAGGAAGACCGCAGAGGTAAGTGCCATTTTCATCACATCATATCAAGGATATTTATCATAAAAAACACTTATCACTGTTGATTTTAACCTGATCCCCAGGCTTGAGTTAATATTTGTAGTGTTTGTCAGTTTTCTCTACGGTTTTTATTCTCATTTGCCATACTGTGCCCTTTGGATGAAAGTCATTACACACTGCCCACACTTTAAGAATGGGGAGATATGCTTTATATCTTATATATGACATGAATTATTTGGAATTCTTTAGCAAGTGACATTTATTTATTCTTACCATTTATTTACAGTTGTATGAACTCATGGATATTTATTTTATGCTTTAGGTTATAATCCAATTTTTATTTATTTTACTGCTCAAATTGTCTCTGTTATGGACATTTGAAGCTCTTTCAGTGACTCTCATAGTCTTTTGACATATCATCACTGTGGGGTTCTTCTGGGTTTTGTTGCTGTTTGCTTATTTGTTTAGCACTTTATTACTGTCTGTACCTACAACATGCTCCAAGATCATCTTGTATATTTTCTGTCTCAATCTGAGAATCAGCCGTTTCTCCAAGGAGTGTGTTGTTTCCATTAACTGGAGAATGGTATTAGAAACAAAGAGCTGAGTGGTAGGTATGCTCTTTGCTAATGGGTGTCATTGCTTGTAGGCCCTTTTATCTGACAAAGAAAGGATATATTCACAGTGTGTAGACATATATGTATAAATATTTCTATATGTAACAATCTGGACCTATGTTAAGCTAAACATGAATCCATACTGATGTCTCCAACTCTAATCCATTTAGATGAATCCAACTCTAATTCTAGTCTTCTCCCCTTGCTTATCTATATATTTTGACTGCAACAGGGACAAACATAGCTCAACCATCCATTTACTTATTTGTATATTTATATCCATTTACTACATTTGTATATTTCCATTTCAATAGTGAGAAACATGGCTTTACCACCCATTTACTTATTTGTTCAAGTCCAGTATACATGCATACCAGTGTCAGAATTGCCAATCTGTACCCCATGGCAAATTATTTTATCTGCTAGATTATGGTACTTATATACAGTTCTTTTTGCCTTTAGTGTTACAGATTCCACTCATTTCCAAAGTTGCTTAGGTCAAAATCTTATTTCCCCACCCCTTTGATGAAGTTGTTTCATAAATTTAGAATACATTTAGATTACTTTGCTACATTCTGCATTCCATCCTATGATTCCCCACCTTCTAAATTATTTTTAAAAATTTCCATGCATCAAGGTTTACTCTTTGTGCTGTAAAATTTTATGGGTTTTGGCAAATGCTCAATATCTTGTGTTCACCATTACAGTGTTGCAGAATAGTTTCATCACACTGAAAAAAGATCCCCTGTGCTTCACCTATTCAGCCCTCTCCAACCAAAATCCTGATAACCACTGAGCTGATTACCATCTATATAATTTTTTCCAGTATGTCATATAATCAGATTTATATAGTATGTAGCTTTTTCAGACTAGCTTCTTTTATTTAGCAATGAGGATATAAGATTCATCTGTGTCTTTTCATGGCTTAATAGTTCATTTCTTTATAATTCATTTCTCTTCTTAATAGTTCATTTTCATATCATTGAATAATATTCCATTTTATGCATATAACAGAGTTTATTTATCCATTCATCTGCTGAAGGACATCTTGGCTGCTTCCAGTTTGGGTAATTATGAATAAAACTTCTATAAACATTCCTATGCAGGTTTGTAGGCATAAGTTTTCAAATAAGTTGAGTAATGCCTAGGAGTACAATTACTGGATCATATGGTAAGACTATGTTTAGCTTTGTAAGAAACTGCCAAAATATGTTCCAAGGTGGCTGTACCATTTTTCATTCCAGCCAGCAATGAATGAGAATTCCCATTGCTCTGTATTTTGGTCAGCATTTGGTTTTTTCAGTTTTTTTTTTAATTTAGCCATTCTGATAAGTATTTAGTGATATCTCATAGTAATTTTAATTTTCAATTAAATGACAAATGATGTTGAACATTTTTTCCATATGCTAATTTGCAATGTGTATATCTTCTTTGACAAGGTATCTGTTCACATCTTTTACCCAATTTTTAAATGGGTTGTTTGTGTTCTTATTGTTGAGATTTAAGGGTTCTTTGCATATATAGCTATAAATCCTTATCAGGTAGACATTTTGCAAATATTTTCTCCCTCTGACTTTTCTTTTCATTCTTTTAAAAGTGTCTTTCACAAAGTAGAAGTTTTAAAATTATAATGAAGTCCAACATAGTAGATTTTCTTCCACGGATCTTGCTATTGGTGTGTTATATAAAAATTTATGGTCAAATCTAATGCCTTTTAGATTTTCTCCTATGTCATCTTCTAGGAGTTTTAAAGTTTTTCATTTTACAGTTATCTTTATTACCCATTTTGAGTTAAGTGTTGTGAAAAGTCTGTGTTTACATTCATATTTTGCATCTGGCTTCCAATTATTCCAGAACCATTTGGTGAAAAGACTAGCTTTCTCCATTAAATTTCCTTTGATCCTTTGTCAAAGATCACATGACTATACTTGTGAGGATCTATTTTGGAGGTCTCTGTATTCTGTTCCACTGATCTACTTGTCCATTCTTTCACTAATATGGTGTCTTCATTTCTGAGCCTTATAATATATCTGGGAATCAGGTAGTATGAGTCCTCCAACTTCATTCTTTTTCTATATTGTATGGGCTATTGTATGTCTTTTGCTTTTCTATATAAATTTTAGAATTAGTTTGTTGATGTTTACAAAATAACTTGCTAGGATTTTGGTTAGCTTGTATTGAATCTGCAGACCAATTTGGGAAAAATTGATAACAATATTGAGCCTTCCAGTTAAATAAACATGAAATATCTCCATCTGTTTAGATTTCCTCTTATTTTTAAAATCAGCTTTGTAATTCTCAGCATATAAGTTCTGTATATATTTAGTTAGATCTAGATCTAAGTATTGGGAGTGCTACTATAAAGGGTATTTTTAAAAATTTCAAATTCTATTTGTTTATTGCTGATATAGAGAAAAGTAATTGACTTTTGCATATTAACTTTGGTTCCTGCAACCTTACAACACTCTCTTGTTAATTCCAGAGATATTTTTGTTGATTCTTTTTGATTCTCTACATAGACAATCATGTCATCTGCAAATAGAGAGTTTTATTTTTTCCTTTTCAAACTATATACCTTTTCTTCTTTTTTTCTCATCTTATTGTACCAGGTAGGACTTCCAGTATAATACCGAAGAGGGCTGGTGGAAGGGAATATCCTTGTTCCTGATATTAGGGGGAAACTGTCTAGTTTCTCACAGTTAATTATAATGTTAGTTCTAGGTTTTTTGCAGATGTTTTTAGGAAATTGAGGAAGTTCCCCTCTATTCCTAGTTTGCTCAGGGTTTTAATCATGGATAGGTATTGGATTTTGTCAAATGCTCTTTCTACATCATTTGATATAATTGCAAAATTTTTCTTCTTTAGTCTATTTATGTTATGGGTTATCTTGATTGATTCTCTAATGTTGAAACAACTTTACCAACCTGCAATAAATCCCACATTGTTGTGGTATATACTAATTCACATATTGGACTTAATTTCCTAACATCTTGTTCAAAATTTTTACATACCAGTTTATGAAAGAGGTTGATCTTTAATTTCCTTTTTGTGAGCTTTTACCTAGTTTTAGTATTAAAGTAATGCTGGCCTCATAGAGTAAGTTAGGTAATGTTCCCTTTGCTTCTATTTTCTGTAAGAGACTTTGGAGTATCGGTACAATTTCTTCCTTATATAGTTATGATAATTTACCAGTCAAACCATCTGGGCCTTGTAACTTTTATTTTGGAATATTGTTAATAATTGATTCTATTTATTTAATAGACATAAGAATATTCAGGTTATCTACTTCTTTTTGTGTAAATTTTGTGGTTTGTGTCTTTCAAGAAGTTGATCCCATTTCATCCAAGTCATCAAATTTGTTTGCATGAAGTGTTTATAGCATTTCTTTACGTTCTTTTAATGCTCATAAGACCAATATTTATGATCTCTCTTTCATTTATAATTGTGGTAATTATTATTATTATTATTATTTTTGGCTACCTGGTTAGAGGTTATCAATTTTATTGATCTTCTCAAATAACCAGCTTTTGGTTTATAGATTTTCTCCATTGATGTTCTATTTTCAATTTCATTGACCACTGCTATTGGTTTTGTTATTCCTTTTCTTCTGCTTACTTTGGGTCAAAATCCTCTTATTTCTTTAATTTCCTAAGGTAGAAGCTCAGGCTCTTTGATATTAGATCTTTTTCTTTCTAATATAGTTCATGGCATATATTTCCCTCTAAACACTGCTTTCACTGCATTCAACAAACTTTTATAAGTTGTATTTTCATTTTAGTTAGTTAAAAATATTTGAATATTTCTCTAGAGACTTCTTATTTCATTATATGTTATTTAGAAAACTGTTGTTTAATTCCTCCAAATCTGGGAGGTTTCCTAACTATTTTTCTGTTATTGATTTCAAATTTAATTCCATTGTGGTTTGAAGATATACTTTGTATACTTTCTAATCTTTTAAATTTGTTATGCTCTGTTTTATGGCACAAAACGTGGTTATATCTTTGTAAATAATCCATGTCACCTTGAGAAGAGTGTGTATTCTGCTGTTGGGTGGAGTATTCTATAAATGTCAATTAGATCACACTGGTTGATGCTACTATTCAGATCAACTATATTCTTTTTGATTTTCTGCCTGCGTGAGATATCAGTTACTTGAAAAATGGTGTTGAAGTCTCCAACTATAATAGTGGATTATTCTATTTCAATTTGCAGTTCCACCATGTTTTGTCTCATGTATTTGACTCTGTTGTTAGGTGCCCACACTATTAGTATTGTTATTTTTGCCTAGAAAATTGAACTTTTTATCATTATTCAGTGTCCTTATTTATTTCTAATAGTTTTCCTTTTTGTGAAGTTCCTTTTGTGTGAAATAAATGTACCTACTCCAACTTTCTTTTGGTTACTGTTAGCATGAGTTTTCTTTCTCTATCTCTTTAATTTTAAACTATCAGAATCTTCATATTTAAAATGAGTTTCTTGTAGACAATATATGATTGGATCTTGTTTTTCTGTTTATTCTATCTCCCTCTTTTAATTGGTATATTTAGACCATTGCAACTTAAAGTAATTATTTATGTATTTGAAGTAATACAAGCCATGTTTGTAACTCTTTTCTATTTATTGCCACTGGATCCTTTTTCTGACTTTCTAGTTTCAATTGAGCATTTTATATGATTCCATTTCATCTCCTCTCTTAGTGTATCCATTATACTTCTTTTAAAAAAACTGTTTAGTAATTGGCTTATGGTTTACTCTGTACATTCTAACTAATTTAAGTCCACATTTAAAAACACAATTCCATTTCACCTGTAGTATAGGTAACTAAAGCAGAGTATTCCCAATTCCTGTCTTCCATTTTTTATGCCATTACTCTCAATTTTTGGTGATACGCTATAATCACCAAACACACTGTTACTATCATTACTTTAAAGAAAGGGTATCTTTTAGATTTTATTTTTTTCTTCATTTATTACTTCTCTGATACCATTCCTTTCTTTATGTGGATCCAAATTTCTGACCTATATCATTTCTTTTCTGCTTCAAGAAAAATTTTTTAATGCATCTTGCAGGACAGATCTGCTGACAATAAATTCCCTCAGTGTTCTTTTGCTTGAGATGATTTCACTGGATACTGAAATCTCAGTTAGCGTTGTTTTTTCTTTTTTTCTTTCAACACTTTACATATTTTACTCTACTCTTTTTTTACTTGCCTGGTTTCTCAGGGGAAGTCTGCCATAATTCATATCTATATTCCCCTGTAGGTGAGGGGATCTTTTTTTTTCTTCTAGTTACCTTCAAGATATTTTCTTTTTCTTTTCTTTTTTTTTGAAATTTGAATATGATATGCATAAGTGTAGTCCTTTTGGTATTTATTTTGCTTGGTGTTCTCCGAGGTTCTTGGATCTATAATTTGGTGGCTGTCCTTAATTTTGGAAAAGTCTCCACCAGTATTAGTTCATACATTTCTTCTGCTCCACTCTCTCTTTTTTTCTCCTTTGAGGATTACAATTATTAATATGTGTATGTTACATCTTTTGACATTATCCCACAGTTATTGAATCTTGTGTTCTTTTTTTTAAAAAACTATTTATTTTCTGTTTTTGTTTTAGTTTACGAAGTTTCTACTGACATATCTTCAAACTCACTGATTCTTTGCTAAACTGAAACCAGTCTATTGATGAGCCCCTTAAAAACATTATTTATTTTTGCCACTTCTAAAAAAATTTCTACTTCTTCCTTTTGTTTTATTCTTAGAGTTTCTATCTCTCTTCTTACTTTACTCATCTATTTTCTCATGTGGTTGACTTTTTTCCATTAAATACATTAACACATTAATTATAATCAATTTAGATTTTGTAGCATATAATTCCAACATCTGTGTCATATCTGAGACTGGTTCTGATGCACAACCTCTTCAGACGGTGCTTTTTTGTTTTTGTTTTTTGTTTTGTTTCATTTTGTTTTTTACCTTTTAGCATTTCTTGTATTATTTTGTTGAAAGCTGAATGTGACATATTTGGTAATGGGAACTATGATAAATAGTCACTTACTATAAAATTTTATGATAATGTGACTAGCAGTTTGGACTTTGTTTGATGTTTGATGTTTCTTGTAGTCATAGTTGTCAGAGGCTTTAAATTTCTCGTGTCCTTGATTTTGTCTTCCCTTGACTTAGGCTTCCTCAGAGAGAGTCTGTGTCTTGCGGTTATTTCAGCTATAATCTATAAAACTATTAATATACTGAGGACATGTTGATGTGATGTTAAGGCATGGAAAGAGAGAGTGTTCCATAAAATATTAATTAAATCTCAGTCTTTTAGCAGCCTATTTCTATGGCCCATGAGCTACAGAAGTGTTTTTTCTTTTAGAGCCAAATCACCCACCTACCCTTTCAGTGAGAAAGGCAGGCTAGAGGGGACTGGAGTAGGAGGAATGTCCTTTCCCCATTGCTTTGGTACAAGGTTCTAGTAAATTCTCTTCCCCTGAGGAGTAGGCCTTTATTATAGGGAAGGCTCTGGGCATATTTCACAAGGATTACTCTTTCACTCCTGCCAGTGTCACGTGAGGACCTTTCTCAGAGCTTCACCGTGCAGAGATTCCTGGATGTTCCTGGAGGTACATCCCACAAAAGTGTGGGAGCCCCCCAAGATTGCAGCCCAAGAAGTTTTTCACTATCAAGTTAATACACGCTCACACTCTAGGAATGCATCAAAATTATCACTTTAAGAGTTTCTACACTATGCCCTTAGTGGTTTCTGCTTTACGTAATGTGATCTCAGCTCTGACTCTGAATTCACCTGATTCTCCAGATTTCAGGCTAGTGGTTAGCCTTACAAACTTATTCCCTCTGATGGGTCTAAGAAAAGTCATTAGTTTTCAATTTGCCCAGCTTTTCTTTGCTGGAAAAATGGGAGAAATGACTTCTAAGTTCTTTACATGTCAGAGTTAAAATTAGAAGTTCCTGGTGTTTTTGTTGCTTGTTTGTTTGTTTGTCTATTTTTAAGAGGAGGACCCCACATTCTGTCTCTCTCTTAGAAAGAGGTTAAGACTGATGACTGCAATTTTAAAGTAAACTATCAGGGACAATATAGGAAAGTTCCTTATCTGGACTGTGTCTGCCTTCCATACCTGTGGCTGGGGAATTGTATCAATAACTTTCCTTAACTTGGTTTTGGCCTGGAGATATCTTTTTTTTTTTTTTGATAAGATGCTGGATAACAGAAGAGAGTAGGAGCTTTCATGGATTGGCTGTATGTAATATAAAAAGGAAAAAACTTTTTTTTCTTTATACTCACACAGAATACTCTGACACCAAGTATCTAGGAATTTTTCCCACACCAATCAATTTCCCAATGCTTGGTGGACAATTAATTCATTTCTGACATTAACTGCCCATAGTTGGTAAAGACCCCACAGGTTAAGGGCTCAGTCCCACAAGACTGCCCTCCTACTTAAGATCCCAGTCATTAAGTCTGGACCTCTCATACTTCTGATCCACTGGCCATAAATCAGGAATTCCCATGGCTCCCTTCTTGGATTTGATAATTTGCTACAATGGCTCACAAAACTCAGGGATATATTTACTTTTGCTTACCAGTTTATTATAAAGGATACAACTCAGGAATGGCCAAATGAAAAAGATGCATAGTTCAAGGTATGACGGGTAGCGTGGAGCTTCCACATGTTCTCTAGGTATGCTACCCTTGAAACAGTCCCTATATAATCAACTACACCAAGAGGTTAAAACCATGCTAGAGATTTAAGCTTTCCAAAGTATATCTGTAGTTAAGAATTAACCAGCTTCTGCTCCCTAGCCTGCTTCCCTATAATTGTTTACTGCTTAGGAGTTTAGTCACAAGATTTATAACTTCCGGTAATCGCTTCTATAGATAACACCTGTACCGTGAAATCTAAGACTGCCTTTTAAGATATTGCCCAGACCCTGCATACCTGTGGGCGCACAGAGGCACCAGATCCGTGATCCAGACTGTGGAACAGACTCAATAGGTCCTATGGCCTCCTCAAGGGACAGACTCAGCGTGATAATGCAGATTCTACATCCCTATGTTTTCACCCTGAGCTGAACCAATAAGCAATGCCAATTCCCTAGCCCCCTGCCTGCCAAATTCCCCTCAGAAACTCCATCCTTTAGCTTCTTGGGGAGATGGAGTTGATGAATTTCTCCTGTCTCTGAGTTCGGCTGTCTAACACCATTGAACTCTTCCTCTGCTGCACCTCTGCTGTCTCAGTCAGTGCATGGGCTCTTTTCTGTGCAGCCGGCAAAAGGAACCCAGCTGGGTGATCGCAACCTCTCAACACCTCCATGTGTTCACCAGCCCAGAAGCTCTCTGACCTCCTTCACTTAGGCTTTTTGTGGAGGCTCCATCACATAGGAATTATTGATTAAATCATTGGCCATTGGGGATTGAATTCCATTTCCAGCCCCTCTTCCTCTCCCAAGAGGTCAGGAAAGTGGGGACTGAACGTTCCAACCCTCTAATCCCATGGTGGGGCCCTCGGGCAACCAGCTTCGTCAGGCAAGAGTTACCTCATTAGTATAAATTTAGGTATGGTTGAATGGGGCTTATTATGAACAACAAAAAAATGCTCCTCTCATACCTATCAGGAAATCCCAAGGGTTTTAGGAGTCCTGTGCCAGAAACCAAGGACAAAAACCAAATATCTGTTTCTTATTCTATCACAACATCACAGAATGTCACCATTATATTTGTATATTATAATTGTTTCTTCAAGGGACATTGTGAGCTGATCATAGCAGAATCATCTCTGCTCCACACTCTCATATGACTGTCTCCTTTATTGTATCGGGCTGCAGAATTTTAACTAACTTCATTTCCACCCTCCAAAGAAACCTATGGATGCCTGTAACTACAGCTTGTTTCCTTAAGAACATACCAAATTACTATTCTTTATTTTCTTCTTTCCTTTAGATTACCAAATCATTGCGATCCCTCAGGATCCTTGGTTCCAGGCAGCCCAGTGAGGCACTAAGGAAAGAACTTTCAGAAAGCAGAGTGTAGTTCAGAGATTCTGATTTCCCTGAACTTCCTCCTCCCTATCTACCTCCAATTAAAAAAAAAAATGATAAAACACGGTCCAGAATTTTAAAAATCCCAAAGGTATTGTAAATGTTCACTGTTATAGCACACACATTTATACACAAAGAAATCTGAAGGTTTTCTGATTTCAATTAAGATTATTATCTCCTTTGAGTGATGGTTTCTCCTTTTTTCCCCCCAGAAATCCCTTTGGCTGATCTATTTTAGAAGAGCATTAGCTAGGGATAACTAGGCTTATTTGTATTGAGTCTACTTTCCCTCCAGGTCTATTTGTCTTAAATTCTGAAGTCCCTTTTCCTCTCCTGCTAAAGGTTAGCAGCTTGAAATCAAGGACATGAGTCATTGTTACTTTTCATGTGAAAGATAAGCTCTGTGGCTTTTATAGCAAAAAGTATATAAGATTCCAGAAATAAAGCACAAGTGAGAAAGGCCATTTGGGGCTGTGAAAAGTCCTTTATCTAAATCAGAAGACCAAGGTCAAATTCCTATCATGACTATTGGTACCCAGGTTTCTTAGTTAAATTACCAAACCTCTGAGCCTCAGTTTCCTTATCTGTCAAATGTATGTAATAATACCTTCCGTATTGTCTGAAAAATTGTTGAGAGATTCTAATTATGTGCATAAATATCGGGTATTTGTAAAGCATCACACACATAAATGTTTATATTATACATTCCTTAGCAGTATTTGAACATGGTAGCTCATTAAATATTCTGAAACAAATACTTGCTGGTGTGGTGATAATATCCTTATAAACTTGTGACACTCAGTAGAATGTGAGTTAGTCTTGGAATAACCTTAAAAACCTTTCTTCATGACATAATAAAGACTATTAAACGCTTTTGTTTGGGGAGACTAATGATACATCCAAAATAATATGTTCAGCTTCCTGACAGAGAAAGTTTCCAAAGTAAAATGTTACTTATACTCATAGATTCTTAAAACAAGTTATGCAAAGGCAAAGCATTAAAATCCATCATTTAATAGCTACATACCAGTCATTATTCATGATGAGGATTCAGGAAAATACTATTAATAGGCATGAAATTCAAATCACACCGATTAATGCTTCAAAATACTATCCCTCCATATTATTCATAGGAAGCTGTCCCTATATGTATGATCTATTGTGCCAAACACACTTGTGAATATCTAGTATACTAAGTTGGCTCTGTTCTGACCCCAATTTTCAAACACTCTTAATACAAAATTACAGAAATAGAGTTCATATTTAGAAAGTGTGTGGACCGAGCGCAGTGGCTCACACCTGTAATCCTAGCACCATGGGAGGCCGAGGCTGGAGGATTGCTTGAGCCCAGGAGTTCAAGACCAGCCTGAGCAAGAGTGAGACCCTGCCTCTACTAAATAGAAAAAATTAGCCAGTCGTGGTGGCCCATGCCTGTAGTCCCAGCTATTCAGAAGGCTGAGGCAGGAGGATCGCTTGAGCACAGGAGTTTGAGGTTGCTGTGAACTAGGTGACCTAGGCTGACGCCACTGCGCTCTAGCCAGGGCAACAGAGCAAGACTCTGTTTCCAAAAAGAAAAGAAAGTGTGTGTGCATGCGTATGTGTGTATCACTCATATGTAGTTACATGCATACTAAATATGCACAGGGGTATTTCAAAATCTGTCCATCTGACTCCAAATTTTCAACTGTTTATTGATGTTATTCATCAATACATTTTGAGAAGACTTTTAGAGAAGATTTTCCCTTCTTGCCTTTCGCTCTTCTGACAGTTCAGACTCCAGCATCTCTGCTCCATACGTTCAGCCTTCACTAGAGAATTTGATGGCAGATTACTAATTCCAGGACGTTGTAAGGGTGCTATTTGACCAGAATGCATCTTGGGATTAAAAGAGGATGCTTTCTTTTTCTATGGGCATTTGAAAGATCAAACTCTCCTCTTTGTACTCCTCTCTCTCATTATATTGCCATCACAAAATATTTGTTCATTCATAGGTGTTACAACTCCCCTAAGCCTCACCCCCAATACACACATGATCTACATTGGACAACTGAGCCCTAGGTGGTTCGTGGACTTGCCTGAAGTCATGTATACCATTGCTGACTTGGGACTTAAATTCCCACACCTTCGAAATCTTCATCTGCTTTTTTCCACATTAGAGGATTTTGATCTCCAACTTCTAACTGTTATTTCAGGAGAGGAAAATGCATGCCTTCACTATTCAGTGGACTAAAACATTGAGTGAGGCATAGACCATATGTTACTCTCCAACCTGAAGGTGTTGGGGTATGATGCTCTTCCAGCATGAAGAGATTAAGATTGGCCTCTCTCTTCATTCTCCTGAATTGTTCATGGCAACTGAGGAGCAATATTTAACGAGGGTTCTTATTGTGGCTTCTGAAGACCTCTTTCTTTTTATTGAGGTGTAATTTTCAAAAATGTAATGGTAAGACTTTAAGTTTGATGAATTTTGACTCTTGGATATACCTACGTAACTGCTACCCAAAAAGCATATGAAACATTTCTGTCTTTCCAGAAAGTTTATTCATGACCCTATCCAGTTAATACCATCCCATACCACACAGAGGCAACTGCCTCCGGATGGTACATTTCCTTTAATGTCTGATTTCTTTTGCTTAGCATCATATTTTTGAGATTTATCCATATTATTATATGCATCATTATTTTATTCATTTTTGTTGTTGAGGAATATTTCATTGTATGAGTATGCCACAATTTGTTTATTTCTTATACCTCCTGATGGCTAGCTATTTTCAGGGGCTGTTATAAATAAGGCTGCTATAAACTTTCTTTGCTAAGTCTAAAGTGAATTTATATTTTGATTTTTCTTGGGTGCATAGCCAAGATTGTTGATTGTTTAATTATAGGCTATACTCATGTTTAAATTTATTTCAAAAATTGCCAGAGTTTCTCAAAGTGGCCTCTACAAGCGGTGTATTAGAGTTCGGCCTACTTCATTTTCTCCACAACATTTGATATTATCAATCTTTTTTATTTAAACCGTTTTAGAAGATATTAAATGGCTTTTTATTGTGGGTTTAAATCAGCATTTCTCTGATGACTAAATGAGTGTCTTATCATGAGCTTTTTGACCATTTATGCATTTTTTGGTGATAAATATGTTTAAGTCTTGCCAATTCTTGGGTTGTTTGTCTTTTTGTTATTGCTTTATAGGAATTCATTACATATTCTGAATACAATTTTTTGTCCAATATTATATATTGCAAATCTTCTCTTCTTGTCTGTGATTTGCCAACTTATTTTGTTAATGGTGCTTTTTGATGAGTGTATAGTTTTAATTTTGATGAAGTCCTATCAATCATATTTTTTCCTTTATGATTAGTGATTTTTGTGTTCTGTCTAAAAAACTTTTGCCTAACCCAAATTTGTGAAGATCATCCCATATATTTCCTACTAGAAGCTTCATGGTTCTAACTTCCACATTTCAGACTCTGTATCATCTCAAGTTAACATTCGTGTCTGGAGTGAAGTAGAGGTCAAGAATTATATTGGTTATTTGTTCCAGCACCATTTGTTGAAAGAATATCTTTACTCCATTTATTTTACTTGGCACTTGAATACCTCATCTAAAGTATTGGGAAATGGTATTGCTGGTATTCCATGCATTTTCTGAGACATGTGGATGACTTCATGCATACTGAAAATATTATGGGTTCCATCACCATGCCTTTGCACATAAAGTTTCTTCTGCCCACAACACCATTTTTATTTTTTTTTAGTACTACACAAAACACCACTTAATAGTCTTACACACCTCCCTTGATTTTTTCCCATATGATGTGGCTATATGCCTCTTTTGGGGTGTCTTATAGCACAATGAATTGCTCTATCAAAATATTTGTCTTGTGGCATGCTAATTTTCTCTTGACTTTACTGTCTCCCCAACCAGTGATTTACTTGAAAACAGGCCTGTGTTTTTATCTCTGTATCTTTGTTACTCATTCCTGTGACAGCAAAAAAAAGATAGCCACTTAATTTATGGTTTTAATTAAATTTGAGTGTCCTGATACTCCACAGAAGCAATATAGGATAGTAAAAGAAAATCATAGACTTTGCAATGAGATAATTTTGATTTCAAAGTCATTTCTGCTACTCACTAGCTACTTGAATTGGAGCACATTATTTAATTTCTAAACCTTAGTTTATTAATCTATAATATGGAGATATATAGAACTAATTTTAGGATACTTATAATAGGTAAAAAAAATAATGTTCATTATATAGTAGCTGCTAAATAAATGGGAGCAAGTGTATTATTGTTTTATTGTTAAAAGGGCATATACAAGGCTTGTGCTTCAGCTTACTAATTACCTACTGTAGTATCCAGGGACTTTTGATTTAAAAATTAAATAGAAATAGGCATGCTATCTTCTGTCCATAACAGAAGACTGCCACAATTAGGATGCAGTATCCAAAGTATTGCTGTAAAATATAATCTACTTTATAAATCCGTCCATTTTCTATCAAATCCCACCAAAAGTACTGAAACCAAGCAGGAATGAATTCTCGGAATAACAATATTACATCACCATGGAATTTAACCAAGGAAAAATGTACTACATATTACAAAGCTCTAATTCTATGTAGATGTCCTGGGGATATCATACATAGAAGGATAAAACTTATCACTGGAACCCTTAAGATAATGGTTACAGCCCTAATTCACATAACTTTCAAAGAAGATACTTTAGCCATTAAGCAGGTCCATCAAAAAGCCATATTTCTAGGACTACTTCCAAGGACTCCGTCTACCACTCCTTGCCTGGGTTATGCCATTTGCTCCCATTTGTCCCACTTAGAGGATCTTGAGGAGCTTCCAGAATTGCATTATTTTCCCTCTGAAATGCTTTTAATAGTATTTTAAGTACACTGTTTTCCAACATCCCTCCCGCTTGTGGCATCCATACAGCAAACACAGTGTACAAATCACTTCCACACTGGTTGGCTTTCATGTGCTCTGAATGCTGTTCTAAATTGACCTGATACCTATTAAACCTGAAGTGGACTTGTAAAATCTGAAGAACATTTAATCAATGGGGTATTAAAGTGAATAAATCATAGCTGAGATGAATTCCTTAAATTGATATAATCCTTAATGAGCATTGCACTTGATTTAATAATCTGTTTATTAAATATATGAAAAATGATTGGTAAATTGAACACTTATCTCAGAGCTAGCAATTAGGGCTATTTTTAGTCCATATTTATTTCCCTGAGTTGAGACAATGTTTGTTAAGTCTTAAGTATATTGAATAAACCTTTGAATTGTTTATTTTTTTCAATAAAACTCTGAATATTAAATCTTAGTGTTGGTTACACCTAACTCCTTGTTAGATTACAGAGAGTAAACAAGCATGAGGGAAGATTTACTAATTCTATAATAACTAGTATTGAATCTCTAGTGACTTTATAAAATCTACATACTACTTAATAAATCTGAGTTGAAATTGGTTAAATCTGTTTAACTGCTATTAAATTCAGTGAGGGATGTGTTAAAAAGGCCCTGTTGTATTGAAGCAAACTTTAAAAAATATCATATATTTCCCCAAATCTCATTAAATTGACATAGGTGGTCTTTGGATTTCCTTTATTTCCTCTTAAATTATTGATGATTATGACTTAACATATTTATGGGTGAAAAGTAGCTTTCTTGTTCCTAACTACCATCTCCCTCTGGGCTGATTCAGTTTCTAAGGGCCTTGCACAGGGCCTGGGAAATTGCAGTACATTCTCTCAGTTGGTTCTTAGTGGAACCTGAATGTTCCTAATTTGAGCTTCTGCCCTTTGTTTCCAAATCTTTGATGAAAATGAACAATTCATCCCATTCTGATGTATAAATCTCTTATTCCAGTACATCAAGATAAAGGTCGCTGACTACATTAAAAATGATTCCTTACTTGTGTTACTAATAACATCTTATATTATTAACCCCAAAACTATTTTAAAAATATAATTTACTCTTCTCTATGGATGGCAGGCCAGATACTCATCTTACATAACTCAATGGAATCATTCATCTGCACTCATTTCTAGGAGGAAAAGCTAGCCTGAGATGCCAGTTTATTTTCTGTTTTTCATTTTGCCTGAATAATGAAACCAGGGTGGCCCATTTTAATCAATTAATGAATATTTATTAAGCTCCTACTATGTGTTCAACATTTTTCTTGTGCAAAAGAGTCTATTTTCAAACCACTACAATCTGATTAGGGAAAGCAATTCACCTCAACAAATAGTTCTTGAGTGCCTATTGAGCATGGCATAATACCACATAAGTGATATAAAGATGAGGAAGATAGAACTACTTCCCTCCAGAACACTATTATCTACTCATGTGGGCAAGGGAGGTGAAAAAGATACCTGTTATAAAAATGGTGAGAATTTCACTTCCATGAGAATGTAGAAAGTGTGGTGTTGAGTAATAAGAGATGCAGGAAAATGTGCTAAGTCAGATTTCATATGACATTAAATGCTGTGATAGAGGGACACCCAAGTGTGTGTAAAAGGATGGAAGAAAAAAGAAAAGGAAAGAATAAAAGACGATTCTAGCATGATTTGAGTCTGAGTGATTCTGAAGATGATAGTGTTATTAACAAATAGGCACAGCTTTGAGGGAGGAGATAGCCTTGCAGGGAGAAGAGCTCGAATTTTTAACAAACTTAAGTTTGAGATACCAGCAAAAAATCTCCATGCAAAGTCCCACAGCAGTTGGAATTTAGGAGTAGAGCAGAGCTGTGGGAAATAAGAGATCTAGGAGGAGACATATTTAGAAGTTATCTGCCTAGACAGCACAGCCATATCTATGAGGTTGCCAACAGAGGGAACAGAGAAAGACAAGGGTGGACAAGATATGCACGTGGAATTTTAAGGTGGTCTACCTGACCAGAGGAAAAGGACCCTATTTGTGAGTAATACAAAATAATATTGGATTACAGTAAAAAGAAGAACAATTAGAAATTTGAAAACCACACATATACATTTATGCTAAAAAATACCTTAGATTTTTTTGAAGTTTTTAATTTTATTTGTATAGAACTTATACATGAATATATTTATCTAGTAAATAATTCAAACAATACAGAACTATGTAGGGTGGAAAGGAAAAGTCTTTCTCTTCTTTTCCTTGCAGTTCATCCCAATGATAACAGATTGGAATGTATCCTTCTATAAAAATGCTTTAGGGTATTTTTAACTTTAATTTGGAAATAAATAAGACTCCCAATAAGTTGCTGAAATAGCATGATAAGTTCCCATATACCCTTCAGCTAGCTTTGCTCAATGATAACATCTTGCAGAGCCATGGTATATTATTATCAAAACCAGGAAACTGACATGGGTTCAATCAACTATTAGTCAGATTTCACCAGTTTTTACCTGCACTCATCTTTTATATTATATATAGTACTATGAAATTTTGTCATGTGTATAGATTTTTTAATGCCTCAGATTAAAAAAAATAAAAAGTAGAAGGGGAATAAACATTCATAACCAGCACTATGATAACGTGAGGGTAGACACGTGTGGCCATTTATTAGGTCCCAGCAGGTAATGGGTTGGGTGTGGAGGACTTGTCAGATAAACAGTGCACAGACTGGGCTATGGCTGAGGGACAAGGGGAGCAGGAGGCCCAGCCAGGAGGACAGTGTGGCCAGGTCAAAGGACAAAGGCCAGAATCAGGATGATGGCAGTTGAAAAGGACAGGGAGCAAGTGTCCTGGCTGACAACTGTTCAGAAGAAGAATGAGACGGGGAAGTCAGGAGGTCCACGTTGGTAATGACCACACGAGGAATTGGAAGGTGTGGAAGAGAAAAGGGAGCTAAACTGGTTGATAGATTGAGTGATTATTTTGTTCCCCAGCTTTCCTGAGAAAGCTAAAGGAAAACTGGATGGAGTTAATATGTGAGCAGAGCCCAGGTAATGAAATGAAATCATTCTGCTGTGATCTGGCATTAGATGCCCAGTGTGCAAAATGGGGATAGTATGAGGTTGTCTCATAGAGTTGTGAAAATTAAGCAATTTAACATGTGCAAAGTGCTAACAACAGTGCCTCATTCATAAAGAGTGGCTGATAAATATTAGCCATTATTATTATCATCACCTTAACAGGAGGAGACGCTGAACAGTATTTATCCTGGGAATTCAGCTGAAGATTCTACAAACACTACTAAGCATGCATTAAATATTTTCCCTTTAGCTTTGTGTAACAATACAAATTAAATTAACAAAGGAAACATCAAGTTTATGGTATAGTTTCAGAATTAAGGTAGAGACAGCAGGAGTCACTCAAGGAGAGGAAGGATGGTGCCATTCACCCCGAAGGGAGTTTGGAAGATGCAATTTTGGTGAGTAGATAATGTATTTGGCTTCAAGGGTGTGGTAACTGTAAGATATTCCTGCTAATTATGTCCAGTAGGCAATTGGAGACAGGGAACATGAGCTCAGTGATTAATGAGGGTTTGCCTTGATTGAAGATGGGGTTGGAAATGTAAATTTAGAAGTCATTAACATAGAAGTGATGTTTAAAGCTATGAGAATGGGTGAGCTCTCCCAGGGCAAATGTTAAAGGAATAAAAGGCAGAGAGAGGGCTGTCTTCTGGAAGGCCCACTGCTGAGGGCAAGAGGGAAGAAGAGAATCAGTGATGGAAACAAAGAGAGAAAGAGGAGATGCAGGTTGAAGGTAGGAGAAAACCAGGAAAAGACAGGGCAAAGGTCAGGGCCAAGGTCAGGCAGACTCATCCGCTATGTCCTTTAAGCTGAGTAACGAAATAGGGCAGACAGGGACAGTCTACCATTGATTGGGTGATAAATTTTTTTAAAAAGCCATTGGGAAAATTTAGGGGAGTAATAAGGAGTTGCATGAAAGACTGTTTTGTGTATAATTATGTTATTTCATATACGGTGTCATACAGTGGAAAGAGAGTCAGGCTAAAACTCTGTTGTCAGGATCAAACCCAGAGCTAATGTCTCTGAGCCTGTTTTATCATCTGGTGATATCACTGTTTGTTTGTTTGTTTGTTTTTAAATAAGAGACTGGGTCTTGCTTTGCCGCTTAGGCTGCAGTGCAGGGCGGCATGATCACAGCTCACTGTAGCCTTGAACTCCTGGGCTCAAGTGATCCTCCTTCCTCAGCCTGCTGAGTCACTGGGCATGAACCACAATGCCCAGCACCTAATATCTGCTTTGTACAGTTATTTTGAGAATTAAATAAAATAATTCACTAGTATCATGCCTGACATACATACACAAGTTGATTTATATATAGCTATATTCATATAAATCTATGTATAGATATACAGCAACAAAATACAAGTTGTCATTTTAACCAGGGCTGCTTGAAATAAGTGAGACTTTGAAGTAATTAGGGCAGTGGGATGTTACCAGGGGATTCCTTGAGAAAGCAACTGGGCCAGAAACCTTAAGCTTTCCTTTAAAAAAAAACACCTAATTTAAAATTCATGGACAATTTAATTTAAGGCTTAAGAAAATACTAAGATAAGTGTTCTGGAATATGTTTAATTAGAAAGCCATTGTCTTGTATTTTTATAGTAGTAAAGATTTGCAAACAATGTAGGTATTATATCAATGGGAAATTGGTTAAACAAATTCTAATACATCCATAAAGTGAACCACTATGCCATGGAAAGATTATAAACAAAAATCCAGCTTTCAGGGCTACGTGCAGTATGATTCTGTTTAGTAGATTTGATAGATAAATATATCTACTCCTTCCTTCCTTCCTTTTCTTTCCTTTTTTTTTTGTTAAGAAGAAAATGTGTTACATATATAATCAATAAATAAAAAGATATTTTGGTTTTGATAGAATAAATATCTTACCAATTTTTAAACTCTTTTTCTCACACTAGAAAGAAAATAACCCAAAGTATATTTGATATAGTCAGCCCAATATGGTTGTTTCACAAAGCATAAGGTGAGCCCAAAAAGAAAAACAGAGTTGAGGCTTCCTCCCAGAGTCCAATTCTGGTTCAAGAATGTGGCAGGTTGTATTTTCCAAAGATGGCTATAGCAATATATCCCCTGCTACATGTTTTTCTTATAGGGTGACCATTGAGACATAGGGTCTATATTGCCTAACCTTAAATCTCGGTGGAACCATGAGTATGGTAGAAATGACATTATATGATTTCTGAGGCAGAATTATAAAGATGATACAACTTCCACCTGGTTCTCTTAGAACACTCACCCTTGGAATCCAGCCACATTCCGTGGAGAAGAAACCATGTGGAAAGGCTGTGTGAGGTCCCAGCTGAAAAACAGCAACAACTGCCAGACGATGCATGGGTGAATGAGCCTTAACTAGATGCCAGGCCCCAGCCTTCGGGCCACCCCAGTTGATGCAGGGTAGAACAGAGCAGAAATGTGCTTGACCCAAATTACAGATTTGTGAGCAAAGTAAATGATGTTGCTGTTTTAAATCACTAAATTTTAGGGTCATTTGTTATGCAGCAATAAGCAATTGGAACAAAAAGTGAAATGTTTTTCTTGATCCAGCAATGGTGAAGATCTCTGCAAACCAGAAGCTGTAACTTATTGGGAAATATGTGAAGAGTATCTTGCATTAGAAAGTGCCCCCCCCACCCCACCAGCAATCTTTTATCTATATTTTACATTCAATGAAGAAATAGATTCATGTAATTAAGAGAAAAGAAATGTTCATTTGCTGTATAACCAAAATGTAGTAGGTATTTTGCTCAACACTTTCCAGAATTTATCTTAGTTAATTTTCACAGCAGTCTTATTAGGTAGTTATCATTGTCCATCAATTTACAGATAGATAAAGGGGGCTCAAAAAGAAGAAGTGACTTGCCTAAGGACACCCAGGTCTTTTGATTCCTCAGACTTTGATCTCTCTTCCATGCCAAGCTTTTTCCCATCAGGAAATGGGCTGTATGTTCAGCTTTCGTGTCAAATCTGCTGACTTCACGGCTTCATATATTCAATTAGTCAATAGAACTTCTTTATATAGTCTTATACTATTAGCACCTTCAAGGTGAGAGGGCAAGAATCTGTCCAATCAATAGAGCACATGGTCCCAGAAGGCTGGTGAGGATACCCCATAATAGGACAATACTGACCCTGCAGAAAACCATGACTAAAGAAGATTTTAAAATACTACAGGCCAAGGTACAGAAGATGGGAAGTCAAAAAGCCAGACAGATCACAACAAGGGGTTTAAAAGGCTGGGTGGTGTGGTTGGCTTGGGGGTGTACTGAGATGTGATGTCAAGGAGTGGGCAGTATTTGTCTCTTCAAAATCTGTTTTCACGAAATCACCTATATATTCATTTATCCATCCATCCATCTATCCATCCATCTATCCATCCATCCATCTATTAGTGGATAGAACCATGAGTATGGTAAAAATGACACTATATGATTTCTGAGGCAGAATTATAAAGATGATCCAACTTCCACCTGGTTCTCTTAGAACACTCACCCTATCCATCTATCTATCTATCTTCCTATTTAATCCTCTATCTACTATCTATCCATATACGTACATATATTAGTACAGATCGAAGCCAACCATTGAAGCTTCAGCTGGTGGCAGTTTGAGAGTTTCCATAAAGGAAGGGCTTAAGGGCAGCAATCAGACAGGAACAAGTATAACATGTTGTGCTCAAAGTCCTGTTTGCATGTTAAGCACATTTTTTTTTCCAAAGTACATGTTTATATGGATGATTTGAGAGACTGAAGTACATTATGGTAGGAGGCAAGTAGGGTTTGAAGCACCCCCAAGGCATCCTTTGGGGTGGTCACTGGCCTCCTCACCAGACTTATTTACTAATAATAATTCCTTGCTTTTCACCAGTGACATATGTTTTTATGTAGGAAAAGAACAATCTTGGAAGGAGAGCTAACAAGTTCAACTGTGGTTGATGGTGATCATTGGGTAAATATCTATTCTGTAGTCATTTGTTTGAAATAGTAAATTAGTGATTTTATTTACCTAGAAAGTCACTATGTAGGAGACATGATTTCATTATATCTGTCCCCTATATAGTGGGAATTGGATCTATAATAGTGGAAGTGCTGCTTGGGATGAATGGATGGGCCAGAGACTGAGAAATTGTCACTTTCACATTTTTCCAGGAGCCACAGAGTCCTTGATGGGCCCAGGATACAAAGTGACCACTGTAATTCACAATAATGTCATAGGAAGGAAAATGGACTAGAATTCAGAAGCAAAGCCTAAAAAAAGGAATTACAACTTTTGCTCTCTTTCAGTAATTTTAGGAAGTGTAAGTTCTTAGATCCAGTCAACTCTTGTGAAAATTTCTTGTCCTCCTTGTTTTAGCTGCTGAGAACTACTGTGAGGGTTTCACTGTTCTGCTGTTCTGATCTTTCTTATGTCATTTTATCCCAGACAGCTTGACCCTTTGGGTCCCTCCCCTCTCTGTAACTGAAAGTACATTTCTGATATATTATGCCCACCTTCCTCAGCCACTGAGAATCCCATGATTCTGCCACTGGCAGGAACTGAGACACTACCATAAAGTGCCCCAAAGGTGGGCCTCTCTTTAACCCCACCACCAAGACCAGGGCTCCAATCTACATTAATTCCCACCATTGACCTCCAATAGCTTTGTAACTGGGATCCCCACCTTTAGTTCCTTCCTATTCCAATTAATTCTACACAATGTTTCCAGCTTAATGTTCCCAATCCTACCACTTCTGTGCTCATATTCTCCCACTGGCAGCCAGTTGAAAATGCATTAAGCCTAATTACGCCTTTAATTACAAGCCCAGCCTTATTCCACCACTACGCTTCCTCTATAGTCACAGTGTTTACCCACATACAACCATTTAGCTCTTTCCGGAACATTTCTATGGCAGATCAATTGCAAAATTGGCCCTAATTCTATCTCTGAATCTATAACCTTTGCAACATGACTTTGCAGATCTTCTGCCAAATCTGGGCTTTCCTGTGACTTGCTTGGCTCAATAGAATGCAATGGAAGTGATGGTGTGACAGTTTGGAGCCTAGACTTCAAGGGACCTTGCATGCTTCCATTCTTCCTGTTGCCTCTCTGCCTTTGTCATGAGGCTTTGTGTGGGCCAGCCTGTGGCGGGATGAGACCCAGGGAGAAGAGCCAAGTCAGCCCAGCTCTTCTAGATAAGGCCCCACATCAGTAACTGTCCCAGGTCAGCCAAGCCATCAACCTGACCGGCAATTGACCACAGACGCGTGTATGAGTCCTCTGAGCCAATTCAAATCAGCGGAATAGTGGAACTCTCCAGTCAGCTCACATCTTGTAAGAAATACTTATTATTTTAAGTTTTGGGATGGTGTGTTAGGTAGCAATAGCTAACTTATACAATTTTTATTGTATAAGTTATACAAAATTTATTGTATAACTTATACAAAATTTTTTTTTTCTTCTTCTTCTCTTGGCCTGTGTTTCTGCTGTCCCCCTGCCTAGGTTTTCCTTTACCTGTCCTATCCATCTCTCAAATTCTTTCATGAAGATCTGATATGCATTTACCCAGAAAAGTCTTGTTATACAATATTGCAAAGGAGGGCAGCCTGATTCCTTTTCTTTGCCCCAGGAGCAGAGTTCATCTGCTTCAACCTGTGCCAGGTGGCTTTGCTATACCTTAGTTTTATCCATGATTTTCCCATGCTTACCTTTCCTCATCTTTAAGATGCTGAAAGGGTTGGCATTAGGTGAACCCCCATTGCCTGTTCCTGTTCAGTGATGCTCAGCTGGAACACAAGAGGTCTTCAAGCATCATGGTGACAAAAACAGCTGAAAAGAGAGTATCTGTTCACTTAACAATTTTATAAAAATCATAGCTCAAAAGGTTAGAAGTAGTCAGATTATGTGTCACATATGTGAATGTGTAAGGATGATTGTGTGCTTCTTCTGTTGAACAAACATGCATTGTAAATGGAATAAACAAACAGAGGCACAGGCAGAAAAGTCAACAGTAGTTGTTGAAGATTGAATAAATTCTCTTTTCTAAAGATCTGTCCAGCTCACATCTCTTCAAGTTTAACTTGCTTTAGAGATTTGCTTTGGCATAAAGCAGAGGAACCTAAATAAACACATCAGGTAGCATCATGTGCCAGAAGTGGTGCCTGCAGAAAGCAAAGGGGTTATTGTGAGTATGATTCCAATCTGAAAGACACGAGATCCTGGGGTTTTTTCTTTATTTATTCTCTGTGGCATCCACATCACATTTTCTCAGCCTATAACTCTTTGATACATTTTGTAATTGCCAGGCTGGGAGCCTCTTCAGGTTTGAGCACCAAGCTGTGACTTTATTGTCTCTGGAGCCATCCCTGGTGGTGGCAGTGCTGCAGTTGTACATCCACCAAAGCTTTGTTTGCCGATGTCCTGGCCCAGCAGCCGGCCTCTGGCAGGGTTAGTCTGGAAAGACTGATGAGCTAAGGCTGAGCCGGCTCACCAGCCAGAGAAGGGTGGGAATGATCTTGAGATGCAGCAGAAAGCATCCTTCTGATGGGCTGTGCTTTCTGGTCCCAGAATATATTTTAAAAAGTTAGTGCCCCTCATTATTGCTCTCTGGGCCAAAAAAATGTGGTCTGTAAATGAGCTTCTGGAAATTAAACCCATCGAAACTCCTCATTTGGTAGAAAGATTTGCCTCAACCACTGATCTCAGGACTCTGTGCTTTGCATCCATCCTTTAGGAATTTAGCCTTGCATTCTTTTGTCAGGGTTAATCTGCAGTAAAACTTCGTGATTTACCTCTAGTGGCTTAACTGGTTTACGGGTGTGGGTGCATATGATTAACAATTTAAGGACAACTTTCTATTTCTCCTTTTATTAACAATAAAAAAGGAAATATAGAAAGTTATTTCATCATTTCTGTGGTATTTCTACTAAAACACTTGTTCTTAGTTATGAGAAAAGATCAGATACACCCAAGTGAAGGGCACCCTTCAACTGGAGACTAAGGAACTATCACCATTAAATGCTCAGGAGCACTATATGCTCCTGAATTGGATCTTAAATACCAGGAAATATAACCTAGTTATAGAAACATTGCATCATTTCATGGAATTTAAATACAAATTATAGATTAGATGGTAGTGATAGACAATGCCAATTTTTCTGACTTCGATCATTATATTGTGGTTATATAACAGAATGGTCTTTCTCTAGAAATATACACACTAAAGTATTTTCCTGGACAGGCAAACTGTCTTTAACTTACGCTCAAATGATTTAAGTAAAACAGTATATGATCATATACTTATAGACAGGTAAACCAAAGCCTTAGTGCAGATTTAAGCTTTAATAATTTTCAGAAGTACAAATGCTATAAACTTATAAAAAACATCATTCAAATGGTTAATTACTTAAATTTCTTCTACACTTACAAGTTTTATGAATTTTTAAAAATAAATATTTAAATTTCATTTTAGTCAACATTAACCATCTTTAGTCAGAGGAACTGAAGGGTATACAAATAAATTTGACACACAAAAATTAACATAGTTTATGATTTTTTAAATATTAGTAAAATTAAAAGTCAAAAGATAAAAATGAGATCAAAATAACATAGATTTCTGAAGAAAAAATTCCACTAACAACATCACTTAGCACAGCAGTTATTTCCTAATCTGCATTACCACCTACTCCTAATCTGCATTGCTATATTTTATATAATTTTATATAATTACAATTATAAAACACAGCATATTATTTTATATAATTCTTTTTAAATTAACACCAAATTATAAACTATTTTGTTTTTCATTGCCTTAATAGTTATATTTTTAAATATCTGCCTAACTGTCCTATTCAAAGATGTAACATCTACTGAGGTATTCTCTTACAGTTGGACATTTGGATAATTTTTAATAGTTTTGAAATAATTAACAACGATTACCTTATAAACACAGTGCTTATCTGTTTTCACATCTGCTGAATTATTTCCTTAGGATAAATTCCCAGAAATGCTATTCCTGAGCCAAAGTGTATAAACCACCTCATGGGTATAAAGAGTTGTGCCAATTTATATGGGCATCAGCAGAATTTTTCATTGAACATCATATAACTTCATTAAAAAAAAAAACGCTAATTAAGTTTTGCCTTGTGTGCTATATTTGTTATTCCAGCACAAGCGATAAGTAAATTTACATTTGAGAGATGG
This sequence comes from Daubentonia madagascariensis, assembly GCA_023783475.1. NCBI lineage: Eukaryota > Metazoa > Chordata > Mammalia > Primates > Daubentoniidae > Daubentonia > Daubentonia madagascariensis. The sequence continues at coordinate 16,021,575 of JAKFHU010000144.1, forward strand.
GGAACAGTTGGATTAAAATAATGCAGGGGAAAAGGCGGCATGTGACTAGGAATTGTGTTATGATGACGAGAGTTTCTTGTTAACAGCATGAGAAAACATTCATGAAACAAAGATAAAATAACAGTCATAAACAGGGACAAACAAAATGTAAAAAAAAAATGTAAGTGGCATAAGGAGAAGTAGTAAAACAAGTGGTTTCAATCAATGTTAATTTTCACTTTAGTAAAGATAGTGTCAATCTTAGATGCGGAGTGATGCCTGGAAGCCAAAGATGGCTCCATCTTCAACAGGAAGTCTGAGCCATGATTTGTAAAGAAACGGGACAACATTACCCAGACTGGCCCACGACAGCTGTGTTCCTAGAACCCCAATGACATTCCACATTTTCCTAGGAAGTACAAGCTCATTAAGACCTGAAATATCTTTCCCCACCCTTACACCAGTGTGATTAATCTCCGTGAAAGAATCTCCCAGCCCTTTGAGATGCAGCTCGTAGGCACATACAGTCTATTCTGCAGGTGGCAAACAGGTAACTGAGGGGGAAACCTGGAAAAGCCCAACTGCTCTTATCACCGTAATCTTCTCATCCAGTTAGTCATATGGTCTTCCAACTACCAAGGTCTTTTTAAATTTACGGGAAGAGGGTTGGGGTAATTAACCTTACCAAGGTCATTGATCTTAAAGGGGATATGCCTGCTCAAGTGTCTTTTTTCATCTTATACAATTAAAAAACAAAAACAAAAACTAGGCTTCCAAGTCCATATCTCCTCTCTTATCTTTAGCTCAAAATAGTATCGAGTTAAGGTTAATATTAGCTGGGATTCACAGAAATGGCTTTCACACTGAATTAAACTTGAAAGGAAAGAACTTTTATGAGGAATAAATCTATGTGTTTGAATTCCCCTGTGTGTTTTTTGCTATAGTTATAAAGATACATAGTTTCTACAAGAAAAACAATAATAGTGGTGTTATCTTAGTCATACATCTGCCACTTACTTTTCCAAGTTTGCCCAAAATGATATTGTTGCATATCATACAATCCTCTCATCAAAGATGAACTCAATTAGAATTAAGCCAAGAGACCTGTCCCACTGAAAGCAAGGGCATGAGAGAAGTTTTGCAATTTAACTGTACTCATTTCGTTTTGAAGGTTTTGGTCCCTTTAATATGTACCTTCTATTTGTTCTTGTTCTCTAAGCTCAGCTAACTTTAAACTTCAGACTTCTCCAGATCTTGGACCAATAACTAGGCAAGTAATTATATCACAAATACCTTGCGGGATGTCTTTTACTGATTCTTTGGACAGTATCCTGGGCAAGAAATGAAAAACTTTTAACCTACTTAAGTGATTACATTTTCAAAAAGAATATGGTAAGATGTCATCACAGATGGAGCCTGATTCTATTCTCAAATGGCTTTAAAAATCCAACTGTGTGATCCTCAAAGACTCCTTATTTTTTGCTTTTTAGGCCTCTTGTCAAACACTTGCCTACCTTGTCAATGTTTTTCACAAACAGGGAGATGGAAGGGGAATCAGCAATTAGTGTTAAGTTTAGTGGATTCTCTTCTCATTTTGGTAGCCTTAGCATTTCTCTTCAGAGATGTGTAAGTTCTTCAAATATATTTGGTTTGCTAGATTTTTAAAGTTTCCTTTACAAAGTCAAAAATTTTTCTCCAATTTTGTTTTCTTTTTAAAGACCCAGCTCCTGTGTTTTGTGTTTTATCTTTTCATTGTGATTAAAACTATACACTCTAGACCAGGGGTGGGGAACCTTTTCATGATGGAAGGCCGCATTAATTTAGCTGCAATCAAATAAGGCCACATTCAAGAAACTTCAATTGGATATACTTAAAAATACACATTATTTTGTAAAAATCTAATTGTTAGGCTGAACCCAGAGGCTAGTGGGAAGTTCCTTGGAAACTTTGCCTTTAAGACCCCCACCCCCTTTGGGGGCCCACCCAAACTCCACCCCTTTGAGGGCCCACCAAAAAATTCACCCATAAAAACCCTAGATGCCTGCCCTTTTGGTGCTGATGCCGTCTTGGTCTCAGCCCATCTGTACACAGAAGATAAAATAGACTTTCTTTTCCTTCATCTCAGCCTCATGCGTTCCTCCCTTGGAGTTTCTAACACTAACTACTATGTACTTAATAACTTCAAAAAATGAAAACTATCTGTTAATTTTAATGTTAACTAACCTTTTAATGACTTTGTTATGTCTGCTTTTTGTTGGAAAGCATTTGAATGTTTGGTTTCAGCATGGAAGTCCATAGTTTCAGTTGATCCTCTAGATGGGCATCAGTCATTTGTGACCTTACAGGAGTCTTGATTTTGGGTTAGGTAGGAGAATGTAGATTCACAGCAATAAGTGGTTGAAAAGCAAGAAAGCATTTTTCGGGCATGTTGCCAAAGGCGTGAGTATTCTACTGCATTTTGCCTTATTTCAAGTGGATCTTTCTTTGCAACAAACAATGACTTTAAAATGTCATCTACTGAGAGCTTAATCAATTCCATCTGTAGTTCTTTAGGTGCCTTGGTGATATCAACTAAGTGAGGCAGAAATGCTAATTTGAGTGTGATGTCATGATTTTCAAAGTCAATGAACCTTTCATTGTATTCTCTAATTAATAGGTCTATAACAGCTGTGTATTCTTTAAATGATTTGCATATATCATCCTGCTCATCAATGATCTTTGCTAACTGGGGAAAATGTCCATCTGAAATTTCCTTTTGAAGAAGAAGCATTTTGAAAAAGGATAGCTTTTTCCAAAATGCTTGGATTTTTTGCCACATATCATATATAAACTTACTTTTACCTTGCAAAGAAATATTCAAGTTGTTTTGATTTGACATGACATCACACAGAAATGCTGCATTCTTATAGAAATCTTCTTTCAATAATTCACATTGCTGATTCTGTTATTGATAAAAGTTAGCTATCTGTTCTTGCAGAGAACAAAAACATTCTAAAGCCAATGCACTTTAGAATGATATGGCAAATCCACACTGAATACCTCATTGTTCAACTTTAGCATGTTATGAAACTGACAATGCTGTGTTGCCTTTGCATGAATATAGTTAACAATACTTATAACTTGTTGCAAAGTGTCAATTAAAATAGTAGCTTTAGCAAAGAGATTTTGCTGATGCAAGACACAATGAAAAGAAATGAGAGCATCTGGATCTGTTAATACTTTTTTTACCTGTGCAATAAACCCTTCATGTTTTCCTGTCATTGAAGGTGCACCATCTGTACATACACTCACTAAATTTACCAAATTCAGTCCAACTTCATGTTATTTATCTTGAAAGTTGTTGAAGATATCTATTCCCCACGTTCTGTTCACAAGAGTGCCCAAAGCAAGTAACTCTTCATAGCAAAGAAAATCTTCTGTTATGACCCAAATGAAGTATAAAATCTGCACCAAGTCAGCAGTATCAGTTGATTCATCCAAAGTGATTGAATAATATGTATTTTCCTTTTGGAGTATTGCATAAAGTTGTTCCATTAATTTGAAGGCTAAGTCATGCTGCTTATCAATTATGGTCCTCCTTGAAAGAAGCAGTTGTTTGTACGCTGAAATGTTATCAGGGTCTAAGGCGTCCCACAACTTCAACAATGAGTTCTTTCACAATTTCTATGTCACCAAATGGCTTCCCTTTTTTCCCGAGTATATAAGCTACTTTATAAGTTGCTTCAGTGGCATTATTTCCAGGTCTTATTGCTGCTTGAAAGACTTGTCTTTGCTTTTGCTTTTCATCTTTTAATTTCTGCAATAAAATCTTTCACACCTCTCCCTCTGATTTAAAATATTTATGGTCCTTATGAATGTTATAATGCTGATGAGCACTGAATTTTTTTAATGTTGATATTGCAGTATAACAAAGCAAGTAAATCATCTTATCTTTAGCAGAAACAAGATAATATTGAAATTAAATCCTCATTAAAAAATTGTTTTCTTCCTTCAGCGTTCTCTTGGTCTTCTTTGACATGATGGGCTGTTAAGTAGACAGAATTAAAAAATACTGTCACGCTGTGCAACTATTCACAAATTCCACCTCAAACAGAAACCCAGTGCACCACTGTCAAAAGCTGATAACAGACTGGCGTATTCGACCCCCATAAACTCATACCAACCAGCCTCCTGTAGTAGTGGCACCAGTCAGTCGGGGAAGTTAGAACTAAATCATGAGTGTGGCAGCCGTCAATTTGGCCCTTATGGCTTACTAATGTTCTAATTGTGCCAGTCAATCTGGGAGGATTATTTGGTTGAAACTTATTTTATTCTTTGGTATTTTAAATCCGTTTATTTTAAAAATAAAATAGAAATGTAAAAGATAAACAAAAATGTATTAATAAAAATAAAAGTATTTGTTCTGTAAAATTTGGATTCAGTCAAAAGGCCACACTTAAGGACCTAGAAGGCCGCATGTGGCATTAAGGCTGCAGGTTCCCCACCCTTGCCCTAGACTGTGTATAAGATCAGTATAGGTAATTTAAGTTTGGATTTTTTGGCTTGGAATTTAGTTTATCTCCTTATAGGTTAAATCTATCAGGAACTCATGAAATAATTATAGATTTATTCCGGTAGGTGGCCCTCTGTACTGCTATAAACTGTTGAATGGGGTCTAAGAGCATACTTATGAGTTGAACGTTGGATATGGAGAAGAGGAGTCCGTATTAATGACTTGAATATGTTGACTGATGTAGATATTCTGGGATGACAAATAAGAGTGGCTTGTCTTGATCATTAGATATTAAAGTGTGTGTCTTATTCAGCCACTTCCCCTTTTACTTCAAATAAAGAGAGCAAGATAAAAGACAGAGCCCAACTCCAACAGTGTTTGGGAACTGATTCTGTTTTGCTTCAAGACATAAAATCAATACAGATGTGAAAAACAAGGCAGAACCCCTAATTTACCTTTTATAAAACCAGTTAAGATTTTACAATATACTAGCCTTGGAGTCACATTTGTTTAAAAAGTTGCTCCTTGAGGTGTTGGCAGTTTGTATACAAAACATACTCAGCCAAGGTGGCCTGTTTCTTGTGATACACTGAGATATATTAGCAAGGAAAGTTACATCGAGTAGTGGGCCTACTCAGAGGTTAGGATGCCCGTGGCCCATCTGTAAATCACAATAAATACCTCCATGTAGCTCATTCTATAAAAATGGGTAGAGTTATTGAATAACCTGCCAGCTTCTGAAACACCCTCTTTAACTAGGCCCATAAAGGGTGATACTCTCAAGAAACATCTAACATGACTTCATGAACAGTTGCTCCTTTGTCTGCAGGCCAAGTGGAAATCAGTAACAGAAAGAGAGAAGAAAGGACACTGTGGAAGTGATGACTGCATAGTGGTGAAAGTCTGCCTCTGCAAAGAGAAGCAAGAGGAAAAAAAGATCGAGTTAGTCCAAACAAGGAAATAGGTAGGACTCTCAATAAAGCACGGAATGAGATGATGGAACACACCAAGGGGAATGTCGGATCCCATTTGGGGGGAAAAAAAAAAGAAATTTCAAGGTATACTGATCTGGTTGAAATAATAAACTTGAATTCAACCTTTTTGCAATCTAAGAAACACAGTAGAGATAATTAGAGGGTAATTTTGAGCTTTTGTCTTTTGCAAAATAATCCTTTTTATAAAAGGCAGTAAAGAATATCTTATAGTATTTGAACATGAGTTAGTTGATGTGACCAAGTAATGTGCCACTGGAGATTTTAAAGTAATTAAACTAATGTAATTATAGGAAATTGGGGGAACACCAAAGATTTAAAAAACTTGTGATCTTGCAAAGAGAGAAGATGAATAATCCTGGAAATTAAGTGTTCGAGAGTAACTGTCATTAAGAGAGTAGAACAAAGTAATTTCTCATGGGCAATGTCAGGCTGTCTTTTTGAGCAACTGCCTTTTAGAGAAGAATTTGGTATTATTGGGCAAATGAAAGGCCTTTTTCACATAATTCATATAATATTGGTAAAGTAATTGCTAGGGCCTTTAGAAGTTTATTTTCTTTCCCAATGACCATGAATGAAATTAATTCTTCATTCCAACAAATAGTTACTGAATTTCAACTCCATGTTAAACACTATTCAAAATGTTGCAGGATTTTAAACAAGGATAAAAAGCGTCGCTTTGCCTTCCTTCAAGGAGCTTAGTCTTGAGTGTGTGTGTCTGTATCTATCTTTGTCTACATAATGTGTATGCATTTTTGCATATAAATAAATATTTTTATTCACAGAAAATTTTAACATTAAAGAAAATATATATAATAGACATTATTCTAGCTCATTCATTGCTTGTTCTAACTGTGCTAAGTGTTGGAAATAAAAAGATGTATGAAACTTTTGCCTTTACTGTGAAGGCTTAGACAATTTAGGAGGGGGGAAAAAGACCTAAAAGGAAATAACTATAAAGCTATAGCCTACATATTAAGTAAACAAAAGAGGAAACAATCTTACCTAAGGGCATCAGAAAACTTTCAAAGAAGGCTCCTACAGACGTTCCAGTGAAGGAGGGTAGAGAGGTGGGAAGAAGAAGCCTTCAAGGCAGATGGGATAGCATGATGACACGCATAGAGGTCAGGAAGCAAATATATTTTTTGGAAATGTGTAGATAGTCCAGTTGAGGGAACATAGAATATAATATATACAGTGGCTGCAGAAGAGTCAGGAAAGATATATAAGAAAGCAGAAGGTGTGCCATGTTATAGAATCTATACAGTATATCATGAGCAATGAGGAACATCATTTTTACCTAGTTTAATATAATTAATTTATTTGTTTTTATCATATTATTTTATGTATTACATATTTACATATATTGTGTCTTGTATGTGGGAATCAGTAGGCACTGTTCAGAAAAGTAAGAGAATGGGTATATTTTATAAAGTTGTCTTCTGAAATTTATACCAAGTATGTATATTACCTATAGAAATTTATAAATTACTCAAAAAGTAATCTGTAACAAAAATTAAATTAATACAATTAATAATATATGTCATTTCCTGTAACACTTAACTTATTTTCTCTAACCATAATCCCCACTGTTGTTTTAGTCTTTCCTCAATAAAATACTAGCAAACCAAATTCAACAGCACATTAAAAAAAAAAATCCATCATGACTAGGTGGGCTTTATCCCAGGGATGCAAGGGTGGTTCAACATACATAAATCAATAATTGTGATTCACCACATAAACAAAAGCAAAAACAAAGACCATGTGATCATCTCAACAGACGCAGAAAAAGCATTCGACAAAATTCAGCACCCTTTCATGATAATAACCCTCAACAAACTAGGCATAGAAGGAACATATTAATATCTCAAAATTTAAAAAGCCATATATGACCAACCCACAGCCAACATCATACTGAATGGGGAGAAGTTGAAAGCATTCCCACTAAGAACTGGAATAAGACAAGGGTGTCCTCTGTCACCACTTCTATTCAACATAGTGTTGGAAGTCTTAGCCAGAGCAATTAGGCAAGAGAAAGAAATAAAGGGTATCCAAATCAGGAAAGAGGAAGACAAACTATTGCTTTTTGCTGATGATATGATCTTATATCTAGAAAAACCCAAGGACTCCACCGAGAGATTCCTGGAATTGATAAAGAATTTCAGCAAAGTCTTAGGTTACAAAATCAGTGTACGCAAATCAGTAGCATTCCTTTACACCAATAACAGTCAAGCTGAGAGTCAAATCAAAGACTCAATACCATTCACAACAGCTACAAAGAAAATAAAATACTTGGGAATTTACTTAACCAGGGAGATGAAAGATCTCTACAAGGCGAGCTATGAAACACTGAGGAAAGAAATCACTGATGACACAAACAAATGGAAAAACATATCACAGTCATGGATTGGTAGAATCAACATTTTCAAAATGTCCATACTACCCAAAGTGATTTACAGATTCAATGCAATATTCTAAAGCTGAATGTATTCAACGCTTACCTTGGGTATTTTAGCCTTCATTTCTCTGCTCATCCTTTGATTGACTGAAGTTTTGTTTGTTTATTTATTTGTTTTCTCTTTTGTGTTTCTTCAAGCAGAGCTCATAAAATTTCTAAGATTTGAATGTTCAAAATTATTTGAATGTAATGTTTATATTTGACCAATAGTTTGGAGTGTAAGAAAATCATTGATGAAACTATTTTCTCTAAGAGCACTGCAGGTATAGATTCCCCATCTTTTAGCATTTGTTATGGAAAGCCTGAGCCAACCAATCCCCCACCCCCACCCTGCAGAGGAAACATTATGTGGTAACTGGCTTGATATCCAAAGGATTATTTCTTTAGCTTTAAAATCCAGTATATTTACCAAGTCACAAGGGGGCTTTCAAATCTGTAAATTCCCAAATATTTTCCTTAAGTCTGAAACATTTTCTTAATTCATATATTTGAACAGGTTTTATCCAATATGCTTAAATGTCTCCTTCCTGATTATCAGTTATCACATTCATCTGTCTTTCACATCTATACTTTCTTCTCTCTTCATTTTAATTTTGTGTTTTAGTTTGGTTTGTTTGCTTTTTTTATTTCAGTGTCAGTTTGATGTTTTCCTGGTTCGTCATTCCTGTCTCTGTTTTCAGTAATGACAATTCTCATTTTTACTGCTTTCAGTTTGCCTTTTATTTTATGATAGTTTAATTTCTCTCTTTCACCTTTTTTTTTCCTGAGCTTGGTTTGGCTGAATGCTCAGGGATTTGGAAATAAGGGGGCTAGTGTTATTGGTGATAAAAAATTTTGAGTAACAATTTCATGAAAGGGACTTCAGAATGAGTCTTGATTGAGATAACTTGTTTTTCAAGTAAATATTCACCAAAAGCCACATGCAGCAGGGAAAGATATCAGTAATCAGGTGGGAAAAATGCCCTACCTAGTGCATAACATTCTCTTTTCATCAGCAACCCCACGGCTTGCTCAATAAACTCATGGGGACAGGGATGGAAATTACACAAGGGCTCAACAGCATGCACTTCTCTTTTCCAAAGGTGAATTGGCTACTGCCAAGGCTGGGTGTCCAATTTTGCAGTGTGTGACCAACTCTAAAGCCTGTTATCATAGTATATGGTAAAGGACCAATCAACCTACCAATGGTAGGTTGATTACATTGGAACCCTGTCATCAAGGAGAGATCAGTGATTTATCCTCCCTGGGACAGACTTATAATCTAGCTTTAGAATTGCCTTCACTATAAGCTATGTTTATATGGGCAATATAAGCTGGGACTGAGTAAATGCCCTGTGCAACATTCGCTCAGACCAAGAAACTGATTTTATAGCAAAATGATTAAGACAATAGGCTTATGTTCATGGAATTCAGGTGTCCTATCATGATCACCCATGATCCAGAAATAGTTGGCCTTATAGGAAGTAAAATAATATATTAATGATTTTGAGTCCTTCCAGAAGACAAAACTGGTGCTTCATCCCTCGTAGCTAGCATACATGAATTCAGAAGTGAGGGGTGGCAGTGAGGATGGTGCTTTACATTATTATATTTAATGATATATTTGCAAGATTTTGCTTTCCACACCCTAACTCTACGTTCTGCTGGTCCAGAGGTCTTAGTAGCCATTGTAGAAATACTTCCACCAGAGGATTCAATACTGCTTCCATTGAAATTTCATGCTTCTCAGGACATAGTGTTAGCAGGGATAAAAGTAGGTTTTATGCTCAATGGGGTCATTGATTTTGGTTTTCAGGCAGCAATGAGACTGTTGATATACACTAGGTGTGGGAGGATGAGCAGAGGAGTTTTTCTAGGACTCAGGAGGTCCCCTGTTATGGCTTTTGCTTTTGCCATGTGCAAGGGTAAAAGTTAATTAAGACTAAAGCAACCTCATAGGCACCCAGCCACAAAGAGCTATGGTAGTCTAAGATTGAAATTTCGGCCATCCACCAAGAAAAGAGCTGGGGGCATCTCAAATGCTGACAGAGGGCAAAGGCAACATAGAGATGGAGTGGATAAACTAATGAATACCAATCAAGGCCTTCTGATCCGTAGTATAAATGAGACTAGTACCTACCTGAAACTTCTTATTGATGTTGCAATTAATATTTAAATTATTTCATCATTTCCCCTACTATTTTTATATAGAATGTGTTTACAGTAGGTAACCATAAAATTTAGCCCATAGGTTACATTAGTCTACCAGTTAATTTAGTTAATAGGTGTTTGCAGGAAAACTGAAAGAGAAAGGATATCACTTAAAAATACTAGCCTTAGAGGAGGAAAAGGTCATTGAGACTTTGGTTTGTCTCATTTATGATGGATAGCTACTTTACTTTATGTTTGTCAGAGCAGGATGGTGGTGTTATTTGGAATTGAAATACAGAAGAAAGGTATACACCGTACTTGTGGTTGGACAGTCATGGAATCAGGTGGGTGAGCGTTTATCACATTTGTTGGAAGAGACAGTCTCCTGCATGGCAGCTTTTGACCTCCACTCAGCTGCATAGGAATAGATCTTGCACCTGGAACACCTCTTTACTAAAAGATAACGAATCCTCACAGTCTGTGCTGGACTTTTCACCTTGTATAGAAATATCTTTCCCTCTTTCAGGCTCAATGTGTATCCTGTGTTCTACTTAAGCATGTGCATCATATGGCACCCAGCCAGCCCCACTGCTATTTCTGTCCTCTGTGGGGAGGAGACAGGATCCTTCTACTGCAGGACAAGAGAGGTGAATGCAGCCCAGTTGACCTATGTTGGCTGCCAGAAGGGGCCCACGGGGGACCGATACCCACTACTGAAGCTAATCTTGCTCTCTCTTTTCTCTATGCAAGTAAAGCGTTGTTCCATCCAGTGGTTCATTGTGTTATGTTTTTCTTATGGCTCTGATACCAAGAGGCAATGGGCAGAAGTATTTGGACTTCTACCCCTGATAATAATAGGCAACAGATGACACCTATTCTACAATATGTGTGTGTGTCAGAATCTTTTATATACTACTCCTACATTTTAGTTATGTGCCACAACACAAGCCCCACTTTCCCAAGGTAGAAACTGTAACAGTCAGTTTTGCAGTTGCCTTGTGGCTGGGGTTATGGCATGTATCCTAGGCTGTGCCCAACAGATGCTCCTTCACGGCTTCATTTCTGGAAAATGTGGTGTGAAGAGGGAAGTGTTATTTTATCAGTAGGGCTGCTGGAGCTTGGAAGAGAGATATAGAGCCTTCAGAGTCAGTTCTAGCTGTGATCCTTCAGGCATAACCTTTGCTCAATGTTCTGGGTTCAGGATTCAGTGCCAAATGTTCATGATGGGTACTGTGCAACAGCAGCAGTGGTGCAGTTATGTCTGGGAGGAAACAAGTGGTGTAGCTTTTATCCTGTTCTTGTCTCTCTATTCTCTGGACAGAAATCTGTTTCTGAAACCTGGAAGATTTTGAGGGAAATTGCATATGCTTTAATGAGTTCCTTTTTCCTTCAACTTGCAGGAGAAGGTTCTATTGCTTGCAACTAAGAATTGTGACTGCATCACCCAGAGATTTCAGGTCTTAACAAGTTCCCCCAGTGATTCTTATATGTAGTATATACAGTATAGGTACAGGTGTTAGGGGAATATCTATGGGGATTTACTAATCTTGAAAAAAAGAGAGATATAGAGACAGAGAAACAAGGTCATACAGCTAGCCAGTGGCAGGTTTTAGGATTTTGCCTCCAAAGTCTGTCTTGAACCATATTATTATTGAATTGGGGTAAGGAAAAAACAGAGAAAGACACAATAGGATTTGTAATATATTGTTTGGTCTGAATATTTATGTTCCCCCCAAATTCATATGTTGAAATCCTAACCCCCAAGGTGATAGTATTAGCAGGTGGGGCCTTTTGGGAGGTGATTAGGCCATGAAAGTGAAGCCCTCATAATTGGAGTTAGTGCCCTTATAAAAGAGGCCCCAGAGAGCTGCCTTGCCCCCTTTGTCATGTGAGGACACAGCAAGAAAGAGCTAAATATGAAGAGCAAGCTTCACCAAACATCAAAACTACTGGCATCTTGATCTTGGACTTCCCAGTTTCATAACTGTGAGAAATAAATTTCTGTTGTTTATAATCTACCCATATTATGGTATTTGTTGTAGCAGCCTAAACAGACTAGGACAAATATATTAATATATATGCTCACATTCATCTTGTAGATGAGTCTATGCCAAAGGCCAAGGAAAAGAGACTGAGAGAAATTAATTTTCCAGAGAAGTTGAGATGGAACAGTGAATTGATGACAAAGACAGTTGTGAAAACTGGGAGTTTGTATAAGGAGCCAATAGTTGAATACTTGGTATCCAACTATGCAGTAAATAATTTAATCTTGCCCCAAAACAGGTCTGGCCTTTGCCTTAGAGATTACATTTGGGAGGTAATCTCTAAGCCATTGCAATGGCATGCATGATAGTTGTGTCTTTGATTGTCTGGGGGCCTTAGATCATACTGGATAGTCTAACAATGTGATTTAGGGTGAGGACCTTAGGGTAAGCCTTAGGGTAAGCCAGATGGTAATGATGTGGCTTAGGGTGGGGGTTTTGGGTCACACAATTCCAACCAACCTGGAAACAGATATCAACCATATGAACAATTAATCGGTCAATCAATCAATCATGCCAATGTGATGAGGCCCCAATAAAAACTCTGGACACTATGATTCAGGTGTGTATCAGGTGTGGCCCAGGTTGACAATACTCCATGCATATTTTCACACCTTGTGGCTAAGAAGTTAACCCTTCTTTGACTCCACAGTGAGGACTGTAAGCTCCACATCGGACCCCTCCTGGATTCTGATGTATGTGTCGCTTCCCTTGGCCAATTTTAATCTGCATTCTTTCACTGTGAAATCATGTACAACCATGAGTATAACAGCTTTCAGTGAGTTCTGTGAATCCTGTTAGCACATTATCAAACTGAGGTTGATTTGGGGACCCACCACCTACAACTTACAATTGGTGTCAGAAATGAGAGTGGTCATGTGTGGACAGTGTGCCCTCAAGTTTGGTCTAACCTCACACACAACTATAATAGTGAGGAAAAGGAACTAGTATCTGCCAATGTGCTCTTGGACCAATACCAAGTGCTATGTTGAAGTGGTCTCATTTAATCATCCTGATTAACCTATGACAGAGCTGTTATCCCCATTCTTCAAATGAAGAAACCATGGCTCAGCAAAGTTTTCTGACTTGTCTAAAGATAATAAGGTCAGGGAACACATTAAGATCTCCAATTTTTTTGGGTAGTAAAGGTAAGACTCCATCCTTAGAATCAACAGTAAACTAGGTCACACCAGCAGTGAAAGACCATAGCTGTAAGAAGGACCTGTTAACCTAATAGGCAGTAATAAAAAACAACACAGAGAATTATTTAGCATTTTGGACCTCTGAAATATGTAATCAAGTGAATTGGAACTTGATTATTGCTCAAGTGTGTACTTTAGCCCTAATTTATTTAAAACTCTACCTTTGATTTGTGGAACTCAGTAAATATGTATTGGAAACCTGCTAAGTTTTAAACACTGTGCATTTATTGCACGTATATAGTAAACAAAATTGGTACTATGCCTATCCTAAAGCAGTATTTGAGATACATTAAACAAGAACCAAGGGGAATATAACACACGTATAAAATTAGAATGCTGATAATTGCTCTGAAGGAAAACTTCAAGCTGTTAGGTAGGGGTTTGCATGGGGAGGTCAGAAAAGCCTTCTTGAAACAGGTGATGTTTAAGCTGAGATTAAAAGAATTAATAGTGCTAGTTAGGAGAGGTGAAAGAGTGTGAATACTCTAGTCAGAGGGAAGAAATACACAGGTGCAAAGATCTTGGCATGTTTCAGAAACCAAAGGCATGATTAAACCATAATGCAGGGCAATGGGGGGCAGTGCCAAGTGATTGCATGCCATAATTAGGACTGTGGGATTCATAGATAGGACAGTATCTGGATTTTAAATGTGATAGAAAACTGGGATACAACTAAAGAGGGTGACTGAATGAGAAAAAGATAAAAGAAAGAGTCAAGTTCATTCATGGGAAATATTGGATAAAACTGAAGATAAATCTTAGATGCCCCAATAGACAGAATGTAGTATCATACCTCACGGTTTCTCATCATTTTATTTTCTAAAATCTGTGTAAAATTTAGTACATGTTTTATATGTAACCTAATCTAACTACCCTTTTCAATGGCTCCAACAGAAGACTTCTTGAAGAAATCATATTAAAAAAAAAAAACACCAAAAACCTGTATGCACTCCTTTAGTATATCTATCATTTCAGTAGGTTAGATTGTCTTGCAAGCAAAATTAAATGAAAATTTCAGACCATTCCTGGGGAATATAAGTGACCATTTCCAAGTGGAGAAGACAAGGGAGTAAAAAAGGAAAACCATTCTAACAGGTTATTTAAAATTCAGCTTGTTATCATTTCAACAACTCAACGTACTGAGATTGACCATGTGTATATGCTTCGTATGTCTGAAAGTCGCTGCCGTCTGAGGAATACAGCACTTGTGCTGAGGGTTGTAGACTTTCGCTTTAAAACCTCAATTGCTGGCAACCCAATTTTCCTTTAGATTCAGTCTGTTTGTTTCGTTCAGTTCTAGTAGCTCAGCCTGAGTCTGGTAAATAATTTAAGAATCTTGACTCAAACCACTAGAACACATCTTTCTAAATCATCAACAATGTTTTCTCTTTTCAAAGAGACCCAACCAGCCCCAGCTCCCAGTCCTCATTCTAAATGAATTTCTGAGAACTTCCAGTTTAAGATGGCTGATGGAGTATAAGAGGTTATACCTCCTCCCTCCCTAAAACCCAATGAAGTGACAGAAAAAAAACCAAAAAACAAAAATCCACAGCAACATTAGAAATCTGGGATGCTGGCCATCAGCAGACTGTAACATTTAAGAACCTATGCTACAGATGCTACAAAATTTGGTAATTGAGAACATAATAAAACAATACAACAAGTGAGCATCTCAACATGCAAAATAGGTAAGAGAGGGGCTCCAAAAAAGGGATTTCCCTAAAATCAGAGTCAGCAGAAGTGGGCTATAGGCATGGGCTCTGGAGCAAATGGCAGTGCTATTAATTGAAATTAAAGGGCTCTGACATAGCATACCCTGACCAGTCTTTGTCCTAGAAGCTGAATGTGGAATTTGATATCCTGTATAGGACTCTCACTGCAGCAAGAAAAAGAAGAGGCAGAGCTCTTCCAAGCAACTCCAGGTACCTACAAAGGACAAGGAACACCTTCTCCCAGAGGACAGAGGCCTCCCTCATGCACAGTAAAGAAAAGCTCTCTTGGCTGCACGTCTGCCCAGCTTGTTGTTGCAGCCATAGTTTCTGTAACTAGTCTCAAGTCCCTGAGGCAGACACTGATTTCACCGCCCTCTTTAGACCTCAAGTGCACAGAAGTGTATTAATCAAAGTCCTTCCATTATTGATCTATGTGTGACTCACTTTAGTTAGTTAGTTATTTTTAATACTGATATAGCCATCCATGAACCTATCAACTATCATATAAACTAGGATCTTGGTAATGACCATATCTTTTCCCATCCCTCTGCCACCCCTCACCTGAGAAGGTCATCATCTTGAATCCTGCATTCATCATTACATTACTTTCCTTTTTACATATTTGTTTTGTATGTAGGAATTGCTAAAAAAAAAATTATATTATGTATTTTTAACTTATATTTAATTTTATAAAAGTGGGCATCATGCTGCATGTAATCCTTCCACAGTTTCTTTATTCTTGATATCATATTGCTTAATTTCATTCCTATTGTTGCACATCTTTGTCGTTATTCATCCTGACTGCTGTGTAATATGTCATTGTGTACATCTACCACATTTTAGTCACCCACTCTTCTGCTGGTGAGCATTTGGGCTGCTTCCAAATTCTGGATGATAGGAAGAGTGTGGCTATAAATATTCTGGATCATCTCTCCTGTGTCCATGTGCAAGGGTTTCTCTTGGGTATATACCTAGGAGTGGAATTGCCAGGCCAAAACATGGGTGAATACCTAACTTCACAGGGGAATACCAAACCATTTTCCAAAGCAATTGCTCTAATTTACACTCCCTCCAACAATGTATAAGACATTCCATCAATGCACTTCTCTCCAATCCTTAATATTGTCAGACTTTTAATTTTTGTCAATTAAATCATGTCAAGTGATCGTGGTCATTAATGGCATTTTCCTCATCACTAATTATGTTGACTATTTCTTCACAGGTTTGCTGGCCATTTGTGTTTCCTTCTCTGTGAAATGACTGTTTTTACTCCCCACACCACCCCTGCTATTTTTAGTAGTTTGTTGGTATTTTTCCAGTTGATTTTTATGAGTTTTAAAAAGGTATTCTTGATAGCAATCTCTTGATTTTCTGTAGCACAGCTATCCTTTCCTAGTTGGAAATTTGTTTTCTCATTTTCTTTAAGGACTCTTGTGATGAATAAAAGTCATAATTTTAATACAACCAAATTTATTGACTTTTTATGTTCCTTACCACTTCTATCTTATGTAAGAAATTTTTCCCTACCTCAGTGTCTAAATGTATTTGTCTAAATTTGCTACTAAGAGATTTGTATCCTTTATAATTTATCTGGGGCTGATTTTTTAAAAGTCCTAAATGAGAGTGGAAAACAATTTATTTTTATATAATTTTAAACCAAATGCCTTTATTGAAGAGTCCTTTCTTTATACACTTGTCTGACATGATCCCTCTATCATATGCCAATGTGTCATAAATGTAAGGTCTGATGGATTCCACAGATGAATTTGTCTGTTACACCAACACCGCACTATCTCTGTTACTGTAGCTTCATGCTAAATACTGATAACCTCGTAAGGCAAATTCCTCCTCCCTGCTTGTACTCAAACTGTCCTTGCTATTATTTTTGGTCCTTTAATTTACATCTAAATATTAGAAATATCAAGCTTAAACAAAACCTTGTGAGAATTTTTTAGGAATTGCATTGAACTGATGGATAAATTTGGACAGAATTTGTATCTCTGTGATATTCCTGCCTTAACTTAGTATGTTTTTTTTCCTATTTATTTATTTCATCTTTAATGTCTCTAACACATTTTTATTTCTTTTTTACTGTAGAGGTCTTAAACATTTTTTGTTTTATTTCTTAATATGGGATATTTCCTGATATGAAATTGTGTCTTACTAATTGTTTCTTTTTGGTCTGTGTCTGTCGTGTCTCTCATAAATGCAATTGCTTTTTTATATTAATGTGGGCATCTTGTTAAGTTCTATTATTTCTAAAATATTTTCTGTGTATTATTTTAGTTGCTCTATGTAAACAGTTATATCATCTTCAAATGATTACTTTCTCCTATTTAGATCACTTTTTTTTCTCCTTTTTTTTTTATTTTGCTTATTACCATTGATAATAGTTACTTAGGTAAATTGACCTATCATGGTATGCTAGTGTAATATTCCACTGTAAAATGCATTTACAATTTTTCATAGATTAATTTTACCAGTATGAATTTTACCTTAAGAATGTGTTTATCAAATGCTTTTTATCATCTGTTTGACTTAATCTGTATTTTCTTCATTATGAATTTAAAATATTCATTTGCTACCAAAAAATACTTTGTTAGCCAAACAACTTGGTTGTGGAAAAATGTTTGTGTTTTTTTTTTTTTTTTTCTTTTTCACTGGAAATTGATAAAATCATTTTAGACATCTTAACTGTATATTCTTTAATTAAGATCTATAATTATTTAATTGGACTATCACGATTTTTGTTCGTTTTCCATTTCTAGATGTTATATTTTCCTAAAAATTATATAATTATGTTTTCATGTATATGATGATTATATAAAATATATATAAAATGATAATTATGCAGGCTGGCAAGTCTCAAGATCTGCAGAGTGAGGTGGCAAGCTGGAGGCCCAGGAAAGCTGCTATAAGTTCAACCAAGAAAGGGTTGAGACAGGGAGCCCATAAGGTCGTCTAAAGGCGGCAGGCTATTCAAGTCATCATTCAGGTAGAGTCAAAGGCAGTAAAAGTAATATCCCAGAAAGTTCTAGGGGCATTCCTTTTTAGTTGGGGACAGTCAGCCCTTTTGTTCTATTCAGACCTTCAACTGATTGGATGAGGCCCACCCACATTAGAGAGGGCTTTACTTAGTCTATCTATTTAAATGTTAACCTTATCCAAAAACACTCTCATAGAAAGAACCAGGATAACGTTTGACCAAATATCTGAGTAACCCATGGCCCAGTCAAATTGACACACAAAATTAACCATCACAGTCACTTAAGTTTTTAATTAAATTACAATATAATTGACAGTATATTCTTTTATTTTCTTTTAAGTCTCTACTCTCTCTATATGTGTCAATTTTCATAATATTGCTTTGTAATATTTATTTTTGTCTTCTTTATTTCTTGATTATTTCTTCCAGGGGTATCTATTTTAATCTTTTCAAAGAACCAACTCATTTGTTTTTACCTTTGCCATCGTATTATGTATTCTATTTTATTAATTTTTGTCCTAACTTCTGTTATTTGCTTCTTCTTATTATTCTTATTCTGATTTTCTATTTCTAATGTCTTAGAATGGACACTTAGGTCATTAATTTTTAAGTTTTCTTCTTTTCTTGTGTTAAGTACTTAACACAAGTACTTAAGGCCATAAATATCCCATGGTGCAAAATTTTTGCTAACTCTCATCGGTGTTAGTATGGGATATTATTTTTCATCATAATTTATGTATGAGCATGCTTAAATTTTTATTGTAATTTTTTTTTCTCCAGTACACCCATACACTTTAAAATTAAGTGGAGATTCTAAAAAAATTTTTGTTATTAATGTTTAGCCTAATTACATTTTGATCAGAGATTATGACCTGAAGAATAGCTGCTCTTTGAAATTTGTTGAGGCTTTCTTTAAAGCTTTGTGCATAAATATGTGTGTGAAAAAAAGAAGTATATTCTCTAATTGTTGCATAGAACTCTACATGTGGTCATTAAGTTGAACTTGTTGATTGTGTTTTCCATATCTTCTGTGTCCTTACCAGTTGTCTGATTGACCTGTCAATAAGCAATATAGGTTTTCAATTTTCCTATTAAAAAAGAGAAATTATAAGTTTCTTTTTGTATTTCCATTTTTTTTGCTTTTCATATTTTAAAGTAATTTTATTAAATGTTTACATCTTTAAAATTATTATATTTTTATTACTGAGTAGAACCTTTTAGTTTCTATTTTTGACCCTGTCAACCTATCAGTCTCTAATAATTTGTGGGTTTTTTGTTTGTTTTAAAATCCATTTTATTTGATATTAATATAGTCATGCCAGCCTTCCTTTGGTTAGCGTAGTATTTGAGTGATATTATTTTTTCCATCCTTTTAGTTTCAATATTTGGTGTCTGTGATGATTTAAAATTAGGTATCTTAAAATTCTTTAATGTTTTTCCTTTATAAGATGGACTTCTTAATTTTTGTCCCCTTGACTGTGGGCTGGTCTTAGTTACTCACCTCTAATGAATACAATTTAGTAGAAATGGTGATATGTCACAAAATAATTCCTCAGATCAAAGCTTCACTCTCTGCTCTCTTGGGAGAAGCAGCCTTAGGAATAGACCTTTCTCAGTCTTGGGAATTTAAAAAGGAGAAAGGCATGGGATTTGTTGCCTGAGATTAGTTAGTACAATGCTTCTCAAACCTCAGGGTGCATAAGAGCCACCTGGAGGCATTAGTGAACCTTAGAGTCCTTGGCCACATTCCTGGAGTTTCTCATTTAGTTATTCTGAGTTGAGGCTGAGAATTTGCATTTCTTACAAGCTCTCAGGTGATGCTGATTGCTGCCCATTATGAATACTGCAGTGCTGAATTAGTACTGCCTGTTTTCCAAGCACAATCACTGTGCTTCTGAGCTGTCCTGAGTTTACTCTGGAAGACACTTGGACCAGAGTTATGAGTAATTACTGATATAGATTAGGATCACCCAATTAAATGCAGGACACCCAGTCAAACTTGAATTTCAGTAACATACTTATACTAAAAAATATTATTTGTTGTTTATCTGAAATTCAAGTTTGACTGGGTGTACCATATTTTTATTTGCTAAATCTGACAACCTTAGTGTAGATGCAGGCATTGTTTTATTCCAGTGGTTCTCAAACTACAGTAAGTATCAACATCCCCTGGAGGTCTTGTTATAACACAGATTTATGGACTCCATCTCATCAGTTCCGATTCAGTTTATCTGGGATAGGGTTCAAGAATTTGAATTTCTCACAAATTCCCAGATAATGCTGATGCTGCTGGCCTAGGGCCAGACTTTGAGAACCATTAGTTGGTCCCAAAGCAATGGTTGAGAATAGGCAAGAAAAGTCATTGTTTTTATCCTCCAATAAAACCACTACACCACACAAACCGGTGTGCACCTAAGAGGCTTTTACAGTTTTTGGTGTATCTTGGTTTTGTTCCATCTATTTCCTTGGGGGTTGTTTCTTGGAAGAGATAACCAGACATTGTGCTAGTTTAGCATCTTGGTAAGAACTGGAACCATAGAACAGTGACTTTTTTAACCTGTGGTGAGAACATTTGTCCCTGAACAACATCAACAAAATTCTCTTAAAAATAGGTACATTATATTAAGTAAGTATAAACCAATAATAATCACATTTTAGGAATATTAGAATTAAGAATAAGAATCTTGGTACACCTGGGATAGGCTTTATATATGGTGTTCACGAGCAATCGTTGTTGGATATCTTAGCTTTGTTCCTCTGTCAGCTCTCCTTTCTACACTCTGCTCTCTGCCCAGAAATACTCATCTACAAGGTGTCCAACAAAGGCATCCCTTGATCTCTGATTTCTAGTTTGCTTCAGGCAATGAGGAACCAAAGGAAATTGGAGGGAAGGAGGAGAGCAATATTGGGATATCAATAGATATCCCAACTTCTTCCTTGAAGTGTTGCCTCTGGCTGGCTGTGCCTCTTGGTTAAAAGTGACATCTAATATCAAAGACGTCCTCCTTACACAACAGCTCTGCTTTCAGATTCTGATAACCCTTGTTCTCCTTGAGTACAGGAGTGGTAACAGCTTTCCTATTTCCAGTCCTGGGTTATTACACTCTTTGTGATTTCACTATACCCTGCCTTCATTTCTGTAAATAGTCCCTTTATTAAACCTTCCTCAAAGTATCCTCATATGTATGTGCCATTTATTTCCCACTGAACCTAACTAACCCCTTTTGATTTTTATCCTTATTGAAAACCAATTGTTCTAATCCCATTTATTGAATATTCCATTATTTCTCTATTGACAAAAAAATGTTATTTCTGTTAATCTTTTTTTCATATATTTACAAGTCTGTTTCTAGGCTCTCTAGTTTTCTTTTTACTTCATTCGGATTCATGACTAAGAATCTCTGTAAGACCCCAAAATCTGTATTTTAAATAAACTCCATAGGAAGTTCTTCTGCACACTAGATTTTAAGAACTAGCTTAGATTTTGTACTAATTCAGTAATATTGGTGAATTGATAGCAGAGAGGTAGTTATCAAGAAATCTTTGCTTGTTTTAGGGGGAAAATAACTACTATGTAATTTTCTAGTTATCCTGAGAAAGACACTTCTTATTTTCTTTGCTTCTCTTATGAGCCATTTTGGAGGTTTGGGAAGGTGGATAATTCTGCTTTGATGGATTCCTTGCATGTAGTTTACAGCTATTGTTCATCATGTATACAAACTGAGATACTTGATTATCCAGAATGTAAGTGGAAGATAGCCAAAATAATATGAAAAAGCTTTACTATTTAGAAAATTATATTACTTGTAATTCAGATTAGCTAGAAAAGCACTTGATTTATTCTCAGTTATTCACATTTACTTGAAAATTGCTATTTATTTTAACTTATATATGTTTAGCAAGGGCTAATAATTAATGAAAAGTAATCATGCTATTTTCAAAAAGCATTACATTTACAGAAAATTATATATTAGAAATATACACTAGACTCAACTAATTCCTATTTTGAAAGCTTTAATATCTGGCTTATGTAACTAAGACTATCTGTATAACTAAGAAAGTATTGTTGATCTGGAGTGACTACCTAAATTTCATACAAAAAACCCCAAGAACTAATAGTCATCCTCTAGCCCTGTAGCCTCCAGAATGGGGGGCATGCCCTAAGGATACAAAATATGACTCTATGGGCGAGGGTGCAGGAAGAAGACAGAATAAGGCTTCTATTTATATTTATTTTTATTAGGTTATTAAGTATGGAATGTCTGATTTCCTTAAGTGCTAAGTTTGACAGTTGATATCTCTGATATTTCTCTTTGACACTTCTTGGTTTTTTTTTTTGTTGTTGTTGTTTTATTGTGAAAGTGCATCCTCATTCCTTCAAATGCATGGTTTGGCTTGTGAATATCTTTCAATTTTTTTTTAGAGCAATTTTTGTGAAACCATGGATAAGTTAAAAATTAGCATTAGTTTGAATATGAGTTCCATTATGGAAACAATGCAGCATAGACAGCTCGAAATATCAACGAAGTGTTTGGGAAGGATGTGACTAATGAACGCATGGTATGTCGAGGGTTTGAGAAGTTCCATTCTGGTGATTTTAATCTTGAGAATGAGCCACGTGGGCGACCTGAGACCAAGGTGGGTAATGATGAGCTGAAAGCTGCAGTGCAAGCGAATCCATCTCAACCCACGTGTGAATTAGCAGCAAGGTTTGACGTTACTATTCTGACAATGTTGGATCATTTGAAACAAATGGGCAAGTTAAAGGAGCTGGATAGATGGGTTCCGCATGAATTAAATGAGCATCAGAAGAAAAATCTTCTGGAAGCTTGCCTTTCTTTGCTGACACGACATAAAGGTGAACCATTTCTACACTGTATTGTTATATGTGATGAAAATGGGTCCTTTTTGACAATCACAAGTGTTCGGCACAATGATTGGATAACGATGAAGTGCTGAAACACAGTCCAAAACCGAATATTCATCAAAAAAAAGCTAATGGTGTCTGTTTGGTGGTCAAGCGCTGGTATCACCCACTACAGCTTCATGAAACCAGGTCAATCCATTACAATACATGTCTACTGCAACCAGCTGGATGAAATGATGAGGATGCTTGTGATGAAGCAGCCAAGATTGGTCAATAGAGACAGGCCAATCCTCTTGCAAGACCACATGTCGCAAAAGACAACACTGCTCAAACTACTGAAGCTGGACTGTCATCCACCATATTCATCAGATCTTGCACCAACTGACTACCACCTGTTCCAGGCTTTGGACCACTTCTTACAAGGAAAAATATTTAATTCTTAACAAGCTGTGGAAAACACCTTTCATGATTTCATCACCACTCGCTCTCCAGGCTTCTTCACTGGTGGCATAAACAAGCTACTGTTAAGATGGCAAAACTGTGTTGATAGTTTGGGCTCATACTTTGATTAATTGTACTGCTTCTTGTTTGAGATATAATAAATTAAACTTTTGATTTGAAATCTGACATTTCATATTTAATGACCTAGTAATATTACCATTTACAATTTTCTATTTTTTGGCTGCATTTCATAACATCCAGACTTGCTGGATCAAAATCTGCACTTTCACTAGATCCTCAGGTGACTCCTTTGCCCAGTAAAGTTTGAGAAACACAGAAGGCTGGCCTTGTAAAGCCTTTCAAATTTAAATCGTAGGATCCAATTAAGGAAAGCAGATAGAAACTCTTTCATATTTACTTCATTCTCTCACTAGGGGAGGGGGAAATTTTCTCTGTTCCCTCCTAATTTTTAGCTGAGAACAGCCAAAGGAGAGGAGTGGCCTATTTTCTTGGTAGGAAGCATTTTTTTCCCTCTTGTGCTTGTTTTCTTTACCCTATTATGATTTTTCCTCTGGGTTATGTTATTTCTTTAAAAGAATGTTCCCTGTGGACAAATACCTCTATTTAGGACTATTTTGCTGTGCAGAAACTAGAGAGAAGTCTGCTTAATTCTCTGAGATCTGCTTTGATTCTTGTCTTGTACATCAAAACAGCTTTCTAGATGTTACCTCTGGTTTTATTCTTTCTTCCAATCCACACTCTAATATAATCAGTTAGTTAACCTTTACTAAAGCTAACCTTTGCTGACCTTTGCTAAAGTTAACCTTTCTAAAGCTAGATTTTAAAGTTATTCTTCTATTTGAAAACATTGCATTAAAACAGTGTTTTTCAGTTTTCTTTCAAGCATTCCATCATTAAAAATTATTGGATATGGATTTCTCAAACATTTATATTTATGTTGTCATATTAATATTTATGAAACATATCCATGAATTACAATCTTAAGCTATAATTTGCATATTACTATATCATACAATAATATACCATATAAAAAGAATGGGAATAGTATGAAATAAATAGTATTTGAGTATGTCTTTCTAATCATGCTGAATTTATACTTTTATTAGCTGATTGCTTATAACAAAATATACATTTAGGAAAAAGATCATTCTTAACGATAGTAGATATAAATATTTTAGAGAACCTTCTTGATGATTTCAAGTGTTTTTAGCCGATGCCTTGTCAGAACTGATTACATTGTCTTTATTTTTTGCTTCATCATGTAGCTGATGAAGAGCTACTACAAGGTTAAGGGAAAGTGTCAGCTTTGCCATTTTTGAGTTGCTCACTTGTATTTGCATTACTAGTATTATCTTCAGTCTGCAGCTCTTGGAAAAAAATCTTTTAAAACCACTTGTCCATTTTATGATAGTTTAATTAAAACCAGATAATTTAATACACAAATCCATTCAACCTGGCCCACAGAAACTACAGCATATTGTAATGTGCTGAAAGCAAGCAAACAAGAAAGGGTAGAGCTGTCAACCCCTGTTGTGAGCCCTCATAATCTTCACACAGGACACCTGCCTACCAGATGAGACTTGGGACCTTCTTACATATGACCCAAATAGTGGATCTGATGACAGTCTAAATAGTAATATAAGTAAAACTTATTTTCTTATATTTTAGCTTAACATTCTAAATAGTAAGTCCAATAATTAATTTCTGTGTCTCAGTGGGTTGTTTTGCACCCTATGAAGAATGCTGATGTTGATAATAAAATTCAAATTTCTAGTGCAATGTTTATTAGAGTAGACTATGTTAGGATTACATAAACCTTCTGGACTGGAATAAAATTCACTGACTTCCTCAACCACAAACCTTTATTCAGAGCTTTCTATTTTGCCCAATAATAATAATGCGATGATACATTTTTACTTTTTTCAAAGGGGCCTCAAGTCATTTTATTGCTTTCAGGGATATTGGAATCATATTACATAATGTTCTTAATTCAATTATTAGTCACACATTTTTTAAACACACTATCATATTACAGAGCAAAGAAGTGCTCAATAGGGTAAATCACTGAGAATTCAGTGATCTTTTACCTATTAGTTACCATTTAATAACCTATCAACTCATCCCAGAGTTACAAAGTTATGGAGGTTTATGGGTTCCTTCCTCCCATAATGCAAATTGCTTATTTATTTTCTCCTCTAGTTCCAATAAATAATCTGTGACCTGCAGAAATATAATTTGGGTGGATATGAAATCATGCACAATCCCACCACCAAGGATGTTCCTCTCCGTTCTTCCGCCAAATGTGCTTGCAATTTCTCTGACAAATGGGCGGTAAGCGAGCAAAATTGTGACACACAGACAGACTAATTCTTATAGTCTTCCTTTGGAAGGAAACTAAGTTAAGAAAGGGATTTTTAATAGCTCTTTGGAGCATCCATAACTTTGGCTTTTAATACTGTGGTTGAAGAAGGAAACCCTATACTCCAAACTGAAGGGATCTACTTTTGAACAATCAGAAGGATAAAATCTCAACTCAAGTCCACTAGGAATTGCGCGTGTGGTTTCCTGAGAACTGCACACGCTACACCTGATGCTTAGATGCCTAAACCAGACCCTCAGGCATATTCCATTGCCTGAGTGTGCTCCCAGTGCTGAAGACATGCCTGATGTTAATCTTTTTTAGCTTCTCCAGCTGAGAAAGCCTTTTGCTTTCATGGTCTTTCTTTGGCTTCCTCCCTCTCCCTCTCCCTCTCCCTTCCTCTCTGCTTCAGTCTGTGTCTCTGTATCTCTCTCTCCCTGTTTCCTTCCTTCCTTCTTAATTTCCCTCTCCCCTCCCCCTTCCTTACTTCTTCTTCTTCTTCCTCCCTCTCCTCTCCTTCCCTTCTTGCTCTTCCTTTTATTCTCCTGCAGTTTTTTAAAACTTGAATCTAGAGACCACCCCCCTGCCGCAATGCCACACATCAATTCCTGCCCTTTGTCTTCTACATAGTAGCAGCCACAAACGCCAATAATGAATGACTTACGATTAGTGCCTCACTCTTTAAACAAAATGATCCTTAATTTAGGCCAAATACAAGTAGGCTTTATGTTATGAGGGATGGTGTCCTCCTGCTCTAGCTACAAGGTAATATGGATATATTCTCAATGGATTCGACACGTAGTCATTGAATACCTTCTGAGTGCCAACCCCACGGTAGGTGCTGGGGATGCCAAGGAAGAGGCAACACTGTCCCTGCCTTTTGAGAAGTTCAAGAACTCATTGGGGAGGCAAATCCATAAATACACGAATTTTAGTACAATTTTTTTTTTTCTGGGAGAGGATTCACTATAGCAGCAGTAAAAGTTATAATAGAGAAAAAGGTATACTTTTGTCATCTATTCCTCATTTATTTTTAAGTTTTTTATTAGGGTAAGATACACATAACATAAAATTTACTGTCTTAATTATTTTTAAGAGTATAATTCAGTAATATTAAGTACATTCAAATTGTTGTGAAACCATGGAAAAGTTCCATCTCAAGAACTTTTCATCTTGCAAAACTAAAACTGTACCCATTAAACAATAACTCCACATTCCTCCCATCTCCTAGATTCTGACACCGTCATTATTATCATCTTCTGTCTCTATAATTTTGGCTACTCCAAGTACCTCATATAAATGGAACACAGTATTTGTCTTTTTGTGTCTCGCTTATTTCATAGCATAAGGTCCTCTAAGACCATCATGTGGTAGCATATATCAGAATTTCCTTACTTTTTAAGGCTGAATAATATTCCATTGTGTATATATACCACATTTTGCTCATACATTCATCTATCAATGGATATTTGCATTGCTTCCATGTTTTAGCTATTGTGGATAATGCCACTATGATCATGGGTCTACAAATATCTTTTTGAGACCCCACTTTCAATTTTTCGACTGTATACCCAGAAGTAGAATTGCTGTAGCATATGGTAATTCTATATTTTTAATTTTTTGAGGTGCTGTCATACTGTTTTCCATAGCAGTTGTACCATTTTACATTCCCACCAACAGTGCACAGGTGTTCTAATTTCTCCACATTCTTGCCAACACTTTTATTTTCCAGGTTTTTTTTCTATAGTAGTCATTCTAATGGATGTGAGGTAGTATCTCATTGTAGTTTTGATTTGCACTTCCCTAATTATTAGAGATACTAATCATATTTTTGTGTGCTTATTGGCCATTTACATATCTTCTTTGGAGAAATGTCTATTTGAATCTTTTGCCCATTTTTGAATGGGGTTGTATTTTGTCATCGAGTTTTGGGAATTCTTTATATATTCTGGATATTAATTCATTATCAGATATATGATTTGTAAACATTTTCCCATTCTGTGAGTTGCCTCTTTGCACTGTTGATAGTGTTCTTTTGTGTCTAAAATTATAAAATTTGATAGAGTCCAATTTGCCTATTTTTTGTTGTTATTGTTTTTGCCTCTGCCTTAGCTGGCTTATCCAGGAAATCATTACAAAATCCAATGTCATGAACCTTTTGTCCTATGTTTTCTTCTGAAAGTTTTGTAATTTTAAGTCTTACATTTAGATCATGGATTCATTTTGAATTAATTTGTGTATAGAGTATTAAGAAAGAGTCCAGCTTTTTTCTTTTGCATGTGGATATACAGTTTGTTCAAAAGACTGTCTGTTCCCCATAGAATGATCTTGGTACCCTTGATGAAAATCATTTGACCATATATGTTAGGGTTTATTTCTGTAGTCTGTATTATTTATGTCAATACCACACTGTTCTGATTACTGAAGCTTTGCAGCAAGTTTTAAAATTAGGATGTTTGAGTCCTCCAGCTTTTACTTCTTTTTGAGGATTGTTTTGAATATTTGAGGTCTCCTCAGATTCCATATGAATTTGAAAATGGTCTTTTCGATTTCTACAAAAAATGTTATTGGTATTTGGACAGGAATTGCATTAAGTCTGCAGATTGTTTGGGGTAATACTGACATCTTAATCTTTCAATCTATGAACACGGAGTATCTTTCCATTTACTTATGTCTTCTCTAATTTCTTTCAGAAATATTTTGTAGTTTTCATTGTACAAGTCTTTCACATCCTTGGTTAATTCCTAAGTATGTTATTCCTTTTGATGCAATTGAAATTGAGTTTTTAAAAAAATTTTATTTAGGACTAATCACTGTTTGTGCATACAAATGCAACTGATTTTTGTGTGTTGAATTTGTATCCTGCTACTTTGCTGAGAGTATTTGTTAGTTCAAAATGTTTTTGTGTGGAATTTTAGGATTTTCTACATACAGAATCATATTATCTGCAAACAGAGATTATTGTACTTTTTCCTTTCCAAATTAGATGCTTTTTTTTTCCTTTCCTAATTGCTCTGGCTAGGATTTCCAGTACTATGTGGAATAGAAGTGGTAAAAACAATCATTTCCTTATTCCTGACCTCAGAGGAAAATTTTTCAGTCTTTCACCATTAAGTATGATGTCTGTGCATTTTTATATGACTTTCATCATGTTGAAGTGGTTTTCTTCTATTCTTAGTTTGTTGGGTATTTTTATCATGAAAGGGTGCTAAAATTTTCTCTAATGCTTTTTCTGCATTATCTGAGATAATATTTTTTACTTCATTTTGTTAATATGGTATATTACATTGATCAGTTTTCATATATTGAGCCATTCCTGCATTCCTGAAATAAATTGCACTTGGCTATGGTGTATAATCATTTTAATATGCTGCTGAATTCAGTTTACTGGTATTTGGCTGACAATTTTTGCAGGAATGTTCATAAAGAATACTGTTGTATAGTTTTCTGTTCCTATAATGTCTTTGCCCAGCTTTGGTATCGCGGTAAAGCTGGCCTGATATAATGAGTCAAGGAGTGTTTCTTCCTTCACAATTTTTTGAAAAAGTCTGAGAAAGATTGGTGTTTTTCTTTAAATGGTTGACTTTACCAGTGAAGCCACCAGGTCCAGGGCTTTTCTTCTTTGGCAAATTTTTGACTACTGGTTTAATTTCTTTACTTGTTATAAGTCTATTCAGATTTTCTACTTCTTCATGGTTTAGTCTTGGGAAGGTTTTGTGATTCTAGGATTTTATCCATTTCATCTAGGTTATGAATTTTTTTGGCACACAGTTACTTATAGTACTCTCTCATAATCCTTTTTACTTCTGTAAAATCTGTAAATGTTATCCACTTTCATTTCTGATTCTAGTAATTTGTCTTCTCTCTTTTTGTATCAGACCATTTAGCTAAAGGTTTGTCAGTTTCGTTGTTCTTTTCAAAGAACCGACTTTCAATTTCTTCCAGTTTCTGTTATGTTTATATCCTCTATTTCTTTTACCTCTGCTTCAGCCTTCATTATTTTCTTTCTTCTGCGAGTTTTGGGCTTAGTTTGTTCCTCTTTTTCTATTTTTTTTTTTAAGTTGTAAAGTCGGGTTGTTTATTTGAGATCCTCCCATTTTTTCTTAATGTAGGTGTTTATAGCTATAATTTTCCCCCAGCCCTGCTCTCACTGTGCCCCGTAAGTCTTGGTTTGTCATCTTTGCATTTCATTCATCTCTAAGTATTTTCTAATTTCCCGTGTGATTTCCTCTTTGATCCATTGATAGACTGTGTTGTTTTATTTCCACACATTCGTATATATTCCGGCTTTTCCTTCTGTGATTTCTAACTCTACTCACTTGGGGTCAAAGAAAGTACTTTGTACCACAGCTATCATTTTAAATCTATTGTGGCTTAATTTGTGTCTTAACATATGATCCATCCTACAAGATGTCTAACATGTTCTTGAGAAGAATGTGTATTCTGTTCTTGGATGCTGTTCTGTATATTTTTCTTAGGTCTAGTTGGTTACTGTGTTGTTCAATTCCTCTATTTTCTGACTTATCATCTATCTGGTTCTTCGGTCCACTACCAGGAATGGGATATTAATGTCTCCAACTACTATCGTAGAGCTATTTCTTCCTTCAGTCCTTAAGTTCGGTCAATTTTTGCTTCATATATTTTGTTGTTATTAGATACATATATGTTTATAATTATTACACCTTTTTGCTCTATGGAGCCTTTTATTAATATATAATATCCTTCTTTGTCTCTTGTAGCCTTTTTTCGATTTAAAGTCTATTTCGTCTGGTATTAGTATAGCCACCCTTGCTCTCATTTAGTTACTATTTACACAGAATATCATTTTCCATTCTTTCACTTTCGACCTATTTTTTGTCTTTGGATCTAACGTCAGTCTCTTGTAGACAGTATATAGTTAGATTATGTTTTCTTAATACATTCTGTTAATTTCTGTTCTTTGATTGGAGTGTTTAGTCCATTTACAAGAAGTAATTGCTGATAAGAAAGGACTTACGTTAGTTTTTAATTTGTTTTCTACATACCTTATCATTTTGGGTCCCTCACTTCTTGCAGTCTTACTATCTTACTGTCTTATTTTGTATTTAGTTGATTTTTTTGTAATAAATTTAAAATTTCTTTCTCATTTCCCTTTATGTATGTTTTTTAGCTATTTTCTTTGTGGCTCCCATGGGGATTGCATTTACTATCATAATGTTAGGGCACTCTAATTTGAATTTATACCAGCATAACTTTAATAACATATACAGCTCAGCTCCTTTACTACTCTATCCTCAACCCCTTTCATTGTTGATGTCACAACATTACAACTCTATTCATTGTGTATCCAAAAATCTAAACTAATATTTTTTTAATGTATAGTCATCCCTCAATATCTATGGAGAATTGGTTCCAGAACCATTTGTGGATAACACAATTCAAGCATGCTTATGCCTTATATAAAATGGGATATTTGCATATAACCTAAGCACACCCTCCTTTATACTTTATATCATCTCTATACTTATGATACCTAACACAGTGTAAGTGCTGTGTAAATATTTGTTATACTGTATTGTTTAGGGAATAAGGACAAGAAAAATAGTCTATACAGGTTCAGTACAGATAAAACCATCCTTTTTTTCCCCAAATATTTTTGATCCACAGTTGGTAGAATCCACAGATGCAGAACCAACAAATACGGAGAGCTGGCTGTATTTGTTTCTTAAATTATATGGAAAACAAAATTTGTAGTTACAGAACAATTTAAAAATAATACTAGCTTTTAGACTGTTGTCTTTTAAAATGCATTTGTCTCTTAAATCATGTGGAAAACAAAAAGTGGAGTACGACATCATTATCACAATTATAGTAGCTTTTATAATTTCCTATGTATTTACCTTTAGTGAGATTTTTATTTCTCCATATGGATTTGAGTTACTGTCTAGTGTCCTTTCACCTCAATCTCTGGGTCTTCTTTTGGTATTTTTTACAGGGCAGGTTTAGTGATAAAATTCTCCCTAAGTGTTTGCTTACTTAGGAATATCTTAATTTCTCCCTCACTTTTGAAGAACAGTTTTGCCAGATATAGAATTCTTGGTTGAAATTTTTTTTCTCTTACCACTTTGAATATATCAGCCTCCAAAGTTTCTGATAAGAAATTTGCTGATAATCTTATTAAGGATCTCTCGTATGTATGTAACAAGTTTCTTCTTTCTTGCTGCTTTTAAAATTCTCTCTTTGTATTTGACTTTCAACAGTTTGATTATAGTGTGTCTTGGTGTGAATCTTTTTAAATTCATCCTATTTATTGCTTGTTGAGCTTCTTGGGTGTTCATATTCATGTCTTTTACCAAATTTGGAAATTTTCAGCTATTATTTCTTCAAATTTCTCTGTGCCTCTTTCTCTACCTTCTCCTTCTGGAACTCCCACAACGTGTATGTTGCCTCCTTGATGGTGTCCTACAGGTCCCTCAGGCTCAGTGCACTTATCTTCAATCTTTTTTCATTCTATTCCTCAGACTCAATAAGTTCTACTATCTTATCTTCAAAGTCACTGATTTTTTTCTTTTGCCTGCTCAAATTTGTCTTTGAATCCCTCTAATGTTATATATTTTTTAAATTTCAGTTGTTATATTTTTTATCTCTGGAATTTCTTTTTGGTTTCTTTTTTTAGGTTTTTCTATCTCTTTATTAATATTTCCATCTTTTGTGTACATTGCCTTCTTGACTTTCTCCATGTCTTCCTTGAGTTTTATGAGCATATTTAAGCTAGTTGTTTTATCATCTTTGTCTAGTAGATTCACCATTAGGTCTTTTCCAGGGACAGTTTCTGTTTATTTATTTATTTTTAATGAATGGACTATACTTTCCTGTTTCTTTGTATGCTTGTGATCTTTTTTGTTGTTGAAAATTTGACATCTTAATATAATAATATGGTAAGTATGGAAATCAGGTTCTTCTCTTCCCTGGGTTTTTTTTTTTTTTAATTTTTGCTTTTGTTTTGTTACTGTAGGATATCTTTTTGCAAAAAATCAGCCTCAGGTATAAACTCAAGGTCTTCTGAGATCTTTTTTCAGCCTGTGCCTTCCCCTGGGCAAGCGTAGTGACTGTTTAATTTCCCCTGTATATGCAATTGCTTTTGAATGACCTAGTCTTCAATGTCTGACTCCCAAAAGAAGAAAAATGAAGGGGGGCAGGGGTTTGTAAAAGGCACCAGCACTTAATGCTCTGGAAATCACTTCAGCCACAGCAGGGGAGAGCTTCCAATGCAGGTAGGTGCAACAACAATGGCCACCTGCTTCTTTGTCTCTATCTCTATGATCAGAAGCAGCAGTTGGTGGTTAGAGCATAGGTCCCTGATATTTGGAGGATAGGGTCCTCTTTGTCCACCTCGGCTCCTAAAACCCATGTGCAAGCTGCTCCAGGAAAACATGCACAACTGTCTGCCATCAGAGTAGGGGATGGGTAGCTGCTACTGTGCTAAAAAATGAAATTGACTGAAATTAATCATAAGTGATTGTTCATGCCATTCCCTAGAAGTTGCAAGTCTTTAATAGACTTAACAGTTCCAAAATAATTATATCAGAAAGATTCTACCAGTGCAATTGTTATCTTTGTGGAAAGACAGATTCCTGGTGCTTCTTACTCTGCTGTTTTCCCAGAATCCTCTTTTATGAATCACCTTTATAGTTTTCAAAGGGTTACATAAGCTTATCAAAAACTCCAATTTTATAGACTTGTTGATTTCAACACCCTGTCTATGATCTTTGTGAATTTTTAATCTTCTTTATTTCTTGTTTTCTTTGTCTCTCTGTTCTATTAACATGGTAAATTTAGTTTCCAATCCCTTGCCTTCAATCTTGTCCCAAACTCTATTCCTTGCCTGCTTCCACAATAAATGTATGTACATTGATAAAACAATTTGTAGTTGTACTGAAGATTTTTGGTTCATGGCAGACTGTGGTGATAGAAGCTAATCACCCCTATGGTAATATTGCTGCTTTGGCTGCTCAACTTCCCTCCTTGAGGTGGTCTCCTTAGCCTCCACTTCCTTTCATAGGGTCATCCTCCCAACTTGTGAGCCACTCCACCAGACATAGCCACGTAAAAAGGGCAGTCTAGAGTTACAAACTGTTTGTAACAGTTTTCTATTGCTGCGGCAACACATTATCACGAACTTAGTGGCTCAAAAAACACAAATTTAATAATTTACATTTCCATGGGTTGGAAGTCTGACATAGTTCTCACTGGGCTAAAGTCAGGTCTGTATCAGCAGATCTGCATTCCTTTCTGTAGACTGTAGGTGAGAATTCATTTCCCTGCACCTCTCAGTGTGTAGTGGCTGACCATGTGCCCCAGCTAGTGGCCTTACTCTTCCACCTTCAATTCCAGCAACGTTGCGTCTCTGTCATCACTCTTGCACAGTCACATCTCCCTCTGACTTTCCCCTTCTTCTCTCTTCCATTTTTAAGGACTCTTGTGATTACATCGGGCCCACCCAAATAATCCAGGATAATCTCCCTATTTTGAAGTCAATGTACCACCAAACGTAACCTATCTAAAACCTTAATTCCCCATTACTATGTAACCTAATAGATTCCAGGGATTAGGGTGAAGACATCTTTGAGGTGTGGGGAGCTGGGACATCATTCTGCCTACCACACCATTATTCTCCTTGAATTTATATGATCTGATTTTGTGCCACTTTATTGCCCCTCAGTGTTTTAAATTTTCTTAGAGGGTCACCTATTCCCCTATGAATAAATAAACTGTCTTAAGCTTAGTCCACACCTTTTGGTTTCATCTCCCTTTCAGTATGTCTAAAAATTCTTAGAAGAATGAGTTTCCCTGTTCCTTAACATACTGGTTTTCCTTCTCTCCTTCTCACGTGAAACTTCTCCTCCCTTTGTACCATGCTGTATGACTCTAAGTATGTGATACAGGGTTTTTTTAAATTAAAAAAACAAAACAAAACATTTTTGCACTCCCACAAACATCACTACAAACACATTTGTTATGAATAATGTGTGTTTCATCATGGCTGGGGGTGACTAATATGGTAGATGCTGTGACAGTCACCCAAACCCCCTTTCAGGAATGAAAGACGTACTCCCCAGCTGACGGAGTGCTGCGTAGGGTGACTGTTTACTGTCATTCCTCTTTGAGGATGGTCCCAGCCGAAGAAAATTGCCTTGCCCAAGGAGAAAACTGCATCCAATTACCGATAAAGCAGGGGTATAAAGGCCCGCCACCCTTGTCCCAACCTGGGACAACTTGAAGGGCCTTCCCAGTTCCAGAGGTTCTTGCACATCAGCTGAAGTCTTTGTTGAAACTATGTCATTGTTCAACTCCTTTCTATGACCAATTTTCTTTCTTTTCCAACTCTTCCATAGGTGTTGATTCTAAGAGCCCTAAATAAGTACCCTGCATGCAATAGCTAATTTTCATTACAACAAATTTATAAACAGACAGCAACTTGAAATGAAGTATAAAATATCACAGATAATCCATTGGTTTTTTCCTCTTAATTACTCTGCCTTTGACTTATTCCAGGGCTCCCGAAATTCTGTGTACTCATTTGCTGGGGAAGATTCAAAATGTCTGTTACTTTTTTGTTTGATTTTTTAAAACACATTTTGAATAGTCTTACAGAAGAGTTTCAAGAATAGTACAGAGTTCTCATATATCCATCACCAGATTTCCCTAATGAAACTATCTTATGTAACTATGGTATGATGATTAAAACATGATATAACTATGGTATGATGATACTAACTAAACTCACAGACCTTATTCAGATTTCCATAGTTTTCCCACTAATGTTCTTTTGTCCTCACAGTGTCCCACACTGCATTCATTTAGCCTATCTCTTTAGTCTCCACCAATCTGTGGCAATTTCTCTGTATTTTCTTGTCTATCAAGACCCTGACACTTTTGGAGAGTACTAGTCAAGTATTTTACAGAATCCCTCAGTTTGGGCTTGTCTGATCATCTTTTCTCATATAAAATTACAGATATGGATTTTTGGAAAGAATATCACAGAGGTGATGACACTTTCACAGCACTTCATATCAAGGGATATATGATATTGTTATGTCTTATTACTAGAGATATGATTGATTCACTGGTTAATGTGGTTTCTGCCAGGTATCTACAAAGGTAACTATAAAGTTACTATGTTTCTCTTTGTAACTGATAAATATTTGAGGGAAATAATTTGATTTATTACTATGATGATTTGCATTTATTACTTGGACTTCCTTTGTAAGGAAGATCTGTCCATTTTCCTCACTTATTTATTAATTTACTTATATAGTATGGACTCATGGATGTTTATCTAATTCTTTCATTTCTAATGCAATGCTATTATTTATTTTTTTCTTCAAATTGTCCCATCTTTGGGAGTTCTTTAAGGTTGACTCCTGTTTTCTTTTGATATATCCTATCCTTGCTTTTTGTTAGTTTGGTTGTTTTTTATTACTTTCTTACTTTCTAACATCATAATATGGTCTGGGCTCGTCTTGAGTTTTCCCTGCCCCAGCCCTGGAGTCACCAATTCTCCAATGAGCCCTATTCCTTTTTTTGAAGAATGGTATTTGGTAACCAAAATCTGGGCATGATGTTTGCACATTGCTACTGTGGTGTCACCTCTTCGAGGCCCTCTCAGTAGACAGAACTAGGAAATACATGTATGGACATGAACTGATGCATCATGCATATACCCATACTGTATTAATTTCTGCATCTATTCATCTGTCTATCCATATATCTGTCTATAAAATGAGTTGATACTGACAGTTTTGATTCCAAATCAATACCACAGGATTCATAGTAGTATTACCCCTCTTATTTATAACATTTTCATCAATGGCAAGACTCCAGGCTCTAATTATTTGTAATACATTTATTTATGTGTTCAACCCCAGTATACAAGTAAAGTAGTTTCAGAATGGCAAGCCCACCCCTGTGGGAAATAAATTTACCAATTATAATGCAGATTTTTTTTGGTTTGTTTTTTAACAGGTTTGGAATCCCTGAATGGCAGTGCAACCAATGTGAATGTTCTCTGCAT
This sequence comes from Daubentonia madagascariensis, assembly GCA_023783475.1. Classification (NCBI taxonomy): domain Eukaryota; kingdom Metazoa; phylum Chordata; class Mammalia; order Primates; family Daubentoniidae; genus Daubentonia; species Daubentonia madagascariensis. Next base: position 16,058,309 of record JAKFHU010000144.1, read on the forward strand.
TTTCCATGCACTGCTTTTTCTGATTCCTATTCAAAGAAGTTGAGAACTGGATGGCTACAATATTCCCTGAGAAGTAATCTGGTCAATCCCTCTGACACCACACATTTCCACACTTAAAACCATGATACACATTTACTACTTCTTTTTAATACCCAAGTGAAAGTTCCCAGAATTTTCTTTGATATTGATTTGAATTTCATATACTTATAGGGAAGAAAATGTTCTGCCTAAAATAAGTTAGATTTTTCAGGTGTTTTTTCTTGTATTTTCTTTTGTAATAAGGAGTTTTTAAGAACAGAATTTGTGTCTGAAATAACTTGCTGAAATTATCTCATTTTATTAAAGAAAATCTATGATTCCATTTCTCAGAGCTAATTTAAATGCATATCAGAAGGAACAGATATGGGTCTTAGTTCCATAAGGTTAAACTAGGTGATGGTGGATATGTCATTTCATCTATTTCAGCTTCTTTTTCTCATCTAAATAGGGGCATAATGTCAAGGTTTTTTTTTTTTAATTGATTTGACAGTACTTTGCAAATAATAAAATACCAAACCTAGTTAGTTAATTCACTAAGTGCCTCTGTGTATAGTACAAATGAATGATTTTCCATTGAAACCATCAATAAATATTTATTAAGAACTATTACAAAAATTGGATAAGATGTGAGCCTGTTTAAGAAACTTAGCTATGTCATCAAGAATCATGTATTATTAGAAACCCAGCCCACCTTAAATCACTGATTTTTCCATGATATAGCTTAGCAATATGGTATAAAAGTTGAGGACACAGACTCGAGACCCAGATGTATCATATTTGAAATCACATCTCTAAATTTTCTAAGAATATTACCTCAGGCATGTGACTTAATCTCTTCTTGATCTTCAGCTTCCTCATCTTTAAAATGAGATAACAATACTAGCTTTGTGAAGTTATTGTAAAGATTAAAAGAGATCATCTATATAAAGCACATTTTGTGGTGCTCAGCCTATGATAGGCATTCAATAATAACTATTATTTTAATTTTTGCCCAGATATTTGCTGGATATTCCATGGAGGAAAATTTGTGAATTCTGTAAAGATTTTGTTCTAGTTCCAATTTTATATTTTGAATATTTAACTCATTATGTTGCCTAATGCCATAGCTATTGAGTGATAGAGTAGAATTCCAACCCAGGCCATTTGATCTCAGAGTACTCTTCTAACCTCTATGCTATAATAGTGGGGCTACCTACTCTTCCTACTCCTCCCCTTCCTCCTCTGCTTCCTCTTCTTCTGATTTTAGCTGTTAGTTACCCTTAGCAATCTTCTATTTTCTTTTAATATGCTAAAGTGAACCAACCTGAATTTATGGTAGAACAAAAACAAATATTGGTCAGTATTAAGATAGGCTAGTTAATAGATAGGCTATATCAGTCTATAAGACTATACCAGTCTTAAACTAAAAATACACATTTTATAATGAATTTCATGTAAAGTAAGTTGAATAATCTCCATATGTTTGTTCTCTACAGGATTCACCAGTGGCCAAAAGTCTCTGACATGTAGGAGGAACTGAACCTAAATATGAGGCAAAAGCTTAATGTTTTCCTCTCACCGTCCTTTGAGGTTGAAAGCGAACCTTTATTTGTCTAAGTTAAGAATGCTCTATTAATTCTGTATTTGTAACAGGAAGAGCTTTTCCTTATTAGGTAAAAGAAGTGGATATGGAAGGACAATAGTATTATGGACAAAGACCGAGCACACTAGCATTGCCTTGCTGGACCTTTGGATCTTATGTGGTTGGTTTACTAAAATACATGAACAAACAACAACAACAACAAAACCCAGAAACAACAACAAAAGAGTGACATTCAGTACACAAGGCAAAAGATTTGGTAAAGCTGCTATAAAGTGGGAGAAAAGCAGTATCATAGGCAAATTTTACTGTTCTGCCTTTGTTGTCCAGTTTCTGTCTCTTGGGGTAAAGTGGTGTGTGAGGCCGTGGTCTATCTCTCATGGTCTAGTACAGCTGGTCACTAAAACCGCAGTCCAGCTCTTGTTGGAGTGCCAAGTACGATACTGACTTCTCAGTCTACTGGAATGTCCCTTATTCTAAAGAAATTCCCTTCAATTTACTGTCCCAGAAAGAAATACAGGGAGTGGGTATAAAGTCTACTTAGGTTCACAGGTTTTAGAAGCAAAATACTATGATTGTACTAAGGAATATAAAAAGCCATAAATTTAAAGCTGGGAGGCACTTAGAGGTCACAACTTTAGACCCCTCTTTTGGTAGATAATGAGATCAAGGTTAGAGAGATGACGTGAAAGACCTTAGGAAACTCAACAAATTAGTGCTTGAGTTGGGACTAAGGTCCCAGTCTTCTGCCTGCCAGGTGTGTTTGCTCTGCAGTACCGCACCTGGCCCCTGCTTGAGTCAAAGAAAAGGGATGTAGCCGGGTTACACAATGTGACTGAGACTGGGGTCTTCCTGGCATTAATGGGACCCCCCCGATGGACAATACTCTAGATAGTCCTTATATTTCTCAACCACACCGCAGTTATCAAAGCCTGTTCACGTGCTTATTTCCAGTTTAATCCTCATCATAGTTGAGTGGGGGCAGATATAATTAGTCTCTCTCTTTTTTTTCTTTCTCTCTTTCTTTTTATTAAGAGAGAGCACCAGTTACTTTCTCAAGCATTTTCCAGCATTAGTACATTTTATATTTTTCTTTTTATTTGGAATTTTAAAAGATAGGCAAAGGATATTTATTTTAGTTCATATTTTAGTAAGATTCATTATAGTACATACACCATGGGAGTTTAATTAAATATTGAATCTTATTTAGATTACTCTGTGCTTAAATCTTTACAGGGACATCCTGATCCCTAATTCAGAAACAAGAATTCCTGCAGAGGGTTGAAGTTTTCTCTAAGGAACCTCTATTCTAACACTCAATGAACATGTGACTGCAGCTTTAGTGTGTTTTTTTTTTTTACCATCCCTCAGGCCTTTATTTTAGGAAAAATTGTCTTTGGATCTCATTTTCTATTCCAGCGCTCAGGGGAGTGATCGCTATACAAAACCAGAAGGACCACGGCCACTCATTGCATTTGTACTCATTAAAAAGAGAAGAAAAAACTAAATAAGAAACTACGCAAAATAAGTATTGAATTTATAAGATGGTGTATAGAAATGGAAATTCCCTTGAAACTAAATTCCAAATAGTTTAACGCATCCATCCCACACTGCGGCTAGAAAGTTGGCAGCTATCTTCTTCTACCCCAAGGGCCTTGGGTTGTGTTCTTATTTATTAAGTATGTATTCAGCACCTATTATGCACCAGTTACTGGTTTAAGTTTTAAAGAAACAGCAAGGAGTGTAACAAAGTATTGCCCTTATATGGAAATTATTTTCTTTTGAAAGCCACAGGTATTAAACAAGTAAACAGATAATATCATTTCAGGTGGTATGATTGCTAAGAAAAAAAAAATGTAGTTGGATATAGTTGGGTCAGTATATCGAAGGGTAGAGATGGGGTGAAGATTATTTTAGACGGGATGATCTAGAAGGTAGCATTTGAACAGAAACCTACCTGATGTGAGTTATGCTGGCCTTTAAAAGTCCTGTGGGTTCACCTTCTGGGAAAATGAAACAGATATTATAAAATCTGTGGGACAGAAAGGAACTGACCGTGCTGAAGGTGCAGCGAGGGTGAGGGTACCACAATTGAGGAGGGGTCAGGGGGACGTTCTTGGGAATGAGGTCTAAGCAGTAAGGAGGACCAGACCATATAGATCCTTGTAGACTCTGCCAAAGATTTTTTTTTCAATTTTATTCAAAACCTGGTAGGAGCATTTTGAGCAAAGGAAGTGATGTGATCTGACTTTCTCATTTAGAAATATCCTTCTGGATGCTATGTGTGAAGAAGCCAAAGAGGAGGGCACAGGATAGTGTGCAGCAAGCCCAGAAGCAGGGCACTCAGAGGTCTTTTGTGATAGTCTAGGGGAGAAATGATTAGGACTGACTTTATGTGTTAGCAGTAGGGATGATAAGAATTGATCACGTTCATAATATAACTCTAACATAGCAGTGGCGGGACTTGCTAAATGGATTGTATGAGAGATATTAATGAGAAGAAGAATCAACAAAGATGCCTAGATTTTTGGACTTAGCCACAGGGTAAGGTGTGATGTCATTTAATTAGATGAAGAAGTCTTGGGAGGAGTAGATTTTAGAAGGAGTTCAAGAGATTATGCTGGACATGTTTGGTTTCAGAAGTCTGTGATACATATGCATATAGTTAGTAACTGAATAAATGAGTCTGCAGTTCAGGGGAGAGGTTGAATCTGAAAATACAAATTTGAAAGAAATCAGTGTACAGAAGTGAAGGAAGCTAAAGACTGAGCCCCAGGAAATTTAATATTTTTAAGTGTATCATCTACTTCCATCCTTTTTGGGACCCTCTGTGGCTCTACCAACTCTGCAATTACCTCGGGTGTGCACTCATCTGCCTTGGACACGGTGAAACCTTCAAGTCACACACAAATCATCAATCCATAGACCTGAGCAAAGGGAAAAGGGATAACTTTGTTTTTTGTCTGAATCACTGATTTCTTATCTTCTTTTCTTTCTTGTCCTGTAGCCTACCTTTTGAACACCTCTATTGCTTTTTTAGCAGAAAGATGTCAACTCTCATCTTTGTAGGTATCCAAGAACTCTACAAGTATTCAGGTGGGGGGGTGGGGACATTGCTCTGGCCATCCCCTTTTTCAGGTACTCTAGCCAGAGTCTGTTTTGAGTTTACATATATGTCACAAAAGCCATCTAGGATATAATAAGTTTGGAAGGCAATAAAAGTACATGACAGGAAGATTGCAGAGGCAAATTGGATACCTGTTTTTAGCTTCTGAGGAAGCTGTATTGTTTGGTAAATTTCAAGGTATGATATACCTAGAAATTCCTACTTATGGCCATATGGGAGTTCACTGAAGCTACTCTGTGAGGATGGGAAGGCCTGATCAAATAGGGGTGTTAAATTCTAACTCTAGTTGAATTGGTCTTGGAGAACCCTGTACCCCCAGTGCCCGATATGCAGGCTAGACAGTTATCTACTTTTTAATCTTGGCAGACAGCCAATCACCCCCAGCCAGATTTAAAGAGAGATTGGTAGGTGGGAAATAAAGATGAACACTCTCAGGACAGGTGAGAGTGTTCACCTCACTTACCATTACTGTAGTTCACCTACATTGAATATATGTGTTTAAATACACAAACACTGATGGTCAGTGTGTCTATGGAACAAGACAGAGTAGAGAGCCTGGAGTATGTTTAATCACAATGGCTTGTTGTATAAATCGGGAATGTGAGGCATGTTGTACTGGGCAAATGGAAATGTTTAAGATGGTCATGGCAAAGAAAAATGGGCTGGAGACTCAGAGCTTTTAAAGAGAAATGGCCAAGGATCATTACTCTATCAATCAGCCCCAAACAACTGCTTTAAAAACTCATAACTCAACTCCAAAGACAATTGTATTTGGGACATCAGACACATTTAATAGTTTTGAGAAAATCCCTTTAAAGCAAGTTGCCTGATAACCAAATCTGTTGCCTCATGCTTCCCTGTTTTACTTAATGTCTAAATGGGTTAAGAATGCCCTGAAGCAGACACAGAACAAACTCTTCCATGGAGGCATTTGTGGGACTTGTGTTTGAGGAGCCCCATTATCTCAGTGCCCTTTGGGGCACATTGGCATTTTTTTCCTCCCAAAGAAAGTATTGAGACTGTCATTTCTGTGCTGGAAAAACTTTGCTATTGCACAAACTCAAAACATTTCAGCACACCATTCAAGACTATTGATTGTAATAATAGTAACTGACAATTTTATAGAGCTTTTCAATAAAATCATACACTTTCAGAAATAAGATACCATTTCCGTTTCCTCTGGCTCCCACTCTTATTTTATCAACTAACTACTCTTTTACCTTTCATCTTCCCAATTCTTCAGCTGATTTCTTTTCACTAAATTTCCTCATGCTTTCTCATCTCTGTAGATCCTCTTCCTTCTGAATGAGAAACACCTCTCCTGCATCTAAAACATTTCATGGAAACATAGAACATTCTCAGCAAGTATTTTGTGTGTGTGTAATGTTTGAATAAACTACATAAACAAAGGCTTTCCTGTCTCTTCTCCATGCCTACTTATTGAAACTCAATTTGTCCTTCAAAGCTCACATAAAAAGATGCCACTTCATGAAACCTATTATTTAAATTAAATTTGTCCTTGTGATTTTTTTCTGCCTTAAGCTTTTTGTAGCTTAATAATAGAACCTCCATCCTATTAATTACGTTTAAGAGTTATATGTTCCTACGCTGTTTTATAAACTCCTCGAGGCCAAGGTCTTGTCTTCTTTAGTTTATAGGATCAATGGTGATTCCACAGTGCTTTGCAGACAGTAGATCTAATAGGCATGTGTTACTTGAAGGTAGATATTATCATTTAAATTTTATATGTAGAATGATTTTAACTAATTCTTTCAGGGCTTTGGTCTTACACGATCTCTTCTTCATATATTTCTCTGCTTTTCTATAGCATAAATTTCTGTTGTTATTTGAGTATGGTAACTGGTGGGAAATATAAAAAGAAACACATTCTGGAGCTTCCATTTAAAATTAGTGAGCTAAGGGTCTTTTCAGGCAAAATTAACACATGTTTTCCTAGGGCCCTTAAGCCTAGGTTTTTTGAGGCTATGAGGTCTCCTTCTTGAGACCAATTCTGTGGGTATGGAAGATATTTATTTATCTCAGCTTCTAATTTCCATGTCATTCTTTTAGTGCCTGGCTGGTGTTGGATGGGCTAGGTTTGGTCTGGAATTTGAGAGACCTCTACTTTTACTGTGCATGCCCTTTTGATTCGAAAATAAATCATTAGCTAGCTACTGAGTCTATTTCACTTTACAAGCATTTTTTTTTTTGGAGAATAAAAATGAAATTCATCTCTCAAATGGGGAAGAAAACTCTAGCATTGGTTATATGAGAAAGAGTGTTCCTGGCTCAAAGAGCAGTCAGTGCAAAAGTCTTGAGGTGCTAGTGGGACTTTAGTGCTCAGGTACAGCTAGACGACCAGGCAGCTGGACCACAGTGAGTGAGGAGGAGTTGCCGATAAACAGATCACAGCAATAATGAGGGTTTAGATTTTGAGCAAGCTGGTAGGTCATTACAAAGATTTTTGCTTTACTTTTTGTAAAATGGAAAAGCATTGGTAAGTCTTGAACAGAGTAAGAACATAGTTTAACTTAAATTTTAAAAAGATTACACTGACTGCTATGTTAGATATTGTCTCTAGGTGAGCAAAATTGGAAACAGTAAAACCACTTAGGAGAGTATCATTGTTATCCATGTGTGAGATGGTGGTGGTTTGACCAGGGGTATGGTGGTGGAGGTATAGGTAAGTGCTGGTTTCTGGTTATGTTTTAAAGGTAGAACCAGCAGGATTTGTGGTGGAATGGATGTGTGGTGTGAGAAATAGGGAAAGAAATCAATGATTACCCCAACGTCTTAAGTCTGAGCAAATAGAAATATGGAATTGTTCTTAAATAAGATGGGGAAAATTATAGGATGATGAGATTGGAGGAAAGACCAGGAATTTAGTCTCAGACATAATAACTTTCAAATAGGTATTAGTTATCCATGTGGAAATATTAAGTAGATAGCTGGTTATCAGAGCCTGAGCATTAGGGGAGCAATCTAGACTGATATATAAATCGGGGTGGGGTGGTAGCTGTCAACATATAGATGGGATGGGATGTAAAGGTGGGCAATTAGATGACATCATCTAAGGAATGATTAATTATAAAGAAGAACTCTGGTATTGAGACCTGGGAGAAAAGGAAGAACCATCTACTGTGACCTAGAGGGATCAACCAGTGAAGTAGGTTGGAAACCAGGTGATTGTGGTGCTGTAGCAACCAAGAGAAGAAAGTGTTTCAAAGTTTAAATCTATCAATGTTTTCAACTTGCTTTTTAAACGCTCTCTCTCTTTTTCTTTTGGTTCAGCAGACAACTGGGTGAGGCAGTAATATACTGTGATATATGCTTAGCAAACTTGAGAGCTCTAAGATAATCTTACCCCCTTCAATATAACCCCCTTTGGGAGGGGGTGCACTTCTAAAAATAATGCTTCTGTTGCCCAAGTCATTTGCGGAACTCTATTTTAGGGCATTACTATCATTTCCCCTAAGATATACCCTGGAAGCACATAATTACCTTCTGAAAGATGATTTTATTGAGGATTAGGATTAGATTTTTTTTCCCAACCAAGTACAAGTCTGGTGAATAAGGTTTGTCAAGCCAGACGTTGCTATACTTGGTCAACACTGAACTATGAATGTAAAAGAATAAGATTGATTTGCATTCACATCACCACCTAGCCTTTCTCTTTTTATTTTAAAAGCTGTATATGCTCACTAATTCCAAATTAATTACCCCAATCTTAGTTTTATTGTTTGCAAATGTTTTGCATCATTTTTCCACTTTTTTTAACTTGCTTTTAATTTCACTTATTGGGAACTGATGCTCTTATGTACCTCCTTGAACAGCCTCTAAGTTGGCTCTCAAAATAAGAGCTACAAGTGATTTCAGAAAAACACCCAGGGCTACTACTTGGAAGTACGCAATATAAATGTGAATGTCTAACTTCTTATTTTTAATATGTGCCTTATTTATTTTATCTTCTTTTCCACCTCTTCCTACCCTGATTCCCTCTTCCAACTTTCAGTGGTCAACTGGTGATAAAGAGAGGATGGGATTTAGAGTCAGACAGACTTGGATTTAAATTGCTGTTCTATGACTGCAAAGTTATTTATTCTATCTGAGCCTCATTTTCTTCATCAATAAAATGGTGATGCTAATAGGGAATTTTACATAATTAATTGAGAGAGCATGTATAATGCATAATGTACTTAGCACATCATAGGTGCTCATCAAAATTTAACATAATTGAAAACACATGGGTCTTAGAGTCTGACAAATAATGCCTCAATTATTCTTATCTGTATATAATGAGTGATGTTCCATCCTCATTGGTTTGTTATAAGGCTTAAATTAAATCATGTATATAACATTCAACAGAGAGGCTAGAATATAATAGGTGTCCCCTAAGCCTTCCTGAAGGAATGAATACATTGTATGTTTCATGTTTTATTCCTAGTCTAGTGCTTTGCATATAGTAAGGTTCTGAATGCTTTTTAAAAGTATTCAAAATGAATTTTATTTCTTTATATTCACATGCTTTTACTCGTGCTGCTCCAGTGAGATGTGACATGCTATTTTACTTAAAAATATGCAGAAAGTGCATGGGGTACTGTTTACAGTAGGAGATAGAGTAGGAAAGTAAATACGTAAACACACTTTTCCTCATATGAAAATACACATTAATTATAAAGGAAAATTAAAAACACTGATGAAATCATAGAAACAGCCTAAATATGTTAATAAAAATCCCGACATTCTTTTCTAATTATATTTTTTTCTAATTGTAAAGGATAGGAAACAACATTGTCAATTTAAGCTAAAAGCATGAAAACCCAAGTTCGAATGGCAACCCAAGTCCTCTGAGCTTCATTCTGGCTTCGACAGAGTTCCCTCACTGTGTGTATGTGTGCAACTTGCAATTGATAACCTATAAATCTGCTCCTCACCTCTGTACATCTGGCTTTTCAGCACCACTTAAACAGGTCTTCGTCTCCCATGCCCATGCCCATGGCTGCAATTCCTCAAGTAAGCTTCCTTTCACACCTCCTTTGTTCCTCTCTGGTGGAAACCTTTAACAGCACATTTGAATGTTGTGAAACTTTTATTTCAAATGCTTCAGCCCATCACAACAGCTTTTACACTGTAATATCTGTTTGGGATAAAGAGTCCTCTGAGAGAAAAAAAGAGGCCTCTGACAAAAGAGCTTCATTGTATATCTTCCCTCCCTCTCTCTCTCTCTCTCCCCCCACCAACCTCTTCCCTACTCCCCATCATACACACACAGTATCCACCTGATGATAAAACAAATGCTCTATTTTATTAACTTGGTCACAAAATTATGGCAATTTAATGAAAGAATCAATCATCATACATTAAAACACCTCAAATATAGAATGATTTCAATGCCTTTTTATCTGGATGGTGTGATAGTTTATTTAGACAATCTCTCTCATGCACACACTCCCTCACATACACACTCACACACATACACTCACTCTCTCTCACACATGTAGTACTAACTCTCACATCCACACATTCCCTTATTGCCTAACCCCTTAATATCAAGAAGAACTCTTAGGTGGCAGAAACCTTAACCTAGCTGGCTTAAGAAAAAGAAGACATGTTGACCTACATAACTTAACTGTACCAGGATCAGGGCTGGCTTCTGGGGAGACTGGATGCATGGGCAATACTTGATTAATAATTTTTGACCAAGTTCAATTTTCAATACATTCAATTGTTTAGACAAAGATCAACTGCAGCTGGTTAATATCTTCTTTCCTAATTGGAGGTGAGACCTAGATTATCTAGATCTGGTGGTCAGCCCCAGTGGAATATTAAAAATCATCCTGAAACTCTAAAAAAATACCAATGTCCAGACAGGAGCCCCAGAAATTCTAATTCTGTTAGTATGGGTGGGAACCATGACACTGGTTTGCTCAAACATCTCAGGTGATTCCAAAGTATCCAGTAGTAGAGAGCCACTGATTTTTCTGTCTTTTTGAATTTCCTCTGCCCATGGTGTTGCAGGCCAATTGCTTCTAAGAGGCTGAAGCTAAAGGCTTTAACAGAAGGATCTAGAGGGGAAAGTCCCCACATTCTTAGAAAACATAGAAAATCAAGCTATAAAAGGAAAATGATTCATTAAAAGAAAACCCCAGAGAGAAGACACAGAGCTGAGAACAGAAGATTAAGTAAAAAACCAGAAAGTAGATGGACCAGAATGGAAGCTGGTTGGAGAACAAAGTAAACGGGACCATGTCTATTAGCCGTGACTGGAATGTTTACATGTCAGTGTCTAGTCTGTGTTAGCTTGAAGGCACCTGGCTCCATCAGGCAATCTCCAGTGACTTCAACCACACTTGACTCCAATTTGCATGCACAAAGAATATAATATGACTAAGAGCAGCTGTATATATTTGTTTTAATATAATTGAACACAAATCTCAACAATGCAATAAGAGTGGCCACATCATCTCTCTGTGGGTGGGAAAAAGCAAAATCTAAATGCTTATCTCTCTGGGACCCACTGAAAGTAACATAACAAGCAGTAACAGTTGGCAGCATCTACATTTGTTTCACTGAAGTCCACCCCCCCAACTCTGCGTACAGTACAGTTTGTCCTCTGGTGAGACTGTGGCAAATAACTCTTATGCTTTCATAATTGCTAAGAACCAGAGCCAGAGAATTTCTGCCACTGAATGAAGATCTTTACCATGAATAATTACAAACAAGGCAAGCAATCATTTGTGTCATGGTTCATCGGCCCCGTCAGAGTAAAACAAAGACATTTTTCACTCTCTTCCCTCTACCATATGTGCTATTAAAATGCCTTTGTAGATTACTGTAAATAATTCAGATGTTTATTAAAAACTCTGTAGGAAGATCAAGGAATCATAGATAATAGGAGAAAGCACCACTCAATTTACTTTCATATGGCATTCTCCACCCATCATATCGCACAATGCTTCAAGGGGAAACGCAAAGGGAGGAGGGATTTTCAGGCAAGACTTAAAGAGGGGGTCGTTTAAAATGATCTGAGGAGAAGGGCTCAGAAAATGATAACTTGCTCCTTAGGGTTCCAGTTTTCCTTGCTGGATCAGGTCATTTCTCTAATTCAGCTCTGGCATTTAGTTATTTTAATCATTATTCCAACCGATGAACTTGGCTTACAGTAAGGAAGAGGGGAGAGCATATTGTATAACCTCTGCAAGCAACCTGTCTCCTGTCTTCTATGTCCTGTTTTTGTGTATATACAGAAAGAGAAGATGTGAACCCTCTCCAACTATCCCTGGGGCAGGAACATCATGGCTCAACAGCATTGCCATGCTATGCTACAGCTGCTGTGCTGGCCCAGTGTGCTTGGGAAGGCCAAGTCAAAGCTCGTATCCTCATCTAAGCTGTGATGATCTTGGTTGAGTGTGGTGAGCTGCCCTCAGTCCAAGTGATCCTTGCTGTTATTAATAGTAAAGTGATCATATCTGACATGTGCCATGCACCGTATTAGGCAGTTTTGATACAATGAGGGTGGTATTGTCTTATGGTGATTAAGTTGCTGGCTTGGAAGTCAGATTGCAGAAGTTAGAGTATTGGCTTCGAACTTACTAGTTCAATGACTGGAGCAAGTTATTTAACCTCTCCAAGCCTCAGGTTCTGCATCTGTAAAATGCATATAATGTTGAAACTTGCTTCACAGGGTTATGGATTGTACAGCATTCCATATGCAGATGCATTAGCCCATGAATGGCACTGCCAGCACTCAATAAATGTGAGCAATTATTATTAATCACACTTAATATTGATCACTAGTATACTATAATGAATAATGAATATAATATAATAATACACTTTAATACAATGATAACATTATTATCTTCATTTTATAGAAAAGGCTAGTGAGGCTTGGTGACATTTAATGGCTTGTGGGTGACCCAGCTAATATTTGAATCTAGGCTTATTTGATTCCATAGCATGCTTCAAACATGGCTCTCAAAATGGTTTTCCTTTATTCACTATACAAAAAGAATTTTGTAATTGCACCTACTTCAGGACAAACAATCCCAGAACTTTGAAGATTAGGGTTACAGTGCCTCCATGCTGTTTTTTCCTCACCTTGGTTCTTTGGCTTCTGCCTGCAATCTGGCCCCTTGTCATATGGTGTTCCTCTTTGTCACACCATGCTCCAGTCTGAAGATCCTTTAGGCCCCCACAAAGTTGCCATTTATAGACTAAGAGCTAGAACTCTTCCCATAATATCAGTCAGGGTCCTATCAACCACTCTAGGTATTTCAAATAGACAGAGTTTTATTCAGGAAATTGGTTACAATGGAGTCAAAAAGGACTACAACAGTGAAAAGGGGATAGGGACATGGCTGGAGTTGCAAAATGACAAACCAGTAATACTCTCAGAGATGAGAAGCTGCTAATGTTCTGAGTAGACCATGAGAAGGTACTGGCCTGCACCTATTGACGTGCTGTTAGCTGTGCAGTAGTGCCCACTTCCACTGCAGGAGTGCCATCTTGGCAAGGATTGGAACAGGTGAAAACATGCAGCCTTTGCCTGGGCTGCCGGAGTCTAAAATCACCCCATCTCTGCTAGTCTACATCAACCGCCACCTGCAAAATCCAGAAGCAGGAAAAGTCTTTTTTTTTCCTGCCTTCTGATTTCTCAGTAAAAAGCCAGATAAGCCAGGAGCCTAAGTATAATAGTATTGTTTGCCACTTCTCGGCTCTGGCAGTACAGTAGAGAGTACAGAAGTGATATTTTAGCTGAGAGACAGCAGGTAAACACTTGGCATGGTAAGTAACAATCTAATCTAAATTAACCTTAACCTTTAGTTGAAACTCTACTTTCACTGCACAGGACTGTGGTCTTACCTATGCTGACAAATCACTAGATTTACTTTCTAGTAAGAGAGAATACCAGCCATTCCTTTAATGAGAATAGCTTGCAAGGGGAAGTTATTCCCTTATAAGAGTAAACCATGTAGACTTGCGAGGTGCCTTTTCTGAAGTTTACCCAGATCTAAATGAAATGGAAGGTTGATAGTCTCCTAGTGAATCTGGATACCCAGGTAACCAACCCTACATAATTAGAAGACTTCCACCCCCAAAAGTCTTGTATTATGTCCCTTAGAAATTCCAGTTTGCCTTGGATTTTCTAGATTTCCTCTACAACCATGAACATTGCTAGATGACCTCCTGTGACACGAACAATGGTCCTCTCTAAGCTATGTGGATCAACAGGGTATTTCTGTCTGAGTGAGCCAGTAGCACTAGAAGTAGACACTTGCTAATGCTTATCTTAGCTAATAGTGGTTAAGCACAGTTTCCTCTCCCACCCTGTACAGTTAGTCAGAGTCATGTGACTACTCCGGCCAAGTGTACTGTGAACACAGGGACATTCAGGAAGCAAAAAGTGCCTGCACAACAGTCTAACTCCCTCTTCCACTTTAGGGAGTGTGGAGGCGGCTTGTTAAGATGGTGATGACACAAGATGGAAAAAGCGTGAGTCTCTACATGGATAAGAGCAGGACAGGACTCAGCTTAGTGAAGATCTACGATCAGTCAAACATCTCTGGGAAACCCTCTCCTTCCACTGGATCTCTATTTCTGCCAGTGTGAGCAACACTACTTATTACTCACACTTGAAACTTTATAGTCATGTTTTTTTCTTCATCTTCACCCCAGTTATTACATACTATCAATTCTATTTCCACAATGTCTCTCCAAAATAGCTTTCTTGTCTGCTACTGTACCTACCACTTTGGTTCATGAGCTTGTCAACAATTACCTGGACTATTTCAATAGCCTTCTAAGTGGTCTCCTTGATTTGGACTTTCCCTGCTTCAATTCTTTAATTTGGATACCCAAACACCGTATTAATCTCCCAAAGTGAAGCTTCGATCAATCCAATGCCTTACAGCATAAACTTTGATGGCTGCCAAGTGCCTAAAGAATAAAGTTTAAATTTCTTAGCCTGACATTCTTGACTCACCATGCTTTGGCCAGCCCTATAATTCTTTCTTAAAACTTATGTTTCTATCTTATTAGGAATGCATGGAAGAAATAATTCAAATATCTTTCAATACTAGCTACACACCCTTCTGTGGGCCAAGAGACTCGTGAAACCAAGCAATACACATTAGTATATTTTATTAGTTAGGCCAGGCTGCTGTGATAACAAATCAACCCAAGATCTCAGTGGCTTATGATATTTTCTTCCTTAAATGTCCAAATAGTCTGTTCTATGTTGGGCACTCTCCAGATCTATCCACTAGACTTCTGCTCAGTGACATAGTGATCTAATCTGTTTTGTATGTGTGGCGTCATCATCTGCATATGTTGCTTCCACACTCACTACTAAAGGGGAAGACATGGGTGGAAAGTTGTGAGGGAGATTTTCATTTCCTGATATAGGAGTGATGCACATTACTTCTGTTCATAATCCACTAAGACAACAGTCACATGGCCCTGCCTACTTCAGGGAACTAGGAAGTTAAATATAACCTTCTCACTACCCGCAAAAGGGAGGAGACCCAGATATGGGTAGCACTAGTAATGTCCACTTCACCCTTCTTGCTCAATAAGTAACTCTGCTGTTCCATGGAAATAAATTACAGTTACTTTTATAATAAAACAGACATATCATACAATAGAATGTGTTTTCATTGATATTGAAATTAATAAAATTTGAAAGAAATTCTGCACTTGTAGCCATCTCTTTAGATTACATCCTCAAAATCTGGGAAAATTAATTCTTTCATTTGTGGTTCTTTGTTAAAAAAAAAGATTTGAGAAGCGCTGAATATATATGATTATCTCTTCTTGATAAATTGCTAGCAATTTTATCAATGACATAACTTCCTACTTACATTTCTATTATTGCCTTATATTGTGACAACAATCTCTTACTTCAATCATGTGATACATGACTTTTGGATAATTTTTTTTACAAAGTTACTTTTTAAAAGTTTCTACAATTACTTTAACATTAAAAACATTGCCCCAATAATTTATAGCTTCAGTCCCCAACCCCTGGGCCATGGCCCAGTATCAGCCATGGCCTGTTAGGGAAACAGAGTCACGCATCACTGCCTGAACTACACCTCTCCTCCGTTCCCCCCCAACCTCGCTCCCTCTTCCGTGGAAAAATTGTCTTCTGTGAAACCAGTCCCTGGTGCCAAAAAGGTTGGGGACCACTGATTTATAGCATCCATCATTATAAGGCTTCTGACTAGAGCAAATCAAAAATTCACGCCTCTATCATCATACATGTAATGTTACATTCCCAAAGCTCCAAGTTTCAAGTTCAACCAAGTTAAGACCAGCTATAAGTTGTGAGGCTTTTCTGATTTCATCTCAAGAGTTCATTCTTTCAGGATACTATACCTCATTTAATGTTACAATAATAGAACTATATTAGCTGAATGAGTGAGCTATTTGTTTTAAAACTTAAGAAAAATTCATGGTAACTGGCATCGTGTCTCTAGTGTCTCCAGCATTTGACTACTTTGATACTGTGGATATCTGCTAGATGTTGATAACTCTGATTTATGAAAGCACAGGTTAAGAGGACAGATAAGAAGAACAAAACATCTATAAACCATCAGGTATATATTCTTAAGGAATGATTTATGACTGGGTTTTTAAATAATGAGTGAATTAATGAATTAATGACATGTCTCCAACCAAAAATCTCAAGATAAATCAACGCAAAATCAAATGAAAGATATATCTTAAAAAAGTACTTTTGTTTCTTTTCAACTTCCTAGTTGATTTTATTTCCTATAGATTATGTTTACAAAAACTAAATCCTCCTTAATATGCCTTTTAGGATAGAAATTTAGTGAATCTTTGTGATCAAATTTATCAGAAAGAGTCTTTTTCCAGATTTGGCAGTACTACTTTTTTTGTATTTGAACTAGAAAGTTTAGTCATAGATCTTTGTTATTAGAACTCTTCCTTTTAATGTCATAATTTCAGTATTTGTGAATAAATCAAATATTTAAACCATTTGAAATATGCAGTGATTTTCCTTTTGTATTAGTTTCCTAGGGCTACCATAACAAACTATCACAAACTGAGTGTTTAAAAAAACAAACAAACAGAAATTTATTCTTTCACAGTTCTGGAAGTTAGAAGTCGGAAATCAAGGTTTTGGCAGGGCCATGCTGTCTCTGAAGGCCTCAGGGGAGAATCTGTTCCATGATTCTCTCTTAGCTTCTGGTGTCGTTGGCAATCCTTGTCATTCCTTGACTGGTAGATACATTACTCTAAATCTCTGCCTCCTCATCACGTGGAGTTCCCCCCTGTGTTTCTATGCCCGTGTTTCTTTTCCTTTTTTTATAGGACACCAGTCATATTGGGTAAGGACCCGCTCTAATGACCTCATCTCAAATTGATTATGTCTGCAAAGATCATATTTCTGAATAATATCACATTCACAAATACTGGGGTTTATGATGTCAATATAACTTTTGGGGGGAATACAATTCAATAACACCATCTGAAGAATATCTTTTGGCTAAGGTGGACAAAAAACTACAACGGTAAACCATGAAAGCAATTGTCTAAGAATTGTTAGCACCTTCTCTACCTGCATGCTGTTGCCTAATGCATTTCTTACCTTAACTATTCATGTAGAAACACATCTGTGATGTTCATAAATTTAATTCTGAGTCACAAGATGTAGCTTCATTTCTGGCCAGAATCTTAGCTCTGCTTCTACAGAGTTAAATTAAAGGTTAACAATTCTCTCTTAAAGTGGTAGATATTAACCCCCATCCCCACCCCAGATTAAGAAACATTGGCCTGAACCACTTTTCCTTCTCAAGGAGCACACCTTATGTCATTTTGTTTCTAAATCAGCATAAGAATCCAGAGAAAGCAATCTAATAATAGGGGAGTTGGGAATAGAAAGAGAAAATTGGAAATTCAGACTCAGCTCCATAAATTCTTGAAAATGCTTCATTTGATGATATTTACCTGTTAATTAGGATCAAAGGAGAAAATTCATATAATAAGGCTTATAAAAGCCTACTGGCAGAATATTAATGAATTCAGGGATGGGCTTCTGTTTCCAGGCAACCAAATATTCCCCCAGAGTATTAATGTTGATTGTAAAATAACAACAAGGGCTCAGTCAGGAGTGATTGTAACTCTGGTGAATAAAGGCTCTTGATCCTTCAGGCCACATTTCCACTCTTCCTGGATTGTGGATTATAATGACTGCTTCAAAGACAACTGTTCTCATTGTCTATCATACCTGTCACATGAGTCACATACTCAAAATTCAGTGGGAATCTGGTTAAAAATATATTTTACCACCAAAAGGAGGAATAGTGAACTGAGTGACTGTCCATTCAGTATCAAAGAACATGAAGCAGGAAACGTGCATTTTAATCTGTACTCTATTGCTAATGGACTGATGTCTATGAGCTAGATTCCTCACTTGTGTGCCAAAACAAAAAAAAAGAGGAAGAAAATTAAAAAAAACAAAGGAAAAGAAAATAGGAAAGAAAGAAAAGAAGGAAAGAAGGAGGAAAGTAGGGGAAGGGAGAGAGGGAGGAGGGAGAAAGCTATTGGACCAGCTGAACTACAGTATCATATCCAGTTCTGGTTGTCTCTGATGTTTCCCGTTAGCCATGATTAAAAAGAATACAAAATACTACTCAAATGCTAAATGAAGATGCTAGTAGAGATAATTGAGAAATAAGCCAGCACACTGGAAAGATATTTTTGGGGTCCAAAGCCAAGATTGGATAAACCACAGGTGCAGCTTCACAGAAAGCAACCAGTGGTCTCCTTGCATTGCACTGATTGTCTAATCAACTCCAGCCCTCACCTAGCCCAGTGTCTGCCCCTCCCCACCCCAAGTGACACCCCCAGTCGCAGCTGCACCTAATCTCTCTCCTGATGGAATCAGAATGAATAAATGATATGGAGTTTGACTTGTGTTCTCACCAGCGTTAATTTCTTCCTCATCCAATCTACCCAGTGCAGCAATCAAGAGAGATGAGCTAGTCCCCAGCCAGTTGGCATAGCTGCCACTCTCTCTCATGCCCGTTCTCGGTGCCTGATTAGCAGCCAGTCAATTTAAAAAGAAGGACCGTGTTTGTGATGTGTGAATAGGATATGGGTGCCAGTGGAGAGGTTTCACACTGGGGCTATGCATCAGCACCCAGGAAGGGATTTACTACTTGGTTCTCTGCACAGATCATCCCCTAGCCAACGACAAAGTTGTCTCCATCCTAGGTCCGTAAGCTTCATAAAATTCATGCCTTGGTAGGAGCAGATCTTCATTTGCAACACTACTACAGGAAGCTACTAACTTGTAACTTATTTCTGCTTTATATCTTGCACAGCTCCCTTCTCATTAACAATATATTTCATATTTTACAGCCCAAACTGAAAAAAAAATCTGTTTCCCTGAATGTAACCTAGTCATTAGATTACAGTCCCCAGAACAGAAACTAACGTGAGAAAAGGGGAAATGTCATTGTGTCTACGGGCATAGGTCGTTGAGTCAAGCAGACCCACCTCCCATGGCAGCTCTGCTTCTTTAAGGCAACCCAGGGCAAGTCACTTGGCCTCTCTGAGCTTCTGTTTCTTTGTCTTTAAGATATGGCTATTACATACTACAGAGGGTTATTATGAGAATTAAATTAGATAGTGCATTTCAAATGTCTTATATTGGATCTAGCAATTTCAATCACTCAATAAATGGTAGCTATTGTTGTCATAGTGATGATCATCATTATTATCATTATTATGGAAATATTAAAAGAGCAAACACCTTGAAATTGAAATGGTTAGAGCTAGTTTTGGGAAAATAAAAAATGAAAGGTGAAAACTGACTGTTGAAAATTGGCCATTGATCCAACAGATAGATGAAAAAATGCTCAACACCACTAATCATCAGGGAAATGTAAATCAAAACCACAATGAGATATCACCTCACCCCAGTTAGGATAGCTATTATCGAAAAGACAAAAAAAAAAGAAAACCAAATACTGTCAACGATGTAGAGAAAAAGGCACTTTTATGCGCTGTTGGTGGGAATGTAAATTAGGATAGCCAGTATGGAAAACAGTACGGAATTTCCTCAAAAAATGAAAATTAGAACTACCATATGATCCAGCAATCCCATTACTGTGCATACATCCAAAGGAAATGAAATCAGGAGTCGAAAAGATATCTTGCACCCTCATCTTTATTGCAGTGCTATTCACAATGGCCAAGATATGGAATCAACTTAAGTGTCCATCTAGAGAAGGAATGGATGAGGATGTGGTTTAGATACACAAGGAATATTATTCAGCCATAAAACAGAATAAAATCCTGTCATTTTCAGCAACATGGATGAACCTGGAGAACATTATGTTAAGTGAAGTAAGCCAGGCACAGACAGAAAGACAAACACTGCATGATCTCACTCACATGTGGAATCTAAAAACGTTGATTTCGTGGAAGTAGAGAGCAGAATAAGGGTTACTAGAGGCTGGGGAAAGGGAGGGAGAAGAGAGATGGGCATGGAGAGGTTGGTCAGTGGGTACAAAGTTACACTTAAACAAGAGGAATAAGTGCTGGTGTTCTATTACCAGTAGAGTGACTATAGCAAACAACAACGTAGTGTATATTTCAAGATGGCTAGAAGAGAAGATTTCTAATGTTACCACCACAAAGAAATGACAAATGTTTAAAGTGATTAAAATGGCAATTACCCTGATTTGATCATGATACAATGTATACATGCGTTGAAACATCATACCGTACCCTGTAAATGTACAAAATTATGTGTCAATTATAAATAAAAATTAATTAATAAAATAAGAAAACTGGCCACTGATGTCACAGAGAATAGACAGAATTTGAAGGAAAACAATAAATAAAATCTGGATTCTCATCTGCATTCTGACACTCTAGCAATTGCTTTCTTTGTGGGATGGGGAAAGCACAGATAAGTCGTTTAAAATGTCCAATTCTTAACAGCTTCATGTGTAAAATAGGGATACTATGGCCATGGCCTTGGGCTACTGGAACTAGGAGACATAAAGGGGATAAGAGTTGTGAGAATGTTTGAATATACTATGAAATTTGATGTCGTAAGATGATTACGACTTCGAATACTGTCCTCTTTTGAGCACCTCTTTTTCCTTCATTGATCTTGTGTTGCAGTGCTACTTCTTTCTAGCACACTGTAGGTGCTCTGTAAATAAGATCCCTCTCATAGGATTCCCCTTGCAACACCGAGTACCTGGAGTTGTCTCGGGAGTTCTCACCCGTCCACCCCAACTACAGTTTAAAGGGGCTCCACCAGGCTGCTGGGCACCTGAAACCAACCACATGAAGGCTCAATGATGGATTCAGTACTTCTGTCAAATAAAATATGAGCTTCTGCATTCGATGACTTAAGACAAATAGTATTGTAGGCAGCGGTTCTTGAGTTTTTACGTGCAAGGGAATATCATGGGAGAATTTAAAAAGTACATATTCCTGGATCCACCATTCTAATTAAATAGGTTCCAGGAATCAATCTTTTAAGCAAATTTCCCAGGTAATTCTGGGAAATGCTGTAACTAGGAATGTCCATATCAAGGCTGGACCAGTGTCTGCACAGAGGGGTGGAGGAAACCCTAATATCACGAGCGAGAAAGCTGCCTAATTTCCCAGTGGGTAAACCTACTCACCTTTCTGCTTCATCCTGGCATCAGGTTGCATCTCCTTCCAATCTCCTCTCTATATAGCCACAAAGCACATCATTTTGATGCAATCATTTTTGGCGAGAGCTTCCTAATACAAAATCTGGATCTATGTCAGTTAGTCTACTTCAGCAAGCTATTTCCCCGGCACCCAATCCTTTATGCCTTGATAAATACTCCTGTGCTGTGTACTCCACCTTTCTTTGTTCTTTTAAAATATTTTAAAATTGATATATCATAGTTGTACATATTTTGGGGGTACACATGATATTCTGATACATGTATACAAGGTGTAATGATAAAACCAGGGTAATTGGTAAATCCACCACCTCAAACATTTATTTATCAAACATCATAATTATTCTCTGCTAGCTATTTTGAAGTTTACAATAAATTATTGTTAACTATAATTTCCCTACTGTACTGTTGGACACTAGAACTTATTCCTTCTATCTACCTGTATTTTTGTACCCATTAACCAACGTTTCTTCATCCTCCCCTCCCCACTTCCCTCCCTATCCTCTGCTAACATTGTTCTACTCTCTACCTCCATGAGACTCACTTTTCTTAGCTCCCACATATGAGTGAGAACATAGGATATTTGTCTTTCTGTGCCTTGCCTTACCTTGGTTTTGCAAGTCTTTCTCAGCCCCTTCTCTCCTGCTTCACCTGGCCAAATTTTAATATCTGGTTCAGGTGTTATCTCTTCCAGGAAACCTGTCCTGAAAACCTCAGGCAAAGCCAAGGCCTTTCTCTGGCATCTCATGGCACTTTGAGAAGCAGCTGGAGCTCATTGGTTTGCAATTTTTTTCCTTTCACCAGATTGTAAATTCCTGGATGATATTGATAACATTTTATTCATTTCTGTACCTCCAGTGCTTCACATAGATGTATAAATATACACTATTCTAACGTAAGTGTTCTTTTCTTATCATTTCCTCTCTTCTTTCCTCAAAGGAAAAACACAAAGCACTGATCTCTCCACCTCTCTGCGGTTTCCTCGCCCCACTGCCTTCTCTTCCTGAACTGTATGGTGCCGCTGTGAACCCCGAATGTCAAAATCAGGAGTGGGTGGAGGTGCTGGGACTCAGCTGTTCAGAAGATGTTTTATTACTATCCACTTGGGCTTCTGGGAAGAATAAGGCTGAAGTTTTCTTTTTAAAAGGATTACCATTTTGGCTAGTGCCAAGCAGCTTATAAAAATTAAAACACGGGGGATCACAGATGTCAAATATGGATCCTGTATGAAGGAAAAGGGAAGAAAAGAACCCCATTTTCTTTCTGAGTGACAATGGCAGTCACCCTTAGATGAATTAGTGATCAGCTCCAGAGGACAGCTCTGTTCCCATGTGATGCTATTTATTCATGTATTTGTAGGCTAGAGGCCAATACCTCTCTCCTTGACCTATTTGCCTAGGGGAGCCCCAAATCTCTGCTTAGTATTCTGTTATGACTACTGACAAAACACTGTGATTTTCTCCCCAGATGTAAATAGATAATTTCAGGACCTTGGGGACAGGATTTGTGGCTATGATTTAATGAGGCAAGACACTACTCTCCCATAGGTGAAAGAGAGGGGAAAACCCAAGTTCAATCCCATGCATGTCTTTTCTTGCAGACGCACTATAAAGGAGAGAATTAGGTTGTCACAAACATCCACACTCAAGGATGGGTACCTAGACTATAATTCTTGGCTCTCTTTCTCTCTGAAGTAGGAAGAACGAGGATCATTTTAGATGCCTGGCTTGAGCTTGATGGATGGACCAAATGCATAGTCCACATTTATGAAAGACAGGCACTCCTCCACTTATTTATTAGTAACTGACAATAGGTACCAAGACATTTTCTTACAACAGTGTTGTATGCGCCTTTCATCCACGCTTGTTTACAATGCATTGAGTAAGGATGGATGCACCTCAAGCACTTCAGAGGTCTGGCTCGGACCTGAACCCACATGGCTAGATGCTTATCAGAATCTTTTGTGAACTATCCAAGCTTCTAGCATGCCAGGAGCTGAAGAGAACCACTTTCCTCATAAGCTTTCAGGCATTTCCAGTCAGACCCTGACTAATACAAGAACAGCATTTTTTCAAAGTTCTAGCCTTTATCCACCAAAACTTTATAACACCTGCCTGTGAATACGCCTTCCACAAACCTGTGTGCAATTTATCTCCACGGGCCTTTTGAGAGGCTATGTCTAGAATCTCCATGTTCAGAGATGCTGACGATATAAGGAAAGACAGAAGCATTATCTGTAGTGGTGTTAATAAACAGGGTGATGTCTTCTTTCTGTGTCCTTCTTACTTTTGTCCTCCTTAATAAACATAGATTCAACATTTTGATGAATTTGGTTGTAAAATTAGAATAGTTAGTTTCATTTTGCATTTTTAATAACTTTTTAAAAATAAGTTGATACTTTTTATAAATTTTATGTCTCCTAGTGGTTTGAGTTTATTTCTTTCTGTATATCTAAAATTCGGGTGGCTTTGGCTAAGTGAACAGTTGTGCCTGAATTAAATGACAAGATTTCCCAGCAACAAGGATACTTGGCAGGCACATGATAGGTGCCGTAGAATGATTAGACAAAGAATAACTGAGTAAAAATATATACGATTCAGTTTCACACTTTATCCATTGCAATATTAGCCATCCATTAATTATCAGCTTCAACATACTGAAAAATGTAACTTACAGCAAAGCATAAAGAAATGGAAACAACTACAGGAATATAGTAGTTTCACCATGCAACTTTAATTTTAGACTATCATTCCCTAATCAAATCCCTTCTCATCATCAATACATTTCAATATCCTTTTAAAAATCAACTTTCAAATTTGTTTTATCTTTTGTTTTTAAGTTAAAAAAGCAGGTTCATAAACTACTCACAGGCAATTAGCAAAATGAAAACTATTAGTAATACTTTCAGTTTTGTTTTTATTTCATAGTCACAATATTGAATTAAGGCTTCTAGATCCATACTAATTCATTTTTTTCAGAAAACCTTTTCTTTTAATTTTTTAAATTTTTTTTTATTTTTTGAAGAGCTCTAGACTTAGAGAATTATTATGAAGAAAGTAGACAGTTTCCATATATCCACACTCAGTTTCCCTTATTAGTAATATCTTACAATAGTATAGTACATTTATTGTTGTTATAATGATAAATTGTTATTGCCTAAAGTCTATGCTTTATTTGGACTTCCTTATAGACATGAGGAAAAAGACATGTTACCTAATGTCTTTCTTTCTGTTCCGGAATCCCATCCAGGATGTCATACTATTATACATTACATTTGGTCATTATGTCTTCTTAGCTCTGACCGTTTACACATTCATTTTGGCAAATATTCTCCATACTTGTAAATGTCTTAGGTGTTATACCAGGTAAAGTTTGGCAAATAGGTCTTACTGCATTGCCAATTTTGTTTGATTAGAGTGCTGCATTGAGGGCGGTGCTGCAGATGACTCTGAATCTGTCTTACATAGTGGGAATGTGTATCAAGAATGATGTCTGCATGGGCAATATATATAACCAAAGTGTTGTACCCCCATAATATTCTCAAATAAAAAAATAAATAAAAAAAAAAAGAATGATGTCTGCCATTTGAATAAAAGAGAGAATGGTAGTGCATGGGCCTGATGTTAATTTTACCCAAGCTGTTTAAGATATAAGTGAAATAGAAATAATCACCTTTTACATTTATAATTTTATAATGGAATTAGGAGGCCAAAATAATGCATGCATAAAATTTCAGCAATAAACCCTGCCATCTCACCCATTCATCTGAAATTCATTGAGCATATATTGTGTGCTAGATACTGGGATAGATAATGCAGAAGGAAAGAAAAGCTAAACATTGACATGGACTATGGACAGTAGTATTTATAGGAAAGGAGCTTTTACAGAACAGGCAATCACAGTGGAATTTATCACAGAAAAGCTGTGTGTGTGTGTGTGTTCATTTTTTCAAAATGTAGACGGAAAGTTAACAATAGGTAGAATTTAGAGAGGCCAAAAAGAAAGGAAAGGGCATTTCAAGCTCACATGAGTATATCAGGGATGGGGGAAGAAACTTTTTCTTCCCCTAATATATCTGATTTCTAGGTAACTTAAGAACAAGGAGGTATTATTTGGTATTATTTGGAGGGAAGCCAATTAACCTGGGCCTTTCTTGACCTCTCAGGCCTTAAGTCAACTACTTGCATCCCATTATCCTATAGGGCCAATATATGGGTTTTCAGAGCTTGGGGGAAAATAAAGTTTACTCACAGCCCAGTAATTAATAGGATTTATAGAATCTTGATGTTTAAATTTGTTATAGATTTCTATTTTCTCCAAACTATAATAATCTTGAGCCTGATTTGTGAATGCAGCTTGCAGGATCAGTCTTATAATGTCAAAGTCACACCATGGTGCTCTCTCTGGAAATGGCAAGTGAAAGAATGAAGGAAGAAAATTAATGTATTCTGAGAACTGATTTTGTGCCAGGCTCTAGGCTAGCTGCTTTTCAAACATATCTTGCTCATCTTCATAATGGTTTGCCAAAGCACGTTGCAAACCTGAAATATTACCAGAGAAAAAGTCATACACATTTTGCACCTCTTTTTTAGTAATTCCAGCAGGACATAGGAGCTTGGATGTCCCAACTGTCTGACTTCCACAATTGGGGGTTGTATTAGGCATAATAATGCCTCTCAAAGATGCCCATACCCTAATCCTTTGATCTTGTAAATAGGTTACTTTACAAGGTAAAAGAATTCCCTGCAGATAAAATTAAGGTTACTGACCTTGAAATAGGAAGATTATCCTGGATTATCCGGGTGAGTTCAATCTAATCACATGGACCCTTGAAAGCAGAGAAGCTTCTTTGGCTACACACACACAGAAGAGAGATGCAGCATAAGAACAGCAGTAAAGAAAAGGCAGACAGGGAGATCAGAGAGGTGGGACGCACCAGAAGGATTTGGCCAGCCATTGCTGGCTTAGGAGATGGAGGGGGCCATAAACCAGGGAACCAGGCAGGCTCTAGAAGCTGAGAATGACCCCTGGCCAACAGCTAGCAAAGAAACAGACCTTTGTTCTACAACCACATGGAACTAAATTCTGCCAACAACTTGATTGAGTACAGAAATGGATTTGTCCTGAGAGCTTCTGGTGAGGAACCCAGCCCTGCTGATACCTTGACTTTAGCCCAGTGAATCCTCTTTTTGACTTCTAACATATTAAATTGTGAGATAATAAATGAGTCTTGTTTTAAGACACTAACTTGTGGTAGTTTGTTAAGGTATCCACGGGACAATAATACAGGGGCTCATGTCACGGAACTAGGAGGGGTATGTGATAGAATAGGGATGCCTGGCTGCACCTGTGGGCCAGGGAATACAGGAGGAGTGAAGACAACAGCTAAGGGCAAACACAGGTGTAAACACTTGAAAATCAATCCAAGAAGTCTAGATCCAAGAAGAAGCTATTAAAAAGCAGGGCTAGTTTCCATATACTGCAGCCAATCCAGGGTTCACAGTGGCCTAAGCAAGGATGCCTTAGCTATGAACACCCCTGTGTTAGCTGACTCCTTTCTTATACTGCTTCATCCTATAAAGGGCATAATTAGGGATGTTGCTCTATGGTGTAGGACTGAGAAGAAATTAATCTAAGTCCCATTTTCTCTTTCACAGTTGTAAGGACAGTCTGCAGGAAGCCATATAACTGTGGGAAACCAAAGCTCTCAGTCCATGCCTGTGATGGGTTCCTTGTTATGTGAAGGGTGAGGCACAATCATTACTGGGTAATCTGATCTGGGGCAACAACAGAGACAAACCTTAAGGGGAAAAGTCTTCTCCCTATTATTTACTTGTCCATGCCTGCTCATTTTCATGCCTCTGTTTGGTCAAAACTCCCACCATAATCCCACTTAAGCCACACAAGACTGGATTAACCTTCTGCCTCACGCCTTCCTACATCAGAGACCTTAACATACTGCAGAATACATGTTTCTACATGCTATTCAGTGAACTCAGGGAGGCTAGGGAGAATCCTTGATTCTTACAATATCCTCATCTCCTTAAGCAATGCCCTGGCACATAGTAAACTCTCATTTATTTTGTGGTAAAGATTATATACATTAGATTTTCCACCTTTTAGTTTGTAAATCTTGACTGCGATATTGCTCAGTTTCTTATGTGAATGGACTGTTGTTGGAGAATTCCAGGCCAGCTTAGATCTGGTTGAATTTTCAGGGGCTGGCTTTTGGTACTCCCATTTTATATGTTCAAGTGAATAGATTAGCTTGGAATTAGAGTTACTATTGGAATATCATTACTGTTAGACAAAATAAAAATCCAACTTGTTGCACTGATGATTACTCCAAAAAAAAAAGTCAAAACACATGAACATAGGGATTAAGTCAGCACATGTTAATATATACTTATAATTGACATGTTGCCTGCTTGGCTGTATGTTCCCCTACACCTCCACCTGCTTTAATGACCCAGAATACCTAAGTATCTTCAATTCTTAGCTCTTGTTCATACGTCACCTTTCTGGCCATGATGCATTCAAGGCCTTAAATATTAGATCTGCCATCAGACAACCTTGGAAGCTGGGCATGCACGTCTGTTTCTGTAGGGCTGTTGCCAGCTATGCATTAATTGTTCGCTATGAATGGAGACCATATGGACTTTAAAAGCTGAGGTTTGAAATTATTTTTTCCTTTCATTCGGAAAGCTTTTACTTGAAATGTGAAAGGTTCTAAACATTGCTTCATTTCCTGAGGGAAAGAAAAGGGGGAGGAAAAAAGGCTTCCACAAAATGCTGCAAGAACAACAACAAAAACGAAAAAAAACAAAACCCAAAAAACAAAAACAAACTTCTTTCCCAACGTAATGTTTTAACTATCTACTCATTTATAGGCACGATTAGCAAGGAGCTGGCTCTAATGGACACAAAAGAAAAATAGATTTCAGTTTATTTTACAAAGTGGGGAGAAAATCCATTTTCCCAGCAATTGTAGCAGAGAAATGGGCCAATTAGTTGAGGTAAAAAAAGGAGAGGGGCAAAGAAATATTCATTGTTTTCTCTTTCAAAGTCCCAGCTTGACAATATGTGTTTTTCTTAACCAGCGGCTCTTGGATGGTAATTAGCATAACTCAGTGCTGAGTTCAGCTCTGAGATATAGGGCTTGTCTCTTTTCCTCCATTGCTCACACAGTGTCGAGAAAGAAGTACAATCAGAGGTCAGCTCAGTCCCCGCATCAGGGTAGAGCCGTAATGGATACAAAAGAGCCTTGTGCTTATTTACCACCATCACAGACTGCACAAAACCCCTCGCAAACAAATGCCACATGCCGGCACATTGACAATAGTTTATCTTTCTGGACAAACCTCTTGAAAATAACACACCTATTTGGTACTTAAGGGAGAATAAAACAAAGATGGGGAATAAAATCCATTAAGAGCATTTTTTGTGTGTTTATATAAATTCTAGTGCAGCTTTGGGGTCATGGAAAGATATTCAGAACAGTCAACTGGGACCCCATAGGCAAAGCTACTGCCTTTTGTGCTGAAATGTTGAAAAAATCATGAAGTGCCATTGAGTGCCAAAAGCTGTCCTGACTATTTCCTCTAGATTTCCACTCTTATGAAACTCTTGCCTCTTTAAAATAACAAAAGCAAACCAGGTGCAATCAATGGCTTGTCTGTTTCCTCTAGGGTTGGATCTCTTGCTCCCAAACTGTCTTTCAATGCTTCATAGTCAAGAATTCTATTCTTGACAATGTCTTTCCCTATATCAACATAAGGCCACTAAACTGGACCCTAATCTGGCCAAACCATTTACTATAGCCACAGTCTTTGGATGGTATGGATCAGAGAGGCAGAGACCTGCATGAGAGATATCTTCTATTCCCAAGCATAGAAGGAAGGGCTGTACAAGGTAAGGCTCACTCTTGTTAATTTGTGACCATATATGAAATATCCAACACACTTGCTGAATTTACCTCTCTTTCCCTCTGTCTTTGTGTGTGTGTGTATGTGTGTATATACACATGTATGTATACTGGTTGCTACCTTGTACCATGCACTGTGCTGGGTTCTAGGGACACATCAGTACACAGGACAACCACAGCCATGGAGCTTATAAAGTAGCAGGGCAGATGACAATTAGACAAGAGAATTTGGTGAAGTATTGTCAGGTTTAGTCTTGTTCTGTGTTCTCAGTTCTTGGTGCGTTCATGGCCAAAGAATGACCAGACACACCAAAGTAAGGCAAGCACAAGGTGAAATTTATTGAGGAGAGAAAGATAGGATTATAGAGCAAGAGCAAAACATAGGTTTATAAAGCAAGACACATACACCACAGATGACGACCGGACCCCTTGTCACAGAAGAAAAAGAGAGTTTCTTTATGGTCTAGGTCTTGTTTTATGGTGTCAAGATAGGGACCTCCCCGTGGTTCAAACATCACCGTGGAACCACTTTCATTGGACAGTTGGGAGCTGTATGACCTGAGTCTTACTGCTCATGTGGGTTCTGGGTCACTTTCTAAACTCTATGGTACCTATGCTTCTTGGTCTGGGGGCTAGAGAGTCCTCTGCATTCTTTTGCAGCTGACGAGCCAAGTTCTGATTGGCCGATTTGTAGGGTGCTTCCTCCTACCCCAGGTATGATTGTTGCTCGAGACAGGATTAAAGTAAGGAATGACCAAGATGGGGGCCTGGGGCCCACCTTTGTCCTTCTTCCCAGGTGGAGCAATTGCACCAAGACAACAGCATCAACTTTCGTCCCCAGGAGACCCAGAATCCCTCCGTATCTACCTAACAGTATGTGCTATGAAGCACATTCCAGAAGCATATTCCAGAGGGTCCCTACTTGAGTATGGAAAAATTCTCTAGGAAGAAATTAAATTTAAGCAATGGATAGTTTGGAGTTGTCCAGCAGAAGGGGTAGGGGGGAGGAAGGAAATGTTCCAAGATGAGAGATGGCTGGAAACACGGGAATGCTGGAAGCTAGAAAAATGCTTTGTGTAAAAAATTAAAAGAAGTCCAATATAGTCCTCTCTGAAAGCAAGAAGCTTTGACTTGTAATAATTATTCCACTAACGACATAATTCTTGAGACTGGAAAACACTGAATAAATAAATATTTTTTGAATGATGGAGTATATTAGTTATGTATTGCTGTGTAACAAATTATCCTAAAATGTAGTGGCTTAAAACAACAATCATTTGTTATCTCACAGTTTCTAAGGGGAAAGAATCCAGCTCAGCTGGGTGGTTCTGGCTCAAGGTCTCTCCTGAGTTGTCGTCAAGAAGCTGGCCAG
The DNA here is from genome assembly GCA_023783475.1 of Daubentonia madagascariensis. Lineage (NCBI taxonomy): Eukaryota > Metazoa > Chordata > Mammalia > Primates > Daubentoniidae > Daubentonia > Daubentonia madagascariensis. The sequence goes on from JAKFHU010000144.1 coordinate 16,089,059, forward strand.
GGCCACGTCATCTGAGTGTTCTGAGTGTTTGCCTGCCCTGAAGGATCTTCTCCCGAGGTCCCTCATGTGGCTGTTGCCAAGAGGCCTGACTGTCTCTCTGGATGTTGGCTGGAGGCCTCATTTCTCATGACCTGGGCTTCACCATCAGGCAGCTCATAACATGGCAGCTGGTTTCCTCTAGAGCAAATGATGAAAAAGACACAAAAACACACACATAGAAACGGGGGGGACACACACACACACAAATGACACAAGGTCTTCTATAACCTAGTCTCAGAACTCACATACCATCTGCCGTATCCTATTTGTCACACAGATGAACCCTGATGCAATACCAGTGGTTCACGCGGGAGCATGAACACCAGGACTCAGAGATCACCGGAGGTCATCTTGGAGGTTGACTACAATAAGGAGTGACTAGTAAAAGCCATCGGAATAATGGCAGTAGAAGTAATAAAACCTAGAAAATTAGTAATCATATATTTTTGGATGTCCCTGCTCTTCAACATTCAATGTCTAAGTATTATCTGCCAAATTGTGGGCTGCGTTCAGAACTTGGTCTCCAAAGCTCTGTTCCCAAGTGATCATTCCTTGACTTATCTGGCACTTCTCCCATACAAACCAGACTGGTCAGGGTGCCTTCTCTTTCCAGATCCCAAAATTTGGTATTTTGCCTTAACAGTTCTCTCTTCCTGGAGGGCCCGACCTCTTTGCCCTCAGCTACATCTGTACAATTCTAACACATTTTAAACATGGTTTATTTTATAGACACTTTCTAGTTCAGTCTCCAACCCACCAGAGTGAGCCTTACCCTACTCCGTGAATCACTTTGCATCTTTTCTCTGGTATTTGTTCTTTGTTTCACATAATGATTGTTTGTATACTCATCATATTCCCCTTATTTTAACTTTCCTGAATTAGCAGGTTTTTGTTCTATTCTCCTATACTCATGCAGCACTCAGGGCTGTGTTTGATACTTAAACTTGCCGTTATCTGATTATCTTTTCCCTGTTCTCCATGTAACTTTGGACATTAACCTACACCTTATGGCTTCTTGTTGGTTAGGGCTTGGTTTTCCATTACATCATAGAAATAATCCGCATATGGAGTCCAATTCTTGCCTTTTAAATGGGTCAGTCCCCTGCATGTGATACTCCACTGGAAACATAAAAACCCAATTGCTTCTTTATTCTAACCAGTCCTCTGCCTAGAATCACACGACAATTCCTTGTCTCTGGCTTTCAACTCCCTGGATCTCTTAGATCCAAGGGAGACTTGAATGCCCACTCAGGTCCTGTGGCCACTCATGCCCTCATCTCATGACCCTCTGTTGGAGATATTCTTCTGACTTCATCTTTAGCACACTCTCTAACAGTCCCAGAACCCACGGCTTTCCACACTAGATCAGTGGGAAGACATTTCAACTTCTGGTTCCTGGGATTTCTATAGACTGGGCTACCCATGCCTAGTAGTTGAGGCAAATAATACTGCATAGGTGTATCATGCTTTGAAGTTTATAAAGCTCATCCACAGACATCACCTCATCTAATTCACAAAAAAGCACAGTGTATTTGGCAAGTCCCTATCCTTGTTTTTTTATTTCTATCAAGAAATAAAGGTCATAAAATCTATGTGACTTGACAGAGATCACAGAACTACCCAATGGTGAAATCAGGTGTTACTCCTACATTTTCTGACCCTAAGTCAGTGTTATATAACCATAACTCTATAGTCACTGGACCTTAAAATCCTCACACCAATGGGACAAGTTTGCTTATTGCCCTCCCTATATACTACACATCAGCCTAGCAGAATAGGGCCCAGAGTTGTACATTTTAATGTTCTTCTGCTCACATATGTCATTGCTCAGTAAAGAATAGAGATGAACTTAAGTCAGGCACATAATAATCCAAGGTCTCACTGAAGCTAAGTCAGCACAGCAGTGAGGAGGTATATCCCTTTGCTTGAGCTAGTTATTGGGTAATTCAGTTGGCTGGCAAAATCAGGAACTGGGGTAAAATACAGAAGCACATATTTCTGCAGTCTTGTAGCCTAAAAGTCAAGTGAGGCTTTTAATACTGAGCACTTGACACTTTCTTCAAAGGCCTAGGTTTTCTTCTCAGTCCCAGGTTTTAAAACCCACCTGTGTTTTCTGGTCAGCTCCTTGGAACAAACATCTGTAACCCATCTATAGTTCTTGCTATAGTTGCCCAATCCCAGGATGGACTAGGAATTATTCTGTGGGTCCTTATATCAGACAGTAGGAGCCGTATCTCCTTATCAGAAGTATAAGTTCCCTCCATGTTCAAATCAGAGACTCCGAATTCAGGGGCTAACGATATTGTCAAACTCAAACCCTAGATACCGGTGGGTATATGTTGTGTCATTCAGACCTTGGATCAAATCCTAGCCTTCACACTTGGTAGCTATGGGCTATCCTGACTATAATGTGAGGCTCACAATACACACCTCTTTCTGGGTTTTTAAACACATTAGATAACATATAAATTAATTAGGCTAGTAGTTGGCATATACTAGCCTAACATGCATGGTAAGTACTTCATCTGTATGTTTCCACACTATGTTCCCTATTCTTTTGTAAGTACCCTGAGTGTTCTCAAAAACAAGTAGGAATTCCCTATAGGATAAGCATCAGAAAGTTCCAGAACTATAATTGATCAGGTTAGATATTCTCTGACCTGGTGGCAACCTCTGTGCCCTCCAAGAATTAAAAGTTCCCCTGTTTCTAGAACTAAAAAACTACATTGTCAGAAAGAACAACATCCAGCCCATAGCCCTGGTAGGGCTGGGGCAGAGATAACACCCTTTCCCCTGCCGTGTCCTGTGACTTTCTTATTCTGCTTTTGTGTCCAGGACTCTGAGGTGAAGAGGTGGGGCAGATAATCTGGCTAGCATTTGGTCCAATGGGGAAGTGGTCCACAGGCTTTCCATAGGTTGTTATCCTTAGGAGCTGCATAAGCCATATGCTGGGAGATCCAGGTGACATATTAGGAACAGCGGTTCTCCCTCCCCATACAGAGGATGTATTCACAAATGCTCAAGTTCTCCTTCCTCACTGTAGATAGCACAGGCCCCAGCACAGCATTGTTCTCATTAGTTGGTCTCCTACCACTGGCTTTCGGTACAAATGCAAAACACGAACTCCATCCCAAGGGGGTGATCCTAAGAGACTAACGATGTAGAAACAGGCACAGCACTGAAGATACATGACCAAAAAATAGAAATGTCTGTGCCATATTTTTTTCTAATACTATCCAATTTTCATGCTAAGGCCTGAGCAGAAATAAGACAGAATAGTTAAAAATGAGCCAGAATGGAGGATTCCACAGGGAGGCAGGACCTAGACCATCTCCCTCTACCTGGAAGAGAAGCAGAGGCCTTTGGCCTAGGCAGGGTTGGAATCCCTGGCCGGGCAGACAGGAGGGCTGAGCTCTGTCCCACGGGTGGGAGTCTTTTAAAATTTTTATAGTTCATGAAGCCCAGGTCTAGGTGATCATAGCCAGGTGATGCACCATTCTTTTACACTCCAGCAATTATTTTCAAACTCATAAATGACTCCCCAAATACATTTCAAAGAAGTAAGGAGTTTTTTTACTTCTCTTTTTCTTTCTATATAAGTGTGGGTTACTTTTGGAAATGAAATAATTGTGATTTGAAGTTAGAAGTTTGGTTCTCTTTCATGTCCTGGAAGGCGGAAGTCAAGACCAGAATAGAGGCTCCATGGTTGCCGGGGCTCTGGGCTTCTTTCTTAGCTCTTTCCTTATGTAGATGTGGCCTTCATCCTCATGGCCCAAGATGACTGTAGAGCTCCAAGGATTACATCTGTGTTCTAGGGAACAGAGTAAAGAGAAGGATAGCAAAGATGGATCCCTTTATCTTAATGAGAATTGCTAGATGTTTCATAACTTCTCCTTACACTTCTAACTCAGCCCAGTTTATCCCAGAATCAGACCCTAACACAAGGGTTCAAGTGCTTCTAGTAGTTTATTTGGGAGGTGTAGGGAACCCCAGTAGAGATGTGTGGAATTGTATAGGAAAAAGAAGGTAGTCGAAAGGTGGTTTACTATTCAGCCAGCAAAGTGCACGGTCAGGGATAATTAGCAAATAAATTATGGGAAATGACACAAAATATACAATTTTAAAGTATCCCATCCACGGGGTGAGAAACCTGAGTGTTTGTATACTAATTCCATGGAGGCATTGATTTAGGGTTGTTCTTGACTATATTAACGGGTACTTCTAGTTTGCCATATGTAAGCAGTGGCCTTCCAAATTGTTGAGAAAAGTGTCACAGGCACAGAGGTGTGGATCCTTGGCTGTTGAAGCACATTGATGAGTTCAGGTGAATATGGGTGGGGTACTGACAGCTTTGACTAAAATATTGTGGGCCAGAACTTAGTCACATGGCTACTCCTAATGGTAAGTGGTTGGAAAATGTGGTCATTTATCTGGGTTCATTGCTGCCACCTCAAATATGGGGTCCTGTTTTTAAGGTGGACTGAAAAAAATAGATTTACAGTAGGCAACTTACAGTCTCTATTAAATTCACTTAACAAACTGTGCCTCGATTGTACTCCCAAAAGACTATCAGCAAATGAATTGGATTTGCATTTCAAAGTGAGTTGAATTTGTCAAGATTCACTTGTTACATCTGGGTATGAAATCATTCTGCTTTTCCTATAAGAATACTTCCGATCAAGGAATAGAAGTTTAACATTTGAAAATTTTAATTGTTAGCATTCTATTTCTAGCCCTAACATATATTGCTGAGGCACAAACAATTGTCATCATTATGATTCCTGAATTTTTGATATATCAGATAAATCAGGATCTGGGTCCTATGCTTGAATTTGGGAAGAATTCAGAAGATAGACCCTTATAAAAAAGCATCAATTAAAAAGAGGCAAGAATGGTTCATTCTGACTGTGATTGATAAACCACCTCAGGGAGTAATGTCAGACTGCCAGTGGAATCAGGTGCAAATTGACTCAAGTAGATGTAGACCATATTCCATAGTGAGGAAATAAGAGCAAGCTAAGAATAGTATTGCAGATGAGGCATCAAAGTGAGAGAAACTAGCCGGAATAAAAAGGGTAGACCCTTCCAGAGAGGGTACAGTAGCTCAAATAACTGAGTCTCAGGAGATACGGTTATGAATTCTGTTAATCTAGGCCTGAATTAACACCTAAGAAACAAATAGCTTTTATCTGGAAATACACAGCCAGTTATAATAATAGGGTAATCATAGGTCAGGAAGCATCATGAGCTGGTGAACTTTCTTATACACTTTTTGACACCAGTGTTTTACATAAGACTTAGCATAGAAATCAGGAAATATCTTCTGAAAGATGAATGAATGAGTGATAAATTTTTGGCTTTCTCACGTGGTTCAAGGACTGGGCAACTCTGTTTTGGAAAGTGGCCAGATGAGGGTAGATACCAACTATGTTATTTACCTGGTTTTTTTCTTTTTACAGCTGCTAATTCTGAAAAAATCTAACCAAAAAAACCCCTGTAAATTTGTGATGTCCTTTCCCCATGTGGTAGTCATTAGAGTAATTCACCAAAAATTCCTGGCTCTCTACCTGCCAGGCACAAAGGAAGAATGCTCTTCCTGGAGTTCTTGTGATCCTATGGTATCAAGTGATTAGCTCTAGGCAATAAGCTGTTGCAGAAGGGAAGTGTGATTCTTCGGGGCTGGAGCATGCCCTTGCCAATGTGAAACCTTCCAGAACTTTCTTTTCACTGCATCACAGTGACCACAGCATTCCAGAAATTGGTGGTGCTGTCAACCATGGTCTTGAGTTAGTGTGGTGCTGAGCAAAGCCCCCAGCCAATACATGATGGCTATGCAACATGACAGGAAATAAATGTTGTTGTTTTAAGCCATAATATTTTGGAGTTGTTTGTTACTACAGCATAATCTAACCTATCCTGACTGATTCCACCCTGGGGATAGTTTATCAAAACTTTCAACACATGCTCCCTGTTGTGTCCTGTAAATTCTATTTATTTCTCCAACAGCTATTTGTTTCTTTCATTTCTCTTTTAGGGAGACTTTTTAAAACATTTCTTTAAGGAAGCCCTTTATTTGGATATGAAAAGGTTTTTTTTACCCCCCTGGCAATGCCACAGGAAGAAAATTTTCCCCAGGAAACTGATCCTCTTTCTTTACAATTTCCTGGGTTCAGAGCAAAGGAATCATGTTTCTGGCAGAGATCAAAGCGCCTGTGTCCATGTTTCTTTGCTACTCTTCCTGACCACTGACTGCTGGATTGATTAAAGACAGTCAGGAACTTCATCTGAACACTGGAACCTATTCCTACCCACGTGTGCGGATCACACAAACCCCAGTCCCTAGGAATCCACACAATTATCAGTTATACTCTAAAAGTTTTAGGAGACATGAGGACCACTTTCCTTGCCTCCAAAGAGTTTATAATGAGATTGACTATTACAAATATAATAAAAAGCTATTATTAGGAAATGGTAGGATACTGACTAAATTAGAGTTGGGTTTCAGAAAATGAGCAATGAATCTTTTCTTAGTCAAGGCTATAGAGAAGTAGTAGGCATTTAGTATCATTAGTACTGGCCAAAGTTAAGATGGTAACACAAATACAACCGTGTGGAGTAAGAGAGATGGATACCGCCCAAGCCACTTCAAATCCTGACTTGCACCATAAGATCCCAATACCTTGGATGCCAGTTGTTGTAAAGGGATGTGAGTGATGGAAGGACAGGGCTTCCTGCCTTTCCGGCAGAACTTTCCAAAATTGCTTCACGAGCACTTGGCACTGCTCCTAGCTCCACTCTGAACTCTGCAAGAGACAGCTTTTCCCAGTGGAAACCACATTTGCAGCTTTAGTTTAATTCTATTTCAATGCCGGGGACGGTATGCTTATCAGAGAAGAAAAGGGAGGTGAGGAGAAGAGGATGGCTGTGCCCAAACCACTGCACCGTCTTCGCTCTCTGCAGTTGGCTTTCCCCTGCATGCATTCTTCTGTCCTCTTTGCAATGTTATTCTTCATGTCAAATCTTCCTTAACACCCTGAACCCGATATTACCTGGGAAAGTTTTCTTCTCGCAATCTTATTATGCTCAGAGTATTGTTGGGATTACATTTATTTTATTTTTGCCTATTGATATTTTCCTAATTTCATTTTTGAGAGTTTTATTATTATTATTTTTTTTAAGTCTAATGTGGTTCCCGGGACAGAATAAAATGGTTTTGCTGGAAAAATTGATGGGTTTGAGGAGGAGGTTGCCATGGAAACCACTTAGGTTTTGATGATGAAAGATGATGGCACATCTTCTGGAAAGAACTTGAAACTGTAAGGACACTTGATCCTTTTTATGGCAGAGATAGCACAGGGCCAAGAATTGAGTTTCCACACAGAGGACAATGAGGCAGCCTCTTGCATTTCTATTTTACAACACCCCCACACTCACTTTTTAACAAAAATAAACAATGACTTTATGATCTCTATGACATAGGAGTCCAGTGCTTAGAAACACCATAGTGGTAAAAGGAAATGAAGTATTTCAGAACATGTTTCCTGGAGGGGAAGACTTAATCCAGGTTAGGAGTTAATGGAGTTGTAAATAGGGTTACCTTACATGATAAAAGGCTGATTGCCTTGTTTCTCTCTCTCTGTCTTGTTCTTCTTCCTCTGTCTTGTTCCTCATTCTCCCTGCCTTTCTTGTGTCAGCCACTGTTAGGGGACATCTAGCCTCTTATGCATTTCAGGTAGAAATAGAGAAGGAAATAATGAATGATTGCAAAAACAATGACATTAATTAATCATAAGACATTCTAATGGAAGCAGTGTGGGACTTCCGTGGTTTCTTTTGGCTGCTCTGGCGGAGAACTAGGAAAAAAGAAAACAAAACAAAACAGGCTACTCTTGTGCAAAAGGTCATGAAGTTCCCTAAGATTATAAATTGTATATGGTCACCACACACTGAAATATGTTAAAGAAACTGAGTTCTTGGCTTCTCTTTGACACTAAATTGCTGTTTGATGTCGGACCAAGCACCCTACCTACTGGGCTTTAAGTGACCTCATGAGGGGGTTGGACTGAAGTCACAGGAATTTCCCAAATTATAAAGGTTATGAGGTTATAAAATAAAGCTCAGTGTTGCAATTTATGCTTTACTTTGGTGTGTATATTTCTCACTGAACTAAATTCTTGGGTTATGTTTTCCCCTCTGGAGTTGCCCCTGGCCAGGGAACAGTACCTGGTGCTTTTTCTCAAAGCCAAGCTTCCTTCTGACTCTGCAAAGACAATTATGAAGAAAAACAATCAATGAGAAACACTAATTGTTTGAGGGCTAAAAACACACGAGAGTGAGACTCTATTTAAAAGCTTTACAAAGAGATTTATACCATGGCAAAATGAGAAATTGGCTTCTAGCACTGAAGTGTAGATCCCAAACATGATCTGGTTCTCAGTGGAGAAACCCAGACACACTGATTACGTATCTCGCTGTTGCTGACTTTGAGGAATCCTGTTACTACAACTGACCTGCCGAGTTACCTGTGACTACAAACAGTCTTGCTCAGAGTGGCATTATCTCTCCATACCCACAACAGTCTGGCTAGTCTGGTTATCAGAAGATACATATGTCTGGCAAGGGCTGCCAGCCAGGCAGTGGTGTAGGTTTTCATTGCCATTATTCCTAGATAGAGTCAATTCTGCTATAACACTTATTTTGAAAGTATGAATTTGGTCCAACACAATCAATATATTAATGGATAACTTGAAGTTAATCTGCATTTTGCATTTGTTTAAACATGGTTTTGTTCACATCCACACTAGATGAACACAGAAAACTATACCAAGTCACATAAGAATAAAACATACATGTGCATACCTTAAACATCTACCAGCGACCTCAGTTCACCACGAGTTATGAGCCACACTTATTCACATCTGGTGTTAAACCTTTTGTCCAATTCCAGATGATCCTCTTTCCACCACTTTGCAATAACGGATGAGCTGCAACCCTTCTGACACCTGCTTCCACAAACAAACTTCAGGTCTTTTTCAAAGTAAAATGCCATACTTATTGCAGTATTTATGTATTTCTTTACCATTTCACATGTGTAAAACTATGAACTATTTTTATCAGATTTCTTCATTTCTTTGTGTATGTCATGGTCAAGTTTTTCAATGTTTTGCCAGTAATCCCTGTGGTTTTCATCACATAATTTTGCATGGCTCAGTGTACTGGTTTTCTGTTGCTGCTGTAACAGATAACCTCAAACATGGCTGCTTAAAACAATACAAATTTATTATCTCACAATTTCTCTGAGTCAAATGTCCATTCACAGTGTGGCTCAGCTAAGTTCTCTGCTTAGGGTCTCACAAAGCCAAAATCAAGCTATTGGTCAAGTTGAGCTCTCATCTGGAGGTTACTGGGGGAGACTACACCTCCAGGCTCATTCAAGTTGTTGGGAAAATTCAGTTCTGGGTGACTGCAGAGCTGTGATCCCTGTTTCCTTGTGGCTCCACCTGTATTCCTTGGCTCATGGCCCCCTCCATTTTCAAAGCCAGCAACAATATGTGAAATCCTTTTTGCTTTGAATCTCTCTGTCCTCCCCTTTTGCTGTATCTCCCTGACTCCTTCTTCTGTACCTCCCTGACTTCCTTTTCTGCTCTCACCTAAGAGAAAGTTCTGCTTTAAGACCCAGAAAATCCAAGATAAATCTCCCTATTTTAAAGTCAACCAATTAGAAACCTTAATTGTATCTGCAAAGTCCCTTTTGCCATGTAAAAGAACATATTCATACCAAGGGGTGAGGGTCACAGAGACCAAATTTCTGCCTATTACACACAGTGATTTTTAGGAACCCATATGTCACATGATAGCAGAACCGACTATATGGATGAGGCATCTTTGTATCCTCACAGTTTTCCTGTTCTTCCTCCTGCCTTCACAATTTTGGCATCCTTCAACGTTTGTTCTTCACTCTCCTTTCTTTGCACTTCATGGAACTAGTACTTACCTTTTCTTTGAGTGACAGACTTTGGAGAATATAATAAAAGGTGCAGTCCATCTCCTCAGACAAGTTCAAATGCACGTAAAACTTCACAGATCCTCCTGCAGCCCATCCACGGAACTCCTGAATAATATACATGTCTCTCCCTGCCAGCTTATTTTGAAGGTTGACTTTGATGTAACTAGTTCTTGCTATGTGCCAGGTAAGGTGTAACCCATTTTGCATTTACTAACTTATTTAGTCCTCACAGCAAAACCATGAAGATGGTTTTGTTATCCATATTTAGCCCGAGACTTTAAAACAGTTTAGTATTTTGTCAAAAGGAGCAGTAATTCAAATCCAGGCTTGTCTAGTTCAAAAGTGAAACACCTGGCTTGAATTATTACATTACTACAGATCATACAAAACTGTTCATCTTTTGCCCTCATCTCTGTCCTGACATTCAACCCAACTAGCGCTCCACTCTGGATAGCACCAAATTCTCTCTCCATTTCTCCTACTCTTTTGTCTAGTTTTATAACTGTCATCCCCTTGTACCCTCATCCATCCATCACAGAAACTTGTTTTGTTTCTTCTCCATTCCTACATATCTTACCAACCACCAAACCCATGCTAATAATCAACTTCGACTCCCATGGCAAAATTCTACCTGTTCTTAAAGAAACAATAAACATGATATCACCTCATAAGTTTCGCTGACTCTATCATGGAGAAGCATTAAATACTCCCATATTTTAAAAATGCCCCTAGTAAATTATAATTAAAATACTTCTACTAGAGCACTTACCTCACTGTATTGTAATTAATTATCTGTATCTGTTGCAAACCTGATATGAAGTGGATATTCCCACAAGTAAAAGGTCATTATTGTACTATTCTTTTTAGCACATCATCTGGAATATAGTGTGAACTTAGCAAATATTTGTTAAAGGTAATCGACCTGAATTAAATTCAGGTAGAACAGCAAAGGTATAAGGTTTTAATGAGAACAGTCTGACTTTTGTCAGTAAATATATTTTAAAGTGTCATCCCAATTAAAAGAATGGGATAAAAAGACAAAATGATTGGATAGATTTAACCCACTCTAGGGAGTACTTTTGTTCCAAATGAAGAGTTTTCTAACTAAATAGCTTATTACTCGGGGTCATCCTAGGAGGGATGGCTCCTTATATGGAATCCTCCAGTGCTCCCTTCTCATTCCAGAGAGATGGCCCCATTTTTCTCTACTGATATACCACAGCAGCTTGTGTTCAGGAACATGAATATGTGGAGTCAGTTGACCAGGCAACAAAGTACTGGATACCCTACATTATCACCTTTGCAAATGGCTCTACTCCAACAGTGGTCAGTCAATGTGGCATCATTTCCGGGTTTGAGAGAGGCTCTGATATTCCTTAGCCTCATCTCATGAACTTGATTCAAGATGAAACTTTGAATCAGACCCCTGCAAAGACTGCCTTCCTATCCTTTACAAGTAGAAAATATTGAATATTAACATAGCATGACAGTGGATTATAGGATGTTTGTCACAAACAGGCTCAGAGAGTGAGTCAGGCCTGCCACTGTCCTAATACTATTGTATGTGTATAACTCCAGGAACAGACGTTTTCTGAATGCCACTCTATGCCCAGCCCAGTAGTGGATACTTTCATCCACTTTACCATACTTGATCCTCAGAACAATACAAATAAGAGCAGATTTTTTATCCTCCATTTTTTAGATGAAGAAATTAAGCTGATAGTGATTAAATAACTTGCCTAAGATCTTATCGCTAGAGAATTTGAACTTAAGTCTGTGCTAACTTGGTTTATGCTCTTCTGAGGCAAATGATTAGAATTCTTAAGTCAGGAAATGTGCTGGTGGGTCCAGGGCCCATCTGTTCCATGTCTCCTGCAGTTTCTCTGGAATTAGCTTTGCACCTGAGTGTTGAAGGATCCATCTGGGACTCCAGAAGTGATGTCCTCTAATCTTCCCTGGTGAACTGAGTGAAGCTTGGGCAGATGGTGATTTCCATGCCTCTACTACAGGTGATTGCACTGACAAGGTTCTTCCATGGAACCATGCCTACTGGATGCCAGGCCCTGCCATATGTAGACCTCCAGGCCTTCATCTCTGGCTTATTAACTTCTCCAAAGAGCCATTGGAGGACAAGCTAGTGGGAGGATATGGAGCCCCGACTAAATGCATTCCAGTTACAGGTCTGTCTTCCACCTGTCAGTTTGCATTCAGACAAGGATGATAATCTGGTTAGGTGAATTGAGAATTATCAAGATTCACTCACTCTCCCTATTTCCACAAAACAGACAGATCTAGAGATTGCTGGAAACCAGCGAAGCACATGGAAAGTGGCCGATTAAACTCCCCAGGCTCCGTTTGACTTCTCAAATTGAAAATCTAATCCTCAATTTCTCCTCACCGGTTAAATCAGCATAAATCTTTCTTGGCATGCGACCTACTCTGACCTAGGAAAAAGTTCCTTTAAATCCCCAATTATTAGCATTGATCTTATATGATCCCAGGTCTTTCATTAATTTTCAGAGTAGCAGATGTAAGTCACTCAGTCCCTAAGAATGCAATCCAGGGTCTGGAAGGAAAATAAAGGGATATCAGGATTATTTAGACAAGGAATTCTGATATTTTGAGGTTGATAAATAGGGAAATTCTCTTGCTTTCTCTAAAATGACTTTTAGGGTTGCTGTCAAAGCCATAGCCTTATGCAGTCTTTGATTTGACCCAGGATGGCATCTCATCCCTTACAACCTCACAAAAGTCAAGGATTCAATAATCTTTGCATCACTGTTTATACAGTCCATCAGGACATCACAGACATTGACCATGCCTCAGGTTCCCAGTGTCATTGCTCAGGGCTTCTCCCGAGGTCTCACAGTTAACAGGCAAACAGTGTTTTTGATTTCTGTTGTGTCAAAATGGCCCAATAACTGCAATTAGAGACTCTGTAGTTGCCCAGAGCCCCCAAATCATACACCCACTACCTCAGCAGAGGTGAGTTTTTAGTGAAGTTAATGAGGTGTAAGCTCCAGCATCCGTGACTTGCATGAGCTCCTTCTAAAATCCTAGGAGGGGGCTTGTGATGCTTCAATTGGATAATATATTTTTTTGCAAAATTTGCTAAAGTAAGCAATTCTTACCACAATCATGTAAGACTATCATTGAGTTCCACTCTGATGCCCCTACCACCAATATTTTTCCTCCTATTCGATGGCACTGGCATAGCTACAGGCATTTTGTGATTCAGCTAAGGTTAGGTCCAGTTTAGAGAGATATATTTATGTGGTTTTTGGTCATGTCTATTCATGTCTATAGTCAAGTGACTGTTAGCCAGCTCATAATAGGAATAGCTTCTAGGAACCCCTCTCCTGTTCACCATGTTGACTCACCCAGTACTGTGGCAGAAAGTTGTGGGGCCAATGATATCACATTCTGATCCCAAAGTGCTCAACATTAAAATGTATAATAAAGAAAGAGAAACAATGTTTGGTATACCTATGGAACCAAAAGCTAGTCTGTGGAAAATCCTTCCAATCACCAGATATGTAAAGCTATGACTGAAATGAGGTTCTTTTCCATACCTAGTCAAATCCAAAGTTCTCTCCTGTGAAGAATATATCTGATAATATAGAATATAAATTTATAAACTTATCAAAAATAGGTCTGGGGATTGATTGATAACCCAATTAATAAAGAGAAGTTAATCATTTGAACACATTGGAAATAAAGATAAATTCTTGCTAATATGACATGAAGTATTATCATGGACAAAGATAATATAAAACTCATATTATTCCATTATAATTAGGATATAAACAATAATTAGGACAAAATGGATAGTTAGTGGCAACAATTCAACAGATATTTGAGATGAGTCATCATAGAAGAAAACTTGAAATTCCCTGAAATCTTATAGCTCATATGTGAAAGAATCTTGATAGGGGTTTTCCCAAGATGGACAATAATCTACATAGTGACAATAATGTCCTTATCAGTAATGGTTTGTAAATCTAAAATAAACAAATACATAAAATTCTGAACTATTAAAAATTTAAAACAGAAACAAATTTTGATCATCCACCAGAGGATATGTGAATTCTATGCTGTCCTTAGAAAAATTACACAAAAAATAGTTGTCCTATGACAAGGCAATTAAAGATTATACAGCCAAAAGAAAAAAGAAAAAAAATATGCTTTTTATTTTTAGATTCTATAAGATTTGTGATATTTGTCAGTCCCTTACAATTTATATTTCTTGTTATTTCTTTTCAAAATTCTCAATAAATACTGTTTATCTCATTTTCTTTCCATAATTTTGAACTCTATTTCTAATAAGCACATCCAGAATTATATGAGCCTCAGGCTACATGAAGCCTGGATCCCCTCTGTATATCAGTCAGTGCCTTTTAGTTGAAAGTTGATAAAAACACAACTCAACTTAGGCAAAAATAATAGAGTATGAAAAATCAAGCATGGATGCACCCAAAGTCTCAAATTATGCTGTCAGAACTCAGTCTCATACTTTTCATTGCTTTTCTTTCTCTTTTTTTTTTCCTTCTGGGCTAGTTCCACCTTGAATTCAGCCTCGTCTAGTGGCGAGGTGGCTGCCAGCGGTGACAGACTCCACCTCATTCCCAGAGTGCTCCCAACTCTCTGACCCACATCCTGTATTGAATCTCATTGGTTGGGACTGGCTGCTGAGTCCATCCATGAACAAGCGCCAGAGCACTGTAAGTCTCTAGCTGGCCATAGCTGGAGTATGTGCCAACCCTTCACCCAGCACGTGAACAACCTGGAATAATGAGAAGGTGAGAAGATTAATTCCCCGAAGAAAACCAGGGAACTGTTCTTAACAGAAGGAGCAATGGACGCTGGCTTAGCAAAAGCAGCAGAGCTCCATTACACATTCATATTTTCTTCTGTATTTTCTGTGAAGACCTCGTTAGGCCCAGGTAGCCTATATCCATCAGAAACAGCAAATACTTGTCCACAGACTGGGAATGAGGGGAGAAAATCATGAAATTTCTCTCCAGAGATTGTCTTTATACTTTTCTGTAATTGAAAAGATTTTTTAATCATAAGTTTAAGGTATAGTTTTGTGCTTAAATATAACTGCTAGACTTGGAAGGGCAACAACAGGACCAAAGATTCACCATGAATATTGTTTGGTGTACTGTAGGACTCCACTTTCATTTGGTCACAAAATGAGCTACCAATATTGGGCATCTGACATGAGCCAATAGTACAGTAGTCTGCTGTGGTGCTAGAAAATTTATACACTTACTTCTAATCTTCACAGCCATCAAGAATGTATTTTCATGTATACGGTAAGGGTAAAAAAATGTGAACCCCACACAGATAAATAGCCCCAGATCACCCAATTAGTATATAGACAAGCCAGTATTTAAACTTCCAAACTGGTGCTTTTGTATCATACTATGCTACCTCTAAAGCATTTTGCCATACTTCCAACCTAAAGCATTTTATTTATGCCCGTGGGCGGTTGTATATTATAGAAGAAATCTTGCTAAGCATATACCAGATTATAGTCCTCTTTCTTAAAATGTATAAATTCCCCCATTGCAGCTCTAATACTCTGCAAACGTGGGATACATCCCATTTCCCAAATAAATTGTGGTCTCTCTAGACCAGTTTCATCAAAGCCCCTGGTGTTGGCAGCAGGCTTCATAACAGTTAATATGAGAGAGACGCTGCCTTTGTATGGTTTGATGTGCCAGGAAGAACAGCAGCACATCCTGGAAGTTACCAGGGCACGTTTAGTCTCTATGTTGCAGTCTCCTTTCTGAGCGGAAATCTGTGCAAGTTTAATCTGTTTTCAAGGACCTTGTTAGAAACGTCTTGAGTTTCTATGACATTCTACGTTTTCTGAAGCAAATTTAACTAAATTAGTGTTGAAAGTGGTTTGGAGAAGGGTGAGAGATACAGGAGAGTTTCAGCTTCCCTGTTCCCCAGAAAATCTACCAAGGAAGAAATCAGGGCACATGTAGGCAAACCTAGAGAAGTAATAGCACCTCTAGGTCTTGCAGGCAGTATTAGCCCTTCTCCAGCCCTATCTGGTGCCCAGAACAGGATGGGAAGCACTTATCCTAGCAGATTTGTTCCAAAGAAGGGGAAACCTTCTTAAACCTTCATATGTCAGTCCTGTTCCAAAACGGCAGACTCGATTATTAGTAGAATCCACACTCAACCCCTCTGGAGGAAGGAGGCCTCACGTCGTTGGAGCTGATGGTGTCAAATTATCGAGGAGATGATGTGAGAGCCAAGATTCTGCAAAAGGAGGGGTAACAAGGTTCAGGGGTGGTAGTGGTTGGTACAGTTGCCAAGAGCATTGACGGACATACAATGCATCTCTTAAAAGAGCACATTTTTCAGTGAAGCAGACTTGAAATCATCTTCTGGCAAATACTTACATGATATGACTCCAGGGAAATGTGTGAGGCATAAGTGTTCCAAGAGAGGAGTGTTTAGCCTGGAAGAGGGGCAGCGAAGCCTGTAGCTACTCTTCCTTCTCCTCACCTTACCCTCCTCCCACATGGTAACAGAGTGATTTATCTGTGAATATCAAATTAAGCAGATTACCCATGATATTGAGAGAAAGGAGAAACCCAGCATACTCGGTGGCGAACAGATGAATTCCTGTCCTGGTTTGCTGTGGTGGCCACTGGGAAGAGAAAGGGCCTATGCGTGGGTATTATACTGAAATCAGGTCTCTTGATGAATTTTTATTGGACTTAAATCTGTTTTCCTCTACTGAGATGCTAATTAGAATCATCTGGGAGCTGTTTAAAGAATTTCTCATGGACAATAATGAAAAACAAAGTCACCATAATCAAGGAAGATTTTATGATCTCTCTCTGTCCCTCTTTTCTTCACACATCAAGCCTCTCCTTTCAGGTTATGAATATATCAGGATGTGAGCCTAGAATGGCCCATGGCCATCAAGCACACCTTTAAAACTTATATAAAAGGTCCTTATTATATTATAAAGATGACTTTAAAGTTTAAAAAAATATACAGAAGATCCCTAGACCACAATAGAAGAAAATGGTCCTTAAAAACAAAGCTATACTCCAAGAGTGAACCCTATTATAAACAACGGATTTGGGGTAAGAATGGAACGGCAAGGTACTTTCTGTTATAACAAATGTACCACTCTAATGGGGGATGTTGACAATGAGGGAGGTTGTGCTTCTGTAGGAGCAGCAGAGATGTGAAGAATCTCCTTTCCTTCTGCTCAATTTTGCTATCAACCTAAACCTACTCAAAAAAAAATAAAGTCTATTTTGTTTTGGTGTGATCAAAATTTTATTTTATAATATTTAAATTTAATTGTAGAAATAAATACAATGTATTTTGTTATTCTCTCTGTATTCTACCACTTTCCTATATTCATTTACTTATTCTAGTATATTTGAAGGGTGTTTTTATTTTTATTTTTTTCCTTTTATTTCAGAATATTATGGGGGCACAACATTTGGGTTATATATATTGCCCACGCACTGCCCGTGTTAGAGCTACAATCATGGTCATCCCCCAAACTGTGTGCCCTGCACCCATTCGGTGAGAGTTTTCCCATCCTCTCCACCCCCCTCCCACCTGCCCGCCCCCTGATGAATATTATTGCCATGTGTGACATAAGTATTGATCAGTTAGTACCATTGGATGGTGAGTACCAGTGGTGCTTGTTTTTCCATTCTTGTGATACTTCACTTCAAAGGATGGGCTCTAGCTCTAACCAGGGTAATACCAGACGTGTTAATTCACTGTTGTTTTTTATTGCTGAGTAGTACCCCACGGTATATATATACCATATTTTATTAATCCACTCATGTATTGATGGGCACCTGGGTTGTTTCCACATCTTTGCAATTGTGAATTGTGCTGCTATAAACATTCGTGTGCAGATGTCTTTATTATAAAATGTCT
The DNA here is from genome assembly GCA_023783475.1 of Daubentonia madagascariensis. Taxonomy (NCBI): domain Eukaryota; kingdom Metazoa; phylum Chordata; class Mammalia; order Primates; family Daubentoniidae; genus Daubentonia; species Daubentonia madagascariensis. The sequence goes on from JAKFHU010000144.1 coordinate 16,107,042, forward strand.
TTTTTACCTCTGGGTAAATACCCAGTAATGGGATTGCTGGATCAAATGGTAGTTCTACTTTTAGTTCTTTGAGGTATCTCCATATTACTTTCCATAGAGGTTGTACTAATTTGCAGTCCCACCAGCAGTGTATGAGTGTTCCTATCTGTCCGCATCCCCACCAACATTTGTTGTTTTGGGACTTTTTGGTATAAGCCAATCTCACTGGAGTTAAGTGATATCTCATTGTGGTTTTGATTTGCATTTCCCTGATGATTAGAGAAGTTGAGCAATTTTTTATATGTTTGCTGGCCATTATTCTGTCTTCTTTTGTAAAGTCTATTTTTAAATAAAAGCTATAAACAACAAAATATACTTGACTAATGTTTAACTTTTTAAAATATACACATAAGCAGTCAAGACCTACAACATTAAGTGTATAATAGTAATGAAACCATTACATACTAAAATTTATGGAGATCACTTAAAGCTGTAGACAGAGATAAATTCATAGCCTCAAAAATTTTCATTACTACAAAAAAGTGAATAAAATCAAATGAATCCTACATATTCAACTGAAAAATAAAAAAATACTCAAAAAGTTGATTAAGAAAATTCATAAAAATAATAATAGAAATTGGTAATTTAGAAAAAAAGAAAAATATTTTCTTTTAAAAAATGAAATGTAATCGAGAAACCACTGGACAAGTGGTTGAGTTTTTATTTCTGATTCATCTCACAGCTGGCTGATGTAGGTCTAAGAGCAACTTTTTTTTTAATGGATAAACTATTTTCTGGATGCATATATATCTAAAAATAGCTGTTTCTTGCAATTATTCATGAAAATAAACTGTTAGCTGGGAATAGATTTTTTGGGCAGCAACAATTCCTCTCTTAAAATTTATTAGATATTTATTATCAGGGGACAATGCTGTAAACAAAAAGTCAGATGCTAGTTATTTTTTCTTCTTTAAATAATTATATTTCACCGCTTTATATTTATAAGAATTTTTATTAACCCTTTAAATTTTCTTATTTTTTTTTTAGTAATGTGGGATTATGAAAGAGTGGTTCTTTTTTTTTCAGTTTAAGAATGTTTTCTTTTGTAGGTTTTTAATGATTATTTTGTTTGATTTTTCTGGATCCTTCCTGAGGATGTCATTTGTTATTACACGAGTATTTATTTTCTGTCATTCTTAACAATCTTTTAAAAAAAAATAGTGACTCATAAGTGCTAGAGAAACAACAATGAACAATACATAAATGATCCCTAACTTTTGGAGCTTATAGAGTTTAAGATGGAAAAAATGAATAAATTAAATAAAAACAAATATGCATTCTGTTTAGTCCTATATCTGTTTATTTTCTCTTACATCTTTTTAGTTTTTTATTTCCACCTTCATTCTTAGATCTCTAGTTTGTCTTCTATCTTACTGCTTTAATTTTCTACTGTGTTAATTTTAATCTTTCCAGTTCCTATACAAGTTCTGTCCTTTTAATTACTTTTTTTTAAAAATTTTCACTTACTATTTAAAGCCCTCCCATAAACTTCTTTTTTATTGCAGATTGTATCTCAACCAAATCCATCTACATGCCTCTATTATAGAATTAATGAATTTTGGCCTTTTTAGAGCACACCAGCAAATGCATATTTTTTAGAAAAAACTCCCATTTGCTTGTAAATTCTTTCCATAAATATGCTTTTATTCCACATTTGTCAGAAAATGTACTGTTATAATGTTACAGAATCTTTAACTAAGTTTCATTTTGGTTCAGTTTACTTGTTCTTCACTGGGGAAAGGTCTCTTTAGATCTGGAATTTCCCAATCAACAGTGTGCACTTATTCCTTTTGATTTTTTTTCTGTCAGTCTAGGTATTCCCTGAATGTCCTTGCAGAGGTACAGGTGGATGTATGTATCACATCACCCACTACCAAAGTCTTGTAGATGTTAATCTAACACAGTTTTACTTGCGTAAGGCAGGACGATTTGAAGCCATCTGCACCTGTTCTTTTGCAAGACAAGGTGTATAAGGTTACCTCTGTTCCTGCTGTTCTTCCTGACTTTGTTTTGACATATGCACCCTTGCCTACCCTGGCATAGTCTCCTTGCCTTTCACACCAAGTGGTAGTGGTAGACGTGGTAATGGCAACTCTGTGCGGAGGATGATGACATGGTATGACCTCCAGGGTTCCTGTTTGCCATCACAGACACCAGATATCTGAGGCTGGAGTGCCAGGCAGAGTAGGTGCAAACCTCAGCCTACCTGTTGGTTCATTGGCCTTGTGGCTGTTTAAGTGGACTGGGCATGAGCAGGAATTTTTGAACTAATTTGTTCTCTGGTACCAGAGACAGGAGTAACTTCTACCATAGTCTGGGAAATTTCTGATTGACTGTCTTAGCTCCTGAGGATGTTATGATATTTTTGTCATATTGATTTTGAAGGAAAGGTGAGAGGAAGCAAACCCTGTGACATAATTGTCATCTATATATTGGGTTTCGTCCTTTCTTCCTTCCATGTGTTCCATTCTCAAGGTCATGGTATATTTGTTTTCTCAACCTTTCAACTTCAAGTACATGAGAGGAAAAGTTGCCTAAGCTGGTGGTAAATGCCTGGGCAGGGGTCTTCAGGCCCATCCTTCCATTATAATGGTGGGCTCTACACCAACCAAATGGAACAATGATTTGTAGGAAGACCCTAGAAACCAAAGGGCATGATAGCGTGATAAAATGGATGAAGTCTTGTCAAGAATGATACCTTCTATGTGCAGATACATTTTAGAGCAGAGGTTACCAAGGGTGGTCCCAGGACCAGCAGCATCAGTATTTCCAGGGAACTTGTTAGAAAAGCAAATTCTCCAGAACCACCCCAGCCCTGTTGAATCAGAAAGTCCGGGGGGGGTGTCCAGCAATCTGTGCTTTAACAAGCCCATCAGGTGATTCTGACACATGCTAAAATTTCAGGACCATAGTAGGGGCAAATGAGGTTGGTTAATGGACACAAAATTACAGCTAGATAGTAGGAATATGTTCTAGTGTTCTATAGCAGGGTAGGGTGACAAGAGTTAACAAAATTTACTATATATTTTCAAATAGCTAGAAGAGAGGATTTTGAATGTTCCCAATAGGAAGAATAAATGATAATTATTTGAGATGATAACTTTCCTGATCTGATCATTACACATTGTATAAAGGTATTGAAATATTATACCATAACTCATAAATATGTACAAGTATTGTGTCAATAAAAAATTTTTTTAAATGTAAGAGTTCGAAAATCACTATGTTAGTGAATAAAGCATGTTGTAGTCAGTTCCCTGTAAAAATGAGGTCTGAGCTCAGCATATATTCTACCATCCTAGCAATTGAGTTGAGGACAAATTATAATAAAAGTAAATAGCCAGTAGTATGTCTTATAATTAATTTTTAGCACATTGGATACTGTTGGCATATTAATTCTATTCTTAACTCTTTGTTTTAAGTGTGTCATAAATCTGAGTTTGATAAATAAATTTCAAAGCTACTTCTGTTATGTTAAAAAAAATTATAATAAAAGTAATAGGTGGTTTCACTGTGTATTTATTTACTCACTCAGCTTGTGTGTCCGTGCACCCAGTGCTGGAAAAACAATGGAAGATTTCCCTGTCTGGTGATAGATGAAAACACATATGATCTCCTAAATTATGAAGTATTTTGGTAAGCACAGACTAGGAAAGAATGCCATGAAAACATTCAAATTGACTTTGAAGATATAAGGAAGTCCTCATAACGAAGGGCATATTTGAGAAAGGATATATTAGAAGAAAAAAGTCAAGGATTATGCAAGATAAAATGAAGTGAGAAGCATATGGGGTTAAGTGAAATTTCCAGGAGAATAAGTTAAGAAAATGTGATATCAACACCAAGAGAAGTCACAGAAATAAGAACAAAGTACCCTAAAGTCAAAGAGAGATGGGATTTGGGTAGTATCCAAGGTTAAGGGTAACAGTCATAACCTCCAAAGTGCAGGGAATGAGCCAGGTGAGTGGTCCTGGCAAGTTGTTTGGCACGGTCAGAGCCCACCTCATCTGTTCTCAAAGTAACAGTGGGAAGTTATTGGATGTGACGTCTCACCAGAACTATATCATGCGATCTGATTTCACGTAACCTGGCCCAACTCTGAGCTCTCCAGTAGGTGGAATGTTCTCTGGGAATGGAGAAATTGTGAAAATCTGCAGTGTTTCAGGGAATTTGGCAGTAGGAACTGGAATCCTACATTTGATATATGGTGTCATTATATATTCCAGTGTATGAAATTTGGGATCAGGCTATTTTTGAGGTAAGGGTCTAGCATAGCTTGAAATATAAATTAACTCTTCTCTTAAGCCAAGTTTCTTGGAGCTTTGTGAGCAATAAATTTCAACTTGTCAGATGCATCAGAGTTTTTTAAATGAACTTTTTTAAATGAAGAGTTACATAGCAATCGAAATGGCAGAAGATGCTGATGCCAGTGCCAAGAGGGCAGTGAATATGAAAGAAGCTGGATTCTATGACTCTGACATATGGGTTTTCAGGAATTGAGAGAAAAGAAAGCTCAGAATCTGAAATTTTGGACCATAGAGAGTTTGCATGTGTTGATGTCTCTGGAGAACTAAATATAACAGCTCTGAGAGGTATCAGGAGAGAATAAAACAGTCTTAATTGTCAGGCATTATTCTAGAAACTTTCCCATCTTCTAGGACATTCACTCTTCAGTCAACAAGGTTAGAGACAAGGAATTAGCATCACAACATTCAGATGAAAAAATGGATGCTCAAAAAGATTTGGTAACTTACCCCAAATCTCACATATCTAAAAGGTGGCAAAACCAGGATTGAGACCCAAGCCTGCAGCATGTCAACAACTTCCTCCTACTCAACCCCCCAAACTCTGTGTCAGGAGTCCTTGCCTTCTTCTACGATCTCTGGCCTGCCAAAGGGACCCCACAGTGTCTCTATGGAAGTGGCTGAGGAGCCAGAGCAGCAGCCTTTATTAGTTTCACAAAATACATCTGAATTAGGTTTCATTGATTCAAGTAGAATGAGGCCAGATTTATGGAGTTAAGAAACACTAAATCCTTCCTTTCCTGGGGCTCAGGGAGAAGGGAGGTCTTCTTGCTGCCAACCAAAAAAACAAAGTGGTTTCTTATTTCTCCAAGGCTGCATGTGGAAGCTTGAGCTTCCAAGATATAGCTAACAGAGACGAGCAAAGTTTCAGAGTCCTCACCACATGGAGAGAGCGGACTCAGCAGCCATGCAGGGTCCAACTTGCTCTGCATGGGCAAGTTTCCCATGCCCTGGAGCGAAATCTGGAATTGGACATAAAGGCTCAGATAAGGGGATCATCAGAGGAGGGGTATTTGCTCAATCCTATGTTCGTTCATTCAACCAATATTTATTTTGGCAGGCTAGGAAAGGAGAGCTAAAAGCAGCCAAAGTCTCCATTCTGCTGCAAGGCTGGAAGTTCCATGAAGCTGGTCAGGGGCTCATATCGTAAGACTGATGAGGTGTAAGCTAAGGCTGAGGAAGAGGGAAGTGGGGTAATAGGACAGCAAGTCTGCCCAGGAAGATGGGCAGGTTCAGGACCTGGTCGGGTAGCCAAGGAGAATCAGGAATATGAATTAGACACAATGGCCAGGGGCAGGAGCAGAAGAAAGCCAGTAAGGAGCTTGAGGTGCAGAGATGGGAAGGGGATGGGATCTGAGCTGAGGACTTTCTGAGGCTCAAAGGCTGGGTTCTTCTCATATTTCCGGTCCAGGACACACACGATTCTCAGCACATGTGCAAACTAGATCTCATGGGTGAAGACAAGTAAGATCTCCTAGAAAGGTGTCAGGTGGAGAAGAAGAGACAAAGGGGCAGTGAGCCAGGCAGTTTTAGCAGCTCTGCATGCAGTTTGGGTTCTGGAAGGTACAAATTCCTTGTTCTGTTACATGGTGAAATGCAGATGCACCATCCCGCAGCATCCAAACTGACGTTCCAGGGTCTGGTGAAATCTGGTCTAATCCACACTAGGGATTCAAAAAGATTAACAAGTTTATGTTGCACAAGGTAAGCCCTGCTGAAAAATCATGCTCACTAAAATGTTCTAAACTCAAACACTGCCTATTGGGACAAGCTTTCTTTCGAAAAGTAAAAACCGTACTGTCCATTTTCTCAAGTGACAAAACATAGGATTTAAAAGCAAAGCCAACCTTGAAGATTTATTTCTAAAATTTACCAGGCCAGAGAGAATTACTTTTGACCCATTCATCTTATCCTAGTTTGGAAAATTAGGAGAATTTTTTTTTGGTGGGTGGGTGGGTTACATTTTAAAAATTTCGCTATATTCTAGGAATTACAAAAATCTTAAAGCTCCTATCTAATTAATGAAAGTAAATAAATGCAACTAAGTGTCCTTTCTGATTAAGCTAACTGAGGCGGGGGCTACTTCTGCCACTGCCCAGGGCCTCGGCAGTGTTGGTCAGATGGAAAGACCATCGGTCCACCGCTCAGGCAGATCTGAGTTGGAACCTCTGGGCCGCTAAGCATTAAATACCTACCATTGTGTCTGATCCACAGTGGTCCACACTAAGTTTAAGGCTCATTCTCTTTGGTTTTCCTTCCCTCCTTCTCTCTCCCCAAGGAAAGTGTTCTTAAATATGTTAATATTTATTCATGTCTATATGTGAGCGATTTCCTCCCCCAACAACTCTGACCTGGCCTTTTCTATCTAGCAGTGCACATTTGGAGGCAATGCTCAAGAAATCACAAGAAAATGAGTTCAGAGAAGTTGGTCTTCAAGGCCCAGTGGGAATCCCGAGTCTTACAATAAAGCACCTCCCGAAGCCAATTTTGTCCCACACGCACTGGCAGACAACGAAACACGGCAAGACGACGCCCTGCACAATGTCTACCACGTTTCCCCCTCTTCTCTGCCTGCCTTCCCACAATGCCTGGGGATGGCCCCAGCAGGCACCCCGTGGACACCCCTGTGCGGGAGCCTCCCCGGCCCTCCCACCTCTCCCCTCTGTTCCCAGAAAGCAGTTAAATAGACTGGCACTACCAGGAGGCTCTGCTTCTGGACAGAGCTCCCACACCAGGGGCTGCATTCTGACTCCAGCCTTGCCCAGTGGTTAGGAGAGCACAGATTGCTGAGTCACCTCATAAATTGTTTCAGATGAGTTTTTCTTCCCTGTTAATATACCACGGCAGGAGGAAGTGGCCAGGGGAAGGATGCTGAGCAGAGAGAGACAGGGTTGAGAGAAAGGGCTCAGAGGAGCAGGAGGGAGGGACAAAAAGGGACGGGATTTAGATGCCCGCTCTGTCATGGCAATCAATTCCAGCCGTAGTAATAAGATAACACAGAGGGAAAAACGCAATGTGACAGAAGTGATAAAAGAGAAATGAATCCTCATTACCTTGCTGATGAAAGGGCCACAGCTGCTGCCACTGCCTATCACGCGGCAAGGGGGCATCTCATCCCAGTGTTTATCACGTGGGTCTGGGCAAAGAAGGGGAGAGGAGAGAAACGTGCACAATGACGTTTAGCTGCAGAGCAGTGAAACTCAGCAACATGGGGACCCAAGGAGTCACTCCCTCCCCCCCCACTACTCTCAGCGAGCCCCCGCCTCTGGCAGAGGGAGGGGGGAAAGAGCGCCTTGACTCACCCAACCAAATCCTTTGAGCCCTCTGAGCTTTATTTGGCGTCCAGTTCTCCAGCAGGAGCGCACATAATCGCCAGAAGCGTGAGTGTGGCACGGCTGCAGGCAACGAATGGGTGCCGTGAACACGCTGCACGATTAAGCTAGTGTCTGGAGCTGGTGGTGACAGCAGAGACCGTAGCACATTGTCACAGGCAACCTAGAAGACTCCTTGGGGTCTCACACTCCATATTCCTCAACAGGGTTTAGGGAAAGAAGCATTTTGCCTTTGGCACCCAACACTCCTTAGCTTGTCCTTCAAAGCCTCTCTGTTAATTGGCCCCAACCTGTCTGCACTCACTTCCTTCAGCTCCCTGCTGGATGCTAACTTTACTGGGCTACAGGCAGCCCTAGAACATGCCTGTGCTTGCCCACGCCTTGCTTTCCACGTCCCCCTCTGTCTGTCCTGCCCTTTCTTTCAGCTTTAATTGTCCTAGTGTTGTCATTCTTAAAGACACAGGTCCAATGGTTGGAAATGACGTCTTTCTTATATAAATCTCCTTTGCTGCTTATCTCTATTGTTTTATAAACTTTATCACTTTATATCCGGGACCAGAGTTATTCATGCAGGTATCCCTTACTGGGCCGTGAGACTCTAGAGACGTCCGCATTTCTGTCTCGTGCGGGGGTTATCAGAGCTATGGCACAGTGGGTGCTCACTGTCTTATTTTTGTTTGTTATTGTGTGTTTAATGAGTGAATGAAAGCAGAAAAGAGGGACAGGCTCTTTTCTCCATAGCTGGTTGCTGGGATTTCTTCCCATCCGATTCCTCAACCCTCCGTGGATCCTTGGAATGTCAGCTGTTGTTGATTCCAGACTCGATGACAGACTCAGCCTGGGGCCTTTCCAGTTCTAGCTGTGCTTCCTTCCATGAATTCCTGAATGAAGCCTGCACTGGCAGGAAGCATTAGTGCCCCGACACCTATTGTCATATCTTAAATTGGACAATGGACCATGTTTGCATGTATATTTCAACAGTCTAGTTCCCTTTAGAGCAGGCACACTTGACCCTTCAGAGGCATCCTTATTGCCATGCAGGGCTTCTCCCCTCTTCTCATCAACATGTGTCCTACCTTTAATAAGGGCCATCTCCGTGTGAATCTGGGTCAAGTGTGGAATGAAATATGTGTCTAGGATGCCATCCCTCCCTTTCAGGATGTGCAGGACAGAATACATACCCAGCGGTTGTCAAGATCTCTTGGGATGGTGATGTGACAAAGACAGTTTTATCTCAGAAGCAGAAGTTGGACTAGTGAAGAGGCAAGGAAACTGTTAGAGACTGAATGTTTGTGTCCCCAAAATTCATATCTTGAAATCCTAACGCCCAATGTTATGGTGTTAGGAAGCAGAGCTCTGGGAAGGTAGTTAGGTCAGGAGGTAGAATCCTCATGAATGGGATTATTGCCCTAATAAGAAGAGAGACAAGATAGAGCTTGCTTCCTCTCTTTGCTTTCCACTGTGTGAGGACACAACAAAAAGGTCTGCAAACTGGAACCTGCGACCCCTCACCAGAACCCAACCATGCTGGCACCATGATTGCAGACTTCCCAGCCTCCAGAACTCTTTGAGAAACAAATGCTTGTTGTTTCACCAACTCTATGGTATTTTTGTTATAGCAACCCAAACTGACTAAGACAGAAGCCCACCTGCCTGTGTTCACTGAAACACTGCAACATGCATCTTTCTGAACATGTGGTTTATATCCAGCTGGCAGTACTCTGCTTTTCAGGTGGTGCCTACACAAGAAATTAAACACCATGGAATCATGTACAGAAAATTACTTCCTTTTCAATTGCCTTCAATCCTTCTGACTACAACAATGAGAAAGACTTAGTTTGGTGCTAGACCTTAACACACTTGGACACTTATTACTGTTCTCTTTTAACAAAAAGATAGTAAGCCTCAGGTCTATAGACTTCAAGATCTGCCCTATCTGGCCCATTTAATAATAATGGCTTCTTTTTGTAGTATCGATTTATATGGTTATCCTTTGTTTACAGAAGGTGATTTTGGTTTTCTACTAATGCGCTAATGATAACAACAGCTAACACTTCTTGAACGTTTATCATGTACAGGGCATTATTATGTTTGCAATGTTTTGATCTAATCTCCATGACAACTCTATTAGTTGGGTGCTATTATTATTCTTCTTACATATAAGGAAACGGAGGCAAAGAGAGGTAAAGTAAGTTATCTAGGATCACACAGCTAACAAGTAGCACAGATGGGATTTGAACCCAGTATGTCCTGTTAATCACTATTCTATTACTGCCCCTGGTAGTGATATAAAATGCCTTTTTGGAACAAAGTTATTTAAGTATTAAAATGTTAAAAGAATGTAACTATCAAATAAATAACAAATAGTATTAAAGAATCTTAAAGGGAGAACATAAATACTTGGTCTTTGGGAAGATCAGAATTAGAGTCATTCAGTTATGGTCTGCACAGTGCCTCTTCTCTGGCCAGTAACAACCCAGATAAGGGAGGGGATTGAGCAGAGATTAGGTGACCAGCTATCCAGGCTGCTGTTACAAAGCAGTCTGGACTAAACCACCTTTCTGAGTTCTGAATGGAGTGGTGGAATGTTGTGGGCTCTAAAGTAAACCAGACTTGGCCATAAACCCTAATTTTTCTACTGTGGCCTTTGTGCAATTTTCTGGGTCTTTCTTGATTTCAATTTTCTAATCTGCAGGCATGAAAAAAGTCACACATCAGAGGGTTGTTGTGGTGTGGAATAGAGTGATATATACAAAACCACTAGTACGGCATGGCCTATACTAGATTTTTCACAAAGATCTGTTTCTTCTAAGCCTATAATTTTGTACTGTGACGGATGCCAAATGTGCTCAGAGATACTTGTATGACCAGATTCACAGTGTCAGGAATATTTCTGAACTGAGAATTTAAAATATGTGTGAATGTCGCTGTTCACAGTCTTAAACTTCTAATAAAGCACAAGATCCTACCCAACCCCCACCTCATTTCCAATAGTAGATTCTAAATTTATTTGGCAGGGGAATTTGGGTGGAAGCCTACATGTTGAAGATATACAAAAGTCATATTTTTTGCAGGAGAACACTAGCAATGAAGAACCTGTGCACCTTGCAAGCAGAGGATGGTGAGAAGGCTCAAGGACCACCTGCGGCAAAATGTGAAAAATATTTTCTTTTACCACCTCAAGAGCTCCCTTTTTATTCTCTCTTTTTCTTCTAACAAAACCAGTTCATAAGAATTGATCTCATATTGTTTCAGTAAATAATGAACAATAAAAAATAAGTATTTTATTGCTGGGAAAACAGAGAAAGTCTCTGTCCTCCAGAAACTTGGTGTAACTGGGGAGACAGAAAATTAAACATGCAATGAGTCAATTCAATTGAAAAAAGAATTAGGCCCCTACGGTTCAGTGTCTAGCACTATGCCTGGGGTAAAGCAGAAACTCAATATTTGCTGAATGAATGAATCTTGAGGTCAGAAAATTTGCTTTTTCTTGGAGTATAAACATTGACTCTCTTCCCATGCCCACTCTTTGGTGCTCCCTCAATATCCTGTACCTTAGCCCTCTCCTTGTTGATGTGGTTGCCTTCTCCATCATATTGAACATCCCTTGATAGAGAATGTGTTTTTTATATCTGTATGTCCTAGAGCCTGGCACAGAGTAGGTGCTTAATAACAGCTTGTTGAATTCATTTTGATATGATCCTCATGTCTTGGGATGACTTTCTTCTAAATCTGGTACATCATGCATTAGAAACATAGTGTAGGAGTTTCCTGGTGCTTCTAGATCCCACAAAAGTGACTATCCAGTGTAGATAGGAGATAAAATAATTGAGGTCATTTTAATAAAACTTCAATTTTATCCTCTGGTTATTTTGCAACCAGCTCTATATGGTTATGTTATCCTTTATCAGTTTATAAATCAGTTTCAGTAGGTTCATAAATTTTGTATTATGTGTCACAAGAATTTGGCCCTGACTTGAAAACACTGGCTGTGCTGATTAAAATCCAGGCCAGGGCTCCCACCCAGGTTTGAATCTTTCTCATAATGACAGTCTTAGTTTTGTGCATTTTTAAAAATTTAAACAATGCTTCTTATGAATGGATCATGGATTTACACCCAACTAAATTTGTAACTGAGGAAGAAAATGTAATATTCTGATCTCATCATCTAGTGGAAATATTCCCAAGAGAGGAGGATGGGAAGAGATGAAAACCAGATAAAGGAAACTAACCTCAACTATGTATACATTTCTCTGCTGGGGGCTTTTATTAATATAAGTCATATACTTGTTCAAGCTCAATATCTTCAGTACAACACTATGAGACCTGTGTTATTAGCCCCTTTCACGTAAGAGAAAGCTGTGTTTCAAAAAGAGATTTTGTTCAGTCCAAAGTCATGCAAAACTGACAGAGTTCAGGATTTTAAGACCACTGCAGAATTCTTAAAGCCAAAGGTCTTCTTTCCACTGGGAAGCGAAGACAGTCAGGCAGGGGAAAACCAAACTGATTTAGGTGTCTCTGTAGAAAATGGATTATGAAGAGGACATCTTCCATGAACATCCATGGAAATAACTCATTATTTGAGGAACCCATCCAGCATGTCAATCTGTATCAGTGCATCCTGGTGAGAGCAGGGGATCTGAGTAGAAATGAGAAACACTTGGGTGGATTGTGGTGAGTGTTTAGGATATAAGTATTTGGGAAAAGGTAGTTTATTATTGTTTGGTTTGGTTTGGCTTGGTGACTTTGGTAAGAAATATATAAAAATCAGTTGAAATGGAAAGCAGGAATTAACTTTACAGAAAATAAAACACACATACACTTTAAAATGCTGCAAACCTTCCTTTGTCTTTAGGAATAAGTACACACTCTTCTTCACAGCCCAGGTCTTGAAACTTTCTGGCCCCAGTTCCCCTTCAACTCTTTCTGTTCTGCGGCACATACTCATGGTCTATGCCCCTGCTACACTGAACAGCTTGACTAGCAGTTCACCCCATCCTCTTTCTCTCTAACTCTTTTTGAATAGCTTTACTGAGATATAATTTATGCAATAAAGTATGCATATTTAAGACACACAATTTGATAAGTTTTGATCTCTATATACCCCTGTGAAGCCATCCCAGATAATGAACATATTATCCTAAAAAGTTTCCTCCTGCTCCTTGTTATTCCCTCCTGCCTACCCATCCTCCCCACACCAAGAAACCACCGATCTGCTTGTTGTTACTATAGATTAGTTTGAATTTTCTGGAGTTTTACATTAATATAAATCATACACTTGCCCACCTTCTTTATCTGGCTTGTTTCACTCAGCATAATTATTTTGGGGCTCATCCATGTTGTTGTGTGTATCAGTATTTCATCCTTTTCATTGCTGATAGTAAGTATTCCATTGTATGGACGTACCACTATTTGTTAATTCATTCCCCAGTTGCTTCGACTTCTTGGATATTACAGACGAAGCTGCTATGAACATTTGTTTAGAAGTCTTTATATGAATGTGTTTTCATTTCTTTTGATTCAATACCTGGGAATGGACTGGCTGGATCATATAGTAGATATATACAGATTTATGTTCAACTTGATTTTTTGTCACTTAAACAACAGAAATGAATTGTTTCACAGTTCTGGAGGCTAGAAGTCTCAAGATCAAGGTGTCAGGAGGTCAGAAGGATTGATTCCTTCTGAGGGCTATGAGAAAGAATCTGTTCCATGCCTCTCTCCTAGCTTCTGGTGATTTGCTTGCAATCTGGCAATTTATTGGCCTATAGAAGAATCACCCCTATTTCTACCCCATCTTCACATGCCATTCTCCCTGTGTGTGTGTTTGCATTCAAATTTTCCCTTTTTACAAAGACATCAGTCAGTTGGATTGGGGGCCCCCTCTACTCCAGTATGGTCTCATCTTATGTATTCAACATTTTAAGAAATTACCAAACTGTTCTCCAAAGTGGTTGTACCATTTTTCACTCTCATCATCATTGTATGAGATTTCTAGTTCCTCCACATCCTTGCCAAGTTTACACTGGATATAGTCAATCATTTTTTTTTAATTTTAGCTATTCTGATAGTAGTTATTGATATCACATTGTGTACTTCATTTGCATTTCCCTAATGATTATGTTGAGAATCTTTTAATGCACTTATTTGTCACCCATTTCTCTTTTTGGTGAAGTATCTTTTCAAATGTTTTAATCACTTATTTATTAGGTTGTTTATTTCTTATTATTGAGTTGTAGGAATTCTTTACATGTTCCAGATACAAATCGTTTGTCATATCTATGATTGGAAAATACTTTTGTCATTCTGTGACATGTCTTTCATTTTCTTAACAGTGTCTTGTGAAGAGCAGAAGTATATAATTTTGATGAAGTCCAATTTGTCCATTCTCTTTGTGTATTTGGGCTGATATAACAAAATACCACAGACTGAGTGGATTGTACCACAGATTTTTTTTTTTCCTCACAGTTCTGGAGATTGGGAGTCCATGATCAAGGTGCTAGTAGAGTTGGTGTCTGGTGAGGGTTCTCCCCTTGAGTTGCAGGTGTCCACCTTGTCCCTGTGTGCTCACATGGCCATTTTTGGAGTGTGTGTGGTAAGGGCGTGGGGAGAGAGGAGTGAGGGAGCTCTCTGGTGTCTCTCCTTATGAAGACACTGATCCTATTGGATTGGGATCTCACCTTTACAACCTTATTTAGTCTTGATTACTTCCTTAGAGGTGTCATCTCCAAATACAGCCACACTGGGGATTAGAGAGTCAACATATGAATTTTGGAGAAGATACAAACTTTCAATTCATAACACCAATTTTTTAAATTTTATGGGTTATGCTTTTGATGTCCTATTTAAGAAATCATTGCCAAAGGCAAGGTCACAAAGGTTTTCTTCCGTGTTTCATTAGTTTACATTTGGCATTTAAGTCTGCAATCCATTTTTATTTACTTTTCTTATATGTATAAGGTATGTTTGAAATTCATTTTTTTGCATATGCATATCTGATTGTGCCAGCACCATTTATTAAAGAGTATTCTTTCCTGATTGAATTACCTTGCAACTTGGTTGAAAATTAACTGTCTATATATGTGTAGCTCTATTTCTGCTCCATGAATTGGTTTGTCTATTTCCACACTGAAACCACACTCTCTTTATTTATGTAGTTTTATAAGTCTTGAAATCAGGTCATGCTAGTTCTTCAAATTTGTTTCTCTTTTTCAAAATTGCTTTAGCTATTTTAGGGCCTTTGCATATCCATAAATTTTAGAATAAAGTTTTCAATTTCTACCCCTCAAAAAAAGCCTACCAGGCTGATGGTTCTGACTCATGAATGTTGTACATATCACAATGGATGTACATCTTCAATTTCTGTCAGCAATGTCATGTAAATTTTTGTGTATAAGGATTTTTGGTATAAAAGATTTTTGTCAGATCTATCCCTAAGTATTACGCATTTTTAAATAATATAAATTATATATTTAAAAATTTTAGTTTCATATGTTTTGTTTTATATTAAAAGACAATTGATTTGTATCTTGATCTTGTATTATGCAAACTTACTACATTCAAATATGAGTTCTAACAGTGATTTTGAAATTTCTACAGATTTTATACATAGACAATTATATTATCTGTGAATAAAGAAAATTTCATTTTTTTCCCAATCTGGATGCCTTTAATTATTTTTCTTGCCTTATTGTATTGTATACAACCTCCAATAAAATGTTGAGTAGAAAGGGAGAGAGCAAACATTCTTGTCTTGTTATTGATCAACATTCAGTCTTGCACAATTTTGTATGATATTAGCTATAGTTTTTATCTGTTTGTTTTATAAATGTCCACTATCATATTGAGGAAGTTTCTTTTTATTTCTGATTTTCTGAGAGTTGTTTTTTGAATACTGAATTTCTCATATGCTTTTTCTCCTTATATTTACTGATGATCATGTTGTTTTACTTTTCTAGTTTATTAATATGGCAAATTGCACTGATTAATTTTTGAATGTTAAACAGACAGTGCATTCCTGGCATGCATCCCTGCTTGGTCATGATATACTACAATTTTTAAATATTGGGGTTGATTTGCTAAAATTTGTTTAAAATTTTTTTATTTGTACAGATGAGGAATATTAATCTGTAGTGTTCTTTTCTTGTAATATCTTTGTCTGGTTTGAGAATCTGAGCAATGTTGGCCTCATGGAATTAGTTGGTAAGGGTTGCTTCAATTTTATAAGATGAGATTATGTAGAATTGGTATAATTTCATCCTTAAATGTTTGGTAGAATTTACCACTGAAGCTACCTGAGTCTGAGGTGTTCCCTTGGGGAAGGTAGGGAGGGAGGAGAGTGGAGATTTATTTAACTACATATTCAATTTATTTTAAATGATATGAAGCTATCAGGTTATCTATTTCCGCTTAAGTGCTTAGGTAATTTGTGTCTTTTAAGGAATTTATTTCTATCATATAAGTTGTCAAATTAATCCAATCCATAAGATTATAAAATGCTCCCTTATTATCCATTTAATATCTATA
This sequence comes from Daubentonia madagascariensis, assembly GCA_023783475.1. NCBI lineage: Eukaryota > Metazoa > Chordata > Mammalia > Primates > Daubentoniidae > Daubentonia > Daubentonia madagascariensis. The sequence goes on from JAKFHU010000144.1 coordinate 16,123,243, forward strand.
GAAACTATAGTGATGACAGCCTTCTCAGTCATAATAATGTTATTTTGTGTTCTTTGGTTTTTTTTTTAAATATACCTTTTGGCTACATTGGTTTTCTCTATTGTTATTTTGGTTTTATATTTCTTTTATTTCTGCTTTGTTTTTATTGTTTCCTTTCTTATGTATATTTGGCATGAATTTGCTCTTATTTTTCTAGTTCCTTAAGACAGAAACTGAGATAATTGATTGGAATCCTTTCCTATTTTCTAATAAAGTCACATAGTGCTATAAATTTTCCCCAAGTACTGTTTTGTTTTCAATTTTTATTCAGTTAAAAATACTTTTATTTTCTCTTGCATTGCTTTTAACCCAGGAGTTATTAAGAAGTATTTTATTTGGTTTTCATACATTTGGAGATTTCCCAGAAACTTTTATGTTAATTATATCTAATTAAATTCTACTGTGATTTGCATTAATTAACCCTTTTAAATGTGTTGAGACAGTCTATGATCTAGTATATGGTTTTTATTTGTAAATGCTCTATGTTTGCTTCAAAAGAATGTGTAGTCTTCTGTTGTTGAGTGGAGAGTTCTATAAATAACAATTAGATTAGTTAGTTGTAGTGTTATTCAAACCTCTATATCCTTAGTGAGTTTTTCCATCTATTGTTCTATTAATTATTAAGAAGAGATGGTGAAATATTTTACTATAAACTGTAGATTTGCCTGTTTTTCCTTGAAGCTCTAAAAATGTTTAGGATGATTATATGCTGTTGGTGAATTAACACTTTCATCATTATGAAATGACTGACCTTCTTGATCAATGGTAATATTCTTTGCTCTGAAACCTACTTTGTCTGATATCAATATTGGATTATTTTCTATGATTATATTTTATTTTATTTGTTAATTCTTTGGTTATAACTCCTTGTTTTGTTCTTTTAATAGTTGCTTTAGAGCCTATGGTATATATCTTTAACTTATAACTGTCTACTTTCAAATGATATTATGCCACTTAATGTACAATAAAATAGCCTTGCAATAGTATTCTTCCATTTCATCCTTCCTGGCCTTGGGGTATTGTTGTAAAACATTTTACACGTGTGTGTGTGTGTGTGTGTGTGTGTGTGTCTGTGTATAGAAAAAATACCTCACTACATTGTTATTATTTTCATTTAAACAGTCAATTTTCTTTTAAAAAATTTGAAAGTCTTTTCTGTTTACCCATGTAGTCACCATTTCTAGTGCTCTCCATTCTTTTGCATAGATTCATATTTCATCTTATATAGAGAAATCTTCTACCTGAAGGAATCCCTTTAACATTTCTTATAATGTGGGTCTGTTGATGTTAAATTCTTTCAGCTTTTGTATGTCTGACAAACTTTTTATTTGCCTTCAGTTTTGAAAGCTATTTTCATTGGGTATAAAATTCTAGGCTGACAGTTTTTTTTTTTCTTTTAGCACTTAAAAAATATTGGCTTATTCTCTTTTCTTTTGCAGTGTTTTTGATGAGAAATTAGCTCTCATCCTAATCTTTATTCCTCTATTTATAATATGTCTTTTTTTTCTCTGCCTTCTGTTAAGCTTTTCTTTTTATCACTGGTTTTAAGCAATTTGACTGTGAGGCATGTGTATTTTTCTTATTTTTCTTTTGCTTTAAGTTTGTTGAGCTCCTTAGGTCTGGTGGCTTATAGTTTTAGTCAAGTTTGGAAAGTTTTCACCCATTTTCCTCAAATATCACCCCCCCCAGTCTACTCTCTATTAGAAACTCCAATTACTCGTGTATTAGCCCACATAAAGTTGTCCCAGTGTTCAATAATATTTTCTTCTATTATGCCTTATCTCTTATCTGCCACTAATCTTATCTAGTGTATTTTTCATTTCATACATTTTAGTTTTCATCTCTAGAAGTTTGATTTGGGTTTTTTTAAAAATATCTTTCGTGTTTAATTTTAATTTTTAGATCATTTGGGATATAATTACAACTGTTTGTGTTTTAATTCTAACACTGTGTCAGTACTGCGTTAGTTTCGATTGACTGATTTTTCTCCCCATTATGGATCATATTTTCCTGCACTATGCTTGGTTAATATCTGATTGGGTGCAAAACATTGTGAATTTTGCTTTATTGGGTGCTGGGTGTTTTTGTGTTTCTATAAATATCCTTTAATTTTTTTCTGGAATGTAGTTATGTTACTTGGACGGTTAGATTTTTTTAGATTTTGTTTTTGAGATTTGTTAGGAGTGGCCAGAGTGGGATTTAGTCTAGAGCTAATTATTTCCCACTATTAGTGCAAAATTCCACCTAATGCCCCATGAAATATAAGGCTTTCCAGTGTTGAGGAATAGACACTACTTATGGCCTGTGTGAGCGCTGGGTACTGCTTCCTCGAATTTATTTGGGTAGTGTTTTTCCTGGCTTTGGCTAGTTTTTGCCCACACATGTGCTGACTAGTACTCTGCTGCATAATTAAGGAGAACTCTCTACTTATCTCTAGAGCCATCTCTCTAAGCATCTCTCTCCTCTCTGGTACACTTTTCTGTGAACTCTAGCCACTTTCATCCCTCTGGACTCTCAGCTGTGTCTCCTTGATCAGGAGTCCACTTTTCCCTGCCTTGTTTCCCCTCCTTTTGCTGAAATTTTTCAAGGTCATAGGATGAGGCAATTATACAGCTTACTTCATTTGTTTTCCATCTTTCAGGGATCATTGTCCTTTGTTGCTTGAGGGCCAGTGCCTCTAAAACCATAGTTTCATATGTTTTTCCAGGTTTTTTTATTGTTTTATGTAAGAAGGTAAATCTAGCACCTGGCCAGAAATAGAATTCCCCTCTGATTCTTTTCTTTTTCTGGTTTTGCACAATTTATTGGCTTTACCTGAAATACTCTTTTCTTCTCTTTTTGCAATCATTTACACACATTTCAGGTCTTTACTTGGTCATTTCTTCTCCTGGGTGATCTCCCAGACTGCCTTTTCTTAGTGCTCCTAGAACACCTCAAGCTTAACCCTCCTTGATACCAACAGCATTGAATATAATTGTCAGATCTCAGTATCTTCTATTCTACCAGACTAGGAACATCTTGAAGGCATCATGGGAATAAAAATTACTTTCTTTTTATTAGTACATCCCCTGTTTCTTGTACTGAGCTTTGCATATGTTCTTCAATATTTTTCAAAGTGCAAATATTAATAAATAAATGGGCCAACTCTTGACTAATTTCAACACAATAGGCAAAATAGATGGAGAAAATAAAAGAGGCACATTTCACTGAGGATGTATTCCTCATACAAATTTGGCCAAATATTAGAATATTTGTGTTCCCAGACACCATGATTGTATTCTCTAGCATGTCAACAGATCCGACAATACCACACTAAAGTACAAGAATTAATGTGTGTGCCCCAAAATTTATCTCCTAAATTGTTGAAAACAATAGTAATTCAGTAAGTCTGTGGAGTGCTCTTTAGAAGAACGGACTGGTCTAGTGATGGCTGTAGCACTGTCACATAATCACAGAAGTCAGCAGATCAGACACCCAAGCCTGCCACACATCAGCAGCACTGAGGAGCTCTGCCAGTTTGCCTTTGCTTTTGTTCAGTGGCAAAACGGTAAAGGGGATGAGGAGTGTGGGGAAGACAGTCTGAATGAAACCAAGCGAAGGAGAAGAGGAAGCATCAACATAGCATCAAAAATGAGATGCAAAACAATTTCTACTCAGAGTTCAGGTATTAAGGACCGATGTCATCCCTCTGACATCAAGGAGGTTCATGAGGGCCAGGGATTACCACTTGGCTCCAAAACATGGTGAAGGTTTAGGATTCATGTCTGGAAAGCAAACACATGAACCATCATGGCTTACCACCTATGTTATACAGATCTCTCCAAAAATATCTGTACGAAATGAACAATTATCTAGCAAATATTGTCCCAAGTGGTGAGGAATTTATGGACTCAAAAGGGGATATAGTCCAAATTTGAGTAGTTTTTATTAAACAGAGCCAAAAACCCTGTCCCTCTGCAATTTTCAACTACTAGTACTGGTGCTGTTCTCCTGGAACTGTACAAATATGTTTGCTATTTCTTCATACGCCTACACTCAGTGTTGTTCTGGAGCCAGCTTATACCCATTTGTATAAGCCAATCTTCTCAGTGCAAATTCGATGTCTTCACATTGGTGGTTTGAATCTAGCCGTGATGAGAGTGTTCATACCACAGAAATCAGCTGCAAATTAGGGCTGTTTCCACAGAGAGTCAATTGTTAAACATTTACTAGCATACCACTGGTTGCACTTTAAATATTAATATTTGTTGACAGTTACTGTTTTAACAATAGCAACCTAAAAAAAACCTCAGTGCATTCTAGAAGTCGTTAAAAGAAAAAAATAATAATAATAACTTTACATCAGACTGCTCACATTGGGCCAGGTTCCGTGTTGCAGGACAGCTGACACCTTCAGCCTATGTTTTCCAGGTTCCCATGCGAGTGGACTTCTGCTAGATTTGCTCATTTGCATGCACTGATGAGAGATTGGGGGTGGCTGGTAGAAGGGAGGACAAGGTATTTCTATTCTTCTGCTTCTGTTCATGTCTCCTGGCGTAGCTATATCACTTCTTTGGTTTCGGATCCTGACAAAGAGACCTTCCACAGTGCCAGCTTCTGGAAGGTGATCCCAGTCTTTAAGCTGTAGTATCACCACTCCCTCCCGCTGTTCCCTGTGGCCTGAGGAAGTGGTGGCACCTACTCTTGCTAATGTCTACATTGCTGACTATTCTGTATTAGGCTTCTAAGCTCTCTCATCACCTGTGTAAATCCTGAATTAAATTCCTCTGCTTAAATATTCATGTGGCATCTGAATCCCAGTTAGATCCTGACTAATATAGTGCTTAAGTAATTGGCCAAAGTTCACACAGAAATTAGTTAAGCTTGGATTTGAAGCCTTGTGTCTGACTGTGGATACTGTGCTATATCCAATACTCTGGCATTTCCTTCAAATCTTGTTCTGGTTTTCAAATTCTCTCTATTCAGGCTGCCTTACATGGCCTGCTTAGAATGAATAACCAAAACTCCAGGAGGGCCAGGTAAGGTCCTGGAGAAATGTCCTCACTGATGTCCAAATGCAAAGCTTCCAGCTATGCATCTTTGCTTACATGGAAAACAAAGGAGATTATATGAACTTTCCAAGGCTCTTTTGCTATAGGACTGTATGATCTCGCTGTGTCTAAAAGCAGTGTTATTTTATATTTTTGGCCGTAAGTAGAGACTTAATGTGACATAACAATAAAACATAAAAACACAATAATACGTCTGACTTATTGTAGGCCCACACTCTGTTATATTTGTTGTTGAATTAGAACTATGTCACATACTTATAAGGAAACAAGAAAAGTTTACAGAACACATGCACTTGGTCATCATTACCCTATTTTTCTGATCTCTTGTAATTCATCATTCTTAGCTCTCTTTAGAGAAAATCTTACCCAGTTTTTTTGTCTAGCCTGTTCACAAGTACACACTCTATCACTGTGTCCAGTTGTGCCAAATCCCTGGTAGTTGTCGTCATTTACTTTGTTTTGCCCTGTCTAGTTCTCTGGTGATGGATATAAAAATAATCCCCTTAGAGGTCAGGGCTTAAACTTCCTGCTATGGGACTCCTATGTTTATCACTATGACAAGTTTGGTTTTGTATTTTTCTTATCCTTGTATCTATGGTGTTTGTTGGAGTTCAGGGTGGTGGGGTTGTGGCTCAGCCAGTGAGAGAAAAAATTTTTTTCAACCAAAGAAACATTTTGGAGATCATACACCTGCTTCTCCCCACCCCTGCATTGGGAGGTTTCATACAATAGCTAAACTACAATTATTTCACAAGGCATTATTTTCTCTTTCACAGAGTTTGCCACAAATACAGTGTATCTATTCACCTATCATTTGTTGTTTCTCTCTCTCCACACTATGAAGGCAGAGTTTGTTTTCTCCACTGCTGCAGACAGGACAGTGTATGGCATAGTATCAATAGGAAGCCCAGAGATATTTGTCACTTGAAAAAAAGTGTATGCATGAGTGAGGCAGACATATGGTTGCAGGTCAGACATCATATAACACCAAACTCCTTCTCTCTGTGCACTTCTGGGCCCTCCCATCTTTTCCTCGAACAGGAGTGAGGAAACCAGGCAGTCCCAGGTCATTCCTTGACTGTAAAGAGATCTCTGCCATGCTAAGCCCTGTTGCGTCTGACTTTCCTTCCTTAAGCATCATGGTCCGTGACTTATAGATGAAGCAAAATCTTGAAAAAGAAAACTACTTCTACATTTTAGAGGTAGAACACATAAAAAAGGAAAATGTTCTGTATTTGGAATAAGCAATGAAAACAATATCAATACCCTGGGTTTAAAATCAATCCTTCATCACTTATAAGCTGTATTACCTAAGACAAGACCTTTAGCTTCTCTGGCTTCCATTCTTTTTGTCATATGTGAAATGCCTGTAATAATTGCACCCTCTTTCACTAACTCATGCATTGCTCAGGGATTTAAAGGTGGTTTCCCAGGCAGTGACCTTGCTCCCAAATGACACCCTTTTCTTTCTCACCCATTTCTTCTCTCTCATAAAATCTCCAGTTCTGCAATACATTGCTCCCACCCAGCTTCCAGGAAGAAATTCTCTCAAATGTCACCATTTCTACAATGATGACTGATAATTGACGGATGTCCTTCCTAAGGGAATTTATATTTTTAAGTATGATGCTTATTTGGCCAAAGAGATATCATTCTCATGGTGGAACTTCAGGCTGGGTTATAAACTCATTGGGAAGTTATATGGGTCCAGCTTTTTCAAAATTAAATAGAAATAACTGCCTTTCTCACCTATGCTTAAGGCCAGGTCTACTCGGCTGATCAACCTCTGGACATGTTGTATATAACACCTACCAAAGATGCTATCGATAGGGTCTGATGTACACTGCAAAAAATTGGTAAAGTACAGGTTAGATTATATCAGCCCTCAATAGATAGTGACCCAAGCAGTATGGCCCCGTGGTATGTTCTGGCTGCTTAGAAAGTGAAGCTGTGAACAGTCAGAACAAAATAATCTAAGTTTAGACTATGGGCCTCAGATGACAGCTGGGGACAGAGTTGTTCCAGGAAAGGATTATTCATACATTAATAAATCCATTTAGGATTCCAACTATGACATCTCAGAGTTTCTATAAATTAAGGTCTGGAAAGCACCTTATTAATTGCATTGTCCAGAATCGTCTAGATTTTGCTGTAGTATCACATTCACCCCCCTCCAGTCTCAATGGCTTAGTAATATAAGGTTTATTCCTTTTTTAAAAAATAAAGTTTGTTTTGTGTATATTTAATGTATACAACACGATGTTATAAGATATATATATACACACACACATATATATATAGTAAGATGGTTTTTACAGTGGAACAAATTAATATGGCCATGATCTCACATAGTTACCCATTTCCCCCCCTGTGGCAAAAGCAGCAATAATCTACTCATTTAGCAAAAACCCTGAAGACAGTACACTGTCATTAACTGTGGTCCTTATGTTTTATGTTGGACTTTTCAACTTGTTCCTCCTACATATTTGCTATTTTGCCTCATTTAGCCTACATCTCACCATTTCCTCCCCGAAACCCTACACTGACCTCTGTAATTATTCCTATATTCTCTATCTCTATATATTTGACCTTTATTTTTTGAGATTAAACATGTAAGTAAGATCATGCCATATTTATTTTTTGGTGACTGGCTTATTTCAGTTAGCCTAATGTGCATGAGGTCTGTTAATGTTGTGGCAAAAGGCAGGATCTCCACCTTTTTTAAGGCTGAATAATATTCCATTGTGTGTATGTATCACAGTTTCTTTATCCATCCATCCACTGATAGACACTGAGGTTGTTTCCATATCTTGGTTATTGTGAATTTTGCTGCAATGAACACGGGAGTGCAGATAACTTTATGAGATGGTGATTTCATTCCCTTTGAGTGTACACCCAGAAAAGGGATTGTTGGATCATATGGGAGGCCTATTTTTAATTTCCTTAGGAACCTGCATACTGTTTTCCATAGTGGCTGCACCAATCTACACTCCCATCAACAGTGTAAAAGGGTTCCCTTTTTTCCACACCCTCACCGGCACTTGTTATCTGTTGTCCTTTTGGTAATAGTTGTCCTAAGAGGTGTGAAGTTGTATCTCATAGTGGTTTTGATCAGCATTTCCCTGATGATTAGTGACGTTGAGCACCTTTTCATGTACCTGTTGTCCATTTTTATGTCATCTTTGGAGAAATGTCTGTTTAAGTCTTTTTCCCATTTTTAAATCAGGTTATTTCTTTTCTTGCTATTGAGTTGTATGAGTTTTTATACATCTTGGATATTAACCCCTTACCTGATTATTGGCTTGCAAATATTTTTTCCCAATCTATAGCTTGCCTTTTCATTTTGCTGTTTCCTCTGCTGTGCAGAAGCTTGTTGGTTTGATGTAGTTCCACTTATTTATTTTTGCTTTTGTAGCCTAAGCTTTTGATGCGGTATCCAAGAAATCATTGCCAAGGCTAATGTCAAGGAGCTTTTCCCCTGTTTTCTCCTAAAAGTTTTATGGTTTCAGGTCTCATGTTTAGCTCTTTTATCCATTTTGAGTTGATTTTTGTGTATAGTGTAAGATAAGGGTCCAATTTCATTCTTTAGAACGTAGATATCCAGTTTTCTCAGCACCATTTATTGAGAGACTGTCCTTTCCCCATTGTATCTTTCTGGTGACCTTACTAAAAATTAGTTGACCATATATGTTTAGATTTATGTCTGGGATCTCTATTCTGTCACATTGGTCTGTATCTGTTTTTATGCCATTATCATACTGTTTTGATTGCTATCATCTTGCAATGTAATTGTAATTGGGAAGTGTGATACTCCAACTTTTTACCCCCCCAAAATTGTTTTGGCTAGTCAGGGTCTTTTGTGATTCCATATAAATTTTAAGGTTGTTTTTTGTATTTCTGTGAAAAATGCTATGGGGATTTTGATAGGGATTGCATTGACTCTGTATATTGCTTTAGGTAGTATGGACATTTTCAACAATATTCTTCCAATCCATGAGCATGGAATATTTTTCCATTCATTTGTATTCTCTTAAACATCTTTCATCAATGTTTTACAGTTTTTAGTGTATAGGTCTTTCACCTCCTTGATTAAATTTATTTCTAAGTACTTCAGGTTTTTTTGATGCTATTATAAATGTGATTGTTTTCTTGAATTTTTTTTAGGTAGGTCATTATTTGTGTATAGAAATTCCATGGATTTTTTTATGTTCACTTTAGATCTTGCAACTTTACTGAATTTATTTATTAGATCTAACAGTTTTTTGGTGAAGTCTTTTGGGTTTTTTATATATATGTATATATATCATGTTATCTGTAAATAGAGATAATTTTACCTCTTTCCTTTTATTTCTTTTTCCTATCTAATTTCTCTTGATAGGACTTCCAGTGCTATGTTGCATATAAGGGGCAGGAGTGGGCCTCCTTGTCTGGTTCCAGATCTTAGAGAAAAGCTGTCAGTTCTCTCCACCGATTACGATGTCAGCTGTGGGTTTTTCATAAGTGGCCTTTATTAAGTTGAAAAACTTTTCTTCTATACCTAATCTGTTAAGAGTTTTTATCTTGGAAATATGTTGAACTTTGTCAAATGTTTTTCTGCATCAATTAATAAGATCATGTGGTTTTTGTCTTTCAGTCTGTTATTATGATGTATCATATTGATTGATTTATGTTGAATTCATTTTGCTAACATTTTGTTGAGGATTTTTGCATTAATGCAAAAATGCCATTGGGATTTTGACAGGGATAATGGCTTGTAGTTTTCTTTTTTTTGTAGTATCTTTGTCTGGCTTAAGTATCAAGGTAATTGTTAGCCTCATAAAATGTGTTATGAAGTATTCTTTCCACTTCTATTTTTTGACAGAGTTTAAGAAATATTGGTGGATTAGGCCACTTTACATTGCTATAAAGGAAATATCTGAGGGTGGGTAATTTATAAAGAAAAAGGTTTATTTGGCTCATGGTTCTGCAGACTGTGCAAGAAGCAGGGCACTTGCATCTGTTTCTGGCAAGGGCTTCATGGAACTTCCAATCAAGGCAGAAGGTGAAGGGGGAGCAGGTATGTCACATTGCAAGAGCAGGAGCAAGAGGTGGTGCCAGGCTCTTCTAAACAACCAGCTCTTGCATGAACTAATAAAGTGAGAAATCATTTGTTAACATGGGGAGGACATCAAGACATTCATGAGGGATCTGCCCTTGTGATCCAAACACTTCCCACTCAGCCCCACCTCCAACACCGGGGATCGAATTTCAACATGAGATTTGGAGGGGCCAAATATCCAGACCATATCAGTTGGTAATAATTCTTCTTTGAAAGCTGGTGAAATTCAGGTGTTAAGCAATCTGGTCTTGGGTTTTTCTTTGTTTAGTGTTTTTAAATTCCTACTTCAATCTGTTCATTATTGGTCTGTTCAGGCTTAAAGTTTATTTCTTACTATGCTATTACCTATTGTGGATTGTCAGGGCCTCTGCTCCATGTAGTCACCCAGAGAGCCAGGCAAACGTATTCAAAAGGCACAGCTTTGCCTTGGAAGTGGCAGATGTCACTCATTGGATCACCTCCCAAAAATAGTTACATGGCCTTGTCTATTTATAAGGGGGCTAACAAAGGTGGCCTTTCAGATATTTAGAAGAGAGTTGAGCAAACTATTAATTTAATATCTACCATAAATATTATCTAGTTAGTGTTTTTTAACCCATTCTGGACCATGAACTCATCTGATGAAAACTATGGATCAGCTACTCAGAAAAATTTAGATGGTTATAGACATATTTTTGCATGGAATTTCATTAAGTTTGCAGATTCCACTACATCTTAGCCGGGAGGCCTCTACCAGAAGTGTGCTGGAACCGTCTTGTAGTGGATTTCAAAAGCCATTTGCAAAATATTTAAGAATTTTTCAAACCAGTTGATGTTGTGTTATTAGCTTGGAGTGGCCACAGTGGGAGTATTTACACTATGGAAATTGGCAAATGCTACCAACCAGTTCCCCCTAGCCCCTTCCCTATTTTTCTGGAGAGTTGGTTGCTACCCATTTCCTAGAACACCAATTCCACAGTGGCCTCTCCTTGTTTCCAGTGAGGCAACTTCTCCTCTAGATCAGAGATCTCAAATATGCATCTCACATGTCCATTTTGCTTGACTAGATAGGAAATTTCTTAGAGCACTGCTTGGAGAAGGAATTTGAGATGTAAAAGAGTACTAGCATCAAATAGCAATATCTGACATAGGTGTCAGAGCCCAAAATGGCAGCAAAAGTATAGAATTCCTGCTTTTCTAATACAAATTGTCAGGCAGAGGGAGAAAAAGAAAGAGACAGAAAGGCGGCTTGGCGAGCAAGACAGGTTTTCATGGTGGAACCTGAGGAGCGCCTTTGTCAGAAAATAGACAAAGACCCCGGCTCTTACTGGCTGGGGGGTTTTAAGGGCTCTAAGTGAGGATTCTCAGGGGGTGGGGCTGAAGTCTCTGGGGTTTTTGAGAGGAGCCGGTGGTCCACAAGCGTAAGGAGGGGGTTGCATTCTTGACGAAGGGAGGGGGAGTTCTTCCTGGAACCTTCGCCAGTCTCTTTTGGCTCCATCCCAACCTTGTAATTCAAAGTTATTTCTACAACCTCTGCAGTCCCTGCAGGGCCCTCATCGACCTCCTCATCCACCCCGCTCCCCTCCACCCATTCCTTGAATTCCCACCCTGAGTAAGCCCAACACAATGACCTTGTTATACAGATAGAGATACTAAGGTCTGATATGATTAATTGAAATGACCTGCTTAAGCTCAATTAATGTTATCAACAACTCTGGATTCCTCTACTGTGTCCAACCCTGTCTCTGAAATATCTAGTGTCTGCAGCAGCCTGACACAACCATAGGTAACCCTATGACAGTGTTTTGGTTAGTTGCAGCTCCTCTACCGATTTTATTATCTTGGCCTTTGAACGTCATCGCTTTCCTGTGGATGTGAACTTTTTCTAGTACTATCTACCTGAGAATCATTGAGGCAAGCTCCTCTTCCCCAGAAAGGAGATCCTGCTTGATATAACCTAGGGCATCTGAGATCTCCATCTGAACTGGAGATTAGATTTGGAGATCAAAGGACAAGGCCAGCTTGTCCTTAAATTAGTGAGTATCTGTTGGCATGACAACCCCTTGGCACTAGCCCACAAGTTAGGTGCTACATATTTTATCACCTGTATTGATTAAATCAATTAAGTACATTAACCTTGAGTGTTTGCATTTTTCTCATGCACAATTTTAAAACATACACTCAAAGATCAAAGGCAAAGGAAGAAACACAGCTAGAGACCTGGTTAAGGCAGTGCCCAGTCCATGCCTCCCAGATGGTCTAAAGTGAGGCAGTTATGGATGCTTCCCTAGTGTGACACCACGACTCCAAAAGTAGTGAACAGCCCGGTAGAAGTGACCCCCTCATATGTTGGGGTACACTTATGCAGACATTCTGGATGCTCAATTGAGGGTACACTAAATTAGTCTCCTCTCACTCTTTACCTGCTATGTACCTGGTTGACCAATGACCACCAGAACATGGAAGAAAGAGCCACAAAAGTATCACTGCAGTGGCTAATGATAAACAGTGATGGAGTGTCAAGGCATTACTGCTTAGACAACACAGGACTCAGGAACTGTCCTCCAGCAGCTCATGATCTGTGCATGATATGTCTTATTCTACATGTAGAGGCATGGGGAGATCATGGTCTGCTCTGATCTCCTAACTTCCAGTCTCCCTGCAACAGATGGCTCATGTCCCAGATAAACAGTGTCTTGTGGCCCCTTTTATTTTACATCCTAGAAGTACCAAGACCAAAAGAGTTTAAGGAATGTTGTCACAATGCCTTCATTCTCGAGAAAAATCAGATCCACAGAGGGGAAGTAATCCATCCAAAGATGCATGGCCACTTTATTTTAAAAGTCATTGTAAAGACCTAGTTATCCCAACTTTTAGCCCAGTGTGGCAATCAGTGGCATTCTAAATAGAGTCGAAATTATCTAAAATTTTATTGAAAAAAGCGACACAATTATGCCAAGATTTATAATACTCATTTACAATCAAATAATCACTTTGTTTATAAAAAGTGTGAGGTTTTTTTCTTCCTGATGATTTCTAGTTGTTATTGTTCATTTGACTGCTCTGGATTTACATAGTTGGCTTGGCTGTCTGTTTTCTTCCTCAATATGTGGGTTTCTGCTAGTCATTACCATGGGAGAAATTAGGGCAGAGACTGAAAAAGTAAATTAACAGCAAATACACATTCATGCCATGCATCTGGTACTTTTTATTTTTCAAGGAATTTTCTACATTCATTTCCTCAATTCATTTTTAAAGCAACTTTGTGAGATAGATCAACTATTATAATCTGACCCATTTTAGAGTTGATCTAACTGGGCACATGAAAGTTAGGTAACATTCACAGCATCACACAAGCATGTAGTAGCAAAGCAAGGACTAAAACCAGTTTTTATGCCTTGAAGTCCAGTGTTCTTTCCATGATATTAATGTGTAGTATCTGCTCTAATTTGAGTTCTATCTACCAGCCTTCCACTAAAGATTTAAATGCAGGTCCCCACAAGAATCACTAAAATAATAATAATAATAAATTCTCTCTTTGTTATATAGACATATGTTTCTAAACCCCACTTCCCACTTATTTGGGACAGTGTCAACATTAGGCTCTAAAGTAAAAATTTGCCAAAATATATGTCACAGAGTCCACATTCAAAATCATGCACTTTTTATCCATAGAAGTTTCTCTCAAGTTCTCACTCATAATCGAACTATCTTAATTTTGTGCACAACTCTAATCAGTCGCCAAACCTAGAGCAGATTAGAAGGGGTTGAGCGGTGGATGGGAGAGGGAAGAGGTGAGATCGAATGATTATACTGCTGCAATTACTTTGTGGTAACAACAAAAAATAATATCTGGGAAGGTGACAGCAAGGGGGAGAATCGAGAAAATTTGGAAAGCAAAAAAAAACTGAAAACAGAGAGTTGCTCTCCAAACACCTGATAGCCTGGTTCCATTTTGTGAGCCTTGGTAGCTCCTCAGGTCTTATTATGTAAATAACCCTGAGCCATTAAGAGCCATTTCATTTAAGTTCATTAAGATTTATAAAATGCAGTGCATGGGCAATATATATAGCCAAAGTGTTGTACCCCCATAATATTCTGAAATAAAAAAAAAAAAAATGCATGGAGATGGATTGCCACCCATTCTAGAAACGTTTCAATCCCACATTCTTGAGATTAGTTCACCACAAATATATATTTTTATGCTTTATAGGGCATAAGCAAATAAAATTAGTATATCTTTTGTTGTTGCCTTTTAATTAGGAAGCAAAGGGGTAAACTTCTGTGACTTGGAAATGTCCCCTATGTGGAAAAGGTCCTTTGTCTGCAATGGCAGATAAATAAGGCATCAATATTCACTCTCTTCTGTATTCTCAAAGGCCACCTTATCTCAGAGGATATGAGGTCAGGGAGGCTGGGAACTCCCTCTCCTATCAGAGCTGGAGCCACCACCCACCCTCACAGTGCATGTCTGGAGCCATATGCCTGAAAAGAGACTGGTAATGGTCTGTGGTGTTTCCCAGAGCAGAGGATGACTGTGGTGGCTGGTCCTGGAAGAGCAGAGGGCCAGGAGGCTGCGGGTTTGGGGGTAGAAGGAAGGGGCAGTCAAAAGGGTCAATGCACAACACCCCAGGTCCTCAGGAGAATGGAAGCTGTCAGGGCAATTCAGAGAGTGCAATACTAAGGCGACCACCACAAACTGTGCGTCACATTTAGGGTTTCTCCAAGGAGGACTGACTGGGTATATTTGCTCTCCCGCTTGCCACTTGTGGCTTCATTAGCCTGCGTGTGTCTTGTTTCTGGGATTATTAACTACTAGGGCCATGAGTGTGGCCACGCAGGGCAACTACACTCACTGCCATCATTGCAAGTCTGGTTTTTTCTTTGCATTCCAGTTTGATCCCAAACACTATCTGCTTTAAGAGACTGACCCAGATGATGTTTTCTAACGCTGCCTTCGCCTTCCACCCCAGACAATGTCCTAAGGCCTTGATGTCCTATTTGTGTTTTTTTTTTTTTTCATGACAGCATTTAAAATGATCTTACTGTTTGTGTACTTTTTTTCCATCCCTCCACTAGGACAGATCCTGTTTGCATTGTTCATTGCTGCATCCCTGCTTAGAATACTGCTTAGGACAGTGGTGCTTAATAAACACTCATGCGAAAATGAATGACTGAATGGATTCATTAGGGTTATTATTGTTTTTCTCACCAAATTTCTTTTAAATTAACCTTTGCAAAGTGGATGCTATGAGTCATTACAGGGAAGCTAAGGGATTGCCCCAGGTCATACAGCCCCATTGCTGTGTTCCCTTTCATAAAGGCAGATACAGCTCATCTGTTATAGAAAGTTCTGGTAACTTCAGTGACATTCATGGGCACCCTCTGTCCTTAGTGAACATTCTTTGTACTTTGTCACCTATGTGCAGGCCTTTGTGGGACAACAGAAGAGACAGGGCTTCATTTGACTGATCCAAGAGGCTGGGAAGATCCAGTGGCCTAAAGAATCATCTAACACTGAAAGCTGAACCCATGGACATTCTGAGCTCTTCTGCCATGTAGAAATATAGGGCAAGATATGCAGAATTTGGATCTCATTTCTGACCTTATCCCCTATTTTGGTTATTTTCAACAGAGGCCAAAGTTACTTCTCTGCTTAGAGACGCCAACCTCACTCATAATAAAATCCAAAGACCTTCTGTGACTCCATGACCCCACAGGATCTCTCTGACCCCACAATCTCTGACTCCTCTCTTACACTTTCCCCACACTTGAACTTGCCAATACCTCCACCAAGACCACTCTCCTCCCTGAGAGTGAGCTGCCTGGCTCACTCCTTTACTTGCTTCTCACCTCTGCTCAAGTTATTGCCTTTTCAGAGATATTCACATATATTTCACAAATATTGCTATTTGTGATGGTTAATTTTATGTGTCAACTTGACTAGGCAAAAAGATGCCTAGTTATCTGGTAAAACATGACTTCTAGGTATGTTTGTGAGGCTGTTTCTGGAAGACAATAGCATTTGAATCAGTAGACTAAGTAGAGAAGATCTACCCTCACCCATGTGGGTGGGCACCCTCTAATCCCTTGAGGGCTAGAATAGAACAAACAACCGGAGGCAGGGCCAAATCCACTCTCTCTGTTTGGCCTGCAAAATCCATCTCCTCCTGCCCTAGGATGTTGATGCTCCTGGTTCTTGAGCCTTTGGACCTGGACCAGAATTTACACCATTGGCTAGCCTGGTTCTTGGGCCTTTGGTCTCAGACTGAATTACTCCACCAGCTTTCCTCGTTCTCCAGCTTGCAGACAGCAGATCATGGAACCTCTTGGCCTCCATAATTAATTGAGTCAATTCCCAAGCCGAAGAATACAACTCCATTGAAAAACCTGACTTTTACACTATTTCCTTGGAGGCCACTCTGAGACGTAATCTCATTGTATCCTGTTTCTTCAACACATTTCTCTTCTGATGCTGCCGACCTCTTCTTATTTCACTGACACTCTAGAGAAAAGAGTCACCTCATAGTGTTACTGAACCTACAAGCGGGTTCTGGCCTAGGACAGATTGCTCACCACACAGAAAGCCAATTCCTGAGACAATGAGAGTTGCCAAGGAAGAACAGTAATTTATCACAGAAGATGTCACCTGAGAGATGGGAGAAACACTGCAAATCTGTCTCTCCAACCAACTGAGGGTGGGTTTTTATAATGGGTTCAGGAAGGTGGCTATGCATATTGGGGCAGGTTGTATTGAAAGCAACGTGTGCAGGAGGTCTAATTCAGAAGTCACAGGTCGGTGATGGATGGTGAGTCTTGGCATTGTTATCCTGTGAAGACTCTGCTATTTCTGGGAGACAACTCAAAAGGTAGAAGGGCTAGTTAAACAGAAAGATTATAGTGTTCTGGTCATTGAGTGCTATAGGCCGGGGAATCCAAAGCATGAGAAAGTTACAGGAAAGCATATGTGGGGGTTGTCATTTTGTGTTTGTTCATGGAGCCGATTACAATAGCATCCAATCAGCGAATCTTGACTTTTTACTTTCTTCATTCACAGGCCAAACATTCAACCTGATCTCTCACATAGCCCAGAGGAAGATATACATGTTAGAACTATTGTTTGCTGCCCATTTTTGTCTGAAATGGTAGAAAGAGAGCTCAACAAGAGGCAGAAGACCAAGACTAAAAACGCTCCCCCTTTTACTTCCTATCATGTTCTAACAGTGTGATTTTGGCCAAGCCACTTAAACTTCCTGGACTCTATAGGGGTGGACTACATCTTCATTTCCGTGGGGCCAGGAAGCCGGGAGAGTTATATTCCTTAGGGCTTTTTCCATTCTAATTTCCATTATATATTGGTAGTTGACCCATGGAGCAACCATTTCATCAACTTAGTCATTCCCAAGAAGTGCCCTGGAGTGGAGCACTGCCACTGACTTTTTTTGGGAAATAGATTAAAGCCAATCATCAATTTCATCTTTGGGTACCTCAATTTGTTCACATGTCCAATGAGTAGAAGAAAACTGCTCCTTTATGTGGCTTAAGGTGATGGGCAGAAGAATGACAAAGAAAGGGCTTTCAGGCTTTAGAGAATGACATGGATGCAGACTGCCTGAGAGGACACCTGACCAGAATAGTTTATCATTTCTTCTGTCCCCTCAGGAGCCTTGGCACACACAGTCTCACCCTTGCCACAGGGCACAATGTGATTGACAACCTTGCGCTCAGCTGAAGTGTAAATCCAGTTCTGATGGGTCAGTTTCCATTTAGTTAAAGAGGATGAATCTAATTCTTGGTCCTATCCAGGTAGGTCCCAGGGAGAATGTTTTTCACAGCCTGGGAGGTAGGAAAGAAGCACTAACACACCAAGGCTCTAGAAGACTTAGTTACCTGGAGCTGAGAGACAAGAAGGAAGCAGGGCGGTTGAACTGCCTGCCCCATTACCACTCCTAAGCTCTTTCTGCACCGGGTACTAAATGGATCGATTCATTTGAATTAGTACTTTCCCATGGCATTGAATGATTTCTACACCATTAGTGTGATTAACTATGACATGGAGCTAGTTTATATGTAACTTGATGTTGTCCCCCTCCAACCTCCTTGCTCAGCAGAAAATTGTAGGCAAATTCTGTGTGGTTCCACCTTGGTGTTGAGGTAAGTCTTGAGTTTTCCTTTAGTGCTACCATCTCCAAAGAAAATATTCAAGACCAAGTTTATTTTTCCATGTATGGGGTGGGTGAGGGCTTACATTTGTCCAGACCATCATATTTTTGGTTATTCATGGAAAAAGAGTTGGTTAGGGTTAGCAGTTGGTTGTGTTCTCTGGAGCACGGATGAACATCATTTCAGATTGGACATTTTGTGAGTAATGGGTTGACTGCTGTTGGTCAATGGAATCCACCAGAGGGCAATGGGGGGGACTGTTTGCAGTGAGGCAGCTTCCTTGTCTTGTGATCCTTTCCCTCAAAGATGGAGGTTTATCTTGTCCTTATACTCTTACCTCCCTAGTCTGGCTGCATCTACAATTCTTGTCTGGCCTCTGTCATTTATCAGTCTCTGCAAACAGAAGTTTGCATCTTCCCATCTTAAGCAGTTTGCAAAGTATTTGTCATTGTTTCCACAGTGAGTCAATATCCACTGTCTATTTGGAGAAGAGAAGGAATGGACCCTTGGGGTATAATTGAAATAATTTAGTGGGTGTGGGGGACAAGCTGTTTGATTCTGGAAAATACCTCATATAGATAATTTTAGTGATGGAAGATAATCTTTGTGTTCTCAGAGTCAATATTTGGGTGGTGGTGTAGGCTCTAATGAGCCTAACAAAATGGCATTACCTCGAAGCCCTGTCCAAGGCACTAGGATCTTATATAATATTGAATACATGAGAAGTTCTCAACAGATTGAATTGAAGGCATCATGCCAAGTGGTCAAGTGAATAAACATTACCTGAAGAATTACTGTTTGCCTAGAATTATTTCTGTTGGAAGAGATGACTTAAAAAGCAAGGTAGAGCTAGGCATGGTGGCCCGTGCCTGTGATCCCAGCTACTTGGGAAGCTGAGGCAGGAGAATCTTGCTTGAGCCCAGGGGTTTGAGGTGTAGTGCTATGATCACACTTGTGAACAGCCCCTACACTACAGTGTGGGCAACATAGTGAGACCCTGTCTGGAAAAAAAAAGTAAGGTAGAAGCAAATCAGTTTTTTGGGGAGAGAAGATTTGAAGATTTTGTTATTCTTTGAATATTCTTTCCCTGCACGTTCACTCCTCCAGCCACTTCTCACCTTCAATGATACTCCTTTCTCTTGTGGAGATGTATAGAGGTAGGAGTTTCAACAATCTGTAATGTGTCCCACTATGCTTGGCATGAAAGGCCTTTAGGGTTGTGTGTGTAGGGAAAAGGTGGTAGTATGCTCTCTATACCACAGGTGGCTCCAGGAGGCTGTAGGGAAGGGCCTGGATGATTCTTATTCACAAATGAGTGAGCATTGAAGTTACATAAAAGAAAAGAGGCCTCTTCAGTGGCCTCTTGACCAAGTAATGAGATATGCTTCTGGAAAGCGTTGGTAGCAGGTGCTACTATCAGGAACGAGGAGATGTGCCTCCTCACCTGGGGCCTTCTGCTCCAAGGGCCCGGGTAAAGCTGAATGCTGATATCACACACACACACACCCTGAGACCATTAAATCAGCTGAGTTAATTAACACAACCTATTAGACTGAACAAGACTGAGAGGCAATTGCCTCCCCTAGTCAGCATCTCCAGTGCTGGGGGACAGGACTATGTTAAGAAGTGACTATAGCCCAACCACGCAACTCCCTGTCTCCTTCCAGGGACCATCACTGACCTAAGGAGAGTTCACTTACCTTCTACATCTAGGGGCTGAGTTACTCAGTGAAATAAAGGGAGGCTCAGGGAAGTGGGTAAAGTACAAAGGTGGGTAAAAGCCCTGATATAGAGATTACAAAATGGATAATGACCAATATATTTCTAGCTGAGTTAAACTTTGACCTCATTGGACTGGACCGAGTTTCAGTTAAATGAAAAAGAATAAAATGAACAAACAAACAAATCAAACAGGAGTCTTGTATTCCAGACAGGCTGGGAATTCAGGGCCAAGAATAATACGGTAATTCTCATGTTTGCAAGTATATGAATGGAAACTCCTTAATGACACCAGCAATTTACAATGAGAGTGTTAGACCACATCAGAATTTTTCAGTCTATGGTCTAAAGACCACTAGGGTATGGCAGACAGGCTTTGGGGCCACCAAAGCGATTAGGGGAAGGAAGATGGATATTTAAATAGAGCATCTCTTTACCTGTCCATTCTCTGTATTTACGTTCTGCTAAATAGAGGCTGAACATCCCTAATCCAAAGTCTCCAAAGTCTGAGACTTTTTGAGCACCAACAAGATACCATGAGTGGAAAATTCCATACCTGAAACCTTTGCTTTCTGATGGTTTAATGTGCACAAACTTTGTTTCATTCACAAAATTACTGAACATTTTTTACAAAATTACCTTCAGGCTATGTGTATATGGTATATATGAAACATTAAAGAATTTTATATTTAGACTTGAGTCTCAACCCCAAGATACTTCATTATGTATATGCAAATATTCCAAAATCCAAAATAATCTAAACTCTGCAACAATTCTGGTCCCAAGAATTTCACATAAGGGACATTCGATCCTTTTAGACAATGGGTACTACTTTTAAAAAGATATTTGAAAAAACCCTCAATTAGTTGACATCTCAGGTTTCTTCCAGCTCTATAATGCTGCTATAACCCCGCTATGGCTTCACCTGCCCAGCTACTCAGACTGGCCCTAGAGGCCAGGCTGGCCAAGATGGGTGTTTTAATGACAAAAGACTGACAGGCTGTCACCATCAGAGTCCTATTTTGGTACTAGTACAGAACTAGAAAGCACTTTCTTTGGAAGAAGCTTTGGGATTTATTCATTGTCTGGAATCTAGCAGTTGTACACTCTAGATTAAAAACCACATCATGGGAGTTGACCTTGGTATCACATAGGAGTATGGTGAGAGTGAGGAAAGGTACACATGGTGGAATGCGGTGCACATTACTGCTTGAAGACCAGGTGATTTGATCTTCGTTTCTACCCCAAGGAAATCAAGGGCCAGTCACATAATCATTTCTTCAAGGGAGAAGCAGATGTATTCATTTTGGTAATAAACCAGATGATTTCATTACAACCCACAAAGTCAAAGGACTTCTTTTCAAACTCACTGTATCAGACCATTGATAATTACACAACCAGTCAGATCATTTTCCCTGAACAAAACAATAAATTCTTCCCATACTGGTAACAGTTTTCAAGTCAACTCTATTTCATAAACTGCTCGAGCACCTAATGTGTGTAAGGTGCTGTGTGTTTCTAAGCTTGGCCCTAGTGGAGGGATTATTAGGCATGAAGGGACTCTGTCATCTGGGGATGGAAGAGGCAGTAGAAAGCTACAAGAAACTGGAAAGTGGAGGAAAGACTTATACCTCAAAACAAAGATCCATACAACCCGTGCTGCTTGCCCACAGCCACAGCAAATTTAGCACTCAGGTCGAAGGGTAGATGTCTATATTTTAGGTTCAGACAAAGATAAGGTGAACATGGACAAAGACCAAATCCCTGTGAATTGAGAGCTAACAGACACCTCTGCAAAGAGTTGGTGTTTCAGACAAGATTCCCCCACAGACAGTAAGGCTCTGGATGGACACAGAGACATTTAGAAACCCCTCAAAGAGAAGAGGAGCTGATAAAAGCTTGGGTACATCCAGTGGGTATTAAAGAAGAGCTGCCTGTCACAAATGATCAAATCAGTGCTTATCACAACCTGTGAGCTCTTCCACTACTCGGTCCAAACACTTTTGGGGCTTGGAAAAAGGGCTTTTGGCATATTCCCTGACCATTTATTCTCTTACTGTCTTCAGGAAAAACAGCTGAGCAAACTGTGATCACTTGGGTATTCAGGGATTATTAGGGACTAGGTCAGGAGGTGGAGGACTTGGAGAATGGCACGGCCTCTGCCTTGAAGGGGTGGGAGATGGATAGAGGTGAGGAGCCATCGTGCAAATAACTACCTTGACATGCAGAGTAGGCAGAGGGAAGACTGGTGCAGAAGAGGTTTGAGAAACTGTCCCCTGAAGGCTAAGGATGAGTCTGACAGAGAAAGCTTAAAGGGAAGGGCACAAAGGCAGGGGAAATATCATGAGCAAATATATTAAAGAGAAAAAAAGCAGACCCTCCAAAGCCCCTAATGTGAGGATTATGAAGCCAGGCAGGAAAGGTGGCAGGTGTTCCAGCTCCTGCTTCCCTTCCACCTCCTCCTTGGTGCCAACTTCACCTCACTAAAGCCAACAGTGGGTAGAAAGCCCACCAGTCCTACAACGAGGAAGTGCAGTCAAGATAAGCATCAGAGACTGTGAGCTCATAGGGGCCCCAAACTGCAAGAATGGTCTGAGCAAAAATACTTCCTCCATGCTTAGCCTTATTGTCTGTCATCCTCTGAGGTTTTGGACTCAGGCAAGGCTTCATTTTTTTATTAGAACTGAATTACAGAAGTAAGGGAGAGCATGCTTGCTAGTGCAACACTAGGGACCACCCCTATCCAATTCTTCAGTACATCATTATTACAGACTTTTTGTTTGTTTGTTTTAATACATGCACATAACCTATACTCCCTTCCAAGAATTGCCTGCAGTTAGTCAAGAAAAGAGAAGGCTTGTGCCACATTAGGTAGGTAGGAAAAATGATTTGTGACACTCAGCATTGAAGGAGAAGATAGACCTTGTCACAGTTAGGCAATTTCAAAGCCTCTCAGAAATGGATGCTACTATTATATAATTTTTTTGAATGTTTGTTGAGTAAAACATTTGGGACATATACATGGATAACAGGGGTCTCTTTTTAGTTATTATTTTTAATGTTCAGAAAGTGAAGTTCTGTTGATGATAGAAGTACCACTTTCTTCATTCTTAGTTGCCCTGATCCTACGGTGCTCCTACCACCACCTCAGCCCAAGTTGAACACCCTTCCTACTCTTTGTGGCTTCTTATTATGCCACCAACACTAGGCTGCATCTTTGTATTGGTTCTTTAGTCTTATGATAGAAATTGTGAGGCTAATAGTACTTTGGG
This sequence comes from Daubentonia madagascariensis, assembly GCA_023783475.1. Lineage (NCBI taxonomy): Eukaryota > Metazoa > Chordata > Mammalia > Primates > Daubentoniidae > Daubentonia > Daubentonia madagascariensis. The sequence goes on from JAKFHU010000144.1 coordinate 16,146,564, forward strand.
TCTAGACTTTAGAGGACCTCAAATGTTATGGTGAGGACATCCAGTGTTATTTGATGAGCCCTTAGAAACCAGTACAGATGTAAAAGTTAAATAACCAAAAGATGTCCCTAAGGAAGATAGTTGCAGCAGTGGTGGGAAGAATGAACTGAACAGTAAATTGCAAGAGATTGAAGGTGAAAGCCATGTTAGAAGCTGTGGTCCAGATGAGACAATGTTAGCTATGTTGGTGACATTGAAGCAAAAAGAGAATATAGATGCCATCGCAGAATCTCTGGATTTATAGCAACCCCAACACACAGTACTAGAAATAGACACCAGCTTCTCTGTATTGCTGCTGACATTATTGATATTGATATTAATAGTAATAAAAACAATAATAATAGCTAGTAATTACCGAGTACTTACTATGTATCAGGCACTGTACTCGATGTTATATTCATTAACTCATGGACTATCCTCAATGACTCTCCCAAGCAGACCTATCGTTATGCTGTTTTTGTACATAAGAGTGTTGATGCTTCATGACGCTAAGCACCTTGCCCAAGTACTGGCAGCGGGTAAGCAGAAGGACTGGAATCTGAACCAGGGTCCGTATGACTCTGCAGCCCATGGCCTTCATAATGTATTGCCCCTCTTCTCTATTGTGTAAAGCTGTCCTCTGCTGAGCCTAAAGGGAATGATAAAAAGTGTTCCCCTTGTAACGCTGTGGCTAGTTTCCACTTTGGATAAGGGGGAATAGAAAGGAGATTCTAGGAGAAGCCTTTGGCTTAGAATGAGGGAAAGACAACAAAAAAAGGCCATTTGTTAAAATAAAAATTTAAAATATAATCCTAATTTCTGGGGAGAGAAAATGGAAAAGAAAAGGCATGATGTCAGTGGTGCCCAAGAAGGAATATTTTAAGGTGGAGTACTTACCTCTGTGATGCCAGAGAAAGGTAAATTGAATGGAGGAAAAGAGGGACTCCATAATCAGCCTTCTCATTTACTGAGTTTGCATCACAGATCCTTGGCCATGTCTTTACTGATGCGATTATAAGAGCCAGGCAAGGTGGGTGAGTTTTTGAAGCCTGTGTGTTGGTATATCTCTGATACTGGCTGAGAGATTGATGTTAGGCACAAGTGACATGTCAACTAATTAGGGAGAGGGAGGAGCTGGAAATTGATGCCTTGTGGTAGACCCTGATGTTTTGAAATTCTTGGGTGAAAATAATGGCACCATTAACTGATTTTAACAGTGCATGTAAGAAATTGGAGTAGAATATTACACAGAGAAATATTCATTTGAGGGTTGCTTTGGAAACAGCTGAATAACAGGTCTCTATGTATACAAAACAGTAACCAGTTGGGGTCAGTTCAGGTTGATGGCTCCCGTGGTAAGTGCTGTTATGTGGATCTTGGAAGTTATTGGAAGATGGAAATGTAGAGTTCAGAGCATTTTCTGAGGGACTGTCTCATTTTACAACACATGCTTGAAAATGTCACCTTTCCCTGGAAGAAATTTTGTGGTGCATGTGGCATCAATTTAGGAATAAGGAATTATTTACCAGAAGTTTTCAGTTAATGAGAGCTTTGATTATGTAGAAAAGATTTTTCCTTTTTGTGATAAAAATGCTCATTGTAGTGCTTTAAACTAGATGTAAAGTCTCCTCATTAACACAACCAATATGGTAAATAATGTGTCTTAGGGAAATTTTCTTATTAAATAATAATTAACACCCTTGCTCAAAAGAATGTTATAATCCTGGTTTCATAAATGAGACTCCCTGCTTGCCATCCATGTATTTTTTTTTTCCTGTATGCTTGTGAAACTAGTAACATATGAGAATAATAAAAAATAAATCCCACAAGTGAAGTGAACTTTGCTTGGTTCTAAGCTTTGCCGTGGTAGCAATCTCTGCGGTTTGAGTTCCTCCTTGATTCAATGGCAGAACAAAGCAAGAGCTTCTTTGGATCTTTACTGGTACTCTGGATAAAGACTCTGCAGGTGAAGATGGCTCAACAGCATTTAGTTCAGCCCCCCACCCATATATGGCTGTGCTGTATAATTTCTCCAATTCACAACCACATAATTTCTGGTCGTTTGCATTCAGTGTGACTCTGTAACAGTGTTACTTGTACTGCTGTCGGACTGGTCAAATTAGCAAAAATGTTCCTCCTAAATTTGAGCTAAAGTGGCACTCCTTAAATTCTACTTACTAATCCTAAGTGTGCCTCTGGAGTCTTATACCGTGGCGCCCTTTATTCCCCATGATGGTTCTTCACACATTTGCAGGCAACTGTGCTATAGCCCTTTAGTCCAGTTTAAACTGAGCAGCTTCCGTCACTCATTCTTTACATGACTCATTTCCAAACAAAGTTACTTTGAGCACTTCTATGTGGTAGTGTAGGGAGAGGCAAGATAACCAAAACCCTACCCTTATCCTTCCATTTTTAATGCAAACTAGAAATTCTTCCACTTCTAATACCTGAACAAAGAGATGAACAGGATAATTTCTGAGAGGTAAATGTAAAATGCAGAAAAAAATAAGGTAACACACAGAGGGTGATGGGGCTGGGGGAATCAGATGATCAATTTTAATAATGTAGTAAGAGAAGTGCTCTGAGGAAGTCTCATTTATATTTAAATCTAAATTCCAAAAAGGATCCAGCTATGCAAAACTCAGAAGGTAGAACATTACAATCAAAAGGAGCAGAAGGTGTGTATGTATGAAGCAAAAATGGCACAAACTTAATTGAATGACTGGGACCAAACAAACTCTCCTCTGGACCAATTTGACTTCTTCCACATTACTGTTAAAGGGTGCTACTCAGAACTGTGTAAAATGTAAGTAAGTGGGCTCTAACTGGGTCAGATTACAGACTCCTTTGTAATCTCACCAGTCAAAGCTGCATTTAGTAACCCATGGCACAATAGACTTGTTTAAGCTTCTGACAACTTTGATTTCCAGAACTCCCATGAATTGCCCTTAAAGTCAATCTCCCCATAAATATATTTGTAAAATTTATCATTTTTAATGAAATATGGGAATTCTCATATTTTTTATTTTTTTATTATTTTGGTTTACATAGAGTATAACAACCCTAAGGAATTTTGTTTTTGTCACCACTATAATCTAGCCATCCAATAGTAATTTATTAAATGCATCTTATGTGCTTCTATCCAAATCTTAGGTGAAGATGTTCATCAAAACAGTACCGAAGGTTGAGATCCACAACTCTGCTCCAGAAAACCTTTTCTCTACATTCAGAGCCATCAATATATTTTAGTATGGATGTGTAACCAATTATATTTTTACATAAATGATAAAATAGTTTTGATTCAGCATGTTTTTTTCAAGTATGTTATGAGAGATTATGTCCAATGCATTCACGAATTTGAGACAAAATAGCTTTGGCATTTTGTGTTTCAACTAAGTAACTAAACTGCAGGAAAAAAAGAAACAAAAAGGAAAGACAGAAAGAAAGAACAAAAGGCAGACAGACAGAAAGAAAGAGAGAAACTTAACAGTATTTGGCATAACTATCTACCAGGACTCCTGTGTTGTTTTATATAATCTTTATTCAATGTCCCCAAGCTCCCTGCATCATAACAGGCTGTAGAATTTTGACACAATTGACCTTGCCTTGCTTGCTTGTAGGAGAGTGATCATGTTCTTTTCCCTGCTCTTGCCATGACTGGTTCATTTTCATCCTTCAGGTTTGAGCATTGATCTCACCTTCTTGAAGAGGACATGTCTGATCCCTCTCTGTAGTATAAGCTCCACTCCCAACATATTTAATTCTTTATCTCAACATACTACTTTTTTGTTTCATTGATAGGATATACCCTAATTAACAATTATGTATATTTGTTTATTTGACTTTGGCTCTCTTCTCCCAGACAGTAAGCTCTGGGTGGGCTGGCTAGTACCTGCTTAGTTTACTCCAACCCCATTGACTGGTTTGGCTCAATGGATGAATGAAGGAGCATATAAATGCAAGAATAAGATATTAATGAAAACCTGTGAGTTTTAAAAGTAGGCAGACCTAAGTTAAAATTCTAGCAGGACTACTTAGTAGCTGTATTCTTTTTGGCAAGTCACTTAAATTCACTGATCCTCAGATTCCTGCTTCTAAAAAAGGATGGTCTGACATCAAGAATGTAAAAATGCCCGCTATGCAGTAGGTTCTTGCTGAATACGATTTTTTTCCTTGTCATTCATTTCCTTAGTCTTCTGACATTGCCCCCATTCTTCATGAGTTCTCAGAGATTACCTATATTGTGTCTAACACACCTGTGGGTTTTTATCAAGAGAACTGACTGCACTTTTTTAAAAAAATTTTTTTAAGCCTTTGACCTGCCCATATGACTGTTTCACCTACTGATCCTTCTAGGATGTTTACTTTCAATTTTCTAGTTGAAGACCCATTTCTCCTCAAGAAACAACCTTTACATCCCCAACTTTATTAAGCGTCATAATTCTCTAGGATCATGATTTAGATACCCATATCATGACCTATTTTCAGAGTCAATGTTGTTAGCAAAGTCCTGTTAGCATAAAATTAACTAGGTCCTTGAGAGGAAATGCAAACCAATGGAGAGAGCTGTGATGGAGGGCCCAAGGGCACCATGAAGAGATGGTGTATTAAGTTTTAGAGGAAAGAGCACAAGGAAGTAAAAGGGTAGGAAAATGGAAGGCTTCTAAGACCAATTTCCATCTTCCATTATAGGCTTCCTCTTTCTGTGCAGAGTCTTCTGTGAAGCTTAAGGTAACAGCACACTGCAACCAGGAATATCTATGAACATGAAAAGGAATAATATTGCCTGTTCTGAGCATGGTGCTGAAACAGAATTACTGACTAAAATTCAAAGCAATAAGCAAGTCAGTCTCGGCAATGCTTTTGAGATTTTCCTTTCATCTTTGAACACCAGCTGGGCATTACCAACTTCCAGTTGTTTTTCAACTGCCTTCCTTGGATCTCAGGCGGCCTTAAAGGACAAAATTGAAGACCAAAGAGCAATGCTCAAACCATAATACCACCTAAGCATCAACCAGAACAGATCTTAATTTATATTTTATATTAGAAAATTATCTGGAAAAATAGTTCTGCTATTTAGAAAAAAAAAACCTTTTTTTTAAAGTTACTTCCGTATTTTATAGGAGAACAATCTTAGGCTCAAAAAAGGTGTAAGTAGTTAATGATCATGTAGTTGGTTTGAATATCACAGTGAAGTTTAAACTGTAGATCTCCTGACTCCCAAATCTAATTTTAGTGCTAATTTTACATATTACAACTTTTATTTGTTAGTATTTAGGTCTTGCATAAAATATTACAATTTGCTCTGTACAGAATCCCTAAGCAATAGCACTTCATGTCATACTGCAGTTCTATAGCTACTGTCTTTGACCAATTGAAGGCTTCTTGGAAAAGACCTGAAATCACACAGTAGTTTGATTGTAATTGATTGAAGCCTACCCTGCTACTCAATGATTTTGCCCAATCCTTTCATTTTCAGGGGAAGTGCTATAGGAATAGTTCTCTCTTGGTCATTGCTTTTGGCATGGTGTATACTTCTTTGATTTATGCTATCCCAAGCAAAGGGACAGACTGGTGCTTCTACCTACCCTGCTCTGATTGGTTGCTTTGGTACATCATATAGAAACTACCCTAAGGACCGATGCTGATCAGAGCGTGTTTGAACTAATCTAAAATGCACTATTATTACATTTCGTTATTGTTTTCATTGAGGTATAATATACAAATAGCAAAGTTCACAGATTTAATTGTATAACTCAGTGAATATTTGCATATATATGCAATCATGTGACCACAACCCAAATAAAAATAAGATAATCCCTAAGAACAGAATGCTTCCATGCTCCCTCACAATCAATAACTGCCCTCTGATGAGAGGTGGCCATTTTTTTTTTATTTCTATCACCATAGATTTGTTTTGCCTATTATCATATTAATGGAATCACACATTATGTACTCTGTTGTGTCTGTCTTTTCTCATTTGTCACTGTCAGTGAGATTCATTCATGTTATTGCATGTATCAGTAGTTTGTCTTTCTATTGCTGACAAGGTAGCATGCCACTGAATGATTAAAACACAATTTGTGTTTCCATCTTCCTGCTGATGGGTATGTGAATTGTTTCCAGATTTGGGCTATTATGAAAAAAGTTGCTATGAACATTCTTGGACAGGTCTTTGGTGGGCTTCTGCACTCATTTTTTTCCTGGGAATGTACCTAGGAGTAGAATGAATGAGTCACAGGTTAAGCAATTGTTTGACTTGAATAGATACTGCCTATTAGTTTTCCAAAGTATTTTAACCAATTTGCAATCTGTGAGTTTCAGTTGCTCTACATCCTTTCCAATACATATTTTCATTCTTCACTGTAGTTTAATTTCAATTTCCTTAATGACTAATAGTTTGAGCTCCTCTGCATATGTTTATTGAACATTTGGGTATCTTCTTTTGTTAATTGCCTGATAAATTATTTTTGTCCATTTTTTAAATTGGGCATTTTGTCTTTTCATTATGATTTGTAGTTCTTCATTTTTTCTTTTTGTTTTCTTTTTACATTGCCCCCATTAAGTTTTGTTTATTCTTTATTAAGGTCTTTTGTGGAATATATGTACTGAAAATATCCTGTCCCAGTTTATGGCTGGCTTTTTCACACTCTTAATGATATCATTTGATGATCAGAAGTTCTTAATATTATTGAAGTGACATTAATCAATTATTTATTTAAGGTTAATGCTTCTTCTGTTATGTTTAAGAAAGATTTCACTATTCAGGACACAAAGAGAGTTTCCTCCTATGATTTTTTTCAATATTTAGATCTATATTTTAACTTAAAAAGTTGATTGTAAAATTTCTGTATTGTATAATATAGGGGTCAATTTTCATTATTTTTTCCATATGGGTATCCAATTGCTCCAAATTATTTATTGAAAAGACCATCATATATCCACAAAATCGCGCTGGCACATCTATTGGAAAGCACGTCACTGAATACATGCAAGTCAATTTTAGACTTTCTGTTTGTTCCCTTGGGTGTTTGTCTTTACTTGCACCAATACATCACTGTGTTAATAATTATAGCATTTCAGTAGTATTTGATAGTGTAAGCCCACCGTCTTTGTTTACTTAAGATTGTCCATCAATTCTAATTCTTTTACCTTTTTATATACCTTTTAAATCCACCTTGTCAATTTATACACATACACACATATACAATATGAAATTTTGATTGAAATTGTATTAATTTTAGAGATCCATTTGGAAAAAATGACATCTTAATGACATTAATGCTTCCGATCCATAAACACAGTGTATCTCTTTGTCTTTTTGTATCTCTTAACAGTGTTTTTTAAATTTTAACTTAAATATCTTGCCCGTATTTTGTTAGATTTACTTCCAGATATTTAAATTTTGATGCTATTGTAAATGGTATAAAATATTTTCTAAATAGTTTGTTGCTAATGTGTACAAAGGCAATTTCTCTTTATCTTTCATACTCAACAGTTGAACAATAAATGTTATTTGATATGATATTCTTTGTCTTTATTCTGCTTGGTGTTTGTTGACCTTCTTGAATATATATGTTTATAACTTTCACAATATTGAAAAATTGTTTGTAATTGTCTCTTCAAATATCATTCTGGTCTATTCTCTCTTTTCTTTCCTTCTGAGACTCTAAAATACACATATTCAGACCTTGTCAGTGTATCCCACATATTTCTTCTACTCTGTTCTGCTTTTTTTTATTCTTTTGTTTTCTCTACTACATTTTTAGTATTTTCAATTGACCTGCCTTCAAGTTCATTGATGCTGTCTTCTATGCAGTCATATGTTAAATTCATCTGTGATAGACAATGCAAATATGTCTCAAATTTTTCACTCCTCCCTGAGTCCGTACCCTTTGCAGTGTGATTTTGCAGTTTTTTTCTTTAAGAAGTGGAGTCTATTTGCCCCCCCCCCGCCCCGTTCCATGGGGACTGTTATGTGACTTAGTTTGGCTAATAGAATGCAGTGCAAGTAATGCTGTGTCAGTTCTGAGCCTACGTCTCAGAAGGACCTGAACACTTCTACTCTCTTTCTTGAATTTTTGCCACGTCTTGGAGTAGCTTCTAAAATATGAGAGAATATGTGGAGCAGAGATGAAACATCGAGTGAAGATTTCCTAAACTGACTATCTCTCAACCAATCTACCAACTTACTGAAAACATATGGGCATGGCCAGCCAAGGTGAGCTGAGCCTGACTCAGGTCTTCAGAATTACTCAGTTGACCTGTACAACTGTAAGAAATAATAAATAGTTGTTTTACTGTGCTAAGTTTTGGGGGTGGTTTACTATGCAATAATAGTTAAGTGGTATACCTTCCAATGATTTCTTAATTTAAAATACTGTCTATTTTAGTTCTATAATGTCCATTCAAATCTTTTTGTAAAAATTACAATTTTCCGTTGGTATTCTCCATCTTTTTTCATCAATTTCATTGATAATTTTTTATTTACCTTAACATTTTAATCATAGTTATTTTAAAATTCTTGTCTGTTTGTTCCAATATCTGGATTATCTGTTGGTCTCTGTTTTGTAATTATCATTATTATTGATCATATTTTTTTGCCTCTTCTCAGATCTAATTTTTTTATTGAATTCTGGATCTTGAATATAAAATAATTTTAAAAGATTCAAGCAATGTTGTTTTCTACCAAAGAGGTTATCCTCTTTCCTCTATTAGACAGAAAAGATGAAGAAACGATCATCTCAGTTTGAATAGAGATTTCTTTGAATCAGAACAAGCTAGCAGATTCAGCAAGACCCAATCTGCTTCAAGTTTGTCCACATTCTTCAGCTGTGGCTCTCTAAACTTTGGGTTGAGAGCCTGGTAGTCCTTTGTTTCCTCAGAACCAAAAATTGTAGGACTGAAGTTCTGGCCTTCAGAAATTTCAAGCTTCCCTCTTTATCCTCCCACCCCACACATGTTAAAACTTAGCAAATGTCTTGAGGAGGAGATCATGTGTTTGTGTAACCCACCTAGTGAGGCACAATCTTATAATATCCTCTACATCTTGGGAGACATAATCTTGGAAGCCCTTTGATTAAGTGGGTGACCTCACTCCGTCTTTTAGAAGAAAAATGAAACGTTCAGTCTCCCATCCCACCGAAATTCAATGACTTACCCATGAGGAAAACTGGCCATTCTTTGGGACTCTTCTGGCTTTCAATCCATTAAACTAGTGCCATAGGACCATCATGGTTCCCCCTGGTTTCCTTTCTCCCAGGAGAGTCTGTTTATCCCAATCAGGCCTATACCTAGAATCAGAAAATGACCCCGGGGAAGTAAACATTTGGTGATCTTCAGCTCACCAAAGTAGACCTCTTTCCTTTCTTGAATTTTAGTTCATCTAATTTCTGTTTCTTCAATAGCTCTCCAATGTATTTATTTTTTTTTTTGCAATTTATCTCTTTTCCCCTTAGTCATGGTAGTAGAAACATTAGTCTGTTGTGACCTGTTATATCCTACCTAGAATAGGAAGGTAAAAATGCCATTTTTAGATAGAAATGTCAAAGTTTGGGGAGCTGGTCTTAGGAAGAACATAAACAACATTTATAACAGCTGGGGTATGACAGTAATATGATCCCCTAGACTTCAGAGAATTAGGAGAATGCATTCAAACAGAAGAAGTTGGATCCTTAGATCAGCTTAGCTCAAACCCTAATTCCATTTAATGATGGGTGCTGCTATGTCTTTTTGGTGATCTAGTCTCATCCCCATGAAGCTTTTCAGACTACATTTCCCTTTGGGCCCCACCTTTCGTATTATCCATTTTACCTCCAAACCCAGTTATTTCTAAGCTTTGTGGAGATGCAGCCATATGAATCATATACCAGGTTTTGTCAATTCAGAGGGAGCTCCAGTTTAATTTATAGCTGGTTTTCAAATTTGTTCCTGTGGTTGATTCATTTCTCCAGTTTGACACTCTTTATCTAGGTCAATAATAGCTTAGAATATCATGGCCAGTTTCTCAGTTGAAAAACCACCTGGTGAAGACAATCACTACATTCTGTGTGGGTACAACTTTTTAGTGTATAACACATGTTTGTGTTCTAACATACGGTTCTGTGAAATAGGAAAGTGACTTCTACTTTCAGGCAGGATATGGAAGGTCATATCCAACATTCCCTCTTTTACAGATTAGGAAATTGAGACCCAGTGAAGTTCCCTGAATAATATTCTACTGGGAATCTCATTTTTCAAAGAAATACTGCTATGTAGAAATTATAATTTTATTTTTAAGTCAAGGAAATTGTCTCAGTTAATAAGTGCCAGGACTAAGATTTAAAACCAGGACTATGTGACCCCAACCCTTGCTCTTTCTATTATGCCAGGAAAGGTTTTGAAGTTAAGAAGAGGCAGAATCAGGTTCTAGTGGCACATCTCGTGACTCTTGGGCCAATGCACTTCATTCCATCTTACACTGGCTTCTGAGAAGGAATGCGTCTCTCTCTATTCTTAGATGACAAATTTTCCAGGTGTCAAAAGAAGCACAAAACTGAAGAAGTGAAGGAGATAGTTGTTGATAGCACATATTTCTGATGCCTGTGAATTATCTCTTTTGTGCCCAAAAAAAAAGGGGGGAGGTGATTTTCAGCACTAGGGCCCTCTGATTAGAGCTCTAGCCAAAAGGCAGTACCATCTGACATTGTGCAAACACGCTCCATCTGTCCAGAGTTCGGATAGGCATGGAGTGGGAGAGGAAGCAGAGAAAGTGATCTTTGATGGAAGCAATGGCTGAGCTGTCTGGCAAAGTTGTCTGTGAACTATAGCTGCCACTGCTGGGGTAGCCTGATGGATTGATTTCAAACTTTGAGTTGAACAAGGCTTTTTCCAAGCCAAGCTATCTCATTTTCAAAGTGATATATAAGAAGAGAGGATGAGAGAAATAGGAGAAATAAAAAGACATCCTAAAGGCCCCAGGAAAATTAGAAATGGCTGAAGATGCCAGTCCAGGCCCTCCCTACAGACTGAGTAGGCTCCAGCTCCCATGCGGAAATGGACAAAATTGCCCTGAAATGTGCACCCCCGATCAATATTTCATTATCAATCTGTTATTGTTTGTAGGAATTTGTACATCAGACTCCTAACAGCAGTTGGTAAATCTTGCTGATCAGTGCAGCCTCCTGAATGAGGGCAATTTTTCAGCAATTATCTTCTTCAAATTTGGTGAAATGGGCAGCAATTCTTGTACCTTCTCAGGTTCATCGGGCTGTAAGCAAGCAAGCAAGCTCCTTACATGTAAGACTTTCACATAATGCCCATAGATGCCGGTGTGCACGCTCTGCTGCCACAGTCTTCTTTTAAGCAGAAAAGTTAAATAGTAGTACCTGGTGCTTCAGATTATCAAGAAATCTAAATGTAGAAAGGCAGATTTTAGATCATCTGATGTATTTCACAAATTCATCCATTTACTAACCGATTTGCTAAATAATTATTGTTTTCTGCTATATGTCAGGTACTGTGCTAGGCACTGGGGATTCAGCAGTGAATAAGAGAAGCAATTTATATGGATAATTTCTTTTTTAATTTTTAATTTTTATAGATTCATGGGGTACAAGTGCAGTTTTGTTATATGGATATATCATGTAGTGATGGAGACTGGGCTTTTTGTATAACGATCACCTGAATAGTGTACATTGTATATATGGATAATTTATATTTAAAAAACAGAGCTAGGAAATAGGTAATGATGGGGCTATAAAGTGGGTGAATAGCTAATCAAGTAATAAGTTCTTGGAAGAGAACTGAGTGGAGATCTTCATAAACACCAGGAGCCAACCATGTGAAAAACTAGGGAAACGTGGAAATATAAAAGTAAAAACTCAAAGTCACGAAAGATATTGGAAGTGGAAGTGGCAGCACACACCTGTAGTCCTCGCTACTCGGGAGGCTGAGGCTGGAGAATCCCTGGAGCCCAGGAGTTCTGGTTCAGCCTGGGCAACATAGTGAGATCACATCTCTTTAAAAATATAAATAAATAAACAAAAAGAGCTTGACTTTGTCAAGGACAGACAGAAGGTCGATGTGCCTAGAAATGTTTACTCCCTGGAAATGCTAGTTTTTATTCATCATTAAAAAAAGGAATAATTTATTTTTACCAAGAAAGACATTAAAAACTAGTACTACCCCAAACAAAAGGCTACTCTGAAGACAGAATGTATTATTCCAAACATTTGTTAGAGCTGATCGATGACAGTGAGATATTCAAGGAAACCTCTGCTCTCTGAGAACAGCTGTTTTCCCTGGTGAGCTCCATATGTCAACACGGAAAGTATCATCAAAGTGACGGACTACACAAAGCCATGGAGGGTATGCTTTTAAAATTCTGCACTAATCAGGGAAAAAGTATTAATGCAACCTCTCATTACTCATTCTAAAAACACTGATTAAATATCTGCTGTGTGCCAGATCCTATTAACCCTTGAAGATGAAATGATGAATAAAAATGATCAGGTCATCATGGAACTCATTCTAGTCAAGACTGTCTAAACTGCACCATGGATAAGTTCTGAAAGGGAAGAAAATTCCTTTATTTTCATAGATATTCCTAGAGTTCTTGAGGCATCGCAAAGGCCTAAGGAGGGAATCAGAGAAGATTATCCAGAAGTTGTTACCCCCTGAAACTCCAGGTAGGGGAGAACTCTGTCAAGATCAGGCCTACAACTCACAGAGAGAAAAATCATGGCTGGAGATGCTCCTTGATGCTCAGGTTCCAAGGCCAACAATCCACAGGCAGGTTTGCGACGCAGAAAAATGAGGTCAAGACATTTACATGACCATGCCCAACTTGAATGAGTCAGAAGGGTATGACACCTTTCACCACCTCCAGGTCACCCAGTCCTGATTCTTCGGGATTCTTTGTAATAAACAAACCTGTGTTGGATGTTTTTTTTTTGAGATTTTCTGGAAATGAAGATTCAGAAAATCTGAATGGTCTCTGTGGGAACAATATAGAAGAAAAAGGAAAAAAGGAAAAAGTTCATTTACAAAAATTTATTCACTGCTGATTGAAGGTCATTTTTGGTAAAATGCACGATTGGCATTATAAATATGTAGCTAAGATGCTCATGGTGGTTTGTAATATCCTTGACATTTTAATGTTGCTTGTTTGTTTTTCAATATGATTTTACAAGTGGCGAGAGTCAGAGCTGTTTTTTCTTCTGAAAGCTTCTATATTAGAGTTAATCATAAATGGTCAGTCTTTTCCTTGAAGTTGACATTCTTGGGAATAAGAATCATACTGTTTTTAGTCTTGAGTTATTTATAATTAGCATGGTAATGGCATATAATAAAAAATAGATGGCTATTGAATGAATGAATGAATTCCTGGATGCATGAATGCATGTGGTGACCCAAGCCTGGAAGTTTATAGGTTACTGTTATGAATCTGACTTCAAGCAAAACTCTGTATCTTGTACCCCTGGTTTAAATTTTCAGTAAGGCCTTCAAAGATTCTTAGTAAAAGGTAAAAAAGAAATTTAGAAAAAGGAGATTGGAATTTAAATCACATGTTATCATATTTCCTTTGGGTCTTGTCGTGTTTTTAAGCCCCATGTCTCTTTTTCAAAGTACCAAGCATGTTTCAGCTTTCCAGGTAGTTGGAAATAGGAAGGGAGCAGGAGAAAATGCAAACCAACCCTTGGCTTTTAAAGGAAAGAAGATCTTTGATTTGCATATTGTTTCAATTCTCTGATTAGCAAATTCTAAATACTGCCTGAAATAGCAGCTCAGAACTAAGTTTGATTCTGACCAGCAGCCTGGACAAGGTGGTCGTTGAACCAGACACCACTGCAGCCGTGCATGGAACCATTTGGAATGGAGGCAGAGGAAGCCAAGCCTGTAATAGCCCAGCTTTACACAGAGGAAACCTCATTTGAAACATGCATTGCTTCCTGTGCACCAATTATTTATTGCTTTTGTTTTCAACCAGCCAGAACATCAAAAGAATTAAGGGGATTAAGAAGTAGAAGAACTCAGTGACTTCATGCATCAAAATGGGGGCAGTGTTGAATGAAACCATTTCTGGGCAAAGCCACTGCACGAAAATGGACTGTGAAAAGCAGCCCAAGGGAAAGAAATACCTCGAGCTTGTCCCCCTCCCTCCACTCTTACCCAACACACAATGCAAGACCAGATACATTTCCAGATAAAAGCACAGAAGAGATGTGAGTCAAGTCCACTTAGGTTTAGAGATCTGCAGAGTCTTCCTGCTGCAGATGGTGTGGAGAGGTGCATTGCTGACAGGCATGCAACTCAGTACAATACTTTTGGAAAGCATTTTGGCAATATTATCAAGAGCCTTAAAACTCCTTTGATCCATTAATTCCGCTTTTGGAAAGCAATCCTAAAGAATTAGCTCACGATTCACATAAAAGCTTATGTACGTGAATGTAGACCAAAACTTGTCCATAATACAAAAATATAGAAAATAATCTAAATATTCAGCAAGTGAGGAAATTTAGAATTTTTTTGGAATAATATATAACCCTTATGATTATGTTTGCATAAAGATGGGCAGAAAATCGTGCTAAATAGAAAATATATATATGTGTGGAATTCAAAGATGGGCTAGTAAAATTTGATTTGTTTATTAAATCATAGGGACACTGTACTCCATGTGATAGAAAACGTCAGGTACCTTAATGTTAAATACTCAATCATTTCGGTGAATTATTGAATGCTACTTTGTTAATGTTAAAATCAGGGTAGCTAAAATCTTAAGTTACCTGGGGTTTGTTCCTTATACTAAAGCATGTACAGAAAACAGGCAAGAGAGACCTTTTGATATCAGATATAGGTAAAGTCAAAAGGAAGACATGGATTTTTAGGCCATCTGCCTGTGTGTGTGTGTCTGTATGTTTTGTCTGAATGTGTTAAATGAAATTAAGCATATTTGATTAAAAAAAAAAAGAGCCTAGACAATCCTAAATGTGACTATTTCCTTCTACTTTTTGCTAATGTGTCAATGTGGGCAACCTGAGGTAGTAAACTACCAGAGCATGGTGCCAATCACTACAGGACTTCCTTCTTCCACTTTCTGGAAGATATTGGGATAAGACATCTAAACATTTTTGACTCTGTTTGCCTATAGAAAAATAAGCACTAGTAATACCTGCCCTGCATAACTCATTAGTTGATTTTAGAGATCCAAGAAATATGTGGAAAATACCCTCATAATCCTAAGGCTACATTTTTAAAAACCATTTTGCATTCAAGTGACAATGATAAAGAAAATTTTAAAAGTAATCACAATACCAGTATTCAACCTAAAAAGAAATCATTTATGTCAAGACTAAAAATACATAGCATCTAATTCCATCAATTGTGCCATCAATTACTTGGTTGTAAATCAATATCTAAATAATGTCCACATATTATATTTGACTGACATGTCTCTTGAGTTTCTCTTAATCTATAAAATTCCCTCTCTCAGTCTCTCTCTCTCTCTCACACTTCTCCCCATCCCCATCATTTATTTGTTGAAAAAACCAACTCCTTTTTCCTATCACATTTTTCACATTCTGAATTTGGTTTTATAGTGTCATTTAGCACGTTCTTCTTTCCTTGGTACACCTTGGGCCTTGATGGAGACTTAATCAGATTTATGTTTGTTTGTTTGTTTTTTCCTTCAAAAAACACGCTTTAGGTCAAGAGTCAAATACTATCTTATTACCACTCTCTTATGATGTTAATATTTGTCGATGGGTTTTGGGGTTGTCAGTTCAATTCATCCATTTTTAACTTCTCCGTTAGCCTTTCACCTACCAGTTTTAGCAGGTGTCAAGGATCATTGTTCAGATTTATTTTTAAGTTAATTCCTTCTGCTTTTATCAGCTCTGAGATTCTTCTATAAAGAAGCACTTGTACCCCTCTACTATTAAATTACCCTGAGATATAATTGGTATGAGAAAGGCAGGATAAATACTTGAGTCCCCCTTCCCCCATTTCCTTGCTACCAGATTTTCAGATAATGATTTTGTGCCTTAACAATTCCTAAAGTGATCAGTGAAATGTGTTTTCATGTCATTATGAACTTAAGGATGAATTGTAATCTATTATAGCCAAATTTCCTTTCAATGATCCAATTCATTGTCAGTGTAGCTCTTTCACATTGGTACCTGTGTACTTTTTGGCATGATCCCAATAAGTATAAATAGCTTTCTTGTTTTCTGGTAAATATAATATTTTATGTTTCTTTATGCATTTCCTGTCCCAGATCTGTAATCAGTCATTTCACCAAAAATTATTGGTTCTCTTTAGTGGAAGAGAGTATTTAGAAATAATAATTTTGAATCCAAAAGTTATTATTAATATTGGGTATTGGTAGCATTTACAGAACATTTCACTGGACAAAGCTAGGATGTAAATTT
Source organism: Daubentonia madagascariensis (assembly GCA_023783475.1). Taxonomy (NCBI): domain Eukaryota; kingdom Metazoa; phylum Chordata; class Mammalia; order Primates; family Daubentoniidae; genus Daubentonia; species Daubentonia madagascariensis. Next base: position 16,162,991 of record JAKFHU010000144.1, read on the forward strand.
TTTTTGTAAAGACAAAATGTCATATGTTCATAAGGATATTTTCAATTCAAATTTAAGAAAAAAGTATTAACTTATTTAATTTTGTAATTTTCTCTCTATTCTTTGCATTAAAAATCTTAGTTTGAAACAATTTTTAAGTAATTACACAGTTCCTTTATCTTAATGTAATGTGTATTAATTACTATGCTACATTAGTCACAACTTATGAATCAATTTTGATACATTGCTCAAAATTATATATGTATAGTAACAACAACTATATTATTACAAACAATGCTATAATATTACTAAATGCTAATTAATGTTTAGTTTGTGCACAGTTCTTTCTGTCCTTATGATATATCACACAAAGCTTGTACAAATACTATTTTTAAGCCAGCAAATTTATATAGAATTAGAATTATTTGGTTTATTTTGTTTTTGATTTTTAGGCATCACTTTTATTTTATTTTAATTTTGTTTTATAATTTTGAGGTCATTTGCTCATTTCCAAAAAAACAAAAACCTGTCAAACAAGGTAGAGTTAGAGAACTCCAGCTTTCATTCCGTCCTCTTTACTTTTGCACATTCCCTCTCACATATATAACTATTTTTATTAAATTATCTTCATCTATATCTATCTGTCTATCTATACATGTATATAGTACACTAGATGCAGTTGAAAGATGTATTACTGAACTGGAAAAGAAATGTGAGGAAATTATTCAAACATACCACAGAGATGGTAAATATAAAAAGAGAAGAGCATTTATATCCTTAAATGCATGTTTTAAAAAGTAAGAAAGACTGAGACATAGTGAGGTAAAAATTCCACTGAGGAAGCTGGAAAATAAAACCAGAGGAAACACAAAAGAAGTAATAAAAGGAAAGATACAATAAAGTTAGAAAAACAGAAATTTACCAAATAAAACACAGAGAAATAGAAGACATAACTTAAAAAACCAAAGCTGTTTATAAAAACAAAATGAAATAGCACAACTAACACTTCCTGGAAAGGAAGAAAAGTTTGAGAAATATTTACAGAACAGAGGAGGCTAAAAAGGCAAGACAACTAAATCCAATGTATCCTGGATAGAATCCTGAAACAGAAAAAGGACATGGTGGAAAAACTACTGTAAATCCAAACGTGAAGTTCAGTTGGGCAATGTATCAAAATTTATTTATTATTTGTGACTAGTGTATACCATGGTAATGTAAGATGTTAGGAATATGAGAAACTAGGTGAAGAGTATATAAGATCTCTCTGTATGATATTTTAAAATTTTCTTTAAATCTAAAACTCTTCTATTAATAAAACTAAAATTTTATTTTAAAAAATAATTATTGTACCAAAAAATATATTATCTGTTTGTAGGACAGATATGTTGGAGGCCCCCAAGATCACCTCCACATTCAGAGATTCGCTAGTAGAACTAAGTGTACTAAGCATATAATTGTACTCATAGCTAAGATTTATTACAGCAATGTAGTGAGGATATATCTGGATCAAAATGGAAAAAGACATGGGTGGAGTCTGGGGAAGTCCACGGGTAGACTTTCTCATGCTTGCTCTCTCCCACACAGAGCTCTCACTTGTCATTCCGAGCAAAAGTGCAGCAACATGTGTGCAATGTTTCTGCCCGGGGTAGCCTACTCAGCACCTGAGGTGTCTATTGGGGGTTGGTTATGTTAATATATGTATAGGTACCCTCTGCCTAGCAGGCAGCAACATTCCAGACTCCCAGAAGGACAGCAAGTTTTCATCATAAGCCATATTGTTTGCACAGTCTAGACACAGTGAACCTTCTCTATCAGTCAGGGAAAGTTTTATTTCAGTATAGAGAACTGTTTACCCACTATGTTGTCAGACACCAGTCAAGGGCAGAACATATCAGGAGGCATTTCTAAAGCTTGTATTCTCAGATTTGCTGTATTAGTTCTTTTCCGCATAGTAGAGCACAAGTTTTTGTTTTTGTTTTGTTGTTATTTTAAATATATCTCTACACACATTAACCTGAGCTGCTTAACTCTATGTTTGTGATGGTTAATTTTATGTTTCAACTTGCCTAGGCTATGGTACCTCACTACTTGGTCGAACGCCAGTCTAGGTATTGCTGTGAAGGCATTTCTTTTTTTAGATGTGATTAACATTTAAACCTGTAGATTTTTAATAGAGCAGATTACACACTATAATGTAGGTTGTTCTCATCCAATCAGTTCAACACCTTAAAAAAAAAAAGACTGAATTCTGCACCTCTCAATCCTCAAGAGGAAAGAATTCTGCCTCCGGACTGCCTTCAATTCAAGACTACAACGTTTTGCCTTGGACTCCAGCCTGCTAGCCTGCCCTGTAGATTTCAGACTTGCCAGCCCCCACAATCGCATGAACCGATTTCAATTCCTTTAAATCTCTCTCCCTCTCTCCACACACACACACACACACACACACACACACACACACACAAATATATTCATATTCTTTTTTCTTTTGTTGCTTACAACTCCATTCGGTGAAGATATCATAGTTTATTTCCGCAGTTCCCATAATGGACATTTGAGTAGTTTTCAATTTGTTCATTTGATACATCAAAGTGTTTCAATGCATAGTCCTCTCCATACATTATTTCATATTCTTATCAGTGCGTTTGAAGTAGATTCCTAGAAGTAAGATTACTGCATCATATGATTTTCCTAGGTATTTGCCAAGCACTTTAAAAATCATTACAATGAATGACCCTCACTCACCTCTGTTTGGGCATAATTTAAGTCATCCTATGAATCCAAAACAGAAGCCATTTTGTATATTTCAAATGCACCATTGTATATTTCAAAGGTTCAGATGTGGAAATGACAAAACAGTAATTCAAAGATAATTAAGCCAAAAGGTAGGGGTGAATTAAGGCAGGGGCTGAAGTGGAAGGTGTATGCGTGGAGAAGCATGGAGTGGGAGTTCCAGTTCAGCGGGAAGTAGAAGTGTGGCTCTGGGAAAAGAAACTCCGCTTCTCGGGGGAACGAGGTGAAAGAAAGTTAAACTGAGAGACAGTTTAAAACAGCCACTCAAGAAACGATGAACAAAATTCATCTTCTGCTTCCAATGAATGTGTGTGTTTAAAATAACTCAGTTTGTCTCTATGCAGAGTAACTAAAATGTAATTAGATTTTAGATATTCTTTATTTTTATGTTATTCAACAAGAAGATTATTGGACCAGGAACTGCAGAAATGAGTTCTGCTTCCCCCGGATGCCCTGATCACTTTAGGCTGACAGGACAGATGTGAAGAGACATGAGTCTTTGGGAAATAGCAGGTTTAGAGGGCAGGAGAGAGAGCAGGGAGTGGAGGAAGATTGGCCTTCCTCAGACCCCTGTCCTGATAGATCCAGGGATCCTACGAAAAGAAACCTGTTAAGAAATCAAAAGAAGAGTAAAAGCATCACCAAGCTAAGTCATGAAGTTAAGGATCACATCTGCTTTTGTTCCCAGTTGTGTTCTTAATGCCTGAGACATAACAGGCATTCAATAAAACTGTCAAATGAATGAATTAGTTAATTAATTAAAACACACTAGGAAGTCTACTAGAAAGTAGACTATACTTTTTACAGGAGCCTGATCATTAGATTAACCTCTTGTTGAGTAACTCATAGACTTAGCACACATTAGGATCTCTATAAACATTCTATGAGTAAATATTCACCCCTATCTACATTTTCTTCCTAGCAACTGATGACTCCGTCATGAACCTATGGGCTCACTCTACTGAGTCTGGTTGACTTTTTGTTTCATCAGGGCCACCACACTACATCCTTTAAAAGCATTCTGGGGGACAGTTTTCCCCTCCTCAGCAACCACCTTCTTCAGATGCATTCAAGAGTAAACAGAGTCCTTTGGCCCCGGGGCTTCATCTGTTAATCAGCATGGGGAATCAGGACGACCAAAGTAACAAACACAGGCTGGTGGGAATGTTGGCCAGTTTCTCCAGAGTTTGTCCAGTCTCGGTTCCTGCACTCTTTCTACTCCCTTTCTCAGGTGGCATCTCAATATCCCAGTGGCTTCCAATTGCCCTTGCTCCTCAGAAAGGTTTTCACCAAACCTCTTTTCTCCTTGAGACCCTGAACCATCCCCTACAACCTGGAGTCAAGCTCATGTAGAATAACTTCGTTCATCAAGTGTCCTCTTTCCAGAACCAGGTCCAAAAATACAACTGGGATGAAGGAGCACGTGGGCTCCGTCATTCATTTGCATTTGGCCTCAACTTGTATTTTACACTGTGGACATCTCCAGGCTGAATGACCATCTCCCTCAATCCTCCCACCTTCCCATCTCTGCAGGACTGGATGTTTTGTGCCACTTTTAAAGTTCCTCTGACTAGCTAAAATTAATGATAAAACTATCTTAAATTACCTGCCTAAAAACAGCTAGTGCCTGAGTTCCCTCCACTCTTATAAGTCATTTCAGTATGCTATGTGGCCGACTTGGAATTCACAGGCGAAAGTCCAAAGAGCCCACATTTAAGAGTCAACTAGGCCAGGCACGGTGGCTCATGCCTATAATCTTAGCACTCTGGGAGGCCGAGGCAGGAAGATTGCTTGAGCAGGAGTTTGAGAACAGCCTGAGCAAGAGCAAGACCCCATCTCTACTAAAAATAGAAAAATTATCTGGGTGTCATGGTGCACGTCTGTAGTCCCAGCTGCTTGGGAGGCTGAGGAAGGAGGATCACTTGAGTCCAGGAGTTTGAGGTTGCTGTGAGCTGTGATGACACCACTGCACTCTACCCAGGATGACAGAGCGAAACTCTGTCTCAAAAAAAAAAAAAAAGTCAGATAGAACTAATGGGTCACTCATTCATTCATTCATCCCCTTCTGTTCTCATACCCTTTTAGTGTTCCTGCTAGTTTTCTGGATACTCTTTTCCTATGACTTTGCCTCTTTTATGCTTTAGTGCTTGTTCTAGGCTCTCTACTTTTCTCCTTACGCCGTCTCCTTGGTATTTTACACACTTTGTTCTTTCATGACCATTTACATGCCAATAACAGTTGAATGTACCCCTCAAGCCTGGACTGCTCCTAAAAGTCCCTCATCTATAAGCACCTGTACGTAGATACCGCAGGAGTTCCAGAACTGAGCACAAACTATCCACCCACCAAACACGATCCTCCTCCTTACCTTGGAGTCCTTACCTTGGTAAATGGCAGCACCAGTTTTATAAGTCAGAAATCTAGGGGTCCTCCTTGTAAATGTATTTTCCCTTCCTCCCCACCCATATCTCATCTACCAAAAAGTCCTGTCTGTTTTGCCACCTAAATATCTCTTGCCCCCATCCATTTGTCACCATCTTTTTTTTTAGTATCCTGCATAAAGCTGTGATTACCTCCCATCTAGACCATAGCAATAACCTCCTAACTCTTCTATTCAAGAGCATCCCACTGTCCCTTCAGTCTATCCTCTGTGCTACAGTCAAAGGGATTTTCAAGCACAACCCAAATTGCTTTATGTCCCACCCCTCAACTTTACTTTTAAAATAAAACTTCAAAGCTTTTTTTTTTTTTTTTTTTTGCTTTTAAAATAAAGACCAAAGCATATTCTGGCATATTCTTTCTCTAGTTTTTCTTTCCTCCATTATTTTCCCTTTCCTCCACTGCCTGTACTCTTCTACTCTTTCCATTATGTTTGATTCATTGTTTGTTTGTTAGTTTTCATTTTTGCCTTTTTTGCCACACTCTTTCCTGCCACAGGGCCCTTACACATGCTGTTCCCTATTATATTGAAATTCCTTCCATGTTCTTTGGTCCTAGTTAACTAAAGACCCTACTTATTGCCTTGCTTCTTATAGATGAAAAGTGATTTAATTACATTACAGTTTTATGTATATTATGAACAATGGTGATCATTACAGCACTATTTTACATAGTAAAAATTAAAAACATAAATATGTGCTAATGTTGGAATAATTAAGTTATAGTATAACCTATATTGGAATATTATGCATCAATTTAAAACATGCTTCTAAAAATGTCAATAAACGTATTCTTTTAAAATAAATTTTATTGTGTATATTTGAGAATTACAACATGATGTTATGGGATGCATATAGATAGCAAAATGGTTTCCATAACAAAGCAAATTAACATATATATTATCTTGCATAGTTATTTTTCTTGTAACAAGAGCAGCTAAAATTTACTAATTTAACAAAAATCCCTAATACAGTATAATCCTATTAACTATAGTCACATGTTGTACATTAGATCTCTAGACTTAATCCTACATATCTACTTCTTCATATCCTTTGACCTACATCTTTCCCTTTCCTTCTCCACTCTCAGCCCCTGGTAACCACTGTTTTATTCTCTATCTCCATATATTTGACCTTTTTTATTAGATTCCACATATAAGTGAAATAATCATGCAATATTTTTCTTTCTGTGCCTGGCTTGTTTCACTTAGCATAAAATATGGTTATAAAATAAAATGAAAAAATAGGAATACATAATTATATTTTCTAAAAAATCCTAATTCTCTTAACTCAAATAAATAGATGTTTTATTATATGTTTTTCTGCATTTTTACACACAGAAAAAAGTCTAGACATATATTCACAAACACCTAAGTAGTAATGTCACAGAGGTGAAATCATAGTGAATTTTTATCTTCTTAGCTCCACATTTTTTCCTTCTATGTTTTGTACATCAAATATGTTATTATTTTAGTTTTTATAAGCATTAACTTTGAAGCTATAAAATTTTTTTAAAAAGTTTTAAGAGATCAGTGGCATAAATGTTGGACAGGGAAAGAAGGATGAGATAATGTCCCTCTAATTTATTTACACTGGTATAAAAAAGATGTTGGACTCTATGTGACATGCTGGGCAAGTGTGGATGTTGTGTCCGGGGTGTGGTTATTATCCTGATTTCTAATAATACATATTGTGTTAGTACCATCAGGAAACCTTCTCCAGGGCCATCCAGAGCACGTAAAAATGACTGGCCATTAAAAACTTGACAAATAATAGGACAAACTTGACAAATAATAGGAAAAGTGGGGACTTCCACTTGGCTCTTTTTTGCTTTGGTCCAAACTCTCCATTTCCTTCTCTTAGCTCTGTGACATCCAATAAACCATGACCCTATCCGATGCAAAACCTACTCGTCTTTAAAACTGGGAAAAACAAAAACAAAAACAGGGTTCTGTGTTATGTTCTGCAGGGATCTGGACAGGGTTTGCAAAATTAGAGGGAAAGCGAGATGGAGGGAGGAAGGGGGAGAGAGGGAGGGACATGAGAGAGAGAGAGAGAGAGAGAATCTCCTTTTGTAATCCTTGCTCCACTTTAAGACCAAAATGAATCATAAAGATTTTGGAAAACTATATAAATATTTGAATAAACAACACCAGTTTAAAAAAAACACAGAGATGTAATAAACATTTGTCAAGAAGTTACCCAAGGTACATCCACAGTACGCCCACTGAGCTGCTGCCTTACCATCTTACTGGCTTACACAGTCAGAGAGACATGAGTTTGAACTCTGACCCTTCTACTTCCTGTGTGACTTTGGACACGTTACTTATTTCTCTATGCCTCCGTTTTTACATCATACTTACCCTGAGGAGTCATTATAAATAGTAGAAATGCTGTATGCAACATAACAACATACAATGAGTATTTAATCATAATCATTTTAACCAAAGAACTTTTATCTTAATCCAAACTTGACTGTTTAGTGCTTAGAACTGGATTTTGCTAGAAATAAAAATAGTAGTATTTTCATACTTATCAGATGTCATAATCTCAAGCCCATGAATCATCAACAATTACCAAGAGCTCTGTCAGGCTTATGAGAGAGTTTAGGTCCCTGACTTTATAGAGAGTTGTCTGAAAAATGTGCAGTTTATCTATTTATTTTGTTATCGAAAATCATTCTCTTGTTAAGCTGGACAGCCAGAGAGAGAGTGTATCTCTCCCTCTCCCTCACCCTTTTGGTTCCCTACCATCCAGGCTTACCACAGCAAATGCCTTTAAATGAAACACTATTTGGCATCGTGGCCAATGCCTACTTGGAGAAGTACTAAAATAAGCATTCTTACAAAAGCAATAGTTATATTTTTTGTAAAAGCTTGTTGAGAACCACGTCTACAATAATCCATGGTCTTCTCTTTATTTCCCTTTGGCCCCAGAACCAGTAGTAGTCACGCTTCTCCTGATCAGTGGGTTGGTTTTTAGCTTGTAGACATGCTAAAATATGTAATTCCTTATTTTTCCTCCTTTCCTTGCTATTATAAAACATAATGTAACAATCTAGAAAGAGCTGTGGACATGGCCAGACACAGTGTCTCATGTTTGTAATCCTAATACTTTGGGAAGCCGAGACAGGAGAATTGCTTGAGGCCAGGAGTTTGAGACCAGCCTGGGCAACATAGGGAGACCTTGTCACTGCAAAAAAAAAAAAAAATTAGTCGGATGTGGTGACACGCACCTGTAGCCCCAGCTACTCGGGAGGCAGCTGGGAGGACTGCTTGAGCCCAAGGATTTGAGGTTGTAGGGCGCTATGATTGCACCACTATACTTTAGCCTGAGTGACAGTGTGAGACCATGTCTCAAAAAAAGAAAAAAAAAGAAAAGAATGAGTGGTGGACATTTGCTAAGCAGTTTGTGTATTTATTTCTATCCTCTATTCCTCATATCCTTTATGTGCATACTCTATAACTCTTTATATTCTATGTCCTCTATATTTGTCATATCCTCTATGTATATACTTGCTTGTGTATTTATCCTGGTCTCATCCAATTTTTTCCCTTGCCTTAATTTATTTAAATTACAATTTTCTTCTGTGCCTTTTTCTAAGCCATGTGAAAGCATTCTTGGAGGAAATATAGTGAAGAAAAAACAAAGAAAGGTAGGGAGGACAGAAATAAGGAAGGAATAAAGTAAGCCAAGAAGGAAAATCATGAAATATTTTCATAAATAATAAACAAATACAACCCCTCAAGGTAAGCATCATGTAGAAACTATGTCTACTAAAGTTATCTTTGTGGCAAAGCTACAATAACAAAATTTTGATTATAATATTAATAGATCAAGAATTAGGAAATTACTGTTCAAGAAAGATATAAAATAAATACTTGTTGAATGTATGGGTCACTATCTTGGTAAATGGATTTCTGACAAGGCTATAGTCCTAACTGAGTGAATAGCAAAGCTAAAACTAGAACTTGTTTTATTAAAAATTAACAGTTAAGATTGTTCAGCCTCAGCAAAAGCAAATCTTAGTATTGCTGTGGTCTCAGAGATTGTGAGTATCCCATACTTTTCCTCAACACCAAGTAAGTTTGCAGAGCAGGGAGTTAGGGTGCTGTCACTATCTCCAGGGCCTCTTACCATCCTGAGAGGCTGCAATGGGTTTGATGCTCTAACAGAGGGTAAAAAAGCCAGCTCATAAGCAAGCAAATAAAAGATACTAGATCAAAAAGATCTTTTTAAAGACAGTGCATACACCAGCCCCAGGGTATTTCAAATATTTATAATTTTCTACATATTTAATCTTTAAGAGTTCTTGAGATGCTACATTCAGAATCTGATGCTAACACATCCAGCTCAGTGCTGATACTATCAAAGTCATTGAAGGAACTTAGGAGAGAGATGAAGGAAATGCATGAAAAAAACAAAATAATCAAAACTCCTAAGGCAGTCCACAGGACTACATTCATAGAATGACAGAATTGAAAGGGACCTTGGAAATCCCATTCCTTTGTTTCACAAAAGGAACACAAGGCACAGGGAGATTCCCAGCCTGTCCGTATTACTCAGGACTGGATATCTTTGGGGATAGAATCTTGGTGCTTTCAAATGAGATGAACAAATAGTGGTTTACAAGAATCATAGAATACTAATTCTATTGCCACAGGTCAGAAGTGTGACGATCACAACATAAGATGTACTGGCACATACCTTTATCATTTAATGGGGAAGAATATTAGCTATATAAATTAATAACACAAGCTATCAATCAGTACATATTTATTATGGGTTTATCTCTGAGCCACATTAGAAGGAAAGAGGAAGAAGTTAGAAGTACATGACAAGGACATGGTCTCTGGCTTCAGAGAACTTCCACTTTAACTGGAAAGACAAGAAATCACAGAAAAATATAACGAGTGATTCAGGATTGTCCAGCAGTGTGGTAAGTTGCACGGCACTCATGTCCATACTACAGTTCCTCTTGTCCAGACCTGATTCATTGAAGGCATAAGTGTCCTTTATAAAGCCCTAGAGGTGCTCATCCAGCATCTGCCTAGTTTGTTGATTGACAAATCATTTTCCCAATGCAGCTCATTACATTTAAGGACAATCTAAACCATTCTACAATGTATATGTATTTCAAAACATCATGTTGTACGTGATAAATGTATACAACTTTTTTCTGCCAATTAAAAAAATTTTTAAAGAACATTCTAAATGGTAAAAATGTCCCCTATGTATTAATATTGATCCTAGACTCTCTCCCATTTTCCATGTATAGGATTGTATAGGAGAACTCAAATTCTTCTGTGCCACAGTCTTTGGATATTTTAAGATACTCGTCATGGCTTTCTTCTACCCAGACCACGAATTCCTTCAATCATTCCTCCTATAACATGGATCCAGGCCCCTCCACTACCTGAGTTCTCCCCAGAACCCAACTCAATGCACCAGGTGTGATCTCATTGGCTCAGAATGCAGTGGGATGACTGCCTCTTGTTCTAAAACATCCATTCTATTTCTGTTTTTGTTGCCTAAGATTGCATTAATATATTGGCAACTACATCACACAGTTGACTCATACTGAGCTTAAAGTCAATTAAAACCCCTGTATCATTTTCACATGTGTTACTTGATAAATTCCCCCCAATTATTCATGTGTGCAATTATTGGTGCATTTTAGTTTTAAATTTACATTTGTGCTTGTTAAATTTCATCATGTTATATTCAGCCCATTGTCTCAGCTTTTAGAACATTTTTTGGACCCCTTTTTAGCTCTCCTTCCCAGCTCCATGTCACGCACAGGTTGATTTGACCATATGTATCCTCATGTAAGCTAAGAACAAAAATAAAATGTTCATTAACCTTAGGCCAAAGCCATAATTCAAGAGTAATAGTCTTTTAAGATAAAATCTATCCCTTAGTTATTTGGGTCTTGTCATAGTAAAAGCAGACTTGGACATGAGACATCCTGAGATTGGACAGCAGTGATCATAAAGAAGAAGTTTCTTGGAATTGTTAATAATATGGAACCAAGAAGAGATATGTCATAGATCTGACCTGTTTTTTTTTTCTTTTTAAAGAGAGGATCCTCCAATGATAATTTATAATAGGGGTCATGTTTTAGCTTTTTGGGTAATGGTAACTGGAGAGAATTATAAGCATTTAGTTCAGTAAATTAGAGTTGGTGAACAACCAATATCCAGTTATTGATGGATATTGGTTCAAATAAACAGAAAGACCATAAAGAAAGAGGTGTAGATGGAGCCCACATGGGAAATACTGAAGAGTCTTTATGACACTCAGGATTAATCTCTGGCACAGTGGCTCCCAAGTCTGGAAGACAGCACCAGATGATATGGCTGAATATATCTCTCCCCCTTTAGGGGTGAAGTTGTGGTTGAACCTGTAGTTGGGCTCTATCAGGTCCAGATGTGACCATCTGGGGCAGCCACCAAACACACAGCTCAGTCAGGAACAAATACCCTAAGCTTAATTAACGTTTAGGCCCAAATTGTCTATAAATTTTAATAGGGAAATTTATTAAATACCTAATAAAATCCAGATATCTTACAGTTAGATTAGCATACCTCTGATGTACAAACTTAGCAATTCTATGAAAGGGGAAAAAGAAGGTGGCACGCTATTGGTTTTACCTTATTTATTTTTAAATGAACTTTGTGACCTAAAACAAACCATTTAATTTCTGTTAACTTTAGTTATCCTATTTGCCAAGTGTGCCTAAAACTATCTACTTTGCAGTGTTTAGTAAAGATCAAAATTACAAATAATAACCACTGGGCACATCATAGTTGCTCAACTAATGATAACTCTTGCAAAAGAAAAATGGGCAAAAAAGATTATGCAAATGGAGAAGTCAAAGATCATTATAATTTCAAGCCTGAATGACTAAGAGAATGGATTTAAAATTATGTAAGAAAAGTTTTTTCAAAAGCCCTTCCTTCTACAGACAAATTTTTACCAGCCATTGATGTATAAACATTAAACTTCAAAAAAATAATGTTTACCCAATCTCCCATAGGATTCCTTTTTGGCAACAATTCATTAACTATAATTTTATGTTACTCTATATACTTGAAAGAAATATCCATAGATTTCTTTAAGAATATTCTGAATTTGAGCTTTCTGTTCATCTACACTGACCTTCACCCCTTCATTTCAAATCAATGAGGCTTCACAGTGTTCAAAGCATCTCACGTTCTCTCCTTTAATTTTGTACGCTGGAGGCAGAGAGTGTTAACACAGTCCCTGCTAGTCCCAGGGCAGAAAGGAGGCGAGGGCAAGGTGAAGGCATCTTAGGTGGTTCTCCAATAATTTTTCATCTGCTTTTTCAGGATCCTGAGATCTGTGTGATAAGAGATGGAGCCTGTGTGGCCCGTACCGTTGCTGCCTTCCTAAAGATTAATAACCTGGCACAGATTAATATTTAAAAATGCACCGGGGAGTAATTCGTGGGATGAGACGAGGTTTGCCTCACTCCTGCCATGCCCCTTTCCAAGCGTTGTGCAGAGCTCAGCTGTGTGAAGGAAGGAAAAGAAAAAAAAAGAAAGAAAGGGCGCTCTGGCGATTAAAATTGAGCCGGTGCCCGGGCTTCCGCGTTTCCTGCTGTGATTGCATCTGGGGTCCTCCCACACAGCGCAGGAGCGAAGCCACACCCTCTCCACTCCGGCTCCACCCTTTCCCCCCTTCGCCTGTGCTCCACTGAGTTTAAAACGAAATTAAAAATTACGACGCCACCGATAGCCCCACTGTATTTTAAGCACTTGGCACTCCTCGTGCCGTTGCTGAAATAAATGTACATGGCAACGTGTTACAAAAGCGCATAAATACCGGAGACCTCCAGTTCCTTTAAAGTCTTGTGGTCCTCCAGAGGTGCCTTGCTGCTGGGCTCATCAGGCTGGATGGGAGAAGACCCCTAAATGTGCTTCTGCCTTCCTGTCCCAGAATCCTTCATCCAGCCTGGAATTCTGATTTGCCAGGTAGGAGTTGCTGGCTGATAAACTCATCTGAGAGTCTGGAATGCAGGCCAGAACGGACACGTGGGAAGGGTCACATGCACTCGGAAATACGTATGAAAAAAAAAAAGGGCTTGGGCCTGGGGTGGGGAGTGGGAAGGCAGCATGGGGCAAGGGAGTCCTTTGCAGGGCTAGAAGGATCAGAAGGATCGGGCTGTGTTCTTCCCGTGGTGTTTGGGAAGGCACAGCTATGGCAAAAGGGGCACGGCTTGGGGACCAAGGTGGGGCCACAGCCCTGCCTTCCTCCGGCGGGTTTCCTGTGCTATCCCTGTAAGCCAGAGCCACTGAAGAGAACACCCATTGTCGGACTTCCCTTGGGGTGCGGGGGGAACCTTGACATCCGCGTTTCCCACTCACGCCCACTTTGCTGTCCCCACGCATTTGACTTAATAGGAAGATGGTAATTACGTTGGGAAAGGATGAAAAGCACCCTCAGGGAGCCGAAGGAAGGAAGCAACCTGCGGGCGATGGGGTGGCAGCCTGGGCAACCCCGCAAACGGGCCTGGGAGAGAGGGCGGAGAGGGGGAGGAGAAGGAAGGTGGACGGTGATCTGCAATCACCGCTCATCATCTTGTGCGCTTTTTTGGAAACCTACATACAGAGAATGGCCTCTGTAATCAAGACGTCCACCCATTTGTCCTTATGAAACAGTCATCCAGGCAAGGCCCAACAGGGCCCCTTTTAATAAGGAGCGTGTACTTGCTTATGGATGTTTTCTGGAGACAGTTATAGCTGCCTATTCTTTTTAACTAGCTTAATGGTGTCTCTTTCAAGAGAGTTAAAGCTAAGTGTGTGCTAAACTTAGACAAGCTGGTGTAAAATCTTGTCCAGCAGCCCCTGGAAGGTATTCAAAATGAGAAGCATCCTTTGCAGGATCAATCCAAAATACTTGCTGAAGACTTATTATGTCCTGGGCACTGTCCTAGATGCTGGGGACACAGAATTCAACCAGACAGACACTTCTTAGCTGTTATATTCCTGTATGGGAGCAGAAAATAAATAAGTGAATAAATAAATAATTTTAGATAGTAAAAAAAAAAAGTGACTGATTAAGGATGGGGGTATTTTAGATTGTGTGGTGAGTAAAGGGTTCTGTAAGCAGGTAGTATTTTTGCTAAGAGCCAGTTAGGTAAAGATCTGGGGGGACATAGTGTTCCTGACAGAAGGCAAAGCTACGTAAAGACCCTAAGATAGAAATGGACTTGGCGTTCTGAGGAACAGCAACAAGACAGGAAGGGCTACAAGCAAACTGAGCAAAAGGTGTAGAGGACCAGGCATGAGCTTAGGAGGGATGGACAGGCGAACAAATCGCAGGCCGTGGTGAGTTGTTTAAATTTCGTTCCAAGAAAATGGGAAACTCTTGAAGGGTTTTAGTCACAAAGGTGGCATGATCAAGTTCATGTTTTCAAAACATCCCTCTAAATACTGAATGGAGAATGAATCGGATGGGGACAAAAGAGAATGTGGGAAAACCAGGAAGTGGGGGGAGGCAGCTATTGAGCCAGGCAGCAGACGTAAAAAGGGTGGCACTCAAGAGGAAACATGGATCCCAAAGGAGGAGTCCTCACAGCCCCTAAGACAGGAGGCATTGGAATTAAACAGCTACCATACACACCCATTTTATATTGGCCATTGTCTAGGAACTCTGACAGTGCTATTTCACTTCCTGCCTATTACACCCTGGGAGGTTAGGACCCCCATTTTACACATGGAAACATACAGACATAAAGTGACGTGTTCATCCCACCTGATAATAGGTAGTAGAAACAGAATTCTGAACACAGGAGTCACATCTGAAGTCCGCGTTGTCCCCATTCTGCCTCACTGCCTCTCACCTGAGGAACTTAGATGGTCACATGTTATCAGGCACCAGAATGGGTCTTAAGCACAGGACTCTTGTCTTGGTTACCATTCTAGCCCCCAAACCTAGAATAGTGCTTGGCAAATAGCAGGCACTCAAAAATGTATCTGAATATAGGAATGGCTGAATGAACTAATAATGAAAGAGTTCCCAGGTATTAAATTAGATTATTTTAAAATACTCCTTTTGCATGCAAGAAATATTGATCCCAGAAACCAGGCTGTGTCTGAAATGGAGGTCAAGAAGTACCAGATCTACAAGAAGAGGGATGCAGAGACGAGAAAGCAGGTAAGGAGCGTATGGATTAGGGATGACTTGCCTAAATTCACGTCATGTAGTAAATCAATGACCAGTGATCACAGAGCTGTCGTCTCCTCACCCTCAATCCAGCAAGGCTGCCTAGGTCCTGGGAAGGAATCAAAGGAATCTGAGTACAAATCTCAGAGATTATCATCAGTAGGCGTCAATGTCCTCATCAGAAAAGAGGGATGATATTGTCCACCTCCCAGCAGTATAGTGAGGAATCCATGGAACAATGGATTGTGAAATGGCTAAGAACAAGCAGTGGGCAAATAAAAATTCTGATGAGTTTTATTGGTGATATTCTCTGATCATATACCCTTTAATTTGTTTTGAATATTGCCAGTCTACCATGCAAAACAGAAGTATAAGAATTTACTCAGATTTTGAATCTGCTAAAAATATATGTACCCCTGAGAAACGTTATCTTGGGCAGTTCCTTTGGAAAATCTACTATTTACTAATCCATAGAAATTCATACATACATTTATTAATTCAACAGATATTTTTAAAGAATTACAGAATACAAGATCATTGATATTTTCGCCAGCTCATGAGGACACACAACATAGCATTGAGAATTGCAAGGGACACATATTGACAGGACTCTTTGACTTCTTGGAGTATAGTGTGAGAGAGAAAAAAATATGTAGTTAGAAAGAGTATTGTCTAAAATTTAGTCTAAAGTGATGGAAAATCTTCATTTGTTAATGGTTATTTTTTAGCTTGCAATGATCATTGCCCAAAGTCTAAGGATCAGTGCCTTATTTTGTACTTTCCAGATGGTTCTCAGAGTGTCAGAAAATGGTCAGATGGCCCCGCTAAGGATAAATGCTGCTGACTGGTTCAGAGTTTCCTCACTACCCTCTTACATATGTCAGTGTCTTCCCAAGTTGACTATAAATTCTATAGTAAGGACCAGATCTTCCTCATATGTTCATTCCTAACTGTGGTTATCACAGTTAAATCTTTGTTGATACCAACTAAATGTAGGCTAGGGTGCTTCCTTGTACCTAAAAATTTAGTGAGGTTGGCTCAAAACCCCATTCACACACCCTCTTGAAGTTCAAAGCCCATCCATGCTATGAATTTATTTTTTTAATTCCTGGAAGGCTTATATTGGGTCATGCTTGCTTTCTTCCCTGTGATCTCTTCAGTATGCCATGTTGTTTCAGACAAGAAACCCCATCTCTTTATTGATTTCCCCAAAGAAGATCTAACCCACCATATAAATACACAGTATTGCAGAAGACTTTATGAAGGAGTTTGGGGAGGAGTTAGGTACATGGGGAGAAAACACTCGTCCATGGCAAAGCAAGCATAACAATTAAATATTAGATATTTTTTTTCTCCAAAAGTCTTTCTGTTCTCTGTGCCACCTGGAGTTCCTCTCTTGGCCCTTTGCCCTTGAGGTCCCCTATCCTACCATCCACTGAAGCCTCTCTCTTATTCCTCTCAATTCTCTGCTCTTCCACACCCTTGCCAGGGTAATAAGCAGGCTTATTCTCTGCATCTTACTTAAAGCAGTTCACCCGCGTCCGACATGCCGGCTTTTGCAGTCCGTTTCTATACTAAGTGCTCATCAAGATGTTGTTCCAACCCAAGATGGTTTGCCTTCCTAGTTGGAAATCAGGTGTTAGCAGTTAAAGTACTCATGGGACCTCTAGAGAGGTGGGCTCTTTGGGAGTTGCTCCAACCATCCCATCTACCTCCCTCTCTTGTGTTTCTGTCCCTCTGTATTCCAGCCATAATGAGGTCTTTGTAGCCAGTGCTCCTTGACACTTCTGTGTCATTCCATAGTGTGCTTCTAAAGCCTGGGAACTTCAACATCTACTTTGTATGAATAAATCCTACTTAATTTTTAAATCAGCTTAGAAGTAGCCTCCTTTAAAAAGATTTCTTCATCATTGAGCAATATCATACTCCCCCCCCAAAAAAAATAAATTGGGATATTTTGTCACAACTGTGTTAACTTCTACAATTGGCCTTATCATTTATATTTTAACAGTCTGATCACTGTCTTCTCATCTCTCTATCCCCATCTCCACACATCGCATGTAATCAATAACATACATTAACTACCTGATGAATGAATGAAAGAATAAATGAATGAGCTAAGGAATGAGTCAATGATGTCATCAGTGGCTAACCCTTTCATGTCTCTGTCGTAACAGTACCTCTATTTTAAAAAGAAGCAAAAATGTGAACACAACAAACATAAGATTTTCTTTGTTTTCCTTGTTTTTCTTTTCCATTTTTTTTAATTGCCACAGCTTTACCAGCAACTGGATCAGTTGATTGCAAACACTATGATGTGTTTTGGCCCTTGAATCCTATACATTATGGCATATGCAAAGAAGTCATAATTTTGAGATGATAATTTGAATGGAAACAGATGGTATTTCAGTAGTGGCGCACATAGATTCTTGCATCTTGCAGGTCATGTTCCCCACCCCCACCTTGGGAAAATATTACATTTGCCATATTTCTTTCCCCACCTCCCTATCCCCACCCCTCTGACCATATGTTTTATAATGAGGGCACTTAAAATATCGTAGAATTGGCCTGTCCTCATGATATTTAAAATGTGAAATGTGACAATATCTTAAACATATTTCAAACACATGGCTGCAAAGGAAGAGGCAAAAAAGCAATAGAAAAAGTTCACACCAAGTTATTTTGAGGGGAGGTCGGCTAGGAGGGAGGGGTATCATGTTAGGGATTTCAGATAACAGGAAAACTGGCTGCTCTGGCATAATGCATGAAAGATGGTGTTTGACAAATGTGTGATCGATGTGTTTGAGAAACAGACCATCAGTCGGAAAATATATATTATAATTTATAGAAGCAAAGAGGCTGGGCCACCCAAAGAGTTTGGCTATCTCTTCTGTAGTCTGGAGAGTAGGCAAGAGAAAGGTCACCCATCTGTTTCCCTGGGTGTGATTCTGCTTTGCTGGGATCATCCGCCTCCAGGCCAGCCACGGGGGAAACTTGGCTGGGCTTAGCTGTGTTGGCAGCAGGTGAAATACCAAAAGGGAAGATAATAAATAAAAAATGGGCCCATTTTTCATATTTGGATGGAGGGAAATGTTAATGGAGCTAGGGAAAGTTTGGCTCCCTTGTTCCAAACATTTGGGCTTTGATTACTTCAAGATTGACCAGTCAGTCTCCAAAGGCCTTGGTATTTGTCTCCACCAGAATGTGGGAAAGAGCTGACCATACTGGGGGGTACATATACCTCAGGTCCTTTTAGAGGTTCAGCATGCATAGGTCCAGCTGGTTTTTGAATTCCCACTTGTCCTTAGGGTGAGCTTGGTAGATGTAAGATCTGTTCTTTTTCCATACTGCCTGCTTCTGGGGGGAAAAAAAAGATCCTATTCATGCTTATCATATGGAGGTATGAATATACCCAGGGGTGCACAGTGATCTGCAGTGAACACAGATGTTAAACAGAAGACCAAAATTCACAGTAATTCTAGAAATAAAACATAAAACTTTAAAGAAATGTCAAAGCTTCCAGAGGCCTCTTTGTCTATACCTCCAGATCCCTGGGAATATCTTCTCACTCTCCTCTGCCATTAGTTCTACTTGGGATGGGTCTGGGGGGAGGATGTAGGAGGACCAGTGTCTGGTCCATCAGCCTTAGGAAAGGCAATAACTTCTCACTTTTCTTCTCATTACTTTCCCTTTAAGTATCTGTAGTACAAAAATCACGTGATGCTCCCTGTCTTCAAGGAACTGACACCCATTTGGGATTGGAATTTTGTAATGGGTAGTTCAAATCCCAACTGGGATAAGAGGAATAACTCTTGGGCATCTAACTAACTAGTGGTTTGAGGAACCAGAGCTGGCTACTGGGCTCAGAGGAATGAGTTCCTTTGGTGCCAGTGAATATCAATGAGATATGTTGCAGGTGATCGTGATCACTGATTACAAATGTGGAAAAAATGTGGAAAAAAATCTGCACTTCTTTCATAACTCAACTAATGCTCTTTGGTTGAAAATTAATGGGAGAAATATTAGCTAGGAATGCTAATTATCCAGGTGTCAGGTTTCAGGACCTACCTGCAGAAACTCTGCCTCTGTTCCCTTTTCTTTTGCAGTCCAAATTTTCTTAGCCCCTGATTTCTGGTGGTGACTACATAACTAATCCAGTTACCCAGACTTGAAATCTCATTTTTAATTACCTTGTATTTCCCATATCAATCTTCTCCTTCCCAACATCATAGCCGATAGTTTCTGCTTTTATTCAGGCTCTCACCTTAGACTCCAGGTTGGCTACCTCCAGCTTCTCTTTCCTTCTGTCCTACACTTTAATGCCAGAATGATTTTTCATAATTACCACTCAGATCATGGCACTTTTATGATCACAAATGGCTCCTTCCAATGGCTCCTCATTGCCTACCAAATAAAATTTAAACTCCTTTGTCTTGCATTCACAATCTCTGTAATGTGTTCTTCCCTCCATAACTCTACTAAGAACAAACAGTTCCAATTTCTTTCCTCCAAAATGCTTGCCCTATTTTGCCACCTGCCTTTTCCATTCACTCCCCCTAGAGTGCCCTCTCCTATTGGTTCTACTTATCAGCATCCTCGAGGCCTCCAAAGACTAGCTTGACCAATTCAAGGAAGTCTTTTCTAATCATCCCACCCTGCAACATTCTGGTCTTAGGAAGTTTGCAGTGTTGCAGGAGTAACCACCAGAGAGTGCCTTGAGTTAAGAACATTTAGTCAGTTCTTTGATCTCCCAAGCTATATTGAAAACACTAGAAAGGCAGGGGAGCTTTCACTTTGAAAGATCCCAAAGCTTAGAGGAGTGTTCTGTATATAGGGAATGCTCAATAAATATTTGCAAAGTGAATTGATGGATTTCAATTTCCTAAAGAAGATAATAGAACATAAGCTTCTAAGATGTTTACTAATATTCCAAGTAACATGCTATCTCTTACAGAATGAATTGTTTGCTTTTAAAATGCTGCCCGGAAAACAGATTAGTTGCTCTGGTCAAATTAAGCTGCATAGCTGAGAGGTGAGGCTCCAGCCACAGGAGAGAAAACTAGTATGAGCCCATAAATTAAAAATTCTGAAAAAGAAATGCTGCTTTCTGGAACAGATATAACAGCCTGCAGCCAGGTTCAAGCCCTGTTTAAATCCTAGATATCTGTCACTAACAATATAGTTTTCACCATGGCAGCTGCAGAATCCAGTCCTGGCCTCCTTTCCCAGAATGGATTGAGGGCTGGTTTCCATGAGGCCTCAAATCTAGTTATACTGTAGAATTCAACTGGCAGGTTAAAAGGGCTTGTTTTTCCTGTATGTTAACCAGTGTTAGGGAAAGGCACTTAAAACAAAGTACAGACTGTCTCCTTTCCAGTATTTGAAGACAATTGAAGAGGTTTGGCCTGAGATTAATTCACAGCTGCTAATGCAAATAAATAAAAATGAATAGATGTCATGAATGTTGATTGACAGCAATTTTTTAAAAAAAACTTAACTAAAGTTGATATGCTTATTCAGATTAGTTTTAACCTAATGCCCTATTTCTGTCCATCCAGGATACCATGAGACACTTTGCCATGTTTCCTTAGGCCCCTCTTGGCTGTGCCAGTTTCTCAGACATTGCTTGTTTTTGATGACCTTAACAGTTTTGAGGATTAATGGTCAGGTGTTTTGTAGAATGTCCCTCATTTGTGATTTGCCTGATGGTTTTTTTTAGGCTGAGGTTATGTGTTTTGTGGAAGAAGAACACAGAGATAAAGCACCTTTTTCATCCCATCATATCAAAGGTATATACTATCCGATGACTTACCATTGTCAATGTTAATTCTAATCACCTGACTGAAGCAGTGTTTGTCAGGTTTCTCCACTGAGAAGTTACTCTGTTCTATCACTTTCCATACTCTACTCTTTAAAAGGAAATTACTATGCACAACCTACACTTAAAATGTGAGGAGTTATGTTTCACTTCCTTGGTGGTGGAGTATCTACATAAATTATTTGGCATTTTTCTACATGGGAGATTTGTCTGTTCTCCACTATTTACCTAATCATTTATTTATTTATCCAATAATTTATTTATATCAGTATCAACTCATGCATAATTACTTTATACTTTGGGTTGTAATCCAACGCTGTTCTATTTTGTTGCTCAAATTGTGCCAGCTTCAGGCATTGGGAACTCCTTCAGTTGTCTCCTGTATGCCTTTGACATCTCCCCATCATTGTATGTGTGTGTTCAATTATTTATTCAGCAGTCCCTTACTTTCTGGTACTCAATATGCTCAGGCTCATTTTGCATATCTCCACTCCCAGTCCTACAATCAGGCATTTCTCCAAGAAGCTCCACGGTTTTTTTGTTTTGTTTTGTTTTTTCATTGGAGAAGCCGAGAAACCAAGATCTGAGTGTTAGGTATACTTGTTGCTACTAGGTGAGGCCCTCTCAGCAGGCAGAGCAAAGACATATAGATGTGTATGCTAACCTGTGTTACATACATGTGTCTGTAAATATTTCAATGCACAACCATCTTTATCATGCTAAGCAAAATATGGGCTCATACTTATGAGTTGAGTTGATGTCTCCAATTCAAATACATTACCACATGGGTCATTCTAGGCTCATCCCCTTGTTTGTCTGTAACCTGCTGCTCCAACAGTGAGAAACCTGCTTCCCTCTTTCCACCATGTCATCCACTTAATTGTACAATGCCAGTATTGTGTATAGTAGTTTCAGAATTATCAACCCATATTCCCATGGGAAACAGCCCTATCAATTAGAGTACAATGCAATGTAAAGGTCTTTTTGCCCTTTGTCTTACAGACTGCACTCATTTCCAAAATCATTTAAACTAATACCTTTTCCTGAACCCCCTTTGATGAGGTGATTTCATATGTTTGTACTGCAGTTAAGATTCTTTCATCATAGTCTGCCTTTCATCCTGGGAACCTCCAATGCTCCAATATCCTAAAAGCTTTTTTAATTTTTTTTTTTTACTTTGCATACATTAAGATTCACTTTTTGTGCTCTATCCCTTGGAATTACTGATCTATTAACATCTTTATTGTTTTGCCTTTTACATGAGTTATATAATTGAAATTATACCATATATAGTTCCGATTGGATTTTTTTCACTTAGAAATATGCATTTAAAGTTCAAACTTGGGTTGGTTTTTGTGTATGTGTGTGTGACCTGCATAGCTCATGTCTTTATACTATTGACTAATATTCCAGTCTATCCATATAACACGATTTAATTATCCATTCACCTATTGAAGGACATCTTGGTTGCTTCCAGTTTTTTGTCATTACAAGTATATCTTTTATAACCATTCATGGGCAGATGTTGGATGGATATAAGTTTGAGATAAATACCATGGTGCATAATTGCTAGATCATATGGTAAGACTATGTTTAGCTTTGTAAGAAAATACAAAACTATCTTTCAAAGTGGCAGTACCATTTTGTATTCTAATCAGCAATGAATAAGAACTCCTGTCTGCCCGCCTCCTCTTTAGTAGTTGGTATTGGAGTTTTTCTTTTAATTTTAGTTATTCTTCTAGGTGTGTAATAGTATCTTATTGTTGTTTTAATCAGCATTTACCAAAGGACAAATGATGTTGAAGAGCGTTTCATATGTTTGTTTGCCATATGTATATTTTCTTTGGTGAGGTGCTAACTCATATCTTTTGGCCATTTTTAAAAAGTGGAATGTTTGTTTTCTTATTATTGAGTTTTAAGAATTTTTTGTATGTTTTGGATACAAATCATTTATCAGATATGTGTTTTGCAAATATTTCCTCCCAGTCTGTACCTTGTTCTTTCATTCTTTTAACAATGTATTTCCTGGAGCAAAGTTTATAATTTTAACAAAGTACAACTTATCAATTTTTTCATGAATTATGCTATTTATATTGTATTTGAAAACTTATCACCAAAACCAACATCATCTAGGTTTTCTCCTGTTTCCTAAAATAAATTTTGTAGTTTTGCATTATACATTTAGATCTAACATCCATTTTGAATTAACTTTTTTGTAAAGTGTAAGGTCTGTATATGGGTTCCATTTTTTTTTTACATGTACACATCAAATTGTTCCAGCACTTTTTGTTGGAGATATTATCTTTCCTTCATTTATTAACTTTGTTCCATTATCAAAGATCAGTTGACTATATTCACGTGAATGTATTTTTGGGTTTTCTCTTCTGTCCAGCTGAACTATGTGCTTATTTTTCCCCCAATACTAAACTGTCTTGATTACTGTAGTTTTATAGTAAGTTTTGAAATTGGGTAGTGTGAGTCTTAAAACTTTGTTCTTTCTCAGGATTTTATTGCCTATCTAGGTCTTTTGTGTTTCCACATAAACTTTAGAACCAGGTTGTTGACATTAACAAAATAACGTGCTGAGATTTTGCCTGGGGTTGCACTGAAGCTATCAATCAAATCAAAAGAATTGATATCATAACAAGATTCAGTATTGAATCTTTCATTCCATGAACATGGAATCTCTCTTTATTTATTTGGACAGTCCATGATTGTTGTCATCAGTATTTTGTCATTTTCTGCATATAGACACTGTACATATGTGTTAGATTTATACCTAAGTATTTGATGGGCAGAGGAGGTGCTGTTGTAAATGGTTTTTATGAAAGCAGTTGTACATATTAACCTTGAATCTTGCAGTCTTGCTATTCTTACTTATTAGTTCCAGGATATTACTGCAGATTATTTGGAATCTTTACGGTGAGTGACAACCTTGTCATGTAAATAAGACACTTTTATTTCTTCCTTCCCAAACTATATACCCTTTGTTATTCTTATTCCTGTCTTATTGCACTAATACTTGCACAACAATTTTGAACAGTAGTGGTGTGTGAGAGAGAATATCTTGCCTTCTTCCCAATCTTAGGGCAAAAGCGTCTAGTCTCTCATTGAGTATTTGGTTAGCAGTAGGTTTCAACTTGTTGGTCAAGTTGAAGAACTTTTCCTATATTCTTAGTTTGCTGATAATTTTTTACCATGAATTGGTGTTGAATTTTCTCGAATGCTTTTTAAATTTCAAATTATTAAGGCCATACATATGTTTTTGTTACATGGATAGCTTTTTACTGATTTAGTCAGGGCTGTAAGTGTGCACTTCACATAAATATTGTTCATCGTACTGTTAGGTAGGTTGTTATTCCTCCCCTCCTGCCCCCAACCCCCTTCTTGATTTCCAGTGATTTTACTTCTTTCTGTGCCCATCAGTTAGTTCCAAATTATTAGGGAGTACACGTGGTGTTTGTTTTCCCATTCTTGATATACTTCACTTAGGATAATTGTTTACAGTTCCATCCAAATTGCTGCAAAAGACATTACTTCATTCCTTTTGATGGCTGAATAGTACTCCACAGTATATATATACCACATTTTGTTAATCCACTAATGAATTGATGGGCACTTGGGTTGATTTCACACCTTTGTAATTGTGAATTGTACTGCAATAAACATTTGAGAGCAGATGTCTTTTTGATAAAATGACTTCTTTTCCTTTGGGTAGATACCCAGTAGTGGGATTGCTGGATCAAATGGTAGGTCTGCTTTTAGTTCTTTGAGAAATCTCCATACTGTTCTCCATAGAAATTGTACTGGTTTGCAGTCCTACCAACAGTGCATAAGTGTTCCTTTCTCTCTGCATCCATGCTAGCATCTATAATTTCCGGACTTTTTAGCAATAACCATTCTGACGGGGTAAGGTGATATCTCATTGTGGTTTTAATTTGCATTTCCCTGATGATTAGTGACGTTGAGCATTTTTTCATATGTTTGTTGGCCATTTGTCTATCTTCTTTTGAAAAGCTTCAGTTCATGTCTTTGGCCCATTTTGTTAGAGGGTTGTTTGCTTTTTCTTGCTGATTTGTTTGAATTCTTTGCAGATTCCAGATATTAGCCATTTATCAGATGTATAGCGTGCAAATATTTTCTCCTTCTGTAGGTTGTATTTTTGCTTTGTTGATTATTTCCTTCAATATGCAGAAGCTTTTAAATTTAAACAGGGCCAATTTATTTATTTTTGTTGTTGCCATAATTGCTTTTGGGGTCTTAGTCATAAATTCTTTGCCTAGGCAAGTAGGTAAGAGAGTTTTTCCTACATTTTCTTCTAGAATTTTATGGTTTTGTGTCTTACATTTAAGTCTTTTATCCATCTTGAATTAATTTTTGTAAGTGGTAAGAGATAGGGATCCTGTTTCATTCTTCTGCATGTGGCTATCCAGTTTTCCCAGCACCACTGATTGAATAGGACATCTTTCCCCAATGTATGTTGTCTGATTTGTCGAAGATATGTTGGCTGTAGGTAGATAGTTTTATATCTGGATTCTCTATTCTATTCCGTTGATCTATGTCTCTATTTTTGTTACCAATACCAAGCTTTTTTGGTTGCTACAGCCTTGTAGTATAGTTTGAAGTCTGGTAATGCAATACCTCCAGATTTGTTCTTTTTTCTTAAGATTGCTTTGGCAATTCAGGCTCTTTTCTTGTTCCAAATGGAGCATAGAATTTCTAGATCTATGAAATATGAGGTTGGTATTTTGATGGGGATTGCATTGAATCTGTAAATCACTTTGGGAAGTATAGACAGTTTAACAATGTTGGTTCTAGTGATTAATGAGCATGATATGTTTTTCCATTTGTTTGTATCATCAGTGATTTCTTTCCTCAGTGTTTTATAATTCTCTCTGTGGAGATCTTTCACCTCCTTGGTTAAGTAAATTCCTAGGTATTTTATTTTCTTTGTAGCTATTGTGAATGGTATTGAGTGTTTGATTTGACTCTCAGTTTCACTGTTATTGTTGTAGAGAAATGCTACTGATTTGTGTACATTGATTTTGTAACCTGAGACTTTGCTGAATTTATTTATTAATTCCAGGAGTCTCTTGATGGAGCTTTTGTGGTTTTCTATATACAAGAACATATCATCAGCGAAAAATGATAGTTTGACCTCCTTTTTCCGGATTTGGATACCTTTTATTTCTTTCTCTTTCCTGGTTGCTCTGGCTAGGACTTCCGGTACTATGTTGAATAGAAGTGGTGTCAGTGGGCACTCTTGTCTAGTTCTAGATCTTAGTGGTAATGCTTTCAATTTTTCCCCATTCAGTATGATGTTGGCTGTGGGTTTGTCATATATGACTTTTATATTAAGAATTTTGAGATATGTCCCTTCTATACCTAGTTTGTTGAGTGTTTATATCATGAAAGGGGGCTGGATTTTGTTGAATGCTTTTTCTGAATCTATTGATACAATCATATAATCTTTGTTTTTGCTTCTGTTTATGTGATGAATCACATTTATTGATTTACGTATGTTGAACCATCATTGCATCCTGGGATGAAGTCCACTTGGTCATGGTGGATTATCTTTTTGATGTGCTGTTGAATTCAGTTTGCTAGTATTTTATTGAGGATATTTGAATCTGTATTAATGAGGGATATTGGTCTGTAGTTGTCTTTTTTTGTTTTGTCCTTTCCTGGCTTTAGTATGAAGGTGATACTGGCTTCATAGAATGAGTTGGGGAGGATTCCCTCCTTTTTGATGTTATGGAATAATTTCTATATTATGGGTACCAGCTCTTCTTTGTAGGCCTGGTAGAATTTGTGAATCCATCTGGTCCAGGGTTTGTATTAGTTGGAAGAATTTTTATTACTGCTTCAATCTTGCTCTCATTATTGGTCTGTTCAGGAGTTGTATTTCTTCCTGATTGAGTTTTGGGAGGTTGTGTGTTTCCAGGAATTTGTCCATTTCCTTTATATTTTCTAGTTTATGTGTGTAGAGATTATCATAGTGTTCACAGATAATGTTATCCCTTCTATTCTTGGATATAATATAGCAAGGGTTCTATCGATTTTGTTTATCTTTCCAAAGAATCAACTTTTTGCTTTGTTGATCTTTTGTATTATTTTTTTTATTTCCATTTGATTTAGTTCTTCTGTGACCTTAGTTATTTGTTTTCTTCTGCTGGCTTTGGGTTTGGTTTGCTCTTCCTTTTCTAGTTCCTTGAGATGTGCCATTAATTTGCTAATTTGTGATCTTCCTGTCTTTTTGATGTGTCATTTAATGCTATGAATTTTCCCCTTAGGAATGCTTTTGCTGAGACCAATAGATTTTGATAGCTTATGTCCCTTTTGTCATTCAATTCAAGGAATCTTTTGATTTCAGTCTTAATTTCATTATTGACCCAATAATTTCCATGATTTTGTGTAGATTTGACTGTTTGTCTTGAAATTAATTTCTAGTTTTATTCCACTGCAGTCTGAGACAATACATAGTATGATGTCAATTTTTTTGAATTTATTGAGACATGTTATATGGCCTAAGATAGATCAATCTTGGAGAATGTCCTATGTGCTTCTGAGAAGAATGTATGTTCAGTAGTTTTTGGGCAGAGTGTTCTGTAAATGTCTGTTAGGTCCATTTGCTTTAGAGTCCTGTTTATGTCCAGTGGTTTTTTTTTTCTGCTTTGAAAATGTGTCCAACTCTGACAGTGGGGTGTTGAAGTTCCCAGCAATTACGATGCTACTATTTATTTCCTTTCTTAGCTCTAGTAGAATTTGCTTTATGTATTTGGGAGCTCCTGTTTTAGGTGCATATGTATTTAAGATTGTTATGTCTTCCTGTTGAATTGCTGTCTTTACCATTGTATAATGACTTTACCATTGTTGAGATAAGGTCTTTACCATATATTAAAGGTCTTTACCATATGGTAAAAACCATATACAATGTCTTTACCATTGTTGATGTAAAGTCAATTTGATCTGATATGAGAATGGCTACAATCGCTCTCTTTTGGTCTCTGTTTTCATGTTATATTTTCCCATCCTTTACATTGAGCCTGTGTGCATTCATGAGGGTTAGATGTGTTTCATGGAGACAGTAGTTACTTGGGTTGTGTTTTTTCATCCATTCAGCCAGCCTATGTCTTTTGAGTGGAGCATTTAAATGGTTAATGTTGAGTGATAGAATTGATATGTGGGATGTTGTTCTGTTCATCATGTTGGGTAGTACCTTATTGCTTTGCTCTCCCTCTTGTGCTATTGTTTTATAAGAGTTGTGAACTTTAGCTTTTTTGGGTGATTTTACACTGGTGGGTATCTATTGTGCTGATTTGTATATAATGCAGTTCTGAGTATTTCCTGCAGGGCAGGTCTGGTCATGAAAAATTCCCTCAGTGTTTGCTTGTCTGGAAAAGACTTAATTTCTCCATCAATTGTGAAACTTAGTTTTGCAGGATACAAAATTCTATCCTGGCAATTATTCTGTTTAAGAAGATTAAAGATGAGGCCCCAATCCCTTCTGGCTTTTAAGGTTTCTGCTGAGAAGTCTACAGTTAGCCTGATGGGTTTTCCTTTGTAGGTTAGTTGTTGCTTTCATCTTGCTGCTTGTAGTATTTACTCCTTCATTTTGACTTTGGCCATGTTCATTACTATGTGCCTTGTAGATGTCCTATTTGATGTGCATCTTCCCAGGGTCCTATAACCACTTTGTATCTGTATGTCTGGGCCTCTGGTGATACCAGGGAAGTTTTCCTCAATAATTCCGTTGAATAGATTTTCCATGCTTTTAGCTCTTTCTTCTTCTTCCTCAGGGATACCTATAATTCGTATGTGAATTTGCTTTGCATAATCCCATATCTCCCTAAGTGATTGCTCAGCCTTTTTAATTCTCTTCTCTGCCTCTTAGAATGACTGGGTTAACTCAAGAGCCTTGTCTTCAAGATCTGAGATTCTTTATTCCCCTTGTTTTAGTCTGTTGTTGATGCTTTCTGCTGTGTTTTGAAATTCCCTAAATGACTCATTCATTTATTTAAATTCTATTATATCCTTTTCTGTGTTGTCTAGCTCTTTAGTGACTTTTTCATTAATTTCCTGAGATATTTTTGAGCTTCTTTTTGTTGGTTTTCAACTTTCTCTTCAATACTATTAATCTTATTTGCCATCCATATTCCAAATTCCATATCTGTTATTTTGGCAATTTCCTTGTGGTTGGAGTTCCACTACTGTAGCTCCATTGTGATCCCATGGGGGTATCAAAGTGTTTTGCTTTTTCAAGTTGCCAGGATTCTTTTGCTGGTTTCTTCTCATCTGAAACTTCTTTTCTTGGCTCAGGGCTAATAGGTTTTCAGGACACCTGTTCTTTGCTGGGACCTCTTCTGCTTAATTAGAAGAAGGGTAGATCCCTAGAGAGCACTTTTTTCCTGCTCTGAAATGTTGACACAACAGGGGAAGAGTGTGTGCACTAAAATCCTGTAGTGCAGCCCTTCTGATTGTCTTGTTCACCTGTGATTGCAATAGTTCAAGCCTGTGCTGGATGATCTTTGTGCTGAGTGTTGCATTGCTCCTCAGATGGTTGCAGGAAGTTCAAGTTGGGGGCTGGGTGAGACCCTCTCCATGGCATTGTGAGGATTACTCTGCCCAGCATCTCCCCACACAGGTGACAGTGGCAGCTGGGTGAGGCTATCTAGACAGTGGTTGTGGGTGCCAGTGCTGTGGGTGTTTGCTCTAACCAGATCCAGGTGTAATGGGGGCTCAAGGCTGGGGACTCCCTCCCAGGGCTTTGGACCTTCGGCCAGTTCTGCTGGGCCTGTGGCAGTGATAGAGACTCAGACTCTTGGGGTCCAGGTGAAGCACTGGAATGTCAGGGTTAGTGTCCTGGAACTGGCGGGAGCTCTGGAGCCACAGATGTGGAGCCTCAGGCTCTGGCATGAGAGCCTCAGAGCCGGGACTGAGGAAGAGCCAGAAGCAGAGCTTCTCAGTAGGGCTGCAGAGCCAGAAGCAAGGCCATGCAGATGGCTGGTTGTTCCAACCTGGGGGGTTGAGGCAGGGCCGAGCATGTGGGTAGCCGTTTTGACCTGGGTGGCGGAGGCAGGTCTACACAGGGGTTAGCCTGTTCCCCAGGCTCAGGGACGCAGAAGCAAAGTCACGTGGGCAGGGGTCAGATCCAGCAGCCCAGGGACCGTGGAGTTCTCCCCCCACCCCTGGGACCACTGAAGCAGTTGCCCAAAAACTTCCCAGGTGAGAGCATATGGTACTCGAGGCAACTCCTCTGCTCAGATCCTGCCATGCTGGAGGTGAGGGGTGCTAGACTTCCAGTCACAGGGTACAGCTCAGAGGAGTGTCCACTCAGTCCACTCCCTCCCCAGCCCACTGGGTGCAATGTGAAGGCTACTTCTGCAAAGCTGAGTCCCATGCAGACCTGGTGCCATGCACCTGAGAGCACAGGATGGCATCAGCTAGAGAAAACTGGGATCAGCTGCCACCAGGTCCTTACTGTGCCTGTTCTCTGGTGGAATGGCTCTGCACAGTCTCTAGGCAGCTGCCAGGTCCATCCAAACAGAGGCTTATGGCAGTGGAGGGAGCCCCCTCACCACTTGGCCACAGTGCTTGAGGGGTGAGGTGAGTGTGGAGTCCCAGCACTCCATCCTCCTAATCTTTGCCACATGTAGATGCCTCCCCAGAGATCCCTTCAATCTTGTAGAATGTATCACCCCATGACCTTCTTCACTTCAAGTGTCCCATGTCTCTTCTCTGTGATATCACAATGCTCCTTCTGAGAAGACCTATCCATAGGTAGGCGTCTGCCTGTGATTTACACTTCTTTCCTTGGGAGTGATGTGCTCATGGGCTGCTTTTAGTCTGCCATCTTCCCTGCCCTTCTCTCTTGTTTTCAAATGCTTTTTCAGTGTCAGTTGATATGATCATATGGTTTTCCTTCTTTAGCCTATTGATATGATGGATTACAATGATTTATTTCTTAATATTGAACCAGCTTTGCATACCTAGAATAAATCCTACTTCACTATGGTGCATGATACTTTTCACACATTGTTTGATTTGGTTTGCTAATTTTGTTAAGGATTTTTGTATTTATGTTTATGACAGATATTGTGGGATTATTTTTTTCTTTTTCTTCTTCTGGCTTTAGTATTTAGGGTAATACTCAACTCCCAGAATGGGTTAGGAAAACATTTCTCATCTTTTTTCTGAAAATAAAAATGTTTTTCCCTAAAAGTTGGTAGAATTCCCCAGTGTAACAGCATGGACCTGATGCTTTCATTTTTGTGTGAGTTTTTGTAGTTGGCATCATTCAAGGAAGTGGTCTATTACATCTGAGTAATCAAATTTGTGGTTATAGATTTGTTCATGGTATTCCTATATTATCCTTTCAATGTCCATGAGATCAGCTTTTATAACCTCTCTTTAATTTATGATATTGACAATTGGTGTCTCCTTTCTTTCTTCTGTGTTTAACCCAGTCTGACATTTATCAGTTTTATTCATCTTTTCAAAAAAGAGATTATCACTCTAATTGTTATTTTTCCTTTTCTTCTGCTTGCTTTATACTTAATTTTTTCTTTACTAGTTTCCTAAAATGGCAGCTTAGGGTTACTGATTTGGGGGCTTCCATATGTTATTTTTTTATTTTTTTGTTTGTTTATTGGTTTGTTTGTTTTAGAGACAGGGTCTCACCCTGTCACCCAGGCTGGAGTGCAGTGGGAAATTATGAAATCACAGCTCATGGCAACCTCAATCTCAAACTCCTGGGATCACGTGATCCTCCCTCCTCAACCTCCCAAATAACTGGGACCATAAGTATGCAACACCATGCCTGGCTAATTTTTCTTATTTTTTTCTGTAGAGATAGCAGGGGGTCTCGCTATGTTGCCTAGGCTGGTCTAGAACTCCTGGCCTCAAGCAATCCTCCCACCTCAGCCTCCCAAACTGCTGGGATTATAGGCATGAGCCACTGCGCCCAGCACATACATCCTAATATTTGCATCTAATGCTATAAATTTCTTTATAACACTATTTTGCTACATCCCATAAATTTTGATAAGTTTTATTTTTATTGATACGTAGTTTTTGTACATATTTATGGGGTACATGTTGATATTTTGTTACATGGATAGAATGTGTAACAATCAAGAAAGGACATTTAGGGTATCCATCACTTCAAGTATTTATCATTTCTGTGTGTTAGTAACATTTCAAGTACACTCTCTTCTAGCTATTTTGAAATACACAATACATTGTTGTTAGCTATAGTTACCCTACTCTGCTAACAAACATTAGAACTTATTCCTCCCATCTAACTTTATGTTTGTACCAACCTCTCTTCATCCCCCTCCCTCTACCCACAGACTCTTTCTGGTTTCTGGTAACCATCACTCTACTCTCTACCTTCATGAGATCAAATTTTTTATTAATGGCTCCTACACATGAGTGAGAGCATGTGATATTTGTCTTTCTGTGCCTGGCTTACTTGACTTAACATAATGCCTCCAGTTTCATCCATGTTGCTGCAAAGATATGACTTCATTCTTCTTCGTGGCCAGAGAGTATTCTGTTATGTATATATACTATATATTCTTTATCCATCCATCCATTGGTAGACACTTAGGTTGATTCCATATTTTTTCTATTGTAAATAATGCTTCAATAAGCACAGGGGAGCAGGTCTCCCGTTGATATACTGATTTCATTTCCTTTGGATAAATACCCAGGAGTAAGATTGTTGGGTCATATGGTGGTTCTATTTTTAGAGCTTTTTTTTTTTTTTGACAAATCTCTGTACTATTTTCCATAGTGGCTGTACTAATTTACATTCCCACCAACAGTGTGTACGAGTTTCCTTTCTTTACATCCTCACGAACATCTAGTATTTTTTGACTGTTTAATATTACCCACTCTAACTGGCATCAGATGATATCTCATTGTGGTTTTGATTAGCATTTCCCTGATGTTTAGCATTTTTTCATATACCTGTTGGCCACTTGTATGCCTTTTTGTGATAAATGTCTACTCAGATCCTTTGCTTATTTTTTCTTTCTTTTTTTAATTACTTTTTCCCCCATCATAGCCATTGGCATTCATCAACTCTCAGATGTCCCTACCAACAGAGGCTTCATCAGAGGCCTTTGCCCACTTTTTCATGGGATTATTTGTTTTCTGAGTTGAGTTGAGTTCCTTGTATATTCTGCGTATTAGTCTCTTGATGGATGAATAGTTTACAAATATTTTCTCTCATTCAGCATGTTTTCTCTTCACCCTGTTGATTGTTGCCTTTGCTGTGAAGAAGCTTTTTAGTTTAATATAGTCCTATTTGTCTATTTTTGTTTTTTTGGCCTGTGCTTTTGAGGTCTTAGCCATAAAATCTTTACCTTGACCAATGTCCTGAAGTGTTCCCCCTATTTTCTTCCAATATTACAGTTTTGGGTATTACAGTTAAGTGTTTCACACATCTTGAGATTATTTTTGTATGTGGTGAGAGATAGGGGTCCAATTTCATTCTTCTGCATATGGCTTTCCAGTTTTCTCAGCACCGTTTATTGGAGAGAGTGTCCTTTCCCCAATATATGCTCTTGGGGCTTATGTTGAAAATCAGTTGGCAATAAGTATGTGGATTTATTTCTGGGTTCTCTACTTAATTCCATTGCTCTATGTGTCTTTTCTTATACAATATCATGTTGTTTTGGTTACTATAGCCTTACAATATATTTTGAAGTCAGGTAGTGTGATATCTCCAGCTTCGTTCTTTTTACTCAGGATTGTTTTGGCTATTTGGGATATTTTATGGATCCATACAAATGTTAGAATTGTTTTTTTCCATTTCTGTGAAAAATGATTGTTATTCTTGTAGAGATTGCATTGAATCTGTAGATTGGTTTGGGTGGTACAGCCATTTTAATGATAATAATCCTTACAATCCATGAGCTTGGGATATATGTTCATTTGTTTGTGTCCTCTTTAATTTCTTTCATCAGTGTTTTGTAGTTTTCCTTGTAGAGGTCTTTCACCTCCTTTGTTAAGTTAATTCCTACATATTTGATTTTATTTTTGTAAGGCTTTGTAAATGGGATTGCCTTCTTGATTTATTTTTCAGCTAGTTGATCATTGGTATATAGAAATACTACTAAATTTTTATGTTGATTTTGCATCCTGAAATTGTACTGAATTTATTTATTAGATCT
Source organism: Daubentonia madagascariensis (assembly GCA_023783475.1). Classification (NCBI taxonomy): domain Eukaryota; kingdom Metazoa; phylum Chordata; class Mammalia; order Primates; family Daubentoniidae; genus Daubentonia; species Daubentonia madagascariensis. Next base: position 16,197,391 of record JAKFHU010000144.1, read on the forward strand.
ACAAGTGTGGTGGGTAGAGTCTTTAGGTCTTTCTAGATATGTCATCTGCAAAGACAGACAATTTGACTTCCTCTTTTCCAATTTGGATGTCTTTTATTTCTTTCTCTTGCCTGATTGCTCTGGGTAGGACTTCCAGTACTATACTGAATAAGAGTGGTGAAAGTGAACATTCTTGTCTTGCTCCAGTTCTTAGAGGAAAGGCTTTCTCAGCTTTTCCCTATTAAATAAAATGTTAGCTGTGGGTTTGTCATATATGGCCTTTATATATTTAGGTACGTTCCTTCTATACCTAAATTAGAGTCTTTATCATGAAGGAATATTGAATTTTACTAAATGCTTTTTCTACATCTTTTAAGATGATCATATAATTTTTGTCCTTCATTCTGTTGATTCGTATTTATTTATTTATTTTGGAAACAGAGTCTCTCTCTCTTGCCCGGGCTAGAGTAGAGTACAGTGGCATCATTATAGCTCACTGCAACCTCAAACTCCTGGGCTCAAATGGTTGTCCTGCCTCAGCCTCTTGAGTAGCTGGGACTACAGGCCTACACCGCCAGGCCTGGCTAATTTTTTCTATTTTTAGTAGAGATAGGGTCTTGCTGTTGCTCAAGCTGGTCTTGAACTCCTGAGCCCAAGCAACCCTCCTGTGTTGCCCTCCCAGAGTGCTAATGATTCACATTTATTTATTTGCATATGTTGAATTATCCTTGCATCCCTCAGATAAATCCCACTTGGTCATAGTGTGTTACCTTTCATGTGCTGTTGGATTTAGTTTGCTAGTATTTTGTTGAGTGTTTTGGAGTCTGTATGCATTGGGGATATTTGCCTGTAGTTTTTTGTTGTTGTTGTTGCATCCTTGTCTAGTTTTAGTATCAGGGTAATGCTGGCCTCATAGAATGATTATGGAGAATTCTATCTTATCCAATTTTTTAAAATAGTTTGGAGGAGAATTGACATTATTGTAGTTCTTTTGTGTAAGTTTGATAGAATTCAGCAGTGAAGACATTCAGTCCTAGAATTTTCTTTATTGGGAGATTTTTACATAACTGATTCAAGCTCATTACTCATTATCAGTCTGTTCATGTTTTCTATTTCTTCCTGGTTAAATCTTGGTAAGTTGTATGTGTTCCAGAATTTATGTATTTCCTCTAGGTTTTCCAGTTTGTTAGTGTATAATTGTTCCTAATGGTATCTGATGGTCTTTTGTGTTTCTATGGTATCAGTTGCAATGTCTACTTTTTCATTTCTGATTTTGTTTATTTGCATTTTCTCTATTATTTTCTTGGTTAATCTAGCTGTTTATAAGTTCTGTTTATTTTTTCAAAAAACCAACTTTTACTTTTAGTGATCATTTGTATTTTTTTTTTTTTAGTCCTTATGGTTTGGTTTGGTTGTTTTTGGTAGTGGTAACATTTAAGCCCTTTCTCTTCCTTATTTTTGTGTTTGCTCCTACCAGTGGGTTTTATATTTTAATATGTTTTCATGATGGTGAATATCATCCTGTTGCTTTCATGTGTAGGACTCCCTTGAGCATTTCATTCAGGGCTGGTCTAGTGGTAATGAATTCCCTCAGCTTTTGCTTATCTGGGAAAGACTTTATTTCTTGTTAATTTATGAAGGATAACTTTGCCAGGTATAGTGTCTTTGGTTGGGAGGGCTTTTAAGTTTTTTAAGCACTTTGAATATATCATCCCATTCTCTCTTGGCCTTTAAGGTTTCTGCTGAGAAATCCATTGTTAATCTGATGGTGGTCACCTGGTATGTGACTAAATGTTTTTCTCTTGTTGTTTTTAGAATTCTCTCTTTGTCTTTGACTTTTGACAATTTAACTATTACCAGCAGTGGGGAAGACCTTTTTGGTTTGTATCTGTTTGAGATCTCTGAACTTCCTGTATTTGGATATGTAAATCTCTTGCTACATTTGAGAAGTTTTCAGCTACAGTTTCTTGAAATAGGTCTTCTATACTTTTGCTCTTCTTTGCCTTCTGTAACACCAAAAATTCAAATATCTGGTCACTTTATAGTGTCCCATGTGTCACTTAGGCTTTATTAATTCTATATTTTCATCCTTTTTTCTTTACTTTTGTCTGGCTGGGTTAATTCAAAAGACCTGTCTTCAAGTTCTGAAATTCTTCTGTTTGATCTAGTCAATTACTGAAGCTCTTAAATGTGTTTTTCACTTCATTCAATGAATTCTTCAGTTTCAGAATTTCTATTTGGTTCCTTTTCATGATACCGATTTCTTTGATAAATTTTTCATTCATATCCTGAATTATTTTTCTGATTTTTTTGTATTATTTATCTGTGTTCTCTTGTATATCATTGAGCTTCTTTAAAATCATTAGTTTGACTGCTTTTTTCAACATTTCATAGTTTTTTCATTGGAATCTTTGCTGGAGAATTATTGTGTTCCTTTGGAGGTGTCATTTTCCTTGCTTTTTCATTTCTTCTGTCCTCACATTGATATCTGTGCATCTGGTATAAGAATTGCTTCTTGTAATTTTTTCAAATTTGCTTACATAGGAGAAGACTTTTTCTTGAACATGTGTCTATGGTGTTTTTTGGGTAAGGTACTTTGGCTTTGATTCTGGCTGCATGCAATAGTATAGTCTCCACTTAATTTTTTCAACTGTAAACAGCATCAATGGTGTCTGTGATTATCTCAATGGCTTAGAATGTGGTTGTCAGTGGAGGCTGTGGTAAAGATTTCCTGAGGATGAGGTCAGCATACATCAGTATCAGTATTAGTAGGTCCAGCTGATCTGATTCTTGAGTCTCCAGGCAACTTGCTTAGGTACCAGCAGTGGCAGCAGTGGGCTGGGCTGGTGGGCTGGACCTTTTGGCCCTGTACAGCAGGTGTTGCAAGGGTGATGGCAGTAACATTGGTAGGGAAACTCTTTGGCTCCCACCAGTCCATGCTGGTGTTGATAGTGGCTGTAATGGGCTGAGTAGGCCAGTCCCCAGCCCAGAAGATGGTAGTAGCAGGCTGGGGGGGCCTGTCCTCCAGCCCTCAAGAGGGGTGCTCAGATGCCATTTGTGATGGATAGGGCGGGGATGATCCCAAGGCCCTTGGATGGCATGCACTGGGAGCAGTGGAGCCAGGCTGAGCAGCCCTGTCCTCAGGACTTCCAGTAGTGTGTATGGGTGCTTGCTATGGAGTCCAAAGGTGAGGTGATCCTCAGACCTGCAGTGGAGTGCTCAGGTGGAGGTAGCAGTGTGGCAGTGGCTAGGGGGAGCCTTCCCTCAGTGAAAATGCAGGTGTGCTGTGGGCCTGCTGTTCTGTAGTGCAGGGTTGTTGTCAGTAGCAGCAGCCATAGGCAGGCAGCTGGGAAGTGTGCACTTTGGCCCCAGGCAGCAGCTATGGACAGAGAAGACTGTCCTCAGGATACATTTAAATGCACAATGGGTCTGCTGCTCAAAGTGGGGGGTGGGATTGCTGCCAGTTGCTCACTTTTTAAGCCCTGCAGCAGTAGCCAGCAGCAGTGGTGGATGCAGGCAGGAAAGCCTGTCCTCAGGGCCCATGAAAATGTGTGGCATCCCCACGGATGACTGGTGTAGGATTGCTTCCAGTGGCTTGTGTTTCTGCCCCAGCTGCAGCAGCCAGAAGCAGTGGTAGCTGGTGGGTAGACGAACCTGTCCTCAGGGGACAGCAGTCAGCAGCAGTGGTGGCTGCAGGTGGCAAATATCAACTGGAGTCCAGGGTTGTGGAGATGAATGAGTTGTTGGGCCTCAGGACAGGATGCAGTCTGATGGGAGTGGGGCTTTCAAAAAGGCACCATGCTGTAGCTGCTTAGGTCTGGGGGAGGTGTGTGGGACCCGGTGTGAGCTCCCTCTCTGGAGCTTCATGCAGTTTCCAGGCAGCTTCATATGCTAGTCTCATGACCTGAAAAGGTCAAGGGTCTCTCCCATGGCTAGGACTTCAGGAGTCCGTGTGGGAATATGGACCACTGGGGATCTCTCACTTACTCTTTCCCCTCACTAGGGGAACCCTCTGAGGTTCCAGCTGATCCCGGCCAAGCAGGTTGCCTTTCTGTCCTCTCCTTCCTTGCCTTAGGTGTTTCTTGCCACTTCTCTGTTGAATTCTATTGTTCTCTCTTAGACGATCTATTTGAAGTGTGATTATCTACTTGCTATTTTGTTTCTTTTTACTAGATACAAGTGCCAGATGCTTCTAGTCAGCTATCTTGAACTCCTTCCTGAATTTTCATTTTCATGCTGTTTGAAATATATTTTAATTTCTCTTGAGAATTATTATTTTTTTTGGTCCATGTGTATTTAGAAATATGTTGTTTCATTCCTGATTATTTGACAATTTTCCAAATTTCTTTCTGTTATTGATTTGTAGTTTAATTCCACTGTGGTCAGAGAACATATTTTGCATGATTTCTTTTCCTTTACATCTGTTATGTTTACCTTATGGCCCAGAATGTGGTATATCTTGGTGAATGTTCCACGTGAGCTTGAGAAGAATGCGTATTCTGGTGTTGTTGGATGGCGTATTCTTTAAATGTCAACTGGATAAAGTTGATTGATAGTGCTATTCAGGTCATCTATATCTATACTGATTTTCTGCCTGGTTGATAAATCCTTACTAACAAACTATGTTGAAGTCTCTGATTATAATAATGGATTTGTCTGTTTTTCAGTTTTATCTGTTTTTGTCTCATGTATTTTGAAGCTTTTTTTTTGGTGCGTACACTTTCAGTATTGTTATATCTTCTTGAAGAATTGACCTTTATTAACTATTCAGTGTTTCCTCTTTATCCCTGATAATCTTTCTTGCTTTGAAGTCTGCTTTGTTTGAAATTAATATAGCTACTCTAGATTTCTTTTGATTGGTGTTAGCATGGTATGTCTTTCTCCATTGCCTTATTTTTTGACCTATATGTTTCTTTTTGAATGTTAGTTTCTTGTCAATGGCATAGAGTTTGGTTTTAATTTTTATCCATTCTGACAAATCTTTGTCTTTAAATTAGTATATTTATACCTTTTACATTTAAAGTGATTATTAATGTGCTTTTTGTTGCATTCCATTCACTGTATTTTTCTTTGTTTCTTATTTCTCTTCATTTTTTTCTGCCTTTTCTGGTTTTAAGCTAACATTTTATATTGTCTCTGTCAGCATATCAATTACATTTATGTTTTAAAATGTTGGTGGGTCCTAGAGTTTGCTGTATACATTTATGACTAATATAATTCTAATTCAAATAACACTGTATTGTTTGCTGTGTAGTGCAGGTGCCTTATAAATATTGTTCCCAAGTCTTCCGTCCCATCTCTTCTGACATTGTTGCCATTCACTTCATTTATCCATGTGATTTAATCACCCAACATATTGATACTATTATTACTTTAGACAATATTCTTTTAGGTAAATTAAAAATAAGAAAAAAACATTTTCTTTTAATTTCACTTGTTCCTTCTTTCATGCTCTTTCTTTCCTTATGGAGATCCAAAATTTTGACCTATATCATTTTCCCTCTGACTGAAAACTGTCTTTTAACATTCCCTGCAAGGAAAGTTTGTCTATGAAGAATTTGGTCTATTTTTATTTGTCTGAGTAAGCCTTTATTGCTCCTTTATTTTTGAAGCATAATTTCACTGCATATAATTTAGCTTTCCTTTTCTTTATCGACTCTTCAGATATTTCACTCCACTCTCTTCTTGTTGCATCATTTCTGATGAAGAGTTTGTCATAATTCTTATCCTTATTTCTCTATAAGTCAAGTTTCTTCCCCTCCCTCAAAATTTTCTCATTGTCTTTGGTTTCTGAAGTTTGAATGTGGTATGTCTAGGAATGTGTGTGTGTATGTATTGGTACTTAATCTGCTTGTTATTCTCTGAGCTTCCTAGGTCTTTTGTTTGGTGTATCTCATTAATTCTGGCTAATCTAGTGATGATCCCATCAAAGACATTATTCATATCTGTTACAGCATTTTTTTATTTCTAGCATTTCTTTTTCATTATCTTCTAGTATGTCTATTTTTCTCCTTATATTATCTATTTATTCTTGCATATTATCTACTTTATTTTCCACTGGAGCCCTTAACAATCTAATCATAGTCATTTAAAGTTTCCTGGCTAATAATTTTAGCATTCTCTCATATCTGAGTCTGGTTCTGATGATTGCTTTGTCTCTTCTAACTGTTTTTGTTCTTGCCTTTATGCCTGTCTTGTAATTTTTGTTAAAAGCTAGATATGTTGCATCAGGTATTAGGAACTGAGATAAATAGTCTTCAATGTAAGAATACTTGTTAATCTGTTTATTGTAGCTATTGTTACCAGAGGCTTCAAGTTGCTATAACACCCTTGTTTTTATACCCTCTTGACTTTGGGTTCCCCTAAGTAATTCTGGTTAGAGTTGGTGTCTTGCATTCCTTTCAGCCATAACCTATTGTGTTTATAATGTAGTCCTATTTTTTTGCCAGTCAGGTTTGGAAAATGGGGAGCATTATATAATTTTCCTGTTACATCAGCCTTTTAGTGGACCTGTGTCTTGAAGCTGTGTTCTCCACAGTTGTCTCTCCAGTGGTATAGCGTTTTCCTCCCTAGTCCCCAAATTTCTTCCTTGACTGCAATGTTCTCAGTCTACTTCCTTGAAGCTCTAGACGCCTCTTAGGTGAAACAAGGAGGCTGGAGGGAAATGAATGAAAGAAATTTTCTTTCTGGCGGAAGACGCTGGTGAAGACTTTCCCCCAGAGAGTGGGATTTGGTTCTATAGAAGGCTCTGAAGATATTTCACAATGAATTTTCTTCCCCTTTACCTGCCTAAATAAGGAGAGGGTCTTTCTCAAAACTTCACCATGAAAACTGGGTGAAGTTTCTGGAGATAAAGCCCACGAAGATGTGAGAGCCCCCCAAGGCAATGGGTTTCAAGAGTTTCTCACTATCGTGCTTATCCAAACTCAGCATCCTGTAATGCATCAAATTTAACATTTAATTGTTCTGTTGGAGGTCCACAAGACCAACCCAGATTCAATGATTTAGTTAGAGGACTCACAGGACTCAGCACATCATCATACAATTATGATTTTCTATAGAAAAATGATATCAGGCAAAATTATCAAGGGCAAAAGATGTATAGTATGAAATCTAATGGAAAACAGGCTCAAGCTCCCCAGAGTCCTCTTGCAGAGGAGACACACAACCTGCTGTTAATTCCTACAGCAATAAGTTGTGACAGTGCATATTAAACGTTATCTACCAGGGAAGCTTATTAGAGACTCAGTGCCCAAAGTTTTTATTGGGGTCACCCTCTGCATAGCACATACCAATATTCCTGACTCCCAGAAGGAAGACAGGTGTTCAGCATAAACCACATGGTTTGTACAAACAGTTTAAGGACAATGAGTCCTGTTTTCAGTTCTGAGGATAGTAAGAATCTTCCTGAAATCCAAGTTCCAAACACCAGCCAAGGGCCAACCTTACAAGCAGGTCGTTCAAAGGATAGAAGTCTCAGGTCTGCTTTGTTGACTGTTGTGCACAATATTTCTATCAGTTTATGGCCCCAGTGGCTTCTGCTTCAGGTAAACCGATCTCAGTGGCTGTATCTCTCTGGATGTGTCCCTCTCTCCAGATTTCAGGGTGCTAATTTACCCTGAAACTTCAGTTATCTGAAAGGTCCAAGAAAAGTCATTGCTTTTTAGTTTTTTCAGGTTTTTCTTATTGAAATAATGGGAGTGATGAATTCTAAGTTCTTCATATGTCAGAGCTGAAAGTGGAAGACCCAAGGAACAATTTTAATATCACAAATTCTCCTTTAGAAAACTTTTTACATAAAGTTAGTGTTGTTGGCTTAACAAAAGACAGGCCTTTCTTCTCTTCCTGGAGAAAAAAAAGAAGGGAAAAAAAAAAGAAAAATATTGAAAATAATGTCCAGAGAGTTGGGGGGCAGTGTGTATGGCCAAATAGCAACACCTATCAAGTCTGCAAAATTTTAACTATCTACATATCAAAATGCAATGGGGGAATTTTTGTATAATACTATTGTTTGAGCCCCATCCAAACCAATTAAATAAAAATCTTTGTGTTGGGACTCAGGCAATGGTATTTTTTAAAAGCCTTCTCACATATTTTTTAATGTACAGCTAGATTAAAAGTAACAACAACAATGACAATGTCTAGACATGATTCTTAAGATATGATCTGAATTTTACTGCTCCATAAGCACTCTTGCTAATAATGACAATTTTGGGATATCTTCTTATATTAATAAACTATAATTTTGTAAGTGGGGAGAAAGGGCTAAATTTAAACACAGTTACCAATCTTTTTATAATAAGAAGCCTCTAGGATATTCTCATGTATGTTCAAGTTTGAGAACCACTGATCTCAAGACATAGATATAAAAAATTGTGGTTGACCCATCCATTACCTCCTCTCTAGAGATAATAAGATTTTAACCAGTTCATCCACTTAAAGGATTTTTTGGAATCCATTCATATTCTGTGAAGATGTAGATATCATGATTAATCATAATAGCTGACAAAATAATCAGGGAAGCCAAATCTTAATGAAGAGTGAGGACAACATCTCAAGAATAAAACCACTGGTCTGTAATTGATCTTCTTCCAGCTCAGATTAAGCTGGGAACTAGCAAGGTCTGTAGATTCTGCGAGGCTGGGAAGGGTGTGCTGGCAATGTCTCTCTTCCATGGCATCCTTGCTTGGTGCATAAAGGCAAATGCTAAACACGTTTCCAAATAATAGTGATGATGTTCATTAAGGAAGCAAAATAACATCATCTGACATCATTAACCAGGAAAACTAGAGGAAAGATGGAAGGTGAGATTTGTCATCAACCAGTAAATAAAGAATCAGGGAAACAAAAGAGAGTATCATTAAGCCTGAGACGGCCTGGAATAACTCTGTAGAGTGGAGTTTAAGTTTACAGCAGATTTCTACACCTGAGAACTTGTGATGTGAGCAGATTAGATACATGTATATAGGCCAGTGAAAACATATTGTCCAACACCCCACTTTTAGGAAATAATCCTGAAGAAACAACACTTAAAAAGAGATATATGTAAAGTTATGTGTATAAGAATGTTTATTATAATTGTTATAGCACTCGTTCCAAATTATTCACCCTTCTCAGTATCCATGCTTTTTACTATGTTCCCTTATAGTTTTTCTTTACAAAGTTGGAGTGTACATTGAGCTTGACTATATGATTTTCTTTGGACAATTTTTTATAAGCAGATGTAATGTCAACAAGGGTTTGAAATGTGTTTGCAAAGTCAGGTTTGCACCTGCTGTTGCCATGAAAATAGCATACCTCAGGTGGACTAATGTTTCAAGAAAGGTGAGAGTCACATGGAGAAGATTTTGAATTGTAGACCCACAAGGAGAACCAGAACTGCCATGGCTGACCAGAAGACCTGTGAATCCATGAATATAAAGATTACTATTTTAAGTTAGGGAGTTTTGTGGTGATTTGTTACTCAACACTGTTTTTACAATAGCTTGTATAATTTACAATGTCAAAAATTCAGAAACAACTTAAATGTTCAAAAATAGGATTGACTAAGTAAAATATGACATATTCATGCAGTGAATATGCAGCTACTAAAAATAATGTTGTAGAAAAATATTCACTGACATAGAAAATGCCATAATATGCTTGCTATTTGAATATACAACTATCAAATGCTTAGTATGCTTTTTTTGGTTGAAATCATACATAGTTGGCTTTTTTGGTAGAAAATATGTATAGATTTCTATCTGTACATATCCATACATTTATATATAAATTTAAACTTTTTGCACAAGAAAAACTAAAAAGCTAAAGACCAAAATATTAAAAGTGGTTATTTCAGAATGTTGAAATAATAGGATTTTTTTCTACCTTTGTACTTTTCTATGTTTCCCAAGTTTTAGAAGTGTAAATAAGGGCAAGAAGGAGATTTAACATAACTAAATATTCCAGACAGACAGCTGTAGATTTCTTTTTCATATTTCAAATTTTGAGTTGGTCCCTTTGCATACTAACATGATTGGAAATATCTGAGAGAGTCTCTGCACGTTTCAGTACTTATAAAATCTGAATGAATGAGCATTTGAGTGAGGATGCATATTTTATTGGTGTCAATAAATGTTTTCATCATTATAGTGTGTCATTTGTAATTTGTATCAACTCTTCCTTCTTGATTCAGGGTGAAACTTTCTGCAAAACCACACTGTTGACACAATAGGCACTCAGTGTCTATTTGGTGAGTGTAAATGAGTGGTTGAAAAACTGAGTTAATGATGGTATGAATGTCAGACGGGGGAGAGATTGTCAAGCAAAACAATGGCTCTTGTCCAATCCCACTTGTCTGGCAAGGGGACCAGGTGGGGAACAGGACCAGCTGCAAGTGGAGTTGAATTTACAGAGGGATGGCTCATACAATGTATCTATATGAGTGTCACCATGGCATTGTTCCTGTTCATAAGCTACTAGTCTTTTATTATAAACTCACTAGGCCCTGTGTTTCAATAATACATTGAATATGGGTAAATGACTTGGATAATACACTGGCAAGATTCGCTAAATCTTTGTGCCACCAAAGATCAAGTGCCTTCAGAATAGTTGCTGTCATCTTTAAACACAAGGTTGAATATGAGCAGGTTTGGTATAAAGCTTTGGAATTGGATCAATATTATATGTCATATAAAGGAAACCAAATAACCCAGGAACTGGCAAGAAAATTTTCCCATCTCCAGAGATTTGCCCACATTCTTGCTAGGAGTAACCTAAGTTTGAGCTGCACGGTCAGCTTGACTCAGATCCTCAAACAATCATAATTATATGGACTTCCCTTAGTAATGAATGTTAGCTAATGCTCACAAAAGAAATCACTTAATTTCAGTAGGGTTATGCAGTAAATAGAGCATTTAGATTTTTTTAATATATATTTAAGTTTCAATCCATATATCCGCTCTTCCTTACTGTGTGATTTGGGAAGGTGGTCTGTCTTACTCCATTTGTGCTGTTATAACAACAATACCCCAGACTGGATAACTTATAAGAGCAGAAATATATTTCTCACAGTTCTAGAGATTGGGAATTCCAAAATCAAGGCACCAGTAGGCTCAATGTATGTTGAGGGCCTTGTTTCTGATTCCAAGATGGCACCTTGTTGCTACATCCTCTGGAAGGGACTAACACTGTGTCCTCACATGGTGGAAGGCATGGAAGGGCAAGAAGGGGCCCATGCTAGTTCCCTCCAGCCCTTTTATAAGGCATTAACCCATACATGGGGGCAGAGCCCTTATCACTTAATCACTTTGTAAAAGGCCCCACCTCTTAATATAACTGCAATAGGAATTAAGTTTCAACATGAATTTTGGAGAAGATTCATTAAAACCATAGCACTATCTGACATTTCTGAGGTTACCTGTGTACAGTATCATGGAAAGCTCTCAGTGAAGTGGAGCTGAAAAAGCCTGATCATGCTCCGTAAGTGAGACAATACACTCATCAGTTTTGGCAAGTCAGTTAACTTTCCTAAGTTCTTCTACAAAAATGATACTAGTAGTACTTAGTTACTGTTAGAATAAATAAGGTTAGTCATATACAATGCCGGGCATGGGTATTTGGTATATATTAAGCACTAAATAATTATTACTGTTCTCTCTGCTTTAGCTCTCTTTAATGTTACTTTTCTCTGTCTTCTACTCTTTTAGTCTCCCTCTTCTCTCCTTGCTTTTCCATCTCGTGTACCAGGAATTACTGATTCAGAGCAGATGTTCAGGTGCCAGCTATGTAGGGGAACTCTCTGTTAACACCCTTCTTGACTTCATTGGCTCTACAATTAAAGGGTTCTCTATCTTACGGACTATTCCAGTTTAAAAAAAACAAAAACACATCGGCCACACTGAAATGGCCACACAAAATGCACACCACGTTTCACATTCATTTCTTTTCACTGGTACTAACTCTTAACTGGAAATGCCTTTGAGGTGGTCTCTTCCTGGTCTATGAAAGGCTTTATCCTTGGCCATAGTCTCATGTCTCATTTCCTATTAAATATAGAGACCAAAGCTCCACAAGGTTTCTCCCTGGTCTTTTCTTCTACCCTTGCTAATGCTACATGCAATTATGATCTGGACTTGAGGTTACTTTTGTAGCAACCAAATTTTTTTGTCTCTGACATCCTAAAATATAATACTATCTAACTGTTGAATATTAATCATGTACTCATGCATATAAACAATAATCTCAATAAATCTTCAACACAAGCCTATGAATTATGATTGTTATTTGCATTTTACAGATTAAGTGCAAAGCGGTCGAGTAACTTGACCAAGGATATACAGAAGACAGGTGGCATTGACAAGCTGGGAACTCATGAAGTCTGGTGCCAGAGGCCATATCCTGGATTTCCATGGCTGCTTCAACTACCTTGAGGGCTTAGGCACTGCAGGTAGTAGAAGATCAGAAGAATAGCACACATGAAAGGAAAAGTGAGAAAAGTTATACTAATCATACACTTGCTATGTTTTAAGTTTCATCCATAGAGCTTGAAAAGTTGATATTGTAGTTTCCAAGATACATGTTTAAGTCAGCAGTAACGAGTAAGAGTATCCTTCGTATAAATCTCGGCAAAAATGTCATTGCTTCTCATCAGCTATGGTTGGGACAGGTGACTATCCTTGAGAATAATATCAGTGTGGTGAACTACATAATTATTCCTTGAGTTGTTGCCTTACAATAAGATGATTGTCGCCCCACCACATTGACAGTTTCTCCTCTGCATTCCTTAGATCTGCTTCCTCTGGGTGGGTGAGTACCATTTTCAAACAAGTTCTTCTTCTGTGTTTGAAAGACAATGGCAGTAGCTCTTGACATCAAATTCCTCCAGATTCAAGTCAGATGGAAATAACAAGATCCTAAGATCTCAACAAAAATGTAATTGTATCTCATGTGCTCTGATTGAGTCAAAATTTTATTTCAGCAGGGTGAATGTTCTGTAACTGATTGGCTTAGGTCTGTGTCAAATGCTCCAATCCTGTAGTCAGGTGACAGGGTCCCAGCTGAACCTCAACCTGCAAGTGGGTTGAATAGAGGCTGAGATCCTATGAAATTGGCTTACCAATTTGATCTTACCAGCACTTTGGAATTCCATTGTGAGTGCCAAGTCTGGAATAATATAGAAGCACGAAAAGTTTGATTATACACTTAGAAACCTTTTATCAACACCAGTTCATAGATCTATTTTCTTAGAAAGGAAATTTTTAACAAGACTTTACAAGAAGCCCTATCCCAACTACTGTTCATATCTTCTTTTTCTTTGACATTTTCCATGTTTTAAATAACCCATTTCCCATGATTATAGAGACAGAAATAGTTTCTGCTGTTTCTTTTGTGTAATAACCAATTCTTCTTGTCATCCATCATCTAAAGCAATATCCACCTAAGCCTTCCTTCTCATATTTGCTGAATACTCATGCTAGTGCCATTTTGATGATCTGAGCCTTACCCATGCCTTGTGATATTCAGCTTTTCCCAAGTCTATAGATTTTTCAGCAAGGCATACATCCTAGATAAGAAATGTACAAGGAGAAACACACACACACACACACTTTTTCATGTATGCCAAGAAACACAAAATCTAGGGGTAAGGTCGTAGTTCCTACAGATTCTTGATTAGAACCCAGAGAAAAAGAGAGAAAACAAAACAGATTGTAAAACCTTCTTCTTGGAACTTCACTTCAATTCCATTAAACTTTCAATATCAACAAAGTATTTCCCCAAACACCATTATGAAGTAGACCCACCTGTCCCTGTTGTTCATATAGGAGAGCTGAGGCTTACAGAAATTAAGTGTTGTTTCCACCAAGATTCACTGAGGACTCTGCAGATCTGGCCTCCATTTGCAGTATGGGCAGACATCAGCCTAGTAACACAAGGCTGCACACACACACACATGCATGCACACATACACAACTACAAACAAAATTGCTTGGGTAAAACTATAATATTTTTTAAAGAAACAGTACCTACATGTGATTGATTCTATTAATTCAGTTTCTAAATCAATGCATTTTGTTAAAAAGAAGCCATGAAATTGACTGAACCTGTTACTTCTTCACTGGTCTGGTGACTGCATGTACAATATGAGCATACATACCTGTAAACACATCCCTGTGTGTCTCGGGGATGACAGACTAACAATAACCGTGAAGGGGAGGCAGAAAAAATGTAAAAAAGTAAAGAGAGGGTAATGCCAAGGAGGGAGTGCAAAGGGGGGCAGAGAGGAATGCCAGGCTACAAAGAACACAGCCTAGGGAGCAACTAGAGTCGTGGTGCATTAACAGAAGGCCATGAGAGTAGGTCAGTGGGGAGGCGACACCTCAGAGCTCTTAGTATGAGCCAAGGACTGTTATAAGTTCATTACATGTATTAACTCATTTAACTATTCCCCAGCCCGATGAAGCAGGTTCTGTTACTATTATTCCATTGGCAAAGATGAGAAAACTGAGGCACAGACAGGTTAAGTACCTTGCCATAAAATAGGCATAAATAGTCACTTAATAGTCATAAAATAGTAAGAGATGAAAAGAGTCTGTGAACCCAAGCAGCACAATGTGTGGTCCTGACCACTGCTTTTCACAGGGGCTGGAGAACCCAGAGGGGTGTGTAATAGCCCTGGGCAGCGAAGGGTAGTGTTTAGCACAAGGTACATGGTAGGCGCCTAGTATATATTTCATATGCACCGAAGGGATTCAGGTGGTAGATAGTGGGAGGGAAAAATGGGCCCATCATAAAACACAGATGGCGTGGTGGGAGTAGGAGAGCCAGGAGAGAAGAGAAGAGTAATGCAGGTAGCCAAGGGCTGTGCTGGGACCGAAATGCCAGCCAGTCCCACAGGGGCCAGAGCCATCCCACCCTGGGCCCACCCTTAGGAGTGGCCACCGTCTTTACAGGGCACATGCAAGTGGAATAGTTAGAGTCTGGGGGTTGTTAGTGTCTGTGAAGAGCTTAACAATGTCTGTGTAGAGCTGAGCTCAATATTCCGCAGAGATAAACGTCCGCCCTTGATTCGGTACTACTTTCAACACCTCCTACGTACTAGAGTCTTTCTGTGGGGTCGGTGGTAGTGTTACAAAACAGGGCATAATAAATCAGGATTTGGAGTCAGGCAGTTCCAAGTTCAAATCCTCTTTCTGCCACTGACTGTTCATTGAATCTTTGGCAAATTTCTTGCCTTTCTTGGCTGCATTTCTCTTTTCTCTTAAACTTGCCTAATAGAAATTGCACAGTACCCATGGCGTTGTGTGATGGCTCAAAAACAGGTGCTGAAGATATTTTGTCATTATTATCAACATATTCGTGAGCAGGCCTTGCAGTTGATGGAGCTCACAGTCTACCAGGAATGAAAAACACGTGAACAATCGCAATAGCATGTATTAGATCCCCTGGTGAACACAGGCATGATCTTCAGAGACAGAATGCAGTCCTCCCCCCTGTAGATTAGGGAATGCCTCCTCATTTTCAGGAAGCTGTACTTGGGGCTATCAACAAGGTCAAGGTGACAATTCAGCTGCCTCAGCAAAGCCTGAGGAATAGTAGAAAGATTCCACTAGAGAGCCTAAACTTGACTCTTAAAAATATCCAGGAAAATGGCAAGGTTGCATTGTATGTTTAAATATAAATTTCATCAGAAGCCCGGGAAATATTTCTGGGATTTGGAATTCAGGCTTCACACCTGAAAGCAAACCTTTGTCAAACCAAGAACTCCCTCACAAAGAGGTTCTTCACATTATTTGGCATTTGTTTGTCACACAGTAATTATCCTATTAATCCAAATTAAACCCTTATCTTAGGTTATTTATCCAAAGTATGAGCATAACAATTACTGGGGGGGGGGGTTAAAGAGGAGGAGGATGTCAGAACCATGCCTTGTTGTGAGAGCAGACATTGTGTTTTTTGGCAGGAAGAAAGAAATATAATTTGAACATATACAGTGTAAGAACTAAGATACATGAGTGTAGCTAAGAAATATTATAAATTGTAGGTTTTTAATGATCTTCAAAGTTCATGTAGTGATCTTTGGTGAGATTCTAAAATGGCAAGTAGATTCAGCTATTGGGTACACCAGATCCTTCTGCCACCTTATTCCAGAGACTTCTATGCATGTAACTAAAGACACCTATAAAAAGACCTTCATTTAATGCAAGATCCCATGGCATAGTTGCAAAGGGCAAAAGCAATGAGATCCTAGGGCAGGACTTTGCAAATGCCACTGAAGAGCTCTATGTGGCTGCTTTGTAAGAATACCCTGGAGGACCTCTTAAGACATAGATTCTTGAAGCCCACTTTGACAAATTCTGTTCGGTAGGTCTGGAGTGTGGTTCCAAGATCTGTAGGGTTTTTTTTCTTAACCAAGCTCACCAGGTGATCTGGGAGCTAAGAGTGGAAAACTAGTGCCAAATGCCAAATGCCAATCTCAGCTAATAATGAGAATCACAAGGGCTGTTAGATAAAAATACAGACTTCCACGCCACACCCCGGACTCACTGTACCTGAATCTCTGAGTTCTGGGCCCAGATGCTCTATTTTAACTGCACACAGATAGGTCTCAGCTTCTGGCCTATTGAGCGTAAGCATAAATGCTTCATGTCTGTAAATGCATTTTCTAATAGTATCAGTCAGTTCAGAACTGGAGACAAGTCTGAGTTTTAATTCAGCTTTTTTTACCTACTAGGCCTGTGACTCTGGATAAGTTCCATAACCAAGAAAAGTCTCTGGTGACTCATCTGTGAAATAATCATAGGCTATTGTGAGGATTAAAAGTAAATTGGCAGATATTGGGTATTGAATATTCATTTCTCAGCACTGTGACTTTATCTCTTAACATAAATATAAATTCACACATTTGAGTTAGTCTAAAACAGAATATTTTGATCAAGGAATTATGATCAAAACAAAAATAAGGTCACATTTCACTTTTGCTGAAAGATGAAAAATGAAAAATAATGGTAACACCAATTTCTGATGATGTTGAAATGAAACTATTATAGTACACTCATACATTGCTACGGGCAATGTAAATTGACAAGTCTTTTGAAATTTTGATGTGCTTTTAAAATTATAAACATGGTCAGATTGCTTTTTTACTTAACCATTTCCCTCCAGGAAAATTCTTGAAGGAAATTGTCTCCAAAGATTGAAAACACTATTTTCATAAAGATGTTCACTTCTGCATTATTCAAAATAGTGGAGAATTTTAAAACAGCCTGAATGTCCAAGATATTTAAGACAAGTTACATCCATTTAGATGTAATATTGTGAAGGCACTAAAAGCAACAATTAAGATCACATAGCGACAAGGAGAAGTATCCACACCGTGATGTGAGAAAAGTAGAGTATAAAATTTTATCTATTCTATACAAGTTTAAAGTATTCATGTATAGAAGACATGGAAAATGAGTAGGTTGTAATCAGGCTGAGATGTGACTTTTTATTTAATACTGCTATTACTATTATTACAACATTGCTTTAAGTTCCATGACTACTTTAAAATATTACCCATCCTTTCCATTATTTAGAAGAAAAAGACGACTCCTAGGCATTGTTACATCCACAGGGGTTCCTGATATAAAGTCACCTTGACTATCCCTGACAACAAAAGAAGAATCTAATTTGTATTATAGGGCCACCCTGGTTAATCACCAGGCCCTAAGCAGAAGAAAACTAGGATTCAGAGATAGGAAACTAAAAAGAGTAACTCAATATGGGGCATGCCATGCTGGACATAGGAATATGAGTTAAGCCCAAAATGGATGTCCAAATATAGAATGGGAAGGGAGTGTTGGTCCACAGACAGCTGGGTTTGTTAGGTCGCGAGGCGTGGAGAGATTCATGTGGCTCAATGAATCAGGAGTAGAATAGCAGAAGCACATATTCATATATATTTTTAAAAGAATCTGATACAAGAGCTGAGCCAGGCACTAGCTAGGATGCCATGTAGGAGAAGGGATTTATTCTCTTTTCCTATGCTCCTGCTCTCTTCCCTATTCCTATATACTCCAAGGCCATGCCTGATTCTATGGCCACAGTTTTGACACTATTATGTAGTTATATATATTTATTTGCTAAGGCTGTCATAACAAAGTACCACACACTGGGTGGCTTAAAAAACAAATTTATTTTCGAACAATTCTGGAGGCTAGAAGTCCAAGATCATGATTTCAACAGGGTTGATTTTCTCTGAGGCCTCTCTCCTTGGCTTGTAGGTGAATGTCTTCTCCTCCCCATGTCTTCACATGGTCTTCCCTCTGTATCTGTCTGTGCCCAAATTTCCTCTTCTTATAAAGATGCCGGTAAGATTGGATACAATGACCTCATTGTAACTTAATTGCCCCTTTAAAGACCCTATCTCCAAATACACTTTCCGAGGTACTTGGGATTAGGGCTTCAACATGTGGATTTTGGGGAGACACAATTCAGCCCACAACAGTCACTGTGCTTTAGCTCAGAACATGAAGACAGTTCCTTGGAAAACCAGGTAACAAGTCGTGTGACACAGTGTGTGCATGGAAAGAGAGACGCTGAGGTTGGGACGAATCTCTGCAATTTCTGGAATAGGGAGAGGCTTGGGTGGGTTAGGTAGGCTTACCAGGCTGACAGCAGGCAAGTTCACTGCCCGTCTTTTGAGTCTCCTGGTCTTTCTCAGACACCGTGTAAGTCATCACCTTTTTATTTCCTCCTCCTCATTTCTGGACTTCCCCTTCTTCCCTTGAAGTAGTCCCAGCTAATTGTGTCCCAAACATGAGTCCACATAGGCACCAACCTTGACAGAAACATTATTTCTGGGTGTGTCTGTGAGGTTGTTTCTGGAGAGATCAGCATTTGAATCTATAGACTAAGTAAAGATGACTTCCCTCTTCAATGTGAACCAGCATTAACAATTCTGAAGGTCTGAGTAGAGCTACAAGGCAGAGGAAGGGCAAATTTTCTCTCTGCTTGAGCTGGAACATCTATCTTGTTCTTCCCTTGGACATCAAAGCTCCTAATTCTTGGGCCTGAAAACTTGGACTGAGACTATATTGTTGGTTCCCCTGGTTCTCAGGCCTTCGGCTTTGAAAGGGAACTACAGCACTGGTATCCCGGGCCTCCAGCTTGCAGATGATGACTGTGGCACTTCCCAGTCTCCATAATTGTGTGAGCCAATCCCTCCTAATCACTCTATATATCTACCTATCTATCTATCCATCCATTCACGGGTTCTGTTTCTCTAGAGAACCCTGACTAACACATCATTCACATCACCAATGTTATCATCTCTTTCTGGAAGCTCAGAGAGCATCCTACTGCCCCTGTGTACTCCAGAGGCACCAAGAACTCTCCTTTACCATCAAGAGCTCATACAAATCTGAAGCAACCCAGAGGACAAGGCCCAGGTCTTCTCTTGCAATCCTATGTGGTGCTAAGACTGAGTCTAGAATCCAGGATCTGGGACACCTTGTCCAGGACTCAGAATCATGAGAGTTCCTCCACTGCTATCCTGACTCTCTTCTCTACACAGCCCGCAGACTTTTTACCTAACCTGGGAGTAAGTTTGCTTGGCTATTTATCTCTTCTTCCCAATCCACCACTGACAGCCTGAGGTTTATGCCTCCAATTCTTTACGGCTCAGAACTTTGAAAATAAAAGCTTATGTTCTCCAACTCCCACAGCACACCCCTTCAAAATCCATCTTGAAACTCAAAAGCCTAGAATTGACTTCTTTATTTTCAGGGCTCTTCTATAATAACTCTAACTTGAGGCAGTGGATCCTTCGTTATCTATTTTAAATGGAGAAAGGCCATGAGGTTAAAAAAAAAAAGTTGCCAGAAATAAAAATGCACCATCAAAAATAATACCCTACTAGATACCTTAACCAATAAGGAAAATACGTGGTCAAACTCCTAAAGCCGTGACAATTGTGATAACTATGAGCTGTCACACATCTCTGTTGCAGAGTTCTGAGGCTACCCAGACGCAGTTGCACACCCTCTTGCTTGCTGGCAGGTTTGTGCCTGTCAAGGGCTGGAAGCTTTATTTATTTATTTAATTTTCATCATTTTCCAACTAAGCTGTCAGCTATTATACACCCTAGTCTGTGCTTTCCAAACTCTACCACACATGCAAGTCACCTGGGATCTGGTCAAAACGCAGATTCATATTCCGATTCAAAGTCAGCAGGGTCTGGGGGGAAGCCTGAGATTCTGTGTTTCTAATGATCTCCCAGGGTCTGTTGACAGTGCTGGTCCATGAGCCAAACTTTGAGGATAAAGTAGTAGCTCGATTTCATCTGCCACTTCCCCATATGAACCCATACTTTGATCATGCGGAATACTTATAATTTTTTAGTTTTTATGTTTTATATATGCTGTTTGTCCTCTGTCTAAAAGAGACACCCAGGTCAGCTGCTCGTTTCCATCTGTGTGCTCTTCAGTGCTCAGGTCGAGCTTTCCTGATCCCTTGTTCATCTAGCTCCTGCCCAGAGTGTTTTGATACAATTGTCATGTCATAAGCATACACTGCACCCTAATTTTAGGATTTTTTTCCTTCTGCACTATACTATGAGATCTTTAAATACAAGGATTATGTGTCTCCGTTTTCATTACCTAATACAGCATGTGACCTAAATCAAATAAGAGTGATTGCTTCAATGAAAGTTAAGATTTGACAGGTAGGCAAAGCTACATATTATATAAACTGTGTACAGGTATATGCACAGGGGAAAATACCTCATATCCTGACAAGAACAGATTAAGGCTGCTTGTAAGTTGCCATGCCTATTGCAGAAGAGGGGCCAAAGTCCATGAGATTTTGTTCTGTCACTAATGAGATGAATTAATCTCTAGAACTCTCTGTGTAAAGTGATTCACCTTGTACCTCCAGAACTCTGGTGGGGCAACCAGGAAGAAAAGAAGACAAAGATTTCTCCTGCTGCCCAAGGCTCCAGGGGGAAGCTCACTGCACAGCACAGATCACAAGGAGAGGCCCATGGCGATTATTACCTTTTGAAGATGGTAGATTCATTTCTGCAAAAGCCAATTCCAGGTTTGTTCCCATTAATCCCCTGCTTGATGAGAACAGCGGGGTATACTGCTAATGGTTTCTGGTTGCTTTTGGGCTGATGTGAAATGCATGTGATAATTAGCTAACTAAATTAGTTCTGTTCTCATTTTTTATATAAAATAGTTTTCTAGGGATAGCTTTTTACAACAATTTCTGGTCTAATTTCTCATTAACACCATTGAGAAAAAAAAAGATAACATTTTTCTCCCCATTCTCAAGGGTATATCTCTCTGTCACCACTCAGTGCTTTCCAAACCTGCCCATGTGTGACCTGTTACATATGTAAAACACTAAAATCCTGGGGATGTCTCCCTCCTCTGTCTTCCCTTTTGGATCACAGGACTGGCATTACTGTTAGACTTTCTCTTGAATATTCACAGATTAGTGGAGATTTTTTTTCATGGCTCTAAATGCAGAGAAAAGTACAAGATTTTCTGCTACTACAAGCACAAGGACTTTCCACCCCAACATGTTAACATCCCAGATGTATGACATGAGCCACTCTCTGGGACTTGCCCATCTGTTCTAAGTCTCAGCCACCTGGTGATTATGCAGAAAGAGCAGAATGCATGCGGCTTTTTGTCCTGGCATGGCCATTAGGTTTTAGGGCCTTACAAATCCCTGCATATACAACCTGCTCTGGAGAGCTCCCTGTAGGATTTTTGATGGTGCTTTATGTGAAGTTGTTTTAAATTAGTTGAATTTGCACCTCCTTCTTAGAGGCAGTTTCTTAAAAAAATCAATATTGGAAAACCTTATATGTAGGAAAACTACCATGTAATGTGAATTAGATTACATGACATTACCTAGCTGGGACTCAGCTACTTTATCAGCAAAATAAGATGTTCTCTAGGGTTCATTTACCTAAAATGTGGTATAATGGATGTTGCTGTATAGGATGCCAAGATTTAATTCTCATACTAACTGGGTTACTATAGTGTGGCTTTTTAAAAGATGGCCATGGATCCATTGACACTACTCCCAATGACAGAGGGAGTATAATTCCTCCTTCTCTATCTGGGTTAGCTTTAATGACATGTTTTACCAGGGAAAGTGACATTCTGAGACTTCTGAAGGCAAAACATGAGAAACCTTATAGCCCAGGTTTCCTGGGCACTTCACTGTCCAGTCTGGAAGATGCCAGCCACCATACAAAGAATCTCACAGCTCTCACACTGCCACACTGTGAAGAAGCCCAGGCTCACCACATGGATGGGCCACATGGAGGCAGCGAGAGGAAGAGGAAGAGAAAAAGGAAGAGAGAGAGAGAGAAGGAAATACAGCCAGGCCCCTGCTGATTAAGCCATCTCAGCTCAGGCACCACACATGTGAATAATGATGCCATTTTAGGTGTCCAGCTCAGTAGAGCTTCCAGGTGACTTCAGCCCCACCTATGCATAAGAAAGCCCAAGCAAGAACCGTCTAGTTGAGCCCAGTCAACCCAAAAAACCATAAGAGATCATAGTAAAGTGGTTTTTTCAAGCCACTAAGTTTTGGATGAGTTGTTAAGCAGCAACAAATAGCTAGACTATATGAGCAAATAGCTCAGTATCCTCATCTATAAAACAGAGAGATACTGATGCCTACTTCATGTGAATATGGAGGGGATTTAAATATAAGTAGGTAAATCCCTTAGCACATTACCCACAAGAGGAGATTCTTAGTAATCCTCACTTCCCCTTTCTGTTTATAAATGTATGATCAAATTTTTGTAGGTCTGTATTTGGCTATCTAAGTTCACCTGTCTGAAGCATCCTCAGAAAGAGAAGACACTTAAAATCATTCATTTATTTCATCAATACCTCCTTTCAATAACAGATAAATCCAGAAACACCAAAGAAAGAATAATCTGGATAGTTAAGTTTTACAGAGAGTTCAGTGTACATTTTTGTAATTTTCAAGAGTTTGTAATAAAATCTTGATTTAGATATAAATCTTGTTAACATCTATTATACTTTTTCATGCTATTGAAATGCAATATACTGAACATGATGCTAATGTTTACTGATAAGTCACTGCTATAAACACTAGTTATTGTATTTCATTGTCACAGTTATTATACAACAATTTGCATGTATACTACAGATCCCTGGTTGCTATAATTTTTTTTCTTGTTGACAGAATTCAAGTCCCCGTGTATTTCTGCTAGTAGGTCAGCTGTTGCAACTTAGTACTGACAGTAAAATTGCTTCTGGGAACTTTTCTGGAACTACCTGGGCCATTGGCCAGACTATAGATGCCTGCCTTTAGGTTAGATGCCCACCTGTGGTCCTGTCAGCTGTTGCATGTTTGGGTGAAATGACATAAAATATAATGACCTATTGAGAAGAATTCTACAGAGATAGCAAGACAGTCACCTGAAGGCCCTGGGAGGCACATCCTAATATCTAGACCACCTGAGGGTTAGTCGAAATTCACCTAATACCTAACAAGCTGCAGCTGGTTCCACTGGCATTGCTCTTATTGTCCTCATATTAACCCAGCCTGTGGGATTTAATTTCCTGATTTGCTGTTCGCTTCTCCTGATGGGATGGGGACTCTTCCTGGGACTTCAAATCATTTGATTGGGGCCTTGACAATTTTTCAAATCCATGTTAACCCCAGCCCCTTCTCTATGCGGACTGGACTGCATCTAACCAGCTGTTGTCTGGGACCTTAATTCACATAAGAAACAATGTCTAAAACCCAAATGCCATCATCATTGAGTATTACCAGTCCCTAGAGATTAACAAGGAGAAAGAAATAAAACCAAGCCTTGAATAACAGTGCAGTTCACAATGAGCCAAAGGTCATCTCTCCCTGGACGGTATCACACATTTATTAGCATTACCCCAATAACCATAACAATGATTGCTAATATTCAGAGAACAATTCAGCATGTTTCATGCATTGTGCTAAACTTAATCTTATGGGTTAGACATCACTATTATGCATGCTCTATAGAGAGGAAATAGAGGGCAGAGAGCTTGAGAGAATTCCCCAAAGCTACACAGTGAGCAAGAAGTAGAGCCAGGATTCAAACCCAGGCAGGCTAATGACAGAGCTTGCTCCCTTAACTGCTGCATCCCAGTGCCTTCCAGGTTGCTAACCCCAAGCCAGGCCTGGCCAGCCTTACTTCTCCTACTTTTGCAGCTCAGGGATCACTGCCTGGAATGCATCATGGCACATGCTGTGTGTGATGTCACACTGTCTGGTGACCATTTTAGAACTATCTTCAGACCATGTGTCAGCATAATGAGAGAAGCAGTAAAGACTTACTGAAAAAATTAGCAACTCTGTCCCCAGATAAGATCCATTACATTTCTCCTGTCCAAGAGTGGCTTGTTTATAGGATTTTAGTTTCTCATAAAGATTTGCATTCTTGAAAACATTCCTTATCATTTGACTATATTGTTCTGGTTCTGCCCAACTTTTGAGTTTAATTCCTGATGGAAATAGTGCATCTGTGAGAATTACCTGGAAACATAACATTGTTTCTACATCACTCCCATGTACCCTTCTTATCGCTGATTCTCCTTAAATTTAAGTGGAAATGATTCGATAGATTAGAAAGTTCCACAAATGGAATTCAGACATATTGCTTTTTAGTTAGTTACCATTTAATTTTTTAACCTATATTTTTAACAACAGCTCTTTGCCAAGGCCTTAATTAAGCTTTAATTGTCCAAATGTCTGTGTTTTTCCTCTTATTAATAGGGGATTTAAAAATTTTCCTGGCCATTTTATTTTTAGCTGTGTTCCATTCTTCCCTTCAGTAATGAACAGGCTGACTAGCCCGTATTTCTAGTTCTCATCCCTTGGAGCTGTGGGTAACTGAGCTTCTCAGAGGGGTCAAATGGATCCCCTGGGGAATTGTTTGCCTTTTGGTTGCACATGTAACATTCTCAGAAACCCTCATCCAGTAACTTTACTATACAAGTAAAAGTAGAAAGCTAAAAATGTAGATGGCCTTCACAAAGTGAGTGTAGAGCCAAGAATCTTCTAATTGTTTTTTTTTTCTCTGATTTCTGAAAAATAACAAATAATAAGACAATTATTGTAAAAATCTGATATATGGCACTTGATAGTGGTATTATAGATCAAGTAGGGGAAGTGATTGATATTCAGTAATGGTGTTGAAACATTTGGATTTTCCTATGAAAAAATATACATAAGTAAAAGTATAAATACCATCTAAGATTGTGTAAGTATGCTCTATGATGTTCGCGCAATGGTGAAATTTGCCTAACAATGTATCTCTCAGAACAAATTCCCATTGTTAAGTGATGCATGACTATATATATTTTTAAATTCCTGACTCTAAAAATAAGAGGCACAATTGACAATGTGGCAAATAGAAGTTGCTTTCTAGAACCCAAAGACAGGTGAGGATGTTTCTTGTTGAATTCTTAAGTGGAAACAGTCAGAAAAGCAATCCATTTTGAAGTGGGTGTATTCAGGATTCTTAACCTTCTCATTTGGATATAGTCTGATGGGCCAAAACCTGAATCATTAATCTCAGCTGCTATATCCTAACCAGATGGGAGCCCTGTGCTTGCCCATATGTCATGTGTTTTTTCTGTACTTCAGTCCCTCTGATTAGAGGTGGTTTTACTTAACATTGTAGATAGCCACTTAAGGCTAGACTACTCTCTTCCTAACTCACTCTATCCTACCTGACCACTACCTTGGAATTGGGTCCAATGAAGCTCTTCAGCACTGCCTGATAATATTTTCTCTATTTCCTGGGCTACAGAGGGGTAGCCTGGTTCCTCCCATTTTCTTGTCTGATTAGTTGTATTCCACACGTTTTTGTACCTCTCAGTAGCACTCCAGCTTAATTATATCTGACCATTCCATAAACTGCAATAACACAGGGCCATTCTTATCTTAACCTTTAGTTGAAAAGGGTTACTGAAATTCAAAACAATTCTCTCCCTTGGCCAGCCTTCCCAGGAGGGGTTAGAACACACTTCCATGTGCTATCTGGGGAGCAATGAATGACAGAGCTGGTGAAGAAATATTACAGGAAGCCACCAGGAGGGCAGAAGAATCCACAGACAAAACTAGGAGTCCCTGAGAAACATCAAGAGACAGAGATCGTACTGAACTAGGACTATGACAAACCATATCCACGTATATGAAGAACCACAGGATTCCATTCTAAGAAAGAAAAATTAGGGCTCATGTGCTGATAAGACATGCCAGGAAAAATAGGGCCTTGCTCCCAACGCACACTATGAGGCCAGGACTGTCCTGATACCAGAACCAAAGACATCACAAGAAAAAAAAGCAACAGATCAATATCCCTTATGAATATGGACTGAAAATCCTCAAAAAAATACTAGCAAAATGAATCCAGAAACACGTTAAAAGGATTATACACCATGACCAAGTGGGATTTATCCTAGGATTACAAGGCTGGTTTAATATACAAAAATTAACATCATGTTAATAGAATAAGGAACAAAAACTACATGATTAACTCAATAGATGGAGAAAAGTCATTTCACAAAGTACCCTTTCATGATAAAAACAGTCAACACACTAGGAATAAAGGGAAACATTATACTTAATGGTGAGAAACTGGATGCTTTTCCCCTAAGATTAGGAATAAGGCAAAAACATCCCTTCTTACCACTCCTATGAAACATTGTACTGGAGGCTCTAGTCAGGATAGTTAGACAAGAAAAAGAAAGAAAAGGCATCCAGATTGGAATGGAAGACATAAAATTATCACTATTTGCAGCTGACAAGATCTTGTATATAAAAAATCTTAAAAAGCCAAAGAAACACTATTAGAAGTAATAAGTGAGTTCAGCAAGGTTACAAGATAAACTACCCATGTTCAGTATTTCTATATTTTAGCAATAAACAATCTGAAAATGAAATTAAAATGCAATTCCGCTTTTAAATTTCCACTGAAATTAAAATGTAAAACAAAATACTTAGGGATAAATTTAAGCAAAGAAGTATAAAAATTCTACACTAAAAACTACAAAACATTGTTAACAATTAAAAAAGACCTAAATAAATGGAAATATATCCCCGGCCATGGATCAGAAGACTTGATGTTGTTAAAATGGCCATGATACCCAAATTGATCCACAGATTCAATATAATTCCTATCAAGATCCCAGCAGCCTTTTTTTTTTCTAGAGTTGACAAGCTGATCATAAAATTTATATGGGAATGCAAGGGACTCAAAATAGCCAAATCAGTATTGAAAAAGAAGAATAAAATTGAACGAATCCAATTCTTGATTTCAAAACTTTCCACAGAGGTAAAATAATCACAGTGTGTAATAATCACATTGGCTCAAAGAAAAACTTACAGTTTAATAAGTAGAAGTGAAAGTCTAGAAATAAACTGTTATATTTATGGTCAATTAGTTTTTAACAAAGGTGCCAAGATAATTAAATGGGAGGAAAGAAAGATTTTTTTCAACAAATGTGCTAAGAAAACTGGATATCCACATACAAAAGAATGAAATTGGACCCCTCCTGACACCATATGCAAAAATTAACTCAGAATGGATTGAACACCTAAATGTAAAAGCTAAAGCTATAAAACTCTTAGAAGAAATCACAGGGGTAAATCTTCATAATTTTGATTTAGGAAATGCTTTCTTAGATATAAATCCAAAATAATAAGTAACAAAAGAAAAACTAATTATATTGGACTTCATCTACATTAAAAACTTTCATGTTTTAAGTATATCATTAAGAATATGAAAAGATGACTTATAGAATAGGACAAAATATTTGAAAATTGTATAACCTATAAAGTACTGGTATATAGAATATATTTTTAAAACTCTTACAACTAAACAATAAAAACTCAAATAACCCAATTAAAAAATAGGCAAAAGATATGAACAGATATGTTTCCAGAGAAGTTATAGAGGTGACCAATAATATTAATCCTTAATAAAACTCCTAAGATATGTGCATAAGAACCTCAGTCCTATAACCAAAAGGAATTAAATTCTGCTGACAACATGAATAAGGTTTGAAACAGAATCTTTCTCCAACCTTCCAGATATGAGCCCAGGCTGGCTCACCTCTTGATTCTGGCCTCGTGGCACGCTGAACAGAGAACTCAACTGAGCCCACCCAGACTTCTGACCTACAGAACTGGGAGACAATAAATAGAACCTGTGTTATGTGACTGCTTTGGTGGTAATTTATTATATAACAATAGAAATCTAATGCAAGTTTCTTACATCTTAACCAAAAAGAAAGAAAACTTCCCCAGACTACACATCCTCTTTAATCTATCAATCTCCTTCATAGGAAACATTCTCAAAAGAATTATTAATGTCCCCCATCTGCATTTTCATATCCTGCTTTCTCCTGAACACACTCCAACCTGGGTTCTGTCCCTTATTTTCCATTAAAAAAGGTTTTTGATTTTCACCAAGGACCTCTACATTGCTAAATCCAGTGGGCAACGTTAGGGTGAAATTCCCTCCCATATTTCAGCAGCACTGATCTCTCTTCCTTCCTAAAACTCTCTTGCTTTGGTTTCTGTGACAGCCCAGAGCTCTAGCTGCTCCTTTTCCTCCCTGTTTGCATGCTTAGCCTCCTCTACTGAGGAAATAAGTGTTGATGTCCCTCAAGATTTAATCTTAGGTTTGCTTCTCTTCTTGCTCTATCTATACTTTACACGAGTTAGTGAAAACCTGGCTTGCCTATTGTTCTAAGTACCTAAATACTCAATCATCTCATCCCCAGTAGCCCTACGAGATAGAGAGTTCAGGCAAAACATCATCATGTCCAAGACCATATATTAGTTACTAGCAGTGCTGGGTTTCTAATCCCAGCAGTCCAGAAGCTGGTAAAACCACGATATTGATATTACCTGAAGTAATCTTCTCTACATCCCTGACTTCACATACCTATAGGCTGATAATTCCCAATGTCTCACCTCCATCCTTTCTCTTTCACTTGGTTAACCTCTAGTCATTCAGCAGATTTCATCCCAAATGTCACTTCCTTTTCTTGACTCACAGGCTAGGGGATTTCCTCCTATTTTATTTTCTCATATCCTTTATAGTGCTTAGCAGAGTTGTTATTTTTAGCAGGTATAGATTTACTCATTTAATTAATTACTCTTTCTGCACCCCCCCAGGTTATAAATTCCATAAGGGCAGAGTTTAAGCTGGTTTTCATATCTTATGCCTAAAGCTATATCTGGAATAAAGTAAGCATGGAATAATAATTTATTAAATGAATGAATGCAGGTATTTATAACCAGAGTCAAGCAGATCGTTGTTTATATCCTAGTTCTTTTCACTAGTAACAATGTGACATTAAGCAAGTAATTTACTCTCCCAACCTAGGATTCCTT
Source organism: Daubentonia madagascariensis (assembly GCA_023783475.1). Lineage (NCBI taxonomy): Eukaryota > Metazoa > Chordata > Mammalia > Primates > Daubentoniidae > Daubentonia > Daubentonia madagascariensis. Next base: position 16,226,776 of record JAKFHU010000144.1, read on the forward strand.
ATCTGCAAAACGAGGATAGCAATATTCCTAGCCATTCAGGTTTCCAAGAAGGATTAAGTGAGATAATATATTTTAAAAGCTTCTAGCACAGTTCCTGGAATACAGTAAATGTTCAGTGTTCCGGCAACAGGTAGGGTAAGAGCTTCATCTTAGAACAAAGATCTAGGGAAGAATGGGCTTTGCCCAACATCACATAGCGGTGGGAGAGCCTGCATTGCATTTTAACCACATCCAAGCCTTTCTTAACTCATTGCTCCTCTGTGTGACATGCTCAAATTTCCATTTTGACAAGATTCAACGTGTGTGTGTATGTGTGTGTGTTGGGCAACAGCCACCTTTCTTTTCTCAAACCATACCTTTAACAGCACTGTCTCATGATAGTGGAGTCTGAATTCCTCACAACCTCACAATACCCAACTGCCCCCGTAAGGAAGAATTACATAATTCAAATATCTTTATTTGTAAAGTGGGGGGGGGGCATTATAATTTTAAACTCATGGTGCTGCTCCTTAAATCAAGTCAGATCATGCACATTTGCATATTATGAAACACTATGTGTTATTATTATTATTCTACCAAGACATTCAAGCCTCAGAAATGTACCTCAGAAATGCCTTAGGATACACGCTATTTGGTAAAAGCCATTGCTTCTGCACTGACACCCTTGTGCAGGGGTTTAGTCGACTGCTTGTTTTTTCTCCCTTCACAAGGGCTTCTGAACTCAGGGTTGTTTAACAGGAATCTGAAATAATCAGAAAGCAACAAGAGAGAGGTCCACGGGGGGCAGCTTTGGCTGGGAGGCAGGGAGGCTGTAATTCACAGTTCCTAGCTCCTGTGACAAAAGCAGCCGCCTGACTGACAGCCTGTGGAGAGCCTTTTTCAGGCTTGTTCCCTGAGCTTCACACCTTACCTCGGCTGTTTACTTCTGTCCTCTACCTGTAAAAGGGAGGGAAAAGAAGACCTGCTCTGAGTTGTTGAACAGGTTTGGGGAAACTTTTTCTCTGGTGCTGAAGGCTGCCTGCAATTACAATTATCCATCATGGAACCTTCTTATCTGGGCAAAGCCAGAGGGCCAATCCTAATTTCTTTGCTCAAGTAGGATTTTCACTCCCAGGTCAAGCTTCTTTCTCTCTTACTCTATTTTTTAAGGAAAAGAAGCATTGGCATTGCTGCCTAATTAAATCAAAGGTCGGTGTTATGGACTGAATGTTTGTGTCCCTCTCAAATTCACGTGTTGAAGCACTAACTTCAAATGTGATGCTATTTGGAGGTGGGGCATTTGGGAAGTAGGTAGGCCCATGATGGGATTAGTGCTCTTATAAGGAAAGACATCAGAGAGTAAGAGAGATCTCTCTTTATGAACATGAAGCGGGGAAAGGTCACTTGAGGAAACAGCAAGAAGGCGAGTATCTGCAAGCCGCAAAGAGGGCTCTCAACAGGAAGTGGAGCAACAGGCACCTTGACGTTGGACTCCCTAGCCTCCAGAACTGTGAGAAATAAATGCCTGTTGTTTAAACCACCCAGCCTATGGTAATTTTTTATGGCAACCCTAGATGACTAGAGTCAGTCAGTGAGCGGCCACCATCCAATGAAAGAGATATAAAAAGATGTCACTTTTGTGACTGAGAGGAAGTTATGGCTACTTGGTGAATCAGGTTAAAATGTCCTTTCATTTGTCACCTACAGAGGGTGCCTAGGGCCAGAGGGACAGGTTTTCTTTAGTTAGCACTTCTCTCAGTGGGATTCTGCCTAGCTTTCCAACTGCTCTCAATTCAAAGCCCCCCTGGCCTCATTAATAGCATCAGACTCCAGCAGGGGCTGGTACAGTTCAACATTGATTTTTGCCATTTTTAACCCACTGTGGGTGGTAGCTTTTGTTATTATTAATATAAGTCTACATGCCATTCAGGTCACCCTGGGAAGAGAAGCTTGCGGCATGAGGACAATGGACTGAACACTTCCTTAGTTCCTTATGGTTAATGCTTGAGTCCATCGTTAGACTCAACTCTCCAAGAGTGTGGGGGCAACTGGAGCTGAAATCCCTTTAGAGTTTTGTGGGGTATTTTTTGTTTGTTTTTCAGAGATAATTGGATAATTCTATTTTCTGTTTAGACCTGATATCTTGAGGAAACCTCAGGGGCTAAAAGTTGCCCAGAAAGGAAAATTAAGGATCCACATCAAAACTCATAACAGCCAGATAACTCAGTCCTTATTTAACCACTCCAGAACTCAAGCCTCCTTGTCTTTAATGTGAAATGAGTAAACAGTCTTATACTCAGTGTATTTATGCTCTCTCTGATATAAGTGAGACTCTACGCATTTCCCAGACTCTCTTCTCTATGACTTGGGAAAGGATTTTTGGATACATCTTTCTCTACACCCGCAGTTCCCAGGGTATAGAACCAGCAGCAGCAACATCACCTGGGAATTATTAGAAATGTAGAACCTGAAGCCCCACCCAGGACCTACTAGTTTGGAAACTCTGAGAGAGGAAGTCAACAATCTATGTTTTAATAAGCCTTCCAGGAGATTCTGATGCACACTTAACTTTGAGGACCACTGCTTCATATTAGCCATTTTTTTTTCCACTAACCCTATTTTTAAGCACCTTTACCAATATCAAAACCGAGAAGCCATGCAGTATGACATCATCCCTCTTACCAGGGTGATTGGCTGAGGTAGGTTCAATCGTCTCAAAGCTTGTGACTTTTGACCCATAGTTGGTGAACAAGATTCCTTTTCTCTCCTCTTGGAAGTGAATTAGAAAGGTGAGTTCTGGGCTGCTGCTGGTAACCATTTTGCAGGAGGAGGGAAGCCAGCCTGAGGACATAGTCCACCCATGGAGGAGTGCAAAATGAGAGAAACGCAGAGAAATGGACCTGGATTCCTGACACAATCATGCCTGAAGTCTGAACTGTTGCTAGATCTTCTAATTAAGTAATACAATATATTCTCTTTATCCTTTAGCTCACTAGTGCTGGATTTTCTCTCATTGGCACCCAAAAGCATCCTGACTAGTAGTGATAACAGGGAGTCCAATTAGGAAGCTATTGTAGAATCCAGGAAATATACAATGGTAGCTTCCACCACCACAAAGTGATGAAATTGGGAACGAAGACAAGTGAAAAGTTTCTACATATTAGGAAATAAGAAATCATAGGGCTTAATTTTGTGTTGGAAAAGGAGTAGAAACTATTATAAAAATCAGGCACAGAAAGAAACCCAAGATCTTTTGATTTTAGGGGGCTTTACTATCATCACTCCTCCTCCAGCCACAAAATTTAATCTCCCCCCAGGCACACGTATTTTGTCCCTATTACAGTCCGCTCTTAATTTGTCTTCAACCCTGTCTTAGATCCCAGCCTCGACCTTTATCCATTTCTGGCCCAGAATTTTTTGCTGCCCCTTCTCAGTTCTTTTCCACCCCTCATCTTCCATTGAAAATGGCAAGCAAACACATACACGTTACTAAAATCTGAATAATCTAAACAAGAAAGAATTGAAAAAATATCATTTCCGTTAGTTCATCGACATAAAAAGTTTGTTTTTGAGCACCTCCTATGAATGAAGTGCTGAGTATGCTGAAATGGGAACGAAACAAGCCTGCCCTCAATATTTTTACGGTGAAGAGGAAGTATCAGCAACCTTTTCCTCTAAAGGGCCAGATAATAAATGTTTTCAGCTTTATGGGCCATACAGTCTCTCTTGCAACTACTCCACTGTATGAACGCAGCACGAAAGCAGCCATAGATGATACGTAAATGAATGGGCATGGCTGTGTTCCAATTAAACTTTATTTACAAAAACAGGCAGCAGGCCAGATTTGGCCCGTGGACCGTAGTTTGTTAACCCCTTGTCTAGACAGACATCTAATAAGAAATGACTGTTCAACATAGGGGATACATTAACAGTGTGTTTTCAAGGTGAACTGAATACTTATACACTGTTGCTTGAGGGTACACTTTATAAGCTAATTAAATATTTTTATGTTTACTCTTTGTTGGCCTTTCTCACAGGCATGCTGCATGTTTAAGGTTGGGGCTTCGGGAACCACTCTTCTTCTATAGGGCTGACTCATCAACCAAGCTTGCTAAGACTTACAAAAGAATGAGCCTCCCCAACTCATCAGAAAGTAGGAATTAAATATATATATATATATATATGAAAATGATTTTGTTATTTCTTACCACATAGAAGCAGGACAACAATGGAAACAAATCATTATCATAACTCCCTGCTGGGTCTTCCCTTTCCTTTTCCCTGATTCTGGGAGCCCATGACCTCTCTACCTTCTTGAGATATCCAAGCCTGGCAATGAATTTATAGATAAATTTAGAAAGAATTGAAATCAGCATCTATTCACAATATTGCCTCTTTGTAGCCTTAACAAATAAGCCTTTCCCTTCATTCAACTCTTCTTTATGCCTCTCAGTAGAATTTTATCCTTTTCTTCCCACAGACACTGAACATTTCCCCAGTTTATTCCTAGATAGTTTATCTTTTTTGTTGCTCTTGCAAATGGGATCTTTCCTGCATTTGATTTTCTAACTTTACTGTTTGTGTCTAGGAAGATATTGATTTTTATATATTATTAATAATTTCTTAACCAGCCAATCTATAAAATTCTCTTGCCATTAAAATAGTACTTCGGTTGATTCTCTTTCCAAGTATTTAATCATATCATGTGCAAATAATAATAGATTTGCCTCCATTTTTAAGTACTTAATACTTTAACTTCTTTTCTTAACACATGGATTCATACGTTCAAACCACTTTAAGTAAAAGTTGATTTGTTCCTGATTTTTAATGGTAATTTTTTTTGTATTTCACTTATTAATCATGATTTTACCATTGATTTCATGTATATTTATCAGATTAAGGATTCATAAATGTATTTCTAATTTATTGAATTTATATTTGTGAAATTAAAGAATTCATAAATGTGCATATTTAATATAGAAAATTTATTAGTCAAATTCATGGAAAATGTTGGATTATTTAATAAATGGTACTAGTGGAATCTATTATCCATCAGAAGGAATCTATTTGGGCTTCTATTTTATACCATTTCCCAAAGGAATTCCCAGTGAAATAAATACTCCATGTAAAAAAATGGAATACTGATGGTAAAATATGATATTAACAAAGTTAAATAGATAATAAAAATAGATTTTTACTAAATTTTTTTACAATGCAGATGACATATAAAAGGACATAATGTCCAATGAAAATTTACAAACTCATCAGAAAAATACATAGAATCCAGTAGAAAATAGTGAGCAAAAGCTACAAATAAGCAATTCACAAAAGAACATACTCAAATGATCATCAGACATGAGCAACTCAAATTCACTAGCAGAGAGAAAAATGTGAATTAAATCATAAGATATCTTTTTATAACTATCATACTACCAGAACTTAAGAGGAGTAGCAGCATCAAGTATGGTGTGGGATGCAGGAAAAGGGCTTTTATGTTCATTGTGGAGATATGGATTGCTACAGATTTGGGGGAAAGCAATCTGGCAACGTCTATTAAATTTTAAAATATGTGTATCTTCAATCCAGCCGTCTAAATCCTGGGAATCAGTTTCATTGAAATAAAGCACAAGTACTGTAGTGGACACCGTGGTGCACCGATCTCCTCTTCAGGACTGAGTCACTCATTGCCCAGGAGTCAGGAGTGTTGTATCAGTCTGTTCAATCAGAGAAGCAGGTCTGTTATGGTTGATATAGAATAAGGAATATATTACGTGGACAAGACTTGCCACAGTGGTGGGAGGTAGTAGAGATGTCTGTTGTTCTACATCTGGTATTAGGTCTGAAGTCACTATAGGTCAGCCAGACTAGCAGTCAGAAAGGAAAGCTGGGCATGGACTAAAGGAAAGACACACTGGAATTGGAACAATGAACTGCAGTGCATGAAGAAAAACCGGAGTCCAGATCACTCACCACCTCCAACCTCAGTGCCACAGGGGACCTGCAGGAGAAGCTGGTACCATTCATCATGGACCTGCATACTCACTTGCACAGGGTCAGAGAAGCCAAAGGAGTAGATGTGGTGGGAGTTGGAGGAATTGTGGGTCTGTGCACTAATCAATCAGGGGAGCTAGTAGATTAGCAAAAAGGTGCACAAGCTGCCAGCATCTGGTACTCTGTACTGACTTTTCGACATAACAAAATGGCTGCACCTTTATTTCTGCTTTCCAAATCTCACACCACTTTCTTATATGTCCAACACTAACCTAAAACAATACAGGGAAGGGAATTCTGGGAAATGTAGTTCCGACTTAGCTAAGCTGATAAGCGACAAAGCTCTGCAGTGACTCCCAGCCAAATTGCTCTCCAGGAATTGCCCTCAGTCAAAGGGAGCTGCCTCATCCAAGGTTATGACCCCTCTGGGAACAGCATCCACTATGGAGGTACAAATGCTTAGCCTCCTTCCCTTATTTGAGACAACTTTGAGCAACCACTCAATTCTAGAGCTACCCAGACTCCTCGAGGCCTTTGATAACAATTGCATTACAATTCAACATCTCCTTCTGCCCAATCCTGGTCCTCTTACCCCTTGCAGATGTTCCTGGGAGCACCCCCAATAAGCCTCCTGCAGCAAACTCTCAGGCACTTAGAATTTGTTTCCCAGCAAACCCAACTTACAACAAGTATATACAGATATTTTATGATGCATTGTTTGTGATGACAAAATGAGGAAACAATATGAATTCCAATTATAGGCAAATATATCATGGGATAGCCATAACATAGAATATTACACCAGAAAAGAAAAGTTTCAGAGCTACCTAGTTGATGTGGAGGTATTTCTACAAGGCATTTTGTTGAAGGAGAGAAACAATATATAGAAAATTCTGTATATTATAAAAATATTTTTATTAAATATTGTCAAAAACTCTTAAACAACAACTCTGTATATGGATTTATGTATATGCATAAGTCTATATGTATAAATTTATGTACATATTTGTTTATATATAATTTCATAGGCATGAACAAAAATATGAAAGTATATATGTTAAGTTGATGACCAGGGTTACTCAATGGGGAGGACAAAGTAAAAGGAAAGGAAGAAGAGAGAAACAAGAAAAAAAAATACACTAAAAAAAAGCTTAGGATCACCTCTACATAATGTTATAAACAATACATTTACATGTATCTGTGTGTATGTGTGTAAATATATATATAGTTACACAATATAAATACACATAAATAAAAATATACAATAAGGTGTGATGTATTTATGCATAGTCATACACCTCATATTGACATTTCAGTCAAGAATGACTGCATATACAACACTGGTCACATAAGATTATGATACCGTACTTCTTGTACTTTTTCTGTTCCTTTACCATGTTTAGATATGTTTAGATACACAAATACTTACCACTGTGTTACAGTTGCCTCCAGTATTCAGTGCAGTAACATGCTGTACAGGATTGTACCCTAAGAACAATAGGCCATACCATACAGGCTAGGTGTATAGTAGGCTACGCCATCTAGGTTTGTACACTCTATGATGTTCACACAATGACAAAATTGCCTAACAATGCATTTCTCAGAACATATCTCGGTCAATAAGCTGTGCATGACTGTGTATACTTGTATATTAACTAGATGAAGATATGCTGCCTTTTCACAAAGTATTGACAATAAAATAGAAAAATAACTTAGATCAGGAATAAGTGCTTAATTATATTGATAGCATTTTTGGTCTCCATGGAGATGATCATTAATAAGATAGTAGAATCCCTATTACTGAAACATCTGTTCCTTCCTGGTAGTGTAGGTTATTCTATCAAGTTGTTATAGGATCCCATTAGGTAGTTTATTTATTACTTTTGTTCCCTATTCTTATAAAGATTGGCTTTTAACTTTATTCAGAAGATCTCTTTGTCTACTGACTGGAGAATAAGTCTCGAGAATGGACCAGGAGACAACAGTAAGGGGGAGATTGGAGGACAGGTGAGCAGCAGTGATTGAGAGTAAAACAATGGTATGAGAATGGAGATAAAGAATATGAGAAATCTCATGAGAGTCATAAAGACAGGACTGGCTGCTGGATTCAACGCGAGGAAATGAGTTTATGAAAATAACTGTCAGGTTTCTGTGTTTGGAAACTGGGCACATAACGATGCCATTTAATGGCATGTGGAAGACTGGAGAATGTTAATAAGGTGAGGGTAGACGAGAGAAGGAATTAATAAGAAAGGAAAAACAAACAAAAAAAGGAACACACAGGGCCACTGGGAAGTTAAAACCTGTTTTATAAAGCCTTCTTTTGCTATAATGACACATTTTGCAAAAAAAAAAAAAAAACGGTTTTGCTATAAGGAGAAAAATGATTTGAAATGTTATCTTTTCTATTTTTTTTTGGATTTGCACTCCTCAAATCCTCGTTAGAATTTGAGACAGTGTCCATCTCTGCTACACAGCACACAAGCTTTAATAAGCATTTCTGATGGAATTACCTTTTGTTTCAAAAACACAGGACAGGAGACTTGGAGAAGCAGTTCCCTGGGGCTCCAACCACGTTAGTCATTAGAATGGAGTTTTAGGGCTGAGTGCTGGATTCCAGCTGAGGGAACTCTCCATATGCTTACTTACAAGTTTATATTTTTCATATGAGTGTTATATGGGACCCTCTAAAGTTTGTGGTCCAGGGGAGGTGTCCATCCTGTCTGGATTTTAATTGATACTAAAGATCAAGACAATGACAGAGAAATGAATGTCCTTATAGGACAGCCAGTTTTTAATGAAGGCAAGAGGGTTATGAGTATATCCTATAATGTTGAGAATTTAGAGTCCATTATAATCCCAGATTGGAATTTCCAGAGAATATAGTGGAAGGGTTAGGAGTTGAGCATGTGTAGAAAATTGGATCAGAATAGAATATATCTAAAAAGTATAAGAAAGAAAGTTCTAGTTGATAATGAATGACCAGAGAGAGTTGGGCTCCTGAGAGTTGGTGAGCTAAACAAATATGCAAATTATTACGGAACCAGTTTCTTGCTTTGGCCTCAACTGATTCTTTTGTAGTTTATGGTTCTTGAGGTGACAACAGTTTGGGTTTCTCTCAGCAGGGTGTTGGTGACACAGTAGGTACTCACTCAGTTCTCCCTTTTGAAGCAGCAGCAAGCACAGGGAAATGCACTTGCTCAGACTTGGGTGATGGGAGCATCAGCTGCAGTGCAAGCAGAGTCCTCAGGGCGCCTCTGAATCTCATAGACTTTGCTGTGACTTGGGACAAAACTCCTCAGGCATCATATCTCTGGTTGTTTCTCATTTTCACTTCCAGTTTGGGATGTTTGTGCTTTCTCCTCCCCCTTCTTTTTTTATTGTCATTGTTTTTTAATTAAAAATATGATTTTTAGATTATAGGTTCTACTATTTTTTCTAATTTTTAATTAATTAATTTCTGCTTTTGTTTAAATTCTCCCTACTTGCTTTCGATTTGTTTTGTTTTCCTTCATCACATTTATAAATTTCATTCTTTCATGTTTAGTAACAAGAGTGATTTTTCTTTTTGAGTTTAGTTTTAGTTACAACCTATTGATTTCCTGATAGATAGCTATTTCATAATTCCTGCTAAATAATATGAAATGTTGGTTTTGCTTTTTTGATTTAATAGAGAGAATCTTAAAGTTTCAAGATGCAAGAGTTTTTAAATTTTCGTATCTATTTTGGAAATTACTTAATAGTCTTTATACAAATTATTTAGAGAATGTGATCCATATTGTTTTCATTTAAGAATTTATTGAGAATTGTTAATTGTCTAATGTGTAATCAATGTTTGCAAATATCCCCTAGGCACTTGAAAAGAAGTCACCTTCCAGGTGTACAGTAGGAAATAGTTCAATATGTCATTATTGGGTCTACCTTTTAAATTGTGCTTGAATTTCTCTATGTAACTTTTTTAGTGTATCTATTGGATTAGTTTTGCAATGCTATTGGAGTTTCTATTTTTTCTCCTTTTATTGCCTGCAATACTTGTTTATACATTTTAATGTTTTGTTATTTGGTGCATGAAGATAGATGAGCACTTAATCTTCTATGTGTCTTTAAGTTTCATTATTATAAAGCTCCTTTTGTCATTTAAATTTTTGTCTTGGATTTAACTTTGTCTGATATAAATATTGTGGTCTCTGATTTATTTTTTGTTTGTGTTTGCCTGTGTGATTTTAGTCTATCTTTTCACTTCCAAACTTCTGAGTCAATTTCAGATACGTTTCATATATATAGCATGTAGTTAGGTTTTATTTTCTGATATAATCTGAGTCTTTTTCTTTTAATAGGTTAGTTTATCCCACTGACATTTGTTGCTATAACAGATACTTTTGTTCTGAATTCTGTCATTTATGTTATTCCATTTATTTTTAATGTTTCTTATAGCATCTGTCATTGCTCTAAGGTTTATGATTTCTTTTGCTTTTTGTGTATGATTTGGGTTTATTTTTGATAGTCTGTAATGTTTATAGACTTTATTTCTTATACCATTGCCTTTATAACTACCCTTATTACTATCATTGCCTTTATAATATATATAAGAATCCTTATTAATCTATCAATTTCAAGTAGTATTGAATAAAAAATGAAGAAAGCAATATTTTTACATTTTCTTCCAACTTCTCATATATGACACCAGATATTTGCAAGTTGCATTGTGATTTTTAATTTGGCAAGATTAAAACATTTACCCTTTGCTGTTAAAATGATCACATTTAACCACAGTTTTAAATTTAAGTGGAATTAACACTTGCCACCAGCTTTCACCTCACAGCCTCACTGACCCTAAGCTTCTTATTCTGTTTAACTATTTGCTTGATAAAGTGTCATCATTTTTGTAAAACACAATCCCCAGTGCAATCCAGTTTCCTCCACTCCTAAACTTTAGCATTTCCCATTTTCTATGGATTTAAGCCAAGATTCTTAGTATTATATTCAAATCCCTCCATGGGTTTGTCTCAGTCTGCTTTTCTAGTTTCATCCCCCATCAATTCCTGCCTTCAAGTTCCCGTTTTGTTTGTGGAACTGCTTGTAGTTTACACATGCATCATACTATTCCATGCTCCTGGACCTATACTCACATTGCCAAACACTTAACTCTTCCTGCCTTATTTTATGCTAATTCTAATTTATTCATAAACACACAGGTCAGAATTTATATTTCATGTAAACATTTATTGTAGTGTAACTTGCATATAGAAAATTACAAATTCTGAGTGTACGGCTTGATGAATTTTTACTCACAGACACACAAAAGCACACCTCCATGTAATTCACCATCCATATGAGGGAACAGAAACTCAACTGCACGCCAAAAGTGCCCTTTATGTACTCCTAGTCACTTTCTCCTGCCCCAAAGGTAACTGCTATCCTGACTTGTTGCCGTTAGTTATTTTTGCATGTAAATTTTATAAATTTACATGCACGGAAAAATACCGTATGTGAACTTTTGTGTCTGACTCCACAGCCCCTGCAGTCTTTGGTCACTTCCTTGACTCAGTTTTCGGTCACCTCTGTAGCCCCAACCCCTCAAGTCTTACCAGCCCCATCCACTTCCCCGGGCCTGTCTGCCTTTTCTGTTCTAGACCCCCCAAGCACGGCCAGACCAGGCCACCTCTAGAACTTCCATGGCCTCCTCAGTCAGGGTCCACTGGCCCTGATCACTTCAGGAAAGAGAAGCAAAACAATAGCAATGGAAGACAAAGTAAGGGAGGGGTATAGAATCATTTTTTTCTTCTTTTCAATAAAACGAAAAAAAAAAGGAAGGGAGAAATAAAGAAGAGCACATCTATGGCATTCTTATTTTAGGTGTTGAGATATTTTCAGAAAACACACACACAAATAAATATGTATTTGCCAAGCAAAACACGCGTATGTGTTTTCTAGAGCAATTTTCCATCTTGTCATTTATTTTTTAAACATATTGAAGTTGTTTTAAGTCCATGTCTGATGACTTCAATATATGCATCAACTGTGGATATGTTTATGCTGTCTATTTCTTCTCTTGGTCCTTTTTCTTGGAATTCCTTCTAATTTTTTAAAAAAATAGCATACATTAAGTGTGCAAAGATGTTCTGTCCTCTGTATATAGTGTCTCTGGATAATATTCTCTTATTTCAGAGAATATTTCCTTCAAGTTATTATTTGTAGTAGTAGTAGACCACCAATTAGTAGTAGACCACCAATCTGGTACTGAGCCAACTCAAGGCTGATTTTTAGGCTTTGTAAGATGTAGGCTATGTCCACTTGGCTCTCCTTGTCTTTTAGGAGTCTTTATGTGAAATCACAAGGAATTTACCAGAGCCCCTTCACCTTCATGTGCTCTAAAATATAATGTTTATCCCCGTCATACCATAAGGCTGCTGATAGCTCAGCTCCGCTTCACCCCTTAGTACCTACTTTCTACCGGGTTTCTCTGCCTCTCGGCCAGCACAAAGAGACTGTATCAAGAAACTACAGGGAAAGAAAATGAAGATTTAAGTCCTCTCTTCTCTTTTCTCCTGGATTTAACCAAGATAATACCTTCTGCTACATTCCTTCATGCATTCTATTATAGTTACAAATACTTATGCATAGATATTTATACATATGTAAGAGAAATTTGTTTATATTATGTAATAGATACTGGCTTTTTTAATCCTATCAGTATACCTTGAATAACTTTCTGGTTCTTAACATTTGCTTCCTTTATATTTTGAAGTATTATAGATATAAAAATGGTACATGGAGTTATAAACCAACCATCACAAAGTTTAAGAACAAGATTAAAATATTTACCTGCTACTCCATATACTTCTCTCCACTATATTCTCATGTCTACCTTACCCTTACTGCACCACCAGTCTTTACCAGTGATAACCATTATCTTAATTTTTATGCTCATCATTTCTTTGTATCTTCTATATTTAGTAAATATTTGTGTTTCCTCAAATATTATGTCATATAATTAAGCATATTTGTAAATTTTATAGAAAATTATATTTCTGAGACTTGCATTTTTTTCATTAAAAATTACAGTTTTATGAGAATTATATAAGTATAGTTTTTTTAACTTACATAAATTATACCACTACATAGTATAATATTTGCTTCTCCATTCTCTTAATAAGCATTTAGGGCTATTTTTTCTCATTTTTCACATGTTACTCAAGGCCTGTAATGAACATTCTAATTCACGCTTTCTCAAGTACCTGAGTAAGAGTTTCTCCAATATATAGCCTGACAGTGGAATTGCTGGTTACAGGGTCCATGCAATTTCAGCTTTAATAAATATTGTGAAATGTCTCTGTAAAGTAATTATACCAATTAAAACTCTTAATTTCAATGGTCAAGTGTAAATGTTACTTCACATCCTTGCCAATACTGAACATTTATCAGGCTTTACATTTTTGCTAATTTTATGGGTATGGAATGAAATCTTATTGTGGTGTTAATTTGCAATTCTCTCATGACTAGTGAGGCTGAATATTTTTAATGTATTTTTTGGCCATTCTGATTTATTCTTCTAAACTCTTAATTTCTTTGGCTTGCATTTTTATGGGATTGTTTGTGTTTAACATCTTTTAGGGGTCTTTTATATAATTTTCACACTAATTCTTTGTGGGTTATGTGCAGTACAACTTTGACATATTTTCAGGTTGTATGTAATATATTTTTACTATTTTTATTAACTGAAGTTTTAATTTCTTTATAATCATACTAATAAAAATTTTCCCTTATAGCCTATGGGGAATTTTGAAAAAAAGTTGCTTTTCTAGATTTTCTTTTTAAAGTTTAAAGTTTTGCTGTTCACTTTGAGATTAATATTCCCTCTGAAAATAGTTTTGTTTATAGAATAGAGAGAAATTTTTTTCCTATGGGGGTAATTGCCACAACACTGCTAATTACACATGTGGTTTCTTTCATAATATGGAATGGAACTTCTCTTATAAAACAATTTTCTATGGATATTTTGGATTTTTTTTTCTAAGATCCTATTCTGTTCATGTGTTCCATTTTTCTTTCTTTGCATCAAGACTATGCTGTCTTAGTTACCATAGCTTCTAATAATTCTTGGTAACTATTACGACATGTCTTTCTTTTGTTTTCAATATACTAGGTTATTCCAGGATTTTTGTTCCTTGAGGCATATTTTAGAATACATTTTTCCAATTCCATGATCAAATTTTTTGATATTTTGAGCTGAAATTCTTTAAATTTATACACTATTTTGAAGAAATCCAATATTTTATCATATTGAGTTTCTGTATAGATGAAAGACCATATACATTATCATTAAATATCTATGACATATAGATATATATGAAATATATATGTATTGATCAACAAATATTATTATATTGGTGAAACTGTAAAATAATTCTCTTCAAAAACCAGTTTCTCTCACAAGTGGCCACTTCTCCCTAGAGGGAGCATGCCCCTGGCAGAGGCCCCTGTGGACAAAGAGGCCTACCTCTCTCCCCATGGGATCTTGTGGTGGACCAGGCATGCACAATTGGGGATCCCCCTACCTGCCAGTGTTCTACAGAGACACATTCTAGTGGGTCAGACACACAGATTGAGGAGTAGTTCAAGAGCCAGTCTCGGGTGGTGAGGGAACAGAGATGCAAGGATGGTTTGACATATGCAAATCTATAAATGTGATTCACCACATGAATAGAAGGAAAAACAAAGACCATATGATTCTCTCAATAGATGCTGAAAAAGCATTTGACAAAATTCAGCACCCTTTTATGATAAGAACTCTTAGGCATAGATGGAACATACTTCAAAATTATAAAAGTCATATAGGACAAACCCACAACCAACATCATACTGAACAGGAAAAAATTGAAAGCATTCCCACTGAGAACTGGACCCAGACAATGTAGCCCACTGTCACCACTTCTGTTCAACATAATGCTGGAAGTCCTAGCCAGAGCAATCAGGCAAGAGAAGGAAATCAAGGGTATCTAAATGGAGAAAGAAGAAGACAAACTATCTCTCTTTGCTGATGATATGATCTTATATCTAGTAAACCCTAAAGACTCTACCAAGAAACTCCTGGAAATGATAAATAAATTCAGCAACATCTCAGGTTACAAAATCAATGTACACAAATCAGTAGCATTCCTACACACCAACAATCGTCAAGCTGGGAATCAATTCAAAGTCTCAGTACCTTTCACAATAGAAACAAAGAAAATAAAATACCTAGGAATATATTTAACTAAGCAGGTGAAATACCTCTACAGGGATAACTAAAAAATACTGGGGAGGAAATCACGGAGAATGTAAACAAATGGAAAAACTTATCATGCTCACAGATCAGCAGAATCAACATTGTCAAAATTTCTATACTACCCAAAATGATTTATAGATTCAATGCAACCCCCATTAAAATACCAGTGCCATTTTTTGCAGACCTAGAAAAAAATGATTCTATGCTTCAGACGGAACCAGAAAAGACTCCAAATAGTCAAAGCAACCATAAGCAAAAAGAACAAATTGGGAGGCATCAATTTACCAGATTTCAAGCTATACTACAAGGCTATAGTAACCAAAACAGCATGATACTGGCACAAGAACAGAGACATAGACCAATGGATCAGGACAGAGAACTCACATATATTATAAAACCATCCTCATATTGCCATCTGATCTTTGACAAAGCATATAAAAACATACATTGGGGAAAAGAGTCCCTATTCAATAAATGGTGCTGGGAAAATTGGATAGCCACATGTAGAAGACTGAAACAGGATCCGCATCTCTCACCACTCACAAAAATCAATTCATGATGAACATCAAACTTAAACCTAAGGCATGAAACTATAAGAATTCTAGAAGAAAAGGTTGGATAAACTCTTCTACATATCAGCCTAGGCAAAGAATTTACAAAGAAGACACTACAGACAACCACAGCAACAACAAAAGTATATAAATGGGACCTGATTAAATTAAAAAGCTTCTGCACAGCCAAGGAAACAATCAATAGAAGGAATAGACAACCTACAGAATGGGAGAGAATGTTTGCATGTTATGCATGCAATAGAGGACTAATAACCAGCATCTGTAAAGAACTCAAGCAAATTGGAAATGAAAAAATCAAACAACCCCATTAAAAAGTGGACAAAAGATATGAACAGAAGCTTTTCAAAAGAAGATAGACTAATGGCTAATAAACATATGAAAAAATGTTCAGAGTCTCTAATCATCAGGGAAATGCAAATCAAAGCCACAATGAGATATCACCTAACTCCAGTGAGAATGGCTTTTATCAGAAAGTCCCAAAACAACAGATGCTGGTGTGGATGTGGAGAGAAAGGAACACTTACTTATACACAGTTGCTGGGACTGCAATCTAGTACAACCTCTATGGAACGTAGTATGGATATACCTCAAAGAACTAAAAGTAGACCTCCCATTTGATCCAGCAATCCCACTACTGAGTATTTACCCAATGGAAAAAAAGACATTTATAAAAAAGACCTTGCACTTGAATGTTTATAGCAGCACAATTCATAGTCACAAAGATGTGGAATCAACCCAAGTGCCCATCAATACATGAGCGGATTAATAATATGTGGTATATGTATACCATGGAGTACTACTCAGCCATAAAAAATGGTGAACTAATACCTTTCGTAACAACCTGGATGGAAGTGGAGACCATCCTTCTAAGTGAACTATTGCAAGAATAGAAAAACAAACACCACATGTACTCACTATTAAATTGGAACTAATTGATCAACATTCATGTACACATATAGTAGTAAAACTCAACGGAAATCAAGAAGGTGGGAGGCGGAAATAGGGAATGGGTAAATTCACACCTAATGGGTAAAATGCACACTATCTGGGTGATGAACACACTTAAAACTCTGACTCAAACTATTCAAAAGCAATTCATGTAACCAAAACGTTTGTACCCCTGTAATATTCTGGAAAAAAAATAACGCTATTACTTCTTAATAGCTACTATTCAGTACATGTCTCTGCTGTGACTTTAGTCACAGACAACACTGAGCTATCTGAGGTATGAAGGGAAATAGAGAAGATAATTATTGAGGTCATACTATGAGGTATCCTTAATCTTCACAGCATCAATTATTATTACTCCTATTTTACAGATGAAGAAACTTGAGACACGCAGAGCTTAAGGTTACATACCTAGCGAGTAACAGAGCCAGGATTCAAACCCAGGAAGTCTGGTCCCAGGGACCCACACTCAAAACAAAAACAAAAACAAAGTTTCTAAAAATTAAACTCTTCCAAAAAAATAAAAAGTAAAAGTAACATGTAACTGTGTAAAATAAAACAATATAAAAAAGATCTTGATTATTTGAATAATGTATACATAAACAGAATAATTATTCTTGATACAGTTTACTTAGTTCATCCATTTCTTACCTCTCTCTGTCTCTAATACAGAGAAACTGATATATTTTTCTAAATAATAGTTTTGATGTCTTTATTATTTTTAATTTTTCATAAATTGGCTTCAACTGCATTTTATGATGAATAAACTTGAAATTGTTGACACCTAAAAACTTTCTCTGTATTTTTGATAACTTTCTGTGTATTTTCTCTTGCCTTGAAAAAATCTCTATAAACTAATCCAGTAATTTGGTGCATGATTATTTTGAATTTTTTTGCCAATTCTAGAAACTATGAAGTCATACATTTTTAATGTTATTCCATTCTAGTATAGGATAAATGTGTCTAATTAAAAATAGAAACTCCAACAAAATATTTCCCCCAAAAGTTGAGATATTCCAAAACATATTTGTAAAAATTTAACATTTAATCTGGTATGCCATTTAAAATCCCAAATGCCCATCAGTTCATGAATGGATTAACAAAATGTGGTATATGTACACCATGGAATACTACTCAGCCACAAAGAAGGATGACTTAATGCTTTTTGCAACAATTTGGATGGAACTGGAGACCATTATCCTAAGTGAAGTATCTAAAAATGGAAAAACAAACACCACATGTACTCACTATGAAATTGGAACTAAGTGATAAGCACACATGTGCATAAAGGGAAGTAAAACTCAATGGAAATCAAGCAGGGAGGAGGGGGGAGGAAGGAATGGGCCGAAACCTACCTAACGGGTACAATGAACACTACCTAGGTGACAGGCACACTTTTAACCCTGACTCAAGAATTACAAAAGTGATCCACGTTACCAAGAACATCTGTACCCCTGTAATAGTTTGAAGTAAAAAAAAGAGTTTGAAAAAAATAAACTCTGTTTATTTAATTTATTTAGGACCATTTTTGGCTTTGGGGGAGTATATTTTATATTTATGTGAAACACACAGAGAAGTTTAAAAATCATAATTGCACAGTTCAGTATGGTAACTATCACCAGATCAAAAAAGAGAAGATTACTTCCACTCCAAAAGTACCCCACCCTTGTCATGCCCCCTTCTAGTCACTACACCCAGCCTCCACCAAGAGTTACCACCATCCCAGTTTCTAAACCATGAATTAATTTGGCCTGCTGTGTACTTCACATAATTGTTCTTATACAGAACGTGTTTTTTTCATGTCTGGCTTCTTTTATTTGTTATTAAGTTTGTAAGATTAAATCATGTTTTAGAGAATAGTTCATTTATTTTCATGGATGTATATTACTTTATTGTATATACAGATGATTATTATTTATTCTCCATTATATTGATTTTTATTTTAAGCTATTCTAAATAGCTGTGCTATGAACATTCTATTACACATATTTTCTGTGTATTAGAATTACAGGTAAGATTTCTTACCTATAGAATAGAATATACAGATAAGATTTCTATTTCATAGAGGGAGCTTATGTTCTTATTTATAGGAATTCCAGTTGCTCCACATTTTTACCAATCCTAGGTGTTTTTAATCATTTTCAGTTTTAGTCTTTTTGGTGGGGTATAGCGGGTCTTACGTTGTACTTTTAACTTGAACAGCACCGATAACTAATGAGGTCAAGCATCTTTATATGCATTTATTAGCCTTTTGAGTATATTCATTTGTGAAAAATTTGTTCAATTTTTTTGTTGGTTGGTTTGGTTGGTTGCATTTTTTTTCTGCCAATTCTTCTACTGATGGTCTGCTTTTTTCTTATTGATTTGTAGACATTCTTCAATTGTGTTGAACATAAATCTTTGTCAGATATTTTTTCTGAATGTGTGGCATGCCACAATTTCTGTGTTAATAGTGGCTTTTAATGAACCAAAGTTTTAAATTTTACCTATAAGTAGAAAAAAATTGCATTTTAGTTGAGAACATATTTTTCTCTGTAGATACTGATATATCTTTTGAGCTCAGAAAATAATTTTCTAAAAGGAAGATTCTAAATTCTGTATTTTTCATATTTAAATGTGTAAATATTTCAGCCTAACTATGTTCACTTGTATAATAAATTACCTGATTCTGTGGCAGTTTGGATTCTAAAATGATATTATGTATGAAGGTAACATTTCCTTTGTCTTGTTGTTGCAGTGGTTGACAAGATCCTTCATTACTTTTGTAGGCATGTATTTCCATGTCTTTTTTTTCTTTCAAATTTTGTTTCCAATAACTACATTTAATTAAGAGCATCAACTGCTAAATATTTTGGCATTCCATTTGTTCAATACTTTGATTAAAGATTTCCAACTAAATTTGCAACAGAGTACCATTGAGAGGAATATTTTATTTTAAAAATGTTAAATAATATTGTAAGCCATGAGTTTCATTTCCTAGATAGTTTTTCAAAGGCAAAATATTTCTAAAGTCTGGTTGATGAAAGATAGCAGAGAGAGAGTATTACTGTCATGTCAATGTACTTTTTAATTCAGTATTATTTTCATCACAAACATTTAGTGGTTCACCTACTGTGTATATTTTTAAAATGCTATAAAATACAACAACTACAGCTTCTATTTTCCAACAACCAATTCCAAATGGATTTGTTTTCTTTATATTTCTTAATTTACTAAGAATTTTTTTTTTACAATGGCATTGAGCTCCATCAAAAATTGTACTCTGATAATCCTTGGAAAAAGTATACAATTTTTCCAGCTTCAGCTTAGGATGTAGAAGCTGAAAAGAGCAGTATCCTCATCCTTACAAAAACAGCAACAATAAATCCCCGACATTCTGAAAATTCACACCTTTTCTTGAACCTATCAGACAAAGTAAAAAAAGAAAACTATAGAAAAGGGAGAAAACTCACATGTATCCTGTAACTTTACATTGCCTATGGAACAAAAATGTTTGCTCTTAGGACATCAGTGAAAACCCATTATACCTAAAGGAAAGGAACAGAAAAAATCCTCTATCCTGGACATGTTTTCCAATATTAGCAGTTTGCTTATTCATTTCAAGTGCACATTGAATGTTACCAAGATGAACCTTATCCTATATCAAAAACCAAAGTTTATAAAATTAAAATGAGTTGACATAATGCAAAGTATGTTCTTGGACTATAATGGAGTTAAATTGGAAATCAATAACAGAAAAGAATCTAGAAAATCCCCAAATATTTGGAAATTTAAAAATTTGTAATTAAATACCCCATGGGTCAAAATAGAACTCACTACAGGGAAATTAGTAAATATTTTTAATCAAATGAAAATGAAATACAACATATTAAAATATGTGGGATGGAGGTAAAGCAGCATGAAGAGGAAAGATTGTAGCATTAAAGCTTATATTAGAAAATAATATAGGTCTCAAAGCAATGATCTCAGCTTCCATCTAAAGAAACTAAAAAAAGAAGAGTAAATTAAAACCAAAAAGAGCAGAATGCAGAAAATAATAAAATAAGGGCATAAAACAATAAAATAGAAAATAGAGCAACAAGAGAGAAAAGAAATGAAATTAAAAGCTGATTCTTTTAAAAAAATCAATAAACTTGATTACACTTCAAGCCATGTTGACTAAGAAAAAAAGAGAAAAGACAATGATTACAAATAACAGGAATGAAACAAGTAACATCACTACAGATACTACAGGCATTAAATGAATAACAAGGAAGTAATATAACTTATACGCTCATAAATTGACAACTTAGATGAAATGGACCAATTCCTTCAAATACATAAACTTCCTAGCTCACTCATGAAAAAAAGATAACCGGAATAGACCGATCTCTACTAAATAAATTGAATTTGAAATTGAAAAATTTTAATGAAAATTCCTGTCCCAGAGAGCTTCATTGGAAAACTCTACCAAATATTCAAATAAGAAGTAATACCAATTGTACACCAATTCTCTGTAAAAAATCTTCCCAACTCATGTTATGCCAGTATTACCATGATACCAAAACCAGATAAGGGCATTTTAAGAAAAGAAAGTTACAAAGCAGCATCCCTCATGAATATAAATGTCAATGTCCTCAGCAAAATATTAGCATGTAAACTCCAAAAATATATGATAAAGTAGGGTTTATCCTAGAAATGCAAGGCTGGTTTAAGACACAAAAATTAATCAGTTGTCATTAATGTAACATTTATGCCTGTGAAATATGTTTATTCTCTAATTTTTAAGATCAAGAAAGAGTTGAATAAATTGAGAGACACTCCAGAGTTCTGAGAGGTTTTCTTTAAATGTTTCCTCTAAAATTCCCACCCAATTAATATATTAATTAATTATTCTGCAAACTTACTAAAAAGGCCAATGGATATTTTTAGAGAACATTCAAAAACAGTTCTAATAAGAACTTGGAGCAATACATGTACAGAAAAAAAGAGAAATAGAGTAATGTTAATGAAAATTTGTCCTATCATCTATTTTAAAATATTTTTAGAGAATAATATTTAACTTGGTACTGGTACACTAATAGACTCCTATAGTAAAGGAAGTCGATCAATTCTTCAAAACTGTACTATGTCTCAGTTTTCTTTGCAGTTGATTTACGGTATTCATAGTTAGCTTTTTCTCTCTAGATATTTTGTGCTGGCTGTGGCAGGAAATAGATAAAATGTGCTATCTTCGTTGTAGCACTTTGACATTTACCTTCTTCAGACTACCTTTAAAATAAATCCAATTTCTTATGAGAGATGTTAGTTTTAGGGCCATTTCCTCTTTTAGGTTGGACTAATTTTTATTATTTAGGGCCGCTTTATATTTGAAGTCCCTTGTCTTCAAATTGTTATTGCCATTATGATATAACTGCATTGTGCTTTGATTCCAAGTTTGGTTCTTTCTCACTTTTTCTTGGGTTCTTTTTTCTTTTGATAAAGCATTACCTCAAGATGTTTTTCTCGAAAATAAGTACATGAGGATTTTTCTTTAAGTTCTTGCTTATTTGAACATCTTTTAAATTTGCATTTGCATTTGATTTATATTTTTCATAGATGTAGAGTTCTAAATTCAAAATGATTTTCCCTCAAAACTTGAAAAATATTACTTCATTGTCTTTTGGCATAGAGTGTTTCCTGAAGAGAAGGCTAAGGCCTTTGCCTTTTCTTTTGTTCTTCGTATGGAATAACTTTTTGCTTTGTCTTGCTTTTTGTTTGTTTGTTCTGCTACTGTCTGACACTTTGGAAATGCCCTTTTTCCCCATCTTGTTTTTGCATAGCTGCAGCTTCCTTCATTCATCCATTTTGGCACTCGCTGGGTTCTGGCAATATGAAAATTCCTTTCTTTCTTAAACTCTGAGAATATTTATTCTTCTAGTTCATTAATTACATTTTTATGTTACTCAGAGTTCTCCAGAGAAATAGACCCTATAGGATATATAGATAGATACAAGGGGATTTATTAAGAGAATTGGCTTATATAATTATAGAGGCCAAGAAGTCCCTCAATCTGCCTTCCGCAAGCCGGAGAACCAGGAAAGCTGGTAGTGTAATTCAGTCTGAGGACAAAGCCCTGAGAACCAAGGGAGCCAATGTTGCAACTCTCAGAGGAATGCAGGGGCTGGTGGGGCAGGGGTTGATGTAAGTCCTGGTGTCCAAAGGCCTGAGAACCTGGAGCTCAGATGTCTGAGGGCAGGAGAAGATGGATGCTTTAGCTTCAGAAAAGGGAGGGAATTCACCTTTTCTTGGCCTTTTTGTTCTATTCCAACCCTCCTGGACTGGATGCTGCCTCACATTGCCCAGGGTGGGTCTTCTTTACTCAGTCTACCTATTCAAATGCTAATCTCTTTCTGGAAACACCCTCACACACTTACCTAGAAAGAAGATTTTACCAGCTATCTGGGTGTCCCTTAACCCTCTCAGGTTGACACCTCAAATTAACCATC